>CM071600.1:137721045-138971045 GCA_036435485.1 Saposhnikovia divaricata
CTTGTTAAATCCTTAAAAGCAGAGGACCATGTAAAGCATTTGGAACAGATGTTCGAGATTTTGAGGAAGTTTAGGATGAAGTTGAATCCTCAAAAATGCGTCTTTGGGGTAGAATCCGGGAAGTTTCTAGGATTTATTGTTAATCATCGTGGAATCGAGGCAAATCCGGCAAAAATAAAAGCTCTTCTTGACATGAAATCTCCGACTAGTGTAAAGCAAGTTCAGAGTCTCACGGGAAGGATAGCAGCCCTTAATCGTTTCGTTTCAAAATCGTCGGATAAATGCAGAGAATTCTTCAAGGCAATGCCCCTGGCCACAATTACAGCAAGAAAGATTCGAGATTTTGTTTTCAACTCTATTGTGTGCAGGTTTGGAATTCCGTATAAACTTGTGTCGGACAATGGAAAGCAGTTTGACAGCAAGGAATTGAGAAAATTGTGTGATGATTTGGGGATAAAGAAGGAATTTGCAGCTGTGTATCACCCTCAAAGCAATGGGCAGACAGAGGCTGTCAACAAAATAATCAAGCACACCTTGAAGACGAAGTTCGAAGAAAGCAAAGGGAATTGGCCTGAAGAACTTCCCATGGTCTTATGGTCGTATAACACGACTCCAAGAACCACAACTGGAGAATCTCCTTTCATATTGTCTTATGGATGTGAAGCAATGGTGCCAGTGGAGATTGGAGCAGGATCATTCCGAAGAGATTTTTATGATGAAGAATCAAATATGGTTAATCAAAGGTTAAATCTTGATCTCCTAGAAGAAATGAGGGCTAATTCGCAGTTGAGGTTGGCAACTTATCAGCAGAGGGCTGCACGGTATTATAACAAGAAGGTGAAGGCTCAACCTTTTAAGGTGGGTGATCTAGTTCTGCGGAAAGTTATGCCAAATACAAGGGTAGCAGCGCATGGAGTCTTTGGTCCTAACTGGGAAGGACCTTACAAGATCAAGTCTATCATCTGGGAAGGGACTTATCATCTAGAAGACTTGGATGGCAACACAATCCCAAGGGCATGGAATGCAGAGCATCTGAGGAAATACTATCAGTAGGGTGCGGCTTTGACCCCCTATTGTATGAAGGCTTATATTTAAGTTATAGACTAGCCTAAATAAATCTTCTCCTAGTCTAGGGGGTAGTACACGTACGCCTTCTTTAGTTCTAGTCGAGACTTGCTGTTTTTATTCTACGCTTTTTCGAAGTTTATTCTCCTTAGCTCGGGGGGTAGTTCATGTATACCTTCCCCTGTTCTGTTGAGATTTGAGTTTATTTGAAGATTAATAAAGTTTATCAAGACATTTTTTCAAGTTTTTGAAGATTCTTTTTATTACAAGAGGTCGTGCTCTATGCCTTAGGGCACGCCCTGTGAAATTCTGTTTAAATCCAAGCAATAATTGACAAGTAAAAGGAATATTGAAAAAAGGGTAATGCCTTAGGGCGCGCCCTCAATATGAATGAAGATTTTTTATTCTAAGTGTTTCAATGTTTCAAGAGTTGGAAGAATATTGGCTGATAAAACACAAGAGGCCGCGCTCAAACTAGGGCGCGCCCTGTATTTACACTGAAGAATTTACAAGCATTTTAGTTAACGAACTTTTCACATTATATGATGTTTGCACGGAAGAATTACCTGAAAATTTTTGAAGATGTGTTAACAGTGATAAAGAAAATTTTACAAAGGCCGCCCCCTATATGTTAGGGCGCGCCCTATAACTGTTTTACGGCAAAAGTAATTTGGCAGTTAACATTAAAGTCATTAAAGGTGCAAATAAAGTTCAAAGTTAAGTTACAATTTGCAGGGTTTTACAAAGGACCCGCGCCTTGAAAGTTAGAATAAATTCGGATAAACTTGAAGATAAATTCTAGGACGCGTCCTTGGGGGGAGAAGGAGGCGCGTCCTTAGCATCACCAGGGGGAACAATAGTGAGAGGAGAGATCATTTCGGGAACAGAGTTTTGGTTGGAAGGATCGACGGTTTGGATTTCTGGATCTTTGATTTGCTCAGGTTGTAAGGGAGCTTCTTCAGTTGAGGGCGCGCCCTGTGGATCTTTATCCAATCCTAGCTCGATCCTCTTTGCCAAGATGGCATCCGCGTGCAGCATTTTAAATTGCTCGATGTCCTCAGCACTTTCTGGACCAAACTTTTCTTCCCAGTTGTAATCTAGGTCATTTGCAAGAAAACCAAGAAGATAGAAATCAAACCCAGCTTGGAAATTTTTATCTTCCATGGCTTGCTTCTCATCTTTCCAGCAGTCTGCTTTCTCGATCTCAAGGGTGTCCCGCTGCACCTTCAAATCTTCGTTCTCTTTCTCCAACCTGTCATTCTTGTCGGCCAAGAGTTGGCGATGATTGGCAGCATCTTGTAAGTCATTTTTGAGGTCTTGGATAGTAGCATCCTTGGAATCGCACTTACTCTTCCATTTGTTGTCAGCCTCCACAATCATCTTTGCATATTTTCTGTTCTCCCCTTCGAGTTTGTTGATGTGAAGCTTCTCTTTGTGAATCCTTTGGGCGCGCCCTAAGGATTGAATTAAAAGTTGAGCAGAGGCTTTGATCATGGAGTTTGTTTCATCATCAGCATTCATGTTTTGCCAATGATCAACCTCCTTTTCGTCGACAAGAGATGCAGCAGCTGGCCCAATGAGGGTCTCAACGTACGAGGGCGCGCCCTCAGTTCTTGGCTTCTTGCCCTTGTCAATAGGGGGGTCTTGGGCTTCAGTACTCCTCTTCAAGGATCTGGAAGAAGTAGGAATTGTTGGGTTGGGTTCTTGCTGAATTTGACTAGGGCGCGCCCTAGTGTCAGAAGAACCCGCTTTATCAGTTGCTTTTTCCTTGTCATTTTTCTTTTTGGATCCAAAGCCGCGAGGAATTTGGGGGGCCATATCTGCACGAGGAAAAATAATAAAAATGTTAAGTCAAAAGAATAAATTACTCATACAACAGGCTACAAGATATATAAAAAGAATAGGTTACAAAATCAGAAGGTTAGGGCGCGCCCTAATTTGAGATTTCATACCTTCATCCTGATCAAAGTCAAGATTTTCGTCGTCACTAGTAGTGGATAGAGGGACGGCGATACCATTTCTAAATTTTCTAAATCTACAAATTGAACCAACCCTATCAGAAAGGATTCCAACCCTTTTTAAGTTTTCTTCAGTGATTAAGGTTTGAAGATTGAATCTTTCAGCTGCAATTTTAAGGACGGCAGTAGCTCGAGTTGAGGCCGCGCCCTGAAGAGTTTTTTGGATTCTTCTATCTGTTTTAGTTTTTAAAAGATTAATAAAAAGTTAATAAAGATGGAAGAAAAGAAGAGTGTAGGGCGCGTCCTCACTTACATGGGTTTGTGTTGAATTGAAGACGGACTCTAGGAACATCCCAGACAAAGAAGTAGGGTTCTTTCCATCGTTTGATATGGCTAATCCTTCCGTCAGAAAAGCCTTTGTTGTTGTGAAGCTTGTTAATTACTAGATAGTAATAGCCAATGTTTGATTGGCGGATGCTGAAGAAGTAGCTAATTTCTGGCATCGAGGGTGCTTCAAACCCCAAGTCACGGTAGAGAATTAACAAACCTAAAACAAGTTTGTAGCTGTTGGGAGAAAGTTGGATTGGGGCCAGATTGTACCATTCAAGGATTTCCCTAAGGTATGGGTGTAAGGGCGCGCCCACACCAAGGGCTACGAGTCGAGGGGTCAAAACCATTCTTGGAATTCTAAAGTTTCCACCGTAGTTGAAAATGTGGGGACGGTGATGAGAATGAGGAATGGCCCAAAGTCCTTCTTGACCGTAGTATTTCATGGCCCATTCTACCTCGTCATTTGTTGCAGTAGAAGACATGTTTACACAAGCCAATTTGCCTTGTTTCTTTCGGAGTGAATTCTTCTCTCTTTCAGTTATATCTCCATACCTACCCCATTCGAGGTCAATTTCTTCGTCACGAACTTCCCAGTGTTCAAAGGGAGTTGGGGAAGGTGGTGGAGATGTTGGCTCAGAATTTATTGGAGGAGAAATGGAAGAGGCTGAAGGCGCGCCCTCAGCTGAGTATGTGTCTGAAGAATGTGTGTCCCCCGATGTTTCCGAGATTGGAGCAAAATCACTATCCTCTATAGAGTTGTAAGAATGGTTCGCCTCAGGGGGTGTTTGAGATTCTTTGGAAGGTTGAACATCAAATTCTTTGGAAGGTTGATCAAATGTGGTGGCGTCGGAGGAGTTTTCATTAGAAAAACTCATGGTGCCGTCTTCAAATTCTTGAATAAGGCGCGTCCTATCTTCTGGAGAGATGAATGAGAAAGGAAGTCTGTAGCGATTAGGTGGAAGCAGTGATGGCAAGGGTGAATAGATTCCAAGACGTTTGTTGAATTCCTTAAAAGGATGGAAGGGAGAGGACGCGCCCTTGTCCTCCAGCTGCAAAATTAATAAAAAGGGACTTAGGGCGCGCCCAGGAGTTTAATAAATGGAGATTAAACATACAGTAAATATTCTAAAAAATCTAAGGCGTGTCCTAGTGTATGGTGTTAGCAATATGAAGGTACGCCCAAAAGAGGATTTTCTAAAGTCTGCTAGAAGGGTCATGAAGAACTAGGTTTCTAAAGCTATATTATGGTATCAGAGGAATCCAAGGCGCGCCCTGTGTCAAAGACGCGCCCTGAAGTTTAATTAATCATATCTATTTATCAGAAACATATTTTGAAGAGGTTATAGCAGCAAAACAAGATCAAATGTAAATATATACACTTATGCATACACAGTAATACGAAGAACACAAAGATAACTAAGGGTCAAATCGAAAAATCGGACAATATACAGGGTAAAAACGTGAGTTAGAGGCATAAAAATGTACCTTAAAAGTTCTGGAACGAGATTTGTGGAAGAGAATTGAAGAAAACCGTCGAGGTTAGCCGGATAATTGCTCGGAAAAGGAGAAGTCGCCGGAGTAGGATATAAGGTTTTTAGAGAGAGAATAGAAAAAGAGTAAAGTAAGAGAGAAGGGGGGTATTTATAGGGATTTGGAAAAATGGTGGATGACAGCTGTAAAATCGTTTAGAATTCCCCAGGACGCGCCTTATTTTAGGGCGCGCCCTAAAGGAAATCTTGAGGGAATTTTGGGTTTTATAGGAGAAATTCCGTACATCATCTTTGATTTCATACGGAATTGGGGGGTAGTTGTTATGGCCAAAATTCGGTTCGGGTTTTTCAAGATGGATTCGGGTCAAATTATGGGTTAAATTTGGGGGATTCTAGGTTTAATTAGGGGTTTTATAGAAAATGAAGGAATCAGGACGCGCCCTCTCTTTCTTTACAAAGAGGGCGCGCCCTAAGTATAGAAACACGGTGACAAATCTATTCAAGTTAATTTTCTGAGAAGACATTGAAGAAATCTCTCCTAGGATTCCACTCAAGCTTGGATTCCACTCAAGCTTGGATTCCACTCAAGCTGGAATTCCAGAAGTTGAAGAATTCCCTCCTGTCGTATCTCAGGAGGGGGATGTCCGTCGCAGAAGGCCTCCAGGGGTTTGCCTGGATATAAGGACCCTTCTTAAACACTAAGGGCGTGCCCTATGGTGGAAAGATGGGGACTTCTGGTGTGTGCTTTGGGAGCTCTGTTCCTGTAGCCAAGGGCGCGCTCTCATTGGGGAACTTCGGAGTAATCCTGCACTTTGCACCCAAAAGCTCTGGATCACCTGTCCTGCTATCTGGTGGGTGCTTCTCATTCGGGGGACAGGGATGCGTTCTGCACTTGGGGTAAACCACGGCTATACCTGCATCCTTGAAATCAAGAAATAGCTGGTAACGGATAGGACTAGTCCTCGACGGGGGAAGTTTCCTTATCCGTGAAGTCTTGAGATCTTGGATGAGCCTTGGGCCTTTGTGGTTAGGCCTCATAGTAGAACATTCCGGAAGCTGGTCCGTTATCCAAGCCCATTTGGGTTTCTTGCTCTCCAAGAACTACGTCTGGCTTGATCCCCTATAAATAGAGGGGTACGTAGGCCGATTGAGGGGTTGGAAGTCGAGAGCTCTGAATAGCCGCCACTAACCCTATCAATCTCAGCCACCAATTACGCTCAACAACCACACACCACCGTTTTCTCCGGCAAAGAACCGCCGCGTCAGATCTTGTTTCCGGCAACACACCTCGAATTTTTTTGTTCCCAAATTCCTCCGTCAACACCGAGTATTCTTAACAACGAACAAGAGAAGAAGATGCTAGGGTGGTTAGTCACTTTCCCAGGTGAACTACTAGCCATTTACATACAAGCAAATACCGGCTATGTATATGAGTTATGGTCAGGAACGAAGGTTATATACAGGTTTGCAGAGCTTTGCACCAACTTTAACAGTACAAAAAAACCTTTTACTTGGTAAACAACGATGAGTTTACTGTTTACATAGTTAACCAGGTGGAAAGAAGAAGAAAAAGAATGGTATAAATATATAGGATGAAGAGCATGGGTACGTGCAGGCGTGCGGTCTATAAGTTGATGCAAGAAAGAAACAAGAAGACAAGCATAATAAAGGTATTCCATCTATAAGAAACATCCGACCGGGGAAACAAACATGGAGTCTAAATTATAGAAAATAGCTCTTGATATTGTGAAAAGAGGAGACAAAGAATCTCAAGAATTTCAAGGGAGACTGCATGCGTATGACATAAATGTTGGCCACGTACCATACAAACAATTATATACTCATTTCTTTTCAACAATACCCGCATTTCTGATTTTTAACGAACAATTTCAGAATAAATATTATTGAAAAATTACCAAAACATTTTTAAAATTCAAAGTATATTATAAAACTAATAACATAAAATTTCTGAGATTTTTAGAACGTTTCTGAATTTTATACGTAATTTAGAAGTTAATTACGTCCAAAAAACATTTAAAAATCACACTTTTACAAAAATGACATTTTTATATTTTTGAAAAGTCCCACAAATAATTATAATAATTATGAGGCCTTAAAAAGAATTTTTTGAAAACAATTTTATATTTTCTCACAAATCTTATTCCTCCTTTTTATGGAAAAACCAATAAATTATTTGAATGATAATAATAATGATTATAAAATCTCGGGTTGTTACAGTCTACCCCCTTAAAAGGATTCCGTCCTCGGAATCTACTGAGAGAAATCACTAAGGTTTCTTTTTGCCAACTTCTCAATTTTGAACTTTCTATGATTTTCTGTACCAATATATGATCATGCTCTCTTATGAGCTTATTCTTTGAGATTAGACATTCTCTCCTTTGAAACAAGAAATATAATACTCGTCCACACTTATCTCCTTTGACTAGTCAATTCCCTTCCAGTCAACTCATTCATATAAGTCATTAATACCAACACAATCATTTTATTCCTTATTCAAGGCTCCAATTCCTGATGAAATTCTTAGAAACAAACTGCTTATCTTTGTACTGCTTCTCTCAGGTTATCCCATTCCGTTCCTAAAACTTTTATATTTGACAATTGGTATCCGCATCCAAATTCTTATAATATTCCATCTACTATATCCACAATTAAATATATAATAAACAGGTGTCCATAGACAAACCTTCCACAATGATAACAATCACATTCCTATTATATCCGTTATCACTCTATTTTCGATTTTAACTGAATTAGTAATCTCGTATTCTTGTTACCTGTTCCTTATCCATACCCTGCTCTCCGAAGTATCGAATCTTGTACATGTGTTGTCGGTCTAATGCGTAATCCTATTTGAAAAGCAGTTTCTGTTTTAACATCAATTCCTTAAACTTATCAACCCCTTCTCTGTCGACGTGAAGGTATATTGGACCACTTAGAAGGTAATCATGTCTGTCTTTACTTCTTTCAATCAATGATAACTTTAGGAATCATGAGGGTTTATAACAAAACGAATTATAAACAGTATGTCAGACCGTAATAGTACCTCAGATCACCGGTATGCTCACCCTTCCACACTGCGCCTAACTGCATCCATGCTTCACGGCGTCTTACTTGGCCAGGCTTTACGAGCTTCAACGGAATATCCTCCAAGATGCTACTTACTAATCATAAATACTATTTTTAGATAATAATTATTGGACTAACAAATACTATTTATAATCTTAAAGTAATAATTCTGAAAATATGATACTATATTTTTGGCAGAAATTATAGAAGATAAGAGAGTTTAGCTAGACATTGAGAGAGTATAAGAACTTAAGAAATTTTATTGCCAGAAGATTTTCGATATCGTTACATAAGATTTGAAGGCCTTTTATAGGCAACTTCTTACATGGAAAACTGGTAACCTGTTATTCACCTATTCTATTTACATAATTTGACATGACTTTGCTTTTATCAATTTTCTTCACTTGCCTAACTTTTCTTGTCCCGTTGTTATTTTTTCAAGATTCCTTGCTTTATCCTTGCTTGTCTTCAGCTTCCATCTTCTTTTACTTTAGTCTTGTCAACTTTTCTTTCATTTCCAGCCGTCTAGCTGCTTCTGCTTCCAGATTTTTCTTGATTTTAGTATGGTAATATAATATTATGGACCTGTAGCTGAACTACATTTGGCCTGTTATAATTTTCATGGGCCTAGTAGTTGAACTACATCGGGTTTATCAGTATCATTGGAAGGGATCAGTAGATCCTTCTTCTTTTATGGTAATATTTGTATTATTAGTACCACTGACAGTACCTATAACAGGTCTTTTTCTCTGACCCGTCATTGCTTGGTAATGTTCTATGGTTTGTTTTGCATGAGTATGTTGGAGACGAACAATTCTATCTCACATTCTTTCCAGCTCCATGGTATCTCTTGATATGGTTTCATTGTCATAATAAATAGTAATAATTTCTTCAACAGCTCCACCTTTACTAGTACCAATGACTTTAGCTTTTCCAGCTCTTATCATATCATCAATTTTATTTTTCAAAGTAGATAAACCAATAGCACGTTTCATGCATAACCATTCCTGGAAATTTGCAAGGGTACAAGGTGGTGGTAGGGTTAAATCAGAATAATCACCTTATATTTCTTTCTTTCCCATCCTGAATAATTGACAAATTACTATTGGTTTGCCTATTAAATCTGTAGAGGCATCAAAGATTTGTACTCCAAAAGTTCCATTTCCATATGCATCTATCATAACTTTAACAGATTCCAAAATAAGTGATGGTAATTTGGTAATACTATACAGGGTTTCATCCACCATTATTTTGTCAATGAATCCATATGTAAATAGCTTTTCTACCACTTCTGGTTTTGCCTTTTCACTGCATAAATATCTGGGATATTTACTAAGTTTCAAACTTCTCAAGATATTCATATTTGTTTTATAATCATAAAATTTCATGATTTTCTCATAAGCTGTCAAAACTTCAGAAGGGTATTTAAGCTTATCACTCATGGTTATTTCAGGTGATATTGAAGGTGATATCTGGGAGGTATTTGATGAAGATGGTATAGTTGCCAGTTTGGATGTAAAGGATTGAGGTTTTGTAGTAGGGCTTTGTAGGGTTTTCATTCTGTTCTTTATGGCTTCATTCAAGGATTCCAAAAGATGTTTATTTTCTTGTACTTTGGTATCTATCTCTTTATGTAAATAAGCAATGGTTTCATGGTTCTTTGTAATAGCAGTAGTAACATCTCTAATATATTCTTCAAAGTTTTTATTTGCCATCTTTGTACCTGCTAAGAAAATCAGCTAGAGCATTCTTAGTACCAGATATATTTTTAACAATAAAATCATAACAACAAAAGAATGATTGCCATTTTCTTCTTTTATTTAATTCCGGTAACAAATCAATTTTATTAGTAATAAATGCCTTTACCTGAGTATTATCAGTTCTAACTATGAATTTTACTGGTAATAAATGATAATGAAATTTCTTTATTCCAAATTTTACTGCTAATAATTCTTTTTCATTTATATGATAATTTATTTCATTAGGTTTCCATGTTCCTCCTGCATATCCACGGATAAGGGGTTTTTCTTTATCAATATCATTTTGTTCATAAACTATGAGGACTGCTCCCCATCCTATATCACTTGCATCTGTAAATAATTCTAATTGATCAGTTTCTATAGGGATTCTATGCTTTGGTAAATTCTTCACCTTTTCTTTAAGGGTTTTAACGGCTTTATCATGTTCTTCCATCCACTGAAAGGGTTTTTTATTTTTTGTTAATTCTTGTAAAGGTTTTCTTAATTGTGGTAAATCTTTTATATAATCTGATGCATAATTAATTATTCCTAAAAATTGCTGAACCTCTTTCTTGTTTAAATCCAAAAGGAAGTACCATCCACTTGTAGTGACCTTGAGGTGCACTAAAAGCTGTTAGAGGTCTTGATTCTTTTGTTAATTTTATTTGCCAAAATCCGCTTTTACAATCAAATTTACTAAACCATTTTTTATTTCCAAGAATATTAATAAGATTTCTTTTATATGGTAGAAAGTATCCATCAAATACAGTCTTTTTATTTAATTCTCTATAATCTATTACCATTAGAGCCTTTCCTCTTTTTTTGTTCACTATGTTTTCTTACTAAAAAGGCAGGACTACTATGTGGACTTTTACTTTCTTGTATTATTTTCATTTCTAGTAATTCATTTATTTGAATTTCAAATTCTTTTTGATCACTTGGGCTATATCTAATAGGTTTAGATCGTACTATATCATTAGGGTTTATTAGTTTTATTTCAGCATATATTTTTTCTTTATCCCATAATTGTACTGGATTTTCTCCAAAGTTTGGTTTTAATAATTCCTTATATTTAGCTATTAGTTCTTGTAGATTATTATTTCTGTCAATCATTAGGTTATTTATCCTTTTTATCCCTAATGGTAATATTCTTTTTAATACTATCCATTTATTACATGGAGTTTGTAAACTTAAAGTATCTTAAGTTACTACTTGAGTTTTAAAATGATCTAAAAAATTATTTCCTAATAATATTGATTGTTTCATATTATTTTCTTGATATATTAAGGGAAGTTTAAATATTGTTTTATTCAATAATATTTTCATATTTTCTGCGATTGTATCTAATTCTTTTCTTTGTTCATTAAATCCTGTTACCCTAGTTCTATGTAATTTTGATCTTTTCCATCTATGTTGAATTAATACTCCTTCTTTAGCTAAGCATAAATCTGCTCCGCTATCTATAAATATTTTTTGTTTCATCAATTTTTCAGGTTTATATTCTACATATGCTTCTACAAAGATTGCTACCATTATTCAGAGTTACTATCTGTAGAATAGTAATTTATATTTTCTTGTTCAGTTTCACTATTATCTGTTTGACTTACATAAAAATCTTCATATTTATACCATTTATCATTATCCTCTTTTATTTGTTCAAGATTCATTATAAATTGTGATGAATTAATATACTTTACACCTTTTTCTTTTAATTTGGGGCACTTATTAGCATAATGTCCTTTTTCATTACAATTCCAACATTTACATTCACTTATTTTATCTTTTCCTTTATTATTAGGTTTTCTTCTAAACTTTCTTTTATTTTTAAATTTATTTCTAGTATTATTAGTATTTCTAAATCTCCTAAATCTTTTCCTTTTATACTTACTATAATAAGGATTATAATTTTTAGATTTATAATCTTTATTATAACCTTTATATTTCTGAGTCTTTCTTCTATATTTTTTCCTATATTTTTTATAAGGCTTTTTATCACATCCAAATACTAACCTTTTTTCAGTCAATCCACATATTTCTCTTAATCCTAATTTTTTATCTTTCTTTACTTTCTGTTGTATTCTATATTCTTCACATTTTCTCATAAGATATCCTCTTAATACTCTTATTTTTTCTCCTAAAGTATTTTCTCTTGGTTCTAATTTATTATATTCTTTTGTTTTTTCAGTATTATATGGACTTGGTAAGTGATCATAGTATAATTGTTGATATACTAGACTTTCTTCAGGTAAAAATCTAGCTTCATAAAAGAATTTAGTAAAACTTATTGTATATTCTGGTAATTTATTTATTTTACAACATTTCATATTATTTAAATTCATTATTATTTCTATTTTTCTTTCTACTAATACTTGATCTCTAGCTACTATCCAAGGTTCTCCTAAAAATTCTCTTTTTAATATCATATCAAATATTTGTAGCATAGATTTCCAATCTTCTGCACTTCTCATTACTTCCATTCTTAATTTATAATCAATAGATTCTATCCAGTATGCAACCTTTCCTATTAATGTTTTAGATATTAAATCATAAATATATTCCAAATTATTAGTATGTGTAGAACTCATTAAAGCTATATAAGTTCCAAGATTCCAATCTGTAATTCTTCTACTAATTTCTTGTTCTTCATATACATTATCTAGGTCTAAAAAATAACCATTTAAATTAACACCTTGTGACATTGATCCTACAAATTCTTTAAATTCTGCATGTCCAATTGGTATATGTTTAGGAATTTTATTACTACCTTTTGTTATTATTTCTAAATTTGGGTCATATCATTCTTCTTCCTGATAATTATCTATATCTTCATTCATTGTTTCATCTGTTTCCATTTCTGTTTCTATTTGTTCATCACTTTCAGGTTCTTCTTTTATTATTGCACTTACATTATTCATTTTTCTTAGAGCTTGCATTATTTGATTATTCTCCTTTTCTACTTCTGATCCTCTTTCACTTTCTGATTCTTCTATAAAATTTACATATTTTTTATTAGAACTATTTGAACTTTCTGAATCACTAGTTGTATTTTCATCATTCCTTTGAGAACTTTCTCCCATAATTATCGTTTCTTTTCCTTTAAATTTTCTAATTTCTTCTTTTAAGAAGTTTAATTCTTTTTAGTTTCTTCCATTTCTTGATGTAATTCATATGTTACATGGTTTAATTCTCTTTTAGTTTCTTTTAGCTCTTTTTTAACAGTTTTATATTTGTCTTTATATTTTTTATATTTATTAAACCATTCTTCATTAGTATTTTCTTTAAGTTTATTATTTTCCTCTTTTACTTTCTCTAACTCTTTTTCTTGTTTTTCTAATTTTAATTTTAAATATTCTATATTTTCTTTTTCTTCTTTAGTAATATTAGCTTCTATATTTTTTGATTCTCTTCTTATTGGTTCATACTTATATCTGTCTCTTTCTAATATTTCTTTTCCATGATTTCTAAGAAATGTTATTACATTATATTCTTGTTTATCCATTAAAATTTTCCTTCCTTTTGTAAGAGAGATAAATTTTTTAATACTTTATCTGCTGATTCTGATATTTTAGGTTTCATTTTACTTATATTTACCATAATAGGTTCCTTAGTTCTTCTCCAAGCATTTATGGGTACCATTTCTAATTGCTCATTATTATCTTCATTTTTTATTATTTGTACATTTTGTTGCTTTTCTTTTTCTAATTTGCCTAATTTATCTAATATTATTTTAAATGTTGGTATTTCAGATATATTCCATAAATCAGATAATTCTTCTCTTATTATCTTTCTTATTTGCGCTTGATCATTTCTAATTTCATCTATTAATGTTACTATATTTTTTAAATTCTGTTTCACTATTATTTCTTCCCATAATTCTTGTATTTTATCAAAATTATTCGGGTTATTCATTCTTTTGGTATATTAATGTGTTTTTTCCATCCATTTCCCATATCTATCCATATCTTCTTAGATTTTGCTTCTTCTTTTCTTATTATATTTTCTAATTCTTTTATATCATTTTCCAGTTTAATTTCTTTTTCACTATATTCTAAATATTTTGTTTGTGAATATATTTCTCCTTTTAAAGCATCTTTTATTTTTTGTAGCTTTACTTTTTTATTTTTCAATTTCTCTTGTACATTCATAGTTTATTAATGAATCTAATCTTTCCTTGATCATTTATTTAAATTCCATTATTATTGATCTTATAATTTATCATAGTTAAAAAGTCACTTCCTAATAATAATTCATTAGAACTATCATATTCTATGACTCCTATATTTATATTATATTCTAAATCTTGTATTTTGAATCTTAAGTTAACACTTTTAGTAATTATTATTTCTCTTTCATTTTCAGGATAATTATAAGTTTGTGGTTCTATTATACAACATTCATTTTCATTAATCTTATTTATATGTATAAAACTTTTAATAGCTCCAGTATTTATTTCAGCCATGCAATCTTTTGCTATAATTCCATCAAATATTATTACTTTAATTTTTTATCTATCTGTTCTTATATCTATTAAATTTATTCTTCTAGGTAAACTATATTGTCGTGTAATCATTTGTTGTCTTGAGGTTGATGGTTCTTTTCTAAAACTTAATCTTGAACCTTCTATTCATGGTATTATTTTATTAGTTGGTCTTATTGTTCTTGTATTAAAATCCATATATATTTCTTCTGGTATAGTTATTTGTGAGTTTTCTTTATGTTCTATTTGTTCTAATATTTCTTGATACATTTTTGGTACTAAAACGTCTAATTCATGTTGTTTAGTTACATGATGATTACCTGTTAATGCATATATCATTTTAGTTTCAATACTTATTACCTTACTACCTTGTGGCATTTTTATTCCTTCTAATTTATAATATAGGGTTAAAGCTAATTCTTTATGTTCATCTTTTAATGATATACTAAAATCTGGTTGTATGGTAAATTTTAATTTCTGATATATTAAATTTCCTTTAATTACTGATATTACGGCATCTTGTAAATTTCCTAGTATTCTATCATCTAGTATATATATTTGTATAGGGGTATCTATATTTTTCTGAAAATATGCTTTTATTGTAAACTCTACTGCTCCTAAATATATATTTCTATATTTATTTGCTTCTTTATTAGATAATTTTCTTAATTCTCTTTTTATAATTTCATCAGTTATAAGACTTATTTTTGTCTTACCATGTATACTAGTTATATCTATTATATTCTCATGTTTTTGTGCTATATATCTGATTTCTTTATTTCTTTGAAATAATCCAGTTTTAAATATTTTCTTAACAGATAATTCTTCTTTTTCATTTTGTATTTTTCTATAAGTTTCAGGTTTAAAGCTTAATGTTTGTGACATTCCTTCTTCATATGTATCCATTTGGTAATATGTTTCATTAGATTCTTCTGCTAATTCTTTACCTTTATCCATGACAAATTGTATTTACCTTATTCTTAATTTTTCTTTTACGTTTTTCAATCATCTCATTTAAAAGTTCTATAGCTTGATCTTTATAAACTTTCGAGAATGGTGAGTTACTACCATTATATTTTCCATTTTTTATTCTATTAATCCTTTTTCTAATTTTTTCTATGTCTTTATCTATTTCTTTAATTTTATTCTTTATATTTGCTCGGTATATAAAATAGGATTTATCCATAGAAATAAATATTTGTTTTTGTTTCTAATTTCTTTTTTATTTCACTAGTATATTCTCTAAGAATATTTATTCTTTCTTGGTCTTCTATTTTTTGTTTTTCAGATCCATTATTCACTACGCCATAAACGCACATACGCAACCCTTTTTACAAAGCGTTGCACAGAAAGCGTTTCGTTAGATAGAAATTTTGGGTCTTTTGCAACTGAGCTGAACTGGAGTTGCGTTAGATATAATTTATTGTTGCGTATTACCCACAGTGTTTCACATCATGCAACACTAACTACTGGTGTTGCGTTAGATATTTTTTTAAATTAATAAATGATGACGTGGCAGAAGTGGGACCCACATGTGCTGACGTGGCATTTGCTGACGTGTCATTTGTGGGGCCCACAATTGCTGACGTGGCAGAAGTGGGACCCACCTGTGCTGACGTGGCATTTGATGACGTGGCATAAGTGTTGCATTAGATAACAATAGTGTTGCATTTGCTGTTTGAAGTGTTGCATTAGATATTTTTTTATTTAAATTCTGACGTGGCAGGTGTGGGACCCACCACTGCTGACGTGGCAGTGTGGGGCCCACAACGGTGACCTTGAAGGAGGCCCACCAAATGCTGACGTGGCAGTTGTGGGGCCCACAATTGCTGAGGTGGTTGGAATGGGACCCACCTCTGCTGACGTATCATATGATGACGTGGCATAAGTGTTGCATTAGATAACAGTAGTGTTGCATTTTCTATTTGAAGTGTTGCATTAGATATATTTTTTTTATTTAAATTCTGACGTAGCAGGTGTGGGACCCACCACTGCTGAGGTGGCAGTGTGGGGCGCACATTGGTGACGTAGCAGGAGGCCCATCAATGCTGACGTGGCAGTTGTGGGACCCACAATTGCTGAGGTGGCAGGACTGGGACCCACCTCTGTTGACGTGTCATATGATGACGTGGCATAAGTGTTGCATTAGATAACAGTAGTGTTGCATTTGCTGTATGAAGTGTTGCATTAGATATTTTTTTAACTAGTCTTGTCCCGAATGATGAATCTATTTTTTTAAATTATTTTTTCGACGTTCCAATCGCACGGATGTCAAGATATAACGATTTTAGTGGTACGGTAATTTTTCAAAAAAATTCCTATACGTATTTGGTTTGGTTTTATAACGGTCAAACCGGTCAAATTGGACTTCCTTTTAACTAGTCTTGTCCCGAATGATGAATCTATTTTTTTAATTTATTTTTTCGACGTTCCAATCGCACGGATGTCAAGATATAACGATTTTAGTGATACTGTAATTTTTCAAAAAAATTCCTATAAGTATTTGGTTTGGTTTTATAACGGTCAAACCGGTCAGAGTGGACTTCCTTTTAACTAGTCTTGTCCCGAATGATGAATCTATTTTTTTAAAATTATTTTTTCGACGTTCCAATCGCGCGGATGTCAAGATATAACGATTTTAGTGATACTGTAATTTTTCAAAAAAATTCCTATATGTATTTGGTTTGGTTTTATTACGGTCAAACTGGTCAAAGTGGACTTCCTTTTAACTAGTCTTGTCCCGAATGATGAATCTATTTTTTTAAATTATTTTTTCGACGTTCCAATCGCACGGATGTCAAGATATAACGATTTTAGTAATACTGTAATTTTTCAAAAAAATTCCTAGATTTATTTGGTTTGGTTTTATAACGGTTAAACCGGTCAAAGTGGACTTTCATTTTAACTAGTCTTGTCCCGAATGATGAATCTATTTTTTTAAATTATTTTTTCGACGTTCCAATCACACGGATGTCAAGATATAACGATTTTAGTGATACTGTAATTTTTCAAAAAAATTCCTATATGTATTTGATTTGGTTTTATTACGGTCAAACCGGTCAAAGTGGACTTCCTTTTAACTAGTCTTGTCCCGAATGATGAATCTATTTTTTTAAATTATTTTTTCAACGTTCCAATCACACGGATGTCAAGATATAACGATTTTAGTGATACTGTAATTTTTCAAAAAAATTCCTAGATTTATTTGGTTTGGTTTTATAACGGTCAAACCGGCCAAAGTGGGCTTTCATTTTAACTTGTCTTGTCCCGAATGATGAATCTATTTTTTTAAATTATTTTTTCGACGTTCCAATCACACGGATGTCAAGATATAACGATTTTAGTGATACGGTAATTTTTCAAAAAAATTCCTATATGTATTTGGTTTGGTTTTATAACGGTCAAACCGGTCAAAGTGGACTTCCTTTTAACTAGTCTTGTCCCGAATGATGAATCTATTTTTTAAAATTATTTTTTGACCTTCCAACCGCACGGGTGTCAATATATAACAATTTTAGTGATACGGTAATTTTTCAAAAAAATTCCTATATGTATTTGGTTTGGTTTTATAACGGTCAAACCGGTCAAAGTGAACTTCCTTTTAACTAGTCTTGTCCCGAATGATGAATCTATTTTTTTAATTTATTTTTTCGACGTTCCAATCGCACGGATGTCAAGATATAACGATTTTAGTGAAACTGTAATTTTTCAAAAAAATTCCTATAAGTATTTGGTTTGGTTTTATAACGGTCAAATCGGTCAGAGTGGACTTCCTTTTAACTAGTCTTGTCCCGAATGATGAATCTATTTTTTTTAAATTATTTTTTCGACGTTCCAATCGCGCGGATGTCAAGATATAACGATTTTAGTGATACTGTAATTTTTCAAAAAAATTCCTATAAGTATTTGGTTTGGTTTTATAACGGTCAAACCGGTCAGAGTGGACTTCCTTTTAACTAGTCTTGTCCCGAATGATGAATCTATTTTTTTTAAATTATTTTTTCGACGTTCCAATCGCGCGGATGTCAAGATATAACGATTTTAGTGATACTGTAATTTTTCAAAAAAATTCCTATATGTATTTGGTTTGGTTTTATTACGGTCAAACTGGTCAAAGTGGACTTCCTTTTAACTAGTCTTGTCCCGAATGATGAATCTATTTTTTTAAATTATTTTTTCGACGTTCCAATCGCACGGATGTCAAGATATAACGATTTTAGTAATACTGTAATTTTTCAAAAAAATTCCTAGATTTATTTGGTTTGGTTTTATAACGGTCAAACCGGTCAAAGTGGACTTTCGTTTTAACTAGTCTTGTCCCGAATGATGAATCTATTTTTTTAAATTATTTTTTCGACGTTCCAATCACACGGATGTCAAGATATAACGATTTTAGTGATACTGTAATTTTTCAAAAAAATTCCTATATGTATTTGATTTGGTTTTATTACGGTCAAACCGGTCAAAGTGGACTTCCTTTTAACTAGTCTTGTCCCGAATGATGAATCTATTTTTTTAAATTATTTTTTCAACGTTCCAATCGCACGGATGTCAAGATATAACGATTTTAGTGATACTGTAATTTTTCAAAAAAATTCCTAGATTTATTTGGTTTGGTTTTATAACGGTCAAACCGGTCAAAGTGGACTTTCATTTTAACTTGTCTTGTCCCGAATGATGAATCTATTTTTTTAAATTATTTTTTCGACGTTCCAATCACACGGATGTCAAGATATAACGATTTTAGTGATACAGTAATTTTTCAAAAAAATTCCTATATGTATTTGGTTTGATTTTATAACGGTCAAACCGGTCAAAGTGGACTTCCTTTTAACTAGTCTTGTCCCGAATGATGAATCTATTTTTTTAAATTATTTTTTGACCTTCCAATCGCACGGGTGTCAATATATAACAATTTTAGTGATACGGTAATTTTTCAAAAAAATTCCTATATGTATTTGGTTTGGTTTTATAACGGTCAAACCGGTCAAAGTGGACTTCCTTTTAACTAGTCTTGTCCCGAATGATGAATCTATTTTTTTAAATTAATTTTTCGACGTTCCAATCGCACGGATGTCAAGATATAACGATTTTAGTGATACGGTAATTTTTCAAAAAAAATCCTATATGTATTTGGTTTGGTTTTATAACGGTCAAACCGGTCAAAGTGGACTTTCTTTAAACTAGTCTTGTCCCGAATGATGAAAACTCTAACCATGTTCGACTGATTTTAATAGGAACACCAGTTAAATTAAGTCACTGACGAGAACAAAAACTAAATTCCAGTTGTCTTAGGGTGATTTTGGTTCTCACTGAACCAAAACACATGGCATGTTGAGCATTCTTCCTTCTGGTTAAGTAGATTTAGGCACTGCAAAAATGATTAAAGACTCAAGACAGAATGTAAATACAGAGTTGGTCTGAGAAGTAAATAATACGCTTTCTCTATATTTTTTCCTGACTTTCTATAAGTAGTTTAAGGTGCACAAAAAAAGTAAATTTCAAAAAATATTTTTTGCAGATTTATCTTTCTGAATAAAAATTTCACATTTATACTTTTTAACTTGTACTGTCTCAATGGACTTTTGACGTTTAAATACTCTGACATTCCATCTGCCGCTTAAGTCCACCTAGTGGTTTTCGAGAACTGCATACTTCTGCCTCGGTTTTTGTTGTGCCCTGTTCTGCTACTTTATGCTGAAGGAACTTAAGAAGGTCACGGATAGAAACTTCAGGATCAGTGTTTTTCATTAACTCTCCTGCAATCGCTGCAGGAGTTGTATCTGCCCTTTTTAAAAGCTCTTCAATCTGGATGAAATGTGGGTGGTGGAGGGTGCCTAAATAGTTGAAAGCTAGCTGCTTGAATGCCTAAATAATGAACAAAATAACAAGAATATGTGGTGATTGAGATAGCAGCAGTGTTATTGGTGTGTACAGGAGCTAACCTATTTCTGTGAGATAACAAGATATGATTACTGTCATAATATTTTAAAGTCGTGAGTTTTTTTTCTTATTGGATCAACACTATTTTGCAGAATAATCTCCATGAACTCTGGTCTCTTTTGGTCAAATGCTCAGAACGATGCAGTTGTTGTCTTCCCTGCTCCATTACTTCCATCAAAGGCATAATGTCGCTCTTCCAAGATGTTGTAATGCCATTTTGAATGAACAAACAAGTATAGGTCTTTGTAAATTATAGTTTGTAACATGTATAAGTTAGACTTAATATGGTTGGTACTTGGCATAAAGGTAAACTGTAGCCATCTCCCAGTACTTTTGTTGGTTGAATCATTGTGCTTGGTTTTTGGACATTTAGTTATTTTGGATTGGACAGGTTGGTATTATGTATGAACAAAGCAGCCATTTCAATTTTTTTTATAAAAAAACGTTGCATTTGATGTCTATTTGATGTTGCGGTAGAACAGTTTTAATGTTGCAAAAAAAAAATGGTGTTGCATTTGAAAAGAATGGTGTTTCTTAAAAAAAATTTTGGTGTTGCATTATACTCAAATAGC
This sequence comes from Saposhnikovia divaricata, assembly GCA_036435485.1. Classification (NCBI taxonomy): domain Eukaryota; kingdom Viridiplantae; phylum Streptophyta; class Magnoliopsida; order Apiales; family Apiaceae; genus Saposhnikovia; species Saposhnikovia divaricata. The sequence continues at coordinate 137,741,707 of CM071600.1, forward strand.
GTTGCGTTAGATAGTGGACCCCATTGCTGACATGGCATGTGGGCCCTATTGCTAATGTGGCAAGTGGATTCCCACTGCTGACGTGGCATGTGGGCCTATTGCTGATGTGGCATGCGGGCCCCAGTGTTGACGTGGCACCTTGGTGGGCCACATTGATGATGTGGCATGCCCCCATTTGTGACGTGGTACTTGTGGGCCCCACTAATGACATGTCAGCATGTTGACGTGGCACCTTGCTTACATGTCAGCATGCTGACGTGGCACCTTGCTTACATGTCAGCATGCTGACATGGCTGAAAAATCTTATGCAACCCCATGTAGTGTTGCGTTTGCATGCTTTTGGTGTTGCATAAGACCTCTTATGCAATGCTTTCGTAGTGTTGCAATAGCTTGGGAAAAGCGTTGCATTAGGGGTCTTACGCAACGCCGGTATTCGTAACACCCCTCTGGTGTTGCGTAAGACCTTACGCAACGCTTTTCAGGTCTTTTGCAACTTTATTTGGGGGTTGCGTATGTGCGTTTATGGCGTAGTGATTCTTTTTATATTCTAAGTATCTTAATATTTTCTCATAATGTTCTAATCTTTCAAAAGTTTCTTTAACCTCTTCTTTTATTTCTAATTTATATACAAAATATGATTTATCCATGGCAAATAATTTCTATATCTGTTTTTATTTCTTTCTTTATATCTCTTATGTATCTTTTAAGGTAATTAATATTATGTATTAAATTTTCATGATTAACACAATTTTCTAGTTTATTAAGACTTTTTTTCATAATCTTGCATTATTTTAATTTTTTCTTTTATCTTTAACTTATATATAAAATAAGATCTTTCCATTTTATCCAGTTAAATTTGCATCTTCTAACAATCTTTCATGATACCATTTTATATCTATTCTATTTGCTCTATATTTTTCCCATATTTTACATAATCTCTCATATAATATTATTCTTTCTAAATGAGTTTCTTCTATCCATTCTATTTTATTAAGTTCATTTTGAATTTTTTCCATTTCTTGTTCCATTTTTTCTCCAGCTTTTATATAATATTTAAAAATTTCAAATCTTCTCTTTATTGTCATTTTTTCGTATTTAATTTATTAGCTAGATCATTTATTAATTTATATTGTTCTTCTATAACTTTTCTTAATTCTTCTGTTTCTTTATTTTTTCTCATTATTAAAGTTAAATTCTTTTCTTCTAACATACTTATTTGTCCATCTCTATCAGCTAACATATCTCTTAATATTTTTATTGTGTCTTCTCTTTGATCTATTATTCTCAAACTAATTTTACAACTTTCAATATGTTGATTTATATCTTTGTTATAAGTAGGAGTTTTAGCTGCTATTTTCTGAATTCTTTCTAGATCCATTTTTAAACTAAATATTTTTTAATAAGTTTTTTACACATCTTTTGTGTAGATTTATTATTTGATTTATACATTATTAATAGGGTTGCAATTATACGTGAATGATATTCTTTCCTAAATTTTGAATTAATAGGAGGTCTCATTTATAATAACATAACATATCAGTGCTTTTTTCCTTATACTTGCCGTGTAATTGTTTCATTTTTAAAGCTTGTTTCATTGACTTACTATTTTCTCCATTAACATGTCTAGGTTTTCCATTTACATACTAGGTTTCCTAGGTTACTATTTAGTATTTTTTGACACCAAAATTCCTTCCGTGTGTTCCGTGCTTACTATATACCAAATTCCACTCCTTTTTGTTTAGGCTCTGATACCAAATTCAGAGGGGCAGGTTTATTACAGTTTCTTTATAATACACCAAACATTATAAAATAAGATTAATTCTTACAAACATTTTGGAGAAAAAGTTAAAGCGCCTATATGGCTTTCTTTTTCAGTTATTATATTTTTTTTTAGCAAAAAATAATTTATTTATAATTTTCTTTTTGTGAAACGCCCATTTTGATAGGTTGAAAAACAAAGGTAAAAGCATTTCAAAAAAAAAAAAAATTAACCTGATGTAGATTCATCTCCAATAATAATTCTTATATTCACTTTTTATTGTTTTTTGTATTATTAAATGTATCTTGAATTTACATGAAACAAATGGATAGTGGAAAGAGGGATTGTTTTGATAAATATATTATATAATATTACTTATGATTTAAGAATGAGAATAGAGCTTTTAAAAGTGAGAAGAGCCAAGACATTATTATTGATTTTAAAAATTGCTAAAAGTCTTTTGGAATAAAATTTTTTATCACCCTCGTGAAATTTCAAGTTGGAAATGCTCTAACAACTAGCAGTAACGAAAACCTGATTCTTTGGTTTCTTCAACATGGTTAAGACTTTAGACAGGCCTCCAAGTATGAGATATTTGGGCTACAGTATCGAGTGCATGTATAACGAGTTGTACAGAGACAAGTTATTCCACCATACATGACAAGTTGACGACAATGAAGAACACTAACTTTGTTAACAAAATCTAGTAATAATAAGTATATCATGGGTGCAGATCTATGATTTACCTAGAGGAATGGCAACAGAAAAGATAATACAGAGTATAGGTAACTTTGTGGGAGTTTTTGTTAAATCAGATCCATCAAACATGCATGGATTATGGAAACCATTTTTGAGGGTTCGTGTAACAATGGATATCTCCAAACCTTTGAAGCGAAGGATGAAACTTAAGCGGGAGGGTGATAACTGCAGCTGGGTCAATTTTAAGTATGAAAGATTAAGTACGTTTTGTTTCGTGTGTAGTTTATTAGGACATTCAGAACGGGAATGTGATATAGTATATGCTAATCCTGATAAAGTCATTGATAGAGCCTACGGAGTATGGTTACGGGCACCAAATAAAAATGCTAAAACTCAAAGCACGGGGTCGAAATGGTTGAGGAATGGTCCTGATGGTGGTCAAGCATGGAGTCGGATGATCATGGCAGGGGTATGAACATAGGGCAGAGTGGAAAAGAAGTTACAGCGAGATTCATGGAGACAGACGGAGTTGTTACCGAAATTCCAGGACAAGATAGTGCATTATGGGTACAGCAACGTGATTTCGAAAATCAGGGTAATCAACAACTTACTGTATTTTCGGATAAGAATGAAATGGGCGGGAAGTTTTTTCAAAATGAGGTGGTGGTATTGCATACAAAACGTAGGAGAGTTGATACAATATTAAAAGCGGATAATCAGGGAAATGATATGGAGGATAATCACGGGAATGATATGGAGGATATTGTTGGTAGGCTTAATGGGCCAAAAAACTTGTTAGAGGCGGGTCCTGGAGTCCAGGCCCGCATAAAGCAATGAGTATCCTGGCTTGGAATTGTCGTAGGCTGGGTAAACCACGGACAATCGTTTTCTTAAAAATATTACCCAACAATATAAACCTAATATTATTTTTTTGTCAGAGACTTTAGTTAAAGAGAATAAAATTAAGGAGGTTTGTAAGGGGTTAAATTATGCAGAGTACTGGTGTGTTGATGTTCAGGGCGACAGTGGTGGCTTGGCATTGTTATGGAAGAATGAAGGGGGCTGTAAGGTTACTGAAGCTACACGGCATTATATAGACTTTGAAGTTGAGAATGAGCAAGTGGGACGGTGGCGGTATACGGGCTTTTACGGTTGTCCTGAAAGGCATAGGAGACGTGAATCATGGGGGATTTTAAAGACATTGGCTGGGAAGTTGGAATTACCTTGGTGCGTTATAGGGGATTTCAATGATATGTTGTACGCAGATGAAAAGCGAGGAGGGAATGTTCATCCTTATAATCTTTTGACAGGGTTTGCAGATACAATAAATGAGTGTGGGCTTAGGGATCTTGGTTACGTGGGGGAAAAATTTACGTGGGAGAGGTCAAGAGGATAGAGTAATTGGGTACAAGAGAGACTTGACAGGGGGTTTGCAAATCACGACTAGAAAGAATTGTTCCCGTTAGCAGAGGTTCATGTAATTGACGTGGCTACATCGAATCACTTACCGTTATATCTTCATTTGAAGAGGCAGACGTACGTGCCTAAGGGTAAACGTTTTCGTTTTGAGAACGTTTGGCTGAGGGAGGGTGAATGTAAAAATGTGGTTAGAAACGGGTGGGAGTTATCAGAAGGTTTGGATATTGTGGAGAAAATTCGGTTGTGTGGAGAGAAGCTTCAAGAAGGGGGGGGGGGGTGGGATCAGTAACGAGTATAAAGAAAAGATTCAGAATTGTAGAGTGTTATTGAAAAAGTTAAGATCACGAAGAGATACACAGGGGATTCGAAGGTATAATGAGACAAGGTGGGAATTTCTTAGTTTGTTAGAAAAATAAGAAATATACTGGAAGCAAAGATCTAAACAACATTGGCTTCGGGAGGGGGATAAGAACACACGTTTTTTTCACAAGTTTGCATCGAGCAGGAGGAAAAACAACAAGTTGGAGAGGATCAAGGATGATGAGGGCATGTGGAGGGAAACACCAGTTGAGATTCAAGGAGTTATTAAAGGGTACTTCTCACAGTTATTTACAGCCTCGTCTTTAAATGGTAAACTGTCGGATAGAGAGGTGGTGAATCAAGTTTCAAAGGAGGAGAATGGGGAGTTAATGGCAGAAGTAACTGAGGAAGAGGTGAGGGATGCAACGTTTTCTATGCACCCTGATAAGGCGCCAGGACCCGACGGGTTAAATCCTGCATTTTTCCAAGTTTTTTGGAATATTGTGGGTAGTGATGTGGTGAAATTTTGTCGTACATTCATGAGTACAGGAGTTTTGCCAGAAGGGATTGATAAGTCGATGGTTTGCTTAATTCCAAAAGTCAAGGTTCCTCAAACCATGGGGGATCTACGACCTATATCGTTATGCAACGTACTTGTCAGGATACTGTCTAAGGTTCTTTCGAACAGGCTAAAGAGATGTTTGGGATCTATTATATCTGATAAGCAGAGCGCTTTTATTGAGGGTAGGCTCCTTACGGACAATGCATTGATTGCTTTTGAAATTAATCACTGTATGAAACGACGGACTCAGGGGAATACAGGAATAGCAGGATTGCAAATAGATGTGTCAAAGGCTTATGATCGTTTGGAATGTGGGTATATACGTAATATGATGGAGAAGTTTGGATTTAATCAGGTTTGGATTCAAAGGATAATGACGTTTATATGTTCGGTGTCGTATAGTTTTTTACATGATGGTGAGGAGTTTGGTCGAGTTGTGCCTAGTCAAGGGATAAGGCAAGGAGATCCGATTTCGCCTTACATATACATCATGTGTGCTGAGGGTTTGAGTTCGATAATCAGACGTAATGAGGAGGTTGGTTTGCTTCACGGGTGTCGTATTGCGAAGGGTGCACCAGTTATATCCCATTTATTATTTGCTGATGACAGCTATTTTTTCTTCAAGGCTACGAAAGCAGAGGCCAGTGTTATGAAGCGGATATTAAATAGATACGCAGAGATCTCAGGGCAATTGATAAACTTCAATAAGTCCGCGGTTACTTTTTCTCCAAATACAAAGGCAGTTGATCGTGGTGAGGTGTGTGAGCAGCTAGAGGTAAGGGAGAGTGCTACACCAGGGAATTACTTGGGCATGCCAATGGCGATAGGGAGGAGAAAGAAGGCCGTGTTTGGTTTTTTGGCGGATAAAATTGAAAGGAAACTACGAGCATGGAATGGCAAAGTATTTCCAAAGCTGGTAAGGTGACTTTATTAAAGAATGCAGCTCAATCTGTTCCGAATTTTTGGATGAATCTTTTACTTATTCCAGTGGAAGTGTGTGAGATAATAGAAAGGAAAATGAATGCTTATTGGTGGGGGAGTGGAGGAGATCAGAAGGGTATAAGGTGGATGGCTTGGGAGAGATTATGTGAAGTAAAAGAAGGGGGGTTTAGGTTTTCGAAAATTGAGGGAATTCAACATTTCAATGTTGGCAAAACAAGCGTGGAGGTTGATGAATAATGTCAATCCTCTTGTGACTAAAATCATGAAGGCGAGATACTATGCAGACACTGATTTTCTAGAGGCTACAGTGGGAGCTAATCCGAGTTTTATGTGGCGCAATATAATGGCAGCTCAGGGGGTTATGAGACAGGGGGGAGAAGGAGAATTGGGGATGGTATGACTACAAAGGTGTGGGGGAGTCCATGGTTACCATGTATAGATAACGGGTATGTGACAAGTGAATGTTATCGTGAACTGGAAGATGTGACAGTGCAGGGATTGATGAAGGATAATCACAAGGAATGGGATGAGGAGGTCTTACAGGATTTGTTGAATGAGCAGGATAGGGAGGTGGTACAAAGTATTCAAATTCCAAGTCATGGTAAAGCTGATTCATGGTACTGGATTCTTGATTATAATGGGGATTTCAAAGTTAAAAGCTGCTACAGGAAGTTACGCGGAGAGAGTGAGTGTAATGATCGAGTTTTCTGGAAGCGGCTATGGAGTCTTAAATTGCCAGGTATGGTTCTAAATTTTTTATGGAGGGCCTGTCAAAATGTATTACCTACAGCGTATGCTTTAAGTTAAAGAAGGTGGATGTATTACAAACGTGTGCGTGGTGCCATGGGCATGTTGAAAGTTCAGTCCATGCTTTGTTTACATGTTGCTTTGCAAGAGAAGTTTGGAATTATGTGGGGTTACAGGGAGTAGTGCCAGCAGAAGAGGATGTGTCTGTATTGCAGGTGTTGAGGAGAGTATTCAGTACGAGTAATATTGATCAATGTGCTCGTGTAGGCCTCATTTGCTGGGGTCTGTGGGTGAGACGTAATTCTTGGGTATGGGACAAAAAGAGTATGTCAGTGTTTGGAGTGAATGCCATGGTGACAAACTTGCTGCACGAATGGAAACAAGTGCAAGAGGAGCAGAATGGTAATAAGGTGCAGAAGAGGTGGTGTAAACCTCCCAGGGGTGGGTTAAAATCAATGTCGATGCAGCCTGTCGACTGAATTCAGATCATTTTGGCGTGGGATGTGTTGTACGGGATGAGCGAGGCCAGTTCTTGCGAGCTCGAGTTAATCAGCTGAATGGTCGTATGCAAGCAAGGGAGGCGGAAGCTTGGAGCTTGAAGGAAGCATTGAGCTGGGTGCGTGGTTGGAGGACTAATCGTTGCATTTTCGAATTGGATGCTAGGCTTGTGGTGAATGCAGTTCGAGAAAATGGAGGAAGATCAAATTTTCATGCTGCTATAGTAGAGGAATGTATTGAGAGCCTTAAACACTTTGAGGAGGTGTTGGTCACATTTGACTATAGATCTGCGAATAGAGTGGCTCATATGTTAGCACAAGTCGCTTATTCTACGTCAGATCTTATGGAGTGGTGTAATACTGCTCCAGAGTTTATTTGTAACCTTATTTTGGAGGAAGTTTAATATATGCAAGTGCGATTTTTTCAAAAAAAAAAAAAGTATATCATATTTCTGTGTAGTGTATTTTAGTATCATATATAACCGGAAAATGCTAGGGCTCCCGAAACCATGTGTCCCTCGTGCATTAATATGAATCCCACAAATTAAATAACGCCATGTGTCATTCGGGAACACTTTTGAGAATTTTTTCGAGATACGTAGAATTACTACCACAACGATCGAATTAATTATCTTCGTGCATTTACTAGGATTCTTCGGCGTAAGTTCCTCGACTTAAACTGTCTAATTTTCCGGGCGGTAATACTAGTATCTTGTATCGTGTTCACCGTTTAGGCTGCTCTCGACAAGAACCCAGATGGGAATCCCTCAGAAAACGTAAGTACTAATTTTGGTTATTTATTGAAATCGGATGGTCCTCTATCTCTTGTCTGTAAACATATCGTCACTGGAGTATGAAAGAGTGAATGCATGGAATGTCTCATTCTCAATAAATAAGCAACAAGAAATCTATTCGAAAAATATACAATATGTGTGGATCATTATGCAATATCAAGTACCTCACCCCATGTATAGACTATAAAAGTGCATTACATCCAGATACTGTATTCAACTATCAAGTAAATTAAAATCTTGAATTGTTTGGAGAAGCACGGGATATATGCTTGAATACTGGGTGATGGTCCAGGACAAAAGATTTTTGTTACGTGTAAATTATGATATATTATAATATACATATGTTGTAGACCGGACCGTGTGTCATAACCTTATTGTCGATAGCCAGTTTTATATTCTCGTGTAATGTGTCGAGTGTTTCGGACCCGTATCTTCAATATTTATACCCCAAGTCCTTCTCAATTATCCTATATACTGATAATAAAGAACACGGTTCAACCTTCCGCCCTTGAGCTACATGTGTACCCTATATACAGCCCAACATCAACTACGATGGAGAGTGGATTTGGGCAGTACATTTCAACAGCTCACAAAACGTGCCCAGCATGTGCCCACTTGATCATACAAGTCATTGTACACTGCTCTCTTTCGGTTTGGCACATGTCAGCCTTCTTTTTGCACACTATTTCAAAGTTGAACAACTCTCTTTTCATATCAATCAAGAACAGAACTGTAAGGCTAATAAGATAAATAACTTAAGCAATTGAACATAAAAATTTCCATATTACATGTGGATGCATATACATGATGATGATGATAAGCAGTGTTAATCAGAGAATAAGGTAAGCCGCCACAACATCCAGAAGCAAAACCTATACTGATTGGTTTTAAAATTACAAACTAGAACACTGGCCAATTTTTGGAACCAGGAATACTTTCTTGCCATGCTTGCGCTTTCTATACACCATTTATCGCTGTCTCCGTGTGCACCACATTACCAACTTCTTGGCCTTTGCCATTCAATTGGGTTCTTAACCTCTGTAAGAAGAGAGCAGTAATTATATCAAAAACCCAGAAAGATAGGGGGACACGTTTATAAAGGAGGAAGGATATGTGATTTGTCAATACCCGATCTGCAGGATCTCCAGAATTTCCATTTAAGAGCTTGTGATTTTCTTCTTTTGTCCGGCTATCCTTGCTCACTGGAAGCAGCGACACAGCTGAACTGCGATCAGGCAGGTCTACATGCAGAGAAACAATGTCAATATCAATTGTGCTTGTTAAGCTAATGAAAACAAGAACTTGAACAAGACAACAAAGCATAAAGTTTAAAAAGATTCTAACCTGGTAGTTGATGATCAAGGAAGTACACCACCAAATTGACAGTATACCTAAGGTAATATCATATGTAAAAACAGTCAGTTCACTGCTACAATATTCTCACCAGATATGCAAACTAAGAACAGTTTATAATAATGTACCAGGCAACAACAACGTCGACCGTGTAATGTTTGCGGGAAGCAATTATCAAGAGGCTCTGAACTATAACCGTTAACCAAGCACACTGTTTTATAAATCTGTGATAATAAATCAAAACACCACAGCAGAGAAATCACTCAAACAATCAATTGATATAATATGCAGGGTTAAATAAAGGACTAGAAACTGCTGCAAGAAGTCTATCATATGTAGTTATAATTATTACCTCCTTGTGCCATATTTCTGATATGTCCGTACAAATACTAAAGAGAAAATCATGTGAGATGAAAATATCAAATCACCACAGCCATATAGCACTCCCCGAGGAACTGCACATTTTTAAAGTATATAAGTAGTATAAATACAATATCACTCAGAAAATTGCTAAATCATCTACGCACTGAGAAAAAACAAAACACAAGTAGCTACACTTACTAATTACAAAAACTTCTAAAATGTTCTCTGGTAGAGGTAGCGTCGCAAACTTTGAACCCTGTAACATGTCAAAAGAAACTAAAATTGTAAGTTTCTAACAACCAACAGTTTAAGATGATACTATTATAAGAACTTCGGGGACTAAAGCTATAAAGACCACTATATACTATCTCATTGCATTATGAGCTAATAATACAGTTATTATAAGGAGTATCTGAAATCATTACCTCGCGACAGTGGTAGTTTGGACCAGGTAGTTGGGTAGAATAGAATGTTATAATCCGAAGAATTTGACAAGCCTGCAACACATGTAAATATCAACATATAGATACCATGTTGACAAATGAGCAATTCAAGCATGCTTCACATATTTTCAATCAAAGTCATTCTCGGACTCTCACTCCATCATTTTAAAATTCAATATATAAGTTTTAATGATTTAACATAAATTGGATGTTTGAGTCAATTACTCTTATATCAAATTATGACTTCGTGGATTGGCATTCAAGGGGATAATCCTTGTACATATCTTCTAATACAGACATATTTTCAATCAAAACCATTTTTGGACTCTCGCTCCATCCTTTTAAAAATCAATATTTGAGTTTAAATTGATTCAATAAATTAAATTTTGACTCGACTACTCTTAACATTAAATTATGACTTCGTGCACTGGCATTCAAAACGATAGTTAAATCATTCAAGTTTAGATTTTTAAATCATTCTTGGCCTCCTGCTCCATCCTTTTAAAAATCAGCATTCGAGTTTAGATTGATTTCATATTAAACTGGATATTTGAGTCAATTACTCTAATATTGATTATGACTTCGTGCACTGCCATTCACAACCATAATCCTCGTACTTGTTTAGTAACACAGAAACTTCTTAAAAGTACAATGTCATAATCTGTTGCAACACACAAGACATAAAATCGATTGCTATCCATTGCCATGTACATGTCTGAAAATTATATTACTATTTTACAAGTCTACACCATCAAACTATTGATCACATGAAAGCGGTGAAGGAAGATAACATGACAACATAGGCAGCTAACCAAACTATCTCCATGAGTTACATTCAAAAACATTAATTTCCTAAGTCATAATTTTGTTTATATTTTCTTGTTTATAACCACCACCATTAAAATATTTACCTTGCCGTGACATACCTAATTATACGTACCATGAAAAACAATGTCATAATTACTAATACAGTACATAAATGCCATTTTATTATATGCATATGAAATTACATTATATACAAGGCAAAATCTTACAAACAGAAACGCCAGAACTCTGCACCACAAAAGAACTGTGTAGACTTTCTTGTTCTTGACAATAAAAGGATGGAAAGTCCACTGCAAGAAAGATAGCAAACGTTTGAAAATATGATAAGATTAAACTCTTACTAAATAGTATCAATCCCCATTCGCTATGGAACTCAATGTATTACGCCCTCAAGAAAGAAAAAGATTCACAAACATATATTAAAAAATGGTTAAGCTACATTAGGCAGGACTCTTCACTTCACCCCAAACTATCCATGTCCACCAGTAAGAGAAGGATATGTAATACTCCCTCCGTCCCCACTTATTTTGTCCACATTTCCTATTTTGTCTGTCCCAAAACTATTGTCCACAATTAATTAATATGGTAAATTCTGTATTAAACTATTAATTATGCTAAGTATTATGAAAAATAATACAATTTTTTGGTAACTACAGTATAATCTCGTTAAATTAATACTCGATATTACGATAAATTAATATTTTAATTATAAATTTTTGGCCCCAACATAAGTACGATAGTGTAAATTTTACCTCGATTAATTAATAATCTCTACAAATTAATAGAATTCTCTGGTTCCAATAATATTAATTTATAGAGGTTTTACTATATTCATTTATTTAATATGATTCCATAAAAGGTGGATTTCTGATTAATGACAATATAAGTGGGAGGGAGGAAGTATCAGACACAAATTTAAAATCCCCAGTTGCTATATAACTCATTGTAATACGCCCTCAAAAAAGAAAAAGATCAACAAACACAGAATTAGAAATGGTTAAGCTACATTAGGAAGGACTCTGCATTTCACTCCAAATTATCCACCCAATGAGAAAAGGATATAGGTAATGGAGACTATATTTTATTTCATTTGCGCCGCGATTTGGTCTCTTCAAAGTTCTAGTATCTAAGTCAAACAAAAGTCTGGGTCATTTAGATCACAATACCTCAACATTAAGATATGGAAATATCTCATATCCGAATTTCCCATTTCTATCTCTATGCTAAGTTCAGTCCCTCTTTCTCTACATCTGAAGTATAAAGGTCAAACATGTAGCTCTCACACACACTTCTACGGACCTTGATGGAAGTCTTTCTATAGGTTCTCCCCATTTTCTGGTGCAGGTAAAAAACAAACATCTCTACATCCACTTAAGAAGCATAAGTACTACACTAAAAACAAGTAAAATCTCACCAATACAAATGACATGAAGATGAAGGTAAACAAAGTCTCACTGATGTACGCTCTTTCTATCCCAAGTTCCTGAAGGAAAACCAAGCAGTATTAGTACCATTATATGGTTTATTACACCAAGGAAAACAAAGATGGAATCCAATTAAACACACCGGAAGAAGGAAAAAGCCAACATCCTGTAAAATGGGGCCGGGTCGATGGAAATAATGTACTCCTCGAGCAGCCAGCCCATGTATATACTGAAGAAAGAAAAAGAAATACAAAGAATTCAAAACCTTAAGCAAATACAAACAGAGCAGCTCTGAAAACATCTAATAAACAAAGAAGTGAAAGGAAATGATAATTAAATTCGGCAACTAGTACATATTCCCTGCTCAAGTAACCTTGACACCGAAATAGAAAAATCTTCACAGGACATATGGGATGACATTCTCAAATAAAACAACAAGAAATTGGGGAAAAAACTAAAAGAATTGAAAGTAATTAAAAAAGCAAACAAAGGGGGGATACTCAAAAAGGCACACCTGACATATAAGACCAGCAAGAACATACTTCCAGTTTTCGGCAAGAAGACTAAGCTCCGTGGTCGTTTCTGCGCATATTCTCTTCCACAACTACACACACAAGAGATCAAAATAAGTGTCTACAAAACATAACCATAGAGAGAGAGAGAGAGAGAGAGAGAGAGAGAGAGAGAGAGAGAGAGAGAGAGAGAGAGAGAGAGAGAGAGAGAGAGAGAGAGAGAGGAATTTAAATAATCAACCTTGGAAGATTGACGGCGAATGTAAAACGACATGGTGTAGTTGTGGATATGGAAGGAAGAATCAGTGCCATGTCACAAAGCAAGCGTTGAGGTCAACATCGTTGATCAATAACATTTACAATCAAGCTCAAAAAAATTATTTATTCAGAAATTGAGAAGTAATTTAGAAAAATCGTATGATCCAAGTGGATAAAACAAAAACCTAATTGATTGATTGAGTGTGTTTGTGTGGGTTATGAATTTGAGTCCTGTTGTGACTGCTGGGAGTTTAAAACGGAGCGACAGTTGAGAAAGAAACAATGAAGAATAACTTACCTCCTTAGTCCCTCCTGCTACCAATATATACTCTACTTTTTTTCAACTTTTTTTACTTTTCCGGATAAACAAATTTACGCTTTTACGGGATGAAAAAACTAAATTTAGGAGTTATTTCGTAAATTCTAAAAATAAATATAAATGATTAAAAGGTTGAATCTCCTTTTTAACAACAAATAAAAAAAAAATTATTCTGCGTGTAGGTTGATTGATTCATGCACAAATTAATAAATACATTAATTTTCTTGTTACCGATAAATGAATAATATTTTCAAGTTCTAACATAATAGTAAAAATATCATTTAATATTTCATAAATAAATAATAAAATTTTGTGATACAAAGAATAGTCATTTACTGAAATTTAATTGCACAAATTTATATGTCTTTGTTTGAATATATCTTCTATTAATATATTCCTCGACTTAGAGTCTTAGGTGTTGTTTGTTTTTTTTTTACGATCAAGAAGATTTTATTAATACTTAAACATTGAAACCCAACCGAGACAAACCCCGAACTGTCAACTACAACCTGATTGTGAAACAAAAAACGAGCTAAACAAATAGCCGTTTCGTTTTCAGATTGCTTAACACATAGAATATAAATATTTTTAAAAATAAAAATGATTACAAAGGTTTCCTGAGCAATCCAGTCGACGCCAACATTCCTGAAAATAGTAACAATACAATTGACCTGCGCACATAAAAAACCGGTGATAGTCCACTGTTCATACCCATCAATTACACCAACTGAGGTCGGGGTATAGATGCCCCCAGATATTGAACAATCTTTCGTTGTGCAAGGTGAGCTCTCGCGATAATCACCACCGTTCCAGATTCGAAGTGGGCTTCCCAGATCTCCCAATACACCATAGAAACCATTCTTAAAACAACACGATAACAAACTAAAACGCAACAAAAACACTCCAAAAGGAGAGACATAAACCACTCCAAAAGGAGAGACATAAAACACCCAAAAAAATGGATGCAAGAATGAAAAATCTCACTCAAAGATAAGATTATTGAAAATTATTGAAGGAAAAAACAAAAAAGAAAATAAGAGAAAGGAGAAGATGAATCTCCTACGGTGGCTATGGTTGGAGTAGAGGGGGAGAGGATGCGATGGATGAGAAGAGAGATGGAAAAGAGAGGGAGTCGCCTCTCATTAGGGTTTCGAGAGGAGAGGAGAAATAAAGCTTCGAGCGTTAAATTTCCAGCTAGGTGTTGTTTGTTTTATTTTAAAGTAGGTAGCTTATAGGTGTTTGTGCATGTTTGGCACATCAGGAAAATGAACTTTTTTGGGATTAAGCCCATTTCTACCTTTTTTTTCTTTTTGACGAAATGTAAATTGTATTAATCACGTAAATCATTTAACAAAATATGTTTCAAATTGACGTGAACAGACCTTCCATCAAACACTCGACCGAGAAAAGAACTCGACTCTCTTGCTATGAAATGAGCAGCCTCGTTAGCCAATCGTTTAATATAAAACACTTCAATGTTTAACGCTTTGAGCATCTCACGACACTCCCTTATTATATGGCCAAACGGAGAGACCATATTAATAGAGCTTCTAACTGCTTGCACTACTGATAAACAGTCAGACTCAAGAACCACCTCTTTCCATTTGTTTAACTTACTCCAACTCAAAGCCTCCTTTACTGCCAATGCTTCTGCAAATTCCGATCGCACATTGCCCCTAAACAACTCTGACTTGCCACAAATCACCTCCCCCTTGTCATTTCGAGCTAGCATTCCAACCCCATAAGATGAATTTTCAGCAAATGTCGTTGCATCGACCGTTACCTTGACTACACCTGTAAGAACCCTAATTTTTGGTAATATTTTCTTTTATTTAATATCATGTGACATTGTCAATTTGGAACCTTTCTAGTCATCCCTGTTGATTAATAGAATTGATTGTCTGAGAAACTATGTTGTTACATTCACTATGTAAGATAAAAGGAAGATTGTGAAGGCAAGAGTCTTATTGTTAGTAAGATTTATAAAACTTGGGATTTGAGAATGATTAGAGTATTAAAAGATTTATTAAGAATTATGGCGAGGAATTATGGTCATCCGAGGAATTTACACAATTAAGTACTTAAGGAATTATAGGGGAAATCTCTACGCGACAAAATATTATTACAAGAGATTAATTAAGATACGATACGAATTAAAGATTAAATGACAAGAATTGGTGGAAGAATAATGATACAAGGAGTAGTATTGCATGCAAGTCCCATGCAACCAAGTGGTTAGGAATAAGCAAACTAGTTAACCAAATGGAAGAGGAATAGTAACTAGTTACATTGCTTTTCAAAAAGAGGAGACAAGAAGTACAAGGAGCCATACCATGCTAGTACCTTGCCTATACATACACATTATGTATCACCCAACCTCACTTTATCAATTATTTCAAACCAACCACAAAAATCAAAAACACCAAAAGCTCTCCCCCCCCCCCCCTTGGAAGAGAGCTCTCGGCCAAGCACAAAAGAGGAAGAAGAAAATTCTTCCTCCCCCATTTTCCATCACTCATAAATCAAGACATAATTCCTAGGCCCTCACCATCATCTAAGCAAGGTATGTTAAGAGTTTCAAGCCATTTCATCCATCCAATTTCAAGATATTAATTATAATAGATATTGTGAATAGTAACCATGGTTGGTTTTTCTTTTAGATCTTGGATTGTAAGGGTTGTAGGAGACCATTCAAGGTGTTATTGAGTTTTGTAAGGCTTATCCAAGGCTCCTAGGTGCTCAAGAAGGTATAAAAATCACAAACCCTTTTGGTCATATAGTGTTTATAGTGTTTGGTGGTAGATCCATGTGTTATATTGATAATCTTGGTGGTATAAGTAATGGATGAGATGGATCTTGAGTTTTGATGTTGTGATTGTGATTTTTATGATTGTGGATAATATATGTATCACCATGAATGTTATAAAGCATGAACTAAGTGAATTAGGTATTGGTTGTGTTGTGGAATTGAGAAAATTGGTTGATCTAAGTGAATACATGCTTGCTGAGTTTTCCAGGAACATTGACCTGCCTTGTAACATGGTTTTGAACCCTCAAATCTTGTCCACTGAGGTCCTACCATATATTGTTGGAAATATAATTGAATGTAGTTTCTGGAAATGTAAGGTTCATAACTAGGTGATGTATAGATTTTAAGTTATGGCCGGAGAAGTAAATTGTGTTTCTGGATTCCGGACTGCACTAAGTGACCCCCTTGTGAACCTTGTTTAAACCCCTAAAAATATATGTGGGATCATGGAAAAATTTGAGAAGTTAGGGAATGCAGTGGTGAAGACCACCCAAAAAGAATTGGATTAAAATATGAATTTTTGAATTTTATAAAAATGCTAGAGTAAATTTCGCGCAAGGGAAAAAGTCGTTAGTGGAGCATAATTCTAGGGGTAATGGTTATGATTCGAATGTGGTAACTAAATTAAGTCGAATAAGTGACGAGCGTAATCGAGTGATGACATGAACCTATAGTGGGGCTAGGGTGTCATAAGTCGAAGTCATTAAGTTAATTTCGTACCCCCTAAAAACCCCGTAATTAAAGAGATATTGTTAAGGTACTAATGAGCGGTTATTGCTTATGTATAGATCGTTCCACTCCGCACGCTCGACCACCCCAACCAAACCAAGGCAAGTTTACTTTTCAAAACTTATACATATACAAGGACTTTCACTGTTGTGTTTGTAGTTTTCAACCATATCAAATGCTATGTTTATCGAAGTATGGATGCAATTGAGATTGTATAAGTACATATATGTTTGTACCCCCTTGAACTTAGATTGAAATGTTTTCTTCGGACAACGACTCTAGCAATAGAGGTCGTAGCGGTCCGTATATACTATTGACCGGGGAGCGGTATATTATTATATCGTATCTAGATTGCGAAAACCCGAAGGGTCATTCGGGGAGTATCATATACTCAAGTAATTATTGTTATATCTTCGTAAATACTCGAAACCCTATCTTGGATTAAAAGTTATTTTATCGAATAATTATTTTATTAATTATTAATATTAAATCTTAAAATATTATTTATCAATTATCGTTCATTATTTTAAAGACGAAGTCAATCCAAGATACATTTAATACTTTCAAACTCGAACTCTTTCGAACTCAAAACATTTTCGAAAACCCCCGGTCAGGTTCTGCTTCTTGTATGATTTCAAGCATCATCGGTCGACTGATGTCGGACCTCAATTACTCTGTTTTCAATCAAAATCAAGTTTTAAAAGAAAAAGAAAAAGGGACTCTGGCAGGTGTGGGAACCGTTGACGAACGATTCCCGGGATGTGTAAGCGGCCGTGAGCCAGGCGGTCCATCAATTATTATTCCGGACCAGGTGTTGCCGAAGGATGATTACGGATGTAGTTTTCATCGAGGGTGATTACGGATGTAGTTTTCACCCGGGGATAGTTACGGATGTAGTTTCTATCCTTCTACCGGTAGAGAAGAACCGCGGATTATTGGACTTGGATGTGGCGACTGATCATCGTCAATCCTTGTCAGGTTTTGTGTCTTCTTTAAGTCCCATTCCTCCATTTTGGAAAAATGCTTTGACACTGCTTCTTAGGCTTTCGTGCCAAGTTGCTGATAGTGTTCTATTTTGATGAGAAAGATGTTGACTCAATGCAGTATCTAGAACTGCAAGTTTACTTTGAAAACAAGGGCACATATTGTTGCACCTTCGGAATTTATCAACAATGACAAGTGATTTTATATCTGATTGATACAAACAAGTTTAATAACTGCCAATCATATGAAATGCTATATTGCTTACCTTATACATATATTTCTTGCTGAGCTATAGTTGCTCACTCTTGCTTGTTTTCAAATTTTACAAACACGACAGCTAAGCGAAATGGCAAGACCCAGACAGACTGCTCGAAAGCAGGTGACTAGACCCGAGCCAGCAATCGAGATTCCACCGGTAGGCCCCATTAGCCGGATTGGTTGGCAACTTTTGTTAGTTCATTTTATTTATAAGTATGACCTGTGCAAGGTAGTGTACCGTAACAAACTTTCAAGCCGCCAACTTCGCTTCATATCGAAGTGTTGCTGGTAGCATAAATACTATTTAATTCGGTCTGTAATAACTCTGATACTTTTATTACTGCTTAATCAATGTTGTGACGTTTCTAAGGCTCTAACCTCTGTGTGTGTGCGGTGTGAGTTATTGTGGGGTCGATGGCTGTTTTATTTATATTATGTGCAAGAACAGGTATGTTATTAATGGAAAATGGACCGTGAGCGCCTAGATCTCCGACCCCGGATCTGGGGACGTCACAGAAATGGTATCAGAGCGAGGTTACAGTTCTCAGAAACGATAGTAATTGAAGAAAGCAACCCTAATAATAATAACAATAATAATAACCCTAATAACAACCTTAATAATACTTAGAACTCTCATCGAGTTTGTAGTCGGGTTATCAGATATAGCCCTGACTTTAAGGCCCGTGAGGGAACTACTCCTAAACCTTTCTTTTTTGGTTAGTGACCCTCCTTATTTCCATTGTGTAGATGGAGGAGATACCAGACCCTGAGGCTTTCGAGAGAGAGCATGATGAGGCACTGATGCGAGATACCGAGGATCCTGAGGAGGACATGGGTGCTGACTCTGAGCTCGGCCCCTGGATTACGCTGATAGGAGATACTGATGATGAGGATCCCGTTGAGGAGCCCTTTGAGCCTGAGCCAGAGCCTGTTACCCCATCTCCTGTAGCTACTGATGAGGAGAGTGTGAGATCCGGTGAGGGTCGTGTTGTGTCACCCCCACCTTCTCCACAGACATCTAGCCCTGTTTCATCGGACGGTGACTCCGAGGATGATACTTCTGGCGAGGAGGAGCTTGACCCTACCCCTGCCACTGCTTCTGCTCCTGCTCCTGTTCCCGTCATACCACCTCCACCGATGGACCTACCCCCAGTGTCGGGTACTGAGCACGCTTACGTGGTACAGTTCCTGACTCGAGACTTACTTTCTGCGGAGGCCCGACTTAACGAGGCGAGGCGGGCACTAGTGGAGGAGGACGAGGCGCGCTTGAGGATCCAGGCTGAGATGAGGACCGCTGTTGCTAGGAGGACTAGGGCTCGACTCCATAGGATTGAGAGGAGGAGTCGCGAGAGGATTCTTGGATTAGGGATCCGCGGGGGCGGAGTGATCCAGGCTAGGGATGCTAGGCGTGTTGTGCGTCATGCATTTGCCCGAGTGAGGACCTTGCTCCGCCGCGGTGTGGCCCCGTGATGTGTTACTGATAGCTCAGTCCCCTAGGTTCCGATGACATTAGTGTGTCGATTTTGCGGGATAGTTGACTTGTGTAGTGGTATCCTTTCTGACCAGTGGATGAGTAGACTGACCTACAGATATGTAGATGTGACTTCGGGTAGTATGTACGGATGTAGCCCTACTTTTGTGTAGCCCTGACTATTCAGATGATGAACTTGTATTTGTTCCACTTTTGCTAGACTTTGACCTCGGAACTATGTATTTGGCTCTAACATCCAAACTTTGTGATAACCCTTGTACCGTACTTATTTAGTTTCAGTTTCCTTAATATTGTCTCAACTGCTTTACTTACCGATGCCATGCTTTACTGTTTTGATATACAACTGTGATTATACAATTGCTACATGCCACAAATACAACCATGCTGTTTCAAATTTACGATGTGCGATTTCAAATTGTTCTCTACAATTTCCGAAAATGTTCCTACAATTTTTAAAATTAATTTTTTTCAAAAAAAAAAAAATATTTTCGAGGTTTCGAAAATTTGAAAACTCTTGCAAATGTTTTCGCATCCTATAGGGATTTTTCCCAAAAATGTTTGACATTTTATCTCCAACATCGGATTATTAAAACTTTTGCAACTTCCACCCTTATGAGGAGGAACGATACGTTCCTAACCCGTGTAAACGCTGTCAGGTAAATTGGAAAACCCTAACCCATTTCTCGTTTTATTATCAGAATCATGCCACCCAGAAGAATGAACACTCGAGCTCACCCGATCAGTTCTGAGGGCCAGGGTAGCCACCATGGGACCGGAGGCCACCAGAACCGTGAAGGGGAGAATGTCAACCGGAGTGAGAGTGAGGGCAACGATCATAACTTGTTTTATGACTCTGAGTATGAAGAAGAAGAGGCTGGTGATGACACCCGAGAGGCAGAACATCTTAGGGGAGGCCCTATGGAACAGTTCATGGAGTTACTTAGGCAGAACTTGGACCGTCCCCCAGTTTAGCAACCACCCCAAAATGCTAATGCTAATGCTTTCCGGAACTTCACATCCCTGAAACCCCCAGAATTTAAAGGAACTGCCGACCCGGTCGAGGCAAGGGCCTGGCTGAAGGAAATGGAAAAATCTTTCGAGATACTAGGTGTCGCTGAGGAGCAGAAGACTGTTTTCGCCACTTACCTTCTGAAGGGTGAGGCGAACTATTGGTGGGAAGCTAAAAAGAATTTGAAAGGAAGAGGTGTGGTGACCTGGGAGAGGTTTAACGAGCTGTTCTTGGAGAAGTACTTTCCTAGGTTCATGGAGACACAAATGGAGCTGAAGTTTTTGGAACTGAAGCAAGATAACATGACGGTGGCCGAGTATGAGGCCAAATTTACTGAGTTGTCGAGGTTTGTGCCGGAATATGTGAACTCTGAGGCAAAGAGGGCCCGAAGATTTCAATTAGGGCTAAAACAATGGATTCAGAATCGTGTGGCGGTTCTTGAGCTGACAGACTATGCCACCCTGGTACAGAAAGCGTCAATTGTTGAGGCTGGGAGTGAACAGATGTAGAAGGAGAGGGAAGGAAAGAAGAGGAAGTTTGATAGTCGAAAGGGAAACTCTGCGGGAGGGAGTTTTCCGAGCAAATTTAAGCGAGGAACGATATCCCAACCCAGCGGAAACTTTGGAACCAAGAAAGCTATATTGATAAATGTTATTTTAATGGTTATTTAATTCAATGAATATTAATTATAATATTCATTTCAAAAGGGATTATTGAATAGATCTTCTAATTGTTCTAAGGGTGATTGAATATTGCTAAAAGGTTGTTTAAGGAATTTCGTAATGAAATGAATGTATGTCTTGAATTGATACACTGATGATATACCTTTATAAACGTTCTCCAATGGAAATGTGAAATGGAAATGTGAAATGTGAATGGAAATGATATACGGGAATGGAAATGTGAAATGGTGTTGATAAATGGAATAATGATTTTATAAAAAGGGGGATTAGCAACAAACTTGCGTAAGAGGCTGTGTCAGGGCTGTGTGCGACATAGTCTAGCATTCATTATATGATTCGGCACGAAGATGCCAATGGAGGATGTTAGCAGGTGGCCTTCCTCCAGGGATGATGTTAGCAGGTGGCCTTCATTCCTTCTACCGGTTGTAAAAAGGGACGGGTACGGAGGACGACTGATCATCGTGCCTCACGTATTCGGCAACAGTGAAAACCCCCAAAATTTTTTAATAAAGAATCGACGATAAAGTCAGATTGGTATACTGAAAAGGGAAAAATGAAATGAAACGATGGAATTATTGTTATAGATGAAGAGAAACTGATTTTATATTAATTTATATAAATGTTGCATAAGAAGGAAATGAGAAGATGATAGTGAGAGATTTATTCAAGTATTCATATTATCTTGGAATATTA
Source organism: Saposhnikovia divaricata (assembly GCA_036435485.1). Taxonomy (NCBI): domain Eukaryota; kingdom Viridiplantae; phylum Streptophyta; class Magnoliopsida; order Apiales; family Apiaceae; genus Saposhnikovia; species Saposhnikovia divaricata. The sequence goes on from CM071600.1 coordinate 137,763,580, forward strand.
CACTGAAAGGGTATATTGATTGTTATATTAGTTAAGAAGAGAAACTGATATTATATTATCAATAAGCGATTTCATATTGAATAACCAGCAAGTTATGTTGGTGTATTACTGCGCAAACAAAATGTGGTAATTTATGGTAATAATCTCTTAATTACCTTGTAATGGCATCTTTTATATTATATTGATACATTGTTCAGTTGATATTATTTTCAAACATTATACTTTCCCTATAGAATTTCGTGGTTATAAATGTTTCAAGAAGTATATTAAGTATCAGTTGAATGTTGGAAACCCATGCACATGATGGAATATTTTGTTAAACTCTAGTAATAACTTGCTGAGCAATTCTTTCGCTCATACTTGCTTGTTTTCAAATATTAACTTTTCAGTGGAAGGTAGCCGGACGAGGTTATCTGCATGGCTTAGATGAAGCGGGCAGCGTGCCCTTATGAAGACGATATGATCTTGAAAGTTTATAGCTGGAGTAAATTATGTGTAAGTATATTGATGTGTAATATATATGTTAATTTGCGCAAAGTAATACTAGTTGCTGGTGTACTTCTCAACGAAGTTATACTAGTAGTAAGGAGTTGATTCTTGTTTCTAGCCCTATAACCTAAAAGATGCTTGGTGGTTGGGGTCTCAATTGTTGTAACTCAATTATTAATGAGTACAGATGGTTTAATGTGGTTAAACAGGTGATTTGTTGTTAAGGATTTCCGCGTGACGACCCAATCCCTGACCCCGGATTTGGGGGCGTTACAGAATGGTATCAGAGCTGAGGTTATAGTAAACTAGAAATGAGAGTGAGTAGGAGTGTGTATAGTTATGTGCGAACGTCAGAGCTCATGTAGAGTTCATGTTGGACTACCGGGTGGAGTGCCAATGATTAAGTTAAGATTTGAATGCTATGTTGAAGGATATGTTGAGATAGAACTCCCTGCGATCATTAATGTCGATGATTGAATCCTTAGTGACTATTACGAGTCGACGATGACGTAAGTTATCAAGCACCTTAGGGTGTGCATGGAAAAGAACAGCTCCGGGATCGAACGATTATCTGTCAGAGGAGCCGACATAAAAGGCATCCGTGTAGACCTTGGCAATACCCCCATTGGTGAATCTTTTTGATTACCTTCCCAATCTATGAATTATTTGACATCTCTCTAAGAGAGAATTGTGATAAAGGATATATTTCCTCTTCGAAGTTATTTTTACTTGTGTTAAGTCATATTTGGTTTCAATTGTGCCAAGGGCTTTCATTATACTTACCTTCAGGTTTTCGAAGCCCTATCAAATGATATTATTTCAAACTTCCACTTTTCTTCAATAGTGGATAATTCAATGGTGATATAGCACCTCTTGCTTGTTGAATACCAATATCTTTCTGGTTATCCTTTTCTTTGGAAATCGCGCCTTGGAAATTTTTTGATTTTAATCCAAGGTGTCCCTTTGAGAATTAATTGTCAGAAGATGATTATTATTGACTTTACTTTGAATTTCTTTCATACTTCTCAACTTCCACTGAGACGAACAACCCTATACATATAGGGGCCACAAGGACTATCTGTCTGTGTGATAGAAGTCTGATGGGACGCCATCACTTGTGAGTTGTGAAATACAAGAAGGCTAATTACCTTTAGTATTGTCTCAATTGAGACACGCAACGTGAGTTCTTATGATCATATTGATCTCTCAGTAAATTCTCTCATCTTAAATAAGGTTTATTTCAAAACTCATAATCCTATGGTCACCAGTGGGTGACATTTGTCTTGATATGACAGCTATCTTTTCAAAGCTTCATGATTCTTGTTATCTCTAATGAATTTCAAGGGGATGCCAGCCAGGTCGGTCAACTCGAAATTCGCTGATAGAAATTAGATTCGAGCGGAATCGCCAAGAGCATGAGCGAATCGCAAAACGAATAGAATATCAGCGGCGTATTGATAGAATTAGTTCGCTCTCTCTCATGGATGTTATGATTAATGGAATGGGTGCAATCTCTCTCCCAAGAGTGTTATGTTAATGGAATCAGTGAACTCTCTCTCAAGGATAGGATGATAATGGCAAGTTGGTCGAGACATATATGTGAAAGGAATAGTGATGTATCAGATAGATGTCCTATGGTTGGATTGAGGTTTCAGAGAAGTTGTTTATGAATGGACACTATCTCCGGTTTGGCAGAATAAGTGTTGATGATGAAAGAGTTAAGGAATCCCAGTAGTGGCCTTAGTTGATTCCGTGGACGGAATCCTTTTAAGGAGGGTAGACTGTAATAACCCGAATTTTCAGAAATTGATTTTATTATTATTTTAAGAATATTAATGTTTTTCCTAAAATGAGGAGGAAATTTTTTATTTTTATTGTTCATTATTCTAGTTCAAGGAATTTCAAAAGCGAATTATTTAATTATTTTCTGGTTCAGTGTAATTATGAACTATATTATGTGATTATTGTTGGAAGGTGGAATGTATGTGAAGTTGTGTTTATGTGATGATTTGTAAGCATTGTAGGTCGGTGTATTTTTATTTAAATTTTTGAGGATTTAACTTTACAACTCAACAATACATCCATCCAGACCTTAATCTTACGCACAAACAAGTTAGAGCCTCAGAAACGATAATCAAAAGTAACAATAAATATTACAATTCATCTGTACAATCCATAATCTTATGCACTTCCACTTATACAACTACACTTGAAGACAAGTCTTACTATTATAGTTGAAAACGTATCAGACTTACTCTTTAGTGTTTATCAGGAACTAAATCATCTCCAGGGTAAATCTTCTACTCCTCTTCTGCTGGTGCAGAGTTAATCGGCCAAATTCTTCTCTTTCTGAAAAGTTTTTATAAAGCAAGAATGAGCTACATAATGCTCAGCAAGTTCACCATTTTGAAAAATAATAATGTGGTTTATTTCGAAAACATTCCCAACTATAGGGGTATATATCTCAGATTTCAAAACATAATTGGACAATATATATGTCCGAGTTTGAATAAAACATCTATACTCACTAAGGAGCTTTAAGAATAACATATGAACCCTTAATAAGTTCCCCATTTCAATATATCTCAAGTTTGAAAATATATACATATGAGCATATCATATTCGGCAAAACACTCTACGGTTAACATACTGTAGAGGGAATACATCATTGAAAACCTCTTTCCTTCCATTAGCTTAGAAGGTTTCTCATTCAAAAACATTTCATTCTTTGAAATAATTGCAAGAGTGCTCTAACACATGCCAATCTTTATAGAAAATCTTGCAGTTCTAGATACTGCACGATGTCAATATTTTTCTTATCAAAAACCACACTATCGGCAACTTGGCACTTAAGCCCAAGAAGCAATGTCTGAGTATTTTTCCAAAGTGGAGGATGGGACTTGAAGAAAACATAAAACCTGACAGGGATTGATGATGATCAGTCGCCACATCCAAGTCCAATAATCCGCGGGTCTTCTCTACCGGTAGAAGGATAGAAACTACATCCGTAACTATCCTCGGGTGAAAACTACATCCGTAATCACCCTCGATGAAAACTACATCCGTAATCATCCTTCGGCAACACCTGGGCCGGAATAATAATTGATGGACCGCCTGGCTCACGGCCGCTTACACATCCCGGGAATCGTTCGTCAACGATTCCCACACCTGCCAGAGTCCCCTTTTTTTCTTTCTTGTCAAAAATCATTTTTGGTAGAAAATTCGAGTAGTTGAAGTTCGACCTCAGTCAAACGATAATTCTTGAAAAGTGTACAAGAAGCAAAACCTGATCGGGGGTTTTCGAAAATGTTTTGGGTTCGAAAGAGTTCGAGTTTGAAAACGATGATGGTATCTTGGATTAGTTTTGTCTTTAAAATAATGAAAAATAATTAATAAATGATATTTTGAGATTTAATATAAACAATTAATAAAATAATTATTTAATTAAAATAAGCTTTTAATCCAAGATAGATATTTTTGAGTATTTATAATAATGTAAAAATAATAAATACTTAAGTATACGATACTTCCCGAATGACCCTTCGGGTTTTCGCAATTTAATCACGATACAATAATATACCGCTCCTCGGTCAATAGCATATTTGGACCGCTACGACCTCTATTGCTAGAGTCGTTGTCCGAAGGAAACATTTTCATTCTAAGTTCAAGGGTGTACAAACACATATGTGCATATATCTCAAACTTCAACATAACCTCATAAAGCGTAAGCATATAATACATTTGAAAGCCACAAACAATACAGTGAAAATCCTTATATATAAGTTTTGAAAAGTAAACTTGCCTTGGTAGGGTGGGGTGGTCGAGCTCGCGACGTGGAACGAAGATCTATACATGATCAATATTCGTACGTTAGTACCTTAACAACACTGCTTAATCGTAAGGTTTTAAAGGATGTAAGACCAACTTAAAGACTCCAATTTGTGACCACTAACCCTCCCATATGACCATGTCATCACTTTATCACATTCGTTACCCATTCGACTCGAATCCATTCCTTAAACTTGAAACACAAGTGAGTACTCTTAAAACTACGTTAAACTAACCTCCTAGGTGATTTTTCACTCGCGCGCACTTCGCTCTAACATTTTTATAAAATCGAAAAAAATAATCCTTTTTACAAAATTCTTTTTCTTATACTTTATTCACTGCAATGTGGTGTAAATACAATTTTCACACATCCCAAGGATTTTTCTAAGGTCCTTAACCAAGCCCTTAAACCATACTCTTTCCTGCAGGGATTTCCTACTGCGCAGTTTGTACTCTACGATTTTTATAAAATTGGAAAATTCAAATTTTCACCTAATTCTTTTTATGTCATCTACTCCACTTTAAGAACTTTCTACTCAATTTTTACCATAGGTTCAATACCGATTTTAAGGGTCCAAAAATTATTTACAAGGGGACAATTCTCTGCAACTCCCTACTCAGAACACATCTCACTAAATCGTCCATAACTCAAAATCTACAAATCCCTCGGAATTAAACTTTACATTTCTAAAAACTACAGATCAAGACCTTTCCAAGCATATAAGGTAGGTTTCCAGGGGAGTAGATTTAGGGTTCCGAATCACAGCTTGAAACAGGGGTATTTGCAGATTTGTCAAAACCACTTATTACAAGACATACAACTTCCAAAATTTCCACCCACTTCAATATCATCACAAATATACCAAACTCAAATTTTATCTACTCTCATGACTTCATATAACACAACAAAATTTTTCATCACAACAATTTTCATCAATATCCAAGATTTTCCAACAATCAAACTTGATCCAACATTTTTATCACTAGAACTTTTAGATCTCATCAAACCAAGCTTAAAATCTTGCAATGGCTACTAGGGTTAAGAAATTATACCTTCCTTGAAGTTCAAAATATCTCAACAAGGCTTGAAATCCTTCTCAAACTCCTTGGTTGATCAATATATGGCTTAATCTTTAAGATCCAAAAACAAGATTTCATAAGATCACTATTCACCAAGCAACTTTGACAATTTTTCTAGGTATGCTAGGATTCATATAATATTATGAAAATTAAAACGTACCTCACTAGTACTCTGAAGAACCTTGGGATTTAATTTGGGAATATTTGAGATAGTGGAAGGCAAGGAAAAAAATTATTTTCTCCTCCTTGTTCTGTTGCTCAGTAGAATGCAGAAAAAAAGAAGAGAGAAGTGGTGTTTGCTACTTGCTTTGCTTTTTCTTTTAACTACAATAATGTGCTAATATCTTATATGTATAAAGGCTATGGCTAGTTGGTCAAGATTTTCCAAGTCTAAAAAGCCTACACAATTTGCTTGGTGATCCATCTTTTATGCTAACTATGTTTCCTAACTAGTTGGTTTGTTTCTAACTAGTACTTGGTTTTCTAACCATGCTACCAACTACTAGTTACCTAGTTCCTTGGCTTGGTTACTAGCTAAATCAACCACCTTGCATGTAATTTGCATGGATTTTGCATGGGTATTGCCCTTGGTTATTTTCCAAGTTTATTACTTAATTTTCCATGCAATGTTATACCACTCCTTAAAAATGTTCTTAATAAAATCTCTTCAAGTGGTTCTCATTTCTCCAATATCTTCTTAATTCTTATTCCATAATATTCTCATGTTTATAAAGTCCTTGGCCATGTCACGGCTTTCGTATTTATCGCTTTCTCAAAAATCGTAATTTCTTACGAAGTGTGATGTACTAATTTTTGACGGCTTTTACATACACTCATTTTTCTTATATAATTTTAATATGAATTAATCATCCTCAAATTTCCATTACATAATTATGGGTGGGATTTTTTTTTCTTACACACCGAAGTTACTATTCATCCGGGTCTTTTTTACAGTAGTACAAAAATCATGGTTATTACAGTCTCCCCCCCTTAAAAGGATTCTGTCCCGGAATCAGGTCGAGAATAGGTGGGGGTACTTCTCTTGCATCTCACTTTCCAATTCCCAAGTTGATTCTTCTACGTTGTGATTCTGCCACAATACTCTGACTAGTCTGACCACCTTGTTCCTTAGCACTTGCTCCTTCTCTATCCATGATTTCCACGGGTTGCTCCACATAGGTCAAGTCGGGTCATAGGTCCACTTGGTTGTACTCTATCACATGCCGATAGTCGGTGTGGTAGGGTCGTAACATAGACATATGAAACACATTATGAATTTGCTGTAAGCTTGGGGCAAGGCTAACTCGTAGGCTAACTTCCCAATACGCCTCAAAATCGCAAAAGGTCCAATAAACCTCATACTTAGCTTCTCTCTCTTAACAAACCGCATCAATCCTTTCCAGGGGATACCTTTAGCATCACGAACTTTCCCACCTCATACTCCTTTAATATCTCATAAAATTTGACCATTCGAAATAATGGGTTTCGTAAAAAAAAACTAATGACTTTTACATACACTCGTCTGTACCGTAAGGACGTAATATCAATTCGAAATCTTAATTTAATAATTCGTACATATCGTGATTGCGAAATTTTCTTATCCACCCATAAAATTACTATTCATCCAGGTTTCGAATATTCAAAAAAATTAGGGCTATTGCAGTCTCATCTCCTTAAAAGGATTCTATCTTAAGAACCTAAGGATAATAGTTGTGGATACAATCCCAACCTTACCCTTTCTAACTCTCAGGTTGACACTTCAACCATATTGTTCTCTCCCTTGGTCTTACCAACGCTTTAATGTTGTTTCTCAATGCATACTCTCCTCGACCTGTATTCCTTATCGGTTGTTCTATGAATGAAAATTTCTATCCCACTACTTATACGTTCCTCCTCTACCTTGTTCATAGTATCCATGTTGAGTCCTTGTATCGTTAGCCCGTGAATACTTTGTGGTCGTGTTTTACAATCTGAGACAACGTCAATACGCACGGTATTCCTCATATTCCTTGGCTTGATTAGCACGCATGTGTTGCCTCCCGTCAGCCGTTACCACTTGCTATGGATACTGTATAGTCTTCGGTATACGTCGAACCAGTTTCGCTACTATATCCCTCGTTCATTGACTTCTTCGTAACGCAAGAAAAGCGAAACTTCTTCTTTCGTAGTACGCTTTACAAGAGACGTCCTTACGTTCGCATGGTGACGATCGTGATAACAACATTCATTTCATGGATAAGTTTTTATTCTCGACTGCCCCATGAAATCTAAGGCACGACACTAAATATAAATTTGATCGTCTGGATAATTCTTCTACCCTGTCCGTCAGCCACAGATCAAATTAGTACATACGCTCAATCTCTTTATTAATTATACTTGAAAGCACCTTCAATATTCGAAGTTTAACATTAAGTCTCTATCTAACGTAATCACTGTAGAAGTTTTATATTGCACCACCATATCATCCGTATATAAATCGATAATCTCCTAAATGGAAGGTCTCTCGTAGGTAAATCACTTGGTCCAGCAATTATAAATCAACTAGGGCCATCTCTTGGCTCGGTCTTCGGCGACCTACTCATGAAGTTCATTATAATTCTGTCCACGTTCAAGATTTTCTACAGGCGGAATTAATCCACTAGATCTCTATCATTTTGTTTTTGACATGTTGCGTTTGTACTTAATAGTTTGCCAATACCATTCTTCACATCCGTTTGCCAAACATTCTCTTAATTCTCTGTACATCTTTGTCCCTCCCCATAATTTAGTCATTTTCCTCTAACATTATTCCTTATTGTATATACTCTATTTTCTCGGTCAATACTGACTGGACTCCAATTTCGAATAATCCATTCTATAGGTATCGGCCACCACACTGGCCTTTCCTGGGTAATAACAGATTTCTCCATTATACTCCCTGCTCCCTTTCGTCACCTTCTCTTTATTATGTTTAGTTCTAATATGAAGATATACTTATGGCACTTGTGGAAAAATTTTCACACTTTTCTCATAAAGTTAACGTCTCAGTTTTATGCGTGACCGCTATCATGACTAATCCCCGACTCACGGTTAGTGCTATCTCGTAACCTTTATGTTGTTTAGAAGTATAGGCTATCATCCTTTTTCTACTGCATCAGCACACCTCTTAAACTCTCGAAAGACGCATCATCGTGACCCTCAAAGTCCTCTTTTTATCATCAATTATAGCTAACAACGAGGTTGTTGCTCATATCTCATTTCATTCCAAAACTTTGTTCATTAATCCATAAATGCTTCTGACTCATTAGTCCACTCAAATGATACTACCATAATTTTATAACGTTTATATTAGTGTGAAATGCCAACTTGGGCACAGTACAGAGGTCGATCTTGAGTTGGTGAAACCCGCTTTTTAACCTTATCTTTGAAAAACAACTACGCATTTTAACTAGTCAACAATTCCTCCATTTCCGATAAGGGTATCAGTTCTTGATGGTATATGTAAGATGTCATACGCTCGTCCTCTTTCACCATTGGCGCCAATCAGCCTGAGGCCTGCATGCTACTGCGATTCCCAATAAACTTGATTAGGTGGTAATCTCGAAGGATCATTGGCATATATCCATGCATCCATTTGCTATTAGGGGCCTGTTAAACTTTATGTCTCTCTATGTGCATCAATCCCTTTAAGCTAAATAAAGCTTCACATTCTTGCCACGATATTTCTTCCTTTCTTGTCCATCTCACTTCCATGTTAGTTTCCTCTAAGGATATGTTTTACATCGCAATCGATTTGCATTTCTTGGATCAGGAAAAGGCTTGGTAACTCCAGAATTCATTAATATAACATCCTGACAACGGTTGGTAGGAGCGTACTCCCAACCACCTCATCATTTCTTATAACCTCCCTTACACTAATATTAAAGGTCCTTGTGGTATGCCCCGATATGTTACTCCTACTTTAAATAATTACTCGACATAATGCTCTGGCTGCACAATTACAACATTTGGTTTTTTGATCTCATATTGATGTAACGGTTCATAATTGTACCTCCCGTTCACCTTAGAGTAATCACTTTGAAAGGAATGGTTTCAAAATAACAAGGTCCAATAGATAATTTCAATAAGAATTCCACATTGGATGTTCCAAGAATGTTGATGGTACTAGGAGTCTCGATTATCGGAGATGTAAGGGTAGACAGAAAGAGTACAACAAGGTTTATTCCTTCAGGTCCTGATAATTCTGTAATATGATATCATAGAGAATGTTGCACGAGGGCAATGATTGTTGGATACAAAAGTCATAAAGACGGTCTTTATACAATTCTTACATCGGGTGGATACTTTTCCTCCTGAATAATAAGAGGAAATCTAAAGTCGCATTGATGAAGGTCAGCCAATAGAAAGCAATTCTACTCCATGACAATTAAAGAATAAAGTAGTTTGTCATCCAAGTAATCAATGGTTTCAAATGAATTCTCATTGTATGAATGAAAGAATAAAATATTCGATATAAAGTCTTATACGAAGATGGGTAAGAGTTCAAGTCGAGTGGGCAACCTCACTAGGTCTCAATCAAGTTATTCATCGAACTTTCATCATCATGATTTACCGTAGGCAAAATGCATGGCAGAATTGCTGAATAAATTAAATTGGGAGTTGGACTAGTGAAACAATAACTAGTCCTTTTCAAGAAACACTAGCAACTAGCTAGACAAAATTTGTTAGTCCACCTGTTTGAGACATCACCACTAGCTAGGATAGTTAGCTAAATGCTCTTCATAATGACACATTGGTGACTAGTCAGAACAATCAACTAGTCATTCATATTGACATATCAACTAGCCGGTTTCGATTGTCTAGAACGAAATTTCAACACCGTAGCCACTGAAGAAACTTTAGGCTACTCGGACAACGAATGGAAATAAGAAGTTATTAAATTTGAAAAAAAAGAAAACTATAAAATCTGAAGAGAATGTTCTAGGTATTGGAACAATCGATAACCTCTCATCAAATATTACTTACCAGTGAAACGGTCTACCCAAGGGTGCCTCCGTACACATGCTTTATCTGATCCTACAATAGAATTAAATTCAGAATACCGATATAAAAATGATATCCTTACTATGATTTCAATGTACGATGTACAATCTCATCTCGAATAGTAGAAAAGAATTCATGAAGGATGTCTGGACATTAGATCATCCATGTCCTCAATAATTTGTTAAATATTTATGAGCTCAACTGAAGAGTGCAAGTATGAAAGAAGCAATCAAATGTCAATATTCGTTAAATAATATTCATCGATTAATTAAGGAAATATTTGTTGAACCTTCCTTGGATAATTGAAAGAAAGTGTAAATAGGTCTGAGCCGAACAAGATCATCATGAATTTTTGAATAGAATGTTCATGGATCAAATAAAATTACTTCGGATAAGTCCTGCTTTAGGGAAAGTATCTTACTGGTTGTTATTCCACAAGTATGAAGTAGAAAGCTAGAAGGGTTACCTGATATAAACTAATCGAGGTAACAGGGCTAGTGAACAGTTTAAAATGAAGTAGTGCACCTGCCGGTAGTTACCACACTATCGGCAACTTGTCACTTAGGCCCAAGAAGCAATGTCTGAGTATTTTTCCAAAGTGGAGGATGGGACTTGAAGAAAACATAAAACCTGACAGGGATTGATGATGATCAGTCGCCACATCCAAGTCCAATAATCCGCGGGTCTTCTCTACCGGTAGAAGGATAGAAACTACATCCGTAACTATCCTCGGGTGAAAACTACATCCGTAATCACCCTCGATGAAAACTACATCCGTAATCATCCTTCGGCAACACCTGGGCCGGAATAATAATTGATGGACCGCCTGGCTCACGGCCGCTTACACATCCCGGGAATCGTTCGTCAACGATTCCCACACCTGCCAGAGTCCCCTTTTTTTCTTTCTTGTCAAAAATCATTTTTGATAGAAAATTCGAGTAGTTGAAGTTCGACCTCAGTCGACCGATAATTCTTGAAAAGTGTACAGGAAGCAAAACCTGACCGGGGGTTTTCGAAAATGTTTTGGGTTCGAAAGAGTTCGAGTTTGAAAACGATGAAGGTATCTTGGATTAGTTTTGTCTTTAAAATAATGAAAAATAATTAATAAATGATATTTTGAGATTTAATATAAACAATTAATAAAATAATTATTTAATTAAAATAAGCTTTTAATCCAAGACAGATATTTTTGACTATTTATAATAATGTAAAAATAATAAATACTTAAGTATACGATACTTCCCGAATGACCCTTCGGGTTTTCGCAATTCAATCACGATACAATAATATACCGCTCCCCGGTCAATAGCATATTTGGACCGCTACGACCTCTATTGCTAGAGTCGTTGTCCGAAGGAAACATTTTCATTCTAAGTTCAAGGGTGTACAAACACATATGTGCATATATCTCAAACTTCAACATAACCTCATAAAGCGTAAGCATATAATACATTTGAAAGCCACAAACAATACAGTGAAAATCCTTATATATAAATTTTGAAAAGTAAACTTGCCTTGGTAGGGTGGGGTGGTCGAGCTCGCGACGTGGAACGAAGATCTATACATGATCAATATTCGTACGTTAGTACCTTAACAACACTGCTTAATCGTAAGGTTTTAAAGGATGTAAGACCAACTTAAAGACTCCAATTTGTGACCACTAACCCTCCCATATGACCATGTCATCACTTTATCACATCCGTTACCCATTCGACTCGAATCCATTCCTTAAACTTGAAACACAAGTGAGTACTCTTAAAACTACGTTAAACTAACCTCCTAGGTGATTTTTCACTCGCGCGCACTTCGCTTTAACATTTTTATAAAATCGAAAAAAATAATCCTTTTTACAAAATTCTTTTTCTTATACTTTATTCACTGCAATGTGGTGTAAATACAATTTTCACACATCCCAAGGATTTTTCTAAGGTCCTTAACCAAGCCCTTAAACCATACTCTTTCCTGCAGGGATTTCCTACTGCGCAGTTTGTACTCTACGATTTTTATAAAATTAGAAAATTCAAATTTTCACCTAATTCTTTTTATGTCATCTACTCCACTGTAAGAACTTGCTACTCAATTTTTACCATAGGTTCAATACCGATTTTAAGGGTCCAAAAATTATTTACAAGGGGACAATTCTCTGCAACTCCCTACTCAGAACACATCTCACTAAATCGTCCATAACTCAAAATCTACAAATCCCTCGGAATTAAACTTTACGTTTCTAAAAACTACAGATCAAGACCTTTCCAAGCATATAAAGTAGGTTTCCAGGGGAGTAGATTTAGGGTTCCGAATCACAGCTTGAAACAGGGGTATTTGCAGATTTGTCAAAACCACTTATTACAAGACATACAACTTCCAAAATTTCCACCCACTTCAATATCATCACAAATATACCAAACTCAAATTTTATCTACTCTCATGACTTCATATAACATAACAAAATTTTTCATCACAACAATTTTCATCAATATCCAAGATTTTCCAATAATCAAACTTGATCCAACATTTTTATCACTAGAACTTTAAGATCTCATCAAACCAAGCTTAAAATCTTGCAATGGCTACTAGGGTTAAGAAATTATACCTTACTTGAAGTTCAAAATATCTCAACAAGGCTTGAAATCCTTCTCAAACTCCTTGGTTGATCAATATATGGCTTAATCTTTAAGATCCAAAAACAAGATTTCATAATATCACTATTCACCAAGCAACTTTGACAATTTTTCTAGGTATGCTAGGATTCATATAATATTATGAAAATTAAAAAGTACCTCACTAGTACTCTGAAGAACCTTGGGATTTAATTTGGGAATATTTGAGATAATGGAAGGCAAGGAAAAAAATTATTTTCTCCTCCTTGTTCTGTTGCTCAACAGAATGCAGAAAAAAAGAAGAGAGAAGTGGTGTTTGCTACTTGCTTTGCTTTTTCTTTTAACTACAATAATGTGCTAATATCTTATATGTATAAAGGCTATGGCTAGTTGGTCAAGATTTTCCAAGTCTAAAAAGCCTACACAATTTGCTTGGTGATCCATCTTTTATGCTAACTATGTTTCCTAACTAGTTGGTTTGTTTCTAACTAGTACTTGGTTTTCTAACCATGCTACCAACTACTAGTTACCTAGTTCCTTGGCTTGGTTACTAGCTAAATCAACCACCTTGCATGTAATTTGCATGGATTTTGCATGGGTATTGCCCTTGGTTATTTTCCAAGTTTATTACTTAATTTTCCATGCAATGTTATACCACTCCTTAAAAATGTTCTTAATAAAATCTCTTCAAGTGGTTCTCATTTCTCCAATATCTTCTTAATTCTTATTCCATAATATTCTCATGTTTATAAAGTCCTTGGCCATGTCACGGCTTTCGTATTTATCGCTTTCTCAAAAATCGTAATTTCTTACGAAGTGTGATTTACTAATTTTTGACGGCTTTTACATACACTCATTTTGCTTATATATTTTTAATATGAATTAATCATCCTCAAATTTCCATTACATAATTATGGGTGGGATTTGTTTTTCTTACACACCGAAGTTACTATTCATCTGGGTCTTTTCTACAGTAGTACAAAAATCAGGGTTATTACAACAACGATCATCTAAACCACCAAGATCATACTCTATAGCACACATGGAGTTATATACACTAACTACAAGCTTAAAAATCACATCAACAACATTTAAACTCAAGATCTTCATCATCCATAACTCTTATAACCAAGATTCATACTAAAGTTCATGGATCTAACATTATACACCATAAATAATCCATGGTTAAGAGGGGTGAGGATTGTATACCTTCTTGAGTGCCTAGGAACCTTGGATGAGCTTTATAGCCTCTAAGAACACTTAGATGAGCTCCTACAACCCTTAATCCTTCAAGATCTAAAAGATAAACATACATGGTTACTATTCACTCAATCTTCAACAATTAATATCTCAAGAATGGATGGTTAAAATGGCTTGAAATTCATAGCATACCTTCTTTATAGAGTGTAGAGGACCTAGGAATTTTGCCTTGAATTGTAAGTGATGGGAAGTTGAAGAAAAAATTTCTTCTTCTTCCTTCTAGTGCTTGGGCCGAGAGCTCTATGAACAAGGGGAGAGAGAGAGAGTTGTTTGCTTGGGTGGTTTGAAATAAAGTGATGTATTATTGTGATATGTTTTGTTGTATGTATATTGTCACAGGATCTCAAGCCTAGTACTAGCTTCCTAGGTGCCAACCATGCCTCCTTGTCTCCTTGGACAATGCACCATTAACTAGTTACTATTCCTCTAGTTGCTTTTGCATTTCTAGTTTGCTTTTCTAACAATCTAGTTACATGGGACTTGCATGTAATATCCTTCCTTGTATTGTTATTCCTCCACCAATGCTTGTCATTTAATCTTTAATTCATATCGTATCTTAATTAACTCCTCGTAATAATATTTTGTCGCGTAGAGATTTCCTTGTAATTCCTTAAGTACTTAATTGTGTAAATTCCTCGAATATCCGTAACTCCTTGTCATAATCCCTTAAAATCTTTTAATACTCTAATAACTCTCAAACCCCAAGTTTTATAAATCTTACTAACAATAAGACTCTTGCCTTCAGCAATCTTCCCTTTTTCTTACATAGTGAATGTAACAACATAATTTCTCAGATAATCAATTCCATTAAACAACATGGGTGACTCAAAAGGTTCCAAATTCACAATGTCATATGATATTATAAAAAAAATATTACAAAATTTTGGGTTCTTACAATTAGAGCATCCACCTCTGTGAACTTTAAAGCTTGTAGTGTTTTATAGGTTAGATGCCATATCTTGGACTTTGAAATCATCAGTATCTCCTTGAACCATGAGCTGTTGACTTTCTTGGGTATTATAGTGAAGTATTCAGTCTGATCCTTCAACCTCCTCAGATAGAGTAGAGTGTCACCAGCCTACTCCTTTAGGGCTTTCAGAAACTCCAAGAATGCTTCATCATGATATACATTTGAGTTAGCAATTTCTTGTAGCTTGGCCTCAGTAATCAACTTCACTCCTACAGGCTTGGCACTTTCAGTCTTGGAGATTTGAAGCTTGTCAGATGACATACTCCCTGCAACCACTGTGGTGGTGATAGATTGCTTTTGGCCACCTGGAGTAGTGACATGCACAGTTGGTAGAGTAAACACTGGCAGAGAGGATGGAGGTTCATCAACCTTGGCTTTCCCTTTGCCTGGAACATGAAGATCAGATTTGGAGGTTCTTCTTGATTGACCACCCTCATTTATGGTTATGCCCTTCTCCTTAGGCTTCTCTCCCTAAGTCTGCTGCTCCCCCTTAGGCTTTGGTGTCCTTAAGTTCCTCTTCTCCCCCTTAGGCTTGTTGTCAGGCACAGAGGCTTTGGTAGAGACCCTTGGGTTGGAAGAGGTGGGATGAACAAATTCATCAGGTAGAGGGTGCCCCATACGCTTCATCATAGCAAACAGCATCAGTTGTTGATGCAGAAGAATATCAGCTGTTGTGGTGGCCTGAGTGTTCAACTGTTCAGTAAGTGTTGCAACTGTGCTTGTAAGATGAGCATTGGATTGCTTGAGTGAGGTCACTTCTTTTTCCAGAGCATCCACCTTGTTGAATAACTCAGTAGATTTAAAGCCAGATAGGGATTGTTCCTTGAGTCTTAGTACCTCAAATTTGGTCATTTCATGAACAGGGACTTCAGTCACCATCTTATCTCCATGTTGATTTGCAAAAAGAGTCTTAGCATGACATTGGCATCAGCTGTCTGACCAGATAGTTTCTCCATTTGAAGTGCCATATTCTTCACAGCCCCTTGAACCAATGCCAAGCCATTGTCCATCTTGGTGCAGGTAGATTTGCATTCTTGAATGTCTCTGAGAACAGGGCCAACAGTAGGAAACTTTGCAGCAAAATCCCTCTTGATGTCATTAACTTGATGGATTGTGGCTGAACACACTTCATTGATTTCTGTCTTTAGGCCCTTGCCAAGATAGTGTGTAGCTTCAAGATTCCCTTGTAGGTTTCATTCATTGCTTCATACACATCACTAAGGGTTAGGGATTTGGCATCTGACCCTAGTGAGGTGATGTACTCTTCTCTAAGAAATTGAAGACCTTCTGAGAGAGCAATGTCATAAGAACCTTGCAGCCAAGCATCCACATTACCATCTCTTTCAGCCTCATCTGCTATTTTCTTCTTTTGACTCTCCACATCTTCTTTATGACAGAGCAAGATGGCTTCATAGTCTGGATTTGATATGTTGGATGTGACCAGGTTTTGGGCTATTTTAACAAACTCAGGAATCTGATCCACAACTAAGCTTTGAAGTGCTTCAACCGTCAATTGTGGTGGAGCAGACCCTGATCCTGAAGCACTGTCATGTTGCACAGGTTTCAGCCATTGATTTATGAAGTCAGAGCTAGAGCTAGGCAAGCTAGGCTCCTCAGTTGGAGATGCAACTTCTGCAACCGGATGGATTGACTCTACTACTGTTGTCTCCATAGGTGTGGGATGAGTTACAACAGTAGTTGACACAGGCACAGAGTCTCTAGTGAAAACTAGTGAATCCTCTATGTTTGTGATGGTGTCATTAGGATATGACCCAGCTTGCATTCCCTCACCATCTAAATGTGGTTCCTGGGTGGTGAGCAAAGTGTCATGCACTAAGTCACTTGAGTCCATTGGCTCACCAAGAGAAGAAAATTCTTAGTGATCAATTCCTTGCTCCTCAATTACTTGAGTTACAGGCTCCAAAGAAATATCATTATAAGATTCTGAAAGAAGAGTGTCATGTAGATTGGATTTTGGCAACTCCCCCTGAGAAATAGAGGGAGTTTCAAGTGTGATGTTCTCTCCACTCAGTGTAGGGCCAGCCTTATCACTCCCAGGTGCTTATTCATTACAAGATAGTGCATTGGGGAGGATGCTTGATTCTATAGATGCACTGTTGAGAGGGTACATCTAGTGAGCTATTTGCCCCTGATTTTACAACTTCAGCAATTTGTGTGACTGAAGAGGTGGTTTTAGATTTCTTTTTCTTTGGCCTTAGTAAGGGTGACTCAGGTTCCTCACTTTCTAAACCACAGCCAATGCTGCTTCAGTTAAGATATTCAATGGTTCAGAAACAATCTATTTTCTCTTCTTTTTCTCCTTTTTACTAACATCACCCTGTTGAGAGGATGATGCAGGTGTCTCTATGTTTGGTACGGTGTTTGGTTGACGGGGTTTGTTAGCAGGCCATGGGTTAGCATTTTGTTCTACTTGCTTGGGCTGTGCTAACTCAGACTTAGAAGCAAATGTTGGCATGTTGTGGGGGTAAGACTCAAATAACCTCTGCATATGAGGGGTTATTACAAGCCTAACATCCACATCATTCATAGTCTCTAAGTTACCAAAAATGAGTTTGGTCATAGATTTCGGATAGCCTATTCTATGTCTATCTATCCCAGGCAATTCAATCAGTTTATTATCTACAGAATTAAGAGCAGATTGAATAAAACGAGGGATGAAAATTTCAGTACCTCTCTTGGTTGAGTTCTTACCAAGTCTCCCATATAGCTCCTGCATAATTAGATTACCCACATTGATTTTCCTATCATATGCCAGGGAGTATTCAATTTGCTGTGCAGGTGCACTGATTTAATCAAAACTCGACTTCCTAGTAGTGAACACCTGTAGCAGTGTGGCGAACACAAAACTCCATTCCTTTCTGAGACACTTCCGGTTCATTTTTCCAATCTTGATTGTATCAACATATCTGATAAAGTCGAAGAATGTAATCAAATCATCATCAGATACCAGAGGGTGATACAGGTTCTGATGAAGTCCTAGTGCTTGATTCATATCCTCTGTAGTGATAGTAACCTCTTTCTCTTGTATTTTGCAGTAGATGACAAATGAGGTTACTGCATTTTCAAGAACAATAACTTCCACAGTTGCTGTCCTCCAAAACTGTTCTAGGAGATCTAAGTACAGAGTTGGGTTGGCTGAGAGTGCATCCTTGATGTATGACTCAGACATCCAGCAAACGAAGCACTTGAAGTTAGCATTAGGTGCTTCCACATCACTAGTAATAGCAATGAAGTTGGTGTGGGTAGGAATTGTGAGTTGGGTATTTACCATTGTTACACAGAGAGACGAGAGAAGAGAATGAAGGATGAAGAAGAAATTTAGCTTTTGAAGTGAGGGTTTTCAGAGGTTTTGGAACTTTAGATGCTTGAGAAATCGAATGAAATGAAACGTATAGATGTAAAACTGTATAAGTATGAAGTACTTGAATTGTCGATTAGATATATGTTTTGTATCGACAAGTCAAGCATTCGAGAAGTAGAAATCAACTATTCGATAAGTCAAGAGAGGCTTAATCGATATCTCATGCAGTTTGTAACTCATAGCTGGCTATTATTTAACTTAGAAATAATTCCAAATTAAATAAAATATGTTTTTATGAGTGATTTAAAATTCTGAATAAAAATCAAAAACGGTTAAGATTCAGCGAAAATTCAGCCTTTTCAAATGATTCGACAACTCAAATGTTCTATTCGAGAACTCAGTCATTAGAGAACTCAAATGTCCTATTCGAGAAGTCAAGCAAGTCTCTGTTCGATTTCTCCAAAATGCACTATTCGAGAACTCAAGAGTGTTCCAAATAGACTAGTTAGAGAAGTCGACCATAGACATAAAAGTCATTAGAGAAGTCTTACTTATCGAGCTACACTTTCCACTCATAAAAGTTAATTTTCACTATCTTTTCAAAATTCACCAGAATTATTCAATGAAGAATATTCTAACAAATTAAATAGTGATAATCTTAAAATTTCATAGAAATTTCAAGCTAATTCGAATATGATTTTCAACATGTGCAACAGATTTGAAATATTTATAAATCATATTTCAGCCAACACTTACTTCAAAAATATTGAGAATTTAGATAAAGTAAGTGTTTACTGCTGCAACAATCTAGTTGATATTTTCACTTAGCCAGATTCTGAAGAATTCAGCATTCCAATCTCACTAACCAACCTTGTGAAGGTGGCTTCATCCAATGGCTTAGTGAATATATCAGCTAACTGTTTATCTGTAGGGACATAATGCAACTCAATGGTTCCATTAGTTGCATGCTCCCTAATGAAATGATATCTGATGTCAATGTGCTTTGTCCTAGAATGATTGACAGGATTTGCAACTATAGAGATTGCACTTGTGTTGTCACACATGATTGGAATTCTTTCCAACACAAGTCCATAATCTCTAAGCTGATTTTTAATCCAAAGCACTTGAGCACAGCAACTTCCAGCAGCTATGTATTCAGCCTCAGCCGTGGAAGTTGACACAGATTGTTGTTTCTTGCTGTACCAAGAGACTAACCTTTGTCCAAAAAATTTGCAGCTACCTGAGGTGCTTTTCCTATCCACTCTACATCCAGCATAATCAGCATCAGAATAACCAACCAGATTGAACCCTGTGTCCTTAGGATACCATAAACCCAAGTTTGGAGTGCCCTTCAGATATCTAAAGATCCTTTTTACACCAATCAAATGTGACTCTTTTGGATTTGATTGAAACCTTGCACACATGCATGTAGCAAACATGATGTCTGGCCTACTTGTAGTGAGATAGAGTAGAGAACCAACCATGCCTCTGTAGACTGAGATATCTACTCTCTTGCCTTTGACATCTTCATCCAATTTGGTTGTAGTGGCCATGAGTGTCTTTGCAGGTGAGCAGTCTTCTAAGTCAAACTTCTTTAATAAATCCTTGATGTACTTGGTTTGACAGATGAAGATACCATCCTTCCTCTGACTAACTTGTAATCCAAGAAAGAATATTAACTCTCCCATCATACTCATCTCATATCTGCTTTGCATGAGCTTAGAGAATTTCTCACACAGTTTCTCATTTGTAGAGCAAAATATGATATCATCCACATAGATTTGAACTAGGATAATATCATTACCATGCTTCTTGTAAAACAGTGTCTTGTCCAATGTGCCTCTAGTGAATTGATTTTCAAGAAGAAATTGTGATAAAGTGTCATACCATGCCCTTGGAGCCTGCTTAAGTCCATACAATGCCTTAAGAAATCTGTAGACAAATTCTGGGAAATGTGGATCCTCAAAGCCAGGTGGTTGTTGCACATAAACTTCTTCTTCAAACTCCCCATTCAGAAATGCACTCTGGACATCCATTTGATAGACTTTAAAGTTTGAATGAGCAGCAAATGCCAAGAAGAATCTGATGGCTTCCAATCTAGCAACATGAGCAATTGTCTCATCATATTCAATGCCTTCCTATTGAGAGTATCCTTTTGCAACCAGCCTTGCTTTGTTTCTTACTATTACACCATCTTCATCCATCTTATTCTTCAGAACCCATTTTGTTCCAACAATGGTTCTGTTCTTTGGTGCAGGCACAAGTTCCCATACTTTGTTTCTTTCAAATTGATTTAGCTTCTCTTGCATAGCAATAATCCAATCTGGATCCAACAGTGCATCATCAAGTTTCTTAGGCTCAATATGAGATAGAAAGCAACCATAGAGGCACTCATTTTGAGTTGCTCTCCTAGTTCTCACTCCTACATTTGGATCTCCAATAATTTGCTCTGCAGTGTGTGACCTATCCCATTTCCTTGAGTGCTCAGTTTGATTTCTCAACCTTGATGTTGCTTCATCATCCAAGTCATGATCATTTTCATTTCCTCCCCCTGTGAATTTGCTACTATTCACAGGTGTGTATTGGATGCTAGTCTCTTCACTGTTGATTGGATCAGATTCTTCTCTTGCTTCATCATTCACTTGAGTTTGTTGAACTAGAGTTTCAACTTCAGTTTCAATCTCTTCATCAGAATCATCTAGATTTTTAAACTTTAATGGATCTCTATCTGCATCATTGGCTTCTTCTAATCCAGGTAGTTTGCTGTCATCAAATGTCACATCTGTGTTTTCCATAACTTTCTTTTGACTGATGATATAAACATTGTATGCAATTCTCTCCGTAGAATAGCCAAGAAAAATTCCTTCAAATGCCTTCGCATCAAACTTCTCAACATATTCTAAATTATCTTTCAACACAAAGCATTTGCTTCCAAAAGTATGAACTTACTTTAGAGTAGGCTTATTTCCAGTCATCAAATTATAAGGTGTCTTTTCAATGTTTTTGTTGATGAGGGTTTTGTTCTGGATATAGCATGCAGTGCTCACAGCCTCAGCCAAAAAGCATGTAGGCATCTTTGCATCAAGCAACATTGTTCTAGCAGCCTCAATTAGAGTTCTATTCTTTCTCTCAACTACTACATTTTGTTGTGGAGTCCTTGGAGCTGAGAATTGTTGAGAAATTCCATTTTCTTTGCAAAATGCTTCAAGTAAGGCATTTTTTAACTCTGTTCCATTATCACTTCTCAATGCAATCACACTTGCATTGTTGGCTTTTGCTTCCTTATCAACTTTCTTTATGTGCTCAATGATTACTTGTGGAGCCTCATCCTTTGATGCTAGAAATTCCACCCATGTATACCTTGTGTAGTCATCAACCATCACTAGGGCATACTTCTTTCTTGAGAGTGACATAATATTGACAGGCCCAAACAAATCCATATGTATTAATTGCAGGGGCTTGGTGATTGATGTCACTGTCTTTGACTTTTGGCTTGACCTTTTCATCTTTCCTTTTTGGCAAGCCTCACACACTCCTTCTTGACAGAATTCCAATGTGGGCATGCCTCTCACTAACTCTCTTTTGACTAGAGAATTAATGGCCTTGAAGTTCAGGTGTGATAACTTCATGTGCCATAGCCAACAATCTTCATTTGATGCTTTTGAGTAGAAGCAACAGACTTTGTCCTTGTTTGCAGAGTCCATATTGGCTACAAACAGGCTCCCTTTTTTTACTCCAGATAGAGCAAAATCACCAGTCTTCTTGTGGGTGATCAAACATTCATCTTTGCAAAAATTTACCTTGAATCCTCTATCAGTAAACTGCCAACACTTAGCAGATTATGCTTGAGACCCTTGACTAGTGCTACATCTTCAATGAAGACATTACCAACTTTTAACTTGCCATATCCCAATGTGTTACTCATGCTATTATCTCCAAAAGCAACCATTGGGCCAGCCTTCTCCTCATATTGTGATAGCAGGGCCATATCACCAGTCATGTATTTGAGCATCCACTGTTCAAAATCCACATGACCTTCTTTTCATGTTCTTTGCCCTGCAAGAGCAAAGGTATTACTTTTTCTTTGGTACCCAAACAAGTTTGGGTCCACTTGGCTTAGAAACAGATTTATCAAAAACAACATGCTTATCAACTTTCTTAGGACTGGTCTTCTTGTCATTGTTAGAAGTCTTAGAATCTGAATTCTTAGACTTAGGTGACAGAGGTACCTTCCTCACTCTAGGAGGACTTGAAGACTCTGGACTTGTGTAGTGTGTGTGAATGTTGTGACTGATGCAACCATCCATGAATTGTCTTCTTAAATTAAAATAGCTAGTCATAACATTCATGTTGCATGGCATACAGTCAAGTTTATCACAGAAAGGTGAATCTCTATGTCTTAAAGGCACAGAGCAATCATATAAAGGCTTAGCTACACTACCAGTTGGTTTCTTGCATGCATGAGTTAAGTGATTAGTGCTAAAACAGTTTTGACAAACTTTCCTAGGGGCATTTGGCACATAAGCATAATTATTATTCTTGTTTATCCCTAGCTTTCCATTCCTGTTTTGTTTCTTATTAGCCACTTTCTTCTCAAATTCATTTTTCCCAGCTGAAATAATCTTCACAAACTTCTCAGGTCTAGGTCTACCTCCTAATGGCTTCTTGGCTTTTGCCTTGACACTCTCACTCTTAGAGGATGCTGGTTGTTCACTAGACTGTGCATCATCCTCATCATTTAACATTTGCTTTATGAGTAAGGCATCCTCATCAATTTCAAATGTTGGTTCTTTAAAAATTGAAAACTCATTCTTTTTCAAAATGTGAGGAACTTCATCCTGAACAACTATGTCATCTTCAATGACAGCATAGCCTTTCCTCTGTTTAAGAGTGCCATAGCCAAGTCCAATGACAGCCTTGGGTTTAGATTGGTTTTTCTCATGGTTGGACTGCAATAGACTAGAGGAGTTCTTAAAGGTTTTCAGTTTGAATTCATTTTCAGCAAGTTCATCCCTAAGAGCCTTCTCAACCTGACTAGCACATAGAACCTTATTCTGCAGATATTCAACTTCTTTCTTAAGGTTATCTACTTGCATAGCAGTTTGCTCAAGTTTCTCATTCTTCTTGTTTAACAATTCATTCTTAGCAGACAGTTTGGCAATCTCTTCATTAGCAGCAGTCATACTTGTATGAATATTAAACATTTCAATAGATAGTTATTCAACCATGCATTTATACTCAGAAATAGACATATCTATGGTAGTGAGAGATGGTACCTGAGAGTCAGATAGAGATTGTTCATCCTTGGAATCAGCCATCAAGGCATAGTTGCAGAATTCTTGCTCCTCTCCATCACTATCAGAGTCATCCCAACACTTCCCTTCAGCTATGTAGGCCTTGCCTTGTGTTTGCTTTTTCAGAAGGGCCTCATACTTAGCTTCAAGCTCTAGAAACTCCTTATCCTTCTTTTTAGGCTTCTTGCATTCACTGGCAAAATGCCCTAGGTCATTGCATCTATAACACCTTACAGATGACCTATCCACATGGCTGATTTTGAATTTATTCTTGTTTGCATTCACAGGTGCCTTGCTCTTGTTGAATGAATGGTTTTGGGGTCTAGGTTTGAAGGGTTGGTTCCTCTTGAATCTGATGTTTGGAAACTTTCGGGCCATGAAAGCATATGAAGTGTTTTCCATGCCATCTAGCTTTTCAAGAGTATAGAACTCCTCTTCTTCCTTCTCCTCAACAGGTTTAGTCACTTCACCTTCATTTTCTTCATCATCTACTATCTCTTCTATCCTCAGCTGACTTGTAGATGCTTCTAGTGTTGGGACAATCAGATCTTGGCACTGCGATTTTTGATACAATAAATTAACGAGTACGAATAGAAAAGTCACCTTGTTAACGGTTGATTCCACGCTCTTCTATTGTATTCCCAAATTCCCTTGAGCGAAGTGTGGCCTTCGTCTTCTCAAGTTAACCTCTCTTCTTGCTCCTGGGTGGCTACAAAATTTTTTCGACCAACCCTAGCAAGAAGAGAATAGGAATATATATAGGGCTACAATAGGGATCATGGATAATTAGGTTAGGCCTCCCAATGACATTCCGAGCCCAGCCCAATGTCATTTAATATTAATTCAATCCATTAAAGAATTAATATTTGCACTACCTTTCCTAATACCGTAATTTAATTAATTAATTCGGTTCCAATATTATTTGCTTATTAAATTTCCCATGTTTAAAATATCGCATGTCCATTAATTAAATAAATTACTGATAATTCATTTAATTAATATCTTTATCCTTGATCATCCACTCAACCTTTATTTAATTATGCCGGAATAAATCCACCGGCAGGGTTTCACATAATTAAATCTTTTTGAGCTTTCAAAGGGACATCATTAACCTGAATATTATCAAGACATGGATTCGTTCTGTAAATAATATTCACCATATATATTATTTCATCACCCAAAATATAATGAAATAAATCAAAAGAATTATTTCATATATAAATCAAAGCATGTAAATAATATACACGTGTCAATTACTATATATGGATTAAGAACCTAAGCATTAATAATAACATAGAATCTTAGTTCTCCTTCTTAATCAGTATTAAGGAACAATTCTAAATTTGATCCTGTTCAATATACACAAAGTATACTAGTATTATTTATTATTCAATATAAACTAATCTAAATAATACTATAGCCATTCCAGTGGATTGTCTAACTCCACCTGTGTTGTGAACCTTATTATATTATATAAACCGTATTTAACAATCTAATATTCTGTATCCCATTTGATACTATATTGTCCACAATATATAATATTAGACAGCATGTAAACATTTAAATGATTCTCAATAAAACTGGGCCAGAAATAAATGTATATACTTTAAATAAATATTTTCAGTATACACCAACAATCTCCCACTTATACTCAAAATATTCTATGAGTATATCAGTGTTTATTTAATCCACTATTACACAGAAAACTACTATATAACCAAACATCTGACTCTTATCTATCTGGAAATCTGAATCGGTATACCCCACAAGAAACAAATCTGAGTCCTTGTAAATTAACATATACTCCTTAGTCCTTCTCAGGTACTTGAGTATAGTTTTTACTGCACTCCAATGTTCCTGGCCTGGGTTCGACTGATATCTACTGACCATGCCTACAGCAAAGTAGATGTCAGGCCTCGTACATAACATAGCATACATTAAGCTTCCACATGCCAAGGCATAAGGAACTGCTTTCATGCTCTCTATATCCTTAGGTTTCGAAGGACACTGCTTCTTAGATAGAGCAACTCCATGCTTAAAAGGTAGAAAACCTTTCTTGGAGTTCTGCATGTTAAAACGAGCTAATACTTCATCAATGTAGGGCTCTTGAGATAAAGCCAACATCCTTTTCTTGCGATCCCTTATTACTTTGATCCTAAGGATATATGCCGCTTCACCTAAGTCCTTCATTTCAAATTGTTTGAATAACCATGCTTTACTGATGACAACATCTTAACATTATTTCCAATGAGTAAAATGTCATCTACATACAGTACTAGAAAAACAACTGCGTTACCTTCACTTCTCTTATACACACATGATCCGCTTACACTTTGATCAAATCCATATGACTGGACTGCCTGATCAAAACGAATATTCCAGTCCCTAGAAGCTTGTTTTAGTCCATAAATAGACCTCTTAAGCTTACAAACAAGATGCTCTTGGCCTTCCTTAATGAATCCTTTTGGCTGTTGCATATAGATGGTTTCCTCAAGACTTCCATTAAGGAAAGCTGTCTTGACATCCATTTGCCAAATCTCATAATCGAGATGGGCTGCTATAGATAAAAGAATCCGGATTGACTTAAGCAAAACAACCGGCGAAAAGGTTTCCTCATAATCGATCCCTTCTTTATGAGTATACCCTTTCGCAACAAGTCATGCTTTCCAGGCTTTCACCTTTTTGTCAGATCCTCTTTTCTTCTTGTAGATCCACATACATCCAATGGATTTTACACCTTTGGGTGGTTCCACGAGCTCTCAAACTTGATTGGAATACATAGATTCCATCTCAGATTCCATTGCCTTTTGCCATAGATCTACATCTTTATCTAGAATTGCCTCTTCGTATGTCCTGGGATCCTCATCATGTTCACCAGGGACCAAGTCCGAGGACTCTCCCAAAAACATGAATCTATCTGGTTGTTGAACAACCCTCCCACTACGACGAGGCACTAGTGTAGTATTAGTGTTAAGTTGTGCATTTTCTTGTGGCTGTTCTACTTGTACTATTGGCACTTGGGGATTATCTGTCCCTCCCACTAGTTCCTCTAAAACGATACTACTCATGGGTTTATGGTTCATTATATAGTCTTCTTCTAAGAATATAGCATTGGTGCTAACAATGATATCTCGATCCCTAGGACTATAAAATGAATAACCTTTCGTTCCCATGGGATAGCCTACAAACTGCCTTACTTCTGTACGAGATTCTAACTTGGTCGCATTCTTGTTCAGCACATGTGCTGGACAACCCCAAATCCAAATATGTCTTAGACTTGGTTTGCTACCAGTCCACAATTCTATTGGAGTCTTGGGAACCGACTTAGAAGGTACCAAGTTTAGAAGGTAAGCCGCTGTTTCTATAGCATGTCCTCAGAACGACTTGGGTAAATCTGAATAACTCATCATCGATCTAACACTCTCGAAAAGAGTCCGATTCCTTCTCTCTGCTACACCATTCTGCTGAGGTGTGCCAGGTGCAGATAACTGGGATGTGATCCCATTTTCTGATAAATATTCCCTAAATTCTCCAAGCAAGTATTTGCCACCACGATCTGATCGTAGTGACTTGATACATTTTCCAAGATGTCGCTTCTCCGCACTTGCTTTGTACTCTTTGAATTTTTCAAAGAACTCAGACTTACGGCGCAACAAATAAATGTACCCATATCTTGAATAATCGTCAATGAAAGTGACAAAATACTCATAACCTCCTCTTGCTTGGATACTCATAGGTCCACATAAATCAGTATGAACCAATTCTAACATTTCTTTGGCTCTATTCCCCTTTGCTTTAAAAGGCCTATTAGTCATTTTACCTTCCAAGCAGGATTCACAAACTGGAAATGGCTCCACTGCCAATGAGCCTAATGGCCCATCTACTGCCAGTCTTTGAATCCTCCTTAAGTTAATATGACCTAATCTTAAGTGCCAAAGATATGTTTGGTTCAATTCAGAAGGTTTCTTTCTTTTATTTGAGCTAGAAAGAATGTTATTAGTTTCCTTATGATTTGAGCTAGAAAGAATGTTATTAGTTTCCTTATGTTGCAGCATTGGTTGGATAGGATTAATAATATATAAATTGTCATGCAATGTACCAGAACATATAACTCGTTTATTCATCATAATAGAAACATTACGATCCAAACAAACATTATAACCATCAATGGCAAGTTTAGAAACCGAAATTAAATTCCTTCTAAACGAAGGTACATAAAGACAATTGTTCAAAACCAAAATCCTATCATCGCCAAAAGATAATGTAATTATTCCAACCGCAACTACTGCTACTTTCGTAGCATCTCCCATGAACACATATATCTCGCCATCTCTAAGCATTCTGGATTGCTGGAACCCCTGCATAGAGTTACAAACATGATCAGTGGCTCCTGTATCTACACACCAAGTGCTCGTAGATATAGCCGCTATATATGTTTCTGTAACTAGAGAAAGAGACATACCAGTATTGTTTGTCTTCTTAGGAAGAGGACAATCCTGTTTCCAGTGACCTGACTGCTTGCACCTGAAGCACTTGCCTTTAGGTTTTTTCACAGCACCTTGAACTCCCACTGCATTAGCAACCTTTCCAGCTTTCTGTGTCTGAACCTTTTTCTTCTTCTTGCCTTTCGGCTTAGAGGAAGAAGCTTTCTCAGCCACATTCACTTGAACATTCTGCTTAAAGAGTCCTTCAGCTGCCTGAAGTTCTGTCAGAAGTTCCGCGAGACTATACATCCTTTTGTTCATGGTGTAATTCAAGCGAAACTGCTCAAAACTTTTGGGCAGACTCATAAGGATGATATCGATCTGGGTTTCCCCATCAATATCAGCACCAAGGATCTCCATCTCATTCAGATGAGACATCATCCTGAGAACATGATCCCTTACAGGTGTTCCTTCAGCCATCTGAGTGTTCATTAAAGCCTTCATTGCTACTTGCCCAGCAGCCCTATTCTGTTCTCCAAAAAGTTCCTTGAGATTAAAGAGCATATCTGAAGCAGTGGCCGTAGCCTGATGCTGATGCTGCAAAACACCCGACATTGCTGCCAGAATGTAACATCGCGACATCTCATCAGCCTTAACCCACCGCTTATAATACTCCTTCTCACTTTCAGGAGCATCTTCAGCAGGCTGATCTGGCTTGGGTTCATAAGTACAAAATTTGTACTCCTCAGCAGTCAACACTATGTCCAAATTATGTTTCCATTCAATATAGTTCGGTCCAGTAAGTTTGTTATCCTTAAGTATGGTGAATAGTGGATTAAAGCCCATAATGATCTAATCCTGAGAATCATACATGTAACACATAATCAGAGAGTTGCACAAATCTTAAAACCTATTGGTTTCCTCTAACAATTAATTAAAATTAATGCACTAATATTTAAACACCATAAGTATCTGGTACGCCACGATGGGTGACATATATACCACTTAAATTCGTTTAAATATTACTTCGGTCCTATTACTAAATAATACGCCACGTTAGGGTGGACTATATATTATTTTTCATAGCTAAGTGTATACCATTATTAAATCTTAAATTACTTAAACCGAATACATCCGTTTGATATATTAATGGATAATTCCCAGGTCTCGGAGGAGTCACAACGGCCTCGCTTAATACCCGATTCCTAGACAGAATTCTCCATAGTCAACATCAAAAGAGTATTCAATTTTCGTAACGAATTCTATGAAACTTGGTACGTCACGTTAGGGTGATCTATATACCTTTCAATATTCGTAATTTAATTTAAGAATTTTCTTCTAGTAATTTCTACAACCTTTTAAAAATACCGTAAATAGTACGCCACGTTAGGTGATCATATATACCATCTACATTATTTAAAAGGTCATATTACAAGCAAAATAATGGAGACCGTGGGATTTAATTCCAAATTAATTCCCTCACCCACTTAGAATTTTTATTAAAAATTGAGGAATTTTAAAAATTAAATGGGGCCTATGTCGTTAAAATTATGTCTAACATGCATTCAAAATACACACATAATTCAACAACATATAACATTTAATTAAAGCAATAAATAAAAATTATGTCCATGTCGTCCTAATTATGTTAAACATGCAATTAAAAAATTACACACATAATTAACTACACACATAATATTTAATTAAAGCAATAATTAAAAATTAAATAGCGGAATTAAAATACAAAGCAATAATTAAATCCACTATTATGGCCCCGAAAATAATTTCCTGCAGCCTCGAAACATGCCTCAACTGTTGACCACGCGCAATTGCTGGGAAAAAAAAATCTGCCTTCGCCTGTTGCGCAGTCTTATACTGCGTAACACACTTCCAAAGACTGTTGCGCAGGAGCGTCCTGCGTTACATGCCTATATCAGGCTGTTGCGTAGGGCTGACCTGCGTTACTGCCTCTAGTGTTTTTTTTTTCGCGTGCCGCAGCTTCTCCAGACTTTTCAACAGCCACTGTTCTTTTTCTTCTTCTGTCGTTTTAAACTGTAACAGCAGCCTTCAAAGTGTAGCAGCGGAAGAAAATCTTGTCTCCGTTTTGATTTCCGATCGCGCGTAATTATTATAAAAAACCCGGATCTTAACAAAATCCATCAAACAATTACATAAAAAATAAATCTAATACAAAACTAATTTTCTAAAATCTATTCTAACACGATCAACCCTCGTGTTTACAACCACGATAAACCACGTAGAAACCAAACAAAATAACCACGATTAAACCACGTGGGATCCAAACACATAATTAAAATATACATGGCCATAATAGTGGATAACAACCTGCAAAACAGAATATACAAGCCTACCACTATATACATGCATATATAGTTACGACATGGACATCGTATCAAAAATCGCAGAACCATTGAACCTAGCTCTTGATGCCAATTGTTGGGACAATCAGATCTTGGCACTGCGATTTTTGATACAATAAATTAACGAGTACGAATAGAAAAGTCACCTTGTTAACGGTTGATTCCACGCTCTTCTATTGTATTCCCAAATTCCCTTGAGCGAAGTGTGGCCTTCGTCTTCTCAAGTTAACCTCTCTTCTTGCTCCTGGGTGGCTACAAAATTTTTTCGACCAACCCTAGCAAGAAGAGAATAGGAATATATATATGGCTACAATAGGGATCATGGATAATTAGGTTAGGCCTCCCAATGACATTCCGAGCCCAGCCCAATGTCATTTAATATTAATTCAATCCACTAAAGAATTAATATTTGCACTAACTTTCCTAATACCGTAATTTAATTAATTAATTCGGTTCCAATATTATTTGCTTATTAAATTCCCCATGTTTAAAATATCGCATGTCCATTAATTAAATAAATTACTGATAATTCATTTAATTAATATCTTTTATCCTTGATCATCCACTCAACCTTTATTTAATTATGCCGGAATAAATCCACCTGCAGGGTTTCACATAATTAAATCTTTTTGAGTTTTCAAGGGGACATCATTAACCTGAATATTATCAGGACATGGATTCCTTCTATAAATAATATTCACCATATATATTATTTCATCACCCAAAATATAATGAAATAAATCAAAAGAAGTATTTCATATATAAATCAAAGCATGTAAATAATATACACGTGTCAATTACTATATCTGGATTAAGAACCTAAGCATTAATAATAACATAGAATCTTAGTTCTCCTTCTTAATCCGTATTAGGGAACAATTCTAAATTTGATCATGTTCGATATACACAAAGTATACTAGTATAATTTATTAGTCAATATAAACTAATCTAAATAATACTATAGCCATTCCAGTGGATTGTCTAACTCCACCTGTGCTGTGAACCTTATTATATTATATAAACCGTATTTAACAATCTAATATTCTGTATCCCATTTGATACTAGATTGTCCACAATATATAATATTAGACAGCATGTAAACATTTAAATGATTCTCAATAAAACTGGGCCAGAAATAAATGTATATACTTTAAATTAATATTTTCAGTATACACCAACATCTAGGTCTTGAACAGATTTGCTGACAATCAAGGCACATGATGTGTTTATCATTCTGCCTTGGTTGGCTTGGATAGCCCTCTTCTGAAGCAAATGAAGCTCATGAGTCTTTAAAACCCAATAGAGCACATCATATGTGACTTTGTTCAAATCTCTTTCTCTTAGAGAAATGACCCTTTGCTCTAGATGGTTCGGTGAAGACAATAGAAACTTCATGTTCAACTCCTTGGTGCTGTAAACTTTCCCATTCATCTGTAGCTCAGTCACCAGCTTGTGAAACCTTTCAAACATGTCAGTAATGCTTTCCTTGGTCTGAGCCATGAAAGCTTCATACTGTGTGACCAGTATCTGTTTCTTGTTTTCTCTAACCTCCTCTGTTCCTTCACATAACACCTCAATATGATCCCACATCTCCTTTGCTGTTTTGCAAGAGGCTATGTTAGCAAACATTGACAGTTCCATAGAATCTAAGATTAATAACATGAGATGACTGTCGAGTGCAACCATCTCCTTTTCTGTCTCTGTCCATTTGGATGGTTCTGTAGCCACTTAGGATCTTGGAATGGTTATAGTTCCAACAATCTTTTCAGGAATCTCCTGTTGTGGAACAAAGGGACCATTCTTGAGTATCTCAGGATATAGAGGGTTGGCAGCTTTGATGAACAACAACATTTTAATCTTCCAGAGGTTGTAATTCTCTTTGTCGAACTTAGGGACCTTCACTGTTCCTGTAGTATTTGGTGTATTCATGATCTTTTTCTGTTTTTTTAAATAAACAGCCTGCTTTGATACCACTTGTTGAGTATTGAATATACCCAAAAGAATACAGGGGGGTGAATGGATTCTCAAACTTTTCTTCTGATAAGTGTTTTAGGTGAAGGTTGTTTGAAGAATTTGAATCTGGTTGTGTAACAAAGTATGTGTTTATGTTTAACAGATTATTTAAGTGCGGAATATAAACACAAGAACACGATCATTCACTTTAATCTAAT
The DNA here is from genome assembly GCA_036435485.1 of Saposhnikovia divaricata. Classification (NCBI taxonomy): domain Eukaryota; kingdom Viridiplantae; phylum Streptophyta; class Magnoliopsida; order Apiales; family Apiaceae; genus Saposhnikovia; species Saposhnikovia divaricata. Next base: position 137,796,421 of record CM071600.1, read on the forward strand.
AATGTATTAGATAAAGATTTCATACAAACTGTGAATATAAATGTTAGTATTCTCAGCTTCACATTTCTCAGAGAGAATGTATATATCTAAATGTTCTTGAAAATCTTAACTACTAGAGAAGTGAGGTTGTACTCTTATAGAACATGAGTACAGCTACTTACTACAAATAGGGTGACATACAAAATTACTTTCTGATATGTCTATCCCTTTTTCAGTAATATCCAAACGGCTTGAGATTTGACTTTCTTTAACTCTGTTCAGACCCACTTCTTTAGCAGCTTGTCTCCTGAGACATCTCTCTAAGCTTCTTGTAGTCTTTCCAAAATTACTTTACAGTACTATGGTCCTGAAAGTGTGGCTTGCTACAGGTTTCTGACTTGTACAATTTTCCAGTATTTTGTCTCCAAGACTGCATTCGAGAAGTAACTAAGTGGTTGATTCGAGAACTAGAATTGACTTGATAGATAACTCTGAGTTCTTGAATACTGTATAATTGACATATTGAATCACTTCTCGAATTAATCTTTTCTTCAGGAATCCTTGACTTGTCGAATAGAGCTTTTAGTTTATGGAGTCCTTGAGATGTCGAATGGCTTCTTTAGTCCTCGAGATATCGAATGTAGCTTTGACTTGTTGACTCTTACAGAACTCGAATGATGCTTTGACTTGTTGACTTCTTGAGTTCTCGAATAGAGTATTAGACATGTCGAATCTCTGAGTTGTCGAATGAGGCTTTGACTAGTTGACTTCAAGAGATATCGAATAGTGTCCTTGTAGATATCGAATCCTTGACTTGTCGAATGCTAGACTTCTCGAATAGATCAAAACACTTCTCGAATTGGTACCTAGGCAAATCTTCATTCTCCAAATTCCAACTGTGTTTATTTTGACAGTCTTGGTCTTCAAGATTGAGGCATGATCCTTGGAACTTCTTTCAAGCATTATTCTCTGACTTTAATTACAGTTACACAGGTAGAATTTGATGCCTGTTATAAGTACTACAACAAGTAGAAACTCTACAACTAGAGGTTCCCTCAGTTAAGAGGTCATGTAGGTAATGCAAAGCATTACAGTCAATTAGGCTTGTTATTAGATGTATACAGGCATGCCTCTGTGACTAACACGTCACTTATAGGCCGCAACAGTAGTGCATTCGAGAACGTTCTCATGTGGTTTGCGGGATCGTCCGTTCCATCATAAGCCTTAATTGTCGGCATCTTAAACTTCCTAGAGATACGAGCATTCATCACCTCCTCAGTAAACGGGGGTGTGGGATCATCAGGATCCCCAAGTGGTATCAGATCTTTGGGGTTACCCTTAGGGGTTTCAACCCTTGTTGTTCTTCCAGTTGGGGCATCAGCCCTTCTCTGCCTCCTTGAAGACCTCTCCAAATCAACAAAGGGAATCCCTCCTGAAGTCGGAGGAGGCTGATTCTGATTCTGTCTCGCTTGTTCTCTCGCCATGTCGTCGTTCAGTTTTAAGATCTCGGCCTCGTGAGCCTTGATTCTTTCAACAGTTGTCAGAGGGGGTCCATCATGGATTGTTTGCGTCCTCCTTCTAGGTTCCTTTCTGGGACGTCGCCTCCTCGGGGCTTCGTAACGATCATCGTCCTCAGATGACGAGTCATCAGTATAGGGACCCGAGTAATCGTCATATCTCTGATCAGGGCCCAGGCCTCTTACGTAGGGGGGATGATAAGGTTCATGTATCTGCAGGGCATGGCCGCTTGGTCCTGGGTCCCTTTGAATTGGTCGATAGTTAGGCAACCCATACATCGGGTTGGTATTTGTATGGAGCATGGTGGTGGAGATTTGAACTCTTGAGAGCGGGGGACGGTTGGCCAAAGGAAAGACCACCATCTGAAGTTGATTAGTCTCCTTTTCAGGATGGACAACTGCTGGTACAGTTCTCTCAACAGGGGAAGTCGTCCCTATTGGTTGAGAAACTTAGATCTGAGCAATCGCCCCTATTGATGGGGGTGTGTGCCCTTGTTCCATATTGCCGGGCGGAGCGGAGGTGACTGGCGGAACAGAGGTGATGAGGACGGCCTCGGTTGTGACTGATGTTGTTCTTCATGTTTGAACCATGGTTGATGTTGTCGTCCCACAGACGGTGCCAAATGCTGTGGAATAAAAACTAGGGTTATTAAATTGTAGCTAGGGTTTATGAGCTTCATGCTTTAATGGCTGTTTCCGTGTTCCAGACTGATCGGTCCTCACAGAATGCCTACGTATCTCGTTATTGAGAATCAAGCCAAAGACATAGTTCCGAGAATGAGGGGTCAGACCCTTATATAGGCGTTGGGAGCCTTAGAATCGTAGTAGGGTTAGGAGACTTGATGGACAAGCCACCTCCTTGAGGAAGGTTATAGACTCCTGCCTTGTAGGAGTCTGTTTCCATGTTGAATTTGGTGTCATGGAGGCTACTCATAAAGATATTATTTCCTTGTTTGACTCTTATTTGCAAGCTGTTTATCACCCTTAATATTAATTACAAATTTAATATTGAATTAGGGTTTTGGGCCTCGTAAATGGGCTCAACGTTCGGACCATACTGGGTTTAATTAATGCCACATTAAATGTGCCTTTAGGGCTTACTTTTAGCCCATATCAGTTTTGGTACCTATTTTTTGAATAATTTTCAACTATTAATAAAATATATTAAAATTTCGTATACATCGTTTGTAATAGGGAAACATTAGTATAATCTGTAAACATGAGTAAATTAAATTATATTAATTTAAAATTAAAAAAATTATTAAAAAAAATTATTATATGAAAACATAATTGTAATATTAAATAAAATTTATAACATAATAAAAGAAACAGGTGCATTGCACGGGCATTGAAAGTTTGACAGTTCGGTTTCGGCACGGTGATCCTAATTATTAAAATAATATAATTAATGATAATTAGTCGATTGCCTTTTTTAATTAAAAATGTTTATTTTCAATTGATGATATTATTTTTTATAAACACCTAAAATATCATATCTTCCAATCAATAATATTTCTTTACTAATTAAAATACGTTAACTTTTTATTTAAAACATAATCTTGCAGTAATTAATATATACCCAAAAATATCACACCATAACTTCTAATCACTAACAAAATATAATAGAAATTCGTATAATACGAATAATGACCGTTAGATTTTTAGCAAAAAATAAGAACCGTTAGATCTATGATTAGATATATTATATGAATAAATTAATTTTCTAAAATTTCATAGTTAGAATTCCATCAACGACATATTTATTTAAAATTTTATAATAAAAGTTCCAAAATCATGCATATCGTTAATTAAATTTATATTAAATTATTAAAATTAAAATTAAATATTATAAATAATGATTATATAAAAATATAATTATAACATAAAATAAAATTTATTTTATATCAAAAGAAACCCGTGCATGGCACGGGTTATAAGCTAGTATTATTAAAACACCTAAAATAAAAACATTAAAAGTTTTGGTACTTATTTTTTGGTACCAGTTTTTTGGTACTTCGTGAATTTACTTATTTATCCTTCATTATAAAGAAAAATATATACAATACCAATATTATTAAAACACCTAAAATTAATAATAACTAATATAAATCTATACTAATATATTAAAGCCGAAAGATTGAAAGTTTGTCGGTTTAGTTTTCGATTTGGTTATCCTAATTATTAAAATAAATAATTGCATAATATTATTAATGCTATTTAGTCGATTTCTTTTTTTTTGATTTACTTTTAGTTAAAGATATTATATTTTATAAACAACTAAAAATATCAATCGTACAATTTCTTAATAATAGCATAATATAATTACAATCATTAATATTTTTTAATTAAAACACATTACCATTTTTATTAAAAACTAATTTGATAATCATTAATATATACCCGAAAATATCACATCATATTTTTCAATTATTAACAAAATATAGTAGAATTTTATATATGTTGTTTATAATAAGTAAACATGAGTATAATTTATAAACATAAGTATACTAAATTAAAATTAAAAAATTATTAACAATAATGATTATATAAAAACAATTGTAATATTAAATAAAATTTATAGCATAATAAAATAAACCAGTGCCTCGCATGGACATTGAAAGTTTGTTGGTGCAGTTTTCGAATAAAATAATATAATTAATGATAATTAACTGATTGTCTTTTTAAATTAAATGACGTTGAATTTTAATTGGCGATATTACCTTTTATAAACACCTAAAAACATCAATCGTACCATTTTTTAATAGCATAATATAATTAATGGTAATTAGCCGATTGGCTTTTTCACATTTACTTTTAGTTAAAGATATTATCTTTTATAAACGCTTATAAACATCAATCGTACCATTTCTTATGATCATTAATATTTTCTTTCTAATTAAAACACATTACCTTTTGTTTAAAAATTATTTTTACCAATCATTAATATATACCCAAAAATATCACACCACTTTTCTGAACAATTAAAATATCGTATCTTTCAATCTATAATATATTTTCTAATTAAAATACGTTAACTTTTAATTTAAAACATAATCTTGCAATAATTAATATATACCAAAAAATATCTCACCATATCTTCTAATCAACAACAGAATAATGATCATTATATTTCGAGAAAAAAATTAGAATCATTAGATCTAATGATTAGATTTATCATATGATTAAATTAATTTACTAAAATTTCAAGGTTCGAATTCCATGAAAGACATATTTGTTTTAAATTTTTATAATAAAAGTTTTAAAACATGCATATCATTAATTAAATTTATCTTAAATTATTTAAATTAAAATGAAAATAAATTATTGAAAATAATGATTATATAAAAATATGATTATTAAATAAAATAAAATTTTATTACATAACAAAATAGCAAAAGAAATCCGTGCATCGCACGGGTTATATGCTAGTATTAGTAAAACAAAAACTATCCTATTTTATTTTAATCAAAGAAAACTATCCTATTTTAGTTAAAACATTCGTAAGTAAACATATGAAATTTTAATTGAAAAAACATAATAGCTAAATACTTTTATGCATAAAAAAATTTCAAAATGTAAAAATATATTTTAAATATAAATATTATAAATGACTCAATAATTAAATAATTTTTTTAAAAACAATTTAGATTGCATTTCGGATATTATTTCGGTTTAAGTGGGAAACTTTATGCAAGGCTAAAGAGAGGGGGTGGGTTTGGGTTTTAAAAATTTAGAATTATTTAATCAAGCTCGTTTAGCTAAGCAAGTGTGGAAACATATGAGAAATCCACATTTACTATGTGCCAAGCTCTTAAAAGAGAGTAAGAAGGAATATTAAGCTTTATAAAAGTTGTTTGTATGCTTGTGATAATTATGTCTAAAGAATAAAGGTGTAAAATCGAATATCACTTTATCTGATGTGACGATGGGGCCCAATGTGTACCCGACATCAATAATGTGAGACGCGTGTGTGGTGTGTAACTTAGCTTCGTTAGTAAGTTTGTCTAGAAGCGTATTCTATAAGCTTCTAGTGGTGTGTAAAGTAAGATTCTTATCTGATAAGATAAGGATACGTGTCAAATGTGTCTTGTACGATATCTGTAGAAGTGTGTCGAGTAAGCTTCCCCAGTTGGATATAAATTGGGAAGCCTTGTATCAGTTTAAGGCATCCTAGCCTTAGATATATTTCTCAGTAATAAACTCTTGTGTGTTCATATATCTCTCTGAGTGTTCTTCTACTTCTTATATAGTTCTACTTCTTGTATATACTTTAATCTTCTTGTTCTTGTAACCTCCTTAGTGGTTGTACCTCTTTCCGTAAGTTGTAAACTTGGTATCAGAGCCATGGAAGCTTAAACTCCCTCTCCTTATTCTTCACGACGACCCTGCGTTGTTATGGTGGTTTGCATATGGTCTAAGGAAAGTATGCTCTGTGGTTGCCCTTTCCAGGGATCCTCCACACCAGAAATCTAGCGACTAGAAACATATCAGGATATAGTTGAAATACTTAAGATCGACGTGCCTGTGTTGCTACTATGAGGATGCAAGGATGGCGCTTTTAGACACACGGTTTGAACAATATGCTCATGCATGTATTGCTACTGTTCAGACTACACTCAATGCTGGTACGGTGTTTATAACACTGTTTCCAAACTTCAATATGAGGCTTGATGATCCTCATATCTACGACAATCTCAAGGTTCAGCTGCAGATCGTTGGAGCACCCCAAGTGGCAGGAACTTACGCAGCCACTCTCTATTATCAAATGGCCTACAGAGTTCAAAATCACTCATTTGATCTCAGCCTTCCTAGAGAAACAGATAAAGCTCTATTTCTTGAAATAGATGCCCAGTCAAGTTCATCATGCATTCACGTGCCTAAGCAGATTCTAAAAGATGAGCTGGTAAAACTTCTTCTAGAATCATGGGTGACGCATTATGAGAAAATTCAAAAAGATAATCAGCCCATACATTCGGTCAAATCATCTTTCTTCAAAAAGAAGGATGGGGCAGTGGAGATTGTTTTCAAAAGAGATGACTCATCATCTTCTTCAAATGCATCAATTTTCTCTTCGTTGATCAACATGATCGAAGATACATCGATAAATATTCCCATTCATTCCTTTGATGCAAAAGGAAAACCCAGTTATGAATTCAAAGATAAAGATGGTCATATTTTCTGGGGGATATGCAATTGTAAAGCATGTCTCGAAGATCAATGAGATGGTGACGATGATGATGACTATTCATCCAAAAAGCATAATAAGAAGAAGTCTTCACAAAGGATTCTTCAAGAACGTTATGAAAAAGGAGATCCAGAAGTTGGGTTCTTAGGAGAAGCATCAGGCAAATTTGACTACTATGTCCTTTACTCTAAGTGACCACTCTAGTGTAACATGTTGCAACCATCTTCATATGACGACGATTTTCCTCCACTAAACTTTGAGCAGAACAAGACTCCTCATGCGTGGAAGATCGAAAATCCAACAGCTAGGAATCCAGATGGTTCAAGCAAGGAAATTACACCAGCAGAGGCAACGATAAACTGGTAGTCTGAGAATGCTGTAGCTCAAAACAGAATTTTAAAGCAGATAATGGTGACTCAGCAAACAATGGTGAAAAAGCTTGATAATGGTCTATCAGCAATCTCAAGTGTAACATCGCAACTTCAAAGCGAGATTAATGCTCTTCACCATGAGCTGATGTAGTTGGCGATGATAAACTCACCTTTGTTAGCTCAAAAGGAAGCAGAATTAAAAGCCTTAAAAGCTCAGCTACACTCTATCCAGACCCAAAAACCCTACACTGGTTATTATGAGGCTCCATCATTCACCTCTTATCTACCACCTTTACCAAACTATTCTCAGCCTCTTGCTACTTTCTCTCCATATGATCATAATCCACTTAATAGTGCAGCCTTTCTGCCTATTAAGCTACCTGAAGTACCACAATCATCAAAGAGAAATCCAGAAAAATCCCCAGTTAGGGAATCTCCTACAAAGGAGCAAATCCAGACGTCCTCTTCCCAATTAATGGTGGACAATCCAATATCATCTTTTCTGAATAAGATGGCAACTCAATCTCAGCCACGAGAAAAACAAGCTTCTCTACGGCAAATCCGTGAAGAAGATTCAGAAAGTGATAACATGTCTCTAGAAATCCTCATGGCTAGTCAAGAAGGCCAAGAAACTGATGAGCCTACTGTAGAAGAAGAAGATACTTTCACTCAAGGCCATCAAGAGACAGAGCAATCAAGCTCAACTGTATTTCAGAATGTTCCAGCAAAAGGATTCTCTTTTGATAATGTCTCTCCTTCAAAATGGCGGGATAAAATTTATGAGATGCATGCATGGTGTACATCAAAATTACTCCAGCCAGGAGCTACCATGCCCTCTGTAGCGGATAAATTTGTGGCAAAGTTTCATGGCAGATTGAGGCAGTGGTGGATTGCTCTGGGAGCATACAGACAACTGATTGTTAAGCAAAGTCCAAATGTAGATGCCTTGATTATGCATGTTCATAATGAATTCCTTGGAGCATGGGATCATTATACAAATCAAGCACGGGAGGAGTACTTGAGTATGAGATGCTGTTCTTATAAAAGAATGGATCTGGAAATTCATTATGAAAGAATGTCCAAAAGATTCTACGCTATCAACGGCATTGATGATGTCAACTTGAAACAGACATTCCTTAATTCCCTTCCAAAACCTCTAGGGAATGAGACATCCAGACTTCTGCAGATAAAGAATCTTCCCATCAATAGCACTTCTATTGGAGAGCTTTACCAGAATGTGTTGCCCGCTTTGGAAAAATTATGCAACCAGAAGAAGTTCCTAAAGCAGATAGAAGAGCATAGTAAGAATCTCGGATCAGCATGTGATCGGAATGACCTTCAAATCAAATGTGGAAAAGGCAGCTCTTGCTCATGTGGGAAGAAGAAAGATAAGTTTTCCAAGCTTGCCAAGTTTCATAAGAAAGCAGGGAAAAACTATTTCTCAAAAAAGAAGAAATGGAAGTTCCTTCGAAAAAAGAAAGGAAACACTAAATCATCCAGATGCTATGTATGCAGAAAGAAAGGGCATTTTGCTAAAGATTGCCCTGACAAAGAAAAAAGCTCCAAATTTATTGAGAAGATTTCTCAAATTGAAGATATCGCAGATGATGATTTGGAGTCATTATTCTCACTGGATGAAGAACCAGGTCCAGACACTATATTGGCCCTTGGAACAGATCTTTTTGATTCAACAGAAGAATCTGATGAAGATGATGTGGTGCTATTTGACGACATCTTTACTTTGGAAGAAAATTTCTTATGCCAGCCATCGCCTTCAGCCAAGATACACATCTTTCCTGGTAAATGGGATAAACCAATCCCCGTCATAGCATTTTTTGATACTGGAGCAACATCATCCATCATGAAGCCAGACATCTTACCAAAAGAATACTGGACAAAGTGCCATCGATCTTTTCGTGCAGCAAATGGTGATAGTTTCATCATAACCTTGATAAGCAAGCCTATCAATATTCAACTTTTTCCAGGGTATGTGATCAAGCATCAAATCTATGGTTCAGAACTACTCGGAAAAGATCTTCTCATTGGGTTTGATATCCTACACAATCTGAAGAGGGTATCATGGAGTAAAGAAGGACTCAAGCACAAAAATCATTTGTTGCCTTGGACTAAGACTCTACATCTATATTCCGTAGAGATCTTATCCACAATCAAGGAAGAAATAGCAAGGTCTTCATGTGCAGAAAGTCATACTGATTTCCTGCAGAAATGTTCCCATCCTCTATGGAAGAATCCTGAGTTCTTTGTTCGTTTGCCGTTCAAAAAGAATGAAGATATCAATCCTACAAAGGCAAGTCACAAAGGAATGAATCCAGATCATTATGCTCTTGTGATCAAGGAAGTTGACCAGTTACAGCAAGAAGGTTTGATAGAAAGCACAAAATCGCAATGGGCTTGTGAAGCTTTCTACGTGAACAAAAGATCTGAGCAAACAAGAGGAAAATTAAGGTTGGTTATCAACTATCAACCTCTAAATCATTTCCTAGAAGACGACAAGTTTCATTTGCCAAAAAGAGAAGTTTTATTCCAGAAACTACCTCGGGCCAAGATCTTTTCAAAGTTTGATCTAAAATCAGGTTTCTGGCAAATTGGGATTCATCCAGATGAAAGACCAAAGTATGGTTTCTGCATTCCAGAAAGACACTATCATTGGACGGTGGTACCTTTTGGGTTAAAACCCGCTCCGTCACTATTCCAGAAGGCCATGTCTAAAATTTTCCAACCAATCATGGACAATGCTCTAGTCTACATTGATGATATTCTATTATTCTCAGCAGATATTGACTCCCATCATACTCTTCTAACGAAGTTTCATGACTTAGTTAAAAGTTATGGAATTATGCTTGCAGAAAAGAAGATGATTATTGGCGCAACAGATATTGATTTTTTAGGAATGCATATCTCTGAGGGTCAGTATCAACTACAACCACATATCGCCACTCAGTTGGACCATTTCCCAGATGAAAATTTAACATTCAAGCAGGTTCAGCAGTTCTTGGGAATTGTCAACTATATGGCTGATTTCATCCATGATTTGGTCAAGTACAGGACTCCTCTTACAAATCAGTTAAGGAAGAATGCCCCGCCATGGAATCAGGCATGCAATGATGCAGTTAGGAAATTAAAATCCTTAACAAAGAATCTTCCTTCTTTAAAGATTCCTTCCACTGGCAAAAGGATTCTGCAGACAGACGCAAGTGATACATTCTGGGGAGCAGTTCTTCTTGAAGAAGAAAATGGGAAAAGACAGATATGTGGATACAAGAGTGGAGCTTTCAAGAGCGGAGAACTTCATTATCACTCCACTTACAAAGAAATTCTTGCAGTCAAAAGAGGAATTGAGAAATTCCAGTTTCATTTAGTGGGACAACATTTTCTTATCGAAATGGATATGTCAGCATTTCCAAAAATATTGCAATTCAAGCAAAAAATGTTGCCTCAAGCTCAGCTTCTCAGATGGGCAAACTGGTTTTCACAATGGAAGTTTGAAACAAGACATATCAAAGGAAAAAATAATTTCCTTCCATATTTTCTGTCTAGAACACAAAGGACGATAGCGCCAATATTTCAACTTATATATTCAATCCAGGCAGAAGATCTTCCGCCACATGTTCAAGATAAGGTACTGCTGTATACTCTGCAAAAAATGGCTTATGCTAATCTGTTAGCCTTCCAAAAAATTTATATCAGGAGATACAGCTTATCTGAAGGTCCTCTTATGAATCTTCCCCTTCATCCATCATTTCCATTCTTAACAATTCTTGGGATGAATACGAGATTCACATGGCATTTTCCAAAAGAGGCATATGTGTTCTTATGGTATTTTGTTTAGGTATGTCCATTTGGAATAATATTCGATAAGTATAGCCTCCTCCAGTATTTGGCATTAGTTGATGTAAGGCCAAGGAAGAAGAAGCATAGGCAGCTCTATAAATGGTTAGCCCTTTTTGGAGACTTGGAATTTTGGAGAAGCAACCTAAGGCCAGAAGGAAATAGCACAAATGGAGTTCGAGAGCAACGCTACATTTTTATCCAGTTTCAATGAGCTAGAAGACTCATCACTGAAGAAGATGGACTCGTTATTGATAAAAGATACTCCTGTACATTTTATCATCATGAAGCCTATTCTACACAATGGCCAGCAAGTCAGCATAAGGCCCAAATATGTGAGGCCAACAACATTCAGCCCAATATGGTTCCAGCAGGCTTACCACAAGATTATTGGACTAAGCCACGTGCTCTCCCCCAGCAGTATGTGATAGAAATTCAAGATTGTCAGTTCGGTTTAAGGTGGGAAACTTTAACGACAAATCCACATAACCCAGATCACCCAGATATCAGGCTCCACAAAAGACCGCCACAAAGGTTCTATAGAAAACTTCCAGGACAAGATTGTCATATTCTTATCTCCTCAGGAAGTGAAGAGAGCAGTGAAAGTGAAGGCAGTGATGAAGACATGACGTGGAGCCAGGACCCTTTTTTGACAGGGGGAAGAAGGAATATTAAGCTTTATAAAAGTTGTTTGTATGCTTGTGATAATTATGTCTAAAGAATAAAGGTGTAAAATCGAATATCACTTTATTTGATGTGACGATGGGGCCCAATGTGTACCCGACATCAATAATGTGAGATGCGTGTGTGGTGTGTAAGTTAGCTTCGTTAGTAAGTTTCTCTAGAAGCGTATTCTATAAGCTTCCAGTGGTGTGTAAAGTAAGATTCTTATTTGATAAGATAAGGATACGTGCCAAATGTTTCTTGTAAGATATCTGTAGAAGTGTGTCGAGTAAGCTTCCCCAGTTGGCTATAAATTTGGAAGCCTTGTATCAGTTTAAGGCATCCTAGCCTTAGACATATTTCTCAGTAATAAACTCTTGTGTGTTCATATATCTCTCTGAGTGTTCTTCTACTTCTTGTATAGTTCTACTTCTTGTATATACTTTAATCTTCTTGTTCTTGTAACCTCCTTAGTGGTTGTACCTCTTTCTGTAAGTTGTAAACTGTTATTATCGGAGAGGCAATCTACTCTAGGCTAAAAGTAGTTCTATAGATTCCACCAGATTTATGTGTTGTCGACCTCAAGCTGAGTGAAGGAAGCTGGGGATACTAGTTTTATAAGAAATAATTTCGCAGAGGAAGATGCCAATTAAATTTTAAGCCCTCCCATGAGGTGATACAAATTTAGAGGACTAAATAATGTGGCATTATTCCAAAGTGGTGAGTATAACGTTAAAAGTGGATACAAAGGTTGTTTTTGATATTATTAACAGTAATGAGGCTTCTAGTAAGAAAAATCTCAAAACTGGTGGAAGTTTACATGGAAATTAAAAATCCCACCATATATATATATATATATATATATATATATATATATATATATATGCCTTTGCTCCATACAGAACACTCTTATATAACAAACAACAAAGAACACCTTAGATCTATTAGATCCTTTGGCCCCGCCAGGGGCACCCAATACAAAAAGTTGTTATTTTTTTACCCCTCTATCAAGTCTGCAAAAAAAAAAATTTGAAAATTACTGTTCATTGATGACGTCATCAATGAACAGTAAATTTTCAAAAATTTTTTTTTTGCTGGTTTGCTAGAGGGTAAAAAGATAACAACTTTTTGTATTGGGTGCTATGACGGAACTCTTAAATTATATTAGATATGAGGTGTTCTTTATTGTTTGTTATATAAGGTGTTTGTTATGGAGTGCAACTATATATATATATATATAATTTTTTTTTTGCTGGATGGATAAATGGTAAAAAAATAACAACTTTTTGTATTGGGTGCCATGACGGAACTCTTATATTAGATTAGATATGAGGTGTTCTTTATTGTTTGTTATATAAGGTGTTTGTTATGGAGTGCAACTCTATATATATAGGCCATTGTTCCATGGAGAACCATCTTACGTGGAGAACCACTTATTCTATACTAATTTCTGATTCTATTAGAGAACCAAATTTTTTTTATTTTTTATTTTTTTGGTTCTATAAAAAAAAATTGGTTCTACAAAAAAAAAATTCTGGGCAAAGCTGACGTGGCAGTGCCACGTCACATGCCACATCATCACTGCTTACGTGACAGTGCCATGTCATCGATGACGTCATCATTGATGATGTGGCACTACCACGTCAGCAATGATGACGTGGCAGGTGGCGTGGCAGTGTCACATCGTTGCTAACGTGGCAGTGATGACGTGGCAGTTTTGATTTTTTTTTGGAAAAAAAAATTTGGTTCTGTTATAGAATTAGAAAAAAAATTTAAAAAATATTGGTTCTACTACGGAATCATAGGGTTCTCCACGTCCACCGGTAATCACCACCGGCGACCACCACCACCTCCGGCGACCACCAGAAAATCACCACCGGCAAACATAAAATCACCATCGCCAAAACAGAAATCACCATCGCCAAAACAGAAATCACCACCACCAAACCAGAAATCACCACCAGAAACAGAAAAATCACCACTCCGACCAACTGTAAACAAAAAATCACCACCAGAAAACGAAAAATCACCACCACAAACCACCCCATCACCTCCGCCACCTCCGACCACCACCAAAAAATCACCAAGAACAACCAAAAATCACCACAAAAGCGACTAAAAATCATCAAGAATCACCACTGTTAAACACAGAATCACCTCCGGCCACATCCAACCACCACAGCCTCACGACCTCCGACCACAACTTTCAACAAAAATCAGAAAATCACTGGATCATTATTCACTACAACTAAAACAGATATAGCTCATTATTCGAATAAAAACACATCAATCAATCTAACAACCACCCCTACGCTGCCGGAGTATCTCGAAATGGACGCCTTTATTAAATCATTCACGCATCTACACACAACCATCGCCGGCAGTTCTAATTGCGGGAGTGGTTCACCCACCTCTGGTCATCAGCCAAACACATACAATTCTCAATCGATTCATTTTCATCTCCTTAGTATGTTCATAACCATCAATTTCACATCATATTCTTAGATTCAAAATCCCCAATTCAATAGTAAACCCTAATTAAAATAGAAATTAGTGTCGAGATAGGAGGAAGGCACCACCATTTGGGTGATGACGATGGAAATTGGTGGCGGCGGATGGCCGGGGGTGGTGGTCGGAATGGTTGGGGTGTGCAGTGCGTGTCTGGCATGCAGTGTGTATGTATGTATGTGTGTAGTGCATATGATGTGGTGGGTTATTAAAAATTTATTTTGTATGGTTTAGATTAAAAGACTATATTTTAAATAGAGGGTTGAGATTAGATCTCAGTTCTCACCATAATATATGGTTCTCACTTGAGCAAAATCATATATATATATATATATATATATATATATATATATATATATATATATATATATATATATATATATATATATATATATATATATATATAGGTTTTTGCTCAAATACAAACCACTCTTAAAATGAGAACTACAAACCAACACAAAATATATTATATTTCATTTATTCTAAGGGCCCCGCCAGGGGCACCTTCACAAAAAAGTCTTATAATTCTATCCTCTACCCATTAATCAAAAAATAAAAAAAATAAGAAAAAGCTGCTGCCACGTCATCATTTTTTAAAAAAAAAATTATTTTTTTAATTTTTTTTTCGATGAATAGATAGAGGGTAGAATTATAAGACTTTTTCGTATTGGGGTACCCTTAGTTTGGTCATTAGATTAGCTTAAATGTTGGATTGGAATTTGGTTTTTAGGTTTGTATTTTAAGGATGTTTGTATTGGAGTATATATATATATATATATATATATATATATATATATATATATATATATATATATATATACTTAGGAACCACCATCTTAACCATCCACTATCAAATGAAACGGACGGATGAGATTTACTATGCACACACGTTATAATTTCTAGTTGACGCTAAAACTGGTAAAACTTTTTTGTTTTTGTTTAACACCATTTACATCTTGATTTCTATTTTATTTATTATTTAGTTTATTTTCTTATCAGTTTTTATAATTTCTTTTATGTTCTGTATTTACATATAATATAATTTCTAATTTATAAATACAGAACACATGTGAAAAATTAAAAAATACAGAACATAAGTAAGAAATAGTGTTCTGTATTAAATAAAAGATAGTTTCTGTATTATTATTTATAAAAGAATAGTATTATGTAGTTAACATGTTAAAATACATAACACAAATATAATATTATTCTTAATCTTTAAAACATATGAAAATATAGAACACACAAAAAAAATCACAATATACAAAAATATCAGTTACGTATTTTATTGTGTTGCTTATAATTTTGTTTATTTTATATTTAAAATAATAAATTCTGTATATATAGAATATACAAATAATAAGTTCTGTATTCATAAATTAGGGTTGGAGCGGTTACTAGGATCACTTTGTTTGAGTTACTAGAATCACTTTGTTTCAGTGTGTGCACGTCCAGCCTTTTTTCAAAATCTTTTAATTTAAACCTTTGATTATTAGTTAATCTAATGGTGTGTGTTGAGTTATCAAGTTACTCAAATAAAATAGTTCCCAATTGAACAAAGGCCTATATATATATATATATATATATATATATATAGGCCTTTGTTCCATATAGAACACTCTTATATAACAAACAACAAAGAACACCTTAGATCTATTAGATCCTTTGGCCCCGCCAGAGGCACCCAATACAAAAAGTTGTTATTTTTTTACCCTCTATCAAGTCTGCAAAAAAAAAAAAAAAATTGAACAGTACTGTTCACTGATGACGTCATCAATGAACAGTAAATTTTCAAAAATTTTTTTTTTTTTTTTTTGCTGGTTTGCTAGAGGGTAAAAAAATAATAACTTTTTGTATTGGGTGCTATGACGGAACTCTTAAATTATATTAAATATGAGGTGTTCTTTATTGTTTGTTATATAAGGTGTTTGCTATGGAGTGCAATATATATATATATATATATATATATATATATATATATATATATATATATATATATATATATATGGGGGGGCTACTCCAATACAAACCTCCTTAAAATACAAACCTACAAACCAAGCATAATCTAATATTTCAAGCTAATCTAATGACCAAACTAGGGGTACCCCAATACAAAAAATGCTTAAAATAATTGGCTCTATCCAACAAAAAAAATAAAAAAATAAAAAAAATTCACTGTTCACGTGATGACGTGGCAGTGGATTTCACTGGTTAACGGTGCTTCGCACCTTCTTGTACGGCGCTTCGCGCCTTTATCATTCTAAAGTTGTAAGGAATGGCAATCAATGGTAAAGGCAATAGACGATTGACGGGTGTGTCGAGAGCATTCGGCCCTCATGACTACCTAACTCATCCGTTTACTGTCTTAAATGCTTCGCATTTCCACGGCAAGTTTTTTCTTTTTTTTCTTTTTTTTTTTATGGATAGAGCCAATTATTTTAAGCATTTTTTGTGATGGTACCCTTGGCGGGAACCTTAGAATAAATGAAATATAATTAATTTAGTGTTGGTTTGTAGGTTTGTATTTTAAAAGTGGTTTGTATTTGAGCACTTGCCTATATATATATATATATATATATATATATATATATATATATATATATATATATATATATATATATATATATTCAAAGTCGGCAACTCTTGGCTTCCTACTAATAGTATATTACTGTAGGGGATGACATGAATTGTAGAAGATGTTCTACTGATGCGAAAGAAGATATAATTCATTCTTTATGGGGTTGTCCCAAGCTAGTGTCCACTTGAAAATTATGTGGCTTCTGGCATGATATTAAATTTGTTTAAATCCTAATGTTAAGGACTAAAAGTCGCTTGCTGAAATATTATCCATTGATGAGTTTGAGTTGTTTATTACCATTTCATGGCAGATTTGAAATTTTAGAAACAACTGGTTGCATAGAAAGATTTTGCCTTTAGCATCAAGTTTGGTTGACTGGTGTTCTTCGTTGCTTCAGGTCTTCAAGGAAGCTTGTTATTCTCAAAGGAGTCGGGCAACAAAAATTGAAGAACGATGGTCTCCGCCAAACAATGGTTGTATTATGTGCTAGCTTTTCAAGTTGTAATCATACGGGGGGAGTTGGGGTAGTGGCTCGTGATCATGATGCGAAAGTTCTTGATGCCTCTACTAAGTTCATGTCATTTGTGCCTAATATACAATAAATTAATAGCCCTGTTTTCGTCTTGTTTTTCGATATAATTTGACAAATATTTAAAATTATTATTATCTTTGTTACCTATGTTCGTACCACCATGTACAATACATGGATCAATCTGTATAATCCACGGTGCATGTGGAGATCCTTTGTTGCTAGCCCTCTAATATGTAAATGGAGAATAAATTACCAGAATAATGAAAAACCTGTATGCTATTATCATTGTTTCGTGGTGTTTGAGGTTCCTCACATGGAACTTATAAGTTGAAAAATGTATCTCAATCACATAATCCATCTCACCATTATCTCTTCTTCTCGGCATCATGCCTGTATCCTCGGTTCCCTCTGTACATAGATATCAAAATCTGATCTTTCTGTTGAATCAGATAACTTGGTAGTCTCTCCGCGTTCCCCTGGTGTCTGTGCTATGAGTTCTGGGGTGTGCTGAAAGTTGTGGTATCTTTACAATGCTCTTACAACTTTGAAAGCCATACCTTGCTAATAATATGCAAAAACCTATCTTTTTGAAGCAGCAGCCCTTAGTTTACGTCTGTGCTCTAGATGTTGTCTACTTAGTTTCTGCTGAGATCTATTACAAACACAACCAGGCAAGGGGTTTGCATAGAAATTTTCTTCTTCTTTTGGTGTTTCACCAGCCAATCTAAGGTATGGTGCTCCAAGCCTGTCGGCATGCAGCCTCTTCACCTTTGACGAAAATTTTTCCCAACTTAAAGTACCAGCATCCAGTTTATCTATTACTTTTACAAGGTTCAATCTGCAATGCACAAGTAGCTTAAAGTTAATATTCGAGCTTTAACAATTTTTTTTCACAAAAAATGCAGCATGATTTGGAAAAATCAACACACCTGTCGGGGTTGATAGTCTTTCGGAATCCTTCAAACCTCCTGTGCCCTTGCACTGCTTTTGCCATATTCCCATCATATGTGTATACAAAGACGTCACTTTCAAGGGCAACAATATAATCCAAAGCTGCGAGGCGATTCTGATATTGCTGAAAGGGCTCTAGTTCTTCCTTCGTGGCAAGAGTGTTATGTGTGTAAACATTCGGAAATTCTGATTTGAAGGCATCCATGCTGTTACGACCATAAATTTCACCTGCAACTATGTATATGTTTGTGGAGGCTGGATAGCCCATGGCCTTGAGAAACAGAGCAGCTTCTCTTGGGGACATAGGGCATCCCCCCTGTAGTCTTTTCTCATCGCCATCTATCTCTTTTTCTTTCCAGTGCTCAACATTATACCTCATCGTGCGAAGTTCCTCTACCTCAGCGGCTGTATGATTGTGACTGCAGCCAGTGAAAGCAAGCATGTCTTTCTCATATCTGCAAATGTGATTAATCAACTTAGTTCCTGTGTCTGAAAAGAAAATATGTTACGGTATTCCAGTGACATCTTACCTTTGAACACTGAATCTATAGTATGATATTAAAATAATATCAATACTGCAGCTATAATAGTGGATCTATGGTCTCATTTAATATCAGCATATTATGAACTCCATAAACATTAATCTACATCCCAATTACTAGTCCGATGTTGTATGTAATTACCTCAAATGTAGAGCAATATAGGGCTCGCCTTCATTCTTAAGTCGATTTACCAATTTCATTCCAAGCTCCTCAATCTCCTCCGTGTAACGAGTAGCCTCGTAATTGGCATGACACCTAAGCCTTTGTATAGAGCCTGCAAGGGCATTGTTGGCAAGTCTCGAGTCTGTATGGGTAAACTGAACCACTTTATGCTCTTTCAATAATGAAGCCATCTCCTCTCTGTAGTAACTTGCCTGACAACGGAAATTGCATGTAGGCTTTAGTCCTAAACAGATACTGTACTAATATAATCATGCAAAATAGTTTATAGAGATCAGAAGAATTCGCCAGACCTTGGACCAGGATATAGGAGTCTTTTGGAAAGGTTTAATTGCTGCATATTCTGGTGGCAGAGACTCAATAATGTCAACATCATCTTTCAGAACTTCAATGAAATGCTTCCAATCAAAAATATCCTTGAATTCACTAGAAAAGCATTGATAATTAGATAAGCCTAGATTATGTAGCAAAGATATAATACAGCAGCAACATGAGGAGGAAGGCTAATATACCTAGGATCTGACCAGAAGGACTCGTGATCAAGAGAAGGAAGAACAAGAGTTGCATTCATTAACTTTGCAACTGCAACCATGTCAGATATCTGGATTTGATTTCAAAAAGAAACAACGAGAGATTAGAAACTACTTTCAAGAAAACTAGAGCAATCAACTCTTAAAAATTCAACCGAATTCTGGTAACATACTCCTGTTCTCATCTGATTCAGTCCACCGTTGGCATGAACGAGAAGATAACCATTGGTAGGTGAACCTATATGTACGTAAAACAACAAGAAAATATTGTTAAGCAATATAGAGTTTTCAAACAGGAGAAACATACAAAAAGGTGCAGCTAGCTGACTATACTTATTCGTCTTTTCGGCCGACCAATACACTGATAGTACTCCTCACTGTATGGCTTCCTCCATAATTCTGGAACCTGTACAAACCAAAAGAATTTTATGTATATGAGTATATCTTAAAAGCAGGAGACATTAATTTAAAGTTTAAACCATAAGGCACTTTCTACTATTAGCATTTATCCAATATCCATAAATCATGATCGCTGAAGTTTTGGGGAATCCACATTAAATTCTAATTTTTTGTGGAAATGAAATGAATAGCGAGCATCCAGACAATGTTCTACAACTAATTAGTCGGTTATCATTATAAATTTGAAAAAAAACGTAGAGAGTGAGTTAAGTTCTTGTTTTTCATCTAGAAAGGTATATACTGGTAGAAACGTATACAAAATCAAGTAAGAAAATTGAAAAGTATCAAACTCATTGCAGTCCCACGATTCTTCTATGTCAACATCTAATCGGATATCAGAAAAATTATAATAATATTGAAATTTCTACAAAAACTAGTTAGCATAACCAGAAATGAAATTAAAAGCCGCAAATTCAACAAAAACTATCATAAAATCGATGATAAGAAGTTTAATTTGAAAGATACAGGGAAACTTACAGGCAGAACACGTTTAGGCGTGGAAGACAACTCCTCTTGGTGGTCTCGTTGAGCAGCCATCATAAGTTGAGTATGATGCGAAGGTTTAGCCAATGTATTAAGAATGAAATATTTATTTAAACTCCTACCATTACCACTAATTATCTCCAAATTGTAACGTGAATTAGAAAGCATTAGCGAAAACTTAACAAACATCGATACCGCAACCATGAAAATCAACACTCCAAATATCGTCCGTCCCATGTTCTTCCTCGAATTCAAAAACTTAAAAATCCTAATGATCATGTCGTCTAAAAACACAAATGCCACCGCAAAACTAATTCTGCGGTGACTGCTGCTGTCACCTTCCTCGTCGGATGATGCAAAGCCTTGGTCTATGGTTGTTTTCTCCGGGTCAGGGATTAAATCAGCCACACGGCGACGATGAGCTGTTGCTGCACCGCCGGGACTAGCACAGGTCGAGCCACCTGATGGCATAATCTACGATGGCTAGAAATTTGTTGAATCGGATCGAAACGAGTCAGAATATTATTCTTATTATATAAGGTGGAGAGCCTGATCAGAAAGAAGGGAGAGCCTATGGCGCCTAAACTCTGCCATGGCGTTAATGATAAATTCTGCTATATTTGTATCTCTACGTATATAAAAGAGAATGATGATGATGATGATGATGGATAAAAGAAAAAAATGTGTACGTAGAGATACAAATATGAATACAGAGGATAGGAAGTGCAGAGGGAAAAGGAATTGTACAGAGGAGACAATTCTGCTTGAGAGATGATTTATATGATCAAGGAATTGCATACACTCCTTCCGTTTTTTTTTAATTGTATTAAAAAAAATTGTACACACATTTTTATTATTTTTGTTGCAAGTCAAATTTAATAATTTTTTTAGCTTAATATGTAGTTTTGAATATTTGTTTTATTAAAGGTACTATCTTAAAATTCGTGCGATGCACGAATTTTTATTAATATTATATAAATTTTTTTCATTAATTTGAATTAATTTATTTAAAATATGAAATTTGGAGGCTTAATTTTTAAATGAGATAATTTGATAATAATTATATAAACGTTATCTGTGATAATTCTAGAAAAGGAGAGATTTTAGTTAGAAAATATAGAAAATCTGATTGGTTTTAATTGAAAAAAATAATCGATTAATTATTTGTAATTTTAAAATTATTATTTTATTTTATTAAATAATATGCCCGTGATATAATTGGAAAAAAAAAGCGTACTTAGTTAGAGAAAATTAAAAGGTACCATTTTTTAGTTGAAAAAGGTAATTGATTAGTTTATAAACCAAACCAAACCAAACATACCCAGTATATCCCGCTCGGAGCAGGGTCTGGGGAGGGTAGGATGTACGCAGACCATACCCCCACTTTTAGAGCGGGGAGGCTGTTTCCGTGGAGACCCTCGGCTGAGTGCACAACATACATAGAGTGTGTTAAATACAACGGAAATGATACGGAAATAGACAAAGATATACCTGAGTCCCATGGCGTTCTCCACATGGGGCCTAAAATTGATTAGTTTATAATAATTAAAATTTAATTATATTATTTTACTAAATAAAATTCCTCAATGTTTTTAAAAAAAGAGAAATTAATTTTATCCATGATGATTCTAGAAAAAGAGGGAGTTTAGTTAGAAAATATAGAAAAGATGATATGTTTTAACTAAAAAAGTTAATCGGTTAATTATTAGTATTATAATATTATTAATTTATTGTATTAAATAGAACCGCCTGTGATATAATTGAAAAAAGAGAGATTTTATTTAGAAAAAATAAAATGGTAACGTGAAAATTAGAAAGGTGACATGCTTAGGTGAAAAAATTAATTGATTAGTTTATAGTAATTATACTTTAATTATATTATTTTACTAAATAAAATTGCTCGTAGTGTTTTTAGAAAATAAAAAATTAATGTTGCCCGTCATATTTTTAGAAAAAGAGGAATTTAATTAGAAAAAATAGAAAAGATGATACGTTTTAGTTGAAAAGTTAATCGGTTAATTATTAATAGTATAATATTATTAGTTTATTTTTATTAAATACAACCACCCGTGATATAATTGGGAAAAGATTTTAGTTAGAGAAAAGAAAAAAAGTAACGTATTTTGACTTAAAAAGGTAACCGTCCTTGATATAATTGGAAAAATGGAGATTTTAGTTAGAAAAAAGAGAAAAGTTAATATGTTTTGGCTGATAAAGGTAATTGATTATTTAATAGTAATTATAATATAATTATGTTATTTTATTAAACAAAATTATTTGAGAGAATTACCAAAATGCCTATTTTTCACAAGTTTTTGCCCAAAATACTGATTTTGAAAAAAATGGTCCGAAATACCGACGGGATACGGAGAATCGTCCTCCGTGTTAGCATGATGCGGAGAATCGTCCTCCGTATTACGTAGATACGGAGCTGCGTCTTCCGTGTTATGCATGATGCGATGGACGGTGTTCCGTGTTAGGTGGGTGCGCAGCACATAGGGATGGGCATCGGGGCAATTCGGGGCCGGGGAGTGCTATCCCCGCCCCCATCCCCGAATTCAAACCCGATCCCCATTCCCGGCCAGATCCCCATCGGGGATTATTTTTTATTCCCCGTCCCCGGCCCGGACGGGTAACGGGGATCCCCGCGGAGAATCGGAGAATTTCATTTTAAACAAAAAATAATATTTTAAATAGTTTTAAACACTAACTAGTGAGTTTGAAATAATTTTTTTTGTGATATATAGCGAAATTAGCAACTATAGCTAGATTAGATGTTAAGTAACAACGTCGTTTCATCACCATTAATCTCATAATAAGTAAATCTTCCGATTCACATGCATAAATGTTACCTCTTAATTTTTTTTTTTTGAAATCTAAACATAGTAGCTCATATGCACTAAATTAAGATAAAAAAAATACTTAAATAAACAATTATAAATAACATGTAAATGAAGTTATTTAATTATTAGAAAGACAAACATATAAGATTAAAATATCATTTTGTTTCCAATATAAATTATTGGAAATTCGTATACATTAATATATGATTATTAATATATATTATATATATTATAATATTGTGGAATCGAGTCGGGGATTGAGAATCGGGTCGGTTGGAGAAAATCGAGGCGGGGGTCGGGGATCGGGCCGGGGAGACATAGAATCCCGGCCCCGGCCCACTCCCCGATTTTTTTTTTTAAAATTGTCCCCGCTCCCCGGCCCGTACCCGAAAAAATCCCCGATTCCCCGCCCCGTTCGGTGCGGGGATCGGATCGGGATCGGGCGGGCCGGGGTGAATGCCCATCCCTAGCAGCACAGTCACGGAGCATGGTCTTCCGTATCATGCATAACACGGAAGACTCAGTTCCGTATCATGCCCTGTTACGGAAGATCGTGTTCCGCAACACCCCTCATATCACGGTACACGATGTACCGTGTCCCGTCAGTAAAAAGGGCCAGCCAGTTTCTCAGATGAATATTTTGGGCCATCACCCAAATTATTTGATTACTAAAGGAGAAATTTTAGTATGATAAAATATTAAAGATATTGTATTTTACTTGAAAAAGAAAAATTATTTAATTATTAAAAAATAGAAAAGGTAATATGTTTAATCTAAAAAAGAAAATTGATTAATTAGTAAGATGTATTTTATCCGTAATTAAGTAAGGGTAAATAATTTAAATCAATAATTACCGTACCGACCGACCAAACTTTTAATATTTCGACTATTATATAATAGTGTATATAGATATGCCCTTTTTTCATTCTGCTTACAGTGATCGAAATAGTTAACTGACAAAATGTGAATTCAAAAAGAAGTTGTATACTAAAACAATTGCCTTCACGGCTTCATATAAACTTTTTTATAAAAGAATGGTTACTTTTCTCTAAAAAAGTACCTGCACTATTTAATAATTACTATCTTTTTGTTATAATATATCTTCTAGATAGGTGATTGTCAAATATGTACAGTGCAAATGGCGGTTACTGTGCAAATGTCGGCTACTATTCAAATAGTGGCTGGTGGGGCCCACGGGGTTGTTGGAATAGTACAGCATAGTGACTTTCTAAAATCTATAAATAGGCCTGTTGTATTTCATTTCAATACACACCAACAACAAGTAATAGATTTTCTTTCTCTCTTTCTAGCCATACGGTTTAGTTGGATTCATTTTGCTATCTTTCAATATTATTATTATCTTTAGTTTATAACACGTTATCAGTACGAGTCTCTGCCCGAGTAAGTTTTGTTGAAGTAAGGAGGTACTGCCCGAATAAGTTTTATTAACGAAGAAGGTACGCTCTATTCTTACTTATAAATATGGTTATAATTTCCTTGTTTATATTACTCTTTAATATATTAAAATTGTTGCACTATGAATATTATTATAAAGTTTCTGGCTGGCTTTGCCGTCGTAACTTTTAAATAAACTGGCTGGCTATGCCGTCGTAACTTTTAAATAAATTATGTCATTATATGTTATAATTATAATTGTATGTATGTGTTTAATTGTTTATGTTTAACATGCCATATTGTTATACCATGTTTTAAATACTTATTTTGCGTTCAGAATGGCGAATCTTGCAAAATTAGATTTTGTTGCTTTGGATGTGTCTAGGGATAATTATCTGTCTTGGGTACTCGATGCGGAATTACACCTTAGTGCCAACGGGCTAAAGGATACCATAGAAACAGGAAAAACCCCAACTGTTGAAAAAATGCCAAAGCAATTATTTTTCTTAGGCACCACATTCATGAAAACTTAAAATCTGAATACCTCATAGTCAAAAATCCACTCACTCTTTGGACCAATCTCAAAGATAGGTTTGACCACCAAAAACTTGTCCATCTGCCACATGCCCGTTATGACTGGATAGATTTAAGGTTACAAGATTTTAAATCTATTGCTGAATATAATTCTGCATTGTTTAAAATAAGCTCAAAGCTAATCCTGTGTGGTGAGAAAGTTACTGATGCTGAGATGATTGAAAGGATCCTTTCGACCTTTCATCCCAACACTATAATCTTGGCACAACAATACAGGGAACGCAATTTCCAGAAATATAGTGAGCTGATACCTCTCCTTCTTGTAGCTGAGAAAAATAATGAGTTGTTGCTGAAAAATCATCAGATACGTCCCATAGGCTCTGCCCAGTTACCTGAAGCACATAACACGTCATTCCGGAAGAATGAGAGTGGGAAAGGGCATAGAGGAGGATGAGGTTATGGACGAGGTTATGGACAACAACTCTAGTCACCAGAAGTGGCAAAATGGGGTGTCAAATAAAAGGAAGGCACCACAAGAAGGAGATACTAGAGATATATGTTTTAGATGTGGGGCTCATGGGCATTGGACTCGTACTTGTCACACACCTAGACATCTTGTAGATCGTTACGAGTCATCTAAAAAGCAGAACGGGAAAATGGTGGAAACAAATTTGGCTAGTTTTAATGATGAACCAATCAACAAGACTGCAAATGGACTAAATGATGGTGCTAATCTTTACTACGGCTTAGATGACTAGTTTTCATATGTATCTCTTTGAATTCATGTTCCTTATGTATCTGCTTCAATTTCATGTTTTCATATACTTGCTTTATGTTCTTGCTTTAAGTACCTGGTTTGCTTTAATAAAATTGTTGTTCATTTATATATGTGCACAACATTAAATATTGGAGATTTATGCATTGCTGATTGCGCCACCACTCAAGTACATAATGCTCTATATTCTAGTAAATCCACTAGAAATCTTTTGAGTTTTAAAGACATTCATCTTAATGGTTTCCACGTAGAAACTACTAGTGAGAATGAAAAAGAATATCTCCTTATCACTTCAATTACCTCAGGCCATAAGAAGATCTTAGAAAATTTATAATCAATCTCTTCTGGATTATATGCTACCCAAATTAGAGTTATTGAGTCTCATAGTATCACCATTCCGAAAATCATAGACCCAAAATCATTAACCCTTTGGCATGAAAGACTTGGTCATCCAGGAGTATCTATGATGCGTTGTATAATAGAAAATTCTACAGGTCATCCTCTTAAGAATCAAAAGGTCATACCTCAAAATGAACTTCCCTGCTCAGCATGTTCATTAGGAAAACTAATTGTCCGACCATCTCCAGTTAAACTTCAAACCGAGACTCCAAGTTTCTTAGAAAGAATTCAATGTGACATTTGTGGTCCTATTCATCCATCATCCGGCCCATTCAGATATTTCATGGTTCTAATCGATGCATCAACTAGATGGTCTCATGTCTGTCTACTCTCTACACGAAATATAGCCTTTGCCAGACTACTTGCTCAAATAATCAAATTGCGAGCCCAATTTCCTGATCATCCCATTAAATCAATTCGACTAGATAATGCTGCTGAATTTACATCTGCAACTTTCAATGATTATTGTATGTCAGTAGGAATCTCAGTCGAACACCCTGTAGCTCACGTGCATACACAAAATGGCTTAGCAGAATCTCTAATTAAAAGACTTCAACTCATTGCACGTCCCTTACTTTTAAGAGCCAAATTGCCTACATCCGTTTGGGGTCATGCATCAAATATAATTAGGATAAGACCATCTGCTTACCACAAACAATCCCCTCAACAGTTAGTTCTTGGTCAAGTTCCTGATATTTCTCACTTTAAGATTTTTGGTTGTGTCGTATATGTTCCCATTGCACCCCCACATAGATCCAAAATGCGTCCACAAAGAAGAATAAGCATATATGTTGGTTTTAGCTCACCATCTATCATAAGATATCTTGAACCGTTAACTGGTGATGTGTTTACTGCTCGATATGCTGATTGTCATTTTGATGAGTTTGTGTTCCCTCCATTAGGGGGAGATAATGTTTTGCATTAATTTAATTCTGAACTATCATGGAATGCACCAGGATTAAATGCTATTGATCCACGTACTAAACAATGTGAATCTGAGGTTTTAAAGATCATTCATATGCAAAATATTACTAATCAAATGCCAGATGCTTTTAATGATTCTAGACTTATTATAAAATCACATATACCCGCTGTTAATGCTCCGGCCAGGGTTGAAATCCCTGTTCATAAATCAATTCCTGAAGAAATGATTGGTGATTCAAAACCACGCCAGAAGCGTGGTAGACCTATTAGTGCGAAAGATATTGTACCACGAAAACGGAAATTAAATGGACCTGCCCCTGAAGTGGCAAATGTTCCTGAAATAACTACATCAAATACCTCAGAACCGGTATCACCTCCTGAAGAGGTTCAAGCCCCTGAAGTGATTGTGACAAAACCACCCGAAGTGGTATTACCTCCAGAAGAGGATATTGCCCCTGAAGTGGCACATGCTTCCATAGAAGCAAAGGTACCTGAAAATTATGAGATCTCAATGAGTTATGTACATAACGAGAAATTACTGGATCGTGGAAGTATTGAGATTTATGATGTATATGCTTTTTTCGTGGCATGTGATATTATTATGAACTCCGATCCTGAACCATAAAGTGTGGAAGAATGTCGACAAAGAGATGATTGGCCAAAATGGAAAATTGCAATCCAGGAAGAATTGCAATCCTTGCGCAAGAGAAATGTATTTGGACCTGCAGTCCGAACACCAGCTGATGTGGTTCCCATTGGAAATAGATGGGTATTTGTACGAAAACGAAATGAGAAAAATGAAATTGTGAGATATAAGGCCCGACTGGTAGCCCAGGGATTCTCTCAGAGGCCTGGTTTTGATTACCAAGAAACTTACTCTCCTGTAATGGATTGAGTCACTTTTCGTTTTCTAATGGGTATGGCTTGTATGGAAAGATTGGAAACACGTCTTATGGACGTTGTGACAGCCTACCTTTACGGATCACTTGATAGTGATATTTATATGAAAATCCCTGAAGGATTAAAGTTAGAGGAAACTAAGCCTCGACATTTATACTCAGTTAAACTACAACGATCATTATATGGCTTAAAACAATCTGGTCGAATGTGGTACAACAGGCTTAGTGAATATTTGTTGCATGATGGGTATATAAATAATCAAGTGTGTCCATGTGTGTTTATCAAAAGGTCACAATCCGGTTTTGTTATTATTGCAGTATATGTAGATGATTTACATAACGCCCTAGAAAATTTTCTTATTTTATAAATATTTGTTTATTTAAATGATGAATTTTTATTATGTGGATATTGTTGGAAAGGTGGAATATATGTGAAATTGTGTTTATGTGCTCCCGTGATGATTTGTGTATGCCGTGTAAGTCGGTGTATTTTTATTTATATTTTTGAGGGTTTAAATATATTTAAATCGTTCATTTTTGATCCTCTGACAATTTTATAAATTATTGGAGTAATAAAAATCATGAAACCTTTTGTAATATTATGTTTATATTATTGTCTAGTTTTAAAATTATTGGGAGAATTAATTTGGATGTTTGAGTATTTCAAAATGATTTTAAGAGTTTTATTGTATTTAAAGGATCAAAAATTGTAAAATTCATATTTAATTCATTTTTGATCCGAAAAATATTTTAAAAGTATGTGTGTGCTCGTAATTTTATGTTCTTTATTTTAAAAAGGAAAAGTTTAATTTTCCAAATTTTCTATTTAGTTTCAATTTGTAAAAGTTGAATATTAGTATTAAAAACGAATAAGTGGTATTTTATTTGGGCCAGGAATGAATTGTAGTAGTGAGCATATAAGAATCGGACCAAGCCCATTAAGAACACAGCAGCAGATAGAAAAAAATCGCGGAGAGAGATTGGGGGAAAAAGGGGGAAAACTAGGGTTTTAGAATTGGGAATTGGGGGATGAGTGGTATATATATATATATATATATATGGAAATGGGTCAGCAGCCACAGTTGGATATTTTGTAATATCCAACCAACCCATCTTGTACCGTTAACACATCCAATCAACGGTCAGGATGAGGGGACTTACGCTATATAATATAGCGTATTACGCTATATAATAGAGCGTAAGTTAAAGTTTTCAAAAACCCCCATTTAAATTGTGTCGAAATATATCAAATATGGTATGCAAAATGATCGTTGTGAGATGTAGAAAAATACAGTGAAGTCGGATTTCAAAAATATCTCACCAATTGACGGAAAAAATCAAATTAGAAACGGAGGGATTTTGGTATAAACTTACGCTATATTATATAGCGTAATACGCTATATAATGTAGCGTAAGCTTTTCAAATCCTAGCCGTGCATTAGCTTACTGGACGGTCACAGATGGGTTGGTTGGATATTAGATTATATCCAACTTTGGCTGTAGAAGGCGTTCCTATATATATATATATATATATATATATATATATATATATATATAGGCCTTTACTCCATACAGAACACTCTTATATAACAAACAACAAAGAACACCTTAGATCTATTAGATCCTTTGGCCCCGCCAGGGGCACCCAATACAAAAAGTTGTTATTTTTTTACCCTCTACCAAGTCTGCAAAAAAAAAATTGAAAATTACTGTTCACCTGATGACGTCATCGATGAACAGTAAATTTTCAAAAATTTTTTTTTTTTTACTGGTTTGCTAGAGGGTAAAAAAATAACAACCTTTTGTATTGGGTGCTATGACGAAACTCTTAAATTATATTAGATCTGGGGTGTTCTTTATTGTTTGTTATATAAGGTGTTTGCTATGGAGTGCAACTCTATATATATATATATATATATCGTGTATATGTGTGTGTGTGTATGTGAAAGATGAGGTTGTAGTGCAGTGGAAGGGGGAGCAGCAGCGGCACGACGAGGTGGGGGGGAGAATCCACCGCATGCGGCGACGGTCGGCGGCGGTGGTGGCTTCCCAGTGGCCGGGCGACGAACTGGTGGTGGTACGCAGGTGCAGCGAAGTGGAGAGAAAGAGAGGGGGAGAGAGAGAGCGCGCGCGAGAGAGAGAGAGAGAGAGAGAGAGAGAGAGAGAGAGAGAGAGAGAGAGAGAGAGAGAGAGAGAGAGAGAGAGAAGGGAGAGAGAGAGAGAAAAAAAAAGGAGAGAGATTTTGTGGAATTGGAAATCAGAAGGTATTTCCTTTTCGTTTAATTTATTTTCCGATGTAATTATTTATTTTTTTCATTTTAGGTAAATTGTGTTAATTGTTGTAATTTAATTAGTTTTAAATTTGGAGATTATTGTTTTAATTCCCGTTATTTAATTCGGAAGGCATATTTGTAAATTATGATTGTGGGGATTAATTGTGAGTCCGAAAATATGTTCGGATTAGTAATTGTTATTTGTTAATCGTTAATTGCTAATTTTTATTGCCGAATATAATGTGTTAAGAATTATTTGAGTTTGCTAAATTATAATTGCTATGTGCTAAATATTATAAGTCAAGTCGAAGTACTTGTTGGAGTTTATATGACCTTGCTAATTATAAATGGTTTATATGGGTTAAATGTTGTAGTCGAGTTATTATATCCGTTGAATGCTATACCTGTCAAATTCTTGGTGGTGAGTTGTATGTGGTCAAATTGGTGTCGATTAAGTAATTGTATAATTGCTTAAGCTGTATACTTGTATAAATGTTAAGCAGTGATTTCTGAAAAGTACCATTGGCCCTAGAGGCTGTGTGGTTTGTTTTGATTTAGTTTTCCAATGTAATCTATAGCAAAGTTAAACTGTCGATTTATGTTTCCTAACGTGTTGAGGTGCCGCATGTCTGGGTGGGTAATTTTCTTTATGTGTTTAGGTGCCGCATGTCTGGGCGGGTAATTTTCTTTATGTGTTTAGTTACCGCATGTCTGGGTGGGTACTTTTCCTTATTTGTTTACTTTTATGTTGCCGCCAGTGAAGCAGCTTTATTTTCATATGATTTTTGAATCAAAATTGTTGAATTGAAAAACAGGGGGATAGTCCTATTTACGAATACTTCATGCCGAAATTTTCTAAAATTCCCCTGCAAATCTATTTAAAATCTATTTAATTTATGGATTTCAGTGATTTAAAAGTATGTTATGATTTCTAAGGGTCTAGGTGGATATGTAATAGTTGATGGTCTCGAGGATAAATTGTTAATGTGAAGATTTGAGATATGGTATTGTTTTGAAGCGTTTGCCTGGATAATATCCAAGTAATAAGTGGCCATCTGTGTTAAGTGTTCATTTGACTCGGTTATACTAAAGCTATTTTGTGAATATGATTGTATATGTTTATATATGTTATATGTGTAAGCGTTATAGGATGCGCATGGGTAGATTAGAGCAAACAATAAGGTTTTGCTTGGTTTGATACTGAAATAGCATTTGACCTTGTAAAGGTACGAATAGGAGACCTGGTCAAGAACATTGCGCTGGTAGACGGAAAGACGAACAAAAGGACAAGTATCAAAGTTGACGGATGTATGGACGTGGAAGTTGGTGAGTTATGAAGTAGAAATGGAGGTAGGGCCAATTAAGAGGCTAGCAAGTAAAGAATAGAGTCGGATGTGAAGTAAGTCATGGATCGATGTTTACGATCGAGAACTTCGCATAACGAGGCAAGTGTTGTTGCTCCTCACTTATTGTTCAAATGATGACATTCCATTCCTGTTAGTATATAATGTTTCGGTCAAGTTATATTTAGAAAATGATGCACTTATTCGAGCAGCATGCAAATGTCTATTTTCTCCACCTATGGTTCAAATTTAAATTCTCAAATGATTTTACAAAGGGCCATTTCTTCAAAAATACTTTAATCATGGCATGTTATTGGATTCCTCAGTGGAAGGCCATTTCTTTTATCTTCTTCAAGAATGTTTAAAGAATATTCCAAATAAAGAAAAAAAATCCAAGATTTTAAACCTTATGAAAACCTGTTGGCGTAATTCCTGATTTTTTAACATATTTTCACCAGTGGACCCCCTTTTGGAAATGTTTTCTTCAACTAAACTGCAATTAATTAACCTAAGATTATTTTACAAATAATCGTTTAAACTGCTTTAGTCGCTTATGATGATTCAAACCTTACTATGTGCTGTCAAATTTCATTAAATGCGTAGTGCTTGATTATTTCCCTGCTCCAACTTAGGATTTCAATTGTTGGCAATCTTGTTGCGATTTATATCTTATATTGTTGCCCAAGTCGATTTTCTCTTTAATCAAGTAGTGATGATATGTCCTAAATTATTCATATCTATCTTGTCAATACTTATTCAAAATATTGTTCTTTATATTCTCCACCCCATTTATTATCGAACTCGTCGGTATTTGTTGAAGATCTTGATTATTCGGTTATCACCCTGTATTCTATCGAACTTGTCGATACCTGTTGTTGTTATTGCTTATTCATTTACCCCTAAATATTTTTATCGAACTTGTCGATACCTTTTAAGATTGTTGTTCTTCATTTATTACCCAATTGTTGTGTCGAACTTGTCGACACCTGTTGATCTTGAATCCTTCATTTACTCTTGGATTATAAGTTGTTGTTTTGGAACGTGAGTTTCCAGTTAGTTGGTTGGCAAGGGTTGTCGATTGTTCCGACACCTAGTGCGTTGGATACAGAAATGGAAATGTTTTTAAAACAGATGTCCCTTCGGGGAGACCAAATTGATGGTCAACAGATGTCCCTTCGGGGAGACCATATTGATGGTCAACAGATGTCCCTTCGGGGAGACCATATTAATGGTCAACAGATGTCCCTTCTGGGAGACCAGTTTAATGGTCAGAAGTTGAGGCAATGTGTGCCGTGGATCCACTTGGAGGGACTTTGTTGTGTGCATTGTCCGGGATTAGTGCGGGACTGATCAGCCGCCTAACTCCACTATTTTTTTAAATAAATAAAAAAAATCCAATTCTAATCTTTACATTGAGACTGAGTTGTTTTAATACCTGATTCCCTTAAAGTTTATTTCGATTATATTTTGCTATCAGAACTTTTATCAGTTCTCATTGCTGATGCCCCTTATTCTAGTGGAGCAATGTTGGCTCATCCTGATGATGCGATGTTAAATTTCTTTAGCTGCTTATTTTCGCAGTACATATGATGATTCTTCTTGTTTTTCAGAACTCATAACTGTTGTTGATATTGTTATC
Organism: Saposhnikovia divaricata; assembly: GCA_036435485.1. Lineage (NCBI taxonomy): Eukaryota > Viridiplantae > Streptophyta > Magnoliopsida > Apiales > Apiaceae > Saposhnikovia > Saposhnikovia divaricata. Next base: position 137,829,772 of record CM071600.1, read on the forward strand.
ACTATTTACACTTGCTGAGCATTGTTGGCTCACTCTTGCTTTATTGTTTATTTTCTCCAGTTAATAGAGATGATTATTGGGCCTTGTGGTCAGTCGATATTACTCTTACGACAGCGAGAGGCGATGTTCGAGTTGTTGATTTCGTCGGATAATGGTTCTGGAACTTGTCAAGGTTGAATATGTAGTTCAGTAGCGATCTTAGATAGTTACAAAAATTTGTATAAGAATTCTATTATGAGGTTGGATTGTAATAATGTAATTTGATAGTTTGTTTTATACCATAACCTGTTTGAGATCTTGGTTAAGGGGTTTCTTATTATATCATGTTTTATCAGGATTGTGTGATGTTATTTATGGTTAGTGGTCCCAGATATGTACCCCGGATTATGGGATGCCACAATTTAAATATTGTAGATACTTCTGAATATTACTAATGCTGCTAACTATTTGAAAAATGAGTTTGAAATGAAAGATCTTGGAAAGACAAGATTTTATTTAGGTATACAGGTGGAGCACTTATCTTTAGGCATATTTGTTCATCAATCAACCTACACAGAAAAGATTCTTGATCGATTCTACATGGACAAAGCTCATCCACTAACTACACCGAGGATTGTTCCGATCACTAGAAGTTGAGAAAGATTCTTTCCGTCCTAAAAAAGAAGATGAAGATGCACTTGGGCCTGAAATTCCATATCTTAGTGCAATTGGGGCTCTTATGTATCTTGCAAATAACACACGACCTGATATTGCATTTGCTGTGAACTTGTTGGCAAGATTCAGTTCTGATCCAACTAAAAGGCATTTGGATGAGATCAAACATATATTCAGATATCTTCGTGGACAATTGATCTTGGGCTATTCTTCTCAAATAATTCAAAATCGCAACTAATTGGATATGCGGATGCTGGGTACATGTCAGACCCTCATTTTGGGCGATCTCAAACAGATTATCTATTTACATATTGTGGCACTGCTATTTCTTGGAAGTCTATAAAACAGACTATGGCGGCAACTTCATCTAACTATGCAGAGTTACTCGCAATCCATGAAGCAAACAGAGAATGTAATTGGTTACGGTCTATCATTCAATATATCCGAGAATCATGTGGCTTATCAAGTATTTCAGACAATCCAACAGTTATGTTCGAAGACAATTCAGCTTGCATCAAGCAACTAAAGGAAGGCTATATCAAAGAAGATCAAACGAAGCACATCTTACCAAAATTCTTCTACACTCATGAACTTCCAGAGAATGGTAACATTGATGTACAACAAGTTCGCTCATTTGATAATCTGGCAGATTTACTTACAAAGTCACTACCCACATCAACATTTGAAAAGCTGCGAAACAATATTGGTATGCGAAGATTGAGGAACTTACTACATCATGATGTCAAATTGTGAGACGTTTTATTCAGGGGGAGATTGTACTCTTTTTCCTTCATAAGGTTTTTATCCCAATGGGTTTTTTCTTGCAAGGCTTTAACTAGGCAATCAATCTTTGTATAACTCACATTCGACAATCAAGGGGGAGTGTTATAATATATCTTCTAGATAGGTGATTGTCAAATATGTACTGTGCAAATGGCGGTTACTGTGCAAATGGTGGCTACTATTCAAATAGTGGCTGGTGGGGCCCACGGGGGTTGTTGGAATAGTACAGCATAGTGACTTTCTAAAATCTATAAATAAGCCTATTGTATTTCATTTCAATACACACCAACAACAAGTAATAGATTTACTTTCTCTCTTTCTAGCCATACGGTTTAGTTGGATTCATTTTGCTAGGGGTGAGCAGAAAAAACCGAAAAACCGAAACCGAACCGAAAAACCGAAAAATCAAACCGAAAAAAACCGAAACCGAACAAACCCGTAAAAAACCGTAACCAAACCGAACCGACGGAACGGTTTGGTGACGGTTACGGTTTTATCCCTATAACCGAACCGAAAAACCGAACCGCTCATACAATATTATATATATAATTAAAATTTTATCATATAAAATATATATAATCCATTATTTACGAATCTATAATTAAGAAAAACCCCGAATCATTAGTTGCTGTCTTTGCACTAAATCTCAGACAAGATAGAACAGAGAGATAAAAAAATCACAAAGCAGGTGGCAAGGTGCGAAGACAGGAAGAGAAGACTCAAAAGATAAAATTTTGTTATCATCAGTCTGACCTTAGTTATACTCAAAACTTATAAACCCATGCTTTCTCTTACAAATGCTTTGTTCACTGACTAGTGACTACAGTTCTCGTAACTTGGACAAGCCAACACAAATCTATTTAATTAGTATTCCATTGAAGCCCATTGTGGCCTCTTGGAAGACCATTTTGTAATTGAATTACTGTTATGGGCAGCCTAGACTATTGGCCTGTTGTTAAATATTATTAAATTTATGTAACACTTTTAACTAGATAAAAAAACCAAAAAAAAAACCAAATTTGATGAACGGCTAACCGAAAAAAACCGTTGCGGACGGTTCGGTTACGGTTAATAGGTAAAAACCGAACCGAACCGACATATGCGGTTTGGTAACAGTTTTTAGTAAAAACCTAGCCGAACCGACCCGTGCACACCCCTACATTTTGCTATCTTTCAATATTATTATTATCTTTAGTTTATAACACTTTTAAATTTGTAAGTTTAAATTTAGACAAAAAGGTCTATCATTTATCAATCTTAAGGTCTGGGGTGCGTGCGTTGCTTAACGGTACACTATGTCATTGGGCATGTTTGACCCTCTTTAAATTTAATTTATAAATTATTTATTTTGATAAAAATATGTATTTATATATTTTTTGTAAAAATAAATGTTTATTTAAAGTTTAAGATTCATTAGTTTACAAAACTAAATTACTTATTTCAGAAAAAAATACATATTTATGTACTTATTTAAAAAAGTACATATTTATGTACTTTTTTCCAGAATAAGTAACATATCTCTGAAAAATAAGATAAGCCAAACTGGGCCATTATTTGACTGCATGCGTCATGCAAGTATTTATTTAGGCTTTTTAAAAATACCAACTTTTTTTTTTTTGAAAAAAAGGAATCAATTGATTAATCAAAAGCCATACGTCATCTACAAATACAATCGAAATTGGACAGATGCTTAAGAATATATCGATGTTGAATCCTTCCTTCCTGTAGAGGCAACCAAACGATTTGAAGATGATTGGAATGTATGTACTTGTTTTCACTCGATTGTTCTGTGCAATCAACCATGGATGCGATCTCATAATAACTTTCATCCCTGAATCAAACCCATGAAAATCCTGCCGATCTATAACCTCGGCCATGGAGAACACCAAAACACAAAAAAAAAAATTAAGGAGAGACTAACAAAACCCAAATAAATTGGGAACTTATTGAAGGAAACTATGATTTTAAACAAAGAAAACGAAAATAAAGGGATTGAGGCTTTGCACCGATTAAAATTGATGGAAGCCCCCTCAAAAATCTTTAATGGAGGCTAGGATTTAGAGAGAGAGAGAGACAGGCGGCTGTGATTTCACAATGTAAAACATACTTCTTTCTTAATTTTTAATGTAAAAAATATCAACTTTTTGAAACTTTTTTCAAAAATACGGTCGCAATATTTGCAACCTCGTTTGTAATACAAATGCAACATTTGCAACCTGATTTGCAAACCGTAATGCAATATATTGCAATCTCATCTGCAACTTTAGGTAGTATTTTTCAAAAAAGTTTCAAAAAGTTGGATAGTTTTGTGAATATCCCTATTTATTTTATAAGAAATTATAGTATTTCATAAGAAAAATAGATTTTTTTTATCTCTCCTACCATTGAACTATAATTTTTTTTAATCAATAACTTTACATATATAATTGATTATTAGCATTCCCCTTAACTTGCCATTAGATTAAAAGAGAAAATGCACTGTTTTATCACTAAACTTTTCATATTTTTAGAAACCAATCACCGAATTATAAACTTATTTCTTCTAATCACTAACTTTACCTTAGCATTTTAAAATAACCATTAAATAAAAAAAATCATTTATATATAGATGTAGAAAATCTAGCCTATCATATTTTGATGATGTTTTTACATCGTGTATATTTATATAATTATATATATTTCGAGTTTTACATAACATTTATAGGTATGAAATTCGAATTGGGGGGGAAATAAAACTAGGGTTCAACCTTCTATCATTTAATCATCTTACATCAATGCCTTCTAGGTTTTCATCATCTTTATTCATTTCTCAAGTTAAATCGATCGATATTATGATTTTGTGGAGTTCAAGCACCAGGTTGGACATATGCAAAACCAAAAAACAGGGGTAGGTTTTACCCATGTTTCACTGTTACATATAAACACATAATTAGGATTTTTCAAATCTGAAATGCATACACCATTTTATTGCTCTACTTATAAGATATAGTGCTTCAACTCCAAAATAACAACAGATGAGTTAATTATCTTTAGTTTGTGAATCGATCGACAAACAAGACATTCTATCGGTTATTAGTTTGTCGGTTCATATGTAGACACACTATGTCATGTACACGTCAGCAAAATAGTTCACGTTGATTATTTTTTTAGGCACTTGATTAAAAATTTAAACAAAATGGAAAAAATTATAAAATTATATAACTTTAATGATAATATTGAGTAAAATTATTGTTCGATGGTAAGCTTTTTAGGCACTTGCTTTAACGTTATTGCACTTATGGTTCGTTTGTTTTAGTTTATGCACTTTGTATCCCATAATTTTGAGTTCCCTCGCAATTTTCAACCCTTTGCTGATTTTTCGTTAAATTTGATCTTTACCGTTAGTCAAAATGAAGGCATTTTAGTCATTTACTATTATATTAAACCAAAAGTTTTTAAAAGAGTAAAGAATAAAATTTAAAATTGGAAAAAAGTGGGACAAAAATGCAAAAAGATTTTAAAAAATATTAAATTTGTAATATATTATAATGAATACTTTAAAAGTTATAATAATAATAGTTTATAATTGAAATATTAATTTACGAAAATTTTAGTAATATATATATATATATATATATATATATATATATATATATATATATATATATTAATTTTCCTGAATCTAAATATTATAAATTATATTTTTGAAAAATCTGTAAATTACAGACATAATTTTGATAAACATAATATCTGAAAATAATAATAATAATTTAAATTTTTCATTTTTTAAAATTATTCTTGATTATAATAAACAAAATACTCAATTTGGCTAATAATAACAATCAAATTTAACTGCAAAACGTCAAAGGATGTAAATTGTAACGAGATTTGAAATATGGGGATGCAAACTGATTTATATCAAACAACTTAACCCAAACTGCAATAAGCCAAAACTAAAGAAATGCAATATGTAATAAAATCGTGACAAAACAAAATCTATTTTTCCTATTTGATACTATTTTTTTTATATCTTCAAGACTATAAAATTGATAAATAAGATTGGTACAATGTATTTTGGAGTGAGAGATAGGATGAGCATTTGACTTTTACCTTTGGCTAAGGATTCTTGCTATTCTTTTATTTTAATTCTGATATAATTGTTGCCCAGAAATCGTAATGCTAGTTTATTGGCAGACACAGGACTAAGGGGGGCACGGGTTTAAAAATTATATATATATATATATATATATATAACAACAATTTTATATATAAAACAATAAAAAAACATCATAGAATCTTACATAAAATCGTATTTAGATTCTAATTTTCACATCAAAAATAATGTTTTATGAATAAAAATATATTTTAACAAAAAATTAGGATCAAATATAACATGATTACACATAATTTCATTGTTACAAATATATATATATATATATATATATATATATATATATATATATAGGGTCTTGTTCTAATATAAACTAAACTAGAATAGAAACTAGAAACCAAACCCAAATAAAAAATTGAAGCTAATCTAATGACCAAACTAGGGGTACCCCAATACTAAAAATGCATAATAATCTACCCTCTATTTAGTAAAAAAAAATAATCACTGTTCACTGTGCTGACGTGGCAGTGACGTCTGCGTGAAAAGTGAATTTTTATTTTTATTTTTTTTGTTGGACGTTGGTGAGTTAATTTATGACATTTTTTGTGAAGGTGCCCTAGGCGGGGCCCTTAGAATAGATGAAATATAATTTATTTAATCGTAGTTTCTAGTTTCAATTCTAAGTTTGGTTTCTATTTGACCAGGAGCCTATATATATATATATATATATATATATATATATATATATAAGATTCTATACTGGATTATATGTAACATTTGATTTTTAAATTTATATGAGATTCTACGTTAGATTCGATATGCTACTCTTAATGTTGTTATAATTTGTGATTTTTATCATAACAAATCATTTTTTTTATGAAAAATAAGGTATTATGATGGTGTTCTTTATTATTTTTTTATATAAGGTGTTCTTTTTAGAGTGCAACTCATAGGTCATTGCTCAATAAAGAACACCTTTATATAAAGAACAATAAAGAACACCGTAGAATCTTACATAAAATCGTATTTAGATTCTAATTTTCACATCAAAAATAGTTTTTAAAGAATAAAAATTGTAAGAACCCAGATTTTTGGTAGGAATTAAAACTTTTATTATGTAATAGAGTATGAATGAATAATGGTTACGACTACAATGTATCAGTGGTTTAATGAATGAATATTTAACGGATTTGGATTCAAGTGTTTATATGTCATGAGCAATGCAATTGGTTGACAACTTAGATTAGAATAATCTATCTCCTAGAAAGTAAGATAGGGTATTTCAAAAAGGAAGGAAATATTCTCATATCATCCAAATCGATATCTGGTAGCTCATGTCATCCGAATCGATATCTAGTATAAATCCAGTGGTTCCGTAAAAGGGATAAAGAACGCCCAAAAAAGAATGAGGATATTTTTCTAAGTACAAGTAATAAAAAGAGAATAAGCAATGAATAATGTTTTTGGTGGAAATTGAAATATTATTAGACGACACTATATAGAAGTATTCAGAATGGATTTCTGAGTTCGTATTGATGATCAGTAGGCAAAATAAGTGTATATAAACGATATCAGATTCAGAAAAATAGCACTTTTATTTTCTCCGAGATTTCCCTGGACACTGAAGGATTTAAGGATTGATTAAAAAGATTGGAGGAATTTAAATTCAAGGATTATAAAGGAGGATTGAGAATGGTAGTATAAATATTAAAACGGTTTCCGGTAAAACCCTAACAAGAAATACTTGAGATATTCCTCCGAACGATCAATGAAATTGAGTAATAACCGGACAAAGAAACAAGCAGAGAGCCAAGATGCATGCATATGCAAGTCGATGAGAGCAAGTAACTAAGTTGGTTATCAAAGGAACTAGAACAAATAGAAACCAAACCAAGTACTTAGCCTAATTACTTCATCAAGCCACTAAACCACAACACTTGTGCCTTGGATGGCATCATGGATGAGCAAATCACTTTAATAAAGCCACTTTATGCTAGATATTATCTCAATAATACATTTTGGACAAGATGAGATCAAAGACAAAGGCAAGCAACTCCATTCTCTCTATCTTGAAGGTATCGGCTTCTTCAAAATTCAAGAACAAAAATCCCACTTGCCACCATTGTTAAATCTCAAGATTAATTAGGTATGTTCCATAATTCATAACTAAGATATCCTATGAATCTTAGCTTCAAATTCCATTCCATTCTTGTAAGAACCCAGATTTTTGGTAGTAATTAAAACTTTTATTATGTAATGGAGTATGAGTGTGGTTCAAGTGAATGAATATTTAAATAATTTGGATTCAAATGTTTATATGCCATGAACAATGCAATTGGTGGACAACTTAGATTAGAATAATCTATCTCCTGGAAAGTAAGATATCGTAAATTCCAAAGAGGAAGGTTATTCTCATGTCATCCAAATCGATATCTGTTATAAGTCCAGTGGTTCCGTAAAAGAGTTAAGGAACGCTCGAAAGAGAATAAGGGCATTTTTCTAATTTTAAGAATTAAAGAGAAAATAAGTGATGAATAGTGTTTTTGGTGGAAATTGAAATATTATTAGACGGCGCTATATAGAATTATTCAGAATGGATTTCTGAGTTCGCATTAATGACCGATAGGCAATGTAAGTGTATGTAAACGATGTCAGATTCAGAAAAATAGCACTTTTATTTTCTCCGAGATTTTCTTGGACAATGAAAGATTAAGGATTTATTAAAGAGATTTAAGGAATTTAAATTCAAAGATTGTTAGTCACAGAGGCATGCCTGAATACATCTAATAACAAGCCTAATTGTTTGTAATGCTTTGCATTACTTACATGACCTCTAAACGGAGGGAACCTCTGGTTGTAGAGTTTCTACTTGTTTAGTACTTGTAATAGGCATCAATTTCTATCTGTGTAATTGTACTTAAAATTTAGAGAATAATGCTTGAAAGAAGTTTCAAGGTTCATGCCTCAAGCTTGAAGAACAAGGTTGTCAAAATAAACACAGTTAGAGTTTGGAAAATGAAAATTTGAGTAAGTACCATTTCGATAAGTATGTTTGTTATATTCGAGAAGTCTAGCATTCGAGAAGTCAGGGATTCGATATCTCAAAAGACACTATTCGATATCTCATTCGATATATCAGAGATTCGATATGTCTTTTACTCTATTCGAGAACTCAGGAAGTCAACAAGTCAAAGCATCATTCGAGTTCTCCAGGAGTCAACAAGTCAAAGCTCATTCGATATCTCAAAGACTCAGAAAGCTATTCGATATCTCGGGGATTTGATAAGTTAAATGCTCCATTCGACAACTCAAGGATTCCTGAAGAAAAGAGCTATTCGAGAAGTGATTCGATATGTCAACTTTACAGTATTCGAGAACTCAGAGTTATCGATCAAGTCAATTCTAGTTCTCGAATCAAACACTTAGCCACTTCTCGAATACAATCTTGGGGACAAAATACTGAAGGAATTGTACAAGTCAGAAACCTGCAACGAGCCAAGGTGCTTTATGGACCACAAGCCGTAAAGTACTTTGGAAAGCCTACAAAGAAGCTTAGAGAGATGTACAAGAGACAAAGAGCTAAAGAAGTAGATCTGAGCATAACCTCAAGAAGTCAAACCTGTAGCCGTTTGGATGCTTGCTCAAAAAGGATAGACATACGAGAAAGTAATTTATCCTGTAACCTTATTTGTAGTAAGCAGGTTGTGCTCATGTTCTATAAGGGCACAATCTCACTTCTTTAGAAGTTAAGTTTTTCACATACATTCTAAGAGTACATCTCTCTGAGAAAAACGAAGCTGAGAATACTATTATTTGTATTCACAGATTGTAGCAAATCTTTATCTAATTAAATATTAGATTAAAGTGATATCGTATCTTGTGTTGTTTATTATCTATATTCGTATTTCTGCACACACATAACAGATATCTTGTTACATACTCCAAAACAGATTCAAGAACAAGAAAAGTTCAAGAATCCAAGAATCCATTCACCCCCCCTCTGTATTCTTTTGTGTGTTCAATATTCAACAAGTGGTATCAAAGTAGGTTGTTTATTCAAAAACAGAAAGCGATCATGAATACACCAAAGACTACAGGAACGGTGAAGGTCCCTAAGTTCGACAAAGAGAACTACAACCTCTGGAAGATCAAAATGCAATTGTTCATCAAAGCTGCTAATCCTTTATATCCTGAGATACTCAAGAATGGGCCCTTTGTTCCACAATAGGAGATTCCTGAGAAGACTGTTGGAACTGTAACCATTCCAAGATCCTATGTGGCTAAAGAACCATATAAATGGACAGAGACAGAAAAGGAGATGGTTGCCCTTGACAGTCATCTCATGTTGTTGATCATAGATTCTAAGGAGATGTCAATGTTTGCTAACATTGCCTCTTGCAAAACAGCAAAGGAGATGTGGGATCACATTGAGGTATTATGTGAAGGAACAGAGGAGGTCAGAGAGAACAAGAAACAGATACTAGTCACTCAGTATGAAGCTTTCATGGCATAGTCCAAGGAAAGCATTACTGACATGTTTGAGAGATTTCACAAGTTGGTGACTGAGCTACAAATGAATGGCAAGGTTTACAATACTAAGGAGTTGAACATGAAGTTTCTATTATCTTCTCCAAACCACCTACAGTAGAGGGTCATTTCTCTGAGGGAAAGAGATTTGAACAAAGTCACATATGATGTGCTCTATGGGGTTTTAAAGACTCATGAGCTTGAGTTACTTCAAAAGAGGGCTATCCAAGCCAACCAAGGCAGAATGATAAACACATCATGTGCCTTGATTGTCAGCAAATCTGTTCAAGACCTAGAAGCATCTACAAGTCAGCTGAGGATAGAAGAGATAGTAGATGATGAAGAAAATGAAGGTGAAGTGACTGAACCTGTTGAGGAGATGGAAGAAGGAGAGTTCTATACTCTTGAAGAGCTAGATGGCATGGAAAACACTTCATATGCTTTCATGGCCAAAAATTTTCCAAACATCAGATTCAAGAGGAACCAACCCTTCAAACATAGACCCCAAAACCATTCATTCAACAAGAGCAAGGCACCTGTGAAAGCAAACAAGAATAAATTCAAAACCAGCCATGTGGATAGGTCATCTGTAAGGTGTTATAGATGCAATGACCTAGGGCATTTTACTAGTGAATGCAAGAAGCCTAAAAAGAAGGATAAGGAGTTTCTAGAGCTTGAAGCTAAGTATGAGGCCCTTCTAAAAAAGGAAACACAAGGCAAGGCCTATAAAGCTGAAGGGAAGTGTTGGGATGACTTTGATAGTAATGGAGAGGAGCAAGAATTCTGTAACTATGCCTTGAACAATCTCTATCTGACTCTCAGGTACCATCTCTCACTACCATAGACATGTCTGTTTCTGAGTATAATTGCATGGTTGAACAACTGTCTGTTGAAATGTTTAATATTCATACTAGTATGACTGCTGCTAATGAAGAGATTGCAAAACTGTCTGCTAAGAATGAATTGTTAAACAAGAAGAGTGAGGAACTTGAGCTAACTGCTATGCAAGTAGATAACCTTAAGAAAGAAGTTGAATATCTGCAGAATAAGGTCCTATGTACTAGTCAGGTTGAGAAGGCTCTTAGGGATGAACTAGCTGAAAATGAATTCAAACTGAAAACCTTTAAGAACTCATCTAGTCTATTGCAGTCCTACCATGAGAAAAACCAAGCTAAACCCAAGGCTACCATTGGACTTGACTATGGCACTTCTAAACAGAGGAAAGGCTATGCTGTCATTGAAGATGACATAGTTGTTCAGGAGGAAGTGCCTCACATTTTGAAAAAGACTGAGTCTCCAATTTTAAAAGAACCAACATTTGAAATTGATGAGGATGCCTTACTCATTAAGCAAATGTTGAATGATGAGGATGAGGCACAGTCTAGTGAACAACCAGCATCCTCTAAGAGTGAGAGTGTCAAGGCAAAAGCCAAGAAGCCTGTAGGAGGTAGACCTAGACCTGAGAGGTTTGTGAAGTTTGTTTCAGCTGGGAAAAATGAATCTGAGAAGAAAGTGGTTAAGAAGAAACAAAACAGGAATGGCAAGCTAGGGATAAACAAGAATAATAATTATGCTTATATGCCAAATGCCCCTAGGAAAGTTTGTCAAAACTATTTTAGCACTAATCACTTGACTCATGCATGCAAGAAACCAACTAGTAGTGTAGCTAAGCCTTTCTACGATTGCTCTATGCCTTTAAGACATAGAGATTCACCTTTCTGTGATAAACTTGACTGTATGCCATGCAACATGAATGTTATGACTAGCTGTTTTAATTTAAGAAGAAAATTCATGGATGGTTGCATCAGTCACAACATTCACACACACTACACAAGGCCAGAGTCTTTAAGTCCTCCTAGAGTTAGGAAGGTACCACTGTCACCTAAGTCTAAGAATTCAGATTCTAAGACTTCTAACAGTGACAAGAAGACTAGTCCTAAGAAAGTTGATAAGCATGCCGTTTTTGATAAATCTGTTTCGAAGCCAAGTGGACCCAAACATGTTTGGGTACCAAAGAAGAAGTAATACCTTTGTGTTTGCAGGGCAAAGAAATTGAGAAGAAGGTCATGTGGATTTTGGACAGTGGATGCTCAAATCACATGACTGGTGATATGGCCCTGCTATCACAATATGAGGAGAAGGCTGGCCCAATGGTTGCTTTTGGAGATGACAACATGGGTAACACATTAGGATATGGCAAGTTAAAAGTTGGTAATGTCATCATTGAAGATGTAGCACTAGTCAAGGGTTTCAAGCATAATCTGCTAAGTGTTGGTCAGTTTACTGATAGAGGATTCAAGGTAAATTTTGACAAAGATGAATGTTTGATCACCCACAAGAAGACTGGTGATTTTGCTCTATCTGGAGTAAGAAAAGGAAGCCTGTTTATAGCCAATATGGACTCTGCAAACAAGGACAAAGTTTGTTGCTTCTACTCAAAAGCATCAAATGAAGATTGTTGGCTATGGCACAAGAAGTTATGACACCTGAACTTCAAGGCCATTAATTCTCTAGTCAAAAGAAAGTTAGTGAGAGGCATGCCCACACTTGAATTCTGTCAAGAAGGAGTGTGTGAGGCTTGCCAAAAAGGAAGGATGAAAAGGTCAAGCCACAAGTCAAAGACAGTGACATCAATCACCAAGCCCCTGCAATTAATTCATATGGATTTGTTTGGGCCTGTCAATATTATGTCACTCTCAAGAAAGAAGTATGCCCTAGTGATGGTTGATCACTACACAAGGTATACATGGGTGGAATTTCTAGCATCAAAGGATGAGGCTCCACAAGTAATCATTGAGCACATAAAGAAAGTTGATATGGAAGCAAAAGCCAACAATGCAAGTGTGATTGCATTGAAAAGTGATAATGGAACAGAGTTCAGAAATGCCTTACTTGAAGCATTTTGCAAAGAGAATGGTATTTCTCAACAATTCTCAGCTCCAGGGACTCCACAACAAAATGGAGTAGTTGAGAGAAAGAATAGAACTCTAATTGAGGCTGCTAGAACAATGTTGCTTGATGCAAAGATGCCTACATGTTTTTGGGCTGAGGCTGTGAGCACTGCATGCTATATCCAGAACAGAACCCTCATCAACAAAAACACTGGAAAGACACCTTACAATTTGATGACTGGAAAGAAGCCTACTCTAAAGTATGTTCATACTTTTGGAAGCAAATGCTTTGTGTTGAAAGACAATTCAGAATATGATGGGAAGTTTGATGCAAAGGCATTTGAAGGAATTTTTCTTGGCTATTCTATGGAGAGAATTACATAAAAAGTTTATGTCATCAGTCAAAAGAAAGTTATGGAAAGCACAGATGTGACATTTGATGACAGCAAACTACCTGGATTAGAAGAAGCCAATGATGAAAATAGAGATCCATTAAAGTTTGAAAATCTAGATGATTCTGATGAAGAGATTGAAACTGAAGTTAAGATTACAATTCAACAAACTCCGGTGAATGATGAAGCACGAGAAGAATCTATGCAAATCAACAGTGAAGTGACTAGCATCGAAGACACACCTGTGAATAATAGCAACTTCACAGGGGGAGGAAATGAAAATGATCATGACTTGGATGATGAAGCAACATTAAGGTTGAGAAATCAAACTGAGCACTCAAGGAAATGGGATAGATCACACACTACAGAGCAAATTATTGGAGATCCAAATGCAGGAGTGAGAACTAAAAGAGCAACTCAAAATGAGTGTCTCTATGGTTGCTTTCCATCTCAGTATGAGCCTAAGAAACTTGATGATGCACTGTTGGATCCAAATTGGATTATTGCTATGCAAGAGGAGCTGAATCAATTTGAAAGAAACAAAGTATGGGAACTTGTGCCTGCACCAAAGAACAGAACCATTGTTGGAACAAAATGGGTTCTGAATAATAAGATGGATGAAGATGGTGTAATAGTAAGAAACAAAACAAGGTTGGTTGCAAAAGGATACTCTCAACAGGAAGGCATTGATTATGATGAGACATTTGCTCCTGTTGCTAGATTGGAAGCCATCAGAATCTTCTTGGCATTTGCTGCTCATTCAAACTTTAAAGCTTATCAAATGGATGTCAAGAGTGCATTTCTGAATGGAGAGTTGGAAGAAGAAGTTTATGTGCAACAACCACCTGGGTTTGAGGATCCACATTTCCCAGAATTTGTCTACAGATTGCTTAAGGCATTGTATGGACTTAAGAAGGCTCCAAGGGCATGGTATGACACTTTATCCCAATTTCTTCTTGAAAATCAATTCATTAGAGGAACATTAGACAAGACACTATTTTACAAGAAGCATGGTGATGATATTATCCTAGTTCAGATCTATGTGGATGATATCATATTTGGCTCTACAAATGAGAAGCTGTGTGAGAAATTCTCTAAGCTCATGCAGAGCAGATATGAGATGAGCATGATGGGAGAGTTGACATTATTTCTTGGGTTGGAAGTTAGTCAAACCAAGTACATCAAGGATCTATTGAAGAAGTTTGACTTAGAAGACTGCTCACCTACAAAGACTCCCATGGCCACTGCCACCAAATTGGATGAAGATGCTAAAGGCAAGAAAGTAGATATCTCAGTCTACAGAGGCATGGTTGGCTCTCTACTCTATCTCACTACAAGTAGGCCAGACATCATGTTTGCTACATGCTTGTGTGCAAGGTTTCAATCAAATCCAAAAGAGTCACATTTGATTGCTATTAAGAGGATCTTTAGATATCTGAAGGGCACTCCAAACTTGGGTTTATGGTATCCTAAGGACACAGGGTTCAGTCTGGTTGGTTATTCTGATGCTGATTATTCTGGATGCAGAGTGGATAGGAAAAGCACCTCAGGTAGCTGCCAGTTTCTTGGAAAAAGATTAGTCTCTTGGTACAGCAAGAAACAACAATCTATGTCAACTTCCACAGTCGAGGCTGAATACATAGCTGCTGGAAGTTGCTATGCTCAAGTGCTTTGGATTAGAAATCAACTTAGAGATTATGGACTTGTGTTGGAAAGAATTCCAGTCATGTGTGACAACACAAGTGCAATCTCTATAGTTGCCAATCCTGTCAATCATTCTAGGACAAAGCACATTGACATCAGATATCATTTCATTAGGGAGCATGCAACTAATGGAACCATTGAGTTGCATTATGTCCCTACAGATAAACAATTAGTTGATATATTCACTAAGCCATTGGATGAAGCCACATTCACAAGGTTGGTTAGTGAGATTGGAATGCTGAATTCTTCAGAATCTGGCTAAGTGAAAATATCAACTAGATTATTGCAGCAGTAAATACTTACTTTATCTAAATTCTCAATATTTTTGAAGTAAGTGTTGGCTGAAATATGATTTATAAATATTTCAAATTTGTTGCATATGTTGAAAAATCATATTATGTCAACTTGAAATTTCTATGAAATTTTGAGAAAATCACTATTTAATTTGTTAGAATATTCTTCATAGAATATGTCTGGTGAATTTTAAAAGATAGTGAAAATTGAATTTTTATGAGTGAAAATAATATTTTGATAAGTCAGACTTCTCTAATGATTCACTGCTCGACATCTCTAACAAGTCTCCTTGGAGCACTCTCGAGTTCTCGAATAGAGTCTTTTAGAGATATCGAATGGAGGTATTCTTGACTTCTTGAACATGGTAATTGAGTTCTCTAATGACTGAGTTCTCGAATACTATATTTGAGTTCTCGAATCATTTGAAAAGGCTGAATTCTCGCTGAATTTCAATCGATTTTGGATTTTTGTCTAAAAACTTTAATTCATTCATAAAAATATATTTTATTTAATTTAGAATTATTTCTAAGTTAGATAACTGCCAACTGTGAGTTACACCCTGCTTGAGTTGTCGAATAAGCCTTTCTTGACATATCGAATAGTTGATTTCTACTTCTCGAATGCCTGACTTGTCGATACAAAACATACATCTAATCGACAATTCAAGTACTTCATACTTATACAATTCTACATCTATTCGTTTCATTTCATTCGATTTCTCAAGCATCTAAAGTTCCAAAACCTCTGAAAACCCTAACTTCAAAAGCTAAATTTCTTCTTCGAACTTCATTCTCTTCTCTCTTTTCTCTGTATCCATGGCAACTGTGAAATTCAACACCAACTTCATCGCTCTCTCAAGTGATGTCGAAGCTCCAAATTCTAACTACAAGTGCTTTGTAAAATGGATGTCTGAATCATATATCAAAGGAGCACTTACGGCCAACCCAACTCTAGACATTCTAGAACAGTTTTGGAACACTGCACTTACTGAAACCGTTGCTCTTGAAGATGGCAGTCTGGCTATGTCATAAACTGCAAAGTTCTGGGTAAAGAGTTTAACATCACCTCTGAGGACATGAGTAAAGCCTTGGGTCTTCACCAGAATGAATACAACAAACTAGTAACAGATGACCAACTGGTGGAATTCTTTGACCTAATAAAGTACTCTGACACCATCAAAGTTGGAACCCTGAAAAGGGCGCATCTGAGGAAAGAGTGGAGCTATGTGTTTGCCACACTCCTGTACGTACTCAGTGGAAGGAAATCCAGCTATGACCAACTGAGTGCACCTGTTCAACAGATAGGGTACTCCTTGGCCTTTGACAGAAGGATAGATGTTGGAAAGCACATAATGCAGGAGCTCTATGGAAAACTTGGTAAGAACACAACCAAGAGAGGTAATGATATCTTCTTTCCCAGATTTATTCAGTCTGTACTTAATTATTTAGATAAGAATTTAGCTGATTTACCTGGTTTAGATAAAACTAGAATAGGCTACCCTAGGTCCATGACCAAACTTATTTTTGGTAATTTGGATACTAGGAATGATATGGATGTTAGGCTTGTAATAACCCCTCATATGCAGAGGTTATTTGAGTCTTACCCCCACAACATGCCAACATTTGCCTCTAAATTTGAGTTAGCCAGGCCCAAGCAAGTAGAACAAAATGGTAACCCAGGGCCTGCTAACCAACCCCCTCAACCAAACACTCTACCAAACACAGAGCCACCTGCATCATCCTCTCAACAGGGTGGTGTTAGTAAAAAAGAGAAGAAGAAGAGAAAATAGATTGTTTCTGAACCATTGAATATCTAAACTGAAGCAGCATTGGCTGTAGAATTAGGTTTAGAAAGTGAGGAACCTGAGTCAACCTTACTAAGGCCAAAAAAGAAGAAGAAGAAATCTAAAACCACCTCTTCAGTCACACAAATGGCTGAAGTTGTAAAATCAGGGGCAAACAGCTCACTAGATGTACCCTCTCAACAGGGTGCATCTATAGAATCAAGCATCCTCCCCAATGCACTATCTTGTAATGAGTCAGCACCTGGGAGTGATAATTCTGGCACAACACTGAGTAGAGAGCACATCACACATGAAACTCCCTCTATTTCTCAGGGGAAGTTGCCAAAATCCAATCTACAAGACACTCTTCTTTCAGAATCTTACAATGATATTTCTTTGGATCCTGCAACTCAAGTAATTGAGGAGCAAGGCATTGATCACCAAGAATTCTCTTCTCTTGGTGAGCCAATGGACTCAAGTGACTTAGTGCATGACACTTTTTCACCACCCAGGAACCACATTTAGATGGTGAGGGAATGCAAGCTGGGGCATATCCTAATGACACCGTCACAAACACAGAGGATTCACTAGTTTTCACTAGAGACACTGTACCTGTGTCAACTACTATTGTAACTCATCCAACTTTTGAGGAGACAACAGTAGTAGAGTCATTCCATCCGATTATAGAAGTTGCATCTGTAACTGAGGAGTCTAGTTTGCCTAGCTCTAGCTCTGACTTCGTGTCACAATGGCTGAAGCCTGTGCAATATGACAGTGCTTCAGGATCAGGGTCTGTTCCACCACAATTGACGGTTGAAGCACTTCAAAGCTTAGTTGTGGATCAGATTCCTGAGTTTGTCAAGATTTCACAACATCTAGTTACCTCAAACATGCCAAATCCTCAATATGAAGCCATTTTGCTATGCCATAAGGAAGATGTGGAGATGCAAAAGGAGAAAATAGCAAATGAAGCTGAAAGAGATGGTAATGTAGATGCTTGGCTGCAAGGGAAATATGACATTCCTCTTTCAGATGGTCTTCAATACATCACAGAAGAGTACATCACTTCACTAGGGTCTAATGCCAAGTCTTTCACCCCTAGTGATGTGTATGAAACAATGAATGACACCTACAAGGGAATTCTAGAGGCTGCACACTATCTTGGTAAGGGCCTCAAGACAGAAGTTAATGAAGTGTGTGCAGCCACAATCAAAGAGGTGCAGGTAATAAAAAGGGCCTTTGATGCCAAATTCCTTCAACTAGACACTGTTCTCAAGGGTATTCAACTCCGCAAGTCTGAATGCATCAAAATGGACAACTCAATGCTATTGGTTCAAGGGTCTGTCAAAAGTATGGCTACTCACATGGAAAAATTATCAACTCAAACAATAGAAGCCAATGCAGCCCTTAGAGTTCTTTTTGCCAACTAATATGCTGATAAATTGGTGACTGATGTTCCTCTCCATGACATGACCAAGCATTAGGTGCAGAGACTCAAGGATCAATGTCTCTCTGGTTTCAAGGCCACTGAGTTATTCACCAAGGTGGATACTCTTGAAAAGGAGGTGGTCTCTCTCAAACAATCAAATGCTCATCTTACAGACACAGTTGCCACCCTCTCTTAGCAGTTGGACACTCAAGCCACCACCACAGCTAATGTCCTTCTTCACCAACAACAGATGTTGTCTGCAATGATGAAGCACAAGGGGCTCTCTCTTCCTGATGAATTTGCCAATCCCACCTCTTCCAACCCAAAGGCCACTACTCCAGCCTCTGTGCCTGACAACAAGCCTAAGAGGGAGAAGAGGACCTTAAGGAACTCAAAACCTAAGGGGGAGAAACCTAAAGAGGAGAGACCTAAGGAGAGAGGCATTACCATAACTGAGGGTGGTCATCCAAGAACTTCAAAAGCTACAACCCATGTTCCAGGCAAAGGGAAAGCCAAAATTGATGAACCTCCAACTACTCTGCCAGTTGTTACTTATCCACCTATGCACATCACTACTCCAAGTGGCCAACAGCAAACCATCACTACTACTGTAGTTGCAGGGACTAAGCCATCTGACAAACCTCCATCCTCCAAGACTGTAAATGCCAAGCCTGTAGAAGTAAAGGTTGTTACTGAGGCCAAGCTACAAGAAGTTGCAAAGTCTAATGTCTAACATGATGATGCATTCTTGGAGTTTCTGAAAGTCTCTAGAGAACAGGCCGGTGACACTCAACTTTATCTGAGGAGTTTGAACGAGCAGATTGACTACCTCACTGTGGTGTCTAAGAGAGTTGACAGTGTATGGTTCAAAGAGATAGTGATGGTGGCAAGGTCCAAGATATGGCATCTAACCTACAAGACTCTTCAGGCCCTAAAATTCTCTGAGGTAAATGAGTTGATCAACTTGATTGAGAAGAGGAATGAGAATAAGAACAACGAGAGTCTATATGATGACCTGAGGAATGAGCAACCCTCAAGACTGCCTGAAGTGATTACAAATCCTAGAACTATCATCTATCAATTTGGAACAAGAATTGATGAGATCAAGCAACTGGTCATCCCCAAGCATCTTATTCCTCAGAACCATAGTCTCATCATTGCCATCATTGAAAAACTAACTAAAAAGTAAGGAGCCAGGACTGCTGAAGAGTTGGAAGCACTAAATATTCTCAAAACTTTCATTGCAACTGGCATTGTTCCAGAAATGGCCAAAATTAGGAGGAACAAGGATGATGAAGATGAAGACAAGAGTGATGGGAGGAGAAGTCATCACAGGAGTGATAAGGGTGATGAAGATAAGAAGAAGAAGAAAGATGGAAAGGACAAGAAAGGTGATGTTGACCAAGGCAAGGTCTATGAAAGGAAAAGTGGAAAACAACAAGCCTTAGGCATTGCTAACTGTAATCTCACCATAACACAAGACTCTAAGTCTAGGGTGAATACAGTTAGTAGTGACCTACCAAAATCTACACCCATGGCCTCTGCAGCTGTTTTGCCACCTCAAGAAGAGAAGAAGATACAAATCAAGAAACCATCTGTATGTTTCCAAAAGAAAACTGCTAATGGTATACTATATTGGTCTACAAGCAAAGGTCATAAGTTTCTGCCAAGCACTGGAGTGAAAAAGGTTAAATTCAAGCATGTTGCAAAAAGAGTGAAGTTACCTAAGTCAAGGGCCCTAACTATCTATCCAGGATTGAAACTCCAACCACTTGATGAAGACATTGATGAAGACCAACGGCAATATCTAAGAGCTCAAAGAATATACTATGCTACCATTGTGAATGATTGTCTTGAGATCAAATATACTGATGGAAGGGAGAAGAAATTCAAACAAGGGCAGTGTCAAAATTGGGGCAAGTTCTATGACATAGAAAGAATTATTGCACTGTTGGATGCTAATGACAAAGTGGAGAGGGTATGGAAGCTGGAGTTAGTTGAGTTTGTAAAGATGAAGAGAGATCATGCAGAGAAAATCAGAAAAGGGTGCTTTGAGAAATGGCTAGAAAGGGAGAAGGAAATTGATAGACTGGAAGTTAAAGCAGAAAAGCTAAGGGCTAAGGGATTGTGTAGAGTTCAACTCAATCCCTATATGGTGAAGTATAGGAGGAAAAATGGAGATCATGTCAATATAAGAATTAACCTACTCAATCACTATCCTGCCAACATTCTGAAACCAGTACTTGAAGATTTCAAGAACTCTATTCTGCTTGAAGAATTGGATGCTATGGCAGAAATCATAAGAGCAATGGATGAGAATGCAAGGAAGGAAAAAGAAAGAAAATAGAAGGCATATGATGATCTACAAGCCAGAGCTATGGAGAAGGAATCAAATGAGAATGGCTAGTATTTCACCATATTGTGTAAGATTACTCACCTTGTAGTTCTATTCATGTTCTTAATCAAATTTCATACATGTACTTTCAGAGTTCTATCTTTATGTATGTTAGGCTTGTTATCAGACATGAAATTGTGACTAAGGGTCTTACTCATAATTTGGGGGAGATTGTTAGTCACAGAGGCATGCCTGAATACATCTAATAACAAGCCTAATTGTTTGTAATGCTTTGCATTATTTACATGACCTCTTAACTGAGAGAACCTCTGGTTATAGAGTTTCTACTTGTTTAGTACTTGTAATAGGCATAAATTTCTATCTGTGTAATTGTACTTAAAAGTCAGAGAATAATGCTTGAAAGAAGTTCCAAGGTTCATGCCTCAAGCTTGAAGAACAAGGCTGTCAAAATAAACATAGTTAGAGTTTGAAGAATGAAAATTTGCCTAAGTACCATTTCGATAAGTATGTTTGTTATATTCGAGAAGTCTAGCATTCGAGAAGTCAGGGATTCGATATCTCAAAAGACACTATTCGATATCTCATTCGATATATCAGAGATTCGATATGTCCTTTACTCTATTCGAGAACTCAGGAAGTCAACAAGTCAAAGCATCATTCGAGTTCTCCAGGAGTCAACAATTCAAAGCTCATTCGATATCTCAAAGACTCAGAAAGCTCTTCGATATCTCAGGGATTCGATGTTGAGTATTGAATACAGAAAAGAATACAGAGGGGGGTGAATGGATTCTTGAACTTTTCTCGTTCTTGAATCTTTGCAGCAAGATATGTGTTGAGTGTGTGAGATATGTAAGTGCGGATAATAAAGACAAACACAACACAATATCACTTTAATCTAATATTTTATTAGATAAAGATTTTGCTACAATCTGTGAATACAAAATGATAGTATTCTCAGCTTCGTTTTACTCAGAAAGATATTTCTTGTGATGTTTTTCAAAAACTTATCTGCTAAGGAAGTGAGGCTGTTTTTCAAAATGATAGTCAAATAAAGCATCTTGGCTTGTTGCAGGTTTCTGACTTGTACAATTCTTCAGTATTTTGTCTCCAAAAATGTATTCGAGAAGTGGCTAAGTGAGTGATTCGAGAACTAGAATTGACTTAATCGATAACTCTGAGTTCTCGAATAGTGTTATATTGACATATCGAATCACTTCTCGAATAGCTCTTTTCTCTGGGAGTCCTTGAGATATCGAATAGAGCATTTTGACATATCGAATCCCTGAGATGTCGAATAGCATCTTGAGTCTTTGAGATATCGAATGTAGCTTTAACTTGTTGACCCTTTTGAGAACTCGAATATCACCTTTGACCTGTTGACTCCTTGAGTTCTCGAACAGAGTAATAGACATATCGAATCTCTGAGATATCGAATGAGATATCGAAAATTGTATTCAGAGATATCGAATAGTGTCTTCTGAGATATCGAATCCCTGACTTCTCGAATGCTAGACTTCTCGAATAGACAAATGTACTTCTCGAATTGGTACTTAGGCAAATTCTTCATTTCTTCAAATCCCAACTATGATTATTTGGCAGTCTTTATCTCCTTGCTTGAGGCATGAACCTTGGAACTTCTTTCAAGCATTATTCTTGACTTAATAGGTACAGTTACACAGCTATAATTTGATGCCTATTACAAGTACAAAACAAGTAGAAACTCTACAACTAGAGGTTCCCTCAGTTAAGAGGTCATGTAAGTAATGCATAGCATTACAAGCAACTTAGGCTTGTTATTAGATGTATTCAGGCATGCCTCTGTGACTAACAATCTCCCCCAAATTGTGAGTAAGACCCTTAGTCACAATTTCATGTCTGATAACAAGCCTAACATACATAATGATAAAACTTGACAGTACATGTATGAATTTTGATTAGCAATGTGGATAGAACTACAGGGTGAGTATTCTTACAGCCTATGATGAAGTACTAGCCATTGTCATATGTTTCCCTTTCCATAGCTTTGGCTTGCAAATCATCATATGCTTTCTGTCTTCTTTCTTTCTCCTTCCTTGTATTCTCATCCATAGCTTTTATTATTTCTGCCATAGCATCCAATTCTTCAAGAAAAATTGAGTCTTTGAAATTTTCAAGTACTGGTTTCAGAATGTTTGCAGGACAGTGGTTGAGTAGGTTCATTCTGATGTGGACCTGATCCCCATTTCTCCTCCTATACTTCACCACATAGGGATTAAACTGAACTCTACACAATCCCTTTGCCCTTAGCTTTTCTGCTTCAATCTCCAGTCTCTCAATTTCTTTCTCCCTTGCTAGCCATTTCTCAAGACACTCTTTTCTGATTCTCTCCTCATGATCTCTCTTCATCTTCACAAAATCAATTAGCTCCAGCTTCCATACTCTTTCCACTTTATCTTCTGAGCTCAACAATACAATGATTCTTTCTATGTCATGTAGCTTGCCCCAGTGTTGACATCCTCCATGTTTGAATTTCTCCTCCCTTCCATCAGTATATTTGATCACAAGGCAGTTATTAACAATGGCAACATGATAGATTCTTTAAGCTTGTAAGTATTGCAGTTGGTCTTCATCAAAATCTTCATCTAGTGGTTGGAGTTTTAAGCCTGGATAGATTGTCAGGGTCTTTGATTTGGATATCTTTGATTTCCTTGCAGCTTGCTGGAATTTGATTCTTTTTACAAGATTACTTGGCAACAGCATGTGACCTTTGTTTGTAGACCATTGTAGTATTCCATTAGCAGTTTGCTTTTTGAAATATACAAATGGTTTCTTGCATTGAATCTTCTTCTCTTCTTGAGGTGGCAAGACAGTTGCAGAAGCCATAGATGTAGATTTTGGTAGGTCACTACTAACAGTATTCACCCTAGACTTAGAGTCTTGTGTTGTGGTGAGGTTACTGTTAGCAATGCCTAAGGCTTGCTGTCTTCCACTTTTCCTCTCAGAGGCTTTACCTTGGTCAACATCATTCTTCTTCTCCTTGTCATCCTTCTTCTTCTTTTTATCTTCATCACCCTTATCACTCCTGTGCTGTCTTCTCCTTCCATCACTTCTGTCTCCATCCTTGTCTTGATCACCATCCTTGCTTGGGTTGAACTTAGCAGATTCAGGTACAATGCTAGTTGCAATGTATGACCTGAGAAAAGATATAGCTTCCAATTCTTCTGCTGTTCTTAAACCCTTCTTCTTGTTCAGCTTCTCAATGATGGCAATAATGAGAGGTTTGTTCTGAGGAGTTCGATGATTAGGAATGACCAGCTGCTTGATATCATCAATTCTTGTTGCAGCCTGATAGATGATGGTTCTAGGATTTGTGAATACTTCAGGTAGCCTTGCTGGTTGACCAGCCCTTAACTCATCAAAGAGACTCTTGCTGTTTTCATCCTTCTTTTCAATCAGTCCAAGGAACACATCCACTTCTGAGTGCTTTAGACCCTGTAGAGTGTTGATGGTTAAGTGCCATATCTTATTCTTTCCTACCATCATTATCTCTTTGAGCCATAGGCCATCAACTCTCCTTGGTACTACAGTGAGATAGTCAATCTGACTCTTCAAACTCCTATGATATGATAAAGCATCACCAGCCTGTTCTCTTGAGACTTTCAGAAATTCCAAGAATGCATCAACATGATAGACATTTGAGTTTGCAATTTCTTGTAGCTTGGCCTCAGTGACCACCTTCACTTCTACTGGCTTGACACTCTTAGATATGGAGAATGGAGGTTTGTCAGATGGCATACTCCCTGCAACCACTGTAGTTGTGATAGATTGCTTTTGACCACTGGGGGTAGTGACATACACAGCTGGTAGAGTGACAACTGGCAGAGAAGTAGGATCACCAACTTTGGCTTTTCCTTTGCCAGGCACATGAGTTATAGATTTGGAAGCCCTTTGATGACCACCTTCATTGAATTTGATGCCCTTTACTGGTGGTTTCTCCCCCTTTGCATTTGAGTCCCTTGAAATCCTCTTCTCCCCCTTAGGCTTGTTGTCAGGCACAGAGGCTGTAGGATTGACCTTTGGAGTTGAAGATTCATCAGGCAGAGGGAGACCCATGTGCTTCATCATTTCAGCTAACATGGACTGTTGATGCAGAAGAACATCAGCTGTGGTGGTGGCTTGAGTGTTCAAATGCTCAGTCAAAGTAGTGACAGTGTTTGTGAGATGAGCATTAGACTGGGTGAGAGAGGCTACTTCCCTTTCAAGAGCATTGACCTAAATGAACAGTTCAGTAGATTTGAAACCAGACAAGGATTATTCTTTCAGTCTTTGCACTTCAAACTTAGACATAGAATGCACTGGGACTTCAGTAGGCAGCTTGTCTCCATACTGATTTGCAAACATAGTTCTTAGCATGGCATTGGCTTCTGTTGTCTGATCAGAAAGATTTTGAAATTTGTGCCCCAGACCTTTGACAGTATCGGATAGAATGGCTAAACCATTGTCCATCTTTGTACAAGTAGCCTTGAAGGTTCGAATATCCTTGAGAACAGTCTCCATTTGAGGGAATTTAGCATCAAAAGTCCTTTTTATCTCATGCACCTCTTGAGTTGTTGCTGTGCAAACTTCTTGAACTTCTGTTTTTAGGCCCTTGCCAAGGTAGTGTGCAGCCTTGAGAACGCCTTTGTAGGTGTCATTGACTGCCTCATACACATCATTAGGGGTGAGAGATTTGGCATTGGACCCTAGTGAAGTGATGTACTCCTCTCTGAGGTACTGGAGACCTTCTGAGAGAGGGATGTCATTTTTGCCTTGTAGCCAAGCATCTACATTTCCATCTCTCTCAGTTTCATCTATGATCTTTGCCTTCTGCATTTCTACATCATCTCTGTGGCATAAGAGGATAGCTTCATAGTCTGGATTGAGCATGTTTGCAGTGAGAAGGTGCTGAGCAATCTTTGTGAACTCAGGGATCTGATCCACAATTAAGCTTTGGAGTGCTTCAACCGTCAATTGTGGTGGAACAGACCCTGATCCTGAAGCACTGTCATGTTGCACAGGCTTCAACCATTGAGACATATAGTGAGAGCTAGAGCTAGGCAAGCTAGACTCCTCAGTTACAGATGCAACTTCTGTAACCGGATGGAAAGACTCTACTACTGTTGTCTCCATAGGAGTGGGATGAGTTACAACAGTAGATGACACAGGCACAAAGTCTCTAGTTAAAACTAGTGAATCCTCTGTGTTTGTGATGGTGTCATTAGGATATGCCCCAACATGCATTCCCTGACCATCTAAATGTGGTACCTGGGTGGTGAGCAAAGTGTCAGGCACTAAGTCAATTGAGTCCATTGGATCACCAAGAGAATGGAATTCTTGGTGATCAATGCCTTGCTCCTCAATTTCTTGAGTTGCAGGCTCCAAAGAAATTTCAATGTTAGATTCTGGAAGAGAAGAGTGTTGTAGAATGGATTTTGGCAACTCCCCCTGAGAAATAGAGGGAGTTTCAAGTGTGATGTGCTCTCCACTCAGTGTTGTGCCAGCCTTATCACTCCCTTGTGCTGACTCTTTACAGGAAGGTGCATTGGGGAGGATGCTTGATTCTATAGATGCACCCTGTTGAGAGGATACATCTAGTGAGCTGTGTGCCCCCGATTTTACAACTTCAACCATTTGGGTGACTGAAGAGGTGGTTTTAGACTTCTTCTTCTTCTTTAGGCTAATGATAGGTGACTCAGGTTCCTCATATTCTAAACCTAGTTCTACAGCTAAGGCTGCTTCAGTTAAGATGTTTAAAGGTTCAGAAGCAACCTATTTTCTCTTCTTTTTACTAACATCACCCTTTTGAGAGGATGATGCAGTTGGCTCTGTGTTTGGTAGAGTGTTTTTTTGAGAGGGATGGTTAGCAAGCCTTGGGTTAGCATTTTGTTCTTCTTGCTTAGGCTGTGCTAACTGAGACTTAGACTCAAATATTGGCATGTTGTGGGGGTAAGACCTAAACAAACCCTCCATGTGGGGGGTTATCTTAAGCCTTACGTCCACATCATTCCTAGTCTCCAAGTTACCAAAAATGAGTTTGGTCATGGACCGAGGATAGCCTATTTTACTTTTATCTATTCCAGGCAAGTCAATCAATGAAGCATTTTTAAAATTAAGTACTGATTGAATAAAGTGAGGAAAGAAAATTTCAGTACCTCTCTTGGTTGTGTTCTTACCAAGTCTCCCATATAGCTCCTGTAAGATGAGATGTCCAACATCTATCTTTCTCCCATGAGCCAAGGCATAGGCAAGCTGCTGCACAGGTGTACTAATCTGGTCAAAGCTCGATTTCCTTGCAGTGAATACATGAAGGAGTGTAGCAAAAACATAGCTCCATTCTTTCCTCAAGTACTTCCTATTCAGCTTCCCAAGTTTAATAGCATCGGAGTAGTTGATAAATTCAAAGAATTCTTCCAACTCAGCATCGGTGGCCAGGGAGTCATATGCCTCTTGCTGCAAATCCAAGGCTTGATTCATATCTACTGTAGTGATAGTAATATCCTCGCCTTGAATCTTGCAGTAGACAACATATGAGGTGATAGCATTCTCAAGGGCGATGACCTCCACAGTAGCTGTCCTCCAGAATTGTTCTAATAAGTCTATGTACAGGGTTGGGTTGGCTGAGAGTGCACCCTTGATGTAAGATTCAGACAACCATCGAACAAAGCACTTGAAATTAGCATTTGGTGCTTCCACATCACTGGTAATTGCGATGAAATTGGTTTGAGATGGTATGGTGAGTTGAGTGTTTGCCATTTGGGTAGAGAAGAAAAGAGAATTAAGGTTGAAGAAGAAATTTGCAGTTAGGGTTTTCAGTGGTTTTAGGAGTTTAGATGCTTGAGAAATCGAACGAAATGAGTTGAATAGTTGTGAAATTGTATATATATGAATAACCTGAGTTGTCGATTAGATATATGATCTGTATCGACAAGTCATTCGAGAAGTATAAAACAACTATTCGATAAGTCAAGAATGGCTTATTCGATATCTCAGGCAGTTTGTAACTCACAGCTGGCAGTTATTTAACTCAGA
Source organism: Saposhnikovia divaricata (assembly GCA_036435485.1). Classification (NCBI taxonomy): domain Eukaryota; kingdom Viridiplantae; phylum Streptophyta; class Magnoliopsida; order Apiales; family Apiaceae; genus Saposhnikovia; species Saposhnikovia divaricata. Next base: position 137,857,722 of record CM071600.1, read on the forward strand.
AAATAATTCTAAGCTAAATAAAATATGTTTTTATGAGCGAAATGAAATTTTGAATATAAATCCAAAAAGCGATTAAATGTCAGCGAAAAATCAGCCTTTTCAAATGATTCGATAACTCAAATACAGTATTCGAGAACTCCATCACTAGAGAACTAAAATACTCTATTCGAGAACTCAGAGTATGCTATTCGATTTCTCCAAAAGACACTATTCGAGAACTCAAGAGGGTTCTAGATAGGCCTATTCGAGAACTCGAGCCATGACATAATAATGAACCATTCGAGAAGTCTTACTTATCGAACTATACTTTTCACTAATAAAATTCAATTTTCATTATCTTTTAAAATTTACCAGAAATATTCACTGAAGAATATTCTACCAAATTAAATAGTGATTCTCTCAAAATTTCACAGAAATTTCAAGCTAAAGATGTATGATTTTCAACATATGCAGCATCATGGAATATTTATAAATCATACTCCAGCCAATACTTACTTAAAAAATATTGAGCATTTGATAAAGTAAGTATTTACTGCTGCAACAATCTAGTTGATATATTCACTTAGCCAGAATTTGAAGAATTCAGCATTCCAATCTCATTAACCAACCTTGTGAAGGTGGCTTCATCTAATGGCTTAGTGAATATGTCAGCTACTTGTTTTTCTGTGGGAAAATAATGTAACTCAATGGTTCCATTAGTTGCATGCTCCCTTATGAAGTGATATCCGATGTCAATGTGCTTTGTCCTAGAATGATTGACAGGATTGGAAACTATAGAGATTGCACTTGTGTTGTCACACATGATTGGAATTCTTTCCAACACAAGTCCATAATCTCTAAGTTGGTTTCTGATCCAAAGCACTTGAGCACAGCAACTTCCAGCAGCTATGTACTCAGCTTCAGCTGTGGAAGTTGACACAGATTGTTGTTTCTTGCTGTACCAAGAGACTAACCTTTGTCCAAGAAACTGGCAGCTACCTGAGGTGCTTTTCCTATCCACTCTGCATCCAGCATAATCAGCATCAGAATAACCAACTAGATTGAACCCTGTGTCCTTAGGATACCATAACCCCAAGTTTGGTGTGCCTTTCAGATATTTAAAAATCCTCTTTATTGCTATCATATGTGATTCCTTTGGATTTGATTGAAACCTTTCACACAAGCATATAGCAAACATAATGTCTGGCCTACTAGCAGTGAGGTAGAGTAGAGAACCAACCATGCCTCTGTAGATTGAAATATTTACCTTCTTGCCCTTAACATCTTCATCAAACTTGGTGGCAGTGGCAATGGGTGTATTTGCAGGTGAGCATTCTTCCAAGTCAAATTTCTTCAATAGATCCTTGATGTATTTGGTTTGACTTATAAAAATGCCATCCTTCCTTTGACTAACTTGCAACCCAAAAAAGAATGTTAATTCTCCCATCATACTCATATCTGCTTTGCATGAGCTTAGAGAATTTCTCACACAGCTTCTCATTTGTAGAGCCAAATATGATATCATCCACATAGATTTGAACTAAGATAATATCATCACCATGTTTCTTTTAAAACAGTGTCTTGTCCAGTGTGCCTCTAGTGAATTGATTCTCTAGTAGAAATTGTGATAGTGTGTCATACCATGCCCTAGGAGCTTGCTTAAGCCCATACAATGCTTTAAGCAATCTGTAGACAAAGTGAGGGAATTGTGGATCCTCAAAGCCAGGTGGCTGTTGCACATATACTTCTTCTTCCAATTCCCCATTCAGAAATGCACTCTTGACATCCATTTGATAAACCTTAAAATTAGAATGTGCAGCAAATGCCAAGAAAATTCTGATGGCCTCTAGTCTAGCAACAGGGGCAAAAGTCTCATCATAGTCAATGCCTTCCTGTTGAGAGTATCCTTTTGCAACCAACCTTGCTTTGTTTCTTATGACTACACCATTTTCATCCATCTTATTCCTTAGAACCCATTTTGTTCCAATAATGGTTCTATCCTTTGGTGCAGGCACAAGTTCCCATACTTTTCTTCTTTCAAATTGGTTTAGCTCCTCTTGCATAGCAATTATCCAATCAGGATCCAACAATGCATCATCAAGTTTCTCAGGCTCAACTTGGGAAAGAAAGCAACCATAGAGACATTCATTTAGAGTTGCTCTCCTTGTCCTCACTCCTGCATTTGGATCTCCAATTATCTGATCTGCAGTATGTGATCTATCCCATTTCCTTGAATGTTCAGATTGATTTCTCAGCCTTGATGTTGCTTCATCATCCAGATCATGATCATTTACATTTCCTCCCCCTGTGAAGTTGCCACTAATCACAGGTGTGTCTTGGATGCTTGTTTCTTCATTGTTGATTGACACAGGTTCTTCATTCACTTGAGTTTGTTGGATTGTGGGCTCAAATTCAGTTTCAATCTCCTCATCAGAATCATCTAGATTGTCAAACTTCAAAGGATCTTTATCTTCATCGTTGGCTTCTTCTAATCCAGGTAGTTTGCTGTCATCAAATGTCACATCTGTGCTTTCCATAACTTTCTTTTGACTGATGACATAAACTTTGTATGCAATTCTTTCCATAGAGTAGCCAAGAAAAATTCCTTCAAATGCTTTTGCATCAAACTTTCCAACATATTCTGAATTGTCTTTTAACACAAAGCATTTGCTTCCAAAAGTATGAACATACTTTAGAGTAGGCTTCTTTCCAGTCATCAAGTTGTAAGGTGTCTTTCCAGTGTTTTTGTTGATGAAGGTTCTATTTTGGATATAGCATTCAATTCTCACAGCCTCAACCCAAAAACATGTAGGCATCATTGCATCAAGTAACATTGTTCTAGCAGCCTCAATCAGAGTTCTATTCTTTTTCTCAACAACTCCATTTTGTTGTGGAGTCCTTGGAGCTGAGAATTGTTGAGAAATACCATTCTCTTTGCAGAATGCCTCAAGCATGGCATTTCTGAACTTTGTTCCATTATCACTTCTTAATGCAATCACACTTGCATTGTTGGCCTTTTCTTCCTTGTCAATTTTCTTTATATGCTCAATGATTACTTGTGGAGCCTCATCCTTTGATGCCATAAATTCTACCCATGTATACCCTGTGAAATCATCAACCATCACTAGAGCATACTTCTTCCTTCCTAGTGACACAATATTGACAGGCCCAAACAAGTCCATATGAATTAGTTGTAGGGGCTTGGTTATTGATGTCACTGTCTTTGACTTGTGGCTTGATCTTTTCATTTTTCCTTTTTTGACAAGCCTCACACACTCCTTCTTGACAGAATTCAAGTGTGGGCATGCCTCTCACTAACTCCCTTTTGACTAGAGAATTAATTCCTTTGAAGTTCAAGTGTGATAGCTTCTTGTGCCACAGCCAACTATCTTCATTTGATGCTTTTGAGTAAAATCACAAATTTTGTGGGTGATCAAACATTCAGATAGAGCAAAATTCACTTTGTTAAAATAGGCTTCCTTTCCTTACTCCAGATAGAGCAAAATCACCAGTCTTCTTGTGCGTGATCAAACATTCATCTTTGTTAAAATTCACTTTGAAGCCTCTGTCAATAAATTGACCAACACTCAGTAGATTGTGCTTGAGCCCCTTGACCAGTGCTACATTTTCAATGATGACATTTCCAATTTCCAACTTGCCATATCCCAATGTGTTGCCAATGCTGTCATCTCCAAAAGCAACCATTGGGCCAGCCTTCTCCTCATACTGTGATAGCAGGGCCATATCACCAGTCATATGGTTTGAGCATCCACTGTCCAAAATCCACATGACCTTCTTTTCACTTTCTTTGCCCTGCAAACACAAAGGTATTACTTCTCCTTTGGTACCCAAACAAGTTTGGGTCCATGTGATTAACAACAATTTTATCATAAACAGCATGCTTATCAATTTTCTTGATGTTAGTCTTCTTGTCACTGTTAGAAGTCTTAGAATCAGGGTTCTTAGACTTAGGTGACAGAGGTACCTTCCTAAATTTAGGAGGACTTGAAGACTTTGTTCTTGTGTAGTGTGTGTGAACATTGTGACTGATGCAACCATCCATGAATTGTCTTCTCAAATTAAAACAACTAGTCATTATATTCATGTTACTTGGCATACAATCAAGTTTATCATAGAAAGGAGAGTCTCTATGTCTTAAAGGCACAGAGCAATCATTGAATGGTTTAGCAACACTGCCATATGGTTTCTTGCATGCATGAGTTAAATGATTAGTACTAAAACAGTTTTGACAAACTTTACTAGGGGCATTTGGTACATAAGCATAGTTGTTGTCCTTGTTAATCCCCAATTTGCCATTCCTGTTTTGTATCTTTTTAGCCACTTTCTTCTCAAACTCATTATTCCCAGCCGAAACAGACTTCACAAATTTCTCAGGTCTAGGTCTACCTCCTACTGGCTCCTTGGCTTTGGTTTTGACATTCTCACTCTTAGAGGATGCTTGTTGTTCATTTGATTGTGCCTTATCTTCATCATACAACATTTGCTTAATGAGTAAGGCATCCTCATCAATCTCAAGTGTTGGTGTTTTAAATATTGGGGTCTCAGCCTTTTTCAAAACCTGAGGCACTTCCTCTTGAACAACAATGTCATCTTCAATGACTGCATAGCCTTTCCTCTGTTTAAGAGTGTCATAATCAAGTCCAATGGCAGGCTTAGGTCTAGCTAGATTTTTCTCATGGTAGGACTGCAATAGACTAGAGGAATTCTTAAATTTTTTCAATTTAAATTCATTTTCAGCTAGTTCATCCCTAAGATTCTTCTCAACTTGACTAGCACATAGAACCTTATTCTTTAGATATTCAATTTCTTGTTTAAGGTGTTCTACTTGCATAGCAGTTAGTTCTAGTTCCTCATTTCTTTTGTTCAACAGTTCATTCTTAGTAGACAGTTTAGCAATTTCTTCATTAGCAGCAGTCATACTAGTATGAATATTAAACATCTCAACAGATAGTTGTTCAACCATAGATTTGTATTCAGAAACAGACATGTCTATGGTAGTGAGGGATGGTACCTGAGAGTCTGATGCAGATGGTTCTTTCTTGGAGTTGGCCATCAAGGCATAGTTGCAGAATTCTTGTTCTTCTCCATCACTATCAGAATCATCCCAACACTTCCCTTCAGCTATGTAGGCCTTACCTGGTGTATGCTTCTTTAGCAGAGCCTCATACTTAGCTTCAAGCTCAAGAAACTCCTTATCCTTCTTTTTAGGCTTCTTGCATTCACTGGCAAAATGCCCTAGGTCATTGCATCTATAACATCTCACAGATGACCTATCCACATAGATGGTTTTGAATCTATTTTTGTTTGCTTTCACAAGTGCCTTGCTTGTAAGAACCCCAAATTTTGGATATAATTAAAACTTTCTATTAAGTAATGATAAAATGAGGAACAATGATTCCGACAACAAGGTCACCAGCTCTAATGAATGGTGGTTTCAAAGAACAATGATTGTAATGAATGGATATTGCTTTGGACAATGATCCTGATGCATTGGTATATTGTCAGAATAGAGTAATTCGATGGTTGAGGACCTAGATAAGAATAATCTACCATCCAGGAAGGAGCTAATGGATCCTTGAAGGGAAATGAGTACGTGCATAGTGTTTCCCGTACGTGCATAGTGTTGCCCATGCGTGCATAGTATTTCCCGTACGTGCATAGTGTTTCCCGTACGTGCATAGTATTTCCCATACGTGCATAGTATTTCCCGTACGTGCATAGTGTTTCCTGTACGTGCATAGTGTTTCCTGTACGTGCATAGTAATTTGGTGGATGAATAGTGATTTTGTAAGTTGGAAAACTTTTCACGCCACCCTATGTACGGGACGTGATATGGATGTTTCGAAGTCATATTAGTAATACGCGGAGGAAATAAGTGAATGCAGAGACGATCGGAATTCAGAAATTCCAAATTCTTTTTCGGTATAATATTTGACCGGACAGTGGATTAAATATTATTATAATCCAAGAATTGAGATATTAACTTTGAGGATTTGATATTTTGGGATGTTATTATATTTGATTTAAGAATGAAGGTAGGAAACCACTGAGGCAATGAAACAAGCGTTCTAGAAACCGCTAAAACGTTATAACGAGATTAATCAATAAAGCGAACGAATCCTAGATTACGGATTAAGTTCGTATCGAGATTAAATATCCTACATGGTCATCACGAGGATTATATTAAGGATTGGGGAAGGTATTATGAATATCGAGAAATTTCCCGGTAAACCCTAGAGGTGAAACTACTTAGTTATTCGTCCGAACGATCAATCGAAACGAGCAATAACCGGACAAAGAAACAAGAAGAGGAAGCAAGAGTCATGCATAAGCTACTAGAAAATATCTAGAAACCAAGTGGACTCAAGTAACTAGCATGCTTAGAGATTTAAACTAGTACTTAGCAAGCAACCACTTGGTTAGCCTTAGCACCATCCAAAACTCAACACTTGTCTTGCCAAATACATCACCCCATGCATCATCAGTTTATTAAAGCAACCAAGGATGAGATATGATGTTAAACATATCACTTTATGCATTATTGTCAAGAGCAACCAAGCAAAAACTCTTTCCCCCCTTTAGTTCATTCCATTCGGCCATTCCTTAAATTCCAAATCCAAAGTCCAAGCTCCCACCATCATTTGATCTTGTAATTTTTAAGGTGAGTCCTATAATTCAAGAAACTAATCTCCTAGAAATTTCAAGCCCAAATTCCTTTGTTTCCATTTTCAAAAAAATCAACAAAGAGGAGGGTGAATAGTGTTCTTATGAACTAACCTTTGATTTTTATGTTTCTTTTGATTGATCTAGCTAGCTTAATGTCATCTAAGGATAGATCAAGGCTTACTAAGTCTATATCACACTCTAAGGAAGGTAAAAATCTCAAAAACCCTTGGTATCATTTTGAGATTTTATGAGTTTTATGGATGATTTAGTGTTAGTATGCTATGTTATGCTTAGATCTATGTTATTAGTTGATTATGGTTGTTGTTTGGATTGTGATTGATGAGATGGTTGAGATGAGTTGTTGATAGACTAGTCATGATGATTATCATGCGTTTGTGTGGTTGGATTGATCTTTGTTAGATCGAGATAAAGTGTAAAAACTTTGGAAAACGCGTAAACATAGCCGTTATAATGTCCGATTTTACAATATCATGTTTTGTATGCCATTTTTCACATCAAGACCCTACTGTCCAGAAACGTTTCTGCCATGTTAGGATAGCTTATGTTATAGGCTTCGTCTTGATATAAAGATCACGTGAAACGGACTTACGGATTAGGAGTTACGACCGGTTTACTAAAAGTATTTCGATACCGTAACCGAGAATTCGTAACTGAAATTGAACCCTCATAAAATATGTAAAGTCATGACGAATCTTGGTAAATAAATACTAGAGGTAAAAAGGAAGGGTGAAAGAAAACCGTATGTCAAAAGGATCGATTTTCGATTTATTAAAAATATGCGAGTCGAGGTTAAACGCGAACGAACCCCTAAAAGACGACTCTATTATAACTTCGGTAAAACACTTAGAAAACGGGCGATAAAACTCGGAGTATAATATTGGTTCGTAATGACCAACCTTAGAACTTGTATGACTTAAGTATGTCCCAAGTATAAGTACAGTGACATGTCGTATTAACGAACGAATGTCGGGTCGGATCAATGATAAAAAGGAATCCACTAAAAGGGGTATAACGAGATAACTCGAGAACGTGTTTCGATTTAAGTATAACTTAACTTTTAAGATGTTAAGTGATTAATCCCGAATGCCTTGGCTATTTATATATCACCAAGCTGACCCGGGACCCGCTACCACTACCCCTTATCGTACTCGACTACCAGGCAAGTTTCAATTCCCTTCTTTTAGGCTGTTGTTGTGATTGAATATATATATATATATATATATATATATATATATGTTTTCTGTTATACATATGCCATAGCATGCATGCCTACTTTCAAGTTATATCGTTATGCTTGTTCCTTGATCGTTTATTGGCTTATAAATTAGATAGCTAACGTATCAATTATAAGCCGGTTATTGTAAGACCCTCATAGAAGGGCGTATCCATCTTATTCATCAAATATAGTCCGGGAGTCAATATTTCTTGACATATCGAGATTACCTCGAAAGAAAATATCTAAGTAAATATTTTCCATTATTCGGGCGACGAATATTATTTGAATATTCGTTCGAGATTATTTATTTAACGATCCCTACTTCAAATAATTATTTGAACATAACTATTCGACGAATAATATTTTTTAATATTCATTCAGAGTCGAATTATTTATCGATTATTATTTCGAATATTCTTCTAAAGGTTGGACTACTAAATGAATATTACTTGAATATTCATTTAGAATATTATTCATTAAATGAATATTACTTTTTAATATTCATTTAAGATAGTAATTACCTGATGAATATTATTTTAATGTTCATCTGAAGCTTGATTTATTTATCGAGTCTTATCTCGAATATTCCTTTAAAGCTTGGATTACTAAATGAATATTACTTGATATTCATTTAGAATACTATTCATTAAATGAATGTTACTTTTCAATAAACATTTAAATTCCTAATTAATTATGAATATTATTTGAATATTCATCCAGGGTTCTATTTAATCATCGAATATTATTTTAAATATTTTAAATATTCCTTTCAGGTCTTATTAATTAATGAATATTATTTTGAATATTCATTTGAATATTTAATTATGCAATAAATATTCTCTGGATATTTCTTCAAGGATTATTTGAGAAATACTCTGATTAAAGATATTCTTTCATATTCCTAAATATTCTGTAAAATATTTTAATTCAATAAATATTCTCTGAATATTTATTCCATACTTAGAATAACCTCGATAAGGTTTATCTTCTTCGATTATTACAGAAAATATTTCGGAGTCATATTATTATTAATCATATATCAAGAAAGGTTCTGAGACATCATTCTTCTTTGAGTCTATCTCCCTAATAATAAGGGAACCTTACTTGGAAAATGTTAATTATCTTGTCGACTTCTCGGTCATAGAGTATTCTCTTCACTCGCAACTCGGGTGCTATTGACTTATTAAGTCGTTGTTTACCTTCTCATCTTTCGAGGGGTAAGATTTGTGGAACAAGTTGATATTCGTTACCAAGCAATAGCTTGGAAGTTATTGGTGAATTTTCCTTTCCAACTAGATACGACTACTTTGTGGAGTCTTATCAACAAGTATTATACTTGGGGAAAGGGGGACGAACGTTACATTCAGAATCATGAATTCTATTGGAACTAGGAGTCGTGTAAGAGGCCGAGTAGCGCCGGTCCATCCCCTTTGGCCCAACCGTTGGCCTGGGAGAGCTAGTAAGGCGGTAGACAAGTAAAGCCGTCAGTTCTTCCTTCTACCGGTAGTAAATCTAATTTGAGCTGTACGATCTCGACTGATCATCAAGATTGGAACAGCGGGCTCGGTGAATACTCCATCATTGGTTCATCATCCAAACTTATCTATTTCCTGCAACATGATTACTGTTGGCAGAGCTGGAAAAATGTTCATAACTGGAATTGCAATCTTTTCATGCAAGTTCCTCTTTTTAATGACAATGAGAATATTCCGCTTACTTTTGATGTAGCAGATATTTCTACAAACAAATACTTTAAGTTACCTTGTAACTTCATCGTTCATATTATACTGGCATCATTTCCGTAAATGCATGGCATATGGTTTGAAAGATACTTTTGAACTGTTATATATTATCGTTCAGTTAAATATTATTGTTGGTGGGCTAGTGCTCACCCTTGCTTTATTTTTACATCACAACAACAGCTAGACCAGATGACTCGCACAAGGCGCACTCGACGCTGGCGAGGACAATGGGACTACCAGAGCCGAAGAAAAAGCTATTGGTAGGATAGATTCATTCTTTCAGTACCAAATATATGGACTAGTATGACTTATGTAAATGGATGGCAAAGAGTATGTATTCATATTGTAACTCTTTTGGGTTGTAAGAACTCGTAATGTGTTTAATAAAATTTGGTTGTTACCCTGATTTCATCTGTGGGACTATAACGGGTGTGTTTTATATTGTTGTGTTGGGTCATAAAGATGTAACTTATTTTATGTTAAAGTAAGTTCAAGTATTGTGGATAGAATTGGAGACCGTAACGACCGGATCCCGGACCCCGGATCTGGGGGTGTTACATTGCTCTTGTTGATTGAATGATTTTGAGATCTAGGCTTGAAGGGCTGATTCCTCTTAAATCTGATGTTTGGGAATTTTCTAGCCATAAAAGCATATGAAGTGTTTTCCATGGCATCCAACTCTTCAAGAGTGTAGAACTCATCTTCTTCCTTTTCATCAACCGGTTCAGTCACTTCTTCTTCAGTTTCTTCATCATCTACTATCTCTTCTATTCTCAGCTGACTTGTAGATGCTTCCAGGTCTTGAACAGATTTGTTGGAACTCAAGGCACAGGATGTGTTTATCATTCTACCTTGGTTGGCTTGGATAGCCCTCTTCTGAAGCAGCTCAAGCTCATGAGTCTTTAAAACCCCATAGAGCACATCATATGTGACTTTGTTCAAATCTCTTTCTCTTAGAGATATGACCCTTTGCTCTAGATGGTTTGGTACAGATACTAGAAACTTCATGTTTAATTCCTTAGTGCTGTAAACCTTCCCATTCATTTGAAGCTCAGTCACCACTTGTGAAATCTCTCAAACATATCAGTAATACTTTCTTTGGACTGTGCCATGAAAGCCTCATACTGTGTGACCAGTATCTGTTTCCTATTCTCTCTTACCTCCTCTGTCCCTTCACATAACACCTCGATGTGGTTCTACATGTCCTTGGCTGATGTGCATGATGCTATGTTGGCAAACATCGACATATCCATGGAGTCTATGATCAGCAACATGAGATGACGGTCTAGGGCAACCTTTTCCTTCTCTGAGTCCGTCTATTTGGATGGCTCTTTTGGAACATATGATCTAGGAATGACTATTATGCCCACTGTAGATTTAGCAATTTCTTGTTGTGGCACAAATGGACCATTCTTGAGGATGCAGGGTAGAGAGGATTGGCAGCTTTGATGAACAACAGCATTTTTATTTTCCAGAGGTTGTAATTCTCTTTGTCGAACTTAGGGACCTTTACCGTGCCTGTAGTCTTTGGTGTATTCGAACTCATGATCGTTTTCTGTTTAGATTAAACATCCTGCTCTGATACCACTTGTTGAGTATTGAATACAGTAAAAGAATTCAGAGGGGGGGGGTGAATGGATTCTTGAACTTTTCTCATTCTTGAATCTTTGCAGCAAGATATGTATTGAGTGTGTGAGATATGTAAGTGCGAATAATAAAGACAAACACAACACAATATCACTTTAATCTAATATTTTATTAGATAAAGATTTTGCTACAATCTGTGAATACAAAATGATAGTATTCTCAGCTTCGTTTTACTCAGAGAGATATTTCTTGTGATGTTTTTCAAAAATTTATCTGCTAAGGAAGTGAGGTTGTATCCTTATAGACATGGATACACCTACTTACTACAAATAAGGTAGGTAAACAAAATACTTTCCAGTCTGTCTATCTCATTTGAGTAAGAGTCCAAACGGCTACATATTTGACTTTGCAAAGCCTATTCAGATCCACTTCTTTAGCTCCTTGTCCCCTGACTTATCTCTCCATGCTTCTTTGTAGGCTTTCCAACGTGCTTTAAAGCTTCTTGGCTTGTTGCAGGTTTCTGACTTGTACAATTCTTCAATATTTTGTCTCCAAGAATGTATTCAAGAAGTGGCTAAGTGAGTGATTCGAGAACTAGAATTGACTTAATCGATAACTCTGAGTTCTCGAATAGTGTTATATTGACATATCGAATCACTTCTCGAATAGCTCTTTTCTCTGGGAGTCCTTGAGATATCGAATAGAGCATTTTGATATATCGAATCCCTGAGATGTCAAATAGCATCTTGAGTCTTTGAGATATCGAATGTAGCTTTGACTTGTTGACCCTTTTGAGAACTCGAATATCACCTTTGACCTGTTGACTCCTTGAGTTCTCGAACAGAGTAATAGACATATCGAATCTCTGAGATATCGAATGAGATATCGAACAGTGTATTCAGAGATATCGAATAGTGTCTTCTGAGATATCGAATCCCTGACTTCTCGAATGCTAGACTTCTCGAATAGACAAATGTACTTCTCGAATTGGTACTTAGGCAAATTCTTCATTTCTTCAAATCCCAACTATGATTATTTGGCAGTCTTTATCTCCTTGCTTGAGGCATGAACCTTGGAACTTCTTTCAAGCATTATTCTTGACTTAATAGGTACAGTTACACAGCTAGAATTTGATGCCTATTACAAGTACAAAACAAGTAGAAACTATACAACTAGAGGTTCCCTCAGTTAAGAGGTCATGTAAGTAATACATAGCATTACAAGCAACTTAGGCTTGTTATTAGATGTATTCAGGCATGCCTCTGTGACTAACATTCGATAAGTTAAATGCTCCATTCGACAACTCAAGGATTCCTGAAGAAAAAAACTATTCGAGAAGTGATTCGATATGTCAACTTTACAGTATTCGAGAACTTAGAGTTATCGATCAAGTCAATTCTAGTTCTCGAATCAAACATTTAGCCACTTCTCGAATACAATCTTGGGGACAAAATACTGAAGGAATTGTACAAGTCAGAAACCTGCAACAAGCCAAGGTGCTTTATGGACCACAAGCTGTAAAGTACTTTGGAAAGCCTACAAAGAAGCTTAGAGAGATGTACAAGAGACAAAGAGCTAAAGAAGTGGATCTGAGCAGAACCTCAAGAAGTCAAACTTGTAGCCGTTTGGATGCTTGCTCAAAAAGGATAGACATACGAGAAAGTAATTTATCCTGTAACCTTATTTGTAGTAAGCAGGTTGTGCTCATGTTCAATAAGGGCACAACCTCACTTCTTTAGAAGTTAAGTTTTTCACATACATTCTAAGAGTACATCTCTCTGAGAAAAATGAAGCTGAGAATACTATCATTTGTATTCATAGATTGTAGCAAATCTTTATCTAATAAAATATTAGATTAAAGTGATATCGTGTCTTGTATTGTTTATTATCTACATTCGTATTTTTGCACACACATAACACATATCTTGTTACATACTCCAAAACAGATTCAAGAACAAGAAAAGTTCAAGAATCCAAGAATCCATTCACCCCCCCCCCCCTCTGTATTCTTTTGTGTGTTCAATATTCAACAAATATTATAAAGGAGGATTGAGAATGGTAGCATAAATATTAAGAAGGTTTCCGGTAAAACCATAACATGAAATACTTGAGATATTCCTTCGAACGATCAATGAAATTGAGCAATAACCGGACAAAAAAACAAGCAGAGAGCCAAGGTGCTTGCATGTACAAGAGGATAAGATCAATGAACCAAGTAATTACCAAGATAACTAGCATACTTAGAAAACCAACCAAGTACTTAGCCTAATCTTGTCATCAACACCACTAAAATTCAACACATGTCCAAGGTGATGAAAGAGATGAGCAAAGCACTTTTTTAAAGTAGCTTTATACAAGATATTATCAAAATACCTCACTTTATGCTAGATGAGAGCAAGAGACAAGCTAAGCAAAACTCCATCTCTCCCATTTCCTCCATTCGGCCCTTCAAGAATCAAAATCCAACCTCCAACCATTGTTTGATCTCAAGATTTTTATGGTAAGTACTACATTTCATATTAGAGATATCCCATGAATCTTAGCTTCAAACTCCACTTCTTTCATATTTAAATAAATCATCAAAGTCTAGGGTGAATAGTAACTTTCAAGAACTAATGTTGTTTTCTTGATTTCTTTGGATGATCTAAGCAATATTAAGGATATACAAGGCCTAGATCAAGCTTAGTAAGGCTTTTACATACTCCAAGGAAGGTATATCTCTTAAGAACCCTAGATCTTACTGTAAGTTTTATGCATGTTCTTGGTGGTTTTAGCTTAGATATGATTATGATGTTATATTAAGCATATAAGCATGATTATGTAGTTGATCTAGTTGATTTAAGAGATATGATGATGAAGTGAGATGTTCCTGGACTTGTTAAGATGAATATTATGTGTACAAGATGTATGGTATGCCCGGTGTGGCTTGGTTGTGATGTTATAAATTTAGAAACGTTCGATTTATAGCCGTCGTAATGCCAAAATTTTGTTAAACCCTTAAAATTCGAGCATAACGGTAGATATAAAGGTCTTATCTTGATGAATATATGACCTACCCTTGTAGATCTCGAGTCATAGATTGTTTTGGCGCAAGAATCGAAGCAAACGGACTTACGGTTTAGGAGTTATGTTCAAAATCGTAAAAGTGGTTCGAAACCGTAAGTGCGAGTTCGTAACTGAAATTGAACCCACTTAATGTTACTAATTCAGTGTCAAATCTTAGTAATTAAATATTAGAAACCATAAGGGAGGTGTGGGAGAAAACCTCATGTCAAACGGATCGTTTTTCGATTTTATAAAAATGTTCGAATCTATGTTAAGTACGAAGAACCCCTTAAAAAGAGCACTTGGTTATAACTTTGGAAAGTCACTTAGAAAACGATCAATAAATCTCGATGATAAGTGGATTTCATATCCACTTAGTATGCTTCGTATCGGCTTAAATTGATTAACTTGACCTCAAGTATGTGGTGTTTTTGATGTGTTTGCGTTGAGTTTTGCAGAACTAATAGCTGAAGGCATTGGTAGTGTTTAATGACATAATTGTGGTGGAATTTAGCTCAGGAGTAGGAGGCCAGAAGTAGGCCAGAGATACGTCAAAAAAAGAAGTATCAAGGAAATATAATAAAGGAGGGCTTGGAGTTTAAATAGCAAGAGTTGGAGGCTAATTGGATTAAAATTTGGATTTTCCGGGTAGGTTGCGCAGTTTCCACTGTTTTGGCCATATCTGAAGTTCTACAAGTCCGTTTGAGGCCCATAAGCAGTCGTTGGAAAGCTCGGAAGAAGACGAATCTGTTTGTAGCAAATCGTTCCATCAACTAGGGCGCGGGAATTCTTGAAAGTGGCGCGGGCGTGCTGGTCGGAGCTGTCCAGAAATTCGATTTCAACTCTGTTTGTATTTTCTTGCTGTCCAAGACGCCTGGGGCTATATAAACACATGTAGACATCATAAGAGACACATTTTTTTTTACAGAGAATCAAGGGAGACAATTTGGAAAAGGATTCTCAACGCTCATGACAAGCAACGGAGATCTAGATCTACTTCATCTTTTCTATTCTTCTAATTAGGCGATACTTTTGGATCTTCGTTTTTGGATTTGTTTTATAAACCTTATTACTCTAGCACTATTGTTTTTATTCAGACCTTGTTTATTATCATGTTATCATTAGATCCCATGATGACGAGCCGTTCTATTATGAACTAATCGTTGTCATTGGATTCTAACGGATTTATTTACGGAGTTTAGTAGTTTGATTGCTTTAAAGATTTGTGTGTGATGAATTATTGATTTCCTCGTATGGTTGTGCTTATTCTTCTTGGATGCGTAGCTAACATCTAAGTTGTATTGTTAATCTCTATGGAAGCGACAGTGGATATAGAGATTTAGAACTTGCCATGCTAGCATAGGTTTATGGATGTTTTGACATGCATGATTAGTAGTGTAATTTTAACCATCTTACGCTGCCCTATGTGATCTCAATGGATGACTTGTTCTTAAACCGTTATGTTTTCAAATTTATAGACATATAGGGTCTAAACGTAATTGGTGTCTGCCCAGCTTCTATCTCTTTTGTGGATGTTGAGTAGTTTGGTATGCGTATACTGAAAGGTAGCGTGTACTTATTTCGTGTTGTCCGATCAGTTGTCATAACCATCACATACATTGATAAAAGGCGTCAACTCTAAACGAAGTATTTAATGAAGTTAGGATCCCATGTTTTATTACTCATAAGTAATTCAGTTAAATCACATTAGTTAATTAATTCTTAGTATTGTTAATTTGCTTGTTAGTTAAATTAGCTAATCAAAACACACTTTTGATACTTGTCTTAGCAGTGAATAATAATCATACATTGTTGCATAAGTTGTATAATCTGAAATATACCAGTCTCTGTGGGAACGATCTCTACTTAATCTTATATTACTTGTGACCGCGTACGCTTGTGTAACAGCCCCATATCCGGGGTCGGGGATCCGGTCGTTACGGACTCAATTTCCATCCACAAAACCAACATAAATTATATTACAACTTTGTGACCCAAAACAACAACATAAAACACACCAGTTATAGTCCCAGAGATGAAATCAGAGTAACTATCAAATATTAATAATCACGAGTTTGAATTATTACAACCCAAAAGAATTTAACTTACATACTCTTTGCCATCCATTTACATATGTTATATAGATAAATATATCTGATGCTTAAAAGCGGAAAACTAGCCTACCAATAGCTTCCTCCTCAGCAATGGTAGCTACAATAGTGGGTAACTCTCTGACGGCTCCCACGCTCTTGCGCCAAGTGTGCCTTGGACGGGCCATCTGCTCTAACTATTGTTGTGATATAATAAATAAAGCAAGGATGAGCAATAGCCCACCAACAATAATGTATACTGAACAATAATATATATATATATATATATATATATATATATATATATATATATATATATATATATATATATATATATATATATAGTTCAAAAGTATTTTTGAAACCATATGCCATGGATTAACGAACATAGTGCCAATATAATATAAACGATGAAGTTACAAGGTAACTCAAAACATATATTTTGTAGAAATATTTGTTGTGCAAGGTAAAAGCAAGACATCATCATATGTCATAAAAGAAGGGAATTGCAGAAAATATTGCAATCCCAGTTTTAAACATTTTTCAAACTCCTGCCAACCTGAAAGAAGTCTCTTCGATACGTGTTGCGGGGGATGCCCGTCAACCTGAAAGAAGTCTCTTCGATACGTGTTGCAGGAAATTCCCAATTTGGGAGATGAACTAATACTGGAGTTATGACGCGCCAGCTATCCCACTCCCCGATGATCAGTCGGAGATGGTACAGCCCTATATAGTTTACTACCGGTAGAAGGAAGAACTGACGGATTTACTTGTCTACCACCCTTAATAGTTACTCCCTGGCCAACGGTTGGTCCTTGTGATTGACCGCGCGACTCGGCCGCTTACACACGACTCCTAGTTCGAATAAATCCATGACTCTGAAACGTAAAGTTCATCCTCCTTTCCCCAAGTGTACTACTTGTTGATAGGACTCCACAAAGTAGTCGTACCTAATTGGAAAAGAAGATTCACTAATATTTCCCAAGCTGGTGCTTGTTTATGGATATAAACATGTTCCATCAATCTTACCCCTCGAGTGTTGAGGAGGTAACCAGAAAGACTCATATTGATGTTTGAAAAGAATCAAGATGTGAGTGAAAAGGAGTTTAACAAGTATATGACCGGGCAGTCAAAAAAATAACATCTCTCAAGCAAGGTTCCCTTATATTTTAGAAGATAGATTCGAATGAAGAATTAGAGTTTTGAGAACCTTTCTTGATCAAAATAATAATAATACGACTCAGAGATAATTTACATAGCATTTGAATATTAAGGAAATTTTTGAATAAAATATCTCATTTTAGAACTAGTTGAAAGAATTAAATAAATATTCAAAGAATTTTTATTAAACCAGAAATAGTTTAAGAATATTCTTAATGTAAATATTGCTCATGATTAACCCTCGATTAAGTATATATAAAATATTCATTAAATAAATAATTCCTCGAATAAATATTCAAAATAATATCCAAGAAAATAATTAAAACCTTAAATGAATATCCAAGATAATATTAATTAAGTAAATAAGCTCAAATGAATATTCGAAAATAATATAAAATAAACAATTAAGCTCAAATGAATATTCGAAATAATATTCATTAAATAAATAAACTCGAATGAATATTCAAAATAATATTCATATAATACTTCTTGAATGAGTATTCAAATAACATTCCTCGAATAATTTCCAAGTACTAAATACTTATGGAAATATAAATAACGTTCATAAATAATATCCCTCAAATAATCTGTCACTGGAGTCCCTCCGGGTTTCCATGACTATCTTTATATTACAAAATACAGACTCCCGATCTTTATTAAAAGAATGAGATCATATGCCCTTCACTAAGGGTCTTAGCAATCTCCGGCTTATAATTAGTATATCTTGTATCTAACTTATAAGCCAACATCAATAAGGGAATAAGTATTGCAATAGACTTGAAAGTAGGCATGCATGCTATGGCATATGTATCAGAAAACAACATATATATATTATCACAACAACAGTTCCAAAGTATTGGAAACTTGCCTGGTAGTCGAGTAGGGGTAGCGTGTCCTGGGTCAGCTCGGTGATCTATAAACAATCAAAGTATTCGAGATTAATCACTTAACTCTTTTTAAAAGGCTAAGTATATACTTAACTTAAGTCGAAACACGTTTTCAAGTTATCCCGTTATACACTCTCTAGTGTAACTCTTATTAACACCGTTATGACCCGACATTGGTTCGCTGTTAAGGTTTGTCATTACACTTGCACTTGGTAGGTACTTAAGCCATATAAGTTCTAAGGTCGAAAGATTATACCTCGAGATTTATCGATCGTTGTCTAAGTGATTTTCCAGAGTTATAGCCACTCGTTCTTTTTAGGGGTTCATTCGTACTTAACCCTGATTCGAATATTTTTATAAAATCGAAAAACGATCCGTTTTACATGAGGTTTTCTCTCACACCTTCATTATGATCTCTAATATTTAATTAACAAGATTCGTCATTGAATTACTCGAGTTAAGGGGGTTCAATTTCAATTAAGAATTTGCATTTACATTTTCGAACCACTTTTAGTAATTTGACCATAATTCCTAAACCGTAAGTCCGTTTGCTTCGATTCTTTCGCCAAAACGATCTATGAATCGAGATCTATAAGGGTGGGTCAACTATTCATCAAGATCAGAAATTTATACCAACTGTTATGCACGAATTTTAAGGGTTAACGAAAATTCGGCATTATGATAGCTATAATTCGAACGTTTCTAAATTTGTTCCATCAAAACCAAGCCACACCGGGCATACCAAACATCTTACACACATAATATACATCTCATAAGTCCAATAACATCATACTTTACCCTAATAATCATCAACTCTCTTGGATCAAACAAACTAACTACATAATCATGCTTACATGCTTGCTAAAACACCATAATCATAACTACTCCAAAAACTATCAAGAATATTCATAAACTCCAAGGAAGAGCTAGGGTTTCATGAGTTCCATACCTTCCTTGATGTGTGTAAGACCTTACTAAGCCTTGAATAATCCTTGTACAACCTTAACCAAGCTTAGATCATCTAAGAAATCAAGAAAACAAAGATTAGTTCTTGAAAGTTACTATTCACCCTAATCTTTGGTGAATTAATTAGCTATGCTAGACTTGGAATCTAAGGCTCAAATTCATAGGATAACCATGATATGAAATTTAGTACTCACCATAAAAATCTTTAGAATTAACAAGGGGTGGAACTTGGATTTTGATCTTGGAATTTGGCATAAAGCCGAATGGAAGAAGATGGGGAGAATGGTGGAGTTGCTTGGCTTGCTTGGTCTCATCCTTGGCCAAAAATGAATTATTGTGGAAATATCTAGCATAAAGTGGCTTTATTAAAGTGCTCATGTCATTGCATGCATCATCTAGCCAAGTGTTGGTGTTTGAAAGTGTAGATGATAAGATTTAGCTAAGTACTTGGTTTGTTTCTCCAAGTATGCTAGTTACTCTTGTAACTAATTAGTTACTTGATCCCATCCACTTGCACATGCTTGTATCTTGGTTCTCTGCTTGTTTCTTTGTCCGATTATTGCTCAATTTCAGTGATCGTTCGGAGGAATATCTCAAGTATTTCTTGTTAGGGTTTTACCGCAAACCTTCTTAATATTTTATACTACCATTCTCAATTCTCTTTAATATTTCTTGAATCCAAATTCTTTAAATCTTTTCAATAAATCCTTAAGTCTCTCAGTGTCCAGGAAAATCTCGGGGAAAATAAAATTGCTATTTTTTAGAATCCGATAACTTTTACATACACTCTTTTTCCCCGTGGATCATTAATACGAACTTAGAAATCCGTTCCGGGTACTTCTATATAGTGTTGTCTAATGATATTCCTGTTTCCACCAAAAAATACTATTCATCACTTATTCTCTCTTTTTTCCTTATAATTAGAAAAATGTTCTCGCGCTTTCTCGAGCGTTCCTTAACCCTTTTACGGAACCACTGGACTTATAACAGATATCGATTTGGATGACATGAAAATACTTCCTCTGTTTGTATGCCATATCCTACTTTCTTGACGATAGATTATTCTTACCTAAGTTGTCAACCCATTGCATTCCCCATGACATATAAATATTGGAATCCATATCCATTCCATAATAAAAGTTTTAATTCCTACCAAAAATCAGGGTTCTTACAGTTTCCCCTCCTTAAAAGGATTCTGTCCCGGAATCAGGTAGGAAACAAAGAGTCGTTTTTCTGCCGTTTCACTTTTCAGCTTCCCGATCAATTCTTAGTTGTTCTACCTTTTCTCAGCACATCTAATGGTGCTAAAATACATACTTTATCCTTTTTCCATCAACTTTGCTACTTTTCGTACAACACACTATCCGGGTTTTGCTCTGACTCAGTCCTATACTATTATCCTTATTGATATCTGTAGTGACATCGGTATCACTATCGCACTGCGAATTCGGAGGTAACCTCACTCGCACTATGCATTTCTTGATCGCTTTAATCTTCGCAATCTCGATCAATATAGAGAAGTGGAGAGATTTATTGAGAGATCACTATGATCAATGAACATTTGTTATATTGCATAGTTAGTACAGAAGTGGGCCATCCTTTAGTACTTGACAAGCAATTAAACAAGTTATGGTATTCCACTTAGACTTCTATCATACAGACAGATAGTCACGTAGCAGTACCTCCCCTCCTTAAAGGGTTGTTCTTCTCAATTCAAAAAGAAGATGAATAAGAGAGAAGAAAAGAAAAGAATTTCAAAGAATTATAGCAAGTTTTCATGATTGTAAAATATCATACTTAGAATTTACCTCTGAACTATAGAGGTTCATTAGAGAAGAAAACAATCGTATTCGTATCAAATACTACTTTATCGTAATCTCACATGTTAACATATCCTTACTGCTCCGTCCATCATTTTATGGACCTATACTCTTGTTCAATCTTAGCAACACTCACTTTTGGAAATCCTTCAACTTCTCAGGTCAATTCTTAGATTCTCGTTTGACATCATTGTTACTGACCTTCCACGCCACGCTATTAGTTCTTTCATATCTATAGTACTAACATTATCAGGTTATCACCCCAAGAGTTCGTTAAGGAACCCATCCTCACTTCATTCAAAACACTCTCTGCTTCATGTTCCATAATTACCTTCCAATCTTTTCTTTATCAATCACATCCGTCTTATTGTCTGATTCTATTCACTTTCGTTATTTACTTCCTCCGTCATCTCTTTATTGAGACATCTTTTGCACTTGGAACCTCCTTATTGGTATCCCGTCACATTTACTCTATAATCATCACATTATTCCAATTTAAACCCTCCAAAATGAATCTAGCCGATTTCTTTAACTTAGATCCAATATAATCTACTTCTGCCAAACTTGTTTCTCATCACTTGTTCTTTTCTATCCGTGATTTTCCACAGGTTGTTCTTCGTAAGTCAGATCAGGTCGTATATCTACCTGCTCGTACTATTATCATCTGTCGAGCATCTTCGTTTTACTGGTGTAGCCTTGCCACATGAAACACGTTACGACCATGCTATAAGTTTTGGGGGTAAAGCTAGCTCGAATGCCACCTTCCGAACACTTTTAAACTCTCAGATGGCCCAATAAATCTCGGGCTCAAATGCCCTTCTCTCCAAGTCTCATTAATTCTTTCCATGGGAATACCTTTAGCATCATGAATCTCCAACCTCATATTCTCTATCTTGTTTGCGCAGAAATACACTAACATAAACTTGCTTGTCATTCATCAACATGTCATTTAGCTTATCAATAGCAGCACTATCTTTATCTTTGCGTTGTCATCTACTTTCTTAGAAGAATCACCACTATATTAATGTAGTCCATTGTTGAATCACCATCGTTTGCTGTTTACGTATTGCTTTAATAGTTAAACAGACGGGTTTCATAATTGTCATGTCCAAAATTCTCTAGGAAGACGAACTAATCATTATTTCTTATTCATAAGGAATACTTCCTGAACTTGATGTAGATATTAATGAAGCAGATAAAATTGCAGAAGAGCTTCAATCACCACAGCTATGCCAGGTTGAGGAAATTGTTAATCAGATATCTTCAGTAGAAAACTGGAAATTTAGCGGTTTACTTCATCAATTTCGTATCATGGTCCTGGTTTACCTCAAAATGGGACCTTCTAAGGTATGTAATATGCTTAAGACGCCATCAGGAATCGAATCTTTACTTAAACTATTATTATCATCGATTCTTGCACAATCATCAGAAGGAATGTAAATTCCTCCACTCCGATATGACCTTCAAGGTCCTTCCAAATATCGTTCTGTTTATTCGGTATGAGCATTTGTAATTACTCTTCTATACTTAGAGTGTCGGCCACCTCATTGGCCTTTCCTGATAATAATAATTTCTTGTAATCAATGTCTTCTGAATCTATTCCAACTCACATTTTTCTACCACATTCCCATCGCTGTTAAGTGAAAGCATTCTCCCTTAAACTCTGCTGAAGGAGAAAAATATCTGTCAGTCTTTTTCCATAAGTCATTGCTTCCACCTTTCCGTGTGATCTTTATCACAGATACTCCTAATCATACCTAGGGTATTTCTTTTCTTAGTTCTTTCTTGTTTTAGGATAATCTCAACCTTTATTTGGTTCAATCCATACTTCCTCATGGTCTCACACATGCCTCGCCTGACATTATTATTATTGGGTCATACATTCCTTACCAAAATTCCATTTTTGAAACTCAGAATATTACCCCTTTTTTATAAGGTTTCTTAGGTCATCCTCATCATTCCCCCTATATTTTCTAGGTACAGGGTATATCAGAATATCACTAATCAATCCTATAACAATTCTATTTACGTACCTTCCGAAACTCCTTCCAATGAATCCTTAAAGGTTATTGTTACCTTGGTCAATCCAACTATGTCTTTATTGGGGGTAATGCCATCCTTTGTGCGTCCCCAGGGTTCATCTTAATTTATGGATATCCTATCCTTAATTCTATTTTCAAGGAATACTTACATCTTTTAATTAACAATCAAATCATATATCCTTAATAAGGGTTTCTTTTCAATCATTCTTATCTTGAAAATCTATAGGTAGCCTAACGCCAACATATTTCTTTCAAATTGACGTCAGTCTACATGACCTCCCAAAAGACAACATATGTCTATCTGCTCTTCTTACAGAACTTGGTAATAGTATCAAAGATGTTCTGGAAGATATTGATCGTGTTCAACGTGAATCCCTTAGTACTTATTACTCTTCTTGAGGATACTAAGTTTTAGTTAACATTTATGCATCATACTGCACCATCTCTGACACTCTTCATAAAACTCCATTGATGTAAAATCCCATCGTCATGTATCTCAATTCATTTTATTTCTCTTTTTAGCTCATAAGCTGGTCAATCATATACGGCTGAATCACTTCGCTTTATATTCAAAGTTCTCGCGGTTGGCGCTTGGTTAGAAGCACCCTGCTTTGTCCTTACATTGCTGGTCTAGTCACTTTATAATTCTTCACCACATGGTCCCAAATGGCCGTGCTACAGTATGTGAGTTTAAGGTTAGTTAATGGCATTACTTTTCTAGCAATTGCCTAGCATAGTGCCTCCTTTGTCCATAGCGAAGATAATTTATCTAAGGTAGGTTACGCTTATCAATATGCTTTTTCCCGCGTACTCTTAAACTTTTTCTTTTTGTATTTGCTCGTTGCTTTCCCTTACCCAGCAAATCTTAGATACCAGAGTAGCATATTCACTCAACTCGAGCACCGCCACTCTTCGTTCATCCCTCTTCTTTGATACCTTTTGATCTTTTCAAATTTTTACTCCATATAAATCTCAATCGACTTCTTGGTACCATCTCCGGGCACCTTTCCTTTATTCTTATCTTTTCAACTTCTCTTATTAATCCCACGTGCTATATAAGCTTAACACTTTTGTCATAATAGCCTTTTTATTTAAGTCAATCTCGGAATTTCTCAGTTCGTTTTGGTTCTTAAATACATTTCCCTTTTTCCGTCCAATCTCAACTTCACCGTTTATCTCTTCAATCAATTGCAATAATCAGGGTCTGTCCATCAACCCATATAGCGGCTACCTTACCCAATCCACAGGGTTCACTCCAGTTTTCACTCTCTTCAGTGACGTTCTCTAATAATTAGAAAGACAAGGTTTGCCAAAATTTGTTGGATTTCTTTCCAGAATCAGGAAAATCTTGGTTAACCTATCCACCCACTAATAATACTAAGAAGATCCATTTCGAAACCTAAAGAAAAGTTCTATGAGCATCCAAGCAGGTGGAATCGTAAGCAGTTATAATAACAGAATGATTGACATAAAGTCGGAAGTTTAACCACTGGAAGGAACCAAATATATACACATCCCATAGAAGAGAAATCAAAAGTTTCAAACTGAAGCATGCCACACCCTCCTGATACATATATGTCCTAATAGTCGATACTATCAAATGTCAGTCTACCTAACCACTAGTTTCAGAAGGAACACTATCGGCGGAGTTAGTCGTTCCACAGAATTGGCACTATCAAGGCCACCCTAATCTGGTGAACCGTGCTGTCCGAATGCATCCGCAATTACTCTGTTGTGTTGCATAAGCACACCACCTAAACCTATATGAGGTGCATCATAATATATTACAAAGTCTTCTTATTCCATTAAGCAACGCCAACGCTGGGTCGTCACAAATTTCATCTTTAGGTCCAAGAAGATTTTCTCACATTTTCTCGTTCATTCAAACTTCTTAGTCCTTTGTTGGTGTGGTTGGTCTTTCTCAATTGAAACTGCCTTTAAGTCGGTGGGGTCAACCAACACTACTCACTATAGATCGCATGTCCTAATAACTGAACTTCATTCTATCAAAATTCATACTTCGAGAACTTGGCATACACTTGCTCTTTCAAGTTTCATCTTAAAAATTCTCTATTACCTCCTAACTACTGATCGTATTACTTGATCCATTTATGATTCAGTGTCGGAGTAAACTTAAGGCAACTACTATAATCCATTCAAGGAAAAGAAATAATTTAATACTCCTCTGAATCACATGTATCTAATGTTTCTGGTTCATCATTTCACTGAGTTGAAATAACCCTATACTTAATCCCTGACAGTAGTCTTATTACGAGTTTATCATAGACTCACTGGTCTTTTCCTCTTGTAGTTTCTGAGATCATCGTCTCGCTTACTACTTCTATCACATTGTCCAATCATGCCATTATTTCACACTGTCTTTACTTTCTAAGCTGATCCATTCAACAAAATATGAACATTTCCTGGATAAGATCACCTCCTCTATCTTAATTTGACTTCATAATTTATAACCTATGGAATCTGCCTTCTCATGGCGAATTACCTTTGACAATATTCACACTAATTCATTTATCCAATGATATGCCACTTGTTGCCTCTATCTCAACTGCTCCTGGAGACTCTGCTCCCCGTCCTATATCGATGTCTTTGACAATCACGCATCATTCTAATTCTTTTCTCATTAATCCAAAAGTCTCTATGGATTTTTATCTATCCCCATATAAGATCTCAAGTAATTCTTCCAACCCGTCTTACTTGCTGGTTCTACATCCGATAGCCCGGCTACGAATCCAACATGCATCTTTAGTTTTCTTAATAATATCTCAGTTCTTGACGCTCACTTCTCTGAGCACTATAATCTTAGCCCTAACAGTCGTTCTGGCTGTAGCCCTCATTTCCTTAAGGGTAAGCTCCTTATCCTTACCAGGATTCATCTCCTTAGCTGGAACCTCCTCCGGGCTCTCGGTAGGGTACTCTATTGAATCTATAAGCCGATCATCGGTCATATAATAAAGCATCAACGTGCTGCTGCTCATAAGCCTCATGGTCTGTCGCCTTGCTCGTCGATACGATATCGAGCTAAGTTACTATTATGATACTTAAGAGTTCCCACAAGGGTTTTAGGTGAAATTGGCAAGAGTTCTTATTATCTTAGTGAATTTATTGTTATAACGTCGCCTCATCTCTGGGATATATAACTCTCGCTCTGATACCATTTCTGTAACAGCCCCAAATCCGGGATCGGGGATCCGGTCGTTACAGACTCAATTTTCATCCACAAAACCAACATAAAATATATTACAACCGTGTGACCCAAAACAACAACATAAAACACACCAGTTACAGTCCTAGAGATGAAATCAGAGTAACTATAAAATATTATTGATCACGAGTTTGAGTTATTACAACCCAAAAGAATTTAACTTACATACTCTTTGCCATCCATTTACATATGTTATATGGATAAATATATCCGATGCTTAAAAGCGGAAAACTTGCCTACCAATAGCTTCCTCCTCAGCAATGGTAGCTACATTAGCGGGTAACTCTCTGACGGCTCCCACGCTCTTGCGCCAAGTGTGCCTTGGATGGGCCATCTGCTCTAGCTGTTATTGTGATATAATAAATAAAGGAAGGGTGAGCAATAGCCCACCAACAATAATGTATATTGAACAATAATATATATATACAGTTAAAAACTATTTTTGAAACCATATGCCATGCATTAACGAACATAGTGCCAATATAATATAAACGATGAAGTTACAAGGTAACTCAAAACATATATTCTGTAGAAAAATCTGTTGTGCAAGGTAAAAGAAAGACATCATCATATGTCATAAAAGAAGGGAATTGCAGGAAAATATTGCAATCCCAGTTTTAAACATTTTTCAAACTCCTGCCAACCTAAAAGAAGTCTCTTCGATACGTGTTGCGGGGGATGCCCGTCAACCTGAAAGAAGTCTCTTCAATATGTGTTGCAGGAAATTCCCAATTTGGGAGATGAACTAATACTGGAGTTATGACGCGCCAGCTATCCCACTCCCCGATGATTAGTCGGAGATGGTACAGCCCAATATAGTTTACTACCGGTAGAAGGAAGAACTGACGGATTTACTTGTCTACCGCCCTTAATAGTTACTCCCTGGCCAACGGTTGGGCCTTGTGATTGACCGCGCGACTCGGCCTCTTACACACGACTCCTAGTTCGAATAAATCCATGACTCTGAAACGTAAAGTTCATCCTCCTTTCCCCAAGTGTACTACTTGTTGATAGGACTCTACAAAGTAGTCGTATCTAATTGGAAAAGAAGATTCACCAATATTTCCCAAGCTGGTGCTTGTTAATGGATATAAACTTGTTCAATCAATCTTACCCCTCGAGTGTTGAGGAGGTAACCAGAAAGACTCATATTGATGTTTGAAAAGAATCAATATGTGAGTGAAAAGGTAGTTTAGCAAGTATATGACCGGGCAGTCAAAGAAATAATATCTCTCAAGCAAGGTTCCCTTATATTTTAGAAGATAGATTCGAATGAAGAATAGAGTTTTGAGAACCTTCCTTGATAAAAATAATAATAATACGACTCAGAGATAATTTACATAGTATTTGAATATTAAGGAAATTTTTGAATAAAATATCTCATTTTAGAACTAGTTGAAAGAATTAAATAAATATTCAAAGAATATTGATTAAACCAGAAATAGTTTAAGAATATTCTTAATGTAAATATTGCTCATGATTAACCCTCGATTAAGTATATATTAAATATTCATTAAATAAATAATTACTCGAATAATTATTCAAAATAATATCCAAAAAAATAATTAAAACCTTAAATGAATATCCCAGATAATATTCATTAAGTAAATAAGCTCAAATGAATATTCGAAAATAATATAAAATAAACAATTAAGCTCAAATGAATATTCGAAATAATATTCATTAAATAAATAAACTCGAATGAATATTCAAAATAATATTCATATAATACTTCTCACCAATTCAACCAATTTACATCTAGAGTATTTCAAACAATTACCCACATAACCAATAACATTTAAATAGTTTATCAGTGTATCGTTTCGTCCTGTAGCACATAAACACTGTTACAACTAAAGCAATTCTCACCCCCATATCCATTTCATGAGGCTAAGGTTAAATATACCTACACAGATTACAACAGTTCAATAACAGTGCCAGCATTATACAGAAAACTTGGAGTACAATAATATTTATTAAGATATATGCACACATATCCAAAACCCATCAGGCATACAATGAAAAGGAACAACTAGCCTGAAGAATCTTCTGGATGGCACGCAAAATTCTTTTAAAAGTATAAAAGGCCACACATTGCTGCTACACACATTTTATTTTTGACTAGACATAACTTATGAAAAATAGAGAAAAAACATGGCTTATACAAGTAACATCAAACATAAAAATAGGACCTATTAACATGAGCAGAGCTAAATCCCAATATCAAAACATAACACAAATTACAAGATAAACACAAACACAAATCGAAACAAAATTACAAACTCAAGTAGAGCAAAATATAATTCAAATTAACAACCAAATACAACCACAAAGTAACACAAAACACAAACTAACATCAAAATTACAATTTAAAACCCCTAATTAATACAATTAGATTGAAATCCCTAATTTTAAATTAACAAAATCTCAACTAAAAGCTTATTTAACATAAACAAACATAAAGATATGTGACCCGTATAAATCAATTTAACTACAAGCACAAATTAACAATTAACCCCTAATTGATACCTGCAAAATTCGTCTAAAAGAAGAGTTTAAAATCGATTTGAGGAAAAAATATACCTATTTCGAGCTTGAGTGTTCTTCGAGCTTGATTGGATTTTGTGTTCTCTCTCTCTCTCTTGCCTTATCTCTCTCTCTCTCTCTCTCTCTCTCTCTCTCTCTCTCTCGCCTTATCTCTCTTTGTAATTCGAGTTTGTGTCTGTGTTGTGTTTGTTTGTGTCTGAATATGCTTAGTCAATTGTATTTTTTTCAGTCAAGCCTCTTTTAGAAAGCCCGGTAAAAAAATTTTGCAAGCCCGCTAAGAAGCCCGCCAATTTCCCCCCCAAAATTTCGAAGTCAATTGTAATGTTTATCTATTTTCGTTGTAATTTAACCTGAACTTTGCTTAAAATTTATTCAATTGTAACAATTTTAAAAAACATTACAATACTTCTGAATTTGTCAAAACTTGCCAGTCAATAGCAACAATTTTTAAGCAATTTTTTCAGTGGGTGTTGCAATAGCACATCTATGTTGTAGTGAATTATGAAACACATATAGGGTCCCATACAATCATTCCCAATCTTTTTATTCATTTTTAACTATACCATCTCATATTCGCGATATAATTATCCGCCATACCGAATCAAAATATTTATATAAATCCAAAATAAGCTAAAATAAATTATAATAAAATATTTTCACCTTGTTCACATAATAATAACACATACTGGGACCTTCTAAATCATTTTAACTCTTATCCTCAGACATCGATCAACATTTATCACCTTGACTCGTCAAACTGGAATTAAAATAGTTTAAAATATTTTCATTCAAATTTACGAGAAATAGTAATTATATGAATTTAATATTCACGGTTCTTACAGTCTTCCCCCCTAAATAGGATTCTATCCTCAGAATCAAGCTGAGCAAACAGATGGGGTACTCTTCTGACACCACACTAATAGCTCCCAGGTGGACTTTTCCACCCCAGGACTCTCCCTCAAAATTCTTGCCAACAACACTGTAATGTCTTACTTCTCAACATTTTCTCTCTATCATCGAATGTATCTTTTGACTGCTCTATATAAATCAAACCTAGCTGAATCGCTACCAGTTTATATTCTATGTCTTGACTACAATCAGAAACATATTCTTAAACATCACTATGCGAAACACATTATAGATATGGTGCATATGAGGCGGTAAAGCTAACTCATAGGCAACCATCCCGACTTTCTTCAACATCTCAAAAGATCTAACGAATCTTGAATTCAACTTTTTTGATTATCGAGTCTCACTACTCCCTTCTACTGAGATAGTCCAAACGAAAATTCAGTTCTTCTTCTTCACAACGTACATCTCTCGTGGCAAGTTAGCGTTACTTTAAGCTGTCGTTAACCTTTCTTGAACAAATTTGATTCCTTCCTTCGTCGGTGGCACCAATTCTGGTCATAACACTATCCATTCGCCAACCTCCTCTCGATATACCAGATGTAATGTCCCGACTTGCCAATACTGAAAATATACTTTTTTATAATAAAATAGACTTTGATACAGGGGAATTTTAGAAAATTTCGGCATGAAATATTCATAAATCGGACTATCCACCTGTATTTCAACCCAAACCAAATTCCAATTAATAACTACAAATAAAACTTAATATACCAATGATTCCTCACCGAGGATCGATTCCAGGTTATGGTATAAAACAAGAATCTATACTATACAAATTATTACAACTTCTATCTCTGCTTTAATTACAAATCACTATACCATCTGATCTGTAGCTTAATCCAAAACCGTGCTTGCCCGCGTTAGCTCTGAAATCTATTCCGAATAGGATCATCCTCGCTCTCATTCGCATTTGAAAATATAAGTAGATCATCCTTAAACCTAACTGTAAAGGATTAGGTAAAATAAAGCAAGAGTGAGCCAAAGAGCGCTCAACAAGTATATAATATAGTGAACAACAATTTATGAATATTTTATTGAAGAACAATATCAATGATCAAACTACCTCGAGGGAATAACTCAATTTCTATCATAGCATAAAACTTTTCATTTTTCTTTAAATCATAACCTTTTTCTGAAAAACGTTTCTTTCCATCAAAACATACTTTTCATAAACTTTTTTTAAAAACTTTTAATTTAATTGTCTTATTATCCTGATTACGGACAATACGGGTGATCAGCCACGTAAAGTCCCCCTTCCTTTGAAATTGGGTTCCCAATTAGGCAACACGTTGGCCTTTAATGCTGGACTAGGACCACCCTAGCCTCTTACGCTAATTAAAAGTGCTGGACTAGGACCACCCTAGCCTCTTACACTTCTCCAATTTATAAACAAGTTTATTAATAATTTAAAACATTTCAGTTTTCAGTCCTTAAACTCACTGATAACAGATCAGCCCAGTATAAGGAATTTTTAAAATATTTTTAAATAATCAATCCATCTTCATTTTCAATTATAAAAGACTGAGGGTTAGGGAAGCAATAAATATAAGGAATCATAAACCGCAAAACAATAAGGTCGAACTAAACATGATATGGTTCAGCAAGATTGAATAGTAAATCAACAAAGCATCATGAATCAATAAAGAGTCATTAACCAATTAAGGAATAGATAAATTATTCAGGTTCTAGAATTGAACAACAATTTATAAGGAAATCATGGAATAATGGACTCTGAAGTTCAATAAAAGATTTGAGTAAATACATTGATTACAAACCATTCTTTTCAGCTATTTATAGAATTGGTAGAATATCACTATATATTTATATATATATATATATATATATACATATATTTTTTTTTGAAATTAACATAAGGGATTCAAATAGTTAAAAATGAACATTCAAGAAATTCTCAATTATTCGTAATCTCACTCTTGTCAGCTAAACTCTCATAGGCTTTAGCTGCCAACCCGGCCCGACAATAATGAGTTGAATAAGTAAGAAGATCTCAATTCATTCATGGTTTTAACCGTCACTGAGCAACACATGCTCCAATGACAGTATAAACCTCGAATTAGTTTACATTCATTTATAGCGAAAATAATATCAGAGTAAATAGTTGTATAGTAATTTGAAGAAAACATTCCTTGAAGATTATTTATTGAGGGAAAATCATAAATCATATTCAGGAATTATACTAAAAGATTTTTATAAATTTTTAATTCTTTGATTTCCTCTGTTTAAAAAATATATCACTTAATCACTTTTGAAGAATATAAAATAGTACACGGCTGAGGAATCCGGTAAAATACCATGTATTAGAATATTAATAAAAAAAAATGAGGAATATTTATATAAAATAATTTTTAAAAGAATCAACTCCTGAACAATAGGTATTGAAGAATCTGATAAAATATCAATTATTGGAATATTAATAAAAATTAGGAATATTTATTTAAAATAATCTTTTTTTTAAAGAATCAACACCTGAACAATAGGTGGAGAGAATCAACAATTGAAAAGTATTTTTGAAAATAAACACTTGAATACTAGTTGAGAGAAAATATCACTTGAAACAAAAGTAAGAGGTATACGCCCTAGCAAAGAGATTTGGAAGAAAATCTTACACTTAATAGAAACAGGTTCACATCATTCGAAATAGAAATTAAGGATATAGATGCTTTCAAGAAGAAATTCAAAAGAATATAAAAATAACGAAGGAGAGTTCACATCACTTGAACAATAAGTGAGGGATAGTAAACTTGCCTCAATACATGAAGTTTCCAATTCCAATATCCCAACTCTTTACTCTCTTTACATCCATTTCTCTTTCCTTATCCATTTGCCTCTATATGACACACTCGTCAACTCCGATAATCTTTCCATTTTTCAAGATTCCATCTACATGTGCACTGGCTCTCAACCGGCCTTCTATTCGTACCTATATACAGGTAAAGTATTACTTCAGTACGCGTATAACCTTAACCGTCTAATCTTGTTCTACCAAAACGCGTCCTATAATGCTTTACACTTAACACATATAGCTCATACAGATCATATTCTCGAAATAGTAACATATAATCACATAAGCACTTAGCACTATTATTAACTTACACTTATACCTTATAACACATTGGTTCACAAATAGTTCTTGTTTAATTACTATAAAATTTAGAAAATAATTTTAAAGAAAATTGGACAGCACTTCCTTTAAAATATGACCTAACCTGTCAGAATACAATCGACCCAATCAATCAACAACAACCCTGTAATGAAATCTCAAAGCTCTCTTACATCTACAATTTTACACTCACTATTCGAATATAAACTCAAATAAAATCTCTGGTTGTCATAGAGTTCAACATATCACCTGTCACACACAAGCGTCGACTTACTTATACAAATAATTTCAATTATTCCTTGAATGTAAGCCATTGAATGTAAGCCAAGTAAAATCTGAAACCAATGGATCATACTAACTTACATATATAAATTATATCTCTGATAATCAACATCTTACAACCATAATAACTTGCCACCATAATTCATTTACATATCGAATTTGAACCAAATAAACCGACATAACTTTTGAAAATTAACTATCAGATTAGTTTCATCAACAACCACAGCATACCACTTAGTCCATACATACCTTTGGGTACACACTCATTTGTCTATTAACAACTACATCTCTGTTTATTAACAAACTCATACACAAATTGCACATACCCCCAATGCACACACACCTGCACCGCTATTACACACCTTACACACTACGCTACTGGCCCTGTTCCAACACTGCATAACGACATACATTAGGCGATCCCAGGCACAAAACCAGTCGCACACTCACACTAGTAGACTCTTACCACAACCTGATAACCCCATTTCACCACCATATCTCTCATCCTCCCTTTCTTAACACCCCAGAACATACATACTTAGCCCTTCCACCACCTTCTAACCACACCTATCTGCCCCTCTAACCTCCCCTGTGCTTCTCTCTTTACTCTTACTCTTTTTTTTCATCTCAAAACTAGAAAAACATACACACACAATGAACTCATGCACCCACTGTTCTTGCAACACATACACACCCGCAGACAGTCAACCCCCCCCCCCCCTTTTTTGTTTTTCCTGCCTCCTTCGAACAACATAGCCCAACAACCACATTTCTTCCTTAAACCCCATAATCGACCGTAACAATCATTACCAAACACCAAAGCGAACCAAACAATCAATCAAACTTAACAAACGAGTATAATTATCAAACGATTCGGTATAACCCGAACCCATCAAAAACCCCCAAACTTAACTTTCGATTTCACTGAATACAAACCACACATAAACGCAGCAACACTCAAAATCACACACACACGCTGTCATACCTATACACACAGACATACGCTGATTATCCACACCCACACACTCGGTAAGACACACACTCTCACGGTGGTCGGACACACACTCACGGTAGCAGTCGTAAACACCGCAGCTGCTCTTACCCATGCAGATATACATGAAACAGAACTCATATATATATATATATATATATATATATATATGTTTATGACAGGGAGGGGAAAGAAGAGGGAGAGAAAGAGATTTCGTAGAAGAAAGTAGCGAGAGAGTTAGAGAGATCGAGAGATTGGAGAGAATATTCCAGAGAGGTCGAGAGAGATTGTTTGGAAACAGAGCTGCAGAAAAGAAATTTAGGGATTTTAGCAATTTAGGGATTTTATGAAAGAAGGGGTAATGTAATATTTTAATAATTCTGAAAAGCAACTATCAAACACCTTAAATCACTTTTAAATTCAAAATTTAATATAAAATAGATGAAAATTAAATTTAAAAAATTTTAAAATAAAGATTATGAAATTTCAACCACTACAATATTTTTAAAATATTTTTAGGATCAAAAATGAATTAAATATGAATTTTTACAAGATTTGATCCTTTAAATAAAATAAAACTCTTAAAATCATTTTAAAATACTTAAACACCCAAAATAATTCTCCTAATAATTTTAAAAACTAAATAATATCATAAAGATAATATCACAAAAGATTTCGTGATTTTTAATCATTCCAATGATTTTATAAAATTTTCAAAAGATCGATAATGCATATTTAAATAGATTTTTAATCACAAAAATTCAAATAAAAAATACACAGACTCACATTTCACATATACATCACCATATAAACATGTAGACATGATGTCACATATATTCAATCCTAAAAAAAAAAAATCACACCATATATTCCACATTTAATATTAAATAATAATATTTATAATTACGAATTTTCTAAGGCGTTATACCAGAGATCGACACTCTCGCCTGAATAGCGCTTTGCAAGGCGGGATTCCAAAGTTAGCATGAAAGCTATCGTTATATGAGAATTTCATCAATGACAAATGATCGTCTGAACCTCCATCGAAATCAAGCATATATACTCTAAACATGTTTTTGCTGGTTTGAATCGTTCCCTTGCTTTTACCGTCTGTCCGAGAGCGACAAGTATTACTTACCTCTGACTCAATGTCTTAACCTTTCTTTAAAATTTTCTGAAATCTCGAGTTGAACCTCGTGTCTCATATGAGCAATAATACTCCATTATAAACTTGATTCTTTCCTTAACAAATTCCGTTAATTCGAAACATTTACTTTTCATATACGAATACCTGATCTACAGAAAATCGGGCATGACCTTTTCGTATAACGGACTATACCCTGTGTAACAACTTCAAATGCCAACCCAATCATTTATAACAACTCATTTCTGTACTCCAACATTTCACAATCTCAATTTAATCATACACAATGCTAATGCGAAATCTGCCTTGACTTGCAGTAAACATGTAAATAAATAAATCTACCTTGACTTGCAGTGAACAGATAAATAAATAAATCTGCCTTGACTTGCAACAAACATATAAGTAAAGAAGACTGCCTTGACTTGCAGTAAACAAACAAGTAAAGAAAACTGCCCTGACTTGTAGTAAACACGTAAGTAAATAATCCATGATACCTTGATTTCAATCTGTCAACCAAACCTTATATTATCTATTCTCGATCGCGTCCTTGAAATCGAATACTACAATCAAATATATACGTTATTAGATACACATCAAACACGATTCGATTAACAACTCAATTCTCACTCTGTAAAAACAATTTGGTTTGCTAAAACTTTTGAAATACATCCTCGAATATTTTATTGGTTTAAAACAAATCAAAAATCATTTTATCCACTAAAAATCTTTTTGAAAATACTTTTATATCCGTTTAAAAATATTTAGAATAATAAATTTTAAAAGAATAAAAATTTTAAAACCAAATACCTTCGAAAACATTTTTATCCTCGATATTTACAGTTTTGAAAACAAATAAACTTCATAACCTTGACTTTGAAATATTATCCCACTACAAAGACAAAAATTTTGTTATAACCTGTTTATAACATTGACTATCCCGGGGTCACAGCCCCCTCGATCCAAACACAAAACAACTTTCGTTCCAACAATTTTCAACCAACTCTAACTTTTACTAATATGAAAACTCGACTTAACATATGTCAAATCAATTATACGTCTTCAACAAATAACTCACGATCTTTTCAAAATCATTTAGACTACACTTATTTCGCGTCCTCTGAAATCAGCTTTCGAAACATAACTCTATATACACGACAAGGCCTCAGATTTAAACCATGAACATCACTTATTCTAACATTTAACATTAATCGAATTAACTACAGAATTACGGCAGTATACATAACTTTCCCTCGACACATACACAATAAAATACGCATCCACGACTTATCTTTTTTACTATCCAATTCCTCTCCAATCAACTCTTTCACATTCTGATTCATCATCTCATCTCGGTACTTCTTAATTCTCTAATAACTCAGGCTGAAATGTCATGATATAGGTCATCTTCGTTTGTAGATCTAGGCATTCGAACTTCCATTTTTAACTTCTCAAATTCTAATAGCTTGTAGCACATCGGTTTCTTTGATGAACCGGGAAGCCATGGCATAAGCCGCTGCTAAGCTCTGGGGCTCTTTATTGATTAACTCATAAACATATCTTTCATTATGTTCCGGATCCAGATTCCTTCGAAAAATGCTCAAGGCTTCACGTTCATCCAGGTTTGAGATCTTGTTAATTGCCTCTTGGAAACGCCTCATGTAATAGAGAGAAATTCATTGTCAAATTGCCGAATTGTCTCCAAGTGGCACATGTGAAGTTCGTGGGCTCGGTTTCCTCTGAACCTTTTTGGAAAAGATTCCCGGAATTCTTTCCAGCTATTAATGCTCCGAGAGAGGATCCGGCCAAACCATCTCTGGCCCCCCCCCCCCCTTCAAGGTTGATGCAAAGAATCGGCATTTGGTGATATCATTGTAAAAATAAATGAGAGCAATTTTCTCAAAGTAATTGACGTGTTCTTCGGGATCACCCATTTCGTCGAATGAGTCAAAGTTGTAAAGTTTTAGGTTTTTCTGCCTCGGAATTGCTTCCAGAGAATGGCTGAAAGGTGTCACGGTTCTTTCAATTTCCAGCCCGGAATCATTTCTGACTTTTTTCTGCAGCTCATGAATCGTATCAATCAGATTCTCTATAGGTTCCTCTTCGTCCGAGATAAGCTCCGGACTGACATCTCTATAAACTCTCTTTGATCCGGACCTTCTCAGAACCCGGTCCTCCTCTTTCTGGATTCTTTTATGGATTTTGAGTTCAAGTTTAGCCTCTTCCTCCTGTCGGATTTTCTCCCGGAGTTCAGCCAGTTTCTTGAGTTTTTCAGCTTGATTGTCTTTTTTCTTGCTTTGAGCTTTGTGGGTTGTTTTCGTTTGGGGCCCTTGCCTTTGTCCCCGATCCTGTAAAAGACAGAGACTCGGGACCGGTGTAAGTTGCCAGAATCACTAGAGTTTTCAGCTTGCTCTAGTTCAGGTGGAACTTGTGTCCGGGTTCGGTATGCCCAGATTGCTTCAGCTATGTCTTCTTTGGTGAAATTCTCCATGTGCATCGCAGCGAGAGGAACGTCAGTGTACTTGTACTGGTTCACTTCAATTTCAACTCTAGCAACACCAGGCCCAATCCCTATCCTCTCTAGAACCGGGTTGGCAATAGCCGGGACTAAGGGTAGGTCTGGGACCGGGTTCGGTTCCACTCTTTGGGCACTGGTGGATTGTCTCAGGATGGATTTGCTTCCTCTTGGCATGATTTCAGCAAAGAAGTATGGTTTTCAAAGCAATAATTATCACAAAATACAAGATTTATAATAGGTCTAGGTTAACTTTTGCGGAAATACGATATATATGCACATATTTTATGGTTCGAAACAAAACAAACCAACAGATCTAGCTAATTAATCAAGGTTAAAAGCTAAAAATCAAATCTTTATCGTAGATAATCAATAGATCTGGGTTAACGAAATCAGGTAAGGGCTTACAAATTGCATTTTAACAGAAGTTCGAGTGGTTTTTAGATCTTACTGGGCCCCCTCCTTCTAGCGCCAATAATAACTCCAGATTCCGATGGGGCTCTTCCTCTGTCGTTCCTACGCCTTGGTGCGGTGTAGCTGGTGGTTAATATCAAGAATATGAAGTATCAAAAGTGGAGGGAGGGTGTGTGAGTATGTAAAAATGTGTAGAGAGGATGTAATCCCTAAACCTTTTTTACTTGGTCTATTTATAGGCCAAGGATTAGGATTTAGGGGTTTGTACCTACAATCATGAGTGTTGGATCTTAGGTAGGTAGGACACCTGGGGCTTAAGGATGCATGACACTCGTCCAGGGGAATAATTGTGAAAAAGTGTGTCAGGCGCATTTTGGAGTGTGACCTCGTCATTCTTGGATCATGCACTTTGTTGACAATCATTAGTAGTCATTGTCAATTGGAGACCTTGATGATTACAAAGATTTGTGGTATCACGGGTTTTGTCTCCGGGACTTGAATGACATTCGCGAGTTCGAATTCGTTAGCAAGAGACGCCCAGGGTCGATGGAATTCCGGGTCCGGATTCCCCGTAGAAAGTAACCTATCATATGACACACGCCCCACAAGGAGCAATCATTTTCAGTTTCCAACGAAGTGAATGAATTAGGAGAAGAGTTTGAAGTGACTGGGGCCTGGGGGAACAAAAGACATGCAAAGCTAAAGTAATTTCAAAATAAATTTTGTTAAAAGAAAAGTCAACAAATTTGTTTATGGCATTTAAACAATCTCATCCACAGGAATCTGGTGCCGACATGCTATTGTATACTTGTATGCTATACAAACCAACACGCTATACTCCCTCCGTCCCAAATTGTAAGAGCTGGTTTGACTTTCACGGAGATTAAGAAAATTATATTTGACTTGTTAGGTGGCAATATGTGGTTGGTTGGTTGTGAAAATGGGTGTAAAAAAAATGGGTAAAGTAGGAAAGTAGTGGATGTAATAGTGTTTATTTAATAAAAAAAGGAGTATAAAATAGAGAAGTAGTGGGTGTAATAGTGAAAAGTAGTGTTCAAAAATAGTAAGTTTAGTAGGTTCATTCTTTTTGAAACGTCCCAAAAAGGAATAAGGGTAATATAAAATGGGACGGAAGGAGTCCTAACCAACACATGAATCATATATGATTCTACAAGTACGTACAAGTATTTAAAAGAGTTAAGCTTGCTAATTCATGCATCACTTGATTACGATTAGGTTGGACAATTTATATGTCTTGCAAATTACAACAATCTATGGACGAAATGTTGAATTTTTTTCAGTAATACTTGATGCGAG
This sequence comes from Saposhnikovia divaricata, assembly GCA_036435485.1. Classification (NCBI taxonomy): domain Eukaryota; kingdom Viridiplantae; phylum Streptophyta; class Magnoliopsida; order Apiales; family Apiaceae; genus Saposhnikovia; species Saposhnikovia divaricata. The sequence goes on from CM071600.1 coordinate 137,897,428, forward strand.
TTATTCGATATTTGCAACGTTATCCACATAACAATTGCTTGCAAAACTTCAATGGTTCTTATTAACATGACAAATATAAGAGTGAACAATTTAGTTTAACTTTAACTTGGATCCAAAAATTGTTGGTAAGATTATAATATAAACTAAATACTGAAAATAATATAAAAAATCAAGTCACGTACATAACACCACACTAGTTGGTTGTAGAATAAATAAAAGGGGCTCACAAGATATAAACATACAAAATCGTATCACATCTTGGAATGCCCACGGATCCTACTCGGCTTGTGTACGTTATGAGTCGGTGATATTTGAATGCTGAGTGGGGTTTCCTTTCAAGTTTCAACCATCCATAGTATTTGGCAAACAGACAAAATCCATAAAACAAGTTGCCAACTTTATGGTTATCATTAATGCATATAAATTTAGCACGATAACGAAGCCCATTGACGCAAGACAATAATCTGGTATTCCGTCCCTCCCTTTTCATTTTTTGGTGATTAAATTGATCAATTTTTATTAAATATTAAAAATTATTTAATTATTATTCTTGTAATTAAAAGTTGCTTTATAACATAAATTATATATACTTTTCAACGATATAATTTTTCATTTTTTACAATTATGTAATGTATATAAATTTCAGTCAAATTTTGATCGATTTGATTAATTAAAATTAAAAAATGACATATATTTTGAAACGAAGATAGTATTTTTTAAGAATTGGCTTTTTCATTGTAGACAATTTTTGATAACTTGATAATATTAATAGTTTTTGTAGAGATACCGAGTTTCAACTCCTTGCTCTCGAAACTTCTCCAACTTTGATATGAAGAGTAAAGTTTATACCGCACTGGTATTTTAATTTTTAAATAATTAAATTACTTATAAATAAGCGGAATATGCCAGTTGTGTAATGCATAACAATATGATCCAGACTGGTGTAACAGGAGTTGCTGTTGAGTCTGAATCTTTGAGTGTAATAAACTGATGAGTTTGTACTGTCAGAGCAAGTCCAATGCTAAATGTAAAATAACTATAATTATTGCTATAATTTAGCATCAAAAAGTGTTCAAATGCTAGTTGTATTTTGTATCCAAATGATTTCAAATTTAACTAATTTTAAATGATGATGTGGCATGGATGCATAAATGCATCTTTGGTTTCAAATATAGAACCAGATGCATTTATACATATTTGCATAAATTCATGGATTTTTGAATACCATCAAATTTAAATGGATTGTTTTAAATCCAGATTGAATACACCGAAATTTTAAAAGACTTTTTGAAATCCTAATTGAATACCCTCGGATTTTAAATGACATTTTGAAATCCAAATTGAATACATCAAGATTTTAATGGATTTAAAAAAATCCAAATTGAATACCCATAAATTTCTAAAATTCCTCAAAATCCCAATTAAATACACCCCTCTTAATATTATTTGAAATTGTAATGAGTATAATATTTAAGAAATGATAGATAGGAAATTGTTAAATATAGAGCAAACTTTAAAATTTCAGAACAACTTTCATAACATAGATCAAATTATCCTTGACATTAACTTTAATTATAATAGTTTCCAAAGAAATATTGTTCAGAACACTACAATTCTGAGGATATCATTACTATTATATTGAAGTCGAAAGATTAAAAATTTATCGGTGTAATTTTCAATTTGGTTATCCTAATTATTAAAATAAATAATGATATAATATAATTAATTGTAATTAGTTATTGTCACTTTCACATTTACTTTTAGTGAAAAATATTAATTTTTATAAAAACATCAATCATACCACATCTTCAAAACATTAATATTTGCTTTGTAATTAAAATAAGTTATCTTTTTTATTTAAAACTAATCTTACAATCATTAATATAACCAAAAATATCACCATATTTTCAATTATTAATAAAATATATTAAAAATCCCTATACGTCGTTTATAATAAGAAAATATTAGTATAATCAATAAAAATGAGTATATTAAATTATATTAAATGAAAATTAAAAAAATTAGTAAAATAATAATTATAAAAAAACATAATTATAATATTAAATAAAATTTAATAAATACCCAAAATATCGTATCTTTCAATCAATTTAAAAGACTTTTACTTTTAATTTAACATTTTAACCTTTATACACACCTAAAATATCGTATCTTTGAATCATTTTTGAATAAAAAAATGATTGAAAGATGATTGAAACACGATACCTTTTAATTTAAAACATAATTTTGCAATCATAATCTTTCAATCATTAATATTTCTTTTCTAATTAAACATGTTATCTTTTAATTTAAAACATAATCTTACAATTACTAAAATAATACCCAAAAATATTACACCATATCTTTCAATCACTTATAAAAATATATAATAGAAATCCGTATACAACGAATAATTACCGTTAGATTTTTAGCAAAAAAATCAGAATCGTTAGATTTGATGATTAAATATTTTATATGATTAAGTTATTTTACAAAACATTCAAAATTCGAATTTCATCAATGACTTATTTATTTTAAAATTTCATAATATAAATTTTAAATCATGCATATCATTAATTAAATTTAGAGGTTGAGGAACCTGAGATATATCTCAGGTAAGTTCCCTAAGATATCCATCTTTTATATGTAAAAATAAGGTGGGTGTTTTAGTAAATTCACAATTTTTTTAATTAGCCCTGCGAGACCAGGAAAATTTAGGGTTAGTTTGTATGTATATTAGGAAAAGTTTCCTAAGATATATCTCAGGATCCTTTTTCTCTTAAATTTATATATTATTTAAATTATCATTAAAATAAATATCAAGCATGTATGTTATGTGCCAAACATTTTGTTAAAATAATATAATGCTATAATTTATTTTAAATTAAAAACAAAAGATAGATGAAACAGAGTAACATTATTTTTTCTACCTAATCAAAGAATGTACATATATAATAGAACAAGATTTCAAACAATGCATCGAAAACATTGTATTATCTTAGCACCAAAATTCTTTTTTTTTTTTTTTTTTTTGCTAAGCACCAAAATTCATTTTTTAATGCTAAATTATAGCAATAGCTCCATCAATTTTAGCACAACCATTGAACATGGCTCTAACACAATCCATTTGTTTCATATTAAGATTTGGCAAACTGCCTCTGCAAACATTTATATCCAAATGTTCAATATTATATTACTCATCCAGTTCAGCTGGTGTATCCACATCCATCTGCAGTTTTGAGCCTGCCCCTGTATTATTGTTTATCCGAATAAGCAATATTTTCAATGTACAAAACTTACACTCAACACTCACACAAATTGGTATGGCTATATTAACAAAGTATAAAAATTGCGAACTAGATATAATCTCACGACAAGCAATAATAATATGAAGAAGGAAAGAGGAGTTTCTGTGTATGGGTGATGGGTCCATGGATTGGAGTGGCAGCATGTGAAACCTTGAAAGATATAACAAGGAGGGATCAACTGGAATAGTTTGTTCAAGAGCCAGAGACAAACATATTTACCATATTGCTTTAATCTACTTGCATACAAAGTGGAGATCAATGCAGCAAAACAGGAGATGGTATTTGTTGTGTTATATCTTTATCCACTCTAGGCACGGGCACAAACCCCAGCAAAACCTGGCAGGATAGTAGTCTTTTAGGTAGACCTCCCTGCTAAAACCTATGATGTAGAAACTGAATGATCTGTTGTGGTCCTTCATGGTAACACGAGTAACTGGGATGACAGAAATGGTATGTCGCTCGCATATAATACGTGCAGTCGGAGCTACTGGGGCTCTGTCTGCAATCACCTCAGAAGAGAATTTGTTGAGGAAGTAAGAATCGGCAAAAAATGCAGGAGTACATTGATAGGCTTGGGTGTTGCACAATTGCACTCCTCTGGCTCTGTGGAAGACCTCATCTGGCACAGAGGCAGCTCCACTTGTTGCACTTACCTTTCTGGTAGATGCAGTTTTCCTAAAAATGCAAAAGTAGATATTTAATATAAATTTTTGTTGGTCATTTGAAATTAAGATATATACCACAAATTAAAATGCTTTTACTATTTCAGTTGGTCCAACCTTTAATCAACCACACTAGTCTTCGGTAGAATTTTCTAAGATCAATACTACCTACCACATCCATATCTTAAACTTAGCATATTTAAAAGTAGAACTACGTGCGATGAAGCAATTCAATTAATCTGCAAAATTTATATGGCAGGAAAAACACAAAACAACATTTTTACTTGACCACTAGTTTATTTATCAAGTAGCAAGAGTATGCGAGCCTCTCTATTTAGGGACTATCCTCGAGCCTAGTGAGGCAGAAGGAAAACCACTACTCAAGTTTAATGTAGGTTCATCACACTATAGAAATAGTGTTAATGCTTCCCAAGGTTTCAGATTTCTCACCCATTGATTTTTTCTTTGCAGTAAGATGACTCGGATGTGTTCTAATATTAAAAATTTTATAGGTTGGTTGCTTATCAAGAGAAGAGCACAAACCATTAACAGTCCTTCTGTTTCTAGCATCACATGATAATGTTAACATTTAAGATGGTATAATTACCATTTAACAACAGCTACTTTGCGTGTCAAAATAGATCCACTGCCACTGCATGTTCCACATTTAACTAGCCCACCAGATCCACAAGTTGCACAAGGAATCTTTCCCTTGCCTTTACATATTATACATCTGCAGTAATCAATAACTTATTAGAGAACAGTGTGCTTTAAAACAGAGAGCGACGTTATTGACACCAAAGAGTTACCGATTCTGACCAAAAATTACGAAAAAAGTGGAGCATCATATGCAGATTAATTACTATATGAATCATAGACAGATTAACTCTCCCTAGCCATTATATATTAAACATCTGCGTCAATAACTTTATCCGAGAACCAAAGAGCTCTTGATCTAGCGGTATTGTACGCACTCCCTTTACAGGAGGTTGAGGGGTAATTACCTTGTGAAAGGCAAAGTGGATGGGTGTGTGTGTTATAAGCAATACATATAACTTAATCAGAGAACACCTGTGCATTTCATTTGTAAAATAGAAAGCATTGTTGGTGATACAAATGAGTTATCCAATTAACTGAACAAAAATTGTGCTAAAAAAGTAGAGTATTCTGTCTAGATAACTAGTATTGGCACGCTATGCGAGGGACCAGATGTGAAATAAAGACCACTTGATCCACAGTGCTGTTTATTTTTGCAGTTCTATTGTTAACATGAGGTGATGGTTGTCCAGAAATCTAAATTGTAAACTTCAAAATTAAAAAGTAGTAAACTCACATTGTGTCAGACCCATCTCTATGAGCAATCAGACCTCTTCCATGACAACTGAGGCACTTGGTCATTTGCTGTTCTTGATCTGCATTGCAACTTGGGCACACAAGATCGCCTCGACCACCACAATCTGCACAAGGTGCATCAGGAATGGCTTTAAGAACACAAATTTGTAACTAAGACAACCCGAGGAACTAATAAGCCACAGTTTCATAATTTGGAAACATAACAGCGGGTGACTGTAAGATAGTATGAAACAATAGAGACTTAAAAGTGAAAACATGTATCTTGCAACATATATTCATCTAACCACTCCAGAAGTTTACAAGCCTGAACATGATGATTATTACCTGAACATTTCACAATGGAATCAGAGTGAGGGATATGGGTGCGCGACTCTTTATATGGTGTGAATAGAACAGGAAATTCAGACCTTAAATCCAATTCCCAGAGTCCAAGTTCTGGTTCCTTGTGCTTTTGAAATTTATTGCCGCTAAGATATGGCTCACTTTCTGTAACTGTTTCTCTTTCCTCTACAAATGTCTCTAGAGTTCCAACGTAAACATTGCAGTCTTCCACGGCTTGGATCTTCCATGCCCGAGCTGGTCTACTCCCCCAACAGCAACGGTGACCAACATGATCAATGAGTAATTCACGTATTTCTACTTCATCCAGCGTTTGCCTACACAGATGATTATTATATCAATTACTGCTAAAGAAAACAATGTACAGGAAACGCATCTGCAATGCTAGTGATACTTTGACAGTTTGACTCAATATCAGACAATTGTAGCATATTAACATCACCAAACTACATATTCATAGTTGAACACACTATTTTACTAGTTAGGTTATGCCACTTCAAAACTCAGGCTCAACTAGCCCTTTTTAGATACTCCAGGGAAAGCTGTCTTGGGAGAACTGTTATAGTTTTGCTATAATTGATGCTAATCAGCCTCAATCTGCCTACTGTTTTGATTCAAAGGTCCCCGCATGACCTCCACTTATCTTCCTTTTCTAAGATAGAAGTACAAAACAAGGTACAGTTTTTTTTAATCATAAAAAAACCAAGAAGGATCCTGCTACAGAGCAAACATTAAGAAAGTATACCTGCTAATTCAACTCACAACAAATTTCATGTACAATAGAACTACTAAGGTGGAGTGAGTGCAACCTATAGTACTCTACAAACAGTTACAAAAACTCTACACTGCACTAACAAGAGATTCTTGACCAATAATCTAAAGTGAGCTGCATTAATATTTACAAACAAGAATGGTGTAAGATTTAATAGGGGTGCTCGGCATGAAGAAATTATCATTCACGTTCAACCTTACCTTTGAAATTCACTAGTGGTGCCATAAGCTCCTCCATATGATCCTTGATTAGCACTAGCTTGGTCTGAAAATTACAAATTATGATGTTAATAGCTTAATGCTGTATATATTCTGACCCATATATAGCATAACCTAGTAATGCAGAGCATGGAATCACAAAATTAATTTGTATTTATTTATTGTCAGTATTTAGGAATAAATTTAATTGTAATTTATTTAAGAAAATATATAGCTGCCATTACTTACAAAGTTCAAGTACATTATACAAATAATAAATTCAGGAATATTCTAGATCAGGGTAAGAAAAGGATTTGTTTCCTTTATTATTAGGATTTCACATGTTGGTAAAGCATTGAGATGTAAATTTTTTTATTATAGGCAGACTTTGATTGGTTATTGAAATTAAGAATTGTTTTCTCTTGTTATGGACTGCGATTCACACGAATCATTCTCTTCCACGGTTGAGAAATCTTAGGGGTAGTGGTTCTTGTGCAGTTGGATCACCTTAGAGCTTGTGAATTTTATGCAATTAATCCAACCAATTCTATCTTTTTAACATTTTTCTTCATGTCCTGCATCACCTACTAGTTTACTTGCTGCAGAAGAAGCAACTGTGTTGCCTTTGTTTACTATTCATGTGTAAACCAAAGCTATCACAGTGAGTAATCATATTTTGTCAAAGTGCGTGATTTTGAACTTAAAGCTATCTCTATAACAACAAAGGAAACTGAAAAACAGATGAGTTCAATAACTGAATGTCATGGAAGATTTGCGCGTGCGGACACGCATATATGGGCTGAGTTCTATGGAGTACTTGGAGTCCCAAACATGTTTTGCACAACAATGCAAAACAAATTGTTATACGAACATATTCAGCTTGGTACTCCAAGTACAACAATATAATTGGTAGTTCATATAACTTTTGCCCATATATCTATATATATCATGAACCTGTAAGGCTCTATATTATAAGTCTGGGAAAATGGTATACGTAAGATTTTGATTCATACAGCTTTGTTCGGGAGAGGCGAGGGGGCTAATGAACAGAATTATATCTGAATTTAGGTGACAAATGTAATCATGACATGGTAATCCTTTTCCAACAAAGTTATGGATCAGCCTGACACTTGTAGATAAACACACTTTCTAACAGCGTAGACATCATCGAGTGAATACTTGCATAAGCTATAGTTCTAATAAAGGTCACTACTTTCTTGAAATTTCAGCAAAGGAGTTTTAAATATATAATGGCGACTTTCTGTACATCTTAACAACATTCCTTGTTGATAAATACCCAAAATATCTATGATCAAGCTCTATATATTATGAGTCCTAATGATAATTACACCATATAGATATACATTCAGTATGTAGAGTAGTTGAGTGAGTAGAATACCAATAGGATAGGGCTCCGGAGAGCTGATGAGGGGAGCATGAAGAGACGGAGGATAAAGATCAGAAACAGTAGCAGCTGATCGAATCTCATCAACACTGACTTCAGTTCCAGCCAAGGAAGAAGTAGGAAGTACAGAGCCTGACCTCCCAACATACTGATATGAACTCCATTTCTCGCTTTCTCCTCCCCCTTCTCACAAACAACACACAAACACGTAAAATTTAATAAAAAAAATACCCACATAGATCAAAGTAAGTCCAAGAACAATCTAAACACAAGCTTAGTTCTTATCCACTAACCAAAGTACACAATCAAGACTCAACACAGTGCTTTTACAAAAGCGAGACACTAGCTTACATATATCCAATAATGAAAAATACCCACAAATTAAAGACTCAAAATTATTATAAAGAACACATCTTTTTGCAAAAATGAGATGACTAGAGTAGAAAAACGTTGACATACACAAAAAGGGGCAAGAATGATAGCAACTTTAACAAAAATCAAGAAACATGAGAACAAAGAAAAGTGAATAAACCGGAGATCAGAGGCTCCTCCATTGTGCTTTGCTGCTCCATCTACTTGTAGTTGATCTAGGCAATCACAAGAATATTTATATAAAAATGAAGTAGTCGTGGAATTATCATCGACAATATATATAATAATTAAATTTACTTGGTTTAGAAGGAAAAAGAGGGGTCAAAATAGATATATACAACAAGTATGATTATTTTGAGCCTGTTTGGCTTTTTATCACTACTTAGAGCAACTTCAACAGCTCTTAATTTTTTCTCTAAAAATAATATAAATATATTGCCTCTTAGCTATTTAAGATACAAAAATATTTATTATCTCCAACAATTCTTCTCAAATTTACTTTCTATCCATATTTTCCTGTTACATAACTATAAAAAGGAGGCAAATTGTACAGATATCATACAAACGAATATTCATCTATTTAAAATTGGATGAGGAAGGAAGCTATCCTCCTCACTGTTGAGGAATTATACTCGGCTCTTAATTTTTGGCAGAAGGTTTAGGAGCCTATTGGAGACGTGTTTGGTCACAAATTCCTCAAAATATAGCTTAAGAGGTCACATAAAGAGCTTCTTGGAGTTGCTCTTATAAACTTATTTTCGGGTAAAAACTTATTATCGGGTAAAAATTTCATATTTTGATAAAAAAAATTTATACAAATATTTAATGTATGTTTTTTTTTTGAATATTTAGGCTTATAGCCTTTTACAATGAGTATCTATTCATTGACAAATCTCTTGGTAAGCGAGTATCGAACCCGGAACCTCTTGGTCGACTAGAGGTAAGCTCAAACCAACTGAGCTACCTCAACTTGCTTTAATGTATTTAATGTATTTAATGTGGTAATCGAGTATTTAATGTATGTTTGAGATTCTATAAGTTGTAAAAATAAAGTTAACTTTTTTTAGAAAAAATTAGGAATCTCTAACTTTGTCTTAAAATAAGTTAACTTATTCTGCAAAAAAAATTCCCCAAACACCCCTATATCAGCAGAGAGAATGAGGGTTGGATTGAATTTGTAAAAATTCCAGCGAGGGTGTCATAAGATATGGATAATTAGGCTGCAATTTCTTGTGAGCTTCCCGGCCTCCTCTTCTATCAGCAGCTACTGTACATTGGTATTTATTTCAAGTTATTTTGTCTTTTTTTTCGCCCAAACATCCATTACTGTATATTTAACTTTAACACAAAGATTATCATTTTAATGGTTGTAAAGTTAAGATTTTATCTATACATTTTCAAAAATTACAAAAATGTTATCTTTTAATAAGGGTGAAAGACAATTTTGCCCTATTTTTAGAATCAAACTGACGAAACTAACCACTTTCAAGATTATTGACAAAAATACCTGATGGGATACGCAAATGGAAATGGAGTGTCAACTAATACGCAACTGATGATGGAGTATTGTCTAACATAAGTTGAATATGGTTTCAATAATACGCATTCTTTAATTAGGTATTCAACAATACGCATTTATTATAGGAGTATTTGAATTCAATATGCATTTTTTGAATGTGTATTGTTATTATATATAGCAATACACTAGTAGGTAGTTTAGCTTATACTTTCTACCCTCGACAGTTGTACAATCCCATGTGATGTCTCTGCCACTTTTTAATTTACATGCCTTTGTTCTCTGCAAGCAAACACTGGCACGGACTAACAAACTCATAATACGCATTTGACGATCCTGTAATCAAACGGTTATAGTTGTCCATTATTTTGAAAATGGTCAATTTTGTAAAGATCAATAAAAATAAGTTATATAACTAGGACATACACAATTGTGTATATTTGTAATAAAATCATCATTATATAATAACCTCACTCCATCCTTAAGACTATGTTCCTGAATTAATGAAAGAAAATAAAAGAATAGAAAATGGGTTATTTTCTTTTCTCTCCAAATCTTTCCAAAAATGGGAAGAAGATTTTGAAAACAAATATATAAGAATCTTCTTTTCAAATCTTTAGAAATCTTTTTTTTTCTTCCAACAAATATCTTTCGGGAACAAGCTGAAGAAATCAAATCTTCAACTTTCTTTTCTTTCCTTTCAAAAAAAGGTTTTTGGAACATAGCGTAAAGCTATGACCGTTCGAAAGAAAGTAATGAATATCCATCTTACTATAACCATATTTCAAAGCATAATCTTCAAACTCAAATATAGTTATCTTGTTTGTGTCAACATTATCAATGATTTCAACGGTTCCCCCAACATATACAGAATTACCATTACCCGAATTTGGAGTAAAGGTCCCATTATGATGCAAATAAATCGAAATCCTATTTTATATGCTGTTGTAGAAAGTAAAAATAGCATCGATTACAACATCAAATTGAAAAGAATCAAATTCATAACATAACTCACATGATTTTAATAAGAAAATTTCAAAAAATTGATCATAAAGACAAACCCTAAATGCTCTGTACCAAAAACCCTAAAGATAAGTTAAAAGCATGCCTTAAGCGATGATAATGAGATGATGACCTGATCACCAGATGCTGTTATCCTTCAATTGCTTCCAAGATTTGACCAATGATGCTTCAGTTGTTGTCAATCGATTAGGGTTTTTTCTTCGCCTCTTCCATTTTCTTCCCACCTTAAGACACAAGTGATACTCTAGTGAATATATATCATCTTGTTTTGTTTTTGTTTTTTTTTATATATTTTATACTACTCATTTACATGTCATCATGCCCACTCAGCTCCACGTGATGCCATGTCATAGACTAACGGTGGAATGGATGTTTACCGTCAACTTTGACCATTTTGATGCTTTGACTCTAACGGCTAGAACAAAAATACGAAAACAATGACGAACTTGAGTCAAATTGGAAAGTAATGACTCAGTTGATATATTTTAATAAAACTGGTTATGAGTTTGATATTTTTCCCATTTATAAAATATACAATAAAAGTTAGGGATGACAATGTAACTGTTAATGGGAGTTCTCAGCTTAGCACTAGTAGTGATGTAGATAATATGACACTGAAATTCAACTAATCATTGCAAGGGTGAAGGTGAAGCATCCTGGTTCCCAACTGCCTAGCTTGGTGTAGATAGGAATTTGTGGCTGAAGCCACTTTCTTATCAGGTTCATCAGTTGTTATGGCTTATCATATAAGTTAACACTCTGTTTTTTAGAGCTTAGATGTTATTTACTTTTGAAAACAGACTGTTAAATGCATCTGCAATTTGTAGTTATTTTGAATTGATTTTAAATTTCGGTTTTCGGTAATAACCGATGTAACGCCCCCTAATCCCTTACCAGGAATCCGGGTCGTCACAACCTTAACCATACACATACATACCTTTGCGGAATATTTAATCACATGCTCACAATATAATCTACAACAATATTCATAATAAACTTCATCCTTTACTCCACGGGTTATAGTCTTAGAACGAGTACTTAATGATCCAAAAGTTTTTACACAATCAGAGTATCCGCTAGAATCTTATTACAACTTCTACCTAGAGTTATTACAATACTTCTTCCAGCTTATTCTCATATCCGGAACTTTTCTTCTAGCATGGTGCGTCCGTTGCATGACCTTTCCCCTTATCACGGTTCGCCACACTAGTGCCAGCTTTGGTTGCCACTGTTTTATAGTATTTAAAAATAGCAAGAATGAGCAAAAAAAAATTGCCCAGCAAGTTTTATACACCAGAATCAAATACATATATTCGGTTCGGTTCGGTTAAAATCGAATACTCACCCTTAAATTTATACAAATGTTGGGATTCAAACGACTAACCTTCTCCTATCAAACTCATGTCATAATCACTGTGCTATACTTAATTTTAAGTTTTGTTTAAAAATTCTAAAAGATAAATCACATCTTCTCTTTTTGTCTCTTCCACTTTTATTTTTATTTTTGAGTAAATGAAATATTGATTTATATTATTTCTAAAAAATTGGATGGATAAAACTACAAAAAATATTCTAATCGATTGAGTATACTCTACAATTCTCTTTTTCCATTTTAGATAATTGATATAAAAATAAAATTTTAGATATACATAATGTAATTTATTTACATGCGTCTCCATGTACATATTAAATTCTTGAAATAAATAATAAAATTTGGTTTTAAGAAATATGTTAATTTTAGTTATCAAGTCATACATAATTAATAATTGTATCACATTAGTTTTAGGTATATAAAAATTAAAATATGTGAGTTATATTACGGGATTTTGATTGACCAACTATTTAGACTTTCAACGATTTAAATATATGATTGATCTAAAAACATAAATATGTAAACCTACACAAAAAATAATTGAAATTATGTTAAAAAGATGAGAACTCTAAAAATATGATCTATGTTATATACAAAAAATAACATAATTAACATTCAAATTAAATCAAAAAAGATATAAATTTTTAAATCATAAATATTACAAAACTACCATAATTATTTAAAATGATCAATTAGACTGTAACTCGACTAAAAAATATGGTACATATGAATTTTTGTATAAAATGATAACTTGGTCAGTATAATATATAATGGTTGAGTTATAACATATACTTAGATCAGTATACGATAAAATCAAAAAATTTGATTTTAGATTTTATATACATGCATGGGTCAGTAAGTTCGTTTTATTATATTTGACATCGACTGAAATATTTAGAAAATTTTAAAATTGAGTTAAAAAACTTCATGAGCATACACACATAAATAGGCTTGGTATTTCTCAAGCTCATTCTCTAATTTTAAGAAAAACTAACAATAGATAACAGCACAAATCATCATCAATGGCTTCACTCACAAAAACTTCATCCTTATTAATCTCTTGTCACTATACATTTCTTTAGTCCATTTTCGAAAAGCCCATAAAATTTTTAATCAGGCTAATTCCCCTAGCACTATTGTTCGAAACCAAATGATTACAGGCTATTCGATGACTCGAATGTCTGGTGAGTCGATTAAGCTTTATAGTAGAATGGTAGGTAGTGGAGTAAAGGTAGATGGGTACACATATTCGTATGCTATTACTACGTGTGTCAAGGCGATGGCATTGAGAGAGGGAATGCAGGTTCATGGGAGGGTTTTGTGTAGTGGGTTTTTTAGAAATGTGGTGGTGAATACTAATTTGGTGAATTTTTATGTGATGGGAGGAAGGGAGGGTTTGTTGGGGGAGGCGCGGAGAGTGTTTGATGAAATGTGTGAGAGGAATGTGGTTACGTGGAATTGTTTGTTATCGGGGTATGCTTGATTGGGGGGGAGATTGATGAGGCTTGTAATGTTTTTGACGAGATGGTGGGAGGAATGTTGTTTCTTGGACAACTATGATTGTTGGTTTTGTTCGAAATGGGAAGTGTAAGCGATTGTTGTCTTTGTTTCATGAAATGTGGAGAGGCTATGTGAAATTTGATCGGGTGACTTTGGTTGCGGTATTGTCAGCTTGTGCTGAATTGGGTGATTTGAGACTGGGAAGGTGGATTCACTCTATTATGTACGTGGGAATTTGGATGTTGAGAATAAAGAGGAGTTGGTGCCATTATATAATGCGCATGTACATATGTATGCTAGTTGTGGTTTTGTTGATGAATCTTTTAAAGTATTCAAAGTGATGCCAAGGAGAAGTACTGTTTCTTGGACAAGTATTATAATTGGATTTTGCAAAACAGGGTCGTGAACAAGAAGCTATTGAGGTCGTGGACATCTGGATGAATCGCACAGACTTATTATGACAATGCCTATGAAGCCAAATGATGCAGTATGAGGAGCTCTTTTAGGTGGTTGCGAAATTCATAAGAATGCTGAGCTTGCTTCTCTTGTAGCTCAAAAAATGGTTGGGGAGCTTGATCATGGCCAAGCTGCTGGTTACCTTGTGCTGTTATTAAATGTATATGCCACTACAAAGAAGTGGCAAGATGTGGTAAATGTGAGAAGTACCTGAATTAGAAGATGTGGTAAATGTGAAAAGCTGGTGTATGTTTAAGTCTTCTGATTTGAGAAGTACCCGAGTCGTCCAAATTCTTAAGACAGAAGGAATGAGATTCAGAAGGAATGAGAATCTTGGTTTTGGAGAATTGATTATCATATATTTTTAGATTAGATTTGATGATGGAAAATGACTACAAATTTGGGTCTACGATTTATGGATACAAGATAGGTGGAAAACTCAGGTCAAAATCGGAGGCTCTCAAAATAATTAAATCAAATGAAGAGATGAATTATATATATATAGCACTGTTAGTACTCATATAGCGGTTAGTACTTAATTAAGGACTATAATACCCCTGTCAAACTAACTCCGTTTAGGCCAAGTGACGGAAGTCATTTAAATGTTTAAAAATATAATTTTGAGCCATCATAGTGCAAGATTTGCAACATTGGCCATCAAAGTGCCAAAAATTAATTTTACTCGCCACCATGTTGTAATTTACTCTTAGATAAATTGAAATCTTATCATTTATCATATTTTATATTACAAATTACTTGAATATATATATAATTTTGGACGAGAAATTAGTTCAGTGCCCGTGTCTTGCACGGACTTTTACGCTAGTTTTACATTATTTGTCTTAAACTTATATTTATTTTGGAAATATATTTGAGCCTTCAAAAAATTTGATTAATATGGTTAATCTCGCAAATAATTTTCCAAATTTTCGATCTAGTAAAATTAATTAAATTATATTGAACAAAAATCAACGAAAAGAAAGAGACAAAATATAAAATTTAGTAACTTAAAATATTGCTAGAAGTATGGGATTGTTCTCTCTTTAGCTCCTAAAGAAAATGACATTGTCAAAATCGTGCGATACATGTTATTTTTTTAATCATGTGAATGTTTTTAAAATTAGGGAAGGAAAAAAATCTAAATAGAAGGATTTTAACCTTCTTTTAAAAAAAATTACATATTTTTAAGGATAACTTCAATTCAACATTATAACAACGTGTTGTTCGTTATATAGGAAGATATATGTTTTCAATATTAATGATGCAACATCAAATTTGATTTCGAAAGTACATTTGATTTCATTTTTACACCAATTTGATCTTTTTCATAATTTCTACTATGTTCTTGTGTTTGTTAATTAAAAAATAAATTTATACTTTATGTTCCATCTATATCTTAATATATCCTAACAAAATACTTATTTTTAAAAAAGGTATGTTGAGTATGAAATACACACCAAGAAAATACAGGGGGGTGAATGTAATTTCAAACTTTCTTGGTTTTTCCTTCGAATAAGAACTTGTTTGAATCTATTTTGGTGGTTGTAGCTGAGTGTGTAGGTGTTTAACAAATATCAAATGCGGAGATAAGAACACAAACAAACTCACTTTAATCTAATAGTTTATTAGATCGAAGTATGCTACAAACTGTGAATATAAATGAAGTATTCTCAGTTTCATTTTTCTCTGAGTGATTTTCTAACTGTGAAACTTAACAGCTAAGGAAGTGAGTTGTGCACTTATTGAATATGTGCACAGTCAACTTTTACAAAACTAGTAACAGACGGATTCTCTTTTCTAACTTGTCTATACTACTTTGGTGCAAGTCTGGGTAACATGTGATATATTGTTTTACTCTAACCAGATCCACTTCTTCAGCTGCTTTTCCTTGAATTTCTCTCTAAACTTCTTTGTAAACTTTTCCAGGTACACTCTACAACAAATTGACAATTGCAGGTACCTTGGTTTGTGTAGATTTTTTGTCTTGAGAAACTTCTGCAAATTGTTTTCTAAAAACACATTCAAGAAATGGCTAAGTACTTGATTCGATGACTATTTTGAATGGCTAGACAACTCTGAGTTCTCGAACAAGCCTTTTTAGAGATATCAAATTACTTCCCAAATGAGTCTTTACTTTTGGAATCCTTGAGATGTCGAATATCTTCTTGACTTATGGAATCCTTGAGATGTTGAATAGCTTTTGTATCCTTGAGATACCGAATATGATTTTGACTTGATTGACTCGTTGAGAACTCGAATGGAACTTTGACTTCTTGAGTTCTCGAATAGAGTTTCTTGACATGTTGAAACCTTGAGAAGTCAAATTTAGCTTTGACTTGTTGACTACTTGAGATATTGAACATTGTATTTGACATATTGAATCCTTGACTTCTCGAATAGAGCAAATTACTTCTCGAATTCTTGACTTCTCGAATTTGTACTTGGGCAAATTTACATTCTTCAAACTCCACCTGTGTTTATTTCTTCAGCCTTGTTCTTCAAACTTGAGGCATGATCCATGGATCTTCTTTCAAGCATTATTTCATGACTTTTTTTACAACACACAGATTAAGATAATGCCTGCTACAAGTACAATTTACAAGATGGAAAACCTAACTAAAGGGTTCCCCAACTAAGGGGTCATGTAAGTAATACAAAATATTACTGTGTTCAAGTAGACTTGTTATTATATGGTTACAGACATGCCTCTGTTACTAACAATCTCCCCCAAATTGTGAGTAAGACCCTTAGTCACATTTCATGTCTGATAACAAGCCTAACATACATAAAAGATAAAACTAGAGAAATACATGTATGAACTTGATAAAAATTGGGAAAACAAGTACAAAGAGAACATTCTTACAATTGATTGAACTCAGCTAGAAGGGCAAGGGGTTTCACTTCATCTTCAGTCTTCTCTCTCCTAGTATGTAGGGTTCTAGCCAAAAACTTAATCGTAGACATGTTCTGTACCTTGATGTACTGAGGAAGCTTGAATGTAGTATCCCTTGATTGATCCTCATAAAGAATGCAGAATGGTTTAGATATCACTTGAGGAAGTTGAGATTTTATGCACTTATTCAGATTCTCTTGGAGGGCCTTGTTGTCATCACAACCATTTTTCTCAATCTTCTCAATGAAAGTTACAATCTCGGATGTTGTAACTTGTAAATACTTGAAATGAGTTGATGTGGATGTGGAACATCTTGTGGAGAGTGTGCACCAATACTTCTCTGTTGGATGTTTCTATTACAGCATATGGATTTTCTTGGATGACTTGTTTTCTCACTACAATGACCAGAAGTATATTTTTAGAAGTTTCTTGATATAGTCAAAGTAGTTAATGTAACGCCCTCTAATCCGGGGTCCGGATTAGGCACCACCCAAACAATAACAAATAGGAATACCTGTATATAAAACTTAAATACACCAACGATTCCTCACCGAGGATCGATCTCAGATTATGGTATGAAATAAGAATCTAAATTATACAAATTATTACAACTTCTATCTCTGCTCTAAATACAAAATTTCTATACCATCTAATTCGCAGCTCAATCCCAATCTGTGCTTACCCACTCTAGCTCCAAAATCTATCCTGTATAGAATGCCTCATCGCTCTCATTTGCAGGAATACATGTAGTAGATCATCCTTAAACCTAACTGCAAAGGGTTAGGTAAAACAAAGCAAGAGTGAGCCAAAGAACGCTCAGCAGGTTAATAATATAGTGAAACAACAATATCTCGATAATTCATTGATGAACAATATCAATGATCAATTAATTCTCAAGGAAAGAATTTAATTTCCATCATAGGATAAACTTTCCATTTTCATCAAATCATAAATTCATGAAAACACTTCTCTTTTTTAAAACCATTCCATCATTAAAACATATTTTTTCATAAAACCTTTTAAAACATTTTCATTGATTGGAGTTTTTCCACGACTACGGACAATACAGGTGATCAGCCACATAAAGTCCCCATACCGGACACAAAGTCCCTCTGGACATAAAATTGGGTTCCCAATTAGGCAACACATTGGCCTATAAAAGGTGCTGGACTGGTCCCACCAGAACTACAGCAAAAAATAAAACATGTTGGACCGGCGTCACCCGGCCTCTTACGCCTCCAATCTGAAGGAATCCGCGGAAAACATTTAAACGGAATCCCCCACATCAAAAACTTTAAAATAGTTCAATTTTAAGTCCTTTATACTCACTGATAACAGATCAGCCCAGTATAAGGAATTTTAAAAACATATTTAAATAATCAATTCATTTTAATGAACAACATTAAAAGATTAAGGATCAGGGAAGCATTCGATATAAAGAATTATGAATAACACAACAATAAGTTTAAGATTCAGGGAAGCATTCGATGTAAGGAATCATAAATGACAAAGCAATAAGGTTAAACTAAGCATGATATTGTTCTGTAAGACAGAATTATGAATCAACAATCAACAATGAAACATAATCAATTTAATAACGGAGAAATTATTATAATTCGAGAAATTGAACAACAATTGTAAAGAAATCAGGAAATAAAGAAAATTCGAAGTTTAACAGAAGATTTAAGTTACTGAATTGACTATAACCACTCAATTCAAAGATTTTCAATTGATGAAATTCCATTGTAAAACTTGTACTAGCACATTGGATTTAAACAGTTTAAAATGAAGATTTAAGAAATTATCTATTACTCAAAGTCTCACTCTTATCGGCTAAGCACTCATAGGCTTTAGCTGCCATAACCGGCATAACCGGCATGACAATAATGAGTTTGAATAATTAAGAAGATCTCAACTCATTCTCGGCTTGAACCGTCACTGAGCAACACATGCCTCAACAACAGTATAAATCTCGAATTAGTTTACATCAATTTGAAAGAAAACGTACTTTGAAGAATATTAGTATACACAAGGAATATTGAAATTAAATAATTTTAAAAGAATTCAACACCTGAACGATAGGTGAGGAAAATAAACAATGATAGAATAATTTAAGAATGAGTGTTTGCAAATTAATAGAGGAAAAATGTCGCTGGAAATAAAAATAAAGGGTATAGACACTAGCAAAATGATTTGAAAGGAATATCGTATATTTAACAGAAAATATTCACATTATTCAGAAGTAAAATGAAGAGTATAATTGCTTGCAAGAAGGGATATCACAAGAACAAATAAATAACACAGAAGGTTTCACATCACTTGAACAATAAGTGAGGTATAGTAAACTTGCCTCAATACACGGGGTTTCTATTTCCAATACTTTAACTCTTTATCACTTTACATACGTCTCTACTTGACCTTTCTTCGATCACACATTCATTTTTCCTTTATCACTTTGTCAATCCCGATAATTCTCTCATTCCTCTACATTCCATCTACACATGCGCTGGCTTTTAGCTGGCCTCCTATGTGTACCCATAGAAAGGTAAAGTACCGCTTCAATACACTTATAACCATAATCGTCTAACTGCTCTACCCAAACGCATCCTATACGCTTTACAACTTATCACGTATAGCTCATTCAGATCATATTCTCAAAATTATATATATATATATATATATATATATAATCAAATAATTCACATAACACCTAGCACAGATTATTCACTTACACTTGTATCTGCTATCACCTATTTCATATCTATTTACAAATACTCCTTATCATTTTACAATACAATTTACAAAATAATTCTAATAAAAATTGGACAGCACCTCCTCTAAAATATAACTTAACCTGTGAGAAATTTTATTGACCAAATCATAAATCATCAACCAAATATCATTAATAATAATTTAACAATTTTAATTATTACTCTAAATACTACATGAAATGTAACAGCCCCAGATCCAGGGTCGGGGATCTAGTCGTCACGGTCTCAATTTCTATCCACAACATCAACATACATTAACTTACAACCTTGTGACCCAAAACAATAACATAAAACACACCCGTTATAGTCCCAGAGATGAAATCAAAGTGATCAACAAATATTATTAATCACAAGTTTTGTATTCTTATAACCTAAAAGAATGACATACTCTTTGCCATCCATTTACATATGTCACATAAGTAAATACATCTGATAAATCAAAAGCTGACAGTCTACCCTACTGGTTGCTTCTACCTCAGCAATGCAGTCCATGACATCGGTAGGCAACCCTTATAACTGCTATCCCTGCTTGCACCGAGTGCTCTTTGGGTTGGCCATCAGATCTAGCTGTTGTTGTGATATAATAAATAAAGCAAGGGTGAGCAATAGCCCACCAAAAATAATATGTAACTGAACAATAATATATAACAGTTCTGAAACATCTTCGAAACCATATGCCATGCATTAATGAACATAGTGCAAGTATAATATAAACGATGAAGTTACAAGGTAACTCAAATTATATCTTTCGTAAGAATATCTGCTATGCAAAGATAAGCGCCAGAAATCATCACTTTCTCTTAAAAAGGAAATTGCAGGAAAAATATGCAATTCCAGTTTTGAACAATTTTTAATCCTGCCAACATTGATAATGTTGCAGAAAATAAATAGATTCTGGATAGTGAACCAATACTGGAGTATGTCGCGCCAGATGACACCGCCTTACGATGATCAGTCGCAGGTTGTGCATCTCAAGATTTGTTTTACTACCGGTAGAAGGAAGAACATATGGACACCACCATACGCCGGATCTCCCTAGCCATCTTTGGGCTTAGACGGGACCGGCGCCACTCGGACCCTACTTCTAGGATGGGCTGTCCCCCACAGCCTCTTATACCAGTTTCAATGATGGACTATCCCACAGTCTCTTAAACAAATACTCCTAGTTCAAATAAATCCATGATTCTGAAATTTAAAGTTCGTCCCCCTTTCCCCAAGTATAATACTTGTTGATAAGACTCCACGAAGTAGTCGTATCTAGTTGGAAAGGAAAATTCATCGATATTTCCCAAGCTGATGCTTGTTAATGGATATTAACTTGTTCCAATAATCTTACCCCTCGAATGATGAGGAAGTAACAAACAGACTCAGTTTGATGGTTAGCAACCAAGTTGTGAGTGAAAAGAATAGTTTAACAAGTATATGACCGGGCAGTCAACGAAATAACAGCTCTCAAGCAAGGTTCTCTTATATTTTAGAAGATAGATTCGAATGAAGAATGGAGTTTTGAGAACCTTCCTTGATAAAATAATAATAATAAAACTCAGAGTAGTGTACATAATATTTGAAGATCGAAGATAGTATTTGAACGAAGTAATATATCTTAAAGCTTAATTAGCAAGAATTAAGTAAATAATAAAGGAATATTTATCATCTCATAATATTCAAAGAATATTCTTAGAATAGATTATTGCTCAAAGTAACCTTCAAATGAATATAGGGAATTTATTTATTAAATAAGTAATTCCTCGAATAAATACTTGAAATAATATACAATAAAGACATCAACCTTAAATGGATATTCAAGAAGATATTCATTAAATAAATAAAGATCAAACGAATATTCCAAATAATATTCATTAAATAACTCAGAGGAATATTCAGGATAGTATTTGATAAATACTCAATCTTAAAGGAGTATTAAACAATATTCAACAAATATATAAAGGTCGAATGAATATTTGAAATAATATTCCTTAAGTAAATAATCTCGAATGAATATTCAAAATAATATTCATTAAATAAATAATCTCAAATTAATATTCAAAATAATATTCATAAAATAAATAAAACTCCAATGAATATTCAAAGTAATATTCATTAAATAAATAAACTCAATTGAATATTCCAAATAATATTCAATAAATAAATAATGGAAAATATTTACTTAATTATTTTACTCCGAAAATAATCATGATATATCAAGAAATACCGACTCCCGGTCTATATTCGAAGAATGAGATTCGTATGCCCTTCGCTAAGGGTCTTAGCAATATCCGACTTATAATAGATATATTATTTATCTATCTTATAAGACAACATTAAATCAGGGAACAAGTATCACAATATGATTTGAAAGTAGGCATGCATGCTATGGCATGTATATAACAACAATTAATCATATATAATATCACAACAACAGTTCCAAGTATTGGAAACTTGCCTGGTAGTCGGGTGGAGGTAGTGTGTCCTGGGTCAGCTCGGTGATCTATAAATAAACAGAATATTCGAGATTAATCACTTAACGTTGTTTAAAAAGCTAAGTATAAACTTAACTTAGGTTATAACACGTTTTCGAATTATCTCGTTATGCACCCTTTTTGTGTACTCTTATTAACCTCGTTTTGACCCGACATTTGCTCGTTATTACGGCTCGTCATTACACTTACATTTGGTATATACTTAAGTCATGTAAGTACTAAGGTAGGTCGTTTACGAACCAAGATTATACCTCGAGTTTTATAGCCCGTTTTCTAAGTGATTAACCAAAGTTATAACCAAGTGTGCTTTTAGTGGTTCGTTCGCGTTTAACCTCGATTCAAACATTTTTATAAAATTGAAAAACGAATCGTTTGACACGAGGTTTTCTCCTACACCTTCCTTATGATCTCTAATATTTAATTACCATGATTCGTCACTAACTTACATATTTTATCGAGGTTCAATTTTAATAACGAACTCGTACTTACAGTTTCGAACGACTTTTAGTAAATCGACCATAATTCCTAAAACGTAAGTCCGTTTGTTTCGATTCTTTCACCAAAACGATCTATGACTCGAGATCTACAGGGACATGTCATATAATCAACCAGGTTAGGAAATTATACCCACTGTTATGAACGGATTCTTAAGGTCTAACAAAAATCGGGCATTACGACGGCTATAAATCGATCATTTCCAAATTTACCACAATCAAACCAAGCCACACCGGGCATACCATACATCTCATACACATAATATGCATCTCAACAAGTCCAAAACAGGCCTCTTTACCAACATGTTCATTATTTCTTAAATCACTAAATCAATCTCATAATCATGCTGGTTATAACACCATCATCATGACTTAACTAACAATTACCAAGAACATCCATAAACTTAAAGTAAGGGCTATGGTTTTGATGAGATATACCTTCCTTGGAGAGTGATAGAGCCTTACTAAGCCTTGATCTAGTCCTTGTGTGGCCTAAGCTAGCTTAGATCAATCAAAAGAAACCAAGAAAACAAGGTTAATTCATGAAGAACACTATTCGTCCTCACCTTGGATGATTTATTTGAAAATGGAAAACATGGAGATTGGAGTTAAAATTTCTAGGAGATTACTTTTATGAAATATAGGACTTACCATAAAAGTTTCAAGATCAAACAATGGTGGGAAGCTTGGTTTTGATTCCTGAAATATGAAGAAGGCCGAATGGAGTGAATAAGGAGAGATGGTGATGTTTTGCTTGGTTGTTTTGATTTGTTCTCATCCAATGTGTATTATTGTTATGCAAAAATAATATCTTGGCCATAAAGTGGTTTTAATAAAGTTGGTAGGTGATAAGTGGATGTTATATCCACTTGGAATGCTTCGTATCGGCTTGAATTTATGACTTGAACTCAAGTATTTGGTGTTTTTGATGTGTTCTTAGTGAATTTGTGCAGGAATAAGAGTCGGATGTGGGATGATGTTTTCCATGCTTAAATGGTGGGTTTTGAGCTTAAAGAATAATAGTACATCAAATTGCGAGAGAGCCGGAAGAAACGGAATGAAAATCGGAGTTAAAACGAAGAAAATAGAGCAAAATCAGCAAAATCAGCAAATGAACAGTAAGTCGGGCGCGGCCGCGCCTAATTTGTACTAATTTCGGGCGCGGGCGCGCGGGAGTGAACAGTAGCGCGGTCGCGCGCGTTGCGGGTGAAAAATCAGCCAGAAACTCTGATTTTGTTTTGGCCATATCTTGAGTTCTACAAGTCCGTTTTGGGCGATCTTACAGTCCACGCGAAGCTAACGAGATTTTCTATCATTCTAAGGTGGTCCGGAGTCCAGAATTATTGAAGAGAATTTTCAATCAAAACAGAAACTTTCAGAAGTTGCAGAATTCTATTCCAACAAGGAAATTGCCACAATTCCTACTTCTATTAAGTATGGTAATTGCTTTGGGCGGCTAGAACATTCCAGAATCAGATCTACACATGGAATTTGCAATTCTATTCTCATTCAAGAACGGAAATTGCCAATCTTCTATTCCAACTCTAAAAAGGCAATTGCTTGGTGGACAAGACTTCTAGAGCCTATATAAACACATCCTACCATTGTAATTTAACACACCATTACATATCAATTACTTAGTTTTATTTGTATCTTTTCATACTTTGTTTTTATCATGGTTTCATCAGATCCCATGATGACGAGAGGTTCGATTATGAACTAATCATTGTCATGGGATTCTAACGGATTTACTTATGGAATTTAGATGTTGATTGCTTAACTTGATATATGTGTGGTGAATTTGCGATATCCTTGCAGGGTTGTATTTAATTCATATAGATGCGTAGCTAACATCTATCTTGTTAATCTTTAGTGAAGCGACAGTGGATCTTTAGATTTAGAACTTGCCATGCTAGCATAAGTCCATGAATGTTATTCATGTTTGTGGTGTGTTTCTAACCGTCTCATACTACCTTATGTAATCTTATGGATACTTGATCTTCAACCATTATGTTTTCAAATTCTATAGACATATAGGGTCTAAGCATAATTGGTGCCTGCATGATTTCTATCTTATGTGGATATTGTGTAGATTGGTGTGCGTGTACTGAAAGGTAACGTATACTTATTTCGTGTTGTCCGATTAGTTATCGTAACCGCCACATGTATTGATAAAAGGGCATGATCTCTAAAGGAAGTTTGTATTGAAGTTAGGATTCCATGGTTCATATTGCGTAAGTAATTTGATTTAATTATCGTTAGTTAGTTAATTCTTAGTTGATAATTTTCTTCTTAGTTAATTTAGTTAATTAAACCCAATTTGTTATTTGTCTTAGCAGTGAGTAATAACCATACATTGTTGCATAGGTACAATAACTGAATTAAAACCTTAATCAGATCTCTGTGGGAACGAACTCGACTTATTCATATATTACTTGTGACCACGTACGCTTGCGTGATTTAGTGCAAACAGTAGGTCATGCATGATGTCTTTGGAGGGACAAATGTTGAGTTTATGTGGTAAGATGAGAAGTATAAGCTAATTACTTGGTTGATTCTCTAAGTGTTCTAGTTAGTAATGTAACTAGCTGGGTTACTAGATATTTTCTACTTGCACATGCATGCATCTTGATTTCCTGCTTGTTTCTTTGTCCGGTTATTGCTTAATTCACTAATCGTTCGGAGGAATATCTCGAAGATTTCTAATTAGGGTTTTACCGAAAACCGTATTAATATTTTTACCATCATTTTCAATTCTCTTTAATAAATCTCGAATCCATATTCCTTAAATCCTTTTAATAATTCCTTACGTCTTTCAGTGTCCAGGGGAATCTCGGGGAAAATAAAAGTGCTATTTTTCAGAATCCGATAACTTTTACATACACTTTTTTTCCCCTTGGATCATTAATACGAACTCAGAAATCCGTTCCGGGTACTTCTATATAGTTTTGTCTAATAATATTCTAATTACCACCAAAAACACTATTCATCACTTATTCTCTCTTTATTCCCTATAATTAGAAATAAGGTCCTTGTTCTCTTTTGAGCATTCCTTAACCCTTTTACGAAACCACTGGACTTATAGCAGACATCGATTTGGATGACATAAGAATAACCTTCTTCTTTGGAATTACCATAACTTAATTCCCTAGGAGATAGATAATTCTTATCTAAATTGTCAACCCATAGCATTCTTCATGACATATGACATTCGAATCCGAATCCACTAAATATTCGTTCATTAAAACCTCTGTTACATTATAGTCGTAACCACTATTCATCATTACATCAATACCTAATAAAAAGTTTTAATTATTACAAAAAATCTGGGTTCTTACATGAAATCCAATTACTATACTAAACAGTCCGAGATCAAATAACAATTCAAATAAAATCACATACAACTTAGTACTCCACCAACTTCTAATTAATAATCCTTAAAAACAAATTACATTTAGCAAGCTTTATAACTTAACAATATAAGAATTCCACTAATAATTCATACACAATTCGTAAATACATCAGTACGGTATTGATCCTCGATTAACAATTCATATAACTCGAATAATCTATATATTGTACTCTAGAATATAAAAATAGAATTTTAAAAAAATTTGACTGCATCCCCTTTATACGGGTGACTGCCAGTCGGAACATAACCGACAGAACCAACAATAATATTCATATTACACCTAAAATTGAAATTCTTATCCAATAATCAACCAATCGAATCATCACAATTCTTTTCCGAATAATCCATTGCATAGTAAATAAATTGCACCAATCAATATACAATCCGGAACTTACAATTTAAAATTAAAATTAAAATTTATTTCGAAATGGTTATACTAAACACAAATGTTAACAGTAATACTTCGAAGTTCAATAGCTAAACAAGTCGAATAATAATAAAGGCATAATTCAGAATAGCAACCAGAGAATTTCCAAATGAACCCAACTGTTTCAACCATCATAAGCATCACATAAACCCACCATTTCCCCGGGCCAACACGCACACACGCACTCTTGTTTACACCTAACTCAGCATACACACACACACCGCACGATACAGTAACTCGGACACAACTCACACCACTGGTTTTGTACCCACACACCCGAGCTCACTATACATATACACATCATTCTGCACCCACAACAACACACACTTATATTGTATATATACACACACAGTTACACAGCCATTACACACACTCACCCAGCAATTCAACGCAACACACACAACTTAGATACTACACACACATGATCACATATACATACGCTGCCCATACCAATTCAAACAACACCACAGCCACAATTACTGAGCTCAAACAATGACTTGTATAGGGGAAGAAAATGGAGTTGCTGTACACCCACACACGCTCACGGTGTCACACACCCAGCGATTGAAGTTGGCAGGGGCGAACAAAATAGGGGAGAACAGAACAGAGGAGACGGAGATGGGTTCAAGAGGGAGAGATGAGAGGGAGGTTGAGAGAGAACAGTGAGAGGTTAGAGAGAAAGAGAGGTTGAGAGACAGAGCTAGAGAAATCTTGAGAATTCGAGAGAGTTCTCGAGAAGCTACGCACAAAAACAGAGCCTCCCAAACCAATTTAGGGGAAACTGTCAATTTATGGATGGGGAATGAAAAGGCAAAACAGAAAATTTTACATCACTAAAAATCAAATTAAAACATTTAACCTGCCTTTTAAAATCGAATTTTATGGAAAAGCAATGAAAAATAAATCTTGTAATTTTTAAAATATAGAGTACAAAATTTCGAACACACACATATTTTTAAATATTTTCAGGATCAAAAATGAATTAAATATGAATTTTACAAGTTTTGATACTTTAAATACCATAAAACTCTTAAAATCATTTTAAAATTTTAAAAAAAAATACTTAAACACTCAAAATAAATTCACCCAAAAATTTAAAAAAAACTAATTAAATATACAAAGATGATATAACAAAATATTTCGTGATTTTTAATAACTCCGTTGATTTTATAAAAAAATTCGAAGATTAATAATGCATAATTTAAATAGATTTTTAATCATAAAAATTCAAATAAAAATACACGAACCCACATTTCACATATAAATCATCATATAAACATGTAAACATGATGCCACATGTATTCAGTCCTAAAAATTTCACCTCATATAATTCACATTCAATATTAAATAATAATTACAAGTACGATATTTTCTACGGCGTTATAGTTAAGTTCAATACTCTCCCTCATAGTCTGCAGATACTTCAGAAATGCTATGTCATGGTAGAGATTTGAGTTTGCAATATCTTGGCAGATAGCACCAATGAGAACACCTTTGAAGTCTTGAGGTTCAGCTTGTAATGATTGTCTAGCAATCTGTGGATTATGGAAGTTGTACTCTTGTTCTTGAATCTGTGTACTTGACTTGGGCTCATTTGATTTGGCCACTCCTTCTCCAGCCACTTTCTTCTTCTCTTCAGCCACTTTCTTCTTCTCATCAACCTTCAAAGCTACTTTCTTCTCAATCTCCTTCTTCTTTTCAACTTTCTTTTCAGCTATTTGTTTTGAAGCCGGAGCCTTCTCCTCCCCTTAGGCTTGGAATCAGACATATCATCATCTCCAACAAATTTCTTCAACTTAGATTGAAGTTCTAGTAGGGTGTTTGCCAAGAGAGATGTAGTGGTTTCAAAATTGGAGGTTCAACAAAGGTCAAGGTAGCATTGGCAATTTTGAGTTCTTTGACCTCCTATCGCAACATCACTATCTTTGTCTTATGTTGGAATCTTTCTTTAAAGGCTTGAGTGGCAACCCCTTTTAGCTATTCATAGGTGGCTCTATCCATTTTCCTCAGATGTACTTCCATTAGAATTTTGTCACCATAAGGATGTGAGAAGAGTACATTGATATAGGGGCAAGTTCATTGTTGAATTGTAGATTTTTCTCTATAGCTTTTTCTAGTCTTTCTTGTCCTATCTTGATAGAGAATAAATCTGTCTCTACTGTAGATAGTCTTTTCTTGTTATTTTCATTTTATGTGTTGAGAGAAGTGATTTTGGGAAATTGCATATGGATATTGTCTGTCATCTTTTGCACATCAGATTTTAGAGATGTGGTATGGTTAGAGAGAAGAGAATCAATTCCTTTTCAAAATTAATGCACGACTTTGAGTTGAGATTATACACATCATTCAAAGCTTCATAGACTTGGGTTGGTGAGAGGTCTTAGCATTTGAACCAATATGAGTGAGATACTCTTGTCTCAAGAATTGTAGAGCCTCAGTAGAAGGGAGTTCACCACTACCATTTAGCCATTCATCCACATTGTCTTATAGACTTGGGTTGGTGAGAGGTCTTTAGCATTTGAACCAATAGAAGTGAGATATTCTTGTCTCAAGAATTGTAGAGCCTCAGTAAAAGGGAGTTCATCACTACCATTTAGCCATTCATCCACGTCGTCTCTCCTTTTGCATTACCTATCTTGGCCCTCTGTTCTTCAACATCTTTTGAGTGCTCAAGTAGGATAGATGCATACTGTTCATTTGGCATGGTAGAAGTGGCAAGTTGTTGTGCAATAAGGCCAGGGGTCCAAGTTGTTCCAAGTATAGATCATCAATTTCTTATGCAAACATTGGCCCCTGTTGAGATGTAGATGGTCCAACTATGTCTTGTGGATTGACAGGTTGAGGTCATTCCTCTAGGTTAAAAGTAGTAGGTACAAAGTGAATGCTAGCCATAGTTTTCTCAACTGTCTTCATAGTAGAGTCATCAACTATGACAGATGGAGTTGTGGTGTTGTCAATTTTATTGCTCATAGTTGGAATCTCTGTGAGAGGTGAAGAAGCCTCCATTGGAATGGGATGAGTTGCTTCCTCACTCTCAAATCTCTGTGAGAGGATATCATTAACCACATTCTAAATAATGTGTGAAGGAGATAATGGTACTTCAGACTCATCCACAGGGGGTGAAGTAAAAACTTCTGGAACCCCTATGGTTGTGATGGTGTCATCAGTATATGTCCCATCATGCATTGCCTCACCATCTAAATGTGGGACCTGGGTAGTGAGCAAGGTGTCATGCACCAAGTCACTTGAAGTTATTGGCTCATCAAGGGGAGAAAATCCTTGATGATCAAAGCCTTGCTCCTCAATTGAGGTGCAGGTTGCTAAGAAATATCAACTTGAGTTTCTACAAGAAGAGTGTGTTCTAGATGAGATTTTGGCAACTCCCCTTGAGAAATAGAGGGAGTTTCAATTATAATGTGCTCTCCACTCATTGTTGTGCCAGCCTTATAACTTCCAAGTGCTGACTTTGTAAAAGGATTTGCATTGGGGAGAATGCTTGTTTCAATAGATACACCCCGTTGAAAGAATGCATCTAGTAGTGTGCTAGGCTCTGATTTTACAACCCCAACCATTTGATTGACTGAGGAGGTGGTTTGTTTTGCTTTCTTCATCTTTGGCTTCTGAATAGGTGACTCTGTGACGGCCTCCCAATCTGGGGTCTAGATCGGGGAGTCACTAACACACTAGATACAAACAACCTAAAAATAAGTAAATATAGATATAGCATGCTGACTGACCCCAACACTACTCACCTGGATCTTTCACAGTTAATGGTATGAAACAAGCAAGCCAACATCTAACTACTTAATGTTATAAACCAAATTAAAATTATAATCATTATTACAACCCTTGATTCAAAAGTTCTCACACCAACTAGTTCTCACAAACAAACTTAGAAACCAACTAAATATCTCCTCACTGAGCTGTTATTGCATCTACCTTGGATGGCAACTCGAAAGAAACCATAGTAGGGTTACGGAAGGTGCGCTTCCTCGCAGTCTGTCTAGTACGTGCCATGATTCTCAATATACTATTAAAAGGGTTAGAAAAGATAACCATGGGCTAACACTCATCAAGTAACAAAAGTATAAAACTGGTAACAACGGTAATATGATAACAAAGTGAATAGCTGAATCAACAAAAGTAATACTGGCAGTGGATAACTACAAGATATCAACTGATAAACAGAATAACAATGGATAACGGGATATGTGTAAAGCAATTGACATTTCAAATGGTAAACCAATTTCATTTCGCAGTACTTAAAAGTAATCATTCACTTTAAGAAAACTGATTGCAGGTTTTTACTCATCAACAGACAATACGGGTAATCAGCCACGTAAAGTCCCCATAACGGACACAAAGTCCCACTGGACATCAAAATAGCTTGGGTTCCCAGGAGGCACACATTGGCCTATAAAGGTGCTGGAATGGTCCCACCAAAACCACAACAATATATACACAAACAGGCTGGACCGGTGTTACCCGATCACTTACGCCTCTCCAATCTTTAGGAATCCGTAGAAACCATTTTGATGGAGTTCCTAAACTTTTATAAAATATTCTTTAGAAAACAGAAAAGCTTAGAAGAGCTTTCAATTTTGAAAATACTTTGGCTTGTAAAACATTTTGATTTGCAATGATAAAAGTCAAAGGATTTGACCAAGTATTCTGAATTCAAAGGAATATTGTTTACAAGTCTGAATCATGAAGATATAGACTCAATGGCTTTAAGACAATTGATCAGGGAATAATAAAGAGTTTCAAAGTCAGAGGTCAAAAATGTGTGTTATAACAGTTTTTAGGGCAATTGATCAGGCTATAGAGTTTAAAGAACAATAATAAGGGTAATCAAGTTCTTAGATGAGTGATTAGGTCACAATGAAGTTTTATAAGTTTTAAGGGTCAACATAGGTTTAACTGACTACGGACATAGGTCTAGTAGAGTACTGGTTTATCCGACAATCAATTAGTTTGATTATGGAAATCTGTACGACATATATGGTCAAGCAGCAATTAGAAAGAATTATGTTGTTTTAGGGTTTACGTGATTAAATAATAGTTGACAACAGAAGTTTGGGTACATGCAAAGGTAGGTTTATATCAAGGGTATGATCAACATGAACAAGATAGCATACTTGAACTAACAGGTTATAACAGTTTCAAGAATATACTTCAGAGAAAAGACAGAGTTACTTGCCTCGGGTAGTATGCAACAGCTCAAACAGCTCAGCCTAATGAATCTCAGCTTTATCCTTTCCTCGATTGTTAGGGCCTACGTCCTTCGTATCTACATAAACCACTACACTACTTCAGCAATATATTCTTCTTCACTTCTAATCCTATTCTACCCAACGATTCTTATAACGCGTTAACACTTGACATATATAACACATATCGACTATACTAATCATACTCATCAAGTAATTTCATATAATCAGATAAACACTTAAGCACTTAATAATCAGAACATACAATTCATATATGCCACCTAAACACTTAACACATAATATCACTTTGACTTGTAATTAACTTATACCCTTATACTATAGACTTTACGACTTATAATTCTACCGAAAATCGGGTAGCACTTCATCTGTATTATTGACTAGCCCGTCGGAACATAACCGACTCAAAACACAACCCAACAATCTCAATGAATTTCTATTCCATATACAATCATAATCATACTTGTTGTGGGAGGAATTTAGCACAACAAATTATGAGGCCTCGTGCTGGAATAGCACCAATAAACAAGGAATCATCCAACCACCCAGAAAGGCTCGTGGTTGAAGATCAATAGCTACGGGATGTGGTTCCTCGAAAGGATCGGACTGAATCTACGGGATGAGAGCTCAAGGACCAAATGTTGGCCAGCCAAGAACCCTAATTTGACTATGTCACATAAGAGTGCACGTGCTCTAGCTACTCAAGGAGTGTAAGTGTCGAAGAAGATCCCGTAAACTGCCTACATACCACTATTTATAGTGGATCAAGCCCGAATGTAGTTCTTGAAGGATATGATCGTTTGTTTATGATGAGTTATCCTCTCTCAAGTGGGATAATGACTGTTATTTCTGATAATAATCGAGTATGATGTGTATAATCAGGTTACCAAGCAGTTTAGGTAACATAGAATGATTATCTCTTGTATTTATCATGATTTTGTATCATTTATCAAGTATATATGACATATATCCTCAAATAACTGAATGTTTATCTGTTTGAGAGTGTTTTTAGATGATATAAACGTGTTCCTAAAAAATAGGAGGCGTGCCTTATCTGTATTGGCAGCCTAATCAGGCTTCCGGCGGAAGCTGGGGGTACCGCCCGGTAGCCTGGCTCCGGTACCCTCTCCGGTAACCCCTACCACGGAAGCTACTTTGGAAGCTCTACTGGATGACTGATAATAGTTATAGGTTATCCTCGAGGGGATACCTTGAGACCCTTAGTCATGCGTTCCCGTGCTGCAGTGTACATGGTAACCCCTAGGGCTACCGTAGGCCTCCGGAAACCTGACAGATTACTAATTCTCTTCATGGATCTGAACCCTAATCCTCTAGTGGGCCTAAATCTAACCCATGCGAGATTTTGGTCATAACAACTACCCCCCGGTTCCCTGAAGTACTGTGTACAAGGGGAACCTATTATCACAGGGTACCGGTCATCAAGAAAGTTCATCTTTTTGCTATCTTGCCAGATCATCGTCATCATATGAAATGTCAATACTGAAAATTCTTAGTCATAGAATTTGGGGTTAATACTGATTCTAATAATTGGTAACTCCTGTTATTGTGCTATGGAAGCTCGAATTAGAATTAATCGTCAAGCGGGAACCCTTATGATTTATTCGTTAAGTATTCAATTACCTTTATCCCTAGGAAATTAAAAAGGATAATTGAAAAAATGAGGCAGTTGTTCTCGGACTCTACCATTTCCTTTCAAGATGAACATAGACGGTCCATTTTCCCACGTGTGTGAGCTTCCTGCCTGTCTCGTTTTCTGTGCCAAGTCAATTGCCTAGAGGGACACGCCTCTTTGCTCTGTGTTTGTATATATCCATATGTTTTAATCTTTTCACTTTTCTTTTCATTTTTACACAACACACTCTCTTAAGCAGGCAAGGGTTCCAAAGGTTTCCGACGAGGCTTCCGGTGAAGGCTAAAGTGTTTTCACACCTTTCTCTTTATCTCTATCCAGGTATGCCTCTGACTTTCTTGACCCGTTTATAAGCAAAGTTTGCGGTTTTATGTATGATTGCTATGCACACACCAGACTATGCTTTCGCACATCTATATGCACATGTGAACGCATATCCTTGAATCGATAGTAAATTCTATTTTCAAGGGGACATTGCACGCTATTCGTTTTGATTCGCCTAAGTTTTTAATATCCGTCTGTTGATTCTTGTTATACTTCTCTACTGTTGAACCTTTCTTCGGACAGATCTGTTTACGCTTCTGATTCGTGGTTGCATGTGTGAACCTCTGTCTTCTGTGTGTATACCGAGAGGCTGGGGTGAAACCCCCTCCGGCTTCCCCCGTAATTGTTCTTTGACATGCTTATAACATGTTTGATATATGTCTCTAATAAAATTTATTTACTTTAATCTGTCTTGTCAAGTAAATATTTCAAATTCGTTGTTTTGGATAGCCTTATAGTTCTTTAGGCATGCTCCCCTTATTTTTCTTGATTGAGTAGCCTTAGCACAATCTCGTTGGGTTGATCTATTAGTGGCCACCCCCCGAGCCTTGGCTTACTTTTAATGTGAACCGGTAGTCCCTTCGTTTACAGGGTACTACTAGGATAATTATTTGATACCTTTAATTTCTTCAACTTAAACTTCCTAATTCCAAATCTTTCACCTAACCTGCATCCTGTGGTTGCAGATGTCGTCTTCATCTGTATCTGGGGGTTCCTCATTGCAACTGGGAAACGTGTCTCTCATCTCCGGGGAGCCCTCTGACACTTGGTCCACCCACATAAGTGACTTGCTCATCTCTCAACCCATTTTACAGTCTAGATCGTCTGTTAGTTCAAGAACTCGCTCTCGGGTGGAAGTCATTGACCCTCTCGAGGCTGAGATTGTTAGCTGGTACCCCAAACCTTCCGTGGAGGCTGGTTCGTCAATTCATGTTGAGGGGCATCCCGATAGAGTTGTTCTAAGCTCTAATACTGATGAGGAAGAGGGATCAACGGATATGTTCTCTATCGATAAGGATTCGATAGGTGATAAGGAACAAATTGCAGTAGGGATGATAGTACAGGTGGAACGGAAGCTTCACGTTCCGGTAAGCTTCGTTCCCTCCTGCGAAGACATGGATTCCTCCATGAATGTAGATAGACTTGAAAGGTTACGGGAGCTATGCAACCCGGGATGCAATCTGGTGATTCCCAGTGGGGGTGAGAGGTGTCATAGATTTAATAACTTTGAGCCTGATCAATCCATACCAAACGCAGTGTTATCTGCATCTTTTTTCAAGTTAGGGTTTTCTCTGCCACTGCACCCATTTTTCACTGATGTGTTAAACTTCTATGATATTGCTCCAATGCAGTTGTCTCCTAACTCCTTTAGGGTGGCAGCTTGCATGTATATTCTTTACGACCAAACCTTCTCTGTTCCCCTTACGGCTAGAGAGCTCGGATATTTCTATCAACTGAAAGATGTGGGAAGGAAGGTGGGTATTTTCTATCTTACTTCCTGGAACAATAGACAAGGTAAGTGTATAAAGGGAAACAAACGGGGGATGTATGACTGGCTAGAAATGTTTTTATATTGCTACGATTGTGAGGAGGTGAGAAAGGAATGGAACTTGACTCCGGGTAAGCATTCGGTATCCCTTCACACTACTGGTAGCACCAGTCGAAACACCTTCTTCTTTTTTATTCAACCTCCATTTTTCTTGTTGTATTGTTTAGGAATCCCAGCACAAACATCCCTGCAGGGGATTGAAGAAAAAAGGGCTAGGAAAATCATGAAGTTGGCAGGCTCGTTGAGAGACGGGGAAAGTTTGTTGATCCCGGAGACTCTGATGAGATTAGGGTTCTCAAGACATGTGGCTCCCCCATCTCCTGCTCACGAGATGGAGGTTGAGGATAAGTTGGAAAGAGAGACTAAGCCTCTAGGTACCAAGAAGCGTGAGAGGAAAGATGGGGCTTCCACCGGCTCCCCTTCCGGTATCCTGGGCTGCCGCTCCCTATGCCTCCTATTTACACACACATTGCCACCCAATACGTCATATCTCTTTGTTCATAGATACTTACTGATATTAGCATTTCTATAGATTTTCTTATGTATATGCTTCCAAACTGTGTTGTATTTATTGCTTTTCTCATACTCATGTATTCATCTATGTCTAGAAGTCTGGATCTGTTAGCATTATCGGTAGCCTGAAATTTCTCCTTATAAATATATGTTATGGTAACTGATATCTCTCATGTCTCATCGTTTCAGGTATGTCAGGATCTGTGCCATCCTTTATCAAGCCCTCTGACAAGTATGAGGATTTATTTCCCGAAGATGAGTTGACTATGTTGGAGACCCCTATTGCTACCACTCTGGTTTCTCGGTTCCCCACTTCTCTGTCCGTCAAGACTGAGCTTTCCGCTGCTGAAAAGCGAAGACTCTCTCAGGTTGCCGGGATTTCAAAGTCTACTCCTGAAACCAGGTCCTCAAAGAAAGCTAAGGTGTCTCAACAGGGTACCCCCATGGGCGATGCGGAGCAGTTTCATCAGATGTGCGGTGGGCAGATACCCCTGGAAACGATAATAGGATGGGTTAAACAAAAGACTTCCGATGCTGCAAGGTCTATGCTGTTCTCAGCGGGTGAGAGTTTCTTCCATCAGCTTAGGCTTTCCAATCAGCTTGCCCTGGCCACCCGGGGTGACATGCGGCTCCGTGAAGAGATGAAACAATTGAAGGTTGACATGCAGGTTATAGAGGAAGAGAAGAAGAAGCTTTTGGATGCCGTCAAGAAGATGAAGGGTGATGTTTCTACGCTGTCTAAGGAGAAAGACAGGCTGAGTAAAGTGGCTTTCGACTGGGAGAGAGAAAAAGAAGAGTTGAAAGCAGCCCATGATGCTGTAAACGATGAGTTAAAGCTGCAGGTTGGTACGCTTCAGGCTTCAGTGAAAAAGCTCAAAGAGGCCCTCCCGGACAGGTATAAAACTGGTTTCTCTAAAGGAGTCAATGACTACATGAAGGCTACCTGGAAGGTAATGCCAAATCTGGACTGGTCCCTTCTTGGTGAGGATGCCGTGAAGTAAGTGGAAGGTTTCAAGGCTGAGGCTGCCAAGTCCCTGGTCTCCACCGCCAAAGTGGTCACCAAGCCATCAGCCGTCCAATAAGGTGATATCGAAGATGCCCGGGCTACCAGGGTTGAGGCTCCCACACACGTGGTTGAGGTTACTCCAGGCGATTCTACCCAAAAGGTTGACCCTATCGAGGATTCTCCTGGCTCTGAGGCTACCAAAGACCCTTCCGTTTCTCAGTGACTTTCTCTTCAGCCATTCCGAACTTTTATCTAGTTGTTTCTCTGAACTTATTGCTTTAATTAAGGGGGTGGGCTCCTTAACGCTCCACAGATGTACTTTTAACCCTGGTTTATCATATTAATGCATGTTTGTTTTATCATCTAACTGTTCTGTGATAGGTACAGGTACCGTGGTAGGACTAGTTATATCCTAAATATTATTCGTATGAGGGTCATGCGATGGGTACTTACAGGCTACCGCAACTATAACACAAGTAGTTCGGTTCAGATGGATACGTCCAGTGCATGTTTCTAACTTAGTGGTATGTTAATTATTTACTGACTACCCGACGAACACTAATTCGTAATCGATAGTTC
Source organism: Saposhnikovia divaricata (assembly GCA_036435485.1). Lineage (NCBI taxonomy): Eukaryota > Viridiplantae > Streptophyta > Magnoliopsida > Apiales > Apiaceae > Saposhnikovia > Saposhnikovia divaricata. The sequence goes on from CM071600.1 coordinate 137,935,027, forward strand.
TGGGAATTTATACCTCAAACTTATTCGTATTCTAAGGTATTAATTTGGTAAGTAAGAAGGGTAACATTATAACTTAAGGCAATTCGTAACTGAATGTCACTATTGGATTCTAATGGGTAATACGACTCTGGACATTGATCCTAGAATTAGTTTATACAAATATTTAGAGGATATATGCCATATGTATGTTGATTAAATGAAATGAATGATAAATCATGCTTCGAGAATTGGATGATAGAACGGTAACGTAATACGGAAGTGCACTTGAGTAGTTGTGGCAACACATACCTGGATAGGTAGCCACAGTAATGATGTACTACTCGTACCTTGGTCCGTGAAACTGTTACTCCGGGTGTGGGGGTACCGCCCGGTAACCCTATAGTGTCTGGAAGCCCCAAAGACGGGAACCTGGCCTCGGAAGCCTCAGGTGGTAACCCTGTTTGGTAGCCCGGGGTAAACTCTCGGCTTAGCCTGGAAGCCTTTGTTCCGGGATCACTAGCTTATTTCAATGAATCATTTGTGAGAATTCCATGTAAGCCATTCCTGCAAGGCTACATTGGTAAGGCATTCGGTAATCCATATGGGTTAACTCTCGTAACCACATAGGTTGATGATTGAATGATCAATGTATGTCAGTCATGATTCCGTATATGACTATCGATTAAGTAAGCCATGTGAACCACTCAAGGTTACGTACATGTCTGATATTGAAGGGATCCAAGTGTGCCGGTCAGGGTACCACACGAGCCCAAATAATGAAGGGAACCATGTATGCCGAACAGGGTTCCATACATGCCCTGGTAACCAAGTAAGCCATGTGAACCACTCAAGATTCCATACATGTCTGGTGTTGAAGGGATCCAAGTGTGCCAATCAGGGTACCACACAAGCCCAAGTAATGAAGGGAACCATGTATGCCGAACAGGGTTCCATACATGCCCTGGTAACCAAGTAAGCCATGTGAACCACTCAAGGTTCCATACATGTCTGGTGTTGAAGGGATCCAAGTGTTCCAATCAGGGTACCACACAAGCCCAAGTAATGAAGGGAACCATGTATGCCGAACAGGGTTCCATACATGCCCTGGTAACCAAGTAAGCCATGTGAACCACTCAAGGTTCCATACATGTCTGGTGTTGAAGGGATCCAAGTGTGCCAATCAGGGTACCACACAAGCCCAAGTAATGAAGGGAACCATGTATGCCGAACAGGGTTCCATACATGCCCTGGTAACCAAGTAAGCCATGTGAACCACTCAAGGTTCCATACATGTCTGGTGTTGAAGGGATCCAAGTGTGCCAATCAGGGTACCACACAAGCCCAAGTAATGAAGGGAACCATGTATGCCGAACAGGGTTCCATACATGCCCTGGTAACCAAGTAAGCCATGCGAACCACTCAAGGTTCCATACATGTCTGGTGTTGAAGGGATCCAAGTGTGCCAATCAGGTTACCACACAAGCCCAAGTAATGAAGGGAACCATGTATGCCGAACAAAGTTCCATACATGCCCTGGTAACCAAGTAAGCCATGTGAACCACTCAAGGTTCCATACATGTCTGGTGTTGAAGGGATCCAAGTGTGCCAATCAGGGTACCACACAAGCCCAAGTAATGAAGGGAACCATGTATGCCGAACAGGGTTCCATACATGCCCTGGTAACCAAGTAAGCCATGTGAACCACTCAAGGTTCCATACATGTCTGGTGTTGAAGATTTTAAAATTCTAATAATTTCAACCTGTTAAGCTGAGAGGTGTATCCACTACTACCCCCTAGTTCTGGATGGTAGCCTGGCTGCCATGTAGAACTATGCTCGTTGGTCTTACATATCTTTCTGAAAATATTTATAAGTGGTACATGTAAAAGGAAACAATCAACTTCTACTTTTACTGAAAATCAAAGAGTACGATTACATCAAATTTCATCAAGACGGGGTGTGTATCCACTACCCCCCGGGCATCTACTGAAAATCATGAAATCCTAAGAACTGAAAGGGAAATGACGCAACCACAACTAGTAGGTTGCCTTTATTCATCCTAAGCCTGAAAGAGGCCTACGTTTGTTCTGGAAAGAGTCTTACTGATAGTACTTTTTTAGGTGCTCGGCATTCCAAGCACGGGGAATAGTGTTCCCATCCATGTCTTCAAGGTGGTAAGTGCCTTCCCAAAAGATAGACTTTATTTTGTAAGGCCCTTCCCAATTTGCTCCAAAGGCTCCGTGCCCGGGAACCCGCATATTGGGCATCATTCTTCTCAGTACTAGGTCGCCAACCTTGAGGGGTCGAGGGCGTACCTTGTTGTTGTAGTATTTGCGGGTCCTCTGCTGATAAGCCGCAAGTTTCAGCTGGGCGGTAGCCCGGGTTTCTTCTACCATATCTAGGGCCAACCTCTGATTTATTTCATTTGACTCTTGACTGAAATTGTCCCTCCGGTAGGACCCTGTCCCGACTTCCACTGGGACCATAGCTTCACAGCCATAGGTTAGAACAAAGGGAGACTCTCCTGTAGTGGACCTTGGAGTAGTGTTGTAAGACCATAAGACCATTGGAAGTTCCTCAGGCCAGTTTCCCTTTTTGTCTTCCAACTTAGCTTTCAGAGTGTGCTTGATGATTTTGTTCACAGCCTCTATCTGTCCATTGCTCTGGGGATGGCAAACGGCTGAGAAATCTTTCTTTATTTCCAAGTCTTCACATAGACTTCTCATTTCTTTACTATCAAATTGCTTGCCATTATCTGAAATCAGTTTGTACGGTACCCCGTATCTACATATAATGGCTCTTTTGACAAATTCCTTCAGCTTGCCGGCAGTGATGGTAGCCAGGGGTTCCGCCTCTGCCCACTTGGTAAAGTAGTCAACAGCTACCACAGCATATTTCACACCACCTCTGCCTTTAGGAAGCTCCCCAATCAGATCAATTCCCCATATTGCAAAGGGCCAGGGGCTTCCAATGGGCCTTAATTCCACAGCTGGGTTGCTATTGAAGTTAGCAAACCTTTGACACTGATCACAAGCTTTAGCAAAGTCATAAGCATCAGTTTTCATGGTAGGCCAATAGTAGCCTTGCCGTAGCACTTTGTGGGCCAGGGAGGTACCCCCCGAGTGGTTTCCACAAATGCCTTCATGAATTTCCCTTAGGATGTATTCACATTCATTTCCAGATATGCATTTAAGTAGAGGTTGATTAAAACCCCTCTTGTATAGGATGCCATCATAGATCACATAACGGGCAGCCTTATATTTGAGTTTCCGAGCTTCATCTTTGTCTTCCGGAAGTGTCCCCTTGGTGATATACTCACGTATTGGGGTTGTCCATTGGCTTTCCATTGAAGATTCTATTTCCATAGTCTCCTCTCGATGGATACTTGGTTGGAGTTGCACTTCAAGGGGTATCACCCCTAACAGAAAGCTTCTTTTTGGGATCCCAACTTGGCAAGGGCATTAGCATTGGTATTTTCCACCCTTGGGATTTGATTTAGATTTAGCAATTTGAACCTACTGATAAGTTCTTGGGCATACCTCATGTAGAGTTCAGTGCGGGGGCCTCGACTCTGGAAGCTTCCTTTAATTTGCCACACAATCAGCATGGAGTCACTAAACACATTTAGGTATTCTACCTTCATTTCCAGAGCCAGTTTCAAGCCAGCAATCAGGGCCTCATACTCTGCATCATTGTTGGTAGCCTTGAAGCCAAAGTGTATGGCACTCTGAATTCGGTGCCCCTCTGGGCTTAACAACTCTATTCCTGCACCTCCCCCATTATTGTTTACTGCTCCATCAACATACAGGTTCCACCATAATTGGGGGCTTTCGGCATCCCCTTCGGTAACTGGGGATACCGGGGTACAATCTTCTCCGGTAACCTCAAAATCAGGAGGAAACTCTAGTAAGAAATCGGCCAGCGCTTGGCCTTTGATAGCAATTCGGGGCTTGTAATTTATTTCAAACTGTCCTAGCTCGACAGCCCATTTCATCATTCTACCGGAGGCTTCCGTCTTGTGCATCACTTGCCTTAGCGGGAAGGATGTTCTAACTTCAACTTTATGGGCCTGAAAGTAAGGCCTTAGCTTCCTAGAAGCCAATATTAGAGCATATGCTAGCTTTTCCATGCTGGGATACCGGGTTTCCGCATCCAACAGCCTTTTGCTCACATAATATACCGGGTATTGTACTTGTTCTTCCTCCCGGATCAACACAGCACTTATAGAGTATTCAGAAACAGCTAAATATAAAATGAGTACCTCACCTTCCAAGGGTTTGGAGAGCAATGGTGGGCTTCCCAACTGTTCTTTTAGTTTCTTGAAGGCTTCCTCACATTCCGGGGTCCATTCAAAGTTTTGACCCTTCTTGATAGCCTTGAAAAACTCCTTGCACTTGTCGGAAGACCGAGATACGAATCTATTTAGGGCTGCTACCCTTCCGGTAAGCCCTTGGACTTCTTTTACATTCCTTGGGGACCTCAGTTCCAGCAATGCTTTGATTTTGGCAGGGTTTGCCTCAATCCCTCTGTGGTTCACAATGAATCCAAGAAATTTTCCAGACTCCACACCAAAAACACACTTTTGAGGGTTCAACTTCATCCGGTACTTCCTTAGGATATCAAACATCTCAGATAGGTGCAACACATGGTCGGCTGCCACCTTTGATTTGACCAACATATCGTCAACATAGACTTCCATAGTCTTACCAATCTGTTCTTTAAACATCATGTTTACCAGCCTTTGGTAGGTTGCCCCGGCATTCAATAGCCCAAACGGCATCCCCACATAACAGTACAGTCCCCTATCGGTTATGAAGCTGGTATGCTCCTGGTCTGGTTCATGCATCGGTATCTGGTTATATCCGGAGTAGGCATCCATGAAACTTAGCAAAGCATGGCCTGCCGTGGCATCCACCAGTTGATCAATTCTGGGTAGCGGGAAGCTATCCTTAGGGCATGCCTTATTCAGATCAGTAAAGCCAACACATGTCCTCCATTTCCCATTGGGCTTCCGGACCAGTACCGGGTTTGCTAGCCATGTTGGGTAGAAGGATTCTTTGATCAAACCAGCCTTCAATAACCGGTCTACCTCTTCCTGGAGGGTGATAGCCCTTTCACCACTGACAGGCCTTCTTTTCTGCCGGATACCCCTTCTCTCAGGGTCAATGTTCAAGTGGTGGCACATGACTTTCGGGTCGATCCCACCATGTCAGAATGACACCATGCAAACACATCAAGGTTGCTTTTAAGGAAAGCAGTCAACCTTTCTCTTGTCTTTTCCTCTAGCTGTTGTCCAATTTTCAAGATTTTACCAGGATCTTCAGCATCCACTAGTATGGGGATAGTATCTTCGGCAGCCCCTGCCTTTTCCAGGGTACCGGGCATCCTGGGATCAATGTCAATCTCAACTGGGAGTCCTTTCTCCGCTCCCTGGTTCTCATTCTCTAGCATTGCTTCGCCTAGATCATCATCTGAGGCATTTCTTACTATGCCTTCCAATGAAATGTTTTGAATTTCATCATTTTTCTCGGTAGCTTCCAACAACAAGCTTTGTGGTGGTATTACCCCCCGAAAAACGGGAACCTCTTCAGTAGGTTCCTCTGGTAATTCCACTATCATGATGGCACTGCACGATGCTTTTCCAAACTTTTGTGGCTCAAGCCCATGGCTTCTCATTAGGGCTTCCCCATCAGTCTTTTCTTCAACATGAATAGATTTATCTATCTTCTCGGCAGCCTGCACAGCTCTGTTATAGCATTCCCTTGACTCATGTTGACATCCTTTCACACACCCAATGCCATTTGGTGTAGGAAACTTCATTGAAAAGTGGTATATTGAGGTTACCACCCTCATATCCTTCAATATTGGTCTACCGAGAATTGCATTGTGGGAAATGTCTTCATCTACCACCATGAATTCTGCCATTTGGGTAGCCTTGCAGGGATCCATACCCAATGTCAGGGGCAATTTGATCATTCCCATAATTTGGACAGGGTTGCCGGTAAACCCATATAGCTCATTATTGGTAGGCAGTAACTCTTTGTCCAAAAGTCCCAATTTCTGGAATGTGGTATATGCCAAGATATTTACTGAGCTTCCATTATCAACCAGCACTCTATGCACATTCATTCCACCAATACTCACGGTTACCACCAAAGCATCATTATGAGGGTGGTGAACCCACTTGGCATCCTCCTCGGTAAAGGAAATATCAGCGGTTTCCCCTTTGAACAGCATAGGGGGCCTTTCTGCAAGGTGGAACACATTAGTTAGGGGTTTGCCCCTGGCTTCCCGGGCATACCTATCTCTGGCATTCCGACTGGCACCCCCCAAATAAGGGCCGCCAAAGATGGTATGGATGCTATTAGCTCGGGTAGTCCTTTCATGGTTTCCAGGAGCCTTGTCCTTGTTATCTCTACCTTCTTTATACTTCTTAGCCTCTTGGGCTACAAATTCAGTCAGGTATCCACCTCTAATCAATTCTTCAATTTGATCTTTCAAGTGCCTGCAATCAGCAGTCTCGTGACCATTCACTTCATGGAATGCACAGTACTTTCCCTGATCTTTCACTCCTGGGGGGCCTGCCCGGTAGGGCCTCCGGAATAGCCCATTCTTCTCATTCACTTCGAGAATATGACTAATTGGGACAGTCAAAGGAGTATACTCTAAGTATTTCTGAAAATTTGCCTTTGGAGTGAGTCTGTCCTTGGCAGAAACTCTATCCTTAGTTGCATTAACAGCAATAGGGGCAGTCTTGTCATCATACCGGGGGGCTCCCAAACCGGCAGTACCACTCCCGGAAGCCCTCTTATTTGAATCCCTTTTAGGGCTGTAAGAATGATTTCTTTTGTTCCTGCTCCAACCTCGGGAATTGGAATCTTTGGACAGTTTTTCCATGGATTCCTCAATCACTTTGTGGCGTTCTGCTTGTTGGTAGAATTCCGCCAGGGTTCCGGGCTCCTCAGTTTACAATTCCTTCAAAAACTCGGTTCCAGGCCTAACCCCGGCTATCAGGAAATTCTTCAGAGTTTCATCAGAGGCCTTCTTCACTTTTGGCACTTGTTCATTAAATCTTTTGAAGTATTGTCTTAAAGATTCGTGGGGTTCTTGCTTGATATTGGCCAGAGTATTCACCGGTGGGGCATAGACCACGGTAGCCCTGAATTGAGAGATAAACTGGTCTCCCATCTTCCTCCAGGATTTGATAGACCCTTCGGCTAACCTTTTGAACCATTGGTGGGCATTCCCACTCAGTATGGATGCCAGTAGCCTACACCTTGCTAAGTCCTCCACTTGGTAGACATCCATTTCCGTATTAAAACGGCTCAAGTATTCAACTGGATCTGAGTTTCCATTGAATTTCAGTTCAGTATTCATCTTGAAGAACCTTGGCAAGGCTGCCTTTTTCACTTTTACAGAAAATGGGGAACCGGCAGTGATACCGGACTTAAACTTTTTCTCCTCCTTGATCTTTTCCAAGGCCTTTTTCCAGTCAGACATCTTGAACTGTCCATTTTCACCATCCGAAAGCATATCACTTCCAGAGTCATCATCTTCATTGGTTGTCTTGCTTCTTCTAGGGACTGAATTTTGATGGGAGCCGGAATCCTGATCGGTACCCCCACCGGTTGGGACTCCGGTAGAGCGGGATTTCCTGTTTCTATGCCAAGAAGAGTGACTGCTTTGCCTATAACTCCTTCTGCCATCAGATCTGGACCTCCTGGAAGTACTTCTTGGGGGTACCGAGTGGGACCTCTCTCGGCGTTCTCGGGAACCCTGAGTTATGGAACCCCCATTTCCGTTCCTTCGATCTTTGTTTCCAGTATGACTCAACTTGTGACGAAGGTCTTTTTTGGTCAGTCTTTTTCCAACTCGATCAAAAACACTTAGGCTTCTGGTGGGTGAGCCTACGGTATCCTGGGCTTCCGGAACGTCATATCGGTCGCCCTCATATTCTTCTTCCACAGGCTCTTCTGCGTCTTCTTCAGATGGGACATGATCAGTGTTGTCCTCAATATTATCCTCAGACTCGAAGTTCAGCCTTGTCGGAGTCACGTTCTTCTTTTTTGACTTCGACTTGCACTTTCTTTGCCACTTTTTCATTTTCTCGGAACCTTTTTCCAAATTGTTGACTCTTTCATTCATCATTTTCAGATAGTCCATGATGTCCTTGTTACTAACATCATCACCACCTTTGTTTCGTCCATTACCATCCTGAGACGGTGTCTTATCACTTTCAGAATTGTCACTCGCCATATCTCCTCCAAATGACGATTTTTGAGGCCCCTCCTTCGGGCGCCAATTGTTGTGGGAGGAATTTAGCACAACAAATTATGAGGCCTCGTGCTGGAATAACGCCAATAAACAAGGAATCGTCCAACCACCCAGAAAGGCTCGTGGTTGAAGATCAATAGCTAGCCGCCCGGGAAGGCTCACGACTAGGGTTACCGAAGAACACGGGATGTGGTTCCTCGAAAGGATCGGACTGAATCTACGGGATGAGAGCTCAAGGACCAAATGTTGGCCAGCCAAGAACCCTAATTTGACTATGTCACACAAGAGTGCACGTGCTCTAGCTACTCAAGGAGTGTAAGTGTCGAAGAAGATCCCGTAAACTGCCTACATACCACTATTTATAGTGGATCAAGCCCGAATGTAGTTCTTGAAGGATATGATCGTTTGTTTATGATGAGTTATCCTCTCTCAAGTGGGATAATGACTGTTATTTCTGATAATAATCGAGTATGATGTGTATAATCAGGTTACCAAGCAGTTTAGGTAACATAGAATGATTATCTCTTGTATTTATCATGATTTTGTATCATTTATCAAGTATATATGACATATATCCTCAAATAACTGAATGTTTATCTTTTTGAGAGTGTTTTTAGATGATATAAACGTGTTCCTAAAAAATAGGAGGCGTGCCTTATCTGTATTAGCAGCCTAATCAGGCTTCCGGCGGAAGCTGGGGGTACCGCCCGGTAGCCTGGCTCCGGTACCCCCTCCGGTAACTCCTACCACGGAAGCTACTTTGGAAGCTCTACTAGATGACTGATAATAGTTATAGGTTATCCTCGAGGGGATACCTTGAGACCCTTAGTCATGCGTTCCCGTGCTGCAGTGTACATGGTACCCCTAGGGCTACCGTAGGCCTCCGGAAACCTGACAGATTACTCATTCTCTTCATGGATCTGAACCCTAATCCTCTAGTGGGCCTAAATCTAACCCATGCGAGATTTTGGTCACAACAATACTACTTAACCACTTTCAAGATCTATATCAAATACAAGCTTATGACTTTAACTATTGAAATTACACCACTTTAACGATTATCAAATCATATTCATTCACATTTAAATCACATAACTCATGATTGTTAATCATAAATTCGAATTTTAATCTATAGAAATTCCAAAAATTATACATGCATATATTCGAATAAAATCAATTCACCACACTAAATTATTCATGTGTTAACATCGAATCCATCACAAGCATTTAACGAATCATATATATCGAATTTAAACAATTAAAATTCGAAAATTCATATAAAAATCTAAAATCAAACATGTAGCCTACTTAATTCACATAAAAATTCGAATAAGACTAAATAATCATGAACCAAAATCTCGGATAACAAATTCATAATTTAACGAATCAAAACCTTCGAATTTATCATATAATTCGAATATTAAATCAAAGAAAATATCATAACAATTCTCAAAATACACATGCAAGTTTCGAATTAATACAAGTAGTAGATATTGAGATTATAGGCCTCAATCATCATCATCGGCCACCACCAGTTCACCGGAGTTCATCACCGGTGGCGGTGAAATTCGGGGTTACTCCTAAAGTTCAGAGTATCCTTCCAAAACTCCACCGATTACTTCTAGCTACTCAGCACAACACTAAAAACTCGAAATCAATCATCAATTTCTGGAAATCCATCATAAAACAAATATACATATGGCAGTCATATATATATACACGATTCAAGAAAAAGAAGGTAGCATAGTGTACTAGAAGTGGAGAGGATCATTTTAAGACCAACATCAAAGAAAACGGGCAAGGGAAAGTGGTTGCATGTGGTGGTTGAAAGAAAACCGAGAGAGAAACTCACGGAGAGAGAGAGAGCAGAGAGAAACGGTGAGAGACTGAATGAGAAAGGAGGAAGAGGCTGTTGCCTCTTGATAATTACAAAGGGGCAAAAATGTAAATACACAATTGGTAAACACTTTTTCTGAAAAACTGATTTTTAATCAATCTAAAATCGAAATTAAATAAGGAATGGGGAAAAAAATAAAAATAAAATTTCTATTATAAAGTTCAGGAAATTACGAACATTCCCATATTTTTAAAATAATTTTTAAGTCAATAATGAATTTATTATGAATTTTTGAAATAAAAGACCTTTAGAATAAATAAAGATTTTTAAATCATTTTAAAATACTTAAACATACAATTAAATATTCCCATTAATTTTAAAACTATCTAATATCACAAAGATGATAATACAAAAGATTCCATAATTTTAAACGACTTCAATGGTTTTATAAAAATTTTAGAAGATTAAAAATGCATATTTAAAATACATTTTAATGCTAAAAAAAAACAAATGAAATTCCACGATCACAAATGGCACATTCCAATCGTCATATAATCACATATTCATGATTTCACACACATCTTGACTTTAGAAAAATATATCCACCATATAAATCACATAATTTTTATTTATAAACTAATGATACACTTAATTAAATACGCGAATTTCTAGGTCGTTATATCCCCCCCCCTTAAAAAGGATTCTGTCCTCGGAATCTTACCTAAGTAAATAGATGAGGGTACTTTGCGAGCATTTCACTCTCAGGCTCCCAAGTCGACTCTTCAACTCTAGGATTCCTCCACAATACTTTAACCAAACGGATAGTTTTATTCTTAAGCTTTCTATCAGTCATATCTTGAATTTCTACCGGTTGCTCTTCGTAGGATAAATTTTGCTAAATCTCAGTGGGCTCATACTCGATTACGTGACTCATATCTGGATCGTACATCTTGAGCATAGATACGTGAAAAACATTGTGAATGTGATGCATGTGCGGTGGTAATGCCAATTCGTAAGCAACCTTACCAACTCGTCTCAAAATTTCAAAGGGTCCTACATACCTTGGACTCAACTTTCCCTTCTTACCAAATCTCGTAACTCCTTTCCACGGTGATACCTTTAGCAACACTTGATCTCCTACCTCAAAACTCAAATCCTTCCTATTCAAATCAGCATATTTTCTTTGTCAATTCTGAGCGGTAACCAACCTCTTCTGTATAATCTCTACCTTTTCCTTCGTTTGTTGAATTAACTCTGGTCCTAAAATTTTTCTCTCACCAACTTCTTCCCAGTACATTGGTGACCTACACTTCCTTCCATACAAAGCTTCATACGGTGGCATTCCTATACTCGCATGATAACTGTTGTTATACGAAAACTCAACTAGTGGTAAATGTTCGTCCCAACTTCCTTTAAAATCTAATGCACACGTTCTTTGCATATCTTCTATTGTCTGAATAGTCCTTTCACTCTGTCCCTCTGTTTGGGGATGATAAGCTGTAATCATCTTGAGTTGAGTTCCTAAGCATTCTTGAAATTATCGCCAAATTCTTGAATTAAGTCGTGGGTTTCGATCAGACACTATAGATACAGCAACTCCATGACATGACACAATCTCTTTCAAATACAATTGTACTAACCTACCTATTGAAAATTTTTCATTAATTGGTAGGAAATGAACAGACTTCGTCCATCGATCAATAATAACCTAAATCGCATCGTGGTTAGCTCTAGTCTTAGGCAATCCTACGATGAAATCCATAGCTAGGTGTTCCCACTTCCATTCAGGTATATCCAATGATTGCAACAGTCCACTTGGTTTCTGGTGTTCTGCTTTGACTCTTTGACAAGTGTAACATTTGCTTATCCATTCAGCGATCTCTCGTTTCATGTCGGGCCACCAAAAATTCTCTTTCAAGTCTCGATACATCTTCGTGCTTCCAGGGTGAATCGAATACTTTGAACTATGGGCTTCACTTAAGATCTCACTCTTCAACTCTGGGACGTTTGGAATCCATACTCTCGTAGAAAAACTTAGAATGCCTTGTTCGTCCTTTTGGGTACAAATTTCTTCTCCCGTCAATGTATTCATCTCATGATCCATAATTTCTTCTTGACATCTTCTAATTTTCTCTAACAATTCAGGTTGAAAAGTCATTGTGTTAAGAAACTCATCGGAATCCTTGGAATTACGTACCTCTAAGTCCAACTTCTCAAACTCTCGAATCAATTCCTTTGACGTCGTCAACCAATTTAATCTTTCTTTTCTACTCAACGCATCAGCCACTACATTTGCTTTACCTGGATGATAATTTATCGTGCAGTCTTAGTCTTTGATCAACCCCAACCATCTCATTTGTCTCATATTCAACTCCTTCTGAGTGAATATATACTTTAAACTCTTATGGTCCGTGAAAATCTCACACTTCTCTCCGTACAGATAATGTCTCCAAATCTTTAATGCGAACACAATTACAGCTAACTCCAAATCATGAGTCGGTTCTACTCGTGAGGTTTAAGTTGTCTTGAGGCATACGCGATAACATTACCATGTTGCATTAAAACGCATCCTAATCCCTTATGTGAGGCATCACTGTAGATAACAAAATTTCCTTGATCATCTGGCAATACTAATACTAGTGCTGAAACCAATCTCTTCTTTAGTTCTTGAAAGCTCTCTTCATACTTATCACTCCAGATAATCTTCTCGTTCTTCCGAGTAAATATGTTCAGTGGTGCAGCTATCTTCGAAAAATCTTGAACAAATCTCATGTAATATCAAGCCAATCCTAGAAAACTCCTTACCTTGGTAGGGTCCTTGGTCTACTCCAATTCACTACAGCTTTAATCTTTGCAGGATCCACCCTAATTCCTTCTTTACTAATCACTTGTCTTAAGAATTGAACTTCTTCCAACCAAAATTCACACTTTGAAAACTTAGCATACAACCTTTCCTTTCTTAGGGTTTCCAACGCAATCCTTAAGTGTCCGGCATGTTCTTCGAGGGTTCTTGAATATATCAATATGTCACCAATAAATACAATTACGAACTTATCCAAATACTTCTTGAATACTCGATTCATCAAATCCATGAACACTGCTGGCGCATTCGTCAATCCAAAAGCCATCACTAAGAACTCACAATGTCCATATCTCGTGCGAAAAGCAGTCTTCGAAATATCCTCTAGCTTAATCTTCAACTGATGGTATCCTGATCTCAAATCAATCTTAGAAAAGTATTGCGGCTCCTTTCAACTGGTCAAACAAATCATCTATCCTTGGTAGTGGATACTTATTCTTAATGGTCAACTTGTTAAGTTCTCTATAGTCAATACACAACCTCATACTTCCATCCTTCTTCTTAAAAAACAACACTGGTGCTCCCCACGGGGACACACTCGACCTTATCACTCTTTTATCCAATAATTCCTATAATTGAGTAGCTAACTCCTTCATCTCGGCAGGTGCCATTCTGTAAGGTGCCTTAGAAACAAGTTCGATTCCAGGTGCTAAATCAATCACGAATTCAACTTCTCGGTCTGGGGGTAATCCGGGAAATTCTTCGGGAAATACGTCAGGAAACTCATTTACAACTGGTATATCTTCCATTCTTAGGACTTGTTTCTCCACATCAATCACATATGGTAAATAAGCTTCGCAACCTTGATGTAAAATTCGCTTCGCTTGCATAAAAGTTAGAAATTTCTTATCTTGCTTCTGTCCTTGAAATATTACTTCGCTACCATCTTCAGTATACCACTTAACTTGTTTCTTTCTATATTCAATCTGCGCATCACACTCTGTCAACCAATCCATTCCTAGAATAACGTCGAATTCTCCCAACTTAAAAGGTAATAAATTAGCATAGAAAAGATAACCTACGATCTCAATACTACAATTAGGGCACTCCGATCTACGGAAATCTTATCCTAATTGGCAACTTCTACCACTAACGTCTTTTCTAACAGTCAAATCTCACAATGTAACTTATCAAGAAATCTCTCGGATACAAATGACTTAGTAGCTCCAGAATCAATCAAAACTTTAGCTTCAAAAGATTTTACAGGAAGCGTACCTGCAACTACATCTGCATCATGAACAGCCTCCTTAACAGACATGTTAAAAGTACGAGCTTTAGGTTGAGGTGCTTGATATGGTGCTGGAGGTGCAGTAATCCTCAAAACATTAGATGTTTGAACAGGTTCTTTGCAGTTACGAGCTATGTGGCCAACTTTACTACACTTGAAACAAGTCATTCCTACTGGCTTCACTCCCGGACACTCATGAGCATAATGTCCTTTCTTGTCACAATTGAAACAAATGATGTTAGGCTTATTACAAATACTCGGGTGCTTTCTTCCACATATCTTGCAGTCTTGTAGTACGGGTCTTGCTACAGCCTGAGGGTTCACTCCTTGAGGTCTATGGTCTTGACCTCCGTTACCACTTCTAAATCTCTGAAACTTCTTAATTCCTCTTTGTTGATTTCCAAACCTTCCTCTATTCTGAAAACTCTTTTGTTCTTCTGGTTCTTGGCTCTTCTCTACTTTCTAAAACATCCTTTTCTTCCCAGCCTTCTCTTTCTGGTTCAAATCACTTTCTCCTTCTATAATCATGGTCTTCTGAACAACGGTCATGTAAGTCCTTAACTCAAATGCAGCCACTCTACTTATCAACCAAGGCTTTAATCCAAGTTAAAACTTATTAGCCTTACTAGCTTCATTCCCTACGTACTGGGGTGCAAAGCTTGATAACTCGGTGAATTTGGCTTCATACTCAGCCATAGTCATTCCTTCTTGCTTCAACTCTAAAAATTGAATCTCCAACTAATCTTGAAAATATCCAGGCAAATACTTCTCATTAAACAACTCTACACACCTAGGCCATGTGATTACTTCTCCTTCTGCAGCCTTAACAGATTCCCACCAAAAATTAGCATCCGACCTCAAATAGAAACTTGCAAACTCCGCCTTCTGGCCATCTTCAACAATAACCAATGTAAAAGACTTTTCGATATCCATTAACCACGGCTTAGCTTCTATAGGGTTTAGAGTTCCTTTGAACTCAGGTGGGTGAATAGCTTGAAATGATATAAAAGTTGTAGCAGGTCGGGCAGCTTGATGCTGTTGATGTTGAACAAAGGCAGCAGTTTGTTGTTGTAGTAATTGAAACATTTGGGCCATTGTAGGGTTGTCTGGATTTTGGTTTTATGGGGTAGCATTTTATTGGTTTCTTCTGGGAGTCATCTTTCTGATAAGAAAATGAACAATAGGTAAACAACATGCAGGTTTATACAAAAGAAAACATGTTTCAACCGTCTAGTACCAATAGACGATCGGTTCCATTGAATCAATACATTATGGGTACAGTTTAAAGTAGTACAACAGGGTTTATATATGAACAGGTGAGTAAGTATGGAAAGACAGTATGGAAAAAGCAATATGTAAAACAGTTAACACAGGGGTATATGAAATATGCATACATCACTGAAGACGAAACGATCAAACATAAATAATTTAAGGGTATTCAAACACTTCTACAAACCGGAGCTGAGAGAATAAAGAAAAAGAAAAATATAAACATCATACTATCCGACTACTAAGAATAGGAAACCAGGAAAATATCCTAAACTAGTAGTAACAGCAGCTAACACTAGTGGGCTCTAACAGATGTCCCACTCACCACCAAACTCATAACAGCAATCCCTAGTCATGGGAACCACGGGTCTGATGTGTCAAATTATACCTAACCGCAAGCGCACGGTGTCTATTGCTAGTACAGATGGCAAGCGGGTCGAATCCACAAGGAGACAGGTTCTACTAATTCCTTTTCAGTTATCGTTAATTGTTTCAAGGGTCAGACGAATATTGGAGAATATTAATTAACTAATTAAACTAAATTAACACTAATTAAACAGATGATAAACAAATTATTTAAAACCTAGGGCAATCAGGTCCACCATGCTTACACAATTGGTTCTTAAGCTAAAGCAATCAATGTGATCCTATAACTAGAGTATGTTAATCTCTTTCAAGCATTAACACTCTCGAAACATTCAACACAATTAACCACTTTTAGTAATTCAATCAATCAGGTAATTAGAGTCAAGTTAATCTCTTCCAAGCATTAACGCTCTCAGAAATTCAATGATGCTTCCGCACTCAAATTCAATTCTGCTAATCGTATGTGTGCCTCTAGTAAGTAAATCTCTCGATCCATACCCCTATTTGCATATAATTAATCCATGATATCGGCCGATTACACAAATTAATGATTAAAACATATCAATCAGAATTAACCATAACCAATCAAACCACTATGAAAATCATGCCAATATTAGTGCAAACATGGCTTCCCTTTAAGCCCTAGAAATAACTACTCGTTAATAATTAAATAAGTAAAACAACTAGTAAAACAAGAAAACATAATTAAACTAATAAGAACAAAGAAAAGATTAAGAGAACAAAACCTTCAAACTTCAATGTTGTCACCCAAAAGAAGAGTCATGGTGTTTCTCTACATCTCCAACTAATAATAATAATCTACTCTAAACTATATTATCTGATCTAATATTACCTCTTTAATAATGTGTCCCAAGATGTGTTTATATAGGCTCTAGATCTCTTGCCCAGCAATAAATTACCTTCTAATACAATTAGAATTCAATTTAGGTACCAAAAACTGCCCTAAATACAATTAGAACTTGAAAAAGGCAAAACAGTAAATTCACTGCTCCCATCAGTCTGCTTGTCGCGCAATCTGCGCCCACCACACGCAGCCTGCGCGCGCGATCACTGTCCTAAGTTGTAGAAAATCTTCCAGGCTTCGCGTAGACAGCTTACGGGCCTCAAACGGACTTATAGAACTCAAGATATGGCCAAAACAGTGTAGACTGCGCAACCAGTCCAATAATTCCGAAATTTCATCTATTTTATCTCCAAATTTGCTCTTTTTGCTCCAAATCCTTCCAAGTTATGAATTCTTTATTTCCTACAATAAAACAATCAAATCTATTAAATAAAAATCCAAATAAATGCAAAACACAATAAATATGAGAATAAAATCATCTAAAATATATATAAAAATATATTCTATCAAACATCCCCACACTAAGCATTTGCACGTCCTCGGGCAAATAAGTGAAATAAAAAGTAAGTCCTAACAAACATCACTTTCGTAGATGACACGATTGCATTGAGCATATGCAACAAGCCGTTAAACCCCTAGGCAGCCCTAGTAGGACGAGTGTTGTCTCGTGAGGGTTTATAGTGAATATACCCACAAAATTCATCTAACCATGCAAAAGATCAATGCTAACACAACACCACACACACAAGTCCTCTCATGCCACATCAACTTAAGAATCAAAGCAAACATACAATGTCTTGGTGTCAAAAGTGCAAGTATTCACGTAGTTTACTCAACCAACATGCAGAAGGTCATAAAAATTCATGTCAAGTGTAAAAATAGTTGGTAATCATGCTAAGCCCACAAGAAAT
Organism: Saposhnikovia divaricata; assembly: GCA_036435485.1. Taxonomy (NCBI): domain Eukaryota; kingdom Viridiplantae; phylum Streptophyta; class Magnoliopsida; order Apiales; family Apiaceae; genus Saposhnikovia; species Saposhnikovia divaricata. The sequence continues at coordinate 137,952,615 of CM071600.1, forward strand.
ACATCTTTAAGTCTAAACCTGGGATCTCCTATGCCAAAACAAGTAATAACCCACCTTTCACTCAAAAACGAATATTCACTCAAGAACAAGGTTAAGTGTATCACTCAATTCCAACAAAATCATAAACACAACTTGACACTCGCAATCAATCTCACTCTCAACACAACATACATCACTGATGACAATCAAAAGGTCTTTATTCGGGTTGTAACGTGGGCTAGGGACCAGGTATGTCAAGTAAAGCTAAAACAGGTTAAATGTCAAAAGCTAGTACCCAACAATAATCATTATTCAATTCCCTTTCTATTAAAACCACAAATACTTCCCCACACTTGGATTTTTCAATAACCCTTACATAATAACTTGACTAGTCGAATGAAGAAGGATCATACAAACATAAGAATGCTCTCAAATTTATTTATTTTTTTTCTTTTTTTTTTTTCTATTTTTTTTTTCTGTTTTTTTTTTGAGAGCTAAGGAATAAGCACAATGATCCATAGATATTATTATGAATTTCGACTAACAAGCATCAACCAAAATCAATATTCCCCAATGGTATGATCATCAATAACCCCCCCTTTTATGAACACCTTATTACTCCGTTAAGCACGATACTAACCTTTGACAATTTAGGTTCAAATTCAATGTAAGGCCAATAGAATAAAAAGGATAATGGCAAGTAATGTGGTGTGTCACCAAAAGAATAGGATTAAGCTCAACGGGTTAACTAATTGATCATGTTTAAAAGGTGTGGAAATATGGGAAATACGAGGTTAAACCTAAGTGCCTTTATCATCTCATCATCAAGTAATGTCATGCATTTCAATAAAGATCTCAAGTGCTAGCAATGCAAACAACATGTGGACACTCAAGAAAACGAAAAATCATGCAAAATATATGCATATAGGCTCAAAATTCGCTTGGTGTGACAAAACATAATCAATCCCAAGTAACAAGACTCTCTAACGCACCAACTTGTACTCAAAGCATGAAAACCAAGTCATCTTGCACATATTCATGTCATTCTAATCACTTACTACATTCAATTAAGTCTACCAGTTTCAACTTGCTAGTGAAAGTGTGTGCACAAGAACAAAGCACGTCACTTCTCATACAAAAGCATCCAGAACACAAGAATTCTACACATGCATGGGTGTATCAAGCAAAATACAACAACTAATCAAATTGCATGGCTAGAATTATTTTTGGTATATTTCAATTTTTTAAATTTTTTTTGAATTTTTATAATATATAATTGTTTTTTGGATTTTTTATCATTGAGAACTCATCCCCACACTTAAGCGAGTCAATGTCCTCAATGACTCATTAACTAAACAAAGAAATCTACAATATATAAAATAGAAGGAAAGAAAAACTCCCCTTTGCAGAAGCATGATCCATGGGTTGCCTCCCAAGAAGCGCTTTTTTTTAGAGTCATTAGCTTGACCTCCTCAAAAATACTCCGATGGAAACGGAATATCCAATTTCTCGATCATAAACTCGTCACCACAAAAAGTATCAAGAGTGTTAGTGGTTGTCTTTATCCTGCAGAAAGTCTCCAAACAAGCATCAGTAAAATAAAATATGTCATTAATAAGCAATAGAGAGAGTGCTTGTGCAGTTTTGGAAAACTTTGTGATAAAACAACGATAAAATTCGACACCACGAAAATACTGAACTCCCAGGACATAAGGTGGAGGTTCTGGTGGTGGCTTTTCTTTACTCCTCACTTTCACTGGAGCCATTCGGACATCTTGGCTTATCACATCATTGGCTAATAAGACACTTCCATCTTCTCCCTCTTCTCGAGCTTGAAACGTAGGAGCCACTTTGTATGGATCCTCAACCAGAATTTGAGAAATATCATCTTGGACAATATTTGTTATCACATCAACCTTGAAATAAGTGTTCTTGAGCAAAGAAGCCTTGTAAGTAGAGGCTAGATCGATAGCAAATTTATCAATACATGGTAGCTTAGGCACAGATTGTGGAAGAGAAACAACAACCATCTCTGTATTTCTTTCCTTTGTAGCCTCATCATTAGTCACATTGTTCTCGGTAGCAGCAACATCATTGATCTCATCATCGGTGGCATGCTCTTTCTCTTTATCAATGGCCTTATCATCAACATACATGGAGAAACTATCATATTCATGATCGCTTGTGAGATTGATAGCAGTCAGGTCCTCTTCGGATCGGATAGATGATGATGGTAAATAGTCGAGCTGCCTTGTAGTAGAAGAGTTAGCCAACTTTGCAATTTGAGATTCAATCGCCAAACTTTCAGTTTCTAATTCTTGAAAACTCTTTAGCAGTTTATTCAAGATATCCCACATCTCATTTGTCTGATCAGCTTGCACATCTACGCTGGATTGAGAAACATGTAGATCTTCTTGTAGAGGAGGATATTGATATTCTTGATGTGGCGGCTGCTCATATGACTGATAATATTGTTGCTCAAACTGTTGCTGATTATGATATGAAAAATTTTGAGCACCATTGTCCTGGTAGTAGAAATCTGGTTGATTCACGCATTCTTGATCAAAAGTGTTTGAATACTGATTGTACCCATATCCTTCTTCAAAAGAATTCATTTGTCCCAACTGAGCACTCTGAGAATTATAGATATTGTAAGAGCATTCATAACCATAGTGACCCTGCACACCACAAATTGGACAAAAATTGTAAGTTTTAGGGGCCACTTGTGACATCTCATTGATACTCATTGGACGTGTAGTGGGCTCTGTAGTCTTTGACATGGCAATCTCTCGAGTATGTGCCTCTACTAGGGAAGATAAGAGTGCAAAAGTATCAACTTCACCCATTGCAAACTTGTAGACACTCAACAAAGCCAAGAAAACGAAGTAAAATTTGCCTCAATTGGAACAAAGGTTCCAACGAGACAATGGAAACAATCTAAACAACTAAATTAAAATTAACAGAAACTCGCTGTCTCCCCGGCAGCGGTGCCAAAAACTTGATGTGTCAAATTATACCTAACTGCAAGCGCACGGTGTCTATTGCTAGTACAGATGGCAAGCGGGTCGAATCCACAAGGAGACAGATTCTACTAATTCCTTTTCAGTTATCGTTAATTGTTTCAAGGGTCAGACGAATATTGGAGAATATTAATTAACTAATTAAACTAAATTAACACTAATTAAATAGATGATAAACAAATTATTTAAAACCTAGGGCAATCAGGTCCACCATGCTTACACAATTGGCTCTTAAGCTAAAGCAATCAATGTGATCCTATAACTAGAGTATGTTAATCTCTTTCAAGCATTAACACTCTCGAAACATTCAACACAATTAACCACTTTTAGTAATTCAATCAATCAGGTAATTAGAGTCAAGTTAATCTCTTCCAAGCATTAACGCTCTCAGAAATTCAATGATGCTTCCGCACTCAAATTCACTTCTGCTAATCGTATGTGTGCCTCTAGTAAGTAAATCTCTCGATCCATACCCCTATTTGCATATAATTAATCCATGATATCGGCCGATTACACAAATTAATGATTAAAACATATCAATCAGAATTAACCATAACCAATCAAACCATTATGAAAATCATGCCAATATTAGTGCAAACATGGCTTCCCTTTAAGCCCTAGAAATAACTACTCGTTAATAATTAAATAAGTAAAACAACTAGTAAAACAAGAAAACATAATTAAACTAATAAGAACAAAGAAAAGATTAAGAGAACAAAACCTTCAAACTTCAATGTTGTCACCCAAAAGAAGAGTCATGGTGTTTCTCTACATCTCCAACTAATAATAATAATCTACTCTAAACTATATTATCTGATCTAATATTACCTCTTTAATAATGTGTCCCAAGATGTGTTTATATAGGCTCTAGATCTCTTGCCCAGCAATAAATTACCTTCTAATACAATTAGAATTCAATTTAGGTACCAAAAACTGCCCAAAATACAATTAGAACTTGAAAATGGCAAAACAGTAAATTCACTGCTCCCATCAGTCTGCTTGTCGCGCAATCTGCGCCCACCACACGCAGCCTGCGCGCGCGATCACTGTAGAAAATCTTCCAGGCTTCGCGTGGACAGCTTACGGGCCTCAAACGGACTTATAGAACTCAAGATATGGCCAAAACAGTGTAGACTGCGCAACCAGTCCAATAATTCCGAAATTTCATCTATTTTATCTCCAAATTTGCTCTTTTTTCTCCAAATCCTTCCAAGTTATGAATTCTTTATTTCCTACAATAAAACAATCAAATCTATTAAATAAAAATCCAAATCAATGCAAAACACAATAAATATGAGAATAAAATCATCTAAAATATACATAAAAATATATTCTATCAGGGTCTCACGGAGCTCAGTCAACGTCCCGCAAACCAAACTAGAAAGCCTACGGGCCTCTGCTAGCGCATCATGAGAAATAGGATCCTGGTGTAGACTGTGTCTAACAGCATCCTCAAGCATCCTAATGCATCCCCTCCAGTCAATAGTGGTCAAATCCACACGAAGCTGGGCCTCCACCTTCATCTTCTCGATCAACTCCTTAAGCTTTGTGTTCTGTCCCGCCAAACTCTCGCAATCGTGGACTACATCGGCAAAGGTACGCTCAGGGATAGGCTCAGGAACCATGTAATATCCTTCGGAGGACTCACTGTGCTCAATGACAGTAGGGGTCACAACTGGTACTGGTACAGGAACAGGCACGGGCTCGGTGGAAGGTACAGGGGTGTCAGTACGGACTGCTGGACTCTAGACCTATGTCTCGGACATCTCCTCCAGGTCAGACTCAACCTCAGCATCGGCATCAGACATAATCTTAGAAGGGTCAGATCAGACTCATCAGATGAACTATCGGAACCGGGGAGTAGGGGTGCATCATCATCCAAATCCATCTCTTGTAGCAAATAATATATATATACACGCAGAATATAAACATTATTTGTTTAGTTAGTCCTATAAAATCTAACGCAAAGGGAGGAACCTAAACCTATAGTCACTTCCTAACACCTATCACTCTTAAATCCTAATTGTTTCTGCTTCTTTTATTAGTGATACCTAATCCTGGCCTGTTTCAGTGACCAAAACCCGTAGCTCTAATAACAACCTGTGACGCCCTCCCAATCTGGGGTCTAGATCGGGGAGTCACTAACACACTAGATACAAACAACCTAAAAATAAGTAAATATATATATATAGCATGCTGAATGACCCCAACACTACTCACCAGGATCTTTCACAGGTAATGGTATAAAACAAGCAAGCCAACGTCTAACTACTTAATGTTACAAACCAAATAAAAATTATAATCATTATTAGAACCCTTGATTCAAAAGTTCTCACACCAACTAGTTCTCACAAACTAACTTATAAACCAACTAAATATCTCCTCACTGAGCTGTTATTGCATCTAATTTGGATGGCAACTCGAAAGAAACCACAGTAGGGTTACGGAAGGTGCACTTCCTCGCAGTCTGTCTAGTACGTGCCATGATTCTCAATATACTGTCAAAGGGGTTAGAAAAGATAACCATGGGCTAACACTCATCAAGTAACAAAAGTATAAAACTGGTAACAATGGTAATAGGATAACAAAGTGAATAGCTAAATCAACAGAAGTAATACTGGCAGTGGATAAATACAAGATATCAACAGATAAACAGAATAACAATGGATAACGGGATATGTGTAAAGCAATTGACATTTCAAATGGTAAACCAATTTCATTTCGCAGTACTTAAAAGTAATCATTCACTTTAAGAAAACTGATTGCAGGTTTTTACTCATCAACAGACAATACGGGTGATCAGCCACGTAAAGTCCCCATAACCGACACAAAGTCCCGCTGGACATCAAAATTGCTTGGGTTCCCAAGAGGCACACATTGGCCTATAAAGGTGCTGGACTGGTCCCACCAGAACTACAGCAATATATACACAAATAGGCTGGACCGGTATTACCCGATCACTTACGCCTCTCCAATCATTAGGAATCCGTAGAAACCATTTTGACGGAGTTCCTAAACTTTTATAAAATATTCTTTAGAAAACAGAAAAGCTTATAAGAGCTTTCAATTTTGAAAATACTTTGGCTTGTAAAACATTTTGATTTGCAATGATAAAAGTCAAAGGATTTGACCAAGTATTCTGAATTCAAAGGAATATGGTTTACAAGTCTGAATCATGAAGATATAGACTCAATGGCTTTAAGACAATTGATCAGGGAATAATAAAGAGTTTCAAAGTCAGAGGTCAAAGATGTGTGTTATAACAGTTTTTAGGGCAATTGATCAAGTTATAGAGTTTAAAGAACAATAATAAGGGTAATCAAGTTCTTAGATCAGTGATTAGGTCACAATGAAGTTTTATAAGTTTTAAGGGTCAACATAGGTTTAACTGACTACGGACATAGGTCTAGTAGAGCACTGGTTTATCCGTCAATCAATTAGTTTGATTATGGAAATCTGTACGACATATATGGTCAAGCAGCAATTAGAAAGAATTATGTTGTTTTAGGGTTTACGTGATTAAATAATAGTTGACAACAGAAGTTTGGGTACATGCAAAGGTAGGTTTATATCAAGGGTATGATCAACATGAACAAGATAGCATACTTGTACTAACAGGTTATAACAGTTTCAAGAATGTACTTCAGAGAAAAGACAGAGTTACTTGCCTCGGGTAGTATGCAACAGCTCAAACAGCTCAGCCTACTGAATCTCAGCTTTAGCCTTTCCTCGATTGTTAGGGCCTACGTCTTTCGTATCTACATAAACCACTACACTACTTCAGCAATATATTCTTCTTCACTTCTAATCCTATTCTACCCAACGATTCTTATAACGCGTTAACACTTGACATATATAACACATATCGACTATACTAATCATACTCATCAAGTAATTTCATATAATCAGATAAACACTTAAACACTTAATAATCAGAACATACAATTCATATATTCCACCTAAACACTTAACACATAATATCATTTTGACTTGTAATTAACTTATACTCTTATAATATAGACTTTACGACTTATAATTCTAACGAAAATTGAGTAGCACTTCCTCTGTATTATTGACTAGCCCGTCGGAACATAACCGACTCAAATCACAACCCAACAATCTCAATGATTTCTATTCCATATACAATCACAATCATACTACTTAACCACTTTCAATATCTATATCAAATATAAGCTTATGACTTTAACTAATGAAATTACACCACTTTAACGATTATCAAATCATATTCATTCACATTTAAATCACATAACTCCTAATTGTTAATCATAAATTCGAATTTTAATCTATAGAAATTTCGAAAATTATACATGAATATATTCGAATAAAATCAATTCAGCACACTAAATTATTCATTTGTTAACATCAAATCCATCACAAGCATTTAACGAATCATATATATCGAATTTAAACAATTAAATTCGAAAATTCATATAAAAATCTAAAAGCAAACATGTAGCCCACTTAATTCACACAAAAATTCGAATAAGACTAAATAATCATGAACCAAAAACTCGAATAACAAATTCATAATTTAACGAATCAAAACCTTCGAATTTATCATATAATTCGAATTTTAAATCAAAGAAAATATCATAACAATTCTCAAAACACACATGCAAGTTTCAAATTATTACAAGTAGTAGATATTGAGATTGTAGCCCTCAATCGTCATCATCGGCCACCACCAGTTCACCGGAATTCATCACCGGTGGCGGTGAAATTCGGGGTTACTTCTAAAATTCGGAGTATCCTTCCAAAACTCCATCGACTACTTCTAGCAACTCAGCACAACACTACAAACTCGAAATCAATCATCAATTTGTGGAAATCCATCACAAAATCGAAGATATACATACGGTAGTCATATATATATATATATATGAGATTAGGGAGCTAGAGATGTATCTCAGGTAAATTCCCTGAGATACATGGAATTTATATGCAATTCAAAATTTATATGGGTTGGGCATTTTTGTAAAATCAAAATTTTTTAATTAGCCCTGCGAACCCAATCAAATTTAATATATATTTTTTAAGTATCTCAAGAAAAGTTCCCTGAGATCAATCTCAGGATCCTTTATATATACATACACGATTCAAGAAAAAGAAGGTAGCATAGTGTACTAGAAGTGGAGAGGATCATTTTACGACCAAAATCAAAGAAAACGGGCAAGGGAAAGTGGTTGCATGTGGTGGTTGAAAGAAAACCGAGAGAGAAACTCACAGAGAGAGAGCAGAGAGAAACGGTGAGAGACTGAATGAGAAAGGAGGAAGAAGCTGTTGCCTCTTGATAATTACAACAGGGGCAAAAATGTAAATACACAATTGGTAAACAATTTTTCTGAAAAACTGATTTTTAATCAATCTAAAATCGAAATTAAATAAGGAATGGGGAGAAAAATAAAAATAAAATTTCTATAATAAAGTTCAGGAAATTACGAACATCCCCATATTTTTAAAATAATTTTTGAGTCAAAAATTAATTTATTATGAATTTTGAAATAAAGGACCTTTGGAAGAAATAAAGCTTTTTAAATCATTTTAAAATACTTAACCTACAATTAAATACTTCCACTAATTTTAAAACTATCTAATATCACAAAGATGATAATGCAAAAGATTTCATGATTTTAAACGACTCCAATGATTTTATAAAAATTTTAGAAGATTAAAAATGAATATTTAAAATACTTTTAATGCTCCAAAAATACAAATAAAATTCCACGATCACATATGGCACATACCAATCATCATATAAACACATATTCATGATTTCACACACATCTTGACTTCACAAAAATATATCCACCATATAAATTACATAATTTTCATTTATAAACTAATGACACACTTAATTAAATACGCGAATTTCTAGGTCATTATAACTCAGTTACCACATAACCTAATTCTACAGATAAGGCTACCTTAGATAGCACCTTAAGAGATTCAGTTATTGGCTGTTTTCTCTTCTTCTCCTTCTTATTAGCATCACACTTTTGAGAGGATGATGTAGTTGGCTTAGTGTTTGGAAGAGGGTTTGTCTATGATGGTTGGTTATCAAGGCTTTGGTCAGGTGTTTATTCACATTCAAGCTTGGTCCTAACTAACTCGGATGTAGACTTATATATTAGCTGGTTGAGGGGGTAAGACTTGAAATTTCCTGCATATGAGGAGTAATTACAAGTTTTACATCCACCTCATTTCTTGAATCCAAATTTACAAAAATGACATTGGACATGGACTTAGCATCTAAATAAGTAAGTACTGATTTAATAAATCTAGGTAGGAGAATATCATTACCTCACTTGGTTGTGTTACCAAGCCTCCCACGGAGCTCTTGCATATTGAGCTTACCAACATCCACATTGGTTACATAGGCCAAAGAGTATCCAATTTGTTGCACAGGTGCACTGAGTTGATCAAAGCTTGACTTTCTACAGGTGAATACTTGCAGAAGCGTCCCAAACACATAGCTCCATTCCTTTCTCAGAAACTTTCTATTCAAATTCCCCACCTTGATTGTGTCTGCATACTTGATGAACTCAAAGAATTCTATAAGTTGTTCATCAATTACCAGTGGGTCATATGCATCTTGGTGGAGAACCAGCGCCTTGCTCATATCCTAATTTGTTGCAGTGATGTTCTTATCTTCAATTTTGAAGTGAATGACATATGTGAGGCTACCATCTTCAAGAGCGATGGTTTCATCGATGGCAGAACCCCAAAATTGTTCTAGGATGTCCAAAAATAGAGTTGGTTGGCTAATAAGGCACCCTTGATGTATGACTCAGACATCTACGGATAAAACATTTGTAGTTAGGGTTTGATGCCTCTATATCACTAGCAATAGCGATGTGTTGGTGTTGGCTGGTACAGTAAATTTTTTATTTGAGGAAGAAGCCATTGATTCAGAATTAGAGAAGAAAAGAAGAAAAAAAGAAGAAATTTAGAGTTTATAGTTAGGGTTTCAAAGGTTTTGGGAAAGTAGGTGCTTGAGAAATCCATAGAATTACCTGAACATATGTGGAATTCTATAAGTATGAACACATGAATTTTCGATAAAATATATGATTTGTATCGACAAGTCAGGCATTCGATAAGTGAAAAACAGCTATTCGATATGTCAAGAAAGGCTTATTCAATAACTCAAGTAGGTAGGAACTCACAGCTGGCAGTACTCAATTTAAAAATAATTCTTAATTGAATAAAATTGTATTCATGTATGAATTTAAATTTCAGATAAAAATCCAGAAATGATTGAGATTCAGCGAAATTTCAGCCTTTTCAAATGATTCGATAACTCAATTTACACTATTAGAGAACTCAGACATTCGAGAACTAAAATAGCATTAATCGAGAAGTCAAGCTAGTTCACATTCGATATCTCAAAAAGTATAATTCGAGAAATTGGACCAAATTCGACAAAATTAAATCTAACCAAGAATAAGGTATTCTGCGATTAGTCCTTAAATAAATTAAATTGAATTAATTATGATTAAAATCTTAATATTAGCATATTAAAATTTAATAGTTATATTATTAAATCCAAAAACAACAAAAACGATTTAGAATTTGAATTTGCCAATATGATAATAAAATAAAATATTTTTAACATTAAAAATAAAAGTAAAAATTAACTTGATTAAAATATTACTATTTGTTAGAATATAATCCATGTGATGCACGAGTTTATTTTAATATATTATAATTTTTCTTTAATTTGTGTTAGAAAATAAAGAACGAAATCATGCTCCATGTTATATTTATTTTAATATAATCACATTTTTAATATTTTTTAAATTTAAATTTAATATAAATTTATTTAATGACATCTATACTATTATATTAAAACGGAAACAATGAAGTTTTGCCGGTTTGGTTTTCGGTACGGTTATCATAATTAATTAATTAATAAATAAGAAAATAATATAATTAATGATAAGTAACTGATTTTTATAATTAAAAAATGTTAATTTTTAATCAAAATGATAGCTCCCGAAGGAAGGTAAAATAAGCTAGAAGGGGGGGTGAATAGCTTATGACCCTTTTAAAAATTAGAGCTTGGCGTTTTTAAATTTTCTTTCTCTTTTTAAAATTAATTACTTGTGAACAAGTAATATTAGATGCGGAATATAAAAGCGAGAAAGTAAAAGAAATTGACACGATCGATATATCCTGGTTCGCGATGCTCGCAATCCCCTAACGGATTCGAACACCCCTACTCCAGTCCCCGAGCTCATGTCGAACTTTAGATTTCTTCCACTATAAAGAATTACACTCCTTATAGTAGGCGGAGAAGACTTTACAAACACTATGTATTTATCTTAGAGCCTAACTACCCATTACCTCTTCAAAATACTATAGCCACCCCTTACAAGATTAACTTGGACCGTAACTCCCCGTTACCTCCTCAAATGCTATGCAAGTAAACCACTTACGAGTTTATCTTGGAACGTAACTCCTAGTTACTTCCTCACAACAACGTAAGACCTTACGAGTTTATCTTGAAGCGTAGCTTCTCCAATACCTTCTCAAAACTACGTAATAAAAAGCACTTACAAGTTTATCTTGGAACATAACTCCAAGTTACTTCCTCAAAACTATGCAAGCAAAACCTTTGCGTAGACTTTAGTATCTACACCCTTTAACGGTCTTGGGTCTAGGTCTTAGATCTTGGATCTTTTCTCCTCCTCACGGTGCAAAGATACCCAACTTCCCGTCGGCATATCTAAGACTTGGGTCTTAGAGCGAGAATCACCTCACTTCACTTCACCTCACGTCAAAGGATATAATACAAGCACTACGACTTGAAAATCCTTATAAATTTGATGATTAAAATGAACTAGTATAAAAACTAGATCAAGGGAGGAAATATAAATATTAACGAGTTAGACTCCGTTAATATAAATAAAAAGCGAGTATATTAATTTATATAAATATTCGGTATGGCCGAATATAAATACAATTAAATATACAATTTACTTGTGTTAAAGAACACAAATAAATATGAGATAGAACGAGTTAAAAATATTCCGTAGAATATTAGACAAGCTACTAGCTCAAGGTATAAAAGTGTTAAGCACTTTATTGAAATATTATATGACCGAGATCAACGATGAAATGGTCGAATATAATATTCCTTGGCCAAAGGGGCCTTGATTTATCGAAGTTAGAGCTAGTTACTTATATTCGGAAGAATATAGAACAAGCTACTTAAAATCGACAAATATTAGTGTTATCACAACAACACTGGTATATGGCTTTGTATATAGCCGAATATATATATATATATATAGGCAAGTGCTCAAATACAAACCACTTTTAAAATACAAACCAACACTAAATTAATTATATTTCATCTATTCTAAGGTTCCCGCCAAGGGTACCTTCACAAAAAATGATTAAAATAATTGGCTCTATCCAACAAAAAAAAAAAAATCTTGCCGTGGAAATGCGAAGCATTTAAGACAGTAAACGGATGAGTTAGGTAGTCATGAGGGTCGAAGGCTCTCGACACACCCGTCAATCGTCTATTGCCTTTACCATTGATTGTCATTCCTTACAACTTTAGAATGATAAAGGCGCGAAGCACCGTACAAGAAGGTGCGAAGCACCGTTAACCAGTGAAATCCACTGCCACGTCATCACATGAACAGTGATTTTTATTTTTTTTTGTTGGATAGAGCCAAGTATTTTAAACGTTTTTTGTATTGGGGTACCCCTAGTTTGGTCATTAGATTAACTTGAAATATTAGATTATGCTTGGTTTGTAGGTTTGTATTTTAAGGAGGTTTGTATTGGAGTAGCCCCCTATATATATATATATATATATATATATATATATATATATATATAGCTCGTCAAAGCGAGGGACACTATTACGCGTTAATGCTAGTGCGGAAAGTATATAAAATGCGTGAATGTAAAACACACACGAACAATAAATTAACACCATACACAAGAATATAACACAACTCACACGTACGTAAAAGTAACTCGTTATAAAATAACGAGGGCCGCTATTATGCGTTAAACTAGTGCGAGAAAATATATAAACACATAATAGAGCTTTCGGCCGAAAATTAATTCAAGTAGTTGCCGAAAGTATTGAACTTGATTTCGGTTAATACTTAAGTTCAAGATGCCTTGGTTTAGTCCTAAAAGATTTGATCTCAAGTTATATTTCAAAGGACTTGTATACCAAGATAAGAAGTTCTCTTTTGATTTAAAGAATAAGAAGTTTAAATCACTTGTTTATGCACTTTTAAGCACAAATCAAAAGATGGTTCTTAGCCTTATAACCAAGTATAAATCAAGTGGTTACTAAGGACTTAAATAAGAGCAAGTGAATACTTCAAGAAGCTCTTCAAAACTCTTACAAATTTGTCACTTATACACTACACAAAAATATTCAAGAACAAGTGTATAATGTGGTGACAAAGTGCAAGTAGACTCAAGTCAAAGGAGCACCAAAGGAAAGGTATACAAGAAGGTTACCTTGGTGACTCAAAGACACAAACAAGAGCACTTATAAACTGCTCAAAAATGTGCAAGAAAACTGCCTAAAGAGGCTTGGCCGAGAGCAATAGATGAGCAAGAAAAGAGGTCCAAAACACTACCAAAAGTGGCTGGATTTGAGCACCAAAAGGATGTATCCAAGGAAGGACCAAAGGTGACTCAAATACTCAACTAAGAACACTTACAAGGCTGCATAAAATCGTGCAAGAGGCTGCCTTGAAGGTGATGGCCGAATGGTGTGTAGAAGTGCTAGAAAGAGGACCAAAAACACCACTAAACAAGGTCTAAAAGAGCACCATTTGAATAATACTCAAGAAGGATAAAATGGTAACTCAAACCACACTTAAGAACACTTTGGGGAATGTAAAAACCGAGCTCAAGAACAGCCCCAAGAGTGATGGCCGAATGGTGTTTAAGTGGGCAAGAAATGGACTAACAACAAAGCTTTTAAAGATGTTATAAAATGGAGCAACAATGTTTTGTTATCCAAATCTTTTGGAGGAATTTGGTACTCTTAAAAGGCTGTGTTTCTAGAGAGAAATCAGCAGAACTTCTAGGACACAAAATGCTCAAGAGAAAATGGGTGGGGGTGATGGGCTATTTATAGCCAAAATGGTGAAAAAGTGAGCAAGTAAGAGCTTGACACTTGGCACCAACACATAAACAAATAGCAAAGGCACTTTCCTGGAAATTCTTGCTAAATTGGTCCCCAATCCTTATATATTTATCAGATATATAAGTATAGTTGTTGTATAATAGTTTCGTTTTAGCCGATTAAGCCGAAACTACCCGAAACAACAAGAAACACCCACTTCTAAGAAATAATTCAAAAATTATTTCAAAAATTATGAAATTTTGAGAATCCTCTAGACATATTCCCAGAAGAATATGGTCAAAATTTCACCTTGAAAGGAGTTGACCTTCTATGACTTTTAAGCGACCGAAAAATCAATTACGTACTGATTTTAGGGGCTCGGGAAAAAATCATTCAAAAATCATGAAACTTTTTCTTAAATTCTTTTTGACCATTTTAGTGACATTCTCAAAATTTCAAGTCAAAATAATATGTGGAGGTATTTTATTCAAAAATATTTCGATAAAATGCACTTACGCGACGGAATAAAATACGTTAACCATTTGTCTTAAATTGTCAACGTTTTGGCTAAGGTTTTGACTTGAAATATATTCAAATATAATATTCATCAAATAATAATGACTATGAAGTCAACGGAATATTTATTTTGAATATTTTACGATTTTATCCATTTAAATTAAAAATAGTTAAGGATTCGGGATAAAATCTGTTTTTATTCTTTCTGCAAGTCAATAAATAAGGCAATCTTGAAAATATCACTTTGAGGAACATATCGAAGATATTTGAGGATAACACCTTTGAAATGAACACCATCTAGAATATATCTAGCATTTATGGCTCGCAAAATCAGTGTTCAGAATATTTCGATATTTGTGCCTTTTTGACTTTGCTTAAAAATGTACCATAAATAATCTAGACTAGAAAATATCATTTACCGGCATTCCTTATCTAAATTAATAATTGGTACGAGAAAGCGTCACATCAAATAATTTTACGGAATTTTACTAGAGAGTGTAGTAAATTTCCTGAATTAATTTTTCACTTTCGTACTTTGACAAATCACAAAACTTACACGTGGAGACTGTCGTACAATCTTTAAAAAGACTGTCTCACACAAAAGATATTATCTTTTATAAACACCAAAAAAAAAATATCAATTATACTATATATATCTTCCAATCATTAATATTTTCTTTCAAATTAAGACAAGTTACCTTTTAATTTAATATATTATCTTGCAATCATTAATATATACCCAAAAATATCACATCATATCTTGCAATCATTAATAAAAATATTAAAAATCTGAATACATTTATAATAAGGAAATATAGGATAATTGTTTGTATTTTGATTCAACGATTTAACCATACAATGAATGATGATCATTAGATTTTTTTTGTAAATATATAACAAACGCTAGATCTAATGATAAGGTATATTATAAGCAAAACAAGGTATATTTGGTTAGTTGGTTGGTTAGTTAATGTCTTCCAGAAAAATTGTTAACATCTTCCTAAAAGTAAAAAATTAAAAAATTATATTAAAAATATAATTACAACAGTATGTAGTTGAATTTCAGTTGAAATATAACTGATAGAGTATGTATTTATATAAAACATGTGTTTTATTTTTTTTAAGTAAATTACAGTATATATTTTAATTTGTTTTTTTAGAAGTTCCGAATAAGTTTTTTAGAAAGGCTTTAAGTAACCAACCAATTATACCGTATTTTTCGTATAAAAGAATAGTACATATAGATAGTATACTTATTTTTCTTTTTATTTTACTTTTTTTAATTTGTTTACTTATTAATAATTTTTTATAGGGAAATTCTGAATGGTACCACTGTACTTTTGGCTTTTGCCAATGGTACAATTACGTTTTTGACTCCTTTTAACGGTACTCTTAACAAATTGACTTTCTAACAGAAATACCATTCTGTTAGAAAAACGTTTTATCAACGTTAAGTAGATTAAAACGGACATGGTACCACTAGCAAAAACTAAAAGTACGGTGGCACCATTGAGAATTTCCTTAAAATATATTTGAAGGATACTGGTTGACCCAAAACCTGTTGAAAAAATATAAGAACAATCTTTGCCATGCGTTGCAATATGCAACAAGAAAATAGGTTGAATATTGGCCATAAACCCTACTTAACGTTTCTATAATGTTTTTCGAACAGAATGATATTTCTGTTAAGAAGTCAATTTGTTAAGAGTACCGTTTAGAGGAGTCAAAAAAGTAATGGTACCACTGGCAAAAGCCAAAAGTACAGTGGTACCATTAAGAATTTCCCTTTTTATATTAAAATAAGAGAAGTTGGGTGTTGGTGGAGAATTCTAATTGAAATATAATCGAAATAGTACTAGCTTAAAACCCGTGTGATGCACGGATTTTTTTAATATTACATGATTTTTTCAATAATTTGAATGATTTAAAAAGTTTGAAAATGAGATATTTTAGTTAGAAAATATAGAAAAAATATTACGTTTTAGCTAAAAAAGGTAATCAATTAGTTATTAGTTATAAAAATTTTATTTTAGTAAATAGGAGGGCCCGTGATATTTTTGGAAAGGAAAGGTTCCATTCAGAAAAGTTAGAAAAGATAACATGTTTTAACTGAAAAATGTAATTGATTAGTTATTAGTAACTATAATATCGTTATTTTATTTTATAAAATAAAACTACATGTTTCTATCATAATAAATATTTAAGTATGGATAATTAAGTAAAAAAATAAGTTTGAAAATGAGATATTTTAGTTAGATAATATAGAAAAGATATTAACTTTTAGTTGGAAATGATAATCAGTTAGTTATTTGGAATTATAATATTATTAGTTTATTTCATTAATTAGAACGATCATATTTTTTGAAAGAAGTGATTTTAGTTAGAAAAGTTAGAAAATGTAATAGCTGAAAAAGGTAATTGATAATTTATTATTTTGAAGAAATGTTGGGAAGAGTTGTGTGTAATATTTTGAGAAAATATTGTTTTTTGTTTATTTGTAATTAAGTAAAATAATTAAGGCCATAAGGGTAATTGATAAGTGGATTTTATATCCACTTGGAGCATTCCATATCGGCTTAAATTGATTCACTTGGTCTCAAGTTTGTTGTATTTTTGATGTGTTTTGTGTAGATGTGCAGGATTGTAATTATCGGTTGGGATGTGCGTTCTTCGTTGATCTTGGAGTTTAAATTGAGTTTGGAATGAAGAATGGAGTTGATTCCTGTGATAGTATGGAGATTTTAAGTCTATGGAATGGAAGAACTACAATTTACGCAAAAGGAATGAGACGAAACGGAGCGAAAACGAAGAAACGAGCAACAAAACACCCCGGCAGAATGGACTTGAGGCCGCGGCCTCAGATCCCAGGATGCGGCCTCGGGAGTAATCTTCCAGCTCAAAAAATACTCCTAAAAAGTCTAGAAATTCTTTTCTGTTTCGAATTAAATTGTATTTTTAGGCTATTTCTTGTTGGACAAGACTTCTAGGGCCTATTTAAACACATTATATCATTACATAGAATTACTTAGAATAACATTAGAGGGAGAAGAGAGAGACTTGGAGAAGGATTCCTAACGCTCGTGACAAGCAATGGAGATCTAGATCTACTTCATCTTTTCTATTCTTCTATGCTCGTTTTGGTTTTGTTTTCTAAACTCTTTTACTCTTATTTAATATTCAGATCTTGTTTTATTATCATGGTTTCAATTGATCCCATGATGACGAACAGTTCAATTATGAACTAATCGTTGTCATGGAATTCTAATGGATTTATCTATGTAGCTTAGTAGTTTGATTTGCTTTAAAGATTTATGTGTGATGAATTCTTGATATCCTTGTATGGTTGTGCTTCATGAATTTAGATGCGTAGCTAACATCTAATATGTTAATCTCTTGCAAAACGAGAGTGGATCTTGAGATTTAGAACTTGCCATGCTAGCATAGGATAGGTTGATGTTTTAACATCATGATTTATGGCGTAAATAGAGATATTATGCTGCCCTATGTGATCTATGTGGATAACTTGTGCTTAAACCTTTATGTTTTCAAATATTATAGAGATATAGGGTCTAAACATAATTGGTGTCTACTCATCTTCTATCTCTTTTGTGGATGTATGCGTAGTTTGGTATTAGTATACCGAGAGGTAACTTTTACTTGTTTCGTGTTATCCGATCAGATATCAAAACCATCACATGTATTGATTAAAGGCATCAACTCTAAGTGAAGTAGATAATGAAGTTAGGATCCCATGTTTATTCTCATATAAATAGTTTGATTTTAGATCTCATTAGTTAATTAATTTCATAATTTGCATCTTAGTTTAATTTAGATAATTAAAAACCTCAATTTCTTAATTGTCTTAGCAGTGAATAAAAACCATACATTGTTGCATAGGTACATTAACTAATTTAAAACCTAAGATCTCTGTGGGAACGAACTTGACTTATATCTGTATTACTTGTGACCACGTACGCTTGCGTGATTTAGTGCAAACAAGTTTTTGGCGCCGCTGCCGGGGATCATCGGTGTTTTATTTTCAATTATGTACTTGTCATCAGTGGTCGTTAGCGTTCACTGACTCGGATTTTTTTTTATTTAGTTTGTTTGTTTCGTGGTGTTTTCTGGTACTTGAACGTGTATGCGAACACGTTTGCAAACTCGTAAACTGGCAGAAGAAGAACTTGCAGCAGCAAAAGAGATGGCAGATTTACCAGCAATAGCTAAGGCTTTGAAGGATTATTCTCAGCCTAAGATCAATGACTTTCAGTCTAGCATTGTTAGGCCAGCTATTGCAGCTAATACTTTCGAAATCAAGCCGGGCACGATTCAGATGGTGCAGAACTCAGTTCAGTTTGGGGGTGCTCCTACGGAGGATCCTAACATGCATATCAGGGACTTCATTGAGATATGCGACACTTTCAAGTTTAATAGTGTGCCGGATGATGCGATCAAATTGAGGCTTTTCCCATTCTCTCTGAGGGATAAGGCTAAGGGCTGGTTACACTCTTTACCAGCCGGTTCCATTACTACATGGGAGGATCTTGCTCAGAAGTTTCTTACTAAATTCTTCCCTATGGCGAAAACTGCAGCAATAAGGAACCAACCAACTCAATTTCAACAGCAATCTGGAGAATCTTTGTGTGAAGCATGGGAGCGATACAAGGAGATGCTTCGTAGGTGTCCACATCATGGAATGCCTGACTGGATGGTGATCAATGGGTTCTATAATGGTCTGGGAGCTCAGTCTAGACCTTTGCTAGATGCAGCATCAGGAGGAGCTCTATGGGCTAAGAGCTATGATGAAGCTTATGATCTTATTGAGACGATGGCTGCTAATGAATATCAGAATCCTACCAAGAGGCTTTCTCAAGGCAAGGTAGTAGGTATGTTTGAAGTGGATACAGCTTCAACTATTGCAGCTCAGTTGAAGGCTCTTACGATGAAGGTGGATTCTCTTGCTAATTATGGAGTTCAGCAGGTTGCTAGTATTTGTGAGTTATATGCAGGCGCACATGATACAAATCAGTGTGCTATCTCTTCTGAATCAGCACAGTTCGTGAGTAATTTCCAGAGACCTGCGGCACCAGTTCCAGCTACTTATCATCCAAGCAACAGGAATCATCCCAATTTCAGCGGGAGCAATACTCAAGGTTCTCAACAACAGCAGCCTTATCAGTTTCAGGGTCAGCAAGCGAGGCCATTCAATCAGGGCTATCAACAGCCATATGCTCCAAGGCCACCATATCAACCTCCGGGATTTCAGTAGCAACAGCCTCAGGTTCATGTGGGGCAATCTTCTAATGAAAAATCAGAAATGGATGAGTTGAGGATGATGATTAAAAGCCTGTCAGTTTCTCAAAAGACCTTGGAGAACCAGATGGGGCAACTTGCTAGTGCTTTACTTAGTAGGCAACAAGGAACTCTGCCTAATGATACGGAGGCTAATCCAGGCAGAAGGGAAAGCAAAGAACAGGTCAATGCAGTTACTTTGAGATCTGGAAAAGTCACGAGGGATCTTAAATCAGCAGCTAAGGAAGATGAAGATGTTCAGAATCAGTAGGTTGAAAAATCTGCAGTGTCGGAAATTGAGAAATCTGATTTAGTGGCTGATCAGCTTGATGGTGAGAAGAGCAAGAAACCTGTTGAAAAGTCTACTCCGGAGCAATCTTCAAAGAATAATCAGATCTATCCTCCTCCTCCATATCTTGGACGCTTGCAAAAAAGTCAAGAGAAACAGTTTCAGAAGTTTATGGATGTCTTCAAGAAATTGTCTATTAACATTCCTTTTGTTGAAGCATTGGAGCAGATGCCGAGATATGCAAAGTTCATGAAGGATATTTTGTCACGAAAGAGAAGGTTGGAAGAATTTGAAACAGCGGCATTAACAGAGGAGTGTAGTGCAGTTCTGCAGCAGAAGTTGCCACCCAAACTTAAAGATCCGGGAAGTTTCACCATCCCTTGCACTATTGGCAACCTTTCTTTCAGCAAGTGCTTGTGTGACTTGGGAGCTAGCATCAATCTCATGCCTTTATCTATTTTCAAGCAACTTGGTCTGCCGGAGCCAAAGCCAACTAACATCTCTTTGCAGTTGGCTGATAGGTCGATCACTTATCCGAGGGGTATAGTAGAGGATGTCTTAGTGAAAGTTGATAAGCTCATATTTCCTACCGATTTTGTGATTCTAGATTTTGAAGAAGACAAGAAGATTCCCATAATCTTGGGAAGGCCGTTTTTAGCTACGGGTCGTACTTTGATCGATGTGCAAAAAGGAGAGCTTACAATGAGGGTGCAAGATCATAATGTCACCTTTAATGTCTTCAAGGCCATGAAATTTCCGACAGAGGAGGAAGAGTGTTGCAGTGTGGAATTAGTTGATACGGGTCAGATAAAGAAGTTTGATCAGTTATTAAGCGAAAAGTCAGACACACACGTGCTAAAGCATCACATCAGTGATTCATTGACAGTTCTTCAATTCGAGATCTTTCGCGTGTAAAGTTTGGGAAACTTCCACCACATTTGAGTTATGTCCTTTTGAATAATGAGCTAGTGATTTTTTAAGAGGGGCATGATAACGTGTTGCGAAGGTGGAAAACCGATGATAAGGAAGAAGAAAGTTTTATTCATCCGTTCGAGTCGGAGAAGCACCTTAGAGGTGTGAAGAAGAAAAAGAAGAAGATTAGGCCGTTGGGTAGTAAAATCAGGTTGAAGACTGACGGAAGAGTTTTGTGGAAAGCAAGCAAACAAGATGTCAACGTTTGTATGAATGGTCTTTCTGTTGAGGACGGTTCAGTTGTTCTTTTAAAACCACCATGAGTTGAGGAAGTAACGTCAAGCTATTGACGTTAAACAAGCGCTTCGTGGGAGGCAACCCACATGTTTCAACAATTAGGTATGTTTTCTACTATCCTTCGTATTACCTTCAATTCAATGCGGACATTGAATCTTTTAAGTTTGGGGGTGGTTTGGGGGATAAGTAGTGTATATGTAGTTATTTGTGATTGTGAGTCATTGTGTTCATATAGATATCATGTTTGCATAATAGTAGTAATTCATGCATATATGTTCGTATTAATTATTTTTGTTTCATATAGGACATTCTGTTATTTTGTTTTCGTATACCATGTGAGTTCATGTTAGTTGCATTTCATGGCATGCATTGTTCATGATCCCTTAGAACGAGCTAATTCTGATTGGTAGGTAGGTGTCTAATTGAGTGTGATAATGATGAATAGAGGGTTGACTTATAGTTTCTATGAAATTGACTTATGTGTGTCAGAAACAAAACTAATTACACAGTCTTATTGGGTGCTTTTGGGCTAGGTTAGGGTCATGCTTGTTTGGATGTTTTGAGATTTAATCACTTATTTATATTTAGAATTTTCGTTATTCCCTTTATAGCGTAGGAGCACTTAAGTCTAAGTTTGGGGAAAAACAGGGATTTCATGTTAAATTGTAAATAATTGTCAATAATTGTTAGATGTCAAATGGCTAGTAGTCGGCTCATATTTATATGAGTAGTCTAGGGTTGGAATTGAGAATTCTCATTCCAGATGGCATGTATGAAAAAAAAACAAAAAAAACAAAAATAGGATAGAAAAAAAATCAAAAGTTTCAATTGTTTATATGCAAAATTAACCAGGGAGAGCTCTTTAATACTCGAGCTATTAAGTTCGCGGGGACTTTGTGCCCAGTGACCTAAGGCTTTTATAGTCTGGGATCCACTAACCCAACGCTCGCTACATGGGTATTATTGTATAAGCCTTTTGGGGTCTCATCCATTGCACGGTTAAATAAGCATGCTTGTATATATTATTATGTGTCGTAGTTGTTAGTAATTAAGCATGGATTCTTGTCTACCTTGGATAAGGATGGAGGTGTTTCTAGGTTATGAAGTGTCTACAGTCTATTCTATTTATAAACCTGTGATTGTCTTGACGAAGAGCATGTATGATCTTGATCTAGTGTTGGGAGTATTTCTGATGAGCATTGCACACACGCACGTTTCTGTTCATGTATTGTTAGTATACGGGAACTTAGTCGAGCTCTATTTGGATTTAGTTGCATTCTTTGAGGTATTTGCTTGCTAGTTGGTTTTGGTTAGTTTGAAGAGGATTATTGCATTTTCATATTAGTTGCATTCATGCATTGCATTGTTATTGCATTAGGTTAGATGGATTTTGTGGGTACATTCGCTATAGGCCCTCACGAGACCTTACTCGTCCATTAGGGCTGCCTAGGGGTTTAAAGGGCTTGTTGCATATGCCAAATGCAACCGTGATCACCTACGGAAGTGGTACTAGTTAGTTAGTGTAGTTGTTTATGCTTGAGGACAAGCATCGGTTTAAGTTTGGGGGTTTGATAAGTGGATTTTATATCCACTTGGAGCATTCCATATCAGCTTAAATTGATTCACTTGGTCTCAAGTTTGTTGTATTTTTTATGTGTTTTGTGTAGATGTGCAGGATTGTAATTATCGGTTGGGATGTACATTCTTCGTTGATCTTGGAGTTTAAATTGAGTTTGGAATGAAGAATGGAGTTGATTCCTGTGATAGTATGAAGATTTTAAGTCTATGGAATGGAAGAACGACAATTTACGCAAAAGGAATGAGACGAAACTGAGCGAAAACGAAGAAACGAGCAACAAAACACCCCGGCCAAATGGACTTGAGGCCGCGGCCTCAGATCCCAGGATGCGGCCTCGGGAGTAATCTGCCAGCTCGAAAAATACTCCTAAAAAGTCTAGAAATTCTTTTCTGTTTCGAATTAAATTGTATTTTTAGGCTATTTCTTGTTGGACAAGACTTCTAGGACCTATTTAAACACATTATATCATTACATAGAATTACTTAGAATAACATTAGAGGGAGAAGAGAGAGACTTAGAGAAGGATTCCCAACGCTCGTGACAAGCAACGGAGATCTAGATCTACTTCATCTTTTCTATTCTTCTATGCTCGTTTTGGATTTGTTTTCTAAACTCTTTTACTCTTATTTAATATTCAGATCTTGTTTTATTATCATGGTTTCAGTTGATCCCATGATGACGAACAGTTCAATTATGAACTAATCGTTGTCATGGAATTCTAATGGATTTATCTATGTAGCTTAGTAGTTTGATTGCTTTAGAGATTTATGTGTGATGAATTCTTGATATCCTTGTATGGTTGTGCTTCATGAATTTAGATGCGTAGCTAACATCTAATATGTTAATCTCTTGCGAAACGAGAGTGGATCTTGAGATTTAGAACTTGCCATGCTAGCATAGGATATGTTGATGTTTTAACATCATGATTTGTGGCGTAAATAGAGATATTATGCTGCCCTATGTGATTTATGTGGATAACTTGTGCTTAAACCTTTATGTTTTCAAATCTTATAGAGATAGAGGGTCTAAACATAATTGGTGTCTACTCATCTTCTATCTCTTTTGTGGATGTATGCGTAGTTTGGTATTAGTATACCGAGAGGTAACTTTTACTTGTTTCGTGTTATCCGATTAGATATCAAAACCATCACATGTATTGATTAAAGACGTCAACTCTAAGTGAAGTAGATAATGAAGTTAGGATCCCATGTTTATTCTCATATAAATAGTTTGATTTTAGATCTCATTAGTTAATTAATTTTATAATTTGCATCTTAGCTTAATTTAGATAATTAAAAACCTCAATTTCTTAATTGTCTTAGCAGTGAATAAAAACCATACATTGTTGCATAGGTACATTAACTGATTTAAAACCTAAGATCTCTGTGGGAACGAACTTGACTTATATCTGTATTACTTGTGACCACGTACGCTTGCGTGATTTAGTGCAAACAGTAATAAAGTAAAATAATTAAATAAGGTAAGTACCGTACCGTACCAAAAAATAGATACCAAAATTTTTGATGTTTCGTCTTTTATAATATAGTATAGACTTATTAGTAATCATAATATTATTTAATTTTATTAAATATAGTTGCCCGTAGTATTTTTAGAATATAAAAATGAAATCAATTATTTATTTAAAAATAGAAAAGGTAAATTATTTATTTAAAAATAGAAAAGGTAACATATTTTTACCAATAATAAATATTTAAGTAATAATAATTAAGTAAGAAAAGAAAGTTTGAAAATAAGATATTTTAGTTAGAAAATATAGAAAAGATATTACATTTTAGTTGAAAAAGGTAATCAATTAGTTATTACTAATTATAATTTTATTAGTTTATTTCATTAATAGAATGACCCGTGATATTTTTAGAAATGAGAAGTTCTAGTCAGAAAAGATAATGTGTTTTAGCTGAAAAAGGTATTTGGTTAGTTATTGTAAACTATAATATCATTATTTGATTTTATAATATAGAAATACATGTTTCTACCAATAATAATTATTTAAATAAGGATAATTAAGTAAAAAAATAAAGTTTGAAAATGAGATATTTTTATTAGAAAATATAAAAAAAGATATTAACTTTTAGTTGAAAAAAATAATTAGTTAGTTATTAGTAATTATAATATTACCTGTTAGAAAAAGATAATATTACCTGTTATCAGTTACCTTTTAGTTGAAAAAGATATTAGCTGTTAGAGAAAGGCAATTGGTAATTGGTTAGCTGGCAAAGGTAATTATTTTATTAATAATTAAAAAATATGATGTGATATTTTTGGGCATATATTAATGATTGTAAGATTAGTTTTAAATAAAAAAGGTAACGTGTTTTAATTCCAAAGAAAATATTAATGATTGGAAGATATGATACGTTTGATGTTTTTAGGTGTTTATAAAAGGTAATATCTTCAACTAAAAGTAATATGATAAAGGCAATCGACTAATTACTATTAATTATATTATGTTATTATTTATTTTAGGTGTTTTAATAGTATAGATATCGTATATATTTTTCTTTATAATGAAGGGTAAATAAATAAATTCATGAAGTACCAAAAAATAGTTACCAAAATTTTTAATGTTTCGGCTTTTATATAATAGTATAGATGTAAAATATGTGGTTTATTTTTAAAAATTAAAAAATGGTTAAAAACTCCAAATTCAATTATTTTAATTTGTTTTTTTAGAAGATCCGAATAAGTTTTTTAGAAAGACTTTAATTAACCAACCAATTATACCATATTTTTCTTATAAAAGTATAGTACAGGTAAACAGTATACTTATTTTTCTTTCTATTTTCCTTTTTTTCATTTGTTTGCTTATTAATAATTTTTTATATTAAAATTGTTTAATTTAATTTTAAAATTAAATTAAAATTAAAAAATAAATTATTTATTTAATTAAAAATTAAAATTAAATAAATTTTAATTAAAATTAAAATGTGGTTTATTTGTACATGTGGTTTATTTTTTTAATTAAAATTAAATAAATTTTAATTTGTTTTTTATTTTTTGGAAGGTGTTAACAAACTTTTGAGGAAGGTGTTAAGTTAACCAATTAACCAACGAACCAAGACACAATAATATATTTTTAAACAATTAAAAAATATGTTAAAAATTCCAAATTCAGTTAAATTGTAGTATATAATTTACTAAAAATAAAATACCACATGTTTTTATAGAATTATAAACGTTTTCAATTATATACCGATTAGAATCATTGCCTGCACATACTTCTTTCTATGATTATTTCTTCTACGATTTTAGGTTATACTAAATTATTTTTTAAAAAACCTATTGAATTCTTAAGATATTTAACAATAAATTTAAAAATAACTTTAAATTAATAATATTTATTTATGTAATGAAATTAAGTATGGTACATATTTAAATTTAAAAATAATAATAAAATTTATTAAAATAAAAAGAAATATATTAAATCAAATAATTAATATATTAATTCATAATAATAATATATGATAGTCTGTGCATTGCACAGGTTATAGGCTAGTACTATATTATTATAAGCAAATTATGGTATATTTGGTTGGTTGGTAGTTTGATCACTTTATTTGATATTTGATAACTTTATTTGGTATACTCAATAGTCCTCGTTGGATTTTGAGATAGATTAATAAGAACCGTTGGATGTAATTCTAAAAGAATATTCTTTTTATAATATATAAAATACTCTTACAGGTTCAAGGTCGAATCCCGACAATAACAATTATTAAACATTTATATCATCTTATAAACTATTCCTAAAAGTTCAATGTTCGATTTTCCTCAACAACATATTTTAGTTAAAAATTTATATTATTAAACATTTATATTATATTATAAAGTACTCCAAGAATTTCAAGGTTCAATTCCGGTCAACAACAAATTATTATTAAACATTTATATCATCTTATAAACTACTCCTAAAATTTCAAAGTTCGACTCCCCTCAACAACATATTTTAGTTAAAAATTCATATTATCTATTTTCACCATATTATTATTAAACATTTATATTATATTATAAAGTACTCCAAGAATTTCAAGGTTCAGTTTCCGTTAACAACATATTAAATTTAAAAAGTTATTTATCCATTTTCAATATATAAATAAAAACTAGTATTTAGAATACTATAAAATATGTATTATTATATTTTATAAATTATATGATTGATTACCTTCCTATCTAATACTAGTTCCAGGTGCTCATAGTACTTTATCCACATACATTTTTAAATATGAGTATAAAAATTGAGTTAAGAAATGTAAAAACCCTAGATTTGATATTATTCCAAAAGCAAAACATTGATTGACATTGTTTTTAATTTTTAATTTTAATACAACGGTTCGAAATTCCATTTTAACAGATGTCAAAAAAAGCCCCTTTCCAATTGGAATAAGAGCATAGCCCCCGGATAGAGTAATAACTACATCGAGTATTATTAACAATAATAATAAAAATAAATATACACACTCCAGTCGTCAGTCCTGCCGTTATAACGTGTAATTCCTCCCAAAATAATCGCAGCTCCCCTCAACATCTTCCCCTGTATTTTGTTACAGTCACCGTTAACGTCCGTTAAGTAAGCAAACCAAATTTACAAAATTACCCCTTTTCACCTTCCTCCTTTAGCAAAATCACCCCTTCTCTCTCTCTCTCCCTCTTTCTCTTTCAAATCACCTCCTCCAGCTCTCACCGGCACTACACCCTTCTCTCTCCTCTCTCTCTCCAGGTATTTCACTTTTCTTTACTTACAAATTATGTGTGCATTTTTATTTATTTTTGTGGTTTTGTGTAATTTTGTGATTCTCTTGTTCAATTTGTGTTACATTTTTTTTTTCTTTTTCATATCTTTGACTACTGTATCTGAAAGTGCTATCTTTTTCTGTTTTTAGAGTTACCCAGATTAAGTTATAGGGTTCTTGAGTCTTATGTAGTGTAAAGTTTTAATTTTTATGTTTCTTTTTGAATTCTTGATTTAGGTTTTTGTGTGCAGTTGCCTACTTGATTACTGTATGGTTTGAGCTTTTCTTTATAAATTTTGTGTTTATTTTTTTTTTCTGATTGAACTATAATTTTTTGTTGTGTGAAATTTATGTATTGGATTTCATTCTAGGTCTTGGTTTGTGTTATGTATGCTGAATAATAGGGGTGAGGTATTACACATTGATTTGAACTGAAGAAGGCCGGAGAGTCCGATTTCTTGGCCTACATACAGTAGTCCCTTCTTCCGCCAAGTTGTTCCATTTGAATTTCAAATATGTTTGAATTTCTTTTAATCTTTTTTATATATCTTTTAAAGGATATAAAAGGTCGGTATATTTGTTGTTGCTGAGTAGTAGTAGATAAGTATTACTACCCAACTGGGTCTAGAGTATTCTATTTAAATTAATTTTGTGGGCCAAGGGATTACAGAAGGGACTTTCTGACATTTATATCAAAGGCGTATCTTTTTCGGATGCTTGCATAATTCAAATCGAAATTTATACGTTAATTCCCTCTGCCATTTTGAATTTGAATGCTATTTGCGGATTCGAACCATGCTTAGGTTAGCCACTAGGCTTCTTCGTCATTTTGGCAGAGCTATACCATCCAATTTATATTTCATATCAGCTTACGTATCCGCATTGTGATGTCATTCATTGATGCCTCAGCAATTATGTATATGTCGTATTTAAGAAATTTGTTTGCAATAAATTCAATCTATTTATGTTATACAGATATAGGTTTACTTTGCCTTAGCAATATATTTATGTAAAAGTTAATTGTTGAATTTTTCTGTCGGTGCTAGCTTGATTGGACATTCTTCCCGTTGTCTTAAATCATATATGATGACATAGCTCATTATATTCGGTGCCATTGACACTTAGATCTTATCTTAATGGCTCGACTGGAAACGCTGTTCTCGGCTCTTGCCACTTCCCTGTTGATATTTAAATTGGATCTGTCTTGTATCTGCATAGAGTCTATATAAATTAATGAATCTTACTTTTGGTTGAAATATAGAAGTTGGCTTTACTGTTTGTCCTAGTTTCCATATAATTTTGTTTTGTGTAAAATATTTATTTTTCAGCAGAATGCATATTTTATGTTGTATGACCTGGTAATCATTTTGTTTTTAAGCTGCACTTCGTTTTCTAGGACTATATTGGATATACCAATGTGTTTTTTACATGAGCAGCTTTAGGACTATTTTTTTTTTTTTTTTTTTTGCAGCTTTAGGACTATTTAATGTTGTTTAGACTACAGCATGGATGTTTTCTTTTTTCTCTTTCTATTTAACTATAAGTAATTTTTAATGTCGTCTATTTTGTTAGTGGAAGCACCATTCATTGATTGGAGATCTTGTAAATGTTTCCTGGTGCTCGTGAATGATTGGCATCATGGATTTAAATGCCCCTCCTCTACCAGAGGACGAGGAGGATACATTTGAACAGCATTTTGAAGGATACAGTGCATCAGAAAAACATACTGAACATGTGAATCACGCAGAACATGTTGAGAGTGCAGTTGATATATTACGAAGGGTACACTACGCTCTCTTACTGTAATTTTTTTAGTTGATTGTTCCAGTTCTCCTTGTGCTTTGTTGTGGTTCCTATTCTTGAAAAATGAATACTATATAAGCCAGCGGGTGGATAAGAAGGGGTTCTGAAGACCACAACCTCGTTATGCAGGATACTAATGAGTAAAGATTAAGAAATGTAAAGGCGGTGTTTGTTCCAGTCATATGCATTTTTTACAAGAAAGTATAGGAAAAAAGTTGTAAAAATAAATAACTGAAAATACAATCCATTCTGGGTAACATCGTTTAATCACCACAAGCAGACTGTTTTATGAATATAAATTCTTTTGTATTTTGTCTCATACAGGGATAATTGTGCATGATTTTATGTATTTCCTTAATAAACCGATCTGCACCTTTGTGTTTAAGTCACTTATATACGTTTGTACTATTAGGAACGTGAAGAAAGACGTCAGCGCCTGAAAAGAGACCGACCAGATGACAGACCAATGAATGCATCTCAGCCACCTAGGAATGACCAGATGTATCAAGCAAAGCACCATAAACCTTCTGACAGAAACAAGCTTCCTCCGGGTAAGTGTGCCTGTTATGTCTACTTATTTATTAGGTAATTGTTGGTTACCTTTGCGAGCATCTTTTTTCAAAGGGTTTCATTTAAGCAAGTCTTACCGCCAAGAACAGTGGTTATCTTGTTTGTATTTTTTTTCGACACCTTAGACCACATATATATTTTAATAAGAAAAGTTGTTTTGAAAGCTAAGATATAATCTGACCACTTTTTATGTCGGATATATCACTCCTACATTTTAAAAATTATTTTTTCGCGTTTATTGTAGGTTGGTTGGATTGCCCTGCAGCTGGTCACGAGATTGGTTGCATTATTCCATCCAAAGTTCCGCTTGGTGAAGCTTTTAATGACTCCGTTCTTCCTGGAAAAAGATACTCTTCCAGGCAAGTGATCCATCAGCAAAGAGTTTTAGGAAGAAAGGTGAGTTTAGTGTGCTTCTATTTTGCTTCCTTAGTCTGCATATTGGTGTGTGTCCTTCAGATTCGAAGCTTTATTTTACTGAACAGGGAAACAAACGTTATTCTTGAAAATGAGACTAGCCTGTTGTTGACTCTTGCATTCTTAAGTCCTGTGAGATGAGTAATTTGTGCTTTTGGTTTTTTATAGTCCTCATTCCAAAAAATTTGTAATGCATTATGATTTCTTTATTCATGAGCAAAGAATCACAAATCATGCTCAAGATAATGTTCTCTCATAGAAGAAACAGTAATATATATATATATATATATATATATATATATATAATTAAGCTTAAAATATCGAATTTAACGTAGAATCTCACCCTAATTTAAAATCAAATGTTACATAGAATCCATGATACAATCCAGCATAGAATTTTATATATACTTTTGTAACAAGAAATTATATGTAATCATGTTACATTTGATCCTAATTTTTTGTTAGATTCTATTTTTATTCATAAAAAACCATTATTGATGTGAAAATTAGAATCTAAATACGATTTTATGTAAGATTCTATGGTGTTCTTTATTGTTCTTTATATAAGGGTGTTCTTCATGGAGTAATGGCCTATATATATATATATATATATAGTCTTTGATTTCATAAAGGTAGGTAATATTCATTTATGAAGTTTAGCTAATTAGGATACTTTATTTAATATATATATATATATATATATATATATATATATATATATATATCTACGTTAAATTCGATATATCTGTTACTTTATATATATATATTTATTTAATATATATATATATATATATTAAATAAAGTATCCTAATTAGCTGAACTTCATAAATGAATATTTCCTACCTTTATGAAATTTACTATACATCAATTTGAGAGCTCCATCATACTTGGTCCTTGGTGAACTTGAACTCTATTTCCAACTCGTGTGTTTGCCCCATTTATTATTATAAGCAACAGATGCCTGCAAGTTGCAGTGATAGTGATTACATGAGAAAGTTTACTTATACGCAGCTTAACATATGATATCTCTACTTGTTGATTTCAGCTTGGTTTGGTAATCGATCTTACGAACACTAATCGTTACTACTTAGTCAGTGATTGGAAGAAAGAAGGCATCAAGCATGTTAAGGTAAGTAAGGATGACTGCCTTGTCGCAAGTGTATTACGCGATCTTTGGGATTCTTAAGTTTCTTGTCTTTCAGATTTCTTGCAAGGGGCGGGATTCTGTACCCGACAATGATGCAGTAAATCAGTTTGTTTATGAGGTAAAACTCTTGTCACGAACTTTGGAAGCTATCTGAACATGTAATTGTACGTGTAATAATATTTTATAAAAACCTATCTGAATTCTAACCACAACTATTTTTCGAAAGTGTATTAAGAGTGAACCAAGGTCTAACTTCTAAGTACTCCCTCTGTCCCAGCGAGTTGTTTACGTTTGGGACAGAGGGTCCGACACGCATTTTAAGGCTCCTATAAAGTGTATTCTTATAATTAAATTTAATGTTTAAATTTTTATTCAAAGATTGAAAATTTTAAAAATAAGTTATGGAACTATACTTTTGTATAAACCTTAAAATACGTGCCAAGCAGTGTTGAAAAAGTGTAAAGAAGTGAGTGGGATGGAGGGAGTAATATTTAGGAGTATCGCCAAGAAACTCACACAAAACCACGTTCACACATTCAGTCCCGTATCATAGCTATTCCATTCTTTAGTCCTTGATCATGGCATTTAGGTCTTATCGTAGCGCAGGTGTGCTATCCTATGAAATTGCTCATAATATATGTATCTGTGCATTTATCAGGTTTCACAATTTGTAGCCCGACAAAAGCAGTCGAAGAAGTATATTCTTGTCCACTGTACACATGGGCATAATCGCACAGGTTTCATGATAGTTCATTATCTTATGCGTGCACTACCTATATCAGTCACCCAGGTTAGTAGATATATTACTTTGACCTTTTTTGTTGTGTTTCTCATGGGATAGGCATAGGTTTTGGACTGATCAACTTGGACGATGCAGGCTATCAAAATATTTGCTGAAGCGCGTCCACCGGGAATATACAAACCAGACTATATTGATGCTCTGTATACCTTTTATCATGAGAGGAAGCCTGATGCGGTTGTTTGTCCTCCAACTCCAGAGTGGAAAAGAACTACAGAGTTGGATCTGAACGGCGATGCAATGCCAGATGAGGATGATGATGGAGCTCCTGCTTCTCCATTACATGTATGAAAAAAATTAATTGTAATGGTAGTCATGATTATGCAACAATATGAAAATATATACCAATGCCATGTAGTAAAATGACTGCACGACCATGCACCCTATTGAAAGAACTTAAGTCTTGTTGTTGTCCATTGCTTTCTGTTGTACTACTTCACATTGTTGTACCCTTTCCCTCTTATTATATGTTTCCTATCAGGAGAATCATGAGATAGAGGGACCAATGACAAATGATGACGTTTTGGGAGACAGTATCCCTTCTGACCAGCAAGAAGCAATGAGACAGTTCTGCTATAAATCACTGAAAATGGCGGTCGGGGTAAGAGCTTGATTCCATCTATTGTACTTGAATCTGATGTGTTAACATCAATGCTTGTAATTAACCTTGCCCCTTCTCTGTTTAAAATTTAGTGCTTCTTCAACGTATTAAGGTTATACTGTAATCTTTAAGCTAATGCAGCTAGAATGTATTAACTCTTTAAACTTGTCTTGTTAAGTTGATAGCTTTTCTGTGCGGACTATTTTTGTTTATACTGCCTTGGCGCTCTCCTTAACTTCATAAATGATCTATCATATATTGTCCTGCATCAGTTATCATAATTTTGCTATCCTTTGTTATACAGTAACTATATTCTTTTCGGTATGTCCCAGCAGCTTAGTTGCACCGCAAGTGGTTAGTTGGGGATGTAATATTATCAATTAATCTCCAGCCTATACATACTAACAGTGAGAATATTCATATTTTTTTACCATGCACTTATCCTTCTATAGATACTCATTTCTAAATTTATTGAAAAATAATAAAAATCATCCAAGCTATTAAGTTTCTTGTTCTGAACTTCCAAAGGTATCTCTTAAGCTTGTGATACTCAAATATACCTATAAACGCTGCTATTGGTAACTGATGAACAGTATTGACGTTGTTAGCTAATAAACTTTAGGCATCGTTTCATTAGGTTCAGTAAAGTTTTGCATCCAAAGAGTCAAATATACACCATATTTCTTTGTATTTCTTTATCGGGACCAAAATTAGTGGGCATCTAATTGATATACTTGATTGTACTGCTTCAAAGATGTTGGCAGCAACATTATTATATGCTCGTTTGGGTCATGGAAAAGCTATAATTTGTTTTTGTTCTCAGGGAAGAGGCCACTCACAATTTCCAGGATCGCATCCAGTTTCACTCAACAGGTCTAAATAGCTTTATCCTTGTCCATCTTCGCCAGTGCTTTCTTTTAAGTTAGAAATTTCATCTGTAATTTAATTTCATCAAGTAAAAGTAGGGGTCTCTTCCTGCATCACATGGGATAAATTCTACCTCATATAAATTATGAGCTTTGCATTGAATGCGTATGGGATAAGCTCTACATCATATAAATTAAGAGCTTCGCATATACATCGCATTTTGATGTGCAAAAGGAGTGCAACATGTTCTTAACAGGTTAATATGTCTGCAAGATTTTCTAATTTAAGATTAACTAATATCTTGGTCAGTAATGTTTGAACCGGGCATGTAATGGCACATGTAGATAATAGCACACCTAGGATTATCATTGCATGATGTGTGATAGGAGTGAATAATCTATAATATGTGATGCATAGTTCGAACCTGGTTAGTTTTTACCGGTCCCTGGTACTGTAAAATATGAAGGGAGTGGTTTGTTGCTTTATCTTTGTTTGCCAATTTCTTTATTCGACAATAAGACAACTAATCTGTTCATAGATGCTTGTATTACAAGAGGCAATTATGTGTGTGTCAGAGGCGAGATTAAGTTATGAAGATTTATCTTTGTATTTCTTAGATCTTTCAAGACATCATGATTATGACATTTAGAGATCTTTTCTGATAGTTATATTTTGTCTATTAGTTTTCTACCAGTATTATAAATTTTTTATCTTTCCTATTTTGTATTTTTAGTGACAACTTAGAACTGTTAAAGCAACGCTACTATTATGCTACGTGGAAAGCTGATGGAACACGATATATGATGCTGATTACCATGGATGGGTGTTACTTAATTGATAGAAATTTCACCTTTCGACGGGTCCAGATGAGGTTTCCTTGCAAGCCTACTAGCGAAGTATGTGGGAATATAGGTTATATAAGATATGTTAGACGGATGTTGTCTGTTACATAAAGCCTCTTATGTGTCATTTGACCTTAAAAAATTTACTGGTTCTATGTAGGGTGTAGCAGATAAGACTCACCACTTCACACTACTTGACGGGGAGATGATAATTGATACTTTGCCGGACTCACATAAACAGGAACGAAGATACTTGATATATGATATGATGGCAATCAATCAAGTCTCTATCACAGAGGTAAACTATATAAGATTTTTTATATTACTCGGGATAGGCTTTACTCTGCATGTTACACCAGGAATTATCCTTCATTGGCCTTTTTCTCTGACTTGCTGTGTACATTTGTTGTGTAGACATATCTTCTTTTTATAGACTTTACCAGGTGTGCATATTTGTTGCTTTCTTCTGTGAACACCTATTAGTCTTTGTTTTGCCAACACATGTGTTTGTTGTTCACTTGGGTTTTAGTATTTTAACAATTGGAATTCTAAAGACATCTTCTAATGGGAATGAAGGTGTGATTTGTGAGCAAACTTATAAAGCTTGGTATTAAGATTTGTTAAAAAGCCCTGCAGCGAAATTGCATACATGCTTTCATTTTTTGAAAGCCT
Organism: Saposhnikovia divaricata; assembly: GCA_036435485.1. Classification (NCBI taxonomy): domain Eukaryota; kingdom Viridiplantae; phylum Streptophyta; class Magnoliopsida; order Apiales; family Apiaceae; genus Saposhnikovia; species Saposhnikovia divaricata. Next base: position 137,988,099 of record CM071600.1, read on the forward strand.
TAGGCTCTGTTTGGGATTGCTGTTAAAAACTGCTGTGCTGTTGAAAAAAGTGCTGTTAAAATAAGTGTTGTTGCGAAAATCAGATATTTGTTTGGTAATATTTTTGATATATGCATGTTTTGCATATTATTTTTTAAAAAATAATGTTTTTGGTGAGGTTTGGTGTTGATATCAGTAACTGCTTCCTGTAAAAGCTCAAAAGCAGCTTTTTTCAAAAGCATGGGGGGACATGCTTTCTCCAAAAGCAGCTTTTCAGCCAAAAGCACTTTTCAGAAAAACTGCTTTTAAAATTTACCAAACAGCATTTTACCTGCTTTTCAGAAATAAGTTGTTGCTGACAGCAACAACAATACCAAACGGGGCCTTAATTGCCAAATTCTCAGATGTGGAAAGTGCTATGTATATTTATTTCTGATTCCTGTCAACCCCAGGTCTGTTTCTAAATATTCCCATATAATATACCTCAACTGACCAATGTACATTTAAATATTCATGTAGCGACCCTTTTATGAACGTTGGAAGATGCTTGAGAAAGAAGTTATCGAACCCCGAAACCATGAGCGCCATAATATATATCAGAGCAGAAATCCTTACTACAGATATGACTTGGAACCATTCAGGGTATGATTGAGTTAGAAACTTTCATTCAAGCTTCTTGTTTGTAGTCTAGCGAGTATACTCATTGGTGTGCTAATGTCTGCAGGTTAGAAGGAAGGACTTTTGGTTGCTTTCAACTGTTACCAAACTTTTGAAGGAATTTATTCCTAGGCTTTCACATGATGCAGATGGCCTTGTTTTTCAGGTAGAAACTCTTCTAGGCAATACATTGACAAGTCATCAACGCTGTTAATAATCTAATAATGACTGTTCAAGTGATATGGTACTCTGAGAGTCTGAGTTCTGATTTTCCTAACACTTTTCCTGTGTCATTTTTCATTATGTTAAAATGATTTGTAGGACTTGGCATCTGATTTATGAGATTCTGTATTTTATTGTAACCAATGATGACTAATTGTGCTCTTTCTATGCTAGTGTTGGGATGATCCTTATGTCCCTCGTACGCATGAAGGACTTCTAAAATGGAAATATGCAACAATGAACTCAGTTGACTTTTTGTTTGAGGTTTTTATCATTAACTTGGCTATTTTTGATTATTCTTTTTATTGGCTGCAAGTGTAATAATCTTGACCTACTTGCGTGGGCAGATGGTTGATACTCGCCAGCTGCTATATCTGTATGAGCGTGGAAAGAAAAAGCTGATGGAAGGGAACAAGATTGTTTTCAAGGGTTCGTGTCTTTCTTCTATTTATTTATTTTTCTCTACCATTTCTTTTTCTGGGTACATCTGGCAGTATCTGCACCGATGAGAGATCCCCTAATTTTGCCTGAAATAGTTGGTGGACCTGGTAACTAAGTTCATTTCTATATATGTGATCCTAAGGAAGGTTCTGATTTAAGCATTGTTCTTGGCAACTATGTGCTGTTAGGCCACTGGAAAAGGGAAGATATTGTAGTGGCCATCTTCTTCAGACCGGATCTGTTTCACTTTGGCCTGAATTTGTTTTGACCGGACCCATTTGAGATGATTTAAGTATAGCTCCTAGTTTATTCATATATGAGTTATGAATTAACAAGTGATTTCACCATATTTAACTGATTAACTCGGATTTTCCAGTTTCGGCCTAAGTAAATGTCCATGCCGGACACTTAGACCCCACACTTATTCTGTGTCGGATACTTTGACTGAAATTTTGAGACCTTAACCAATTGAAAGACTGCATATCAGCTAAACTTTTGGTTGCAAAAAAGAAGAGAAGACGACGTTGCCTAAGTATTAATGTATGGACTTGTATTGTTAACGAAAATCCAAGAAACAACCCTCCGTATTTGAAAAGTCTGTCACAAATTAAGATCCTCTTTACGATTTTCCTAATATACTTGCTTGTTGAAAAATAATGGTGTCCTCATATGGCCGTGCACCTGTCTATAATAAAGACGGTCACTGTATCGACAATTTTTTAAATATCCAGTCGGACAGTTGGACGAGTCCGCCAATCTATATTTGAGTGAGCAGTAGATATTTTACTAAGTGGCGCAGCTCCGGTGATTTCTTTTCTCTTCTCCTATCTTGTTTTCTCCCCACCCCCAAGATTTTATACGAAGGACTACAACCTCATGTCCAGTCGCATCCGCTTTGAAAACAGAACTGAAATAGTTGATGCATATAATGAAGCAGTGGCAGTCTATCTCTAACTTCAGAGCAGGCCCTTAGATTCCTTCTGTAATTTTGCATTTTTCCGTATGAACTAGTCCATTTGCATGTTATAATCTGCTGATGTTTATTATTCGAGTTTCAATTGCAGTGACTTGTTCTGCCTGTCTGAACCTTCTCATATGATTGCAGATGATACTGATTTATCCTCGTACTCTGGTAAGATTGTTGAGTGTTCTTGGGAGTCTGAGGAAGAAGTATGGGTCTTTATGCGGATTAGGCCTGACAAATCAACCCCAAATGATATCAACACCTACAGAAAGGTTAGCTGTCACTAGTTTTATTAAATTCTCCTCCTAAGATAATTTAGTCATGAAGTTTTTTAATATTATGTTCTTTTCTGTATGGTGGAGATAGGTTCTGAGAAGTATAAAGGACAACATCACCGAGGAAGTTCTATTAAATGAGATAAATGAGATTATCCGCCTACCGATGTATGCTGATAGGATACGAAGTGACAGCAAAGCGGCTAATTCAGCAAGGCGCAGATGATGGGTTTAAACAAGGACTGGACAAAAGTATTGACTCAGCACTAGTACACAACCCTATTCAGGTGTAAGTTTTTACTTGTGCACAATGCAGATCTTGAGTTATTAGGCACTTTAGTACTGGCTAGCGCCAAGGCCTATGAGCAGAAGAAATAGTATATACAAGTTATTGTGTAAGTGGTTGCCCATTGAAGTTCTGTAAGTATGTCAAATGGTGAGTTGCACCTAAATAGTCTCTTCACATGTGAAGTTTTTTCTGATGTTTTGTCAGATTAAAGTAATTAGCAGTAGGATCACAATGTATATCAGCTTTAATTAGATTACTGTTGCTTCTAGTATATTATAAATTTAGAAATCCAGCCTTAACTTGCATCGGTATTTTGTTTGCAAGCTCAGCAGTCCACTTGGGCAGCCATTGTTGAGCAAGCCATGGTTTCTCTTTTATGCTGTTCTCGCTCTGCTCTGTTTTGTACGATGAGCTGAAGTGTTTAGTCAGTTTTATTTTTTTATGTCAAATCTGTTTGATAAATTTATTGCATTCCTGGAAAATTCAAGAATATCACTGGTCTAAAACCAGTGCGCATTAATCACGTTTTGTTAAATGAATATATGGCACATTCTTTTACGTTCCAAGGTCTATACCTATCTTCTGTACCAAACAAATTGGTTCCTGCTGACAACTCTCTAACTCCACTAACATAAAACTTAAAGATAATAGTTTTTCTGAGATTACTTCAAGCACACTCTCCGGGAGATGACTCAAAATAATACTATCAAATCATAAGGCCTGAATAGCATCTAGTATATATTTCTTAAAAGTACAAGAAGAAACTTAAAATTAGTTACAGGTTTTAGCAACCGGATAAGCATCACATTAAAACTCTGGTTGACTTTAAGGGAAGTATTGCGGGAAATTTCTCAGGAATAATATTCTCAAACTTCCATAGTATTCGAAAATTTGCTGTTGGTGATATTGATAACAGTTCTCACACTTGGGAGAGAATAGAATTAAGAAGGAATGAAATGACAAAGATGGATGTAGAAGAGAATGGTGAACGAATACAAGGGGAAATGCCTAATGTTGTTGGGAAAATGTATAGTGATTTCTTTCGAATTTGGAGAGTTAGATGTCTAATTGCAGATTGTTAGGGAATGAATAATTTTATTCCAACCAAGTAATATTAGATGCAGAAAAACATTCTAATTGCGTCTTTAATAGAAGAATCCCTTAGCAAAAAAAAAATTTAGATGATAAATATTTTAGATAATTTGTAGAGTTTATTTTATAATAACAAATTGTCTGAAAAGCCGTTTCCTTCCATCTCCCTCTCCTCCGGCGGTGGCTTCTCCATCGATCGGAGGCTCGATTTCCTTGTTTTCGTTTGTATTTTCTCTTTTTCCTTGTTTTCTTCAATAATTAGATTTCCTTGTGAGATTTGTTTGATCCCTTCCTAGTTCTTAGATCTGAATCCTTGGAGTTTTCGGATTTTTTCTTCTCTGATTTGGGGTGATTTTCGATTTTCTTCCCCGATTCCTGGTGGATCTTCGCTCTCAAGAGGGATCCGGTTTCTCTTGTTTTTGAGGTTCCGTTTTTTTAGATCTAAGACTTGTTTTAGTTTGGTATTTTTTGTGTAATTTCAATTTTACTTTGTAAGTTCAGGTTGATTTCTCTCCTTGGTGAGAGGTGTGGATTTCTCTTCTTCTTTTGTGAGAGTTGGTTCGGATTCAACGATAAGAGCTTGTTCGGAATTGCATTTGTGGTCGTTACCTCAAACGAATTTTGGCGAAGATATTGAGCGTAGAGCGAGTATCTATAGATATATCAATTTTTTCAGACAGCTGCTTATTTTTCTCATTTTTATTATGAAGACGAGCGTGTCATCCTGTTCTATGTTTGATCGATCCGATCATTCTTGTAGATGCCGTATGGCTTTTATGAATTGAATTATCACCTTTCATCAAAAAAAAATATTTTAGATAATTTGTATAAATTTTGAATCTCCAATCATATATATTTCTTGGCTATAGTTATAGCCAACCTTTCCCGGTTAATCAAATTTATCGAACCTATCCAAAGCTGTAACAAAGTTGTGCATATAAATTTTATTAATATAGTCAATTCCGTTAGAGCATCTCCAATGGTATTAGTTAAATATGGTTGGCTAAATCAGATAAAATATTGATTATGTAAAATTTGTTGAACCTGTAAGAAGTTGTGCTCCAATGGTATATTGGCTATAATATTGTATATATTGTAAATATAGTATGTTATTATTATTTCAGGTTGTTATTAATAGAATCTATTTTTTTTATGGTAATAGATCATGTAAAATCTTCCTTAGAGGTCTCTAGAGGTTGGCCAAATATAGCCAACGAAAAGAGATTATGTAAATTTTTTGCTAACAGTAATGTTCCATTGGAGTGATGTTTTTTCTACATAATTTCTATAAATTTTATTTTTGGTAATATATTTGTAATTTTAGCTAAGGGGTCTTCTCCATTGGAGATGCTCTTAGATCCCAACATCTTACAGATTCGATAAAATTTAGCTAATGATTATTTTCTAATATTTAGGCAATAATTTAGGCAATCCCATTGGAGATATTCTAACACAACTTAAACTCGGAATTTTTGAATCAGAATTAAAAGGGGAAAAAGTTGTCCAACATTAACTATTTCTATTAAGTGTCATATTTCTATTGGTAAATATTAAATAAAAATATGAAAAAATGTGTGGAATGAAAATATTAATTTTTTTAAATAATATTATTAGTAAAATATTAATAATATTAATAATATTAATTCTATTGGTAAAATATTAAATAATGTGAAATATCCTACCTTCACAATGGTCAAATCAAGTAAAAAAATTTAAAATGACACGTTAGTAGCACCACTTCATTTAGGAATAAATTTTGGTATCCAATTTGATAACTCTTCATTTATTTTGTTATTTATTTCGAAATAATTGACTTGACTTTGAACCTTAGTAATGAATCCAAAGAGCAGTAGACAATTGTAAATAAATATTTAATTATTTTATTAACTATCCTTTATTATAATAACTGAGACTACCAATGTGTGGTTAACCGAATGATTCTAGGTTCAATCAAAGTTAACTCCTTAATTTTAGACCAATCATGTCATATTAATTGTTTTCCTTATTTACATTCTGAACCTAGCCCATTAACCATGATTAGTTAACACTTCTAATTTAAATACAATAATGATTTTATTTAACATATCCATAAATACATATTTTTAAAATCAAAAAATATTTACGAAAAAATCACAATTTCAATTTGAAATTAATCAAGATATACTATTATATAAATTAAATTTCATAATTAATCATTCATTAATCAACCACCCTTTTAATATAAAGTCAATCACAATCTTTTAGTTATGAATTGTTATTAAACATCCTTTATTATAATAGACGAATCTACCGCATATTAATTAAACAATCATGAAATTGTGAATTATTTTAACATCATTAAGAGTCTACTAAATTTTAGGCCAATTAAACTTAATGTAACATGTTTTCCTATTGGATCTAGATTCTATGTTCTAGCCAAGATTAACCTAAACTCAAGTTAAACTCAATAACAATTGATTTTTAATTTTTTTATATCAATTAACTAAACATAATGACTACTAATTTTTATTTTAACTATTAACTAATAGATAATTCATATAAAATAAAATTACCTCAAATATAAAATTCTTACAAATTAAAAAATATAACTATTATATCAATTTAAACATTATAAAAAATCTAAGCTGCTTATTCCCTATTCACCTAGCCAACTTTGATGAACTAAGTGTTTGCATCAATCTCCTCATACTTAAATCATATCAATTTCGGTTAATGTACTACTATGTATCTTTTTATTATATGACATACTATATTTGGATTGATTATCTTTTTATTATGATTATATATATGTATCGTATGTTTCGTGTTTTAATTGTCCAATAAAATCAACATAAAAACGATTCTGACAAACAAATAATAGAAAACGATTTTTCATCATCCCCAGTCCAAATTCTCTCAGAGTTACTTCCCATTAGAATATTTAGTGGTCATCTCTAATAATTTTACGACTTACTGAATTGTAGGCATCAATCCTTACCACATTACACCGATTTGTTTACATTATTAGGCGTGCATATAGATAAATATTTTTTTACAGTACTGGATTGCCAATATTATCATTCATAACTTACCTGCATGATAACTAAAATATTTATTGTATCATTGTCCATACATTTAAAAGTACGATATAATTTTTCTCATATGGCCTTTTGAGAAGGGGTTGATGCCCATATAAGATCAGTTTCTCGATTCCTGTGAAGTAAATTTTTTGTAGACCCTAGAAGTTGATTCTTGAGAAAAACACACAAGTAACATTCAATGAAAATGCATTTAATAATTTTTTTTCTTCAATACATCAATCAAAAATCTCTTTCCTTTATCAACTTAATTGCTAATAACGTTGTATATATTACAGTTTCACCAACTTAATAATTTAAAGGTGCATTATGAATGACCATAACCATTCAGGAGGAATTTTGAATTCACAACACGAATAGTGTCAAAGGTACGAAAATAATTTTAAAACCATTAATTGTCATTTATTTTGAACCATTTTTTTAATATAATTATCATTTAAAATTAAACCCATTCATTTTTATATAAGCATCATTTTGATTATTTGCCCTTAAATTTGTTTTGTGGTTCCTATTAATTAAAAAATCCAAGAATATAAATTTAATTAATTAGTAAGTGCATATTAAAATTAATATTAAATTAGATTTACTAATAGTTAAATAAACGCTTTATAATTATCTTTCAAAATCAGAACCATCCATTGTTTCCTTATTAACATTTTAAATATCCGTCATTAAATATAATTTGTAGTTTACCTTTAATTAAATGAAATCCAGGAATGTAAAGACAATTACTTAGTAAGTTCGCATTAGATTTAATATTAAGAGTTTTGCTCCATTGAGAACCCTCTTATTATGAGAATTATGAGAATCCACGTCATGATGATGTCATAAATATATATTTTTTTTTAAAAAATTGAAAAAAAAAAATTTGAAAAAAAATCTAGGAAAAAAATTATGACATCACGCTGACATCATAATCGTGATTTTTTTACAAAATTTGGTGATTTTTGTTGAATACTGGTGATTTTTTACGAAATCTAATGTAATATAATTGGAAAAGGAGATGTTTTAGTTAGAGAAAATAGAAAAAATAACGTTTTTTAGCTGAAAAGATAATTAATTAGTTAATAGTAATTATAAAATAAGTGATTTATTTTATTAAATGGAATTGTCCGTAATGTTTTTAGAAAAAAAAGAAATTTTAGTTAGAAAGAATATAAAAGATATTGTGTTTTACCTGAAAAGGTAAATTGATTAGTTATTAAAAAAATAAAAAAAAGTAATACTCCTTCTGTCCCTCTCATTTCTTTATAGTTACTATTTTGGGATGTCCCTCTCATTTTTTTACGTTACCATAAATAGTAAGTTTCCCCCACTATAACGCCCACTACTTTCCCCCACTATCTCATTGTTATGGAATAAAAAGTAGGGTGTATTTATTGCGTATTGATTGCTAGGATTAGGGAAAGAGCTTCGAGCTTCAATGGCTGATCAAGTGTTTCATGACTTAACTCGAGTCCTCACAAGATGCCTACGTATCTTGCAAATATCAAGAATCAAGCCAATAAAACGTAGTTCTAATTGTGAAGGATCAGGTCCTTATATAGGCCTTGGGTGCCTTGAAATTAGGGTAGGGTTTTGTGTCTTGGTGGACATGATACCCGTTTTCAATAAGCTTCTGGATCCTTCCATGAGGAAGGCTGATTCCTATTGGAATCATGTGACTTGGGGACTACTCCTTGAAGAGTTTGGGTCTTCATTGGACTCAATAATGGAGCCCTTTATTGGCTGATTTATTTAATTATGAATTTATTATTATAATTAGGGTTTTGGGCCCCATAATTGGGCATTGACCTTAGATCATCTTAGGTTCATTTAATGTTTCATTAAATGTGTCTTTAGGGCTTACTTTCAGTCCATATCATTTGTCCCCCAACTTCTAAGAAAACTGATCAGGTTTTCATTGAAGTTAAAAGGTTTATGTACACTAGTGATTCACAAATACCGTCTTAAATGTAAAGTGTGGAGCGACCTACACATTTACGATGATTTGCCTTATTCGAGGCTTAACTGATAATTTTTATGTCTCACAGAAAATTACCTATAATTTTCTTGCATGTTCTGGGATTTTTCCTTGTGCCAATAGGCATTTTTTTTTCTCATTTTTGATTAATTTCAAAAATATTTTGCGCTCATTGCCTTTGGAAATTTTTCCAGGAATTTTTGAAATTTTTCTTCCAATTTTTCTCACGAAATATCAATTTTTCCAATTTTTCTGAAAAAATCATTAAAATAAATACAGAAACCTTCGCCCAAGATTCCTGAAAAAATTTCTTTGTGGGCCCTTTATTTTTCATGGGCTGCAACTTGGGCCTAAATATTCTTTTGGGTCTACTTACTCTTGGGCCTATTTTTTATTGTAAATTTTGGGTGCAACTTGGGCCTAAATATTCTTTTGGGTCTACTTACTCTTGGGCCTATTTTTTATTGTAAACTTTGGGTTGGGCTTTTGACTAATGAATCCTGGTCGAAAATCGATCATGATTCTGGTCGATTTAAATGCATTTTTGTCACTCTGGTCGAAGACTTTTCGACCAGGATTCCTGATCGAATTTCGACCAGGATCCTGGTTGACTTAAGTCGTTTTTAACGTTCTGGTCGAGGCCATTTCGATTAAAATTTTTGATCGACTTTCGATCGAAATCCTAGTCAAAAATTTATTTTAAATTTTCTTTTATTTCATTTCTTGATCTTTCAATGGACTAAGTCTGTGGGCTTAATTATTGGGCCAACTGGGCCCGTAACCCATTTTGTTTTTCTTTATCTTTTCGGATTATAATTAATCCATTATTTGGAATTTTCTGGAATTTCTAGTTTCCCCTAGAATCTTCTAGAACTTTCACTTTCTTGGGCCTATGGGCCTTTCATGGGCCTTAACCAGCTGTTACCGATTACCTATGATTCCAACCGGCTATTATCCAGTTGGAAAATTTCTATGAAAGAGTGGAGTGAGATTCATTTCTCACTTCACACTTAAACACTATACTTTCCTCAAAATCCTTCCTTAAACCTTCTCTAATTTCTCTCTAAGTTAGGCGATTTCCGGCAATTTTTTCTTCAATTTTCCGGAGAGATTCACCTTTTTCTTGGCTTTTCTTTGAAGCTTTCTGGGATTTTCTTGCATCTTCATCTTCTCCATTACATATTCTGGGTTCAAGCATCCCTCCTTTGAAGATCAATGGCGGACAGAGCTGCTCAACGTCTTGCCAAGATGAATTCTGCACCAAAAAGAGGTAACGATATCGAAATTCGTTCCTCCTACTTGAATTTAATCTAGATGATTAATTTGCGTGGGGACGAATACCCTTCTTTATCTGACTTAGATGCTTACAATTGTTGTAATAAGTTCTATGATGAGGATATTATCAAGGGTTATAATAAAAATTATAATGTTAGGGCCCATTTTAAACTTGTTAAGGCTGGGCCTGGTGACAGGCCTTGCCATTGGAGGCCCAATGCCTTGTGTATTTTTAGGGATGCCTTCTTAGCTGGGCTTAGGTTTCCCTTTAGTGACTTTGTGGCTCGTTTGTTAGCTGATGTGCAAGTTAGGCCATGCCAATTGCCACCAAATGCATGGCGCTCAATTTTGTGTTTCATGGTACTATGTCTCAGGAACAAGTTTCCTCTTTCTATTTCCCTCTTTAGGAAAATATTTCAATTTTACAATAGATCTTTAAACCAACAGGGGTGGGTCTATATTAGACAACGCCCCAAGATCCCACACATTTTGAATGGCCACTCTATTGTTGACAACAACCCCAAATGGAAAGAAGAGTTCATGTACTTGGTTTGGGAAGGGGGTGATTGGGGCACCCTCTTCATAAAATCCTTTGGAAAGGTGGCCGATGGCAGTCCTAATAAGATTATCTTGAACACGGAAGAACGAGCTGCCTACGACTCCCTTACCAAGGATAATGGCAAACTTTATGCTGGGACCTTATCAATGAGGAGTCTTTGAGGGCTGTTGGCCTTTCCACTGTATCTGATCAGGGTAACTTCTTATTCCCTTGTGATTTTTTGATTTTTATACTATTATATACCAACGTTTTCTTTCATGTTTATGCAGCTGCTTTGAAGATAATGAAGGCTACTGAGCCTGATGACGAAGAGACTGCCCATATGAGAAGGGCAAAGAGGGCCCTTGACATTAGGGGCAAGTCTACAGAGCCTTCTTTTTTGCACCCACATAAGGTGCAAAAGCAGGACTTGTTCTATGTATACTTGGAAGGTGGACCTCAACAAGTGAATGTCCAGTCTTCAATGTCCCTTGGGGCTTCAAGAAGCAGGATTCCGTGGTGGGATCCACAAAGCACTCTATGGATTGGTCCCTCAACTCTATCACGCCCTGTGACTACAAAGATTTTGTGTCTGGAGGCAACATGGAGGAAAATGAGCACTTGGGTGCCCAGGCCTTAGCCTCTTTATGTTTTCTTTTATAATTCTCTTTTCAATTCAATATTGTTTGATATTGTGGCCTTTTTCGAAGTAACACCTTTTGCAGGCTAATGTCCATTTTCAGGGCATGATTCACCAGGCTAAGGCCTAGAAAAATCAGGCCAAGTCTTTCGAGACTAAGTATCAGAAGGAGAAGATTCGTAGTGGGGAGATCGAGGAAAAGCTAAAGGGGAAGGTTGAGGAGCTGGAAGCTGCCCAGGACGAGTTGGTGGACTTAAGGGCGAAGAAGGAGGAACTCATCGATGTATACATGGATTCTAGTGATTTTCAGACCTTGATGGAGAGGCACGATGAGGTTCTTTATCCTGCCCATTATACCGATGGCTGGAGTGAGGCTCTGGAGGCGGTGTTGAAAAAGCACCTTAGGTTATTTTCCCCTGCGGATTTCCCGAGTCCACATCTTCCCGTTGTTTCTCCTGTTGAGGAGGAAGAAGGTGAGGATGAGAGTATGGAGGGGGGAGATAGGATACTTGATCCTTGTATTACATCTCCTCCCCGTAGGGCCTCTCCTACGGCTACTACTATTGCTACATCCCCCTCTGCTGGTGCTTCAAAGACCAAGGGAGATGAGGAGAGATCGGCATCCTCACAGGAGGCTTAGAGATATTAGTTTGTTTTGTTTTCTGGCCCTGCGTGGCGTTTGTTTATGACTTTCGATATTCTGGTTTATAACTTAACTTATAGCCTTCGGGCTTTATTTATGTCGTTCGTAGTTTTCTTTTACTTCGTTATTTTTTGTCAACTGTATTTGACCTTTCTAAGCTTGTAATTTAAATATGCATTGATACATATCAGACTTAAAGCATGAACAAAGAAAATACTGAAAACCAAGTTGCATACTCTACTTCCTACTCGGAGTTTGCAAACTCTGAAATTGTTTCGTCGACCTTATTTCTACTTTCCTAATAAATATAAGTTAAGTCCTGCTATGGATAATCAAACATAATAGACCTTAAGGTTCGATGCGTGCCAAGTGTGGGGCACCTCATCACCCTCCAAAGTCCCCAACGTGTACGATCCTCGTCCCAGTGTTCCTTTGACCCGATATGGGCCTTCCCAATTTGGAGCTAGCTTCCTCTTCTGTCCAACTCCGGATGCCTCAATCTTTCTTAGTACTAGGTCTCCCTGACGGAAGAACCTTTCTTTCACCTTTAGGTTATAGTAGAAGGAGGCTCTCTTCTGATGTTCCACATTCCTTGCATGTGCTTCATCCCTCACCTCATCTATCAGGTCGAGGGCCAGCTTCATTCCTTCTTCGTTGGTGTCAGGTTCAAAGGCTTCCACCCGTGGAGATGCATGCATGATTTCCATGGGCACCACAGCTTCAACCCCGTAGGCTAACATGAATGGGGTCATCCCAGTTGTCACCTTGCAGGTGGTGCGGTACGCCCAAAGTATGGGTAATAGCTCGTTTACCCAAGTGTTTTCTAGAACGCTCCACCCTTTTCTTGAGTCCATCAAGGATGATTCGATTAGCAACCTTAGCTTGCCCGTTGGCTTGCGGATGGGCAAACGAGGTAAACCGAAGCTCAATTCCATTCTCATCGCAATACTTTCTGAATTCTTCATTGTTAAACTGACGCCCATTGTCCATAACTAAGATTCATGGAATTCCATATCTACACATGACATTCTCCCATAGGAACTACGCAACTTGCTTGGTTGTGATTTTAGCCAAGGGTTTGGCCTCAATCCATTTAGTGAAGTAGTCAATAGCTACAATCAGAAACTTCTTTTGAGCTGTGGCCATAGGAAAAGGCCCAAGTATATCCATCCTCCACATAGCAAAAGGAATGGGAGAGCTGATGGACGTCAACATCTATGGTGGTTGCCTAACCACTCGTGCGTGTTTCTGGCATCGATCACACTTTTTCACGTACTCTTTGGCATCGGCCATCATCTCAGGCCAATAGAACTCGAGTCTGACTATCTTGTGAGCTAGGGCCCTGCCCCCCAAGTGCTGTCCACAAATCCCCTCATGGACCTCCTCAATAGCTAATTTGGCCTCCTCGGGTCTTAAACACTTCAGATATGGAATCACAAAAGACTTCTTATAGAGTATCCCTTTGATCAGTGCGTACCTTAACGCCCTCATAAACAATTTTCGTGCCTCCATGGCATTAGTCGGGAGCCAATCGGTCTCGAGGTATGCTTTTATGGGATCTATCCAACATTCCCTGACTCCAATAGGTGCGACCAACTTTGAATCAATGGTAGGGGCTTTCAGAACTTGAAAGTAAACACTTCCTGAATAATTCTCTATCTCGGAGGAGGCGAACTTGGATAAGGCATCGGCGTTGATGTTATCCTCCCTATCCCTTGCTTCAAACTCTCCACTGACTTGGGCCATAACTAGCCTTGAGTCTCCACAAACTTTAAGATTCTTGACCCTTAGTGCTCTTGCCAGACCAAGTCCGGCTATCAAAGCTTCATATTCTACCTCATTGTTGGTTGTTGGGAAGTCCAACTTTAGGGCGTATTCAATCGTGAATCCATCGGGACTTTGCAGAACAAGACTTGCACCACTTATTTATGTTTTTGATGCCCCATCAAAATAGAGCAACTAGTATTCCTACTCTTCAATCACGGGTTCCTTATCTTCTTTGTGCGGTTCATTGCCTTCCTAAGGTACTATCTCTTGCCCCCAGGCTTCTTGGTTGTCGATGGTACATTCAACCACGAAGTCAGCCAATGCCTGGGCTTTAATGGTCGTCCTTGGCTTGTACTTAACATCAAATTCTCCCAACTCAATGGCCCACTTGATGAGCCTACCACTGGCTTTAGGGCTGTGCAAAATATTCCTCAATGGCTGTCCTGTAAGGACCTCAATCTTATGTGCCTGAAAATAGGGCCGTAATTTCCTAGAGGCAGTCACCAACGCTAAGGCAAACTTCTCAGTGGTAGAGTAATTCAACTCTGCTCCGTGTAAAACCTTGCTCACATAGTACACAGGTTTCCGAACCTTGTCTTCCTCCTTTACAAGCACAACGCTCACAGCTTGATCCGATATTTCCAAGTAAAGATAAAGGATTTCTCCCATACTTGGCTTGGCCAACAATGGGGCTTCAGCAATATACTTCTTCACTTGCTCAAAGGCCTCTTGGCTTTCCTATGTCCATTCAAAGTTTTTACTTCTTCAGGGTTTTAAAGAATGCCAAACACTTGTCCCTGGATTTGGAAATGAATCTCCCCAATGCGGCAATCCTCTCGGTTAATTTCTGTACGTCCCTTATGGAACGTGGTGGTTCTATGTCTAGGATGACCTTGATTTTATCGGGGTTGGCCTCGATTCCCCGTTTCGAGACCATGAGACCAAAGAACTTTCCTGACCCAACATGTTAAATATAATTGATGTGTTTTGATCAGTGTTTAAGTGTTACAGGGAGTTATCAGAGTTTAGCTGGAAGTAGTCAGAGTTTGTGTAAACTCTGACAGTTGGAAGCTCGACAGAGTTTGTTAAACTCTGTCTGGAGGAAGGGCGTCTACTGTTCAACAGTGATTAAAGATTAATTATGGAAGCGATATCTTTGAAGATTGGATAGCTATCAAAGAGATCGAGTTGACATAGGAGACGTGTGACAATCTGTAATTGATATCATTGTATAGCTGATTATTAGGAATATCAATTAGAGATTGTATCGTAGCTGTATGTTATATAAATACAGATAGGTTAACCCTAGAAGGGTATCGATAACGAATTATCATTATTGTAACCTAGCAGCTCTTTGTGATATTTTACATCACGAAGAGGGTTTGAAATACCAGAAGTTTTTAAAGTGCATAAACGCTTTTACTTGTTAATCTCTCATACAAAGTTGATTATTATTTGTGTATTCGGCCTAACAAGTGGTATCAGAGCCAATCTGTTACTTTATTACAGGTTAAGATCCAAACACAACAATAATCATGTCAGAAATTCCTCCACCAACACCTACTGTTTCTGAAAAGGCTCCTACTACTGTGAGTCGTTATGAACCAATCAGGGTTCCTATTCTGAGGCCGTTAGAGTATGCTACGTGGAAGGTCAAGATGACTATGTTTCTGGAGGCTACAGATCCAGAATATCTTGACAGGATTTATGAAGGTCCTCACAATCCTACAAAGCTATCTGTTGCAGTTGCTGGTGAAGCAGCAAAAATGGTTCCAAAGGAAAAGAAGGACATGACTCCTGAAGATCTATCATCAATTGCTAAGGATGCAAAAGTTAGGCATTTACTTCATAGTGCCTTAGACAATGTCATGTCTAACAAAGTCATTAACTGCACCACTGCAAAAGAGATATGGGATGCACTTGAAGTCAGGTGTCAAGGAACTGCAGCTATTAAGAAGAATAGGAGAAACATACTCACACAAGAGTATGAGCATTTTGAGGCTAAACCTGAAGAGACCATGACAGAAACATTTGATAGATTCTGTAAACTTATTAATGATCTGTCATTGGTCAACAAAAAGTCTGATAAGAGAGACTCTAAAGGGAAGAAGGATAAGTCTGAAATTCAATGCTACAAGTGTAAGGAGATGGGTCACTATGCTCCTGAGTGCAAGAAGGGTAAAACTGGAAAGGTACTCTACACTAAAGGCAGAGATTGGGCAGATACTTCAGATTCTGATGAAGAAGTGAACTATGCTCTCATGGCTACTACTGAATCAGAATCCTCTGAAAATCAGGTACCTCCAACTACCTATGCTTATAATATTGATGACATTGCTCAATTAAGAATCTTTCTTAAGTCATTGTATATAAGTTATAGGGATCAGACTTTAGAAAATGAGAGGATAAAAGCTGAAAATTCTGAACTTAAAGAGAGAAATAAACTTGTTGAAGAGAAACTTGAAAACATGCAACAAGTTCAGAAAGAGAGAGATGATGCTGTTTGCAAAGAACAGATTTTGCTTCAGAAATATAAACAACTAGAATCTGAGTTGGAGGAAGCAAATAAGAAAATTAGGACTTGGACTAATTCTGGAAAGGACACACAACAGATTTTTCAAACAGACACTGTTGGTCTAGGTTATAATGAGGAAGACGAACTTAGATTTCAAAATCAAGTTAAAGTCAGAACTAAATTTGTTCATGGAACCAGTAAATTTTTGTCTGAGAATGAAAAAGAAGCTGTCAATAGTAAACCAGTAAAAACTAGTGTTAATCAGGTTAACATTGGTTCAATGACAGATAAACAACTCAAACATAAATTGAAGGAGTTAAAATCTGTTGAGAAAAAGAAAGTGTCAAACAAGAACAGAAATGGAAAAGTAGGCATTACTTCAGGAAATAAACCAATGCTTGCTAGTTATGCTCCAAGAAAGACATGTCATAACTGTGGTAGTACTAAGC
Organism: Saposhnikovia divaricata; assembly: GCA_036435485.1. Lineage (NCBI taxonomy): Eukaryota > Viridiplantae > Streptophyta > Magnoliopsida > Apiales > Apiaceae > Saposhnikovia > Saposhnikovia divaricata. The sequence continues at coordinate 138,004,885 of CM071600.1, forward strand.
ATCTTGCAAATTTCTGCAAGAAAAATAAAAATATAAATTCTTTACCTACAAAGTCTGAGGTAAAGAAGGATTCTGCTAGAACTAAGCCACAGACTCTATGCACACACTGTGGAAGCACTTGGCATTCCATCTATACTTGCAGAAAATATCATGCTATCTATCATAATTACTATGAACTGAAACCCAATCTAAAATGGGTTAAAGTTGATACTGCAAGTGCAAACACTGATACTGTTAGCTCAAACTCTGATAATGTTAATTCCGCTGCAAAAGCTAACAAAGTTAAGAATGCCAAAGGATCCAAGCAAGTCTGGATCCTTAAAACTAATCCTCAGTAATTGTTTGTGATTGCAGGGTAACAGGGAGGCAACCCTAGTCGTGGACAGTGGATGTTCAGGACACATGACTGGAAATAAAGCCCTGCTTTCAGAATATGAGGAGAAGGCTGGCCCAAAAGTTTCCTATGGTGATGGCAATATAGGAAGAACATTGGGATATGGCAATATCAATCTTGGAAATGTCATCATCAACAATGTAGCTCATGTCCCAGGACTCAAGCATGACTTGCTATCTGTGAGTCAAATCTGTGACAAGGGATATCATGTAGATTTCCAACCTGAATATTGTGAAGTTATCAGCAAATCTACAGGAAAGGTTGTTCTAGTTGGTCACAGGCAAAACAACATTTATGAAATCAAGCTTTTGATAGACTCTGTTGGAAAAGCTGTTTGCCTGTCTACAAGAATGTCTAATGAAGAGAGTTGGAAGTGGCACAAGAAACTCTCACATTTGAACTTGAACAACATCAATGAATTGATCAGAAAGGATCTTGTAAGAGGACTCCCAAAGACCCTGTTAAATGTTGATGGCCTATGTGACTCATGTCAGAAGGCTAAACAAAGGAAGTCATCTTTCAAGAGCAAAACAGAATCTTCTATCACTGATCCTCATCATCTTCTTCATGTTGATCTATTTGGTCCAGTAAATGTTATGTCTATTGCAAGGAAGAAATATGCTTTAGTCATTGTTGATGAATACACTAGATTCACCTGGGTGTATTTTCTAGCAAAGAAGGATGAAACAGCATCAACTCTGATGGAGCATGTGAAGCTTCTGGACAAAGGATCAAGCAACAAAGTGAGAATCATCAGAAGTGATAATGGAACTGAGTTCAGAAATGCAACAATGGAAGAATTCTGCAAGGACAATGGAGTGAAACAAGAATTTTCAGCACCTGGTACACCACAACAAAATGGTGTAGTTGAGAGGAAAAATAGAACATTAATTGAAGCTGCCAGAACTATGCTTGATGAAGCAAAATTGCCAACTTATTTCTGGGCAGAAGCTGTTCAAACTGCTTGTTTTACTCAAAATGCAACACTGATCAATAAGCATGGAAAAACACCATATGAGATGGTGAAGAAAAAGAAGCCTAACCTGAAATACTTTCATATTTTCGGGTGCAAATGTTTCGTTTTGAAGACTCATCCAGAACAGTTGACCAAGTTTGAGTTAAAGGCAGATGAAGGAATTTTTGTTGGCTATCCACTATCAACAAAGGCATTCAGAGTTTACAATCTGAGAACTAAAGTGATCATGGAATCAATACATGTTTCTTTTGATGATAAGAAGATAACTGGACTTGAAGACAAAGACGAATATGATCAACTGAACTTTGAAAATGAAGTTTTAAACTCTGATGAAGGAAACTCTGATGAAACAATTCTGACAGACTCTGTTGAAACAAACTCTGAACCTCTACTGATAAATTCTGGAGAAACTTCTCAGTCACAACAAAGAGGAGAATCAGTTGAGGGGGAGCATAATCAAGATGAAGACTCAAACACTGATACTGAGTCAACTGAAAAATCTGGATCAAACTCTGATGCTTCAAACTCTGAAAATTCAAATTCTGACTCTGGACAGTCAAGTTCAGGGGGAGTCTCAGAAAACGAAAATAGATCACAACAGAATCAGGAGAGCATGGATCAAGGGGGAGGATCACATGCTGATAGAAGTCATTTGCCTTCTGCTAGGAAATGGACTAAATCACATACACCTGATTTGATAATTGGTGATCCAGATGCAAAAGTAAAGACAAGAAGTGCTACTGCAAGTGAATGTCTATTTCATGCATTCTTGTCTAAAAATGAACCAAAGAAAGTGGAAGAAGCTCTTCAAGATGCAGACTGGATAACAGCAATGCAGGAAGAGTTAAATGAATTTGAAAGAAATGAAGTTTGGACCCTTGTACCAAGACCAAAGAACAGATCTATTGTTGGTACTAAATGGGTTTTCAGAAACAAGACTGACAGTGAAGGTGTTATCACAAGGAACAAGGCTAGACTGGTAGCAAAAGGTTATTCACAGCAAGAAGGAATAGATTATGATGAAACATTTGCTCCAGTAGCAAGATTGGAGGCAATCAGAATTTTTCTAGCATATGCCTCTCACAAGAAATTCAAAGTGTTCCAGATGGATGTGAAAAGTGCTTTTCTGAATGGAAAGCTTGAAGAAGAAGTGTTTGTTGAACAACCACCAGGATTTGTGGACCCCAAATATCCAGATTATGTCTACAGACTAGATAAGGCACTATATGGACTTAAGCAGGCACCAAGAGCATGGTATGAGACACTTGCTCAGTTTCTTCTAGAAAGTGGATTCAACAGAGGTACAATTGACAAAACTCTGTTTTATTTCAACCAAGGAAGTGACCTCCTTTTAGTTCAAATTTATGTTGATGACATCATCTTTGGGTCTACTAATGATAAACTCTGTAAGAAGTTTGCCAAGCTCATGCAATCCAGATATCAAATGAGCATGATGGGAGAGCTTAGTTACTTTCTAGGCCTACAGGTGAAACAAACAGAAGATGGAATTTTCATTAATCAAGAAAAATACACCAGAAATCTTCTCAAGAAATTTGGTATGCTTGACTGTTCATCTGCATCAACTCCCATGGCAACAGCAACTAAACTGGACAAAGACACAGGAGTTTCAGTGGATATGACAAACTTCAGGGGCATGATAGGATCTCTTCTATACTTGACAGCTAGTAGGCCTGACATCATGTATGCAACCTGTCTTTGTGCAAGGTTTCAGGCCGATCCTAGAGAGCCACATCTGACAGCTGTGAAAAGAATCTTCAAGTATCTCAAGGGCACCATATCATTAGGTCTGTGGTACCCCAGAGAATCAGATTTTAAGCTACTTGGGTATTCCGATGCTGACTTTGCAGGCTGTAAGGTAGACAGAAAGAGCACTAGTGGAAGTTGTCAATTTCTTGGTGACAGACTTGTTTCCTGGTACAGCAAGAAACAGAAATCAATCTCCACATCTACAGCTGAAGCAGAGTATATTGCAGCTGGTAGCTGTTGTGCACAGATCTTATGGATGCAGAATCAATTGCTGGATTATGGATTGAGGTACAGTAATATACCTATTTACTGTGATAACCAAAGTGCTATTGCTATGACAGGTAATCCAGTACAGCATTCAATGACCAAGCACATCAGCATAAGGTACCACTTCATCAGAGAACATGTGGAAGAAGGAAATATTGAACTACATTTTGTCTCTACAGAACAACAGCTTGCAGATATCTTCACTAAACCATTGAGTGAAGTTACATTTACAAGGCTGGTCAATGAACTAGGAATGATCTCTGGTTCTGACTAGAAATGTTGGTTAGATTCAAACTTTACTTATGTGATGTATTAATCATATTTCCTGATTGGTTAAATACTAAGTGAACTCTGTTGATTAAACTCTGTTATGCATACTCTGTTAAACTCTGTCATATTTTGTCCTCAAGAATGTATTCGAGAAGTGACTAAGTAAGTGATTCGAGAACTGGAGTTGCCTTGATCGATAACTCTAAGTTCTCGAATAGTGTTATCTTGACACATCGAATCACTTCTCGAATAGCTCTTTTCTCTGCGAATCCTTGAGATATCGAATAGTGTTATTTTGACATATCGAATCCTTGAGATATCGAATAGTGTTATTTTGGCATATTGAGTCTTTGAGATATCGAATGTACATATGTCATACACTGATTAATAAGTTTGATAAACTCTGTGAACTTTGAGTTGATTTTTGTCTGAATGAAAACACCAATGAAGAAATATGTATGAAGCATGATTCTCAGCAATTAATCATGAATCTTTCTGAGTTATTGAGATCTAATCTTAGATTGTGCAGAAAGTTAACACAGCATGATACTGGCTCATATTTATAGCATCTCTTAGTTTATTCTGTCCTAAACTCTGAGTCTATAAATACTGTGTGCATTACCTTTCATGAAGAACTACTGATGTTGATGAACTCTAAACTCTGTTAGTTATACTCTGATAAAATAAAATGTTTACTGCAATACCCCAAAGAAAGTGTATATAGGTTGTTATACTCCTTTGAGATTATGTTGGATACTAGGATGACCCAGGAACCTATTGGTATAAAATATGTGCTAAAATTCTCTAATTTTTGGTGACTAGTTAAATACTGGGATGACCCAGGAACTTATCAAAATGATAAGGGCTAAAATTTTTGAATTTTTGGTGACTGGTTCCAACCTCTGATTACTGGAATGAAAAAAAAAAATAATAAAAAAAAAAAAAAAAAAAAAAAAAATTGAAAATGAAAAAAAAATGTGTATATAAAGAGGGTATAAAATAAAAATTACTGTATAAAGTTCGAATACTTCAGAGTTTAGCTTTCATCACACAGTCAGTGTTTACTATGACAGTTTGTGCATCCAGTGTTTATTGATTTAATTTATGGATTTTATGAAAAATTAGATGCTCTAAAGATTGACTTAGTAAACTCTGCTTCACACACACATATATTCACAACTGTGCGATTTATGAAAGGGTTTCGATGATAAAGTTGGAGAATTGACAAACGCTGTTGATTCGTGATTTGTACTCTAAGGTAAATTTTCACTTGGACAATTTGAAAGTCTTGGAGTAAGTAGGGTTTTTGACAACTGTTTCAGTGGATAGTTGATGAATGTGTTCTTTATATGATTACTTTAATTAGTTTTCATATTCTTTTCTTGATGCATTTTCTTGAAGAACAGTTCATATCACTCAAATAACAGTTGCAGAAAACAATGAATATGATTAGAAAAGCAAAATTTTCATTGATAATAAGAAAGAGATTACAAGCAAATATTACATATTTTTGTTCTCTCTATCTGCTAATCTATTCAACAGGAAAGTAAAAGGTCCGTCCACACCACTCCATTGTTAGCAAAAACTCCCAGATCCCATCTTTGCCACTTTATTTGGGTGGAAGTTGAAGGGATAAGGTTATTTTTGCTGACATATTCATTAACAATGGTTGGTGGTGGTGGATGAGGATGCCTTCGAGGAGAGCCATGCCAATGTTGCTTGGAGGGCAGCATCGATGTCGATCACCCTTGCAGGTTTCTCTCTCTCGAGCTCTTCCAGACCAGCATCCATTTGCAGCCACAGCGTCTAAAGCAACCTTCACCCACTTCAAACACAAACTCTGATTCGTCACAATCTCCACCAGCATCACAGTCTAAAATGCAAAGAGCTAAGAAGGCAGTTACTAAACTACGTGCAAGTCTAAAGCAGGAAGTAGAGACACAAAGAAAATCAAAACGGAAATCTCCTGAAGCTGTTTACACTAGAAGGGGGAAAAGAATGAAAGCTCGGGCAAACATATCTAAGTCACTCTCAGTGGTAGAACGAACTCCATCAATTAGCGAAGAGGATTCAGATAATGTACCTCTAGCAAAACGAAGAAAAGTGTTATTCTCTGATTCTGTGGATGACGATATTGAAGCTCCAGAGGTTGTTTCACAGCAAACACCTTCTGTTGAGATTGAGACAGATGCAATACCTGCAGAGGATGTAATACCTGCAGAGGATGTAGTACCTGCAGAGGATGTAATGCCTGCAGAGGATAAAATGCCTGCGGAAGAGGATGCAAGAGATGGTGTTTCTCCAATAAATGATGTTCCTGATTCATTTATGCCATTTTCTGATCCTATCTCTAATGTTGGTGTAGTTGATCAACTTACATCTGTACCTTCTGAAGTTGTGGCATCTCATACTGAGATAATATCTGATGCCCACCACACTGTTGAAGAAGGTGAAGAAATTGATCAGGCAACCAAAGTAACTTCTCAGTCAATGCCTGTTGCTGAGCCTGAGCAACATGAAGAAAATCTTCAAAAGCCTACAGAAGATATTGCTAAATCTATGGCTGAAGATGAACCAGTTAAAGCTACAAATGTTGAAGCTGAAGGTGACAGTAGTGCAAACTCTGATACTTCTCTGAGTGCACCAGTACAAACTGATGATAAACATACACTTTTTTCTCAACCTTGTTCTTCTCATGAAGTTGAAAGAGTACAATTTGCCAAGAATGCTGCTGAATGGTACAAAGAAGATTGTATTTTTCCATCAAGAAGAGCAGCTACGTTTGTTAAGCAAAGTGCTGATACTATCTCTAATCCAGAGATTCTTTCTTGCTTGAAAGCAACTATAGTTCAAGTTAAAACTCTGGATAGACGATTTGATGATACTAATTTGGCAATCACTTCTTTGAGAAATGAGGTTGTAGCTAGAGAGATGAAGATGGAAACACATTCCAAACTAGTGACTACAAAATTCTCTAAAGCTCAAGACAATATCCTTGCCAGATTGAGTAAAGTTGAAGAAAATCAGTCTGATTTATCTGCTAAAATTGATTCTATTGCTACCTCTCTGGAGTTAATTACTTCTATCCTTATGCCTGATGATGTCAAAAAGGGGGAGAGAGTTGTTAGAAGGGATAGTTCTGGAGATGGAGGGGCAGGTAACAAAGACAAAGGAGAGAAAAAGGCTGAGGAGGTTCAAACTCTGAGAACTAGTAAGTCATCCAAATCACAGTCTGTTGGAAGAAATACTGATACTCAAGGAACTTCAAGGACCAAGAGTTTACTGTTATCTTCAAATCCACAAACTGATGAAGAGTTGGCTGCTAAGTTATTCATTGAAGAGAATGAGGAAGGAGTAACGATTGAAGACATTGAAGCTGAGGAAAAGAGTTTACATGAAGAACATCTTAAAGCTTTAAAGTCTGACAAAGTACAAAAAGAAAAAGCTCCTAGGCCTGTTCTTAAAGGCGTTGTAATCAAGGAAAATGTTGATGCTGATCAAAGATCACATTTATCTAAGAAATCAACAGAAGCTGAAGCTAAACACAAGCTGAAAGGTATTGTTATGGAAGGAGAAGATTCAAAGAAGAAAGATACAACCTCTGTTGCTACACAAGTTGTGTTTAAACCTCTATCTTCTCAGTTGAAATCTGTTTTTGGCAAAGGAACAATTTCTGATCCAAATGAGTTATCTGGAGTCTCAATGAATATTTCTGATGGAAGAGCTTTATCTGGTAAGATTGGAAATAATAAAGCTGGATTAGGCTCACATAGAGACAGGAGGCAATATACTGGTCCTAGAGATCCTTCTTCACTGGCTGTTCCAGGTCGTGGTGTACCTCAAGAGAGTCTGGATAGACTGGAATCAGTGCAGTTGGTTTATCAGAAGAGTTTAGATAAAGATTTTCTTCTTTACTTCATGGCTGATGGGACAGTATTCAAAGTTGGTGAGAATGATATCATCTTGAAATATTGGGAAGAACTAGAGTATGTTCTATATCTTCTCAAGGTGAATAGTCGAAGGACTCAATCTGTTGCTCATGTACTAAGACAGAAGATGATTCAGAATCTGGCTATTAGAGGACAGAAATACAATAGCAGATACATTCCTAAGTACAGGGATTATCAAGGCAATCTCATTGAAATGAAGAAAGGTACTGCAAAATTAAAAACTGATTTGGGAATCACAGTACTTGAATTCAATACTCAGGCAGAAAAAGACAGATTTATCAGACTGGGTAATGAAATGAGAAGAAACAAGATTTATGATCTTAGGGCTGCTATTTACCAAACAGATGAAAGTGATCCTCAACTCAGAGAAATCAAAGAAGCAATGAAGACTGAACTTGAAAATGCAGAAAGAAGATTGCTGATTGATTATCTCAGAACCATGCCAGATCTTGAAATGATTAGAGATTAAAGTTCTGTAAGAATTTTCTTATTCTCTATAGTCTTCAAGTTTAAACTCTGAATCTGTATAAACACTGTATTTATCATTTGTTTTGACATCATCAATTATTGTTATTAACTTGTACATTTTTGATAATGAACAAGTTGGGGGAGATTGTTAAATATAATTGATGTGTTTTGATCAGTGTTTAAGTGTTACAGGGAGTTATCAGAGTTTAGCTGGAAGTAGTCAGAGTTTGTGTAAACTCTGACAGTTGGAAGCTCGACAGAGTTTGTTAAACTCTGTCTGGAGGAAGGGCGTCTACTGTTCAACAGTGATTAAAGATTAATTATGGAAGCGATATCTTTGAAGATTGGATAGCTATCAAAGAGATCGAGTTGACATAGGAGACGTGTGACAATCTGTAATTGATATCATTGTATAGCTGATTATTAGGAATATCAATTAGAGATTGTATCGTAGCTGTATGTTATATAAATACAGATAGGTTAACCCTAGAAGGGTATCGATAACGAATTATCATTATTGTAACCTAGCAGCTCTTTGTGATATTTTACATCACGAAGAGGGTTTGAAATACCAGAAGTTTTTAAAGTGCATAAACGCTTTTACTTGTTAATCTCTCATACAAAGTTGATTATTATTTGTGTATTCGGCCTAACACAACACCGAAAGCACACTTGGCTGGGTTCACCATCATCTTATGGTGCCTCAGCACTTCAAATGCCTCGCGTAGGTGTTCGATGTGATCTACCTTGTGTAGGCTTTTTACAAACATGTCGTCCACATAAACTTCCATAGTTTTCCCAATGAGTTGGACAAAGATCTTGTTTACCAACCTCTGATAGGTGGCTCCTGCATTCTTCAGTCCAAAGGCCATGACCAGGTAGCAATACACACCAAAGTCAGTGATGAATGACACCTTAGGAATGTCGTCCTTATGCATCTTAATTTGGTTGTAGCCACTGAAGCCATCCATGAAACTCAGCATTTCGTGCCCAACCGTGGCATCTATCAACATATCAATCCTTGGCAAAGGGAAACAGTCCTTTGGGCATGCATCATTCAGATCGGTAAAGTCTATTCACATCCTCCACTTTCCATTGGCCTTCTTGACCATTATAGGATTTGCCAACCATTCCGGGAACTGGATTTCCTCAATGAAACCCGACTCTAGGAGTTTATCAACCTCCTATTTATCGCTTCTTGTCTCCCAGGTGCAAAATTTCTCTTCTTTTGTTTTACTGTCTTCCGTTCTTGATCCACATTCAAGTTGTGTGTTATCAGTTGGGGATCTATCCCTGGCATGTCGACTGTTGTCCATGCAAACATGTCATTGTTATCTTGTAGGAAGGCAATCAGTTTGCTTCGTAAGGGGTCTTTCAGAGATGCCCCGATGTAAGTAACTTTCTTAGGATCCCCAATTTCAAATGGTATGGGAACCAAATCCTCTATCGACTTTCCTCGCCGCTCCTCATCCTCGCGGATGTCCATATCCTCAATCTGGAGGACCTGCCCCCCGATTCCATCAGGCCTTAAAGCGGCCACATAACAACTCCTTGCCATCTTTTGATCTCCTCTCTCTTCTCCCACACCGTTTCTGGTTGGGAACTTAATCTTCAGATAATAGGTAGAGGCAATCGCCTGAAATGCATGAAGTCCTGTCCTACCTTGGATAACATTATTGGTGGAAGTGGCCTTAATAACCAAGAAATTTAACATCTGAGTGGCCTCCCTTGGCTCCTGCCCTATAGTCATGGGTAATTGAATTGTCCTTTCGACTTTTGACTCCACTCCATTGAACCCGTATATGGGCATATTCGACGGTATCAGTTGAGATTCACTATACCCCATCTTTAAGAAGGCATCATGGAAAAGGATGTCCACTCAAGCCCCATTGTCTATCAAGACTCTCTACACTTGGGAGTTACCTATCACTGGTGAGATAACCAGCGGGTCATCATGGGGGAACTTCACCCCTTCAAGGTTCGAGTCATCGAATCCAATCGAGACTTCTACCTTTGTACGCTTCGGTGCTTCTCCAACAATGTGCATCACCTCTCGTGCATACGCCTTTCTGGAATTTCTACTCGTCCCGGCCGCCGTTGGGCCACCAAAAATCATATTTATCACCGACCCTCGAGGCTGCGGGTTATGATTACGGACATCGTCCCTCTTATCATAATCCCGTCTTGGGTTTCCTCGATCTCCATCTTTGCAAAATTTATTCAACTTCCCTCTACGGATTAGGAATTCAATATCATCTTTCAGCTGTCTACAATGCTCGGTGTCGCGTCCCACATCTTTGTGGAATCGGCAGTACTGATTCTTGTTTCTTTTCTCAGGATCAGTCCTTGGTGGCTTCGGCCATCGTACGTCCCTATCCTTCTCTATATCCATCAAGATTTGACTCCTCGGGGCATTCAACCTAGCATACTCCGTAAACCTTTGCCCTGGACTCCATTTTTTAGGAGCAGAATCAGAGTCTCTGCCCGTGTGCGGGTACTTATCTCTTCCATCATATTCTTGCTCCGGCTTTCGCTTCTTCGAGTTCCCATTTCCTCCATGTATAGGGGAGGCCTCGCTATTCCTCTTGCTTTCTTCAGCCTTGATATACTTACTTGCCCTTCTTTGGAGCTCAGTCATGCTCTCGGGCGGATCTTCGCCAATGACATCTGAAAGAAGGTGTTCGACGTTCCATTTTCCAAGGATATCAAAGCTACTTTATTTTCCAAATCAGGGATATCCAAAGTTTCCTTGGTGAAGCGCTTGAGGTAGTCCCTAAGGTTTTCTTTCTTCATTTGTTTCACTTGCATAAGATATGCAGAGCTTTTTTCATGAGCCTTCCCACTAACAAATTGGTTAATAAAAGCCGTGCTCAACTCCCTGAAAGAGCCAATCGAGTTTGCAGGCAATCGGCTATACCATCTTTGAGCCATACCTGACAGGGTTTGGGGGAACTCCCTACACTTTAGAGCATCACTAGCAGGTTGTAGTAGCAGTGCGTTCGAAAATGTTTTCACATGGTTCGAGGGATCGCCCGTTCCATTAGGGGTGTTCATGGGTTCACCAAACCGATCAAACCGACACAACCCGACCCTTTTTTCAGCCGTTCAAACCGATAATAAAACCCGATACTTGATTGGGTTAGAAAAATTTCAAACCGATTTAAATGGGTTGGGTATGGGTTTTATATTTTTTTGGCCAACCCAACCCAACCCAACCCGATTTAAAATATTAATTTTATTTGATAATTTAATATAAATCTATATATTATATGCAAACATGCATTACACAATATATCATACTTTTATTTATAGATGTATGATTACATTTGGCGTGTATGTATTTGATTTACGATATAATTTACATTACTAAAATTATAATATTAATTAAATTAAATAATAACAATAAAATCGTAAGTTATACGTAATTTAATTTTACTAAAATTCTCAACATGAGCAATACTTTGCGGGCTTTAAAATTTTTTTATAAAATTATTTAACCCATTCAAACCGAACCAACCCAACCCAAACCGATTTACAAAGGGTAGGGTTAGGTTACGAAATTATTTTTTACGGGTTGGGTTAAAAATTTTAAAACCGATTTAATTAGATCGCGTTGCAAAAATGCCATCAACCCGGCCAACCCGACCCGCGAACACCCCTATGTTCCATCATAAGACTTAATGGTTAGCATCTTGAACTTCCTAGAGACATGAGCGTTTATCACCTCCTTAGTGAACGGGGGTGTGGGATCATCAGGATCTCCGAGTGACATCAATTCTTTGGGATCTCCTTTGGGGATCTCGACCATTGTAGTTCCACCCCTTGGGACCTCAGCCCTTTTTTCTCTCTTTGGGATTCTCTCCAGATCAACAATGGGAATTTCTCCTCCCGTCCTTGGTGGAGGACGGTTCTAATTCTGTCTCTGTCGCTCCCTCTCTTTATCGTCCTTTAGTTTTTGGATCTCTGCCACATGAGCCTTGATTTTCTCAGCAGCTGTTAGGGGGGTCCATCATGGATTCTTCGGCGAGTTTGCCCCATAGGTTCCTTGCTCGGACGTCGCCTCCTTAGGGCTTCATCCCTATCTTCTTCCTCCAAGGGTGAATCGTCAGAATACGGGCCGGAGTAGTCGCGGTATTTGTGGCCTTGGTCGGGTCCTAAACCCCTGATGTAAGGTGGGTTGTACGGCTCGTGTATCTGAAGGGCATCACCGCTTGGTCCAGCCTGGTACGGGGGATAATTGGACAACCCATATACCGGGTTCGTGCTTGAGGGGATCATAGTAAGCAAAACGTAACTGCATTTAGCAATTATGATAATAATTGTAACATTAATAAAGTATGATATGAATTATAATTCAAGTATGATCACACTAGAAAATAATATGTACATACCGAAACAAAGTGTCTATGACTTCTTAGAAATGCAACGCCAATGAGTTTGTTTGGGTTAATGATTCTGAAAGGATATCTTCGATATAATATTTATTTTGGTATTTGTACGATTTAACATAAAATTTAAATACACGTAGAATCCTCTCCACTAGGGCATTTATTTAATTGATTCGGTCAAAAGTCAAATGGTCAATTCTAGCAAAATTTATCATCCTATTTTAAATATAACAGATATTCCAATTTGCTGAAAAATCAAAATATATTTTACGGAATATATCTCTACACCAAGGAAATAAGATTGAAGAAGAAATATCAAGGTTTGATATTTTTTAGATCTCCGTTGCGACATTAATAAGGTGACAAGCTCGAACAAAGAATATTCGAGATTTAATACTCTTTAGAGAACTCGTGCTAAATTCAAAAACGATCAGTTTTTATTCGAAAAATATTCTGTCTTCGCACTCCAAATATTTTCCTCATCCTAGAAAAGACTTTTTATTCCCAGGAATATTTTCCTCTCATGCCAGAAATATTTAAAGTAAATTTTCTCCCGCTTCTCAAATATATTATATTTCGGAGAAAAATTACTTTATTCATTCAAGAATATTTCCTACACTCTCAAAATAATTTATATATTAGGAAATTATTCTAAGTACTTACTCTAGTCAAAACATTGGTCAAAAGATTTATTTATTCAAAGGAAAGACCAATCGTATTTTATTCAGAACCAAAAGCTGATTTAATCGTTTTAAATCCAAATAAAATACTTCCACTTGCTAGAATGACTTGAAACTTGAGATTGATCATTTAAATACTATTTTATATGCATGGTTAAAGTTTCGTATTTTTTGAGAATTTTGGTCCGGCACGTAAACCGAGGTAGTTGGTCCCACAGTTGACCACGTTTGACCAAGTCAACATTGACCAAAATTGACCAAACTTTTCAGAAACTCATTTTATAATATTCCTAAGTGCTCCATAATTTTAGAATTATTTATTGGGTATTTTCGTATTTATCGGATATTTAATTAACGATATGTGTTACGTATTTAATCGTTAATTGATACGAGTCCGATACGATTTATTAGAGCTGAAAACACAGCTGGGATTCTAATACCAAACCCACTTGGAAGAAACACAAAACCACCCCCAACTAACACAAACCACTTTCCACCTCATCAATCCACACCTTTTCAATCTCAACCACTCATTTTACTTTAAATCTCCACCATTCCTTCCACCCAACCTTATCTATAAATACTCCCCTCCACACGCCAATTTTAACACAAGCTAAGAGCGAAATACATGCTGGCATTTTTGAAGTAAACACTCTCCAAATATATACGAGTTCTATCTACATCTACTTCATCTCAAAAACCTTCTCTTATATATATATATATATATATATACATACTTGTATTCAAGGTTTTTGTTCAACAAGCTTAGTTCCACCCAACCAAGCTTTGTTTCACCCAAGCTAACTCATCTACCACCACTTTCTGGCCTCCCGAAGGGCTGCCCAAAGTTCGACCACCATGCCAAAATCCGGCCGAACTTCCGGCGAACTTTTTCCGGCGACTTCTTAAAGTGGTAATTTTTACCTTCGTCTTTGTGTTTATATTTGAGATTTGTGCTTAACTTCTCTACTTCATCTTAATCTATATTCTTGGATCTATAAGATTCCAAAGGTCTCTTTATAAAAGAGAACGATTATTTTTGACATAGGTCAAAAGTTGAAACGATTAAGTATTCTTACGGATTCCCAACTAGCATCTACAGTGCTCCGTGGGACATTCTTTAAAGGAATACTTCGTTCAACCTAAGCTTCTTAAAGCACAAGTTTAGCCACTTGTTTTATTGCACTTACTTTTTATTTTTCGTGGCCATAAACTTATCTTGTGCAAGAAGTTAAAAGAAGGGTATACTTTCGCATTGACTTTAGTCAAAAGCAAGTATATATCTTAAAAGTCTTAAGCCTAGTAGCATAAAAAGACTTGCATATTTGACATACGTCAAAGTTGTTATGAAAAGTATTTTTACGGATTCCCAACTAGCATCTACAGTGCTCCGTGGGATATTCTTTAAAGAAATACTTCGTATCACATAAACTTCGTGGAAGAAGTAACAATCACAAAACATAACTTAATATTATTAATTGAATATTAAAGTTTCAATCTAATACCGCTTGTGTGTCAAGTCCACTCGTGTGACTTAACCCTTGCCGTTATTTACTATTTTTCGCACTACGCATATAGCTAACGTGTAATAGCGTTCTTTTACGGTCCTCGCACTTACGAGTTGAATTTTCTTTCTCATCCTCACACTTGTGAGTTGATTAATATTTTAACGCATAATAGCATCCTTCGTGGCTAGCACCGTAACACGCTAGTTTTGCACGATTTTAATATATATCTTGCTTAACCACATATTGTTCCGTAAATATTGTGTTTCTAACTTTTGTAATGAGGTGAAGAAAAAGTGAGGTGATTCTCGTTCTAAGACCCAAGTCCTAGACGTACTAACGGGAAGTTAGTAGTCTTCGCACCGTGAAGAAGAGGAAAGATCCAAGACCTTTCATCTAAGACCCAAGACCAACAAACACCAAGAATCAATAGTCTACACCAAGGGTTTTACATCAACTTTGAAGAAATAGCGGGGAGTTATTGTCTAAGATAAGTTGTGTAGGTATTTACATTTATTTTGAGGTGGTAACGGGTAGTTACGCACCAAGAAAAATATTTGTAGGGTTGTAAAGGCTTCTTTGCCTACCAAAGGAACAAGTTTATTTTATAACGAAATCTCGAGTCCGGAGAGGAGTTCGGGGACTGGACTAGGGGTGAGCGAATCCATTAGGGGTTGCGCCATCGCGAACCAGGATAAAAATCTCCTACATGGTATTTTCTTTCCTTGTCTTTTATTTCCGCACTTATAAACTGCTAACGACTCGGTAAAAATTTTAAAAGGGATAAAACTTTTAAAACGCCATAATAATTTTTAAATTGGTAATTAAGCTATTCAACCCCCCTTCTAGCTTAATATAGCCCTCATATGGGACCTAAAATTGGTATCAGAGCAGTGCTTTTTAACGTGTTTGTTGAGTGATTTGCAGATCTACAGGCACAACAAAAAGTGATCCTACATGGCGTATCTAAATACCATCGGGTTGTTGAGTATACAACAACGAAAGCAAAACCCAAAGCGAATAAACAAGAACAAGAAAATAAACGACAATCACACAAGACAAAGATTTACGTGGTTCAGAAATTCCTACTCCACAAGTCGCACTAATTTTGTATTGATCTCTCACATTGTGTTGTGTTGTGTTATGTTACAATTACACGAGTATTTATAAGAGAAGAAACTGGGTCAAAATAAATCAGAGTCTAATTCTGAAATTCCTAACTCTAATCCTAACTCTAATTAGAGTACAATTCAGGAATTCCTAACTCAAGTCAGAATCCAATTCTGAAACCTGATAGACTCCACAAACCCAACAATCTCCCACTTGGAGTCTGACCACATCTTCACTTCACTCTTGTAAATCTAGTAACAAATAATCCCTCGATCAATAACTCTAACTAGTGCAACGCCTTCTCATCAATCAGTTCTGAAGGCCAATTGAAGCTATGCAAAGCTTCAACTTTTCATTAGTAACCACCTTAGTCAACATATCTGCAGGATTCTTTGAACCAAGGATTTTCTTCAAGGACAAAGTACCATTGCTAATCAACTCTCTTGTAAAGTGATATCTCAGCTGAATATGCTTCGTCCTAGCATGAAACACAGGATTCTTCGCAAGATGAATAGCACTCTGACTGTCGCTATACAAAGCACTGTCCGCCTGTTTCTTGCCCAACTCCTCAAGAAAATTCTTCAACCAAATCATCTCCTTGCTAGCTTCAGAGATAGCCATATATTCTGCTTCTGTGGTTGAAAGAGCAACACTCTTTTGAAGTCGAGACATCCAACTAATTGCTGTGCCACCCAACGTGAAAATATATCCCGTAGTACTTTTTCTTGTATCCAAACATCCACCCAAATCTGCATCAGAGAACCCTTCCAAGATAACATCTTTCTTGCTGAAACATAATGCAACCTTGGATGTGCCTTTCAAGTAGCGCAACAACCACTTGACTGCTTCCCAATGCTCTCTTCCTGGATTAGACATGAACCTGCTAACAACTCCCACTGCATGAGCAATATCTGGCCTTGTACACACCATAGCATACATCAAACTGCCAACTGCAGATGCATACGGAACTTTAGCCATATCTTTCTTGCCTTCATCCGTTTTAGGTGACTGCTTTTTCGTGAGATTAAAGTGAGTCGCCAACGGTGTACTTCTGGTCTTCGCATCCTGGACACTGAATTTCTGCAACAATTTCTCAATATACTTCTCTTGAGATAATTTCAAAGTACCTTCAGATCTATCCCTTATGATGCTCATACCAAGTATCTGTTTTGCCGCACCCATATCCTTCATCTCAAACTCCTCAGACATCTGTCTCTTTAACCTGTTAATTTCCCTCATGTTTGATCCTGCTATCAACATGTCATCAACATACAACAACAATATGATATAAGATGAATCAAATTGTTTAAAATAACAACAGTGATCCATAGCACTCCTAGTGTACCCATTCTTCATCATAAAGCTATCAAACTTCAAGTACCATTGTCTTGGCGCTTGCTTCAAACCATACAAGCTTTTTATAAGCTTGCAAACAAGGTTTTCTTTCCCAGCTACCTGAAATCCTTCTGGCTGTACCATGTAGATGTCTTCCTCAAGATCACCATGTAAGAACGCGGTCTTAACATCTAGTTGCTCTAGATGTAACTCCTCTGCAGCCACAATACTTAGCACAATTCTAACAGTAGTCATCTTAACAACCGGAGAAAATATATCAGTATAGTCAATACCCTTTTTCTGTTGATAACCCTTGACTACTAACCTCGCCTTGTATCTCTTGCTGCCATCAGGTTCTTCTTTGATCCGGAACACCCACTTATTCTGTAAAGCCTTCTTTCCTGCTGGTAACTCTGTTAAAGACCAAGTCTCATTCTTCTCAAGAGAACTCATCTCTTCTTCCATGGCTGATTTCCACTGAACTGAATCATCCACCTGAACTGCCTTTGAATAACACTGAGGCTCTTCATCCTCAGTCAATAACATATAATATGTTGAAGGAGAAATCTTTGTGGTGGCCTCACAATTCTGCTAGATCTTCTTACCTCAGCCTGTGGAGTAACTGGAACCGTGTCATTACCATTCCCCAAACTCCCACTATTTCCTACAAGATCTTCTTCTGTAATCTTTCAAGCACTGCTTTCTCTTTCTCATGTTGTTCCTTTGCAAACTCAGAATCGACTGCAAGCTTATCCTTGTACAATGCACTTTCGTTAAAAGTAACATCTCTACTTCTAACGACCTTCTTCGTTAGTTCATCCCAGAAACGGTAACCCATATCATCTGAGCCATAACTAATGAAGATACACTTCTTTGCTTTTGGATCAAGCTTGTCCTTGTCAGAATCTTTAACACGCACATAAGAAACACAACCAAAAACTCGCAAGTGTGAAAGATTTACCTCCTTTTTCTGCCACTCTTCTTCAGGAATCTTGAACCCCAAAGGAACTGAAGGTCCTCTATTTATGAGATACGCTGCTGTGCTAACTGCATCTGCCCAAAAAGTCTTTGGCAACCCTGCATGCAATCTCATACTCTTGGCCCTCTCATTTAAGGTTCTATTCATGCGCTCTGCAACACCATTCTGCTGCGGTGTCTCTGGAATAGTTTTGATCATTCTAATTCCATATTCTGCGCAATAGCTTTTAAACTCATCACTACTGTACTCACCACCATTATCTGACATCAAACTCTTAATCTTCAAACCGGTCTGATTTTCAACTTCGGTCTTCCACTTCTTGAAAGTAGCAAACACATCTGATTTATTCTTCAAGAAATAAACCCATACCTTTCTAGTGGAATCGTCAATGAAAGTGACATAGTAGCGAGATCCTCCCAATGACGCAACTGTTGTTGGACCATATACATCTGTATGAACTAGCTCTAGCCTCTCAGCCTTGGGTGTCCTCCCTGATTTTGCAAAAGTAACTCGTTTCTGCTTTCCAAGAACACATGGCTCATAGAACCCAACTTCAACATTCTTCAGCTCTGGAATCTTCCCCTTCGAAACTAACAGCTTCATACCCTTTTCACTCATATGACCAAGTCTGAAATTTAACATCAAATCCTTGCAAGGGGTAGCATGGAATGATGCACCAGAATCCATAACCCATGATTCAACCGAACATTCAACACAACAAATCAAAGCATCGTCACTTACCACCTCTTCAACTACATTAGCTGAATTATCCTCTTTCTTTTTTCCTTTAGGAGCAGCGGGAGCCGTACACTGATTTCTGAAGTGACCTTTCTTCTGACAATTCCAACAAACAATCTCATTGCGATCTTTGGACTGTCCTCTCTTCTGTGACTTCGATCCGCTACTCCCCTGATGTAATATCCCGTAATTTTTAGAATAATAATAATAGAATAATAGAATAAAAAGGATTAAAATTAGATTATAAATAGGATTTAAAATTGGATTAGAATAGTGGGCCTAAAATATGGATCGGATTTGAATACGGATAACTTTTAGGTTTGGACATAGGGTTTTGTAACGCTATATAAACATCATATTCTTCTTCTTCATCTTTATTTACAAGATTCGTAGGTCTATTCTTCAAACAAATCTGCTGTCTTATAAAATTCGTAGTAAATTCATCGTGAGTCAGAATTCGTTGATTCTGGACTTTTCGGAAAGGTCTTTTCGTTCTCTACGACTTTCGTTCTTTGAGTTTTTCAAGAAAATGTCGTTTAGAGGGTCAAAAAGGCAAAATACAGATCTAGTCAGAATTGAATACATGATCTAGGATGATTTGATTCTTGAGTTTCCGCGTAGACGTAAGTTTCTAATCGTTCTTTCTAGTGTGTTCAAAATTATGTGTTATGTGTGTATATTTGATTATTAAAACTTGGGCTAAGTGATTATTTATTTTGAATTGATATGTGTTATATAGTATATTTGTTATGTGTAAGCAATAGTCTTGAAACTCTGATTTATGCCATGGTTTGCGAAAATAAAGACTTAGGACCGAGTCACCGGGTTGTAGTGACAGTTTTCTGAAAATTTAGAACCGTTATCACCGGGTTGTAGTGGTCATGGTATGAATTGTGGGTTTCAAGTTATTGTTATTGTTGTTATGTGCTATCGAATTATATCGAATAAGAATAAGTGCATCGTAAGTGATTGTTTCGTATATCGTTATTGTATTGTATTGAATATTATACTATCTTTATATTTATACGTGTTACTTGGCCTTACTAGTTAGATCGATTGGTTACTTGCTGGGCTGTATAGCTCATTACTTACAATTTTCAGGTTTGGTGTAAGATCGAGTGGGATAGCATTGGAGTTTAAGGATCTTAGGTTCGAAGTATATCGTCATCGTTAGCTGCGCTTTTGTAATAAGTACATTTGTAATAGACTTTTTGATTAATAAATTGTAATTTGTTTTAGTTTTGTTTTAGAATTAATAGTCCGAAAAGTCGGGCTGTTACAGTTGGTATCAAAGTCCTTCGGAGTGTATTAGGTATGGGTCTAGTACATTCTCTAGGATGCGATCCTTAGGACTAGACTTTAGGAAGATGTATCACGAACTTTTTGGAGTATAGGATTGTTGTGAATTTGGGGACCAAATTCTTTTTAAGGAGGGTAGTATGTAATATCCCGTAATTTTTAGAATAATAATAAAAGAATAATAGAATAAAAAGGATTAAAATTAGATTATAAATAGGATTTAAAATTGGATTAGAATAGTGGGCCTAAAATATGGATCGGATTTGAATACGGATAACTTTTAGGTTTGGACATAGGGTTTTGTAACGCTATATAAACATCATATTCTTCTTCTTCATCTTTATTTACAAGATTCGTAGGTCTATTCTTCAAACAAATCTGCTGTCTTATAAAATTCGTAGTAAATTCATCGTGAGTCAGAATTCGTTGATTCTGGACTTTTCGGAAAGGTCTTTTCGTTCTCTACGACTTTCGTTCTTTGAGTTTTTCAAGAAAATGTCGTTTAGAGGGTCAAAAAGGCAAAATACAGATCTAGTCAGAATTGAATACATGATCTAGGATGATTTGATTCTTGAGTTTCCGCGTAGACGTAAGTTTCTAATCGTTCTTTCTAGTGTGTTCAAAATTATGTGTTATGTGTGTATATTTGATTATTAAAACTTGGGCTAAGTGATTATTTATTTTGAATTGATATGTGTTATATAGTATATTTGTTATGTGTAAGCAATAGTCTTGAAACTCTGATTTATGCCATGGTTTGCGAAAATAAAGACTTAGGACCGAGTCACCGGGTTGTAGTGACAGTTTTCTGAAAATTTAGAACCGTTATCACCGGGTTGTAGTGGTCATGGTATGAATTGTGGGTTTCAAGTTATTGTTATTGTTGTTATGTGCTATCGAATTATATCGAATAAGAATAAGTGCATCGTAAGTGACTGTTTCGTATATCGTTATTGTATTGTATTGAATATTATACTATCTTTATATTTATACGTGTTACTTGGCCTTACTAGTTAGATCGATTGGTTACTTGCTGGGCTGTATAGCTCATTACTTACAATTTTCAGGTTTGGTGTAAGATCGAGTGGGATAGCATTGGAGTTTAAGGATCTTAGGTTCGAAGTATATCGTCATCGTTAGCTGCGCTTTTGTAATAAGTACATTTGTAATAGACTTTTTGATTAATAAATTGTAATTTGTTTTAGTTTTGTTTTAGAATTAATAGTCCGAAAAGTCGGGCTGTTACAGTTGGTATCAAAGTCCTTCGGAGTGTATTAGGTATGGGTCTAGTACATTCTCTAGGATGCGATCCTTAGGACTAGACTTTAGGAAGATGTATCACGAACTTTTTGGAGTATAGGATTGTTGTGAATTTGGGGACCAAATTCTTTTTAAGGAGAGTAGTATGTAATATCCCGTAATTTTTAGAATAATAATAAAAGAATAATAGAATAAAAAGGATTAAAATTAGATTATAAATAGGATTTAAAATTGGATTAGAATAGTGGGCCTAAAATATGGATCGGATTTGAATACGGATAACTTTTAGGTTTGGACATAGGGTTTTGTAACGCTATATAAACATCATATTCTTCTTCTTCATCTTTATTTACAAGATTCGTAGGTCTATTCTTCAAACAAATCTGCTGTCTTATAAAATTCGTAGTAAATTCATCGTGAGTCAGAATTCGTTGATTCTGGACTTTTCGGAAAGGTCTTTTCGTTCTCTACGACTTTCGTTCTTTGAGTTTTTCAAGAAAATGTCGTTTAGAGGGTCAAAAAGGCAAAATACAGATCTAGTCAGAATTGAATACATGATCTAGGATGATTTGATTCTTGAGTTTCCGCGTAGACGTAAGTTTCTGATCGTTCTTTCTAGTGTGTTCAAAATTATGTGTTATGTGTGTATATTTGATTATTAAAACTTGGGCTAAGTGATTATTTATTTTGAATTGATATGTGTTATATAGTATATTTGTTATGTGTAAGCAATAGTCTTGAAACTCTGATTTATGCCATGGTTTGCGAAAATAAAGACTTAGGACCGAGTCACCGGGTTGTAGTGACAGTTTTCTGAAAATTTAGAACCGTTATCACCGGGTTGTAGTGGTCATGGTATGAATTGTGGGTTTCAAGTTATTGTTATTGTTGTTATGTGCTATCGAATTATATCGAATAAGAATAAGTGCATCGTAAGTGATTGTTTCGTATATCGTTATTGTATTGTATTGAATATTATACTATCTTTATATTTATACGTGTTACTTGGCCTTACTAGTTAGATCGATTGGTTACTTGCTGGGCTGTATAGCTCATTACTTACAATTTTCAGGTTTGGTGTAAGATCGAGTGGGATAGCATTGGAGTTTAAGGATCTTAGGTTCGAAGTATATCGTCATCGTTAGCTGCGCTTTTGTAATAAGTACATTTGTAATAGACTTTTTGATTAATAAATTGTAATTTGTTTTAGTTTTGTTTTAGAATTAATAGTCCGAAAAGTCGGGCTGTTACACCTGATTCTGCCCCCTATCGGACTTTCTGCCTCTACTCTCAGTACTCAACAAAGAACCTGACGACTCTCCTGAGTTTCTCCTACGAATATCTTCTCCAAGAATCGTATCTCGAACTCCATCAAAAGTCATCTTACTGCTCCTAGATGAATTACAAATAGCAGTGACAAATCCTGACCAACTGTCAGGTAACGAGGATACCAACAATAAGGCTTGTACTTCATCATCAAATTTAATATCCACTGATTGATAGGATAGAGTTAAATTCGTTCACATGATCAGCAACACAATCACCTTCATTCAATTTTGTGGCAAACAACAAGCGACACAAATATACCTTATTCGAAGCAGACGGCTTCTCATACATATTTGATAACGCCTTGATCAATCCATAAGTTGTCGTTTCCTTGACGATATTGTAAGCAACGTTCTTCGCCAAAGTTAATTTGACAACACCTAGAGCCTGCCTATCCAATAGATTCCAATCTTTGTCATCCATTGAATCTGGCTTCTTCTCTTCCAGCGGTTCGTGTAGTTTTTTCTGATACAAATAATCTTCAATTTGCATCTTCCAAAACCCAAAATCTTTGCCATCAAATTTGTCGATCTTTACTTTCCCTTCTTCTGCCATCGCTCCCACTCGCCTGAAAACCTAGGCTCTTGATACCAGTTGTTGAGTATACAACAACGAAAGCAAAATCCAAAACGAATAAACAAGAACAAGAAAATAACGACAATCACACAAGACAAAGATTTACGTGGTTCGGAAATTCCTACTCCACAAGCCGCACTAATTTTGTATTGATCTCTCACATTGTGTTGTGTTGTGTTATGTTACAATTACACGAGTATTTATAAGAGAAGAAACTGGGTCAACCAATCAAAGTCTAATTCTGAAATTCCTAACTCTAATCCTAACTCTAATTAGAGTCCAATTCAGGAATTCCCAAGTCAAATCAGAAACCAATCCTGAAACCTAATAGACTCCACAAACCCAACATTGTGGTGAAGGCCTATCTATCTCACGCCCTCCTCTATTTGATGGCACAAACTTTGCAACTTGGAAAATGAGATTTCGCATCCATGCTAGATCTCAAGGAGTCAAAGTTTGGATGGCCATAGAAGACGGAGTTGTTATTCCTACCGAAACTATTGACGGTGTCATTGTTGAAAATAAGGTTAGTGAATACACTCTCGCCGAAGAAACTATGATGAATACTACCGCCAAAGCAGAAATGGTTCTCACAAGTGCACTTGCTGAAAAAGAATAGAAACGAGTAAACAATTGCAAGTCGGCACAAGAAATGTGGAACAAATTAGTGGTAACCTACAAAGGAACCATTGATATAAAAGATTCTCGAATGGATACCTTGATCCAAGAATATGAGAACTTTAAACACCAAGAAGGAGAAAATATCATCGATATGGAAACAAGATTTACTCGTATTATCGATGAATTATCTCAACTCGGAAAGAGTTATACCAGAAATGAAAAGAATCGACGGGTTCTTAAATCTTTACCTCCTAGTTGGAAGGTTAAAGTTACAACTATTAAAGAAATGCATAATCTAAATGATTGTGACATTGATAGTTTATTCGGGAACCTTCGTGCATATGAAGAGGATAATATACCGGATAAGGTCATTCCCAAAGTGGAAGACAAAAAGAAAAATATGGCTTTAAAAGTGAAATTGCTTTACTAACGAGACAACTTCGTCATGTGCTTCAAAGCAAAGCTCAAAGATACGGAAAAGGCTTCCTAAAATCCAATAACCAACAAAGAGTTTTCAACTCTAATGGAAGACCAAATTACTCTCAAAATTATACTCCTAAGTATAAAAGTAATTTTCCGAACACGAGCTATAACAAAGGCAAAGGCACTCAAAATACTAATGCATATAATAATGCCAATGCCAACAATAATCCTACTTACACTCCTCCAAAGCACAAGGAACAATCCGGAGGAAACACAAGAAGTGTGCTTCGAGCGTAAGCAACCGGGTCATTTTAAAAGAGAATGTCCTAAGCTTTCTAAAGGACGAATTCTCGTGGCCGAAA
The DNA here is from genome assembly GCA_036435485.1 of Saposhnikovia divaricata. Lineage (NCBI taxonomy): Eukaryota > Viridiplantae > Streptophyta > Magnoliopsida > Apiales > Apiaceae > Saposhnikovia > Saposhnikovia divaricata. The sequence continues at coordinate 138,029,579 of CM071600.1, forward strand.
ACGGTTGGGATTTAAGTGAAGATGAAGAAGCTCCGGAAGCTAGTGAAGAAGTTGTTAATCTATGCTTAATGGCTATCGGAGATGAAGCTACATCAACACAAGCCTCCACTACAAATCAAGAGGTAAACGCTAATCTCAACTATATTTCAAATAAATTGCAATTAGATGAATCTAAATTGAATTCAGTTGATATGAGTAAGTATGATTTGATTGAGCTTGTAGTAGGTATCAACAACAAATATAAAGATGTTGATAAAAGGCTTCATTCGTTATGGTCCGAGAAAATGAAACTCGAAGAAATGCATCATACGCAAAGTAAAGAGTTTACTCGGATGATGGATTCAAAAATCCAAAATGAAAGTGAAATCATGTTCTTGAGTGACCAAAATCATCTCTTGAAAGGTGAAGTCAATCAATTCAAGGACAATGCTCTCAATCTTGAAGTAGAAAATGTGGCTTTAGTACTTCAAGTTGAAGAGATGGAAAATGAGAAGTTACAACTCAATGACAACATTAGTAAACTTAATGTTGATCTTTTGAACTTAAAGATTCAAAACGAATCAATGGTTTGAAACAGTGTAACATCTCAATCTCATGAAAACAATCTTGAAAAAGAGAATGAGCTATCACAAATCTTTGAGTTAAAAGAAAAGAAATTACAAGAAGAAACTCAAAGAGTGAAAGAAGAAAATTTCAAGCTCATATCTCAAGTTATGGATCAAGCAAGATTCTTTAACAACAAGATTGATGCCTTAGAAAGAGAAAAAGAAAATCTTGAAATGGTTGTTCATAGATTTACTAAAGGAAATGAGATGTTAGAAAAAATGGTACACTCAAAAGTTTCCTATAGCAGTGAAGGTTTAGGATATGATAAGAACACTCCTCCTAATTCAGATGTTCAACCAAGAGTGCAACCAACTATGGCTCCTCCTCAACCACAATCCTTAAAGTGCACATATTGCAACAAAGATGGACATTCCGTTTTTGATTGTAAATACAAGTGTGGTGAAATTAAGGGGAAGCATGTATGGATTCGTAAAGGATCAAAACCATACAAGAAGGTTGAAAAACAAGTACCATTTAACAAAGTTGCTTATAATGGTCAAAGGCTTCAATAACCTAGGGTGTTTCAAAATAGAAACACAATATATCATAACAATGCTAGTAGGAATGCATCTAGGAATCAATATATGCCTAATCGTAATGTCTATCCTCAATATGCTCCCTACTTTGCAAATGATAGATATAACGTGCATCGTGTTAACTCTAGATGTTATGATCATGCTATAGCTACTCATCATGCTAGACCTACATACCATGCTAGACATAATGCATCTAGAAATCTATACATGCCTAACAATGATTATCCTATGCCTAGATTCTATCATGCTAATGTTGATTATGATGTACTAACCCGAGGACCCTCAAGACGAAAGGGTACCTATAAATTTAATTGATTGATTTTGTAGGTTTGTCTTGCCGCTAAGCAAGACATGTGGTACCCTGATAGTGGATGTTCAAGACACATGACCGGTAATAAGTCACTTTTGAGCAACATTAAAAAGGTCACCGTGGGAAGTGTTACATTCGGAGATAGTAGTAAAGGAATCATTATCGGAATAGGAGACATCGGGAATAGTCGTTTCAAGATATCAAACGTACAGCTAGTCTCGGGACTAAGGTACAATCTACTCTCGATTAGTCAACTTTGTGACAATGATTACAAGGTAATTTTCTATACTACTCATTGTTGTATTTTAGATAAAAATTGGAAATTGCTTCTCACTTGTCCCTAAAACAAAAATGTCTACACATGTGACATGAGCAAACATGAGAATGTATGCCTAATCACTACAAACGATGATCCATGGCTTTGGCATCGAAGATTAGGACATGCTAATATGAAGTTGATTAAAAATATATCAACAAAAGATCATGCTCGAGGTATACCAAAGTTGAATTATCAAAAAGATCATACTTGCGAGGCTTGCAAAATTGGAAAACAAATTCGAGACTCTCACAAAGCAAAGTTTATGATATCTACCTCTAGACCTCTCGAGCTTTTACATATGGATCTTATTGGTCCGGTTCCTATACAAAGCCTCGGAGGTTGCTTATACACGTTGGTAATTGTTGATGAATATTCATGATACACGTGGACGAAATTTCTCAAAAATAAAAGTGATGCTTTTGAATTTTTCTCTTCCCTATGTAAAAAGATTAAAAATCAACAAAATAATACCATAGTCTATATACGGACTGATCATGGTAAAGACTTTGAGAATTCCAGTTTTACCAATTTTTGTGATGAAAATGGTATCACACATAATTTTTCCGCTCCTTATACTTCACAATCAAACGGAGTTGTTGAAAGGAAAAATAGAACTTTACAAGAAATGGCTAGCACAATGCTAAATGAATATCGTCGACCTAAATATTTTTGGGCCGAAGCTATGTCTACCGCTTGCCATATTCTTAAGCGGGTTTTGTTAAGGCCTATAAAGCAAAAGACTCCATACGAGATTTACTTTGGCAAAACACCGAAACTAAGCTATTTTCGAGTATTCGAAAGTAAATGCTTTATATTAAACTCGAAAGATTACCTTACTAAATTTGACCCTAAGTCAAGTGAAGGTATATTTCTTGGATACTCTACAAATAGTAAAGCCTATCGAGTATTCAATCTCAAAACACTTGTGGTAGAAGAATCAATGAATGTAGCATTTGATGAAAGTAAACCACCACCAAAGTACAAAGATCTTGTTGAAAAAGACGATGTCGAACAAGATGATGAAGAAAATATGATTCGACAATTCGAAAATATGGATCTCGGGACCCCTATTCAAGAAACCCATTAGAATCGGTCGAAACGAAAATAGAACTCCCAAAAGAAATTCCTATAATTAAGAGTCATCCCTGGGACAATGTTCTTGGAGACTTAAATAAAGGAGTTCAAACGCGGTTACAAGTACAAAATGTTATGAATCATTTAGTTTTCTATCTCAAATAGAACTTAAGACCGCGAAAGAAACTTTGCTAGACGAGGATTGGATCTCGGCTATGCAAGATGAATTATTACAATTCACTCGTAGCAAAGTTTGGGAACTTGTTCCAAAACCCGAAGATACTTCCATAATTGGAACTAAGTGGGTTTTTAGAAACAAGTTAGATGAAAATGGAACAGTTGTTCGAAATAAAGCGAGATTAGTCGCTCAAGGCTATACCCAAATGGAAGGTATAGACTTCGATGAAACTTATGCACCCGTAGCTCGAATTGAATCGATTTGAATGTTGTTAGCTTACGCGTGTCATAAAGATTTCAAAGTATACCAAATGGATGTCAAATCGGCCTTCTTAAACGGGATATTAGAAGAAGAAGTTTATGTAAACTAACCTCCCAGTTTCAAAGATGCCACACATCCGGAGTATGTATATAAATTATACAAAGCTCTATATGGTTTGAAACAAGCTCCAAGAGCTTGGTATGAAAGGTTAATCAAGTTCCTATTAGAGAATAATTTTAAAATGGGAACTGTCGATAAAAGCTTATTTATGAGACAAGAAAAAGATGATATCTCACTCGTACAAATATACGTGGATGACATCATTTTTGGTTCAACCAATGATGCACTATGTAAAGAATTCTCTGATAATATGAGCAAAGAGTTCGAAATTAGTATGATGGCAGAATTAAATTTCTTTCTAGGATTGCAAATTAGGCAATCTGATGAAGACATCCATATCTCTCAATCCAAGTATTGTAAAGAGATGTTAAAGAAATTAGAAATGGATAATGCCAAACCCATATCTACTCCTATGTCTACTTCTGATAAATTAACAGAAGATCCCAACGAGATTCCCGTAGACACTAAGAAATATCGAGGTATGATGGGTAGCTTGCTTTACATAACTGCAAGTCGTCTCGATATACAATATAGTGTTTGTAAGTGTGCTACATTTCAAGTAGCACCTAAAGAATCTCATCTATCCGCGGTAAAAAGGATATTGAGATATCTTAAAGGAACCATCGACGTAGGTCTTTGGTATCCAAACTGAGTACCATTTGAATTAGTATGTTTTTCTGATTCAGACTATGCCGGAAATTTAGTCGACAGAAAAAGTACAAGTGGTACATGTCAGTTTCTGGGAGGATGCTTGGTCTCTTGGTTTTCCAAGAAACAAAATTCAGTATCTATCTCCACAACAGAAGCTGAATATATAACGGCTGCAAAGTGTTGTGCTCAAATATTGTGGATGAAACAAATACTAGCCGACTATAATAATAAATTTGATGTTATATCCATCTTATGCGATAACACGAGTGCTATTGATCTTAGCAAAAACCCCGTGTTACATTCAAATCTAAGCATATAGATGTGAGACATCATTTTTTTGCTTGATCATGTCAATAAAGGCGATATAAAAATGACTCATATCGAAACTGAGTACAATCTCGCTGACATTTTCACAAAACCATTAAATTCCGAAAGATTCGCTATACTCGTTTGGATTTAGGAATGTTGGAATTTCCAAAATAATGGTTTATACATTTATATAAATATTATCTATATTTATATATTTTGTGAAAATATTTATCATAGTTATCTCATGAAAAGGAGATCTTCTTGATCGAATTCTAATGGACTCTAAAACTCAGATTTATCGATAATGATAACATATGAAACTTTATCGATCGGGTTTTATTGAGATTCTTATTATTTTATCAATTAGATAAAGCTGTTCGAATAAATATTTTTGAATTCATTTTCGAAAATATTTTTAAGATATTATTGTGATATTTAAATTCACATACAAAGAATCAAAATATTAGAATATTTTCAAATATCTATATATCTATATATCTATATATATATTTATTTATTTATTTATTTATTTATTTATTTATTACATATATATATTTTGATTGCACAAAATTATTTTCATAAAATTTTTATATATGTTCTGATTATTTTTCGGTCAAATGCTGACCCAGTTCGTTTAAATAAAAGCCCAATCCAACTTTTTATTACATATGCCCGTCCCATATTTCTTTAACCCTAAAAATTCTTAATCCTGTCCATTCATGTTAAGGATAATATGATCACAGCCATCCATTTACTAAAATACATATACTCATAACACACGATATTTTCAGTCTATGTATACTGTTTACACCTCTTGCCTCTCTATCTAACCCTAAATCTCTCTCGACTCTCTCGCCGCATCCTTCATCTCTTTCAATTAGAAACCTTATGTTTCTTACTTCCCTTGGCGATTAAACAATATATACGATATATATCTATATCTATGTGTCTTTTAATCAAGTTAATCGATACTTTCAAGCTGAGATTGGTTAGAATGAAAGGATTTGAGAAAATTATCATCGATTTTCTTCATAAATCGATGGATTTAACTCAAATTCGACATCTGTATTATATATACATCCTCACACACACGATTGTGAATTTATGATGTTTATTTTCGAAACCCTAACTGTTTTGTGTTGAGAAATGAACTGCAGGAGACTGATTCAGTCACATCAAAGGGCGTAAATGCATTATCTGTCAAGAATCGCAACAAACTCGGTTGAGAATCGGTCGATCTACTATGACTCAGTGAATCGACTCGGGTGAGTCGATATCAACTCGTTGAGTTGACTCGGAGGTTAACTCAATCCGCGATTGAGTTAACCAGGTAAGTCCCTTGAGGCTTGGCTTAAGTCTGTGGGCTTAGGTACTTTAATTATTACTGACCGTTTAACATATATATACTACGATTACTTGGTGTATAGTTGTGATTTAGAAGATGTGAGAGTTTGTGTGGTTCGTGTTGATGATTGATAAGTTAAATCGAGTCTCAGTTCTTAAATTGAATGATATTCGAAACGTGTTATGTGATTGAAAAGTTTTACAAATTTCCTAATATAATCTATCTTCTTGCATGACCGTGGTTCGAATTTATTTGAAATATTGACTTGAACTGATTTCTCTTCATGAATTAAGAGTGTTCTCAAGTGAAATGATTTTTTTTAATCTGTTAAAACTTTTATTTTATAAAAAATAGATATTAATATATCACAACGCCATAGATTGCTTATAGCAACCCCAAAACTGTGTTACCATAGACCCCTGTTTAAAGTTGCCATAGGCCAAAAAAGGGCTATGGTAACACTTCAGCCGTGTTAGGTTCTCAGCAGTAACTACAGATATCTAAGGTAACATAAAAAAACAGCCTATGGTAACATAGCAAATGTGGTTACAAAAAACCTCTATAGAAACATCTTAAACACTCTATACCAACATAGTTTATGTGTTACAAAAGATGATACAAATTTGCACAGGGGCAACCGTGGGGGCCCACATGTGGGACCCATATCTGGGTGGGACCCATATGTGGGGCCCACATCTGGGTCCCACTTTTTGGGCCTGCTTGTGGGGCCCACCTGTGCAATGCCTATTGTAACACCTAATATTACCTATTGTAACACATGCAGTGATAAAAAATAATAGCCTATTGCAACATACTTTGTACCTATTGTAACACCATAAGTATAAAAAAATAAATATGTACTACTTGAATATTGAATTTCTCATCAAATAAATTAACAACCAATTCAAGTCCTAATTTCATTCACCAAAAACATAACTAGTACAATACCAAACTACATCAACCAATCAAATCGAGCAACACTAAAGTAGAAAGCGGAATATACATTATGATCACTTGAGAGTAATACATCTTCCTCGATAGACTTGTCCATAGTGGAAAGCGGAATATTCTGCTTCAAGTTCATTTTTTTAACCTCTTTTTCAACTCGAAAGAATACCCACTGAAACCGCCAGAGAATCTCCAATGTAGATATTGCAAAGACCGTAAGGTAGTTATGACGTAGATGGGTAGATAACTTGTAGGTCCAAGTGCAGCGCAGAATCAGATTGCTACTAAATGCCCAAAGGTACACCTACAAATATCAAAACAAAAATTCTTTCACTGGCTGGATAGTAAAAATAACAAATTTAGTTACAATGGTAAAAACAGATTTGTACAGTTAAAAAATGTTTTCGTAAGAAACTAATCCGGTTTTACATTTCCCATATAAGTTGTACACTTATTACGGGTGTTTTCACTACTGTCAAAAGTGAGATGAGCAAATAATCAGCTTATGATATTTAATCAAGGTACATACATGCTTTAATTAATGCTTTAAATTATTTACAGTATTTAATAAGGTGGTTTCGTATTTGTTAATCACACTTTCATATTATCATCACAGGAAAATTTTAGAAAATATATACGCACAGAGACACACATACACAGCCATTCAGATAACTAATGTTCCTCACCTCTACAAGTAAAATATTCTCGTTGTCTTTTAAGGAACAAGACAACTAATAAAACATGCTTGCAGACCCGCTTGCTGCACTATTGTCATTATGTAGATTTCTGGATAATATATATTATTTACAAGAACAGACCTGACTTGTAGTATACATCATGCAGATGAACATTTTGATATACCTGGCTGTTTTAGTATAAACCAGAAGAGATAAATTTTGCAGCTAAAAATCAATCACCGGAGCTGTGGAGCATCATATGCAAGATTTTTATTACATGGAGATAAGTTTTGAAGGTGCTGCTTATAGGTTCATTTACAAAATATGATGTCACAGGACACAAATTTACTATCGTCAAAGACATATTTGTGGGTACTTAGATACTAGAAAGGTAGTCATGTATTTTTAGGAGATTCTAAACTTTTAAAAGTACACTTTATGACCTTCAGATATCCTACTAGGTTAACTACAATTACTAATAATATCTTCTCAACCAAGGTATGAACGGATGTATTATTTGGTGCAATAAAAACACAGACCTCGATTTTATATCATATACAAAGTCTAGAATATAATGTAAAATAAGCGAAAGACGTACATGTTCCTCCGAGTGTGTGTATGTTACTTCCAAGTTTCCACTGTCGGTAGCAGCCCATACCTGCATAATAAGTACACCTAAATAAAACATGAGAAACAATACAATACACAAATGCCCAAAATCATATAAATACACAAATTCGAGAAACACTTTTTACGGCATACAGAAGACAACATACTGTGTAACATTGTGGACCATCATAAGTTCTTAATTACAAGGAACTATGTACTCAATCGACAAGGAAAATATAACTAGACTGAGATAAAGAAAAGTCACGAAGCAGGACATGATCAGATGGAAAGGCCAGATTGGATTGAGAGGACGTAGACAGTTCAGGGCAGGAGATACACATGGTAAGGTAAAAAGAATGAAGGTAGCATCAATCAGAAATCGCATTTCATTTACATCATAAAGCTCCAAAGAATACAGACTCCTCTAATAGATAAGTAATGCTAAGTAAAAGACTTGACCAACTGGAGGAAAATATCTTAATTCTCAACTGCAGAGATATATAACACATTCTTGTCAGTAAGATTAAAACGCTTGGAGGGGAGAAAAGATCTCAATTCTCAACTGCAGAGATATATAACACATCTTCATACAATCACTACACATTCCTTTTTACTTTCCATTCTTATTTACAAGAAAGGATTTGTGCACATTTTCATTATATATATATATATATATATATTGCACTATACCTTTTCTTTAGTAAAAAAAACTTCCAACTATGTTTCCTATGTCCTTGGCAGATTCTAGGCTTGTTACCAGCAGTATTGATCTATCATCATTCCCAACTTTTGGAGTTTTCAGATCAGATGAGTCTTTATGGAAGAAAATCTCTTCATCTGTATATTGAGGCTGTCTACTGTCATATACCATTTCAGGAGCTTTCTCTACAAGCACCTACAGAAAGATGCCGGGCATCAGTACAGGATTTGTGATCATGCTAACAAATTTGCAAGAAAGAATTTTCAACCGTTATGGTCAGGTTGAGCTTCTGGTAGCGAGAATGTGCAACAATAAAGGAAAATCTTCCTTCTATCTGAGGAAGCGGAATAGCACGGACAGTGCAGCAGCCATGATGAAAGCTGTATCTCACAGAATCATCTATTTCTGTTGATTCAGACTTTAATACTAAAGCATGGGACATGCCACCCTTCTCGTTATCAGTTATAGTTTCATCGACACCACCATCAGAGTTGACAATTTCAAACACAACATTTTCCAGTTGAGAACCAGCTAAACAATTCTCCGGTATCTGAGTACAGAAAATAAGGAAAATCAAGTAAGGTTAAAGATCTTCCAAAAATTTTTACTGAATATCTTCAACTGAATGGTAAAGATGTAACAGGAATAAAAAAGATAAAAAAAGTGAGACAAGTTACAAACCTCGGTTGCAACTCTTATCATCCTTTCCTCAGTTTGGGACTTTTCCCCTCCAAGCGTTTTAATCTTACTGACAATAATGTAGGTGTATGAAACTCCATAAAGATAACATTTTTATTATTGATCAAGCTTGTAACTTCAAATTCTTAACAACCCTTCTCCCAAATTATCGAAAAGATCAAAATTTAGCACCAAAAAACTTCAATTTCTTAAATTTTATAAAATCCAAGTGTACAATAAGTCCAAAAGTCCCTGCTTCGCTGAAATTACCTCCCTAAACAACTAAAACTTAAAAAAGCATCAAACAAATTAGTCAACACAAAATATATAAATACACATACACACCATCATCTTCATATGTTTGAGTTGGGGGTAAAGCAGCAGAGCCATCGGAGCCCACATTTTTAGTAGCAAGAGCATTAAAATTAGAATGGGTTACTTAAACACAAAACACAAAACCCAAACATACAAAACCGTAATTTAACTCCCTAATCAGTCAAATATAAAACCTTAAATTGAAAACCCTAAATTGAAATTGAATCGAAATGAGTTAGAGACTGAATACCTAAATCAAATGCAAGAAAATGAGTATTCAACTATCGATCAGATCTTGTACATGTAACCACCAGCCGATAGTATTTGGTTCGATATTGTTCGCACAGTGTTTTTCAAAAGAGAGAGATTATAGAGGAAAGTAGAGAAAATGAGGAGAGTAGAGAGTGAGGAAGTAAGAGTGTTTTGAGAAAATGGGGGAGAATTATTTGATAAAGTGGGGGAAGTAAGAGCTGCTCAAAATTTTCACCTGCCGCCTATTTTGTGTGCTAACTTGCTCAAAATTTTCACCTCCCGCCTGCCTATTGTTGTGTGCTGTGTTGTTGTGTTCTCATGTTTGATTCCCTGTCTTTGTCTTAAAATTAAATTTGTTAATTTAAATTTTAATATTTTAATAATAAAAATATGATATTTATTTCTAATAAATATTTGTAATACAATTTAAAATTTCTTAAAATCTATGATATATCAAAATTTTGTATTTTTTGAATAATATTTATGTTTTTTTATAATATTCAAAAAATAACTATAAAAAAACTCGAAAAGTAAGTAACATAATAAAATGTAAATTTTATTTTCTTGGAAATATATATTTAGCTTTAATAATTATAAAAATTTAAATCTAATGGAATGAAAAAGAGAAATGAGAAATGAAAGTTTAATTTGTTTTTCTCCAATTCTAAATTTTTGTTTGCCCGCTCTCTATTTTTGTAATAATTTACAATTTATTCAAAATTTGTTTTCTTTATTAATTTTTTTTAATGAATTTAGTGAAAATTTAATAATTTCATTATTTTCTTGATATGAATTTTTTGGATATTACTTTATTTTAACCTTTTTATTTGAAATTTATAAACAAAAATTAATATTTATGAAAAATCAGTAATTTAATTATTTGATGGAACATTACGTTTTAAAATGATTATTTCAACGATTTTGTTAAAATTAATTACTTTTTAAAGTCAAATAATTATTAAATCTTTAATTTTATATTAAATAAAAATTTTGTTCATGAATACTCTATGGTAACACATCTCATGGTGTTGCCCACTGTAACACCTTTTATAACTAAAGTAAGATACTTTTGTGGCTTTGGTAACACCACAATCAAAAGGTTGCGATAGGTCAAAATTTTCATAGCTATGGTAACATCCAAGATGGTAACACGGTGCCCAAAAGGTTGCAATAGGCCATCTATGGCGTAGTGTATGTACTCTCAAACTTATTTTGATTAATTCTGTAATACTTGTGTGTATATATGCTATTCAGTACTGTGACTGTTGTCTTCATAAGACTAGTAATTTATATATGGTTATATGACTTGTATATCTATATTTCACTTAATGGTATATGCTTATAATAAACAGAGTAAATATTGATTAAATGAAACTTGCTAGTAATTCCTACATTTGTCAAAATAGTTTTCAAACTCATAAGGATATGTTGATATAGCTGTCTATGTCTACTATTTATTAAGACTGATCACTGAGTAACTTATTCTTGATATATTTGCTTTTATATTCTGGTATTATCTGAATGATATTCTCATCAAACAATTCTTATGAAATGTCTACCTTGAGAGATTAATTTATCCAACTTGACATTCTTCTATGATAATGTGACTGGAACATGCTTTGGGGATATTAAATTTTATGTATTGATGAGTACCTGTTTATTTGTGAGATAATGACATGGCAGTACTAATCTGGTAATTCATCTTTGCCTATGTATTAAATTATCTAAAACTTGCATTTACAGAATTTCTTTTAGAAATGGCTTGATTATTGGGAATAATTTATTGCATCTATTACAATTAACCCATGCATGTCACTACACACACCATGCCCTCACATTAAGACTTGGTTGGGAGTCCCTTAGAGAATCCTAGCATCTGGATCACTGGTGTGATTGGCCACATAGACTTTAGGACATTTAATTGTGCATTGTTGTAATTTATTCTAAGTTGTGTGTTACATAGTTTGCCTATGGTAACTGGTCTCTGTATGGTGCACTACATTGTCATATGTGTTATATGATACCTTTATTTACATATTCTGTGCTGGTATTGGTGAAATGATATATAGTTGGCATCTAAGTTATAATATCATAATTTGACTTTTCAAAGCATCTTACAACTTTCAAAGAGTGTCAACTTCACATCAATCATTTGTGCAAACATTAATTGCTGAGTACATGTTTACAAAAGACCTGCACATTTTTTTTCAAACTTGCATGACATCACAATGGGGTCTTTGTATGTTAGTGTCCTTTTCTGTTGTCCTTGTCTACTGTGTGCTCTCTAAACAGCAACTGAAGTGTACTATGCACTATTTCTAAGTAGACTTTATTCTTTTATTCTCATATGCTACCCACATACATGCATACCTTATCTGAACTGGATATTTCTGCACACTCCCTTAACATATTTTCAAATCCTTGGCTTACATATCCGGATTTCAAAAACAGAAACCTGCATCTCATTTACATTTAACACTATTCTGTCATCTATATTTGTGCATGAATAGTAACTAATTGAGAATTCAAATTTATGTGGTTATCTATATAAAGCATGTCATTATCTGTATTCATTTACACACACACACCAAACCTGCTCTCTTAGGATACTCTCACTTCCTCACTAAAATGGAATTTCATAAACTACCTTCAAACCCTAACCCTAAATTTACTGCTTCAAGCCCATTTCTTCTTGAAGATATGGAACAAAATCAGTTCATACATTCAAGAACTTCACACTTTAAGGTTATACCCCCTAGGCTTCAAAAACTCAGAAATCTTAAGAAACAAAAGACTCATTTCAAAAGCCCCCCTATACTCTTTTATCAAAGCTCAAAGTATCAAATTCCAAACATATCAAGCCCTAAACTTAGGAAACCATATTGGCCGAAAGTCTATTCCAGAAACCAGTTCCCTAATCCTGCTCCCAGAAACATTCCAAAGCCTCTCCCCCCTCCTCAACTTATAAATTTGTGTACATTGACATGCTCAAAACTGTCCAACCTGGTATAAACATCCACTTTAGTGGTGAGGTAGAGAATGTCATAAAAAGAGCTAGATGGGAAGGCTTAGTGACTCACTTAGGAAAGAGGTATTTCGCACATCTTATGGGTGAGTTCTACTGCAATATGAGGATAGTTAAGGGTCTTGATGGTATCTTACATTTTACCACATGTGTCAATAAGAAAACAATTTTAGTGGACCACAAAACCATCAATATTGCACTTCACTTACCTGTTTGTTTGATTGACACTGAACATCCATGCATCGATATCTATTCACACTTCATGTTTAACAAGGATGAATTCAAACTCATGTTGTCTATCTTGTGTGAGTCTGATGTGCCTCTTGGTCTTTGTGACAAGCATTGTAGCATTCACTACAAGCATTTTATTCCTCTATTCCAAAATATTGCTTTGTTTATTCGAGCCAATGTCTTGCCTAAACCTAATCAAAGTAAGTACTTTGATTTCTTTGACATGAAAGTTATATTTCCGCTGTCTCTTAACAAAATTGACTTCAACATCTCTTATGTGATTCTGTTAAATCTGATTAATGCTAACTTTGTTAGTTACATGCCCTATGGGCTCATGATATCTTCTATTTTCAACATTTGCCACATCCACACACATGTTGATACCTCCTCTGTTGCTGACTCTCAAATCACCCCTGCCCATATAAAGCCTCAAGTGCCTCTAGTCTCATGTCAACCTTAGGAAGTCTTTGCTACTGATCTCCTTAAGAACATTAGGGAAGAGGACATTTACTTGAATAAGATTGAATATGATAGAGTTATGTTTGAAGAACAAAACTTAGAGATTAGGAGGCTTAAAACTGAAAATGAGGATATAAAAAGGAGGTTGAGTTTCATAGAGAGTCTAGCTGCAACAACCATGGGAAATAGTAGGTTAAGGGACATGGAAATTCTAAGTTCCTTTCAAGTACAAATGGTTAATAATGCTGAATTAATTAATGAGTTAGAGACTATAGGAGCTGGTGTGGAATTACTGGATTCTAATGGGTTGCCAAACATGGTTGGTGAGTTTGGATTTGTGGCTGCTATGGAGGATGCCATTGCTTGACTGTGTTGCTTGCTTTTGTGTGGCTTGCTGCTGTTGTTTCTGATCTCTGCTCAAGTTTGTTACTAATATGTTTTTATGGTTTTATTGTGTTGCCTAGCTGTTCTAGCTGGTTTTGCTGCTCTTGGTTGTACTTTATGCTTGTAATGTTGTAGTTGGTTTTGAAAGTCTGTTAAGACTTATATGTACTCTGGTTATTGGTTTGTAACCTTGATCTTTAGTTGTTGTAGTTGTGATAGTTGGTGTATGACTTGTTTTAAGTCATAAAGTTGGTATGTAACTTAAGCTGCTGTAGGATCTTGTTCTAGTTAATTAGTGTCACACATTGATTAATATGAACAATTTTGATTTGTAATATATGTTTTGCAGTTGTCTTAGTTGTTGATGTCATTACTTTCGTCACCATGTCACTATGAACTATATATTATGTATCTTGTTTGTCAATATGAGGCATATATGTATTCTGTACTGCAACTGAAGTCCTTAGCTTGTCTCTATGTCTCTGAAATCTGGTAAGTTCTGCAAAGCTGGAACCATACTCATAAGGTAATTACTGTTTTTCCTGATAAAACTCATCTAATGTAGTTCCCTATCTCAGATTCCTTGATATTGCAGTTGTGGCCTCGATATTTTTCAAGATTGTAAAAGTGTTGTAATAATAATCTAGTTTGTATTAGTAATGAATGTTGTAATCTATTGAAAAATTCCTAGAATTGACTTGTAATGTAGCAGTTGCATACTTTCGGAAAGCTTGTAATTCAATTAGAATGTATTAGCCATCGTCCATGTATTTATTTCTTTCGTATGTAAACAGTTTCAGATTTATAGGAAACTCGAAATGTGGTTAGATTGTATTAATCAAAACTCTATGTATGGAACTGCGTTACTTGTACCACTCATGTTATATTCAGAAACTGTAAAAGTACCTTACCAGAAGTTTGTATTTATACAAGTTTGTAAGAACTTGCTATATCATATAATCCTTGTTCAAACTTCACAATATGACCCTTTTTTTTCACGCAACTTAGTATGCCATGTTATGTTTTTTGTCTCTAAATAATACTCTTTAAGTATCCCTCTGGTAAATTACTTTGTCAATTTTTATGAACATACACGACTTGTATAAATATGTGCATGCTAATAAAATGCTCCTAAGATATAACTGTCTATGCGACATATTTTTGATAAGGGGAAGAGAAAATTTTTCTTGATGTTAATTATTTGAAAAGGGGAAGAAAGAATTTTATTTTGAACAAAAGGGGAAGGAAAATTTTTGGTACTATACCAAACAAAAGGGGAAGATAGAATAGTATATACTATTCGAAAATTTTAAATTTTTGCTATATTATATCTCTTTCTTTGCACCATCTAACTATTGTTTTATGTTGCAGGAATCAATTAAATGTCTCTAGAGAGGAATGTTAAGTAGTATTCTCCTTACTCATTATGTGCGAAAATATTTTTCAAATATCATGCATACACTAAGGGGAAGCACACACTTTTAAAATTTAAATTTTATGTTTGCTTGGCAAATACCAAAAAGGGGAAGATTGAAAGGATATCTTCGATATAATATTTATTTTAGTATTTGTATGATTTAACATAAAATTTAAATACACGTAGAATCCTCTCCACTAGGTCATTTATTTAATTGATTCGGTCAAAAGTCAAATGGTCAATTCTAGCAAAATTTATCATCCTATTTTAAATATAAGAGATATTCCAATTTGCTGAAAAATCAAAATAAATTTTACGGAATATTTCTCTACACCAAGGCAATAAGATCGAAGAAGAAATATCAAGGTTTGATATTTTTTAGATCTCCGTTGCGACATTAATAAGGTGACAAGCTCGAACAAAGAATATTCGAGATTTAATACTCTTTAGAGAACTCGTGCTAAATTCAAAAACGATCAGTTTTTATTCGAAAAATATTCTGTCTTCGCACTCTAAATATTTTCCTCATCCTAGAAAAGACTTTTTATTCCCATGAACATTTTCCTATGATGCCAGAAACATTTAAAGTAAATTTTCTCCCACTTCTCAAATATATTATATTTCGGAGAAAAATTACTTTATTCATTCAAAAATATTTCCTACACTCTCAAAATATTTTATATATTAGGAAATATATTCTAAGTACTTACTCTAGTCAAAACATTGGTCAAAAGATTTATTTTTTCAAAGGAAAGACCAATCGTATTTTATTCGGAACTGAAAGCTGATTTAATCGTTTTAAATCAAAATAAAATACTTCCACTTGCTAGAATGACTTGAAACTTGAGATTGATCATTTAAATACTATTTTATATGCATGGTTAAAGTTTCGTAATTTTTCGAGAATTTTGGTCCGGCACGTAAACCGAGGTAGTTGGTCCCACAGTTGACCACGTTTGACCAAGTCAACATTGACCAAAATTGACCAAACTTCCAGAATCTCATTTTATAATATTCCTAAGTGCTCCATAATTTTAGAATCATTTATTGGGTATTTTCATATTTATCGGATATTTAATTAACGATATGTGTTACGTATTTAATCGTTAATTGATACGAGTCCGATATGATTTATTAGAGCTGAAAACACAGCTGTGATTCTAATACCAAATCCACATGGAAGAAACACAAAATCACCCCCAACTAACACAAACCACTTTCCACCTCATCAATCCACACCTTTTCAATCTTAACCACTCATTTTACTTTAAATCTCCACCATTTCTTCCACCCAACCTTATCTGTAAATACCCCCTCCACACACCAATTTAAACACAAGCTAAGAGCCAAATACATGCTGGGATTTTTGAAGTAAACACTCTCCAAATATATACAAGTTCTATCTGCATCTACTTCATCTCAAAAACCTTCTCTTATATATATATATATATATATATATATATATATATATATATATATATATATATAAGAGAAGGTTTAGAATATATATATAAGAGTGTGTCAAGTCCACTCGTGTGACTTAACCTTTGCCGTTATTTACTATTTTCCGCACTACGCATATAGCTAACGTGTAATAGCGTTCTTTTACGGTCCTCGCACTTGCGAGTTGAATTTTCTTTCTCATTCTCACACTTGTGAGTTGATTAATATTTTAATGCATAATAGCGTCCTTCGTGGCTAGCACCGTAACACGCTAGTTTTGCACGATTTTAATATATATCTTGCTTAACCACATATTGTTTCGTAGATATTGTGTTTCTAACTTTTGTAGTGAGGTGAAGAAAAAGTGAGGTGATTCTCGTTCTAAGACCCAAGTCCCAGACGTACTAACGGGGAAGTTAGTAGTCCTCGCATCGTGAAGAAGAGGAAAGATCCAAGACCTTTCATCTAAGACCCAAGACCGACAAAAGCCAAGAATCAATAGTCTACACCAAGGGTTCTACATCAACTTTGAAGAAATGGTTGTGTAGGTATTTACATTTATTTTGAGGTGGTAACGGGTAGTTACGCACCAAGACAAATATTTGTAGGGTTGTAAAGGCTTCTCCGCCTACTAAAAGGAGCGAGTTTATTTTATAAGGAAATCTCGAGTCCGGAGAGGAGCTCATGGACTGGACTAGGGGTGAACGAATCCATTCGGGGTTGCGCCATCGCGAACAAGGATAAAAATCTCCTGTGTGGTATTTTCTTTCCTTGTCTTTTATTTTCGCACTTATAAACTGCTAACGACTCGGTAAGAATTTTAAAAGGGATAAAATTTTTAGAACACCATAATAATTTTTAAATTGGTAATTAAGCTATTCAACCCCCCCTTCTAGCTTAATATAGCCCTCATACGGGACCTAACAGATTCCTTCTGGAACATATAATGGCAAATATGTCAAAGTACCCATTTGTATCTGGTCTATAGCAATTAATATCACATTATACAAAGTCAAAATTACTGGACCCACTTCTTCCACAGACATCCAATACTGAAGTGAACATGAACTTTTACAATAATTAATATGCTTCAACATAGTCCATGGTTCATCTTTAGGTTTATGCCATACTTTCATCCAAAAATCTAAACGCCTCACTATGAAATCAAATAATTCCGTGCGTACCCTTCTCCATTGATCTTCTGACCCATAAATCTAATGAGCTACTGATCTATACGGACAATTACCGTCCGCAAAAACATTTACATCTTCATGAATATAAGGAACAACAAAGCATGGAATTTCTTGTGGAATATATTCTTCCTTGGTGGAAGCTTTACTCTTATTACCTGATTTAAGTGTAGAGATATTTTTATCAACATGCTCGAAGTATGATGGATCTTTTTTCGTAGAACTTCTACTTGTCGGTCGGCCTTTACTTTTCCGATCACTAAAATGCTCTTCCAATGGAAGTGCTTCCGGGTGTATCAACTTCTCCAATTGAGATATATACATCTTTTTTGCTTCCGGTGATTGTTTCATCATTGTATTAAAATAATACCATAAAATATCATCATCATCCTGAAACTGTGTGCGATGATCATCAGAAAAGTAAGTAGCACCTTCCATATGAAGAGTTCTCCAAAAAACATGAACATTATGTAACACGAGACCCTTTTCTTCCTGATCTAGTAGCCTCATCTCGTGCGCGCATGGGAGACCATGTGATGTTCGCAAGTAGCAACCATGTTAGTGATTGGTGAAACTCGATATGAATAGAAGTAAGATTCTTTCCTCAAATAATTCAAAATCTGTTGAGCAACTGATCGACCTTCCATTTCTTCTTTCCTTATCTTTTGCCTGTAGTTGTACACTTGTTTCATTGTTGTCAGATTATCCTTATTTTCATTTTTTTAAAGAAATCAAAATTTGAGAAGGCGCCACATGAGCTCGAGTCATTTCCTTTGTTTTGATTTTCTCTTCTTCAGACAATCTACTCATAACTGAACGTCCCACATTATAAATAGGAAAATGGTGATTGTGATTCCAGTTACTCACAAACAATCTCCATGATCCATTAAAGATTTCTTTCCCTCTGGGACGAAAGGGACACCCACACCTTTTGGTTCCCGTGTTACGCTTGTTAGCTATAGTTGCTAGGGGTGTTCGCGGTGCGGGCGGTGCGGTTTTTTCCTCAAACCGCAAACAAAACCGCACATGCGGTTTGAACAAATTTCCAAATCGCGACCGCACCACGTAACACAAAAACCGCGAAAACCGCACCACGAAAATGCGATGCGGTGCGGTGCGGTTTGTGCGGTTTTTACATTTAAAAATTAATTATATTAATTATTATATTAATTATTATATAAAATTAATATTTTCTTTTGATAATGTGAATTAAATTCCCAGTGATTTGATTTGCTTCACTCATCTTTATGTAAGTTGTATCTATATATCATTTTATTATTTTATTTTGGAGTTAGTAACTCAAACTCTTAAAACGTACTAACGTAATACTTTGAACATCAAAGCATATCTTGAGGATCTAATGTACATTGCTTGTCTATCTAGTCAATCTTAAGCCAATCATATCAGTCTATACATATAACATATATATATATATATATAATTTATTAAATATTGCTGTGCGGTTTGAACCGCGTGACTGAAATTCGAAACCACAACCCGCACCGCACCGCGAGGTTTGTTAAGATTTTAAACCGCAACACGAAAAATAAAAACCACGCTTCGCGGTGCGGTGTGGTGCGGTGCGGGCGGTTTTTGCGGTTTGATAAACACCCCTAATAGTTGCACCCTCCTTGTCTTTATTTTTCCTGTAAGATAATGATCTTTCACACCCAAAATAAACAAATGCTTGCCCAGATCCATCACCTTCTCCTCCTTTAGAATTGAGAATAGCTACGCCAATATTAGTCTTTTTTCCAACATCTCTCACTTATGTTTCTAGATCGTGCCTACTTTGAAATGTCTCGTTTGTTTCAAAAAGATGACCAACATTCTCCAATATACTCGAATTAAAATCAAAATATATTTCCTGGAAATTTAATTAAAAATATAAATGTAAAATAAAAATTCATATCTAGTATAAATTTTCATGAATATTAGAACTTGTTAACATAATTAAGACTAGCTGGTGATTCTTCTCTTCCGCTCATAGTATAATGGGCTGAAACAACAAGTACAATAATATCTCGAAAAGGTGAAATATACAAATGTTAGCAAAGTATATTAATAGCATACTAAAGAAAAAAGAAAATAAAAATGATGCATATAGCTAGAGTTTGAATGATGAGTTCAAAAAACACCTTTAACTGCTCAATGGTCAAAAAGAAAATAAAGATATACGAGGAGACTGGAGAGTACGATATATATATATATATATATATATATATATATATATATATATATATATATATATATATATATATATATATATATATATATATATATATAGGCCTTTGCTCCATACAGAACACTCTTATATAACAAACAACAAAGAACACCTTAGATCTATTAGATCCTTTGGCCCCGCCAGGGGCACCCAATACAAAAAGTTATTATTTTTTTACCCTCTATCAAATCTGCAAAAAAAAAAAAGAAAATTACTGTTCACTGATGACGTCATCAATTAACAGTAAATTTTCAATTTTTTTTTTGCTGGTTTGCTAGAGGGTAAAAAAATAACAACTTTTTGTATTGGGTGCTATGACGGAACTCTTAAATTATATTAGATATGAGGTGTTCTTTATTGTTTGTTATATAAGGTGTTTGCTATGGAGTGCAACTATATATATATATATATATATATATATATAGGGTTTTGCTCAAATGAGAACCTATTATTATTGTGAGAACTGAGATCTAATCTTAGCCCCACATTTATACATCTAAATTAAATCCTAACCACATATTTACACTCCTATATCCAAGCATATCATCACTATCAACAGGCAACAGCCTCCACTGCCCCACCCACCCCCCGCCCCCCCCGCCCCCGCCGTCACCATTAATCACCATCGGAAAACACAAAATCACCACCAAATCCAATACCCTAAGCGCCTCCTTATACTCCCCATTCCCATCTACTGCTTCGCTACCATTAATTAACTCAATTTATTCGTGATTAAGTGATGACAGTTGGGACCGGAGCTCAGATCTACACAATACACATACCTCCGCACCGCCGATTGGGACTCGATCGTCGACGCCGTCGGTCAACGCTGCCCAAGCGCATCTTATCCGACGAGTCGACTCAGTAGTCTCATTTTTTGTTTTTCGACAACGTCTTTTCTCCTCGGTGAATAGTCAGAATTGTCGGCTGATTTAATAAATTATAGTTGTTTAGATGTGAAATTTACTGATTCTAGTAAATTGAGATATTATCTTAGATTTGATTTGTAATTTATTTTATTTTATTGAGCTAGATTTGAAAAGTATTGTCTCCATGTTGGTGTGAGTAGTGAGTAGTGCAGGGGCACCTGATGACATGAATATCCATCTGCCTTTTAAAAAACAACCCACACTTATTCATGTCGAATCACAAACAGGCATGATTAGTATTAAATTTTCATTTCTTATTTCGAGTTGATTTTATGTTTGGTAGTGGTGGAGGAGGAGGTTGGATTGTGTGGTGATTTCCGGGTTGTTATCGGTGATTTGTTGGTAGTGGCCGGAGGTGGCAGCGGTGATGTGGTGGTTTGTTGTGGTTTTGGTGTGGTGATTTTTGTTGGTGGTGGTGGCGATGTGGTGGCCGGAGGTGGCGGAGTGCGGTGATTTTCTGTTTTTCGGTGGTGATTTTTGTTGGTGGTGGTGGCGATGTGGTGGCCGGAGGTGGCGGAGTGCGGTGATTTTCTGTTTACTGGTGGTGATTTTTGTTGGTGGTGGCGGTGGCGTGGTGGGCGGAGGTGGCGGCAGTGTGGTGATTTTCTGTTTACTGGTCGTGATTTTCTGGGTTGACCGGAATTGGTCGCCGGATATGGTGGTCGGAGATGGTGATCGGAGTAGGGAAGAAGATGAATCATGATGGTGGTGGATTAAATGAAAAATAAAAAAAAATAAAAAATAAAAAATAAATTGTAAGGCTAGGATTTAGTTTGGATATAAAAAATGTGTGGCTAGAAATAGATCTCATATCTCACCATAAATTGGGTTCTCATTTGAGCAAGACCCTCTATATATATATATATATATATATATATATAAAGATAAAATATGAATTGATAGGTTATGACATAAGTTGTTTATTCATTGCCGTAATCTACTCTATATAACATACACATAGACTCCTGTGTAAAGACTACTACATGCAGCAAAAGCAATAAATGAAATGGAAAAGAAATGAACCTGTTTGCGAAAATAAGGGAGGGTTAAAAATGTAATCTCATGCTATTGCATAAAGCAAAACGTAAGTGTATTTAGCAATTATGTATTTTAAGAGAGAGAGGGGGATAAAACTAGTAAAAATGGTTAAAAACAGGGTCAAGACCGTAACACAAAACATAAACCGATCATCCCGTCCCGATCGCCTTCATTTGGATAGTGAGTTGGGTGAGCCCAGATGCTTAGAACCCTAATTTAGGGGTTTTACGATTCCCTAAGATATTTTAATATTAATATACACAATCTATCTATCTAGGTCAATTGCATCGTTTTCAAATCTCATCTTATAGTGAATCCTCCAAGATGTTAATAAAAAATGGTCTAGTTTCATTTCATTTGCTAAGTAGTATTATTGTATGTATATTATTATTGCTGAGTTTTAATCATGTCACTGGATTGGCGTCGGCTGATACCAAGAATAACAAGTTTCGACAACGCCAAGCCACTGATGATGCCCTTCCTGCTCCCAATTTGTATGTTGTTAACTTGTCCAACATATTTTCTTTATTGTCTTCCCTTGAATTTTACCGTTTATGCTTGTTTATCTAAATTTAATTCAGGGTTACGTGGATGGATTTCTGTTATTCTGCAAATTGAATTCATTATTTTTATGATTTTACTAGTGTTTATATGTACCTTGATTAAATTGACGACATTGTACTGTTTAGAGTGAATTGGTATATTATTGTTCTTTGATAATCACGTGAAGCTGATTATTATTATTGTTTTACTTGTAATTCGTTGTAGGGATGAGGATGAACTGTTGAATAAGCAGTGTCCTCAGAACTTGGAACTAAGATGGCAGACCGAAGTTAGTTCAAGCATATATGCCACACCCTTGATTGCAGATATTAACAGGTAAGTAGCACCAAGAATTTCTTCTCTGCTACTTTAATTGGCTTAATTGTTAATGGTTTCACATTACCTTTTTTCTTACTCATTTTACCTTCTCAAAGAATTTTTCATCTTATAATTTTCAGTTCGTTGTTCTTTTGTAACACATGTCTCTTAATAGAGAAGACAAAGGATAATAAAGGGCAATAATGTCTTTTCTCTGTAACTTGTATTGAAGAGAACCTTAGTGTGCTTATGAAATGCTACTTGTTCAAGTTTGTGATCTGGTTTAGTTTATTAATAACTAAATTGGATTAGGCTTGATATCAATATAGATTTCAAGAATCAGTTTGCATACGGTAAGGGAATCACCTTGACTACCCAATACTTCTTAGTTCTTTGTTGTACTACAAGGTTTTTTTTTTAATTGTTTTTTTTTACTTTTTCAAGGACACTTATAGTTTGGAGCTTTGGGTCTGGAAAATATGCAAACTAGTATCCACTAATGAGTAAGTGTATGTGTCAAAATATGAGCAATGCGGAAGTAATAAACGGAACTAGTAGAGAGGAGAGAAAAACATGGTAGTAATATTAGAACTACATTGTATTGATCTTCTTGTTGTTGTTGAGACTATTTACATAAGACTATATTTATAGGCTTTAATCTCACCAACCATTAATGTTAGTCAAAGATTATGGCTTGCCTAACTTGGTTGGTGGCTTTGTCATTGCTTATCTCACTTCCTAGGTTATGTCATTGCTTACCTCACTTCCTAGGTTATATTTAACACGCCCCCTCACTCGAAATCCCATCTTCGGATGAAAGACCTATCTTGGGATTGAAGAGTAGACACTAGTAGCCCTTGAGCTTAACCTGGGCGTCCAACTATACCCATTTTTAGGATCAACCGATCTTGAGTTTATTGAGTCTTTGGGATACCGGGACTCGAACTGCTAAATACTCGATTATCAACAGCAATTTACCAAACAAAATAATAAGGAAGCCCAGCTGATTTAATTAAGATCTCAGATTACAATGGTCACTCAAATAGCTACTCACTATTACAATAAAATAAAGATAATCCCACGTTCGAGAGGTGGGTCTCTCCTACTCCACTGCATAAACAAAATATCTCGATAATCCCCAATTCCCTTCCTCTCAACCCTAATATGCTTTCTCTTCTTTAATTACTCCTTTGCCCCTGCCTTTTTATTGTTGAGACTATTCTGCCCTTTTGCTCTTTTTCTGGCATAAGTTATAACATTGGCACTTGTACTTTGTGAGGGCGTAGCAATACCCGGGGCCAACACAGCCACCTTGTCCTCAAGGTGGAACTCAGGAAAACGTAACTGAATGCTGTCATAGTCCTCCCATGTTGCTTCCCATAAGGGCAAGTCCGACCATTTGATGAGTACCTCTGGGTAAGACCCTGGTTGAGGATGCTTGCTTCGGATGTCTAACAGTCGCTCAGGAGTTGCTTCCATTACTAATTCTGGGGAAATCTGCGATGGGATGGACTGTACCTTATGCACATTGCCTTCTGCCTTCTTGAGTTGCGAGATATGAAATACATTGTGAATTTTAGTCGAGGGGGGTAGCTGCAGTCTATAAGCTACTAACCCCACACGCTCCACTACAAGAAACGGGCCATAAAAACGTGGAGACAGTTTGTCGTTGGGTCGCCTAGCTAACGACTGCTGTCGATATGGTTGTAACTTCACATACGCATACTCCCCACTGTGTAACTCCAAATCCCTTTGGTGTTTATTTTCATAGGCACGCATTCTTTGTTGGGTCTGTACCAAATTGGCTTTTAACTCGTCTAACACTGCATCTCTCTCCATTAGCTGCTCTTCCAAGGAAGCTACTGCAGTACTATGTTTAGTAAAGCGAACCAGTGTTGGTGGAGGTCTCCCGTAAACTATTTTGAATGGCGAGTATTTAGTAGAGGCATGGGAACTCGTGTTGTACCAAAATTCGGCCCAGGGCAGCCACTTAGCCCAGCTTTTCGGCTTGCCTTGAATGAAACAACGCAGGTAACTCTCTAAAGTTTTATTAACCACCTCAGTTTGACCATCCGTTTGCGGATGGTAGGCTGTGCTTCAGAGCAGTTCTGTCCCCTGTACCTTAAACAACTCTTGCCAGAATAAGCTCATGAAAATTCGATCTCTATCCGATACTATAGTCGATGGATATCCATGAAGGCGTACAATTTCCTTAATAAAGACCGTGGCCACACTTGGTGCAGAAAAAGGGTGGCAAAGACCTACGAAGTGGGCATACTTGGACAGTCGGTCGACTACTACTAGAATGGTGTCAACCCCTTGCGATTTTGGTAGCCCCTCCACGAAGTCGAGGGAAACGTCTTCCCATATTCTCGAAGGGATGGGAAGGGGTTGCAAGAACCCAGCTGGCCTTAGGGTTGATTGTTTCTGCTGTTGACATGTCTGGCACTCTCGAATATACTTTGCAATGGCCTTGCGCATGCCTGGCCAAAACCATTCACTGATCAGCCTTTTGTAGGTCTTAATCTCCCCCGAATGTCCTCCCATAGGTGAGTCATGGTACTCAACCAATAGTTTGTTCACCAAGGCTGATTTGGAAGAAATAACGAGCCGCCCCTTATACCTCAATATCCCCTGCACCAGTTCATAACCCTTTGGATGTGGCCTCCCCTCCTGGATGTCCGACTTAAGCCTCTGTACAAACTCATCTTCGTCAAGGGCTTGCTGAATTTCCAGCCAAGACACTCCTCCCACCGATATCAAGCTACAAAACTCTATAGGCTCTGTACACACCCGAGATAGGGCGTCAGCTGCCTTGTTGGTGTTTCCCGGTTTGTAGGTTATTGTAAAATTGTACCCTAGCAGCTTACTCACCCAACGTTGATACTCTGCTCCCACCTCCCTCTGTTCTAACTGGAACTTGAGGCTCTGTTGATCGGTTCTGATTACAAATGGGTTCCCCAATAAATAATGTCTCCACTTTTGCACCGCCAATACGATGGCCATTAACTCCTTTTCATAAATAGACTTTGACCTCGCCCTTTGTCCCAAAATCTTACTAAAATAAGCAATCGGGTGTTTATGTTGCAAGAGGATAGCGCCCAACCCGTAACCGGAAGCATCGGTTTCAATGGCGAATGGTAAACTGAAGTCAGGTAGGCTCAACACCGGAGCAGACATGAGGGCTTCCTTGAGAGCCTCGAAAGCCACCTGGGCCTCTGTTTTCCACCTAAAACAGTCTGCCTTTAACTGGTCTGTAAGGGGCCTCGCTATATCAGCATAGTTTCGTATGAATTTTCTATAGTAGCCTGATAATCCCAAGAACCCACGAAGGCTCTTCAAACTGGTTGGAACAGGCCAATCTATCATCGCTTGAATTTTGGAAGGGTCCACCGCTACTCCCTCTTTAGAAATTAGGTGGCCTAAATAGGCCACTTGACCTTGCCCAAAATCACATTTTTTAAGATTGGCATACAACTGCTGCTCTCTCAACAAACTCAAAACTGTCGCTACATGGCCCTTATGTTCTTCAGCGTCCGAACTATAGATGAGGATATCGTTGAAAAATACTAGCACGAATTTGCGAAGAAATGGACGGAATACCTCATTCATTATCGATTGAAAAGTGGCCGGGGCGTTCGTAAGACTGAAGGGCACGACCAGAAATTCGTAGTGCCCTTCGTGTGTCCTAAACGCGGTTTTGGGGATGTCCTCGGGTCTGACCCGCACCTGGTGATAGCCTGATTTGAGGTCAAGCTTCGTGAATATAGCTGCCCCGTGTAATTCATCTAATAGCTCGTCAATGACGGGGATTGGAAACTTGTTCGGAACGGTGGCCTTATTCACGGCTCTATAGTCAACACAGAATCTCCACGAGCCGTCCTTCTTGACTAATAATACCGGGCTCGAGAAGGGACTGTTAGAAAGCCTTATGATTCCAGCCGTGAGCATATCTTGTATGAGTCTTTCAATCTCATTTTTCTGTGCCAGAGAATACCTGTATGGTCTCACACTAATGGGGTTCGTGCCCTCCTTGAGCACTATGTTGTGGTCTTGTAGTCTGGACAGGGGGAGCCCGCTGGGTGGGTTGAAAACATCCTCGTACTGATGGACTGTTGGTGTTAGAAACCGAGGCACTCTGTCTTGGATTGTTGTCCTTTCGACCTCTGTACTTGTAGCCCCCAAGTAATTGATCTCAACCAAAAACCCTTGCCCTTCTTTTCTCAACGTCTTCATCATCGCCTTCAGATTTATCTCAGACCTTCCTAACGAAGCATCGCCAATCAACACGATGGTTTCACTACCCATCTGAAACGATATCCGTTGTGATTTCCAATTGGCCGACATAGTGCCTAGCTTTTCAAGCCATTGCAACCCCAAAATCAAGTCTGAATTCCCGAGTGATATAGGCAAATAATCCTCAATAATAGTACGCCCCTGCATCTCCAGAATTACCGATTTGCACTCTCCACCACCTTCAACTACTTCCCCTGTTCCTAGTGACACACCAAACGCTCTTGATGGTATATACTCAACCCCCAGCTTATCCACCGCGTGCAAGGCAATGAAATTGTGCGTTGCACCAGGATCTATCATCACTATAACCGGCACACCATTCACCGTTCCCCTTAACTTGAATGTCTTCGGGCTTGTTATCCCTACAACTGAATTTAAAGAAATCTCGGGTTTAATCTCCTCCTCCTGCCCTCCTTCTGCTTTGACTTCTATCTCCCCATCATCCTCTACTGAACTATCCTCATTGGTGAGTAGCTCCTTCCGTTGACATTTATGGCCCACGTTCCACTTTCCATCACACCTAAAACACAAGCCTTTTGACCTTTTTTCTTGCAACTCTTTTTCACTAAGTCGTCGAACCTCATTGCTAGGCTTCGGGCTACTTCCAGTCGAGATGCTTGACTGTGAATAACTCGAGTACGTCCTTGGGCTAAAGGATTTTGGACTGGTCGTGTAACTCACAGATGATCGTGGTGATGTCAGTGCAGAAGATCCCACATAAGAAATTGGTTTAGCAAATGTATTGAACCCTGTTTTCACCTCCGCCTTTTGTTTGGAGCACTTCAATTTCTCCTCTACCATGTGAGCTAACTCCATGGCATGATCAACTGTCAGAGGCCCAAGGAGTCTAACCTCCGATCTTATGTCATCTCGAAGCCCATTTAGGAACTGACCTAGGGACAGCTCTTCCGAAACATTATCTAACGGGGCTAGTAATTCAATAAACTTGTGGCAGTAGTCAGATACGTTACCTCCCTGTCGATGGGCTAACCATTGTTCTTGTAGTGAGCCAGTTGAGTTTGACCGAAAATGTCGCCTAAGGAGCCCCTTGGCTTGCTCCCATGACTCAATTGGCCTTCTCCTATGCTCTCATTGAAACCACAATAATGCCTGACCTTCGAGGGCCACCACCGTTGCCTCCACCTTCTCCCTCTCTGTCAGCCCGTAAAAATTAAAGAAACGTTCAGCTCGAAGAATCCAGCCATCTGGGTTGGTTCCATCAAATAATGGCATGTCTAATTTCTTATATCGCCACGCATTTCGGTTGTTCCCCGGTTGAAAATCATTATTTGCACCAAGACCCGTTCCAATTCCCGGACCCGACCCGAGATCCGGACCCGACCCAGTCCAACACCTAGACCCGGTCCACCTCCTGAACCCGACCCGCCTCCAGCGAAACCTCCACCCTTTCTTCCAGCCGCACTACTACTTCCTTCTCCAAACCCTAATCCCCTTCTTCCGCACGCTGTAATCCCACCGTAGCCTTGCTTTGACCCGATTGGAGGGTGGATAGAGTAGATCGGATGTCTGATTGAAACTTAAGCTGATCATCTCTCATCGATAAGATGAGGGACTCTTGAGTGTCTCTAGATCTGGTGATTCGCCCCTCTAGTTTGGACACGACGGCTGCTAATTTTTCATCCTGCTGTTTCGAGACCTCGTCGAACGTAGTACTTAAACGATTCACCAAGGTTTGTTGCATCGCCGCCACCGCACCCTTAACCTCGACGGCTATTAGCTCTTTTATCTCCTTGTTGCTCGCCTCTACCCGTTCTTCCAATTTACTCAATCGCTCGTTCTCTGCTCTGACTTGTGCCATGGATCGAAAGAAGGCTCTGATACCACTTTGCTAAATACTCGATTATCAACAGCAATTTACCAAACAAAATAATAAGGAAGCTCAGCTGATTTAATTAAGATCTCAGATTACAATGGTCACTCAAATAGCTACTCACTATTACAATAAAATAAAGATAATCCCACGTTCGAGAGGTGGGTCTCTCCTACTCCACTGCATAAACAAAATATCTCGATAATCCCCAATTCCCTTCCTCTCAACCCTAATATGCTTTCTCTTCTTTAATTACTCCTTTGCCCCTGCCTTTTTATTGTTGAGACTATTTTGCCCTTTTGCTCTTTTTCTTGCATAAGTTATAACATTGGCACTTGTACTTTGTGAGGGCGTAGCACGAACTTGCGACAACACTGTATATTTTAGGCCATGTCAAATAATAGAAAGTGCTGCTTTTTAGCACAACGGTGGATGACCACCAATCAGTCCTTGAACTGATTATTTTTGAAGAAACTGAGACTCGACTTTGTGATCACTCACTATTAACAAGCCTATGTCTGAACACAGGAGGAATCTGCATCTGTCATCCCTTGAACTATAAGCAACTGGAACCATATTTGGTAGACTGCATCCCTTAAGATCGTCCATGAACTGGTCCTTCTGCTTCTTTTACAAAAATGAAATGCAAGATATAGCAGTGAACTGTGTGTATGTATTTGTATACATACTACTACTTCTGCTGCTTTGTCATTTGTGGTAGTGAATTGTGTGTACATCTGTATATACACTACTTCTGCTGCTTCGTCGGAATAACGCCCCCTGAACTATTTAATTTGCAGCATCGTAAAAAATTGGAGAGATACTGTAATATCAACCACCACTTGAATACTACACAATTAAATCTATAACCGGGGCAAACTGGGCAGAAAATTCTGTTGGAAACATAATCTGCATAAATAAAAAACTGGGCAGAAAATTTCTCCCCTCTGCTGGAAGATATAAGTCCGGGCAGCTTGTGTTTTCCTTGAAAAACCACAAAGCTTCAACTGAAAAACTCCTCCTCTCTACTCCCGCTCAGATACTATGTCAAAATATGAGCAATGCGGAAGTAATAAACGGAACTAGTAGAGAGGAGAGAAAAACATGGTAGTAATATTAGAACTACATTGTATTGATCTTGTTGTTGTTGTTGAGACCATTTACATAAGACTATATTTATAGGCTTTAATCTCACCAACCATTAATGTTAGTCAAAGATTATGGCTTGCCTAACTTGGTTGGTGGCTTTGTCATTGCTTACCTCACTTCTTAGGTTATGTCATTGCTTACCTCACTTCCTAGGTTATATTTAACAGTATGGTTATTTTGAAAGAGGATATTTTTTTAAATCAATGATATATGCCCATTTTGTCAGTTTCAGCGGCAAGAGTCACATATTATGGTTTTGTAACTACCTTTTCATAGTTCCGGTGAACATCTTGTATCCTGGAGTGTTATCTTTCATGTGACAATATTTTAAAAAAAATCAAACTGGAGTCACAAATTATGGTTTAGTAACTACCTATTTGTAGTTCTGGTGACATCTTGTTGATGATTTTATCTGCGTATCCTGTCATGAGTGTCAGTCCTGAAAAAGCTTGTCCTGGTACTAAAACCCGAACCGGACCTTTTAGTTTCCTCAGAAGCACACCCCGGTCCGGATCAGGAAAAGCCTAGATGAAACTTTGGTTTGAAAGGAGCCCAGATAAAGAACTGTGGGGGAGCTAGTTTTTTTTTTTTTTTTACATTTCCACGTAATTAGCTGTTCAAGTAATTAAAGCTTTACATAGTTCCATAATAAATGACAGTGTATCATTTTTGCTTTATTCATTAGTGATGGAAAGCTGGAGGTGGTAGTCCCCTCTTTTGTACACTACCTTGAAGTCTTAGAAGGATCCGATGGAGACAAATTGCCAGGTATGTGAATTGGCTGTGTTTTCCAAGCTGTTAGTTGACATGTTTGCATCATATTTTATTAGGGTTAGCATCACTAACAGTCTCTTAATCCTTAAAAATGATATAAATTATTAACTCTTAAGTATTTAAGACATTCTAGTACTTGTCATCTCCAATGGCCTCGTTATCCCTGCCTCTTAATTGATACTTATTATTAAATGTATCACGGTACCTGGAGAGAAAAAAGTGATTATATTAAAACGTTGAAAAGAAGTGATGGATATTAGTAAAGAATGAAATAAAGAGAGGATATGAGCAACTCCAACAGGCACCTTATTCGGGCTCTTAACTCAAAAATAACAAAAGTGATGCAAAAACCAAGTCCAACAGGCTCATAAACCCTCCTAAAAAACTTAAGAGTTGTTCGAACCTCCTCAATATTAAGAGTCTCTCTACTCTCCTTTACCATTATTTTATTATTTTAATAATACACATAACTCCCTTTAACTCTTTTTTTATTTTAAGAATACACATAATTCCCTCTCCCGCCATTGTATTCGCTCTCCCGCTGTATACATCCAAAGTAGTTCACCAAAATATGTATGTGTAGTTCATTTCCTGTAGTTCACCAAAATATGTATGTGTAGTTCACCAAAATGTTTATATGAATATTCTGTATTTTAACGCCACTGAGTATATATTGTTACAATTTTAGAAAAGAAACTTTTATTAAATGTCGAAACAATACATGATACTAATTAAATATGTATGAATAAGGAGTAAGTTTAGGGGAATTGTTGGTGAAAATGTTTGATTTTGCCTCCTAAATAGTTAAGTGGCAATTTAATTATATTATTTATAAGGAGAATGCAAGGAGATTGTTGGAGTTGCTCTAAAGACTCTTAAAAATAAGGAGGATAGAAGGGCTCACAAAAATGTAGGGAGCTCCTAGGAGGCTGTTGGAGTTCAAGTTAAGTACAATGTCCTCAAAATTTAACCTAAGAGCCTATTCAAGAGGCTGTTGGTGATGCTCTTTTAATACCAAAGTGGTCACTGAATTGAGCTCAAAAACTCAGTTTCTTCACTATTTTCAGTGCAGACCCAGTTAATTTACTTAAAATATATAAATAATACTCCAAGTGGAAAACAAAATAATGGACGGAAAAAGATAATACGTAGCAGTTTGGCTAATTAAGCTATGAGATGGCATTTAAGTGAATTTAGGATTAAAAAGAACTTCATCATTCTTTGATTATATACATTTATAAGGACTCAATTTGCTTTTAAGAGCTGCAACTGTTCTTATAGCAAATAGACCCCATATTTGACCCGATCCCGAATTGTGGGTTGAGCCATGTATGATACGGGTTAGATCTGAATCCAGGTCTCTCGCGATCCTGGTCTCGTTTCACATTCATTCTCTGCTCCACCACCGGAACTAGGCCTTCTATAATTCCGGTTCTTATATGCATCATTTTTTTTACTTCTGGAGCATAAAATATGATTCGAAACACAGATATTCATATCTGCACGCACTTTTATGATCATATGTTTGACTTTTCCCCAGCCTCTTGTGTATATCTGAATCAATTATGTATACATACAGACAAAGCCAGCTAATGTTAGCAACCCTAGTTCAGCTAGCCAAAATTTGAAAATTATGAAGTTGAAGACATTGCCAGCGAATTTGAAAATGTTAGTGAAATTAATATCGCAAGATGTGAGAGAAGGACAGTGAACAAGAGGATATCTACATATATCTACAGAGGAGAAAGGGGGGGGGGGGGGGGGGGGGAGGGGGTACATATGATGAAATATTTTTTTTTATTAAAACCAACTTATCTGCCACCTGTTGCAATGTCAAGTGTTAA
The DNA here is from genome assembly GCA_036435485.1 of Saposhnikovia divaricata. NCBI lineage: Eukaryota > Viridiplantae > Streptophyta > Magnoliopsida > Apiales > Apiaceae > Saposhnikovia > Saposhnikovia divaricata. The sequence continues at coordinate 138,062,562 of CM071600.1, forward strand.
TTTTCTCATTCGGATAATTTTTTTCAACCTAATGGAGTCATATTTTATATTTGTATATGTTTAAGTGACCTATATTGTCCATTTTAACACTACTGAAAAAAATGAATTTGAAACCTCGCTTTTATGAGCACTTTGATATTTAACCCTATTTTTTTATGCACGCTCACACACACACACACACACACGTATATATATGTAAAACAATCAGATTATTAATTGATTTACGGTGTGCTAGGGTTTTTTTTGATTTCAGGTCCGCAAGTGTAACTGAAAACTTTTATACATTTGTTAATAATACAAGTATTACAGCCTTAGAATCTGAATTTGAATGTATTTGACACAACATAATGCTATAAAGAACCACTGTAGAGTCCTTCAACTTTTAGATCAAGTGGGTGAATTCTTCATTACTTATCTACTAATTTTTCAGGGTGGCCTGCTTTTCATCAATCTACTGTTCATGCTAGTCCCCTATTATATGATATTGATAAAGATGGCGTGAGAGAAATAGCTTTGGCCACCTATAATGGTGAAGTGCTCTTTTTCAGGTAGTCTTTTCGCCGTTTTTTTTCATTTTTGTGCAATTTGTGTTGTGCTAGTGTGATTTATGTTTTCTTTTTCTTCTATTATAGAGTTTCAGGGTATCTGATGTCCGACAAATTAGAGGTTCCTCGTATGAAAGTTAAAAGAGACTGGCATGTCGGTTTAGATTCAGATCCGGTGGACCGTTCTCATCCAGATGTTCATGATGACGAACTCATTCAGGATGCTGTTTTAAACTCAAAACCTTGTAAGAAGTTATGCTAATCTGTATGAAGCTTGTAATTCATTATAAATAAAACCGAAGTTATGACAAATTTGTTGTAGAGGGTGACTTCCAGTCATTTTTGATTGTCAGAATCATTATTCTGCATAATACTGATGCAGGTAATTCTTGGTTGCTGTTACCATGTAGACTTAAAAGGTCAAAACTTAAGATTGAATTTTGATGAATTGTACACCTTTGAGCTCTGCTTCTTTGTGTAGATTTACGAAATGAATTATTATTTTAGGGGTTTTCTGAAGTTTTCACTGAGAGTTGAGGAGATACGGAGAGAAGAGAAAAGGATATGAAGCAATAGAAGTTGGGCTTATTCATGTTCATTAATAATTTAGAAGCAGGTAGATATGTTCAAGAGGCTGTTCGATAATGCTGGATGGCCTCTTTATGGGTAATCAACTTATTCGGTCATAGGTTGAGGCCTGGTTATTAGTTATTAGTTATTATAGGTACTAAAAGAAAGTAGATACCTGTGTAGCTTTGTCAAATACTAGAAGTCAAGACTAGCACATAAGTCAGGGGTTGGTTTAGTTAGGCATGAACAAAGTCATGGTTAGGCAAGAGTTAGTATTGAAGATTAAGGCTTCAATATCTCTATATATAGCCTAGCATTCCTCTTGTATTTTTTACATCAATACACAAGCTATAAGCTTGCTTCCTTCTCTCTTTCTCAGATTCTAACATGGTATCAAAGCAGGTTGCAACATAGGAGAAGAAAGGAGGAAGAAACAAGCTCAGAAACTGCCCAGAAACAGCAGAAACTGGGTCAGTTCTTCAAAAATAAAAAAAAAACTCGAAAAAACAAAACATATGGAAACACAAACTGATCATACCTCGTGGTAGTTTACACACCCAAAAGCCACCAGAAAAAATCAAATCTGCAAGAACACCACCCACGCGCCTCCACGCGCCTCCCCACGCGCGGCAGCGCCGGAACACGCGCGCCACGCGCCGACGCGTGGGGACCCTTCCGGCCGGTTTCTGGCGAAGTTGCTTCAGGCTTTCTTGATCGTCTCTTGATTTCGAGTCTATATGTGGTACTATTTCTTTAATCTGAGCAGTTTGATTTTTCTGTCCATTTTCTGTTGTTTTTTGTCAGAGTGTCTGTTTGATTTTCTGTGGTTATTTCTGAGTTATGAGCTACTGACCAACTCAGATATATTGATACCGATTGTGTCTGTTTAGGTTGGTTTTAGCTATATGTGTTTAAAATAGAGGGCTATTAAAACAAGGGGCAGCTCTATCTGTGTTTTTGGCAGCCTCTATTTATTTTAAGTTGGCTATTTGTTTAAAGCCGTTATAGTTTATTTTAAAGGCTATTTGTTTAAAGCCGTTATAGTTCATCATGCCTACCGACGCCGACGCACCAAAGGATGTTGTTGCTACAAGTAACAGTAAATCCGGATTTCATAGTAACCCGTATGTGAATCCAAAATTTGATGGGAAGAATTTCTTGGAATGGTCCGAGTCTTGCACACTAGCACTTAAATCTCACCGGTTGATGAAATATGTCAACGGGAAGGCTAAGAAGCCCTTGGAAAGTGATGTGAGCTTTGATGATTGGGATAGCGAAAATGCCATGGTCAAGTCATGGTTGTTTAACTCCATGGATTTACGTATTCGTAAAAGCTATCTCTTTCTTGATACTGCGGAAGCCGTTTGGAATTCTATCTCCAGAACTTACTCATATTCGGGCAATATGGCTAAGCATTTCGAAGTAAAGCAGAAAATATGGGCTCTAACTCAAGGGGGGAAAGCATTGACCGAATATTATTCGGAACTTACATCACTATGGCAGGAGTCAGACCACTACACTGTGTTCGAGTGTAAACAGGCTGAAGACCAAGAGAAGTACCAAAGATTGGTACAAGAAGAAAGAGTGATGAAATTTCTTGCTGGACTGACAATAGAGTATGATTCAATCAAAAATCAACTCATTGGTCAGATTCCCTTTCCTACAGTTGAGGAAGCACATGGACGAGTACAGCTAGAAGAGAGTCGTAAAGAAAGCATGACTCCGGTTGATACTGTGCCCGATCGATCAGCGCTTTTTACGAGAAGTGCTCATCATCAAGGCAACCCAGAACAGATAATTGCGAGTGAAAAAGATGTTATTCGGTGTGACTACTGTTATAAGTTAGGCCACACTCGTGATACATGTTTCACTTTGCATCCTCATCTCAGAACTCAAGGACGAGGAGGACGAGGCCGAGGTAGTACATCCGGTAGAAGCTCAGGAAGAGGCACCCAATATAATGCTCATCACACTACGTCTGGAGACCATGGTGACTCTACTACTTCAGCAACGGAAGCAATAAGTTCAACTGAACTCACTGCTCTCCGGCAGTTATTATCTCAAATGGAGACTAAACCACCAGGACCTTCTTCCGCCAATTCTGCTCATAAAGAATCAGGCGTCCAACAAAATGCCTGGCAGTGGTAAAGTGATTGGGTGGCCATCCATCCATCCATCAAAATAAGGTGGACATCCACCAAGTACTAATTTGTTTATTTTCCTTAAAGTGATTGCAGGACTGACGACCTCCAGTCTTACGCCAGTCCTGACTGAGTTTTTGATATAGCTTGAAAAATACTGCGTGGTCGCGAAATCGATTCCCAGTATTCCCAAAAGGCTCCATTCCTACAGATGGGATTTGTTGGAAGCTTGAGTTATGCAGATATGCTACTAAGTGTTCCACTCTTCAATCCCATGATAGGTCATCCCAAGATGGGATTTCGAGTGAGGGGGCGTGTCAAATACTAGAAGTCAAGACTAGCACATAAGTCAGGGGTTGGTTTAGTTAGGCATGAACAAAGTCATGGTTAGGCAAGAGTTAGTATTGAAGATTAAGGCTTCAATATCTCTATATATAGCCTAGCATTCCTCTTGTATTTTTTACATCAATACACAAGCTATAAGCTTGCTTCCTTCTCTCTTTCTCAGATTCTAACAAGCTTTGATCTTAATAGCTATATGAGCTATAAACCGTATGACATTCAATGATTACAAATTTGTGGTTGGTTGACATTTTTAAATTGATCAATTGGAAATAATGTAAATTTCATTGCTTGTGTTTTTTTTAATGAATTATGTTGTTTTCAGATTGTTGACAACTAATTTAGTTATTTAGATGTATGTTTATGTGTACTGATAGTATAAAATAATAATTATGTGTGTTTTGTTGATTGTATATATTGTTATTACTAAACAAGTTTCAGTTATATTATCCTGGTGTTTTAACATGAATGTTATTAAATAATCTTTTTTCATTCAGTAAACAAATGCACTACTTGATCCAGTACATTCAGCTAATTTGTTAATTCATTATTTTCTTCATTTTAGTCAAATGGCCCCCAGTTCAGTATTCTGATAGCTTGCAGGGACTGTTATATATTTTGTTTCTTAGCGCACATAGGGTTAATGATTTAGCTGTCTTCTTTCTCTGTCTTTATTTGAAAATGTCTGCACTCTGAAAGCACTGTTCTGGTTACTTTTCCCGAAATAGGAATTTAGCTCGATTTTCTATTCCCTCATATTTTGTATCTAATATATCTCATGTCATAAGTTTGGTGATTGATTTGTCTTCAACTCATAGATAAATGATTCGTTGTAGCTGTGAAGTCTAGAGGAAGTTGATGGATGTACTCTAAACTAATTTCTTGAGAGGCATTTTGATTTCTTTTGGATAACTGGGCTTGTATTCTCAAAGTTGCCAAACAGAAACTGTGTAGTACTAGTTCCTGTGCGCTTTTAAGAGAATTGTGTTTTCTGGATATGCGACTATCATTTCAAATGTCAATAGCTATTTTAGATATCATTTCCTTTATGACTGTTCAAAGAACAAATTCTAATTAGGTAAGTAGAGGGAGAGAAGATTATTTTGAACTACGTTTGACTTCATGATTATAAGTTCAGTAACTTGGTCTGCGTGGTACAGACTTTGCTACATTAAATTTTCAATAGAAGGGAGTATATGTCCTTATTGAAACTAATGAATTGAACCTTATTTGAATAGTATTTTATTTTCAGCACCGGCAGTTCACCTGAACATGGCGAATGCATCAAAAATAGAAAATCAAGAGAAACAGAACAATAGCCATGCAGAAGCCGATATCAAATTTTCACCATATATAAATGATACTACTCCAGAGGAGATAACCGGCACTGCAGAGAGTCAAACAGTCTCAGATGATAAGTTAAAAAAGATCACGGATAATACTACATCAGAGTCCGAACCAGAGAGAATTAGCAATTTAGAAAATGGAACTCACACTAGCAGACGACTTCTTGAAGACAATGCCTCAATTAAATCTGGTGAGAGTGTTTCTGGATCTAAAGATTACAAAGCTGAAGATGTTCGTGCTGCAACGGCAGAAAATGAAGCAGGTCTAGAAGCTGATGCTGATTCTTCTTTTGAGTTGTTTCGTGAAAATGATGAGCTGGCTGATGAGTATAACTATGACTATGATGATTATGTTGATGAAAATTTGTGGGGAGATGAGGAGTTTACTGAAGCACAACATGAGGCATTGGAGGATTATGTGAATATTGATTCACATATTTTGTGTACTCCTGTATGTCCTATAAACCTGATATCTGTTTTGTGGATGCATAAGTTTTGATTTGGTGATGAACTAATAATTGTATGTGGTTTGCAGGTTATTGCAGACATAGATAATGATGGCGTGTCAGAGATGATTGTTGCTGTATCGTATTTCTTTGATCACGAGTGAGTTGTTTTCTCTAAATAGTTCTAATTACCTGGGATGGAGCTAAGATTGAACAAGCAGGGTGCCAATTTTTAGACTATAAATGCACTAAAACAATTAAACATTGTATTTTTGAAAATGTTACAAGTTTTAAAAAACAATATAGGTGTCTTTTTTATATGAAACATTTAATAAAATGTTGTAGATCATTCGGAAGTTATGATGTCCACCTGTTCACACTAAAGTTCAACATAAATTTAGTGCTGATAACAAATTTCGTTCGAGTAGGATTTTCAAAGTGCTTTGCTTGTGCAACAAATACTGGCTTGCTGTGCAATCTTTAATGCAAATCATTTTTAGTACCTTTATTACAAAATTTTTAGAAAATCTAAAGTTATTTTCTTAAGTATAAGTTTTATGTTAGCAGAAGTCACTGTGGGTAAACTGAGTTGAACTGTGAATAGAGATTGAATTAGTATTATCTTTATGTAGCAAAAAAGAAAATGTAATATCCTTGTTTGTCGTGAAAAAAATAGATATATAAGAGTGCTTCTTATAACTCTGTAACTAAAGAAGCATTATTTTTATTTTTTAACTTTTGTGGTAATACTTGCATTCATGTTGGTATGAAGAAAATATGTTAATCTGTGAGCCATCTGATCTACTCTTGTTTTAAGCATTATATAAAGGGAATGATTTGACGACTTGTATTCATAGCTTATTTAATGTTATTTGATAGGTATTATGATAACCCTGAGCATTTAAAGGAACTTGGTGGTATTGATATTGGAAAATATGTTGCTGGAGGTATTGTTGTTTTTAATCTCGACACAAAGCAAGTCAAATGGACTGTAAAACTGGATTTAAGCACGGATACTGCAAAGTTCCGTGGCTATATATATTCTTCTCCAACTGTTGTTGATCTGGATGGTGATGGGAATTTGGACATCCTTGTTGGAACATCCTATGGCTTGTTTTATGTCCTGGATCACAAGGGTAATAACTGAAAACTGCTTCTAGTACTTTCAATCGCCTTAGTTTCCCTTATTTGTGCCTAGCTTTGTTTAAATTAAATCCCTAGGTATTTTCTTTTCCTTTTGGTTTTTAAGCAATCATCGTCTGTTATTATTTGCCATTTGTGTTTTAATTTTTTGCCTTCTAATTCTCTGCGGGATATTCGACTTTACAAGTTTAATTATATATATTCTGCAATGACACGCAGCCATGTGAAATTCAAAAGCAAAAGATCTGTCAGTATATTTTTAGAAGAAATTTTGATCTTTCTTCATGTTTATAGAATTTCAACTTTGATTTAAGTATAGAATCAATTTTTTTCCTGGGCCTTGGTACTTGTGAGAATTCCTGTAGAACAGTATCATGGGAAAGTTCACATGTCTTATAGGAGTTTGCACCGGACCTGTTCTGGCCCCTCGGGAATCAAAATCAAAAACCTTATCTTCGTCGCCGATCTAATTACACCCTTTTTGTGTTATATCATGTACTTTCGAGTTTATTAATAAAAGTTTACGTAAGATGAAATTTTACACTGGATATGTTTCTTGTGGTTCTTACATCATCTTAGACGATGCATCATATAGTTTGATTTAACCTCTCATCAAACATGAATTAAGATTTAACAAACTTGGACCAATTGGATTAGTTTGCATATATTTTTTCAGGTCTTCAGATATTTTATTTTTTGAAAACCATTTGTTTGTGAATAAAAATTAAAAACTGAGCTGCTTTTGATCCAGGCAAGTTGAGGGATAAGTTCCCACTTGAAATGGCTGAAATTCAGGGAGGGGTTATAGCTGCTGACATCAATGATGATGGGAAAATTGAACTAGTGACTACCGATACTCATGGAAATGTTGCTGCATGGACTGCTCAAGGAAAGGAAATATGGGAGGCACATGTAAAAAGCCTAATTCCACAGGTGAAGAAGCATCATCTTGTCCCCAGTCAACTCTGCCGATTATTATATTGAGCCATATATATTAAATATGTACATTCGACATTATGTTGTGTTTCAGGGTCCCACTATTGGTGATGTAGATGGGGATGGCCATACTGATGTTGTTGTTCCAACAATATCAGGGAATATATATGTTCTTAGTGGTAAGGATGGGTCAGTAGTACGTCCTTACCCATATAGAACTCATGGCAGAATTATGAATAAAATCCTCCTTGTTGATTTGACCAAACGTGGGGAGAAGAAGAAGGGGTTAACTATTGTCACAACATCTTTTGACGGTTATTTGTACCTTATAGATGGGCAAACTTCGTGTGCTGATGTTGTGGATATCGGCGAAACTTCGTAAGATATTCTTAGATCATTAACATTCTGCCAATTGTTTCTCCATAGCTGAATTGCGGAGTTTTTTAACAGATATAGCATGGTCTTGGCGGAGAATGTAGATGGTGGAGATGATCTTGATCTTATTGTGACTACCATGAATGGCAATGTCTTCTGTTTCTCAACCCCAGCTCCACATCATCCACTTAAGGCAAGACTACTATTACATTTGATATGTTTAAGCTTGATTCCTTACACGTTTATCTCTCAAAAAGCTTTCAAGTAATTCATGATTTTCTAGGGTTGGAGATCAACTGATCAAGGAAGAAATAATGTTGCTAATCGCTTCGATCGTGAAGGCATCTATTTTACTCCGTCATCTAGAGCCTTCCGTGATGAAGAAGGCAAGAACTTCTGGGTCGAAATAGAGATTGTTGACAAAAATAGGTTCCCTTCGGGGTCTCAGGCACCATATAATGTGACGGTAAGATTGTTTTATGGTTTTAGGTATCAATATACGTGTCAAGGCACCTTTAGTTTAATCTTTGTTTATTATGATACAAATGCAGACGTCCTTACTGGTCCCTGGTAATTACCAAGGGGACAGAACAATTAAGCAAAACCAGGTATATGACCGTCCTGGAAAGTATCGCCTTAAGCTTCCAACAGTAACTGTAAGGACCGCAGGGACTGTTCTAGTGGAGATGGTTGACAAGAATGGACTCTATTTCTCAGATGATTTCTCGCTTACATTCCACATGCATTACTACAAACTATTGAAGTGGCTTATTGTTCTTCCGATGCTTGGGATGTTTGGAATGCTTGTCATCCTTCGGCCACAAGAAGCCATGCCATTGCCCTCATTTTCACGAAATACCGATTTGTGAAATAGGGATACATTGCACTCTTACACAAGCTAACTCCTTATAGCAAGAAAGATCCAAGGAAATGAGCGAAATGTTTGGGATGTAACAATTCTGTGTAGACCTTAAAGTGTACCATATATCTTTTAGTTGGGTTCACATTTGAATTTTTGAAGATAGGAAAGTAACTCTATTACTGTTTGGGACCCAAATACTTAGTTGTTTCACAGACCTGCTAGATGATGTACAACTTGTTTGAGGCATTTGTAATTAGACTGTAAATTGAGAAATTGGCTCAACAGTGATGAAATCTACTGTCCAAAAAATTTAGTGATCCATGTAACCAAAAGAGATCTATTCGACTCGAAGGCACATGGACGAGCTTAAATGTTTAAGCTAATGCGTGTTAAAAAAATTCAGTTTTCTAGCAAACTACGGTCGCTGCTTTAAGAGCTCCACAATTAAATTGTCTTAGGAGAGCTTGTTTGAACTGATGTGTTTGATAAAAAACTCATGCTTCTCTTGATTGTTAAGTATCTATTTATTACAAGTGACTAAACAAAAGAATAAAGCTGTTGTACATTAGAACAGAATCTTATACCGCTGATGAAGGTATGGCCCATTTTTGCCAATGTGGTTGAAGCATAAGCTAAAGCTTGTCTTGAATTAGCAAATGAAGCATGTCCTGTAGTGACAGATCTGTAATATTTGTAATTGTTCTTATCATCACATGGGTATTACGTGAAGTTCGAAACTGTAAACAGCCAGATTTCTTTTGTTATTATTGAACCTGATAAACTGAGTTACAGAGCTCAATGATGGGCACTTGCCATGGCTTTGGGAATTTCAGAAGCAAATTGGAGTTGGTCTTCAAAAAGCAATAAAATATTATACGGCCAAAAAAACTTTACCTCTGAGGGCATTACATTCTAGTATGTAGTATCTGATGTTCCTGTACAAGATAGAAGCGCATCTTTTAACAGCTTTGTATTAAAAGTTGCCAGTATTTCATGGCAATATGGTGTTTAATAGAACAATACTTGAGATATTGTTATTTGTCAAAATTTTAGAAAATAGAACAACAATTTGCATTCTAGGAAATACTATGTACGATTTCAATACAAACCCAGAAAGTACACCTCTTTTTAAGTATTTCATGGCAATATAGTATTTGATAGAACAAATCATGAGATACTTTCAAAATTTCAGAGAAAATATATAACTGTAATAGAAGCATAGAACAACTATTATGAAGAAAACAGATATCTGAAAGCACGAGAATAAATTTAAGAAGCTTTGTGTAGGAAGAGAACATTCATCATTAATCGAGAACAATAAACTTATATGTTGTTGCAAGCATTTTTTGGTTCAAGTATATCTCTTGAGCTCTTAAGCTGCCTGCTTGGTCATCTTTAATGGATCACTCCTGTTTCACTACTTACTTTTACTCTACAATGGGCACAACTGAATCTGAAAGTACACGTCATCAAACGATAACATGTGTATTGAACTGAATCTCACCTATTCGACCTCTCTTTGCCCAAAGCCTGAAGAATTTTCCAATTTTAACTACACAATAAACTAAACCTCCACCTCTGATTACTATTTTTTAGGCACACGGTCTTAAACTTGAAGCATTTGCACTTGCCATAAAGAGTTTAGATTCAACCTTCACAGTTTATCGGTAGTTGTCGGAATGAGGCAGAGGAAATGAGGCTGCAGAAACTGGAAGAACAAGCTATAGAATTGGAGGTTTATGATAATGTGGAATTCTACAAGAATGTTACATACAGGTATGTGCATTTAGAATTCTATGCTCTTGTTGATGTAAATGTATCTATAATTCTTGCAATATGCCGGTGGGTATTGATATTTCTAACGCTATAAATTAATAGGTTCTTAACAAGGTATAATTGAATAAAGAAACACTCTATGGGATCATGATTTTCATAATTTGACCTACATTTCATGATTTTAAGTCATGGTCGTAGCAAAGAGTTCTCTTTTTGAAACAATAACTTTTTTTGTCATAAAACCGTTCTACAAGGAACTTTGATATCCAAGAGGGAAAGGGGGACTCTATAGCTTGTCAAGTTGTGATTTACATATTCCTATAGATTGCAAGCTCATGGGCTTGAATCCTTAAGCCATACTGCATAAAACATCATTCATGATGGCATTCTGCAATTTGATTTGTAGAACACACCATAATGTAGTGTCCGTCAGTTTCAAAGATGCTTGTGTATTAGTACTAAACGTATCGAAGTTGTCTTTCTTTGAGGGTTGAAATTCTTGAATATTAATCATTAACTTGCAGGGATTTAGGTACCGCAATTGCAGGGCTTGATGCAATGACTGATGAGCATTTTGGCATTAATATTGTAGAATACATGGCAGCAGGAGCAATTCCAATTGGTAGCTTCTTTACCTCAGCTTCTTTATACAGTTCTAATCTTTAATTGTGCTTTTCTGTCAGCATGCAAAAGAAACAATGAACATTGTCTACTAGACATAGTTTTCTTTGCACGTCAATTTCCTAACTGATGAGTTTATAAGGACTTTGTTTCTGACACATATCATACTATCTGCCTGCCTCACAAGCGAGGGAGTACCAAAATGTCCTTGCACATGATTAGTACTGCATATATTGACATTTGTAACCTGTTTATGTACAGCTCCTAATTCGGCAGGACCAAAAATGGACATCATATCGTCAGAAGATGGAAAACAAATTGGATTTCTAGCTCCGCATGTAGAAGAATATACAGATGCTATGTTGCAAATTATAAAGGATGCCTGAAAGTGAGAGGCTGGAGATGGCTGATGCTGCAAGGCAGAAGGCCAGCAGATTTTCCGAGCAGAGGTTCTATCGACGTTATAAAATGGTTATCCAGCGGATCTTATGCCATCCCAAGAAGTATGACACTACATGACCATTTGGCTTATAAATTACTGCTTACTTATAGTATTATATGAGAAAATGTTCCTACAGTTAGTTTTATGAGAATTTCCTAAAGTTAATCTTTAAAATCATGCATTTATTATCTTTTATTTATAAGGGCCCCGCAGGGGCATTAATGATATGTCTTTTTTTTTTTTTTCAGGAAGCCAACAACATGTTGGTGCAGTGGTTGAGCCACTGGTCTCCATTGAAGGAGGTCAGGGGTTCGACTCCTGCGTGTGCGTGAGTTTCTTAGTTTGTATTAGGTTTCCTTTCTGTATTTGTATTTCTGTATTTGTAATGGCCGGGGGTCCTTCGGAAACAGCCTCCCTATTGTATAGGGGCATGGTCTGCGTACAACTACCCTCCTCAGACACCACTTTGAGTGGTATTATAACTGAGTAAGCTAAGTTTTTTTTTTCCAGGAAATTATGTGATGTGTCTTGATTTCACTGGTTAACTTTAAGAAATTTTCCTACAGTTAATTATAGGATCATTAAGCCCATATTATATATAGTCTTAACTGACATTAACTTTCTTTTGTGAGCGTAACTACTCCAATCATCAATATATATATATATATATAGGCAAGTGCTCAATTACAAACCACTTTTAAAATACAAACCTACAAACCAACACTAAATTAATTATATTTCATCTATTCTAAGGTTCCCGCCAAGGGTACCTTCACAAAAAATGCTTAAAATAATTGGCTCTATCCAACAAAAAAAAAAAAAAAATTCTTCCCGTGGAAATGCGAAGCATTTAATACAGTAAACGGATGAGTTAGGTAGTCATGAGGACCGATGGCTCTCGACACACCCGTCAATCGTCTATTGCCTTTACCATTGATTGCCATTCCTTACAACTTTAGAATGATAAAGGCGCGAAGCGCCGTACAAGAAGGTGCGAAGCACCGTTAACCAGTGAAATCCACTGCCACGTCATCACGTGAACAGTGATTTTTTTTTTTGTTGGATAGAGCCAAGTATTTTAAACGTTTTTTGTATTGGGGTACCCCTAGTTTGGTCATTAGATTAGCTTGAAATATTAGATTATGCTTGGTTTGTAGGTTTGTATTTTAAGGAGGTTTGTATTGGAGTAGCCCCTATATATATATATATATATATATATATATATATATATATATATATATATATATATATATATATATATATATATATATATATATATGAGTTGCACTCCATAAAGAACACTTTAAATAAAGAGCAATAAAGAACAGCAATCAGCACCATTCATTTTTTTAACTTCCAGGATTAAAAGATACAAAAGTAATAAAAATTAAAAACATATACGGACATAACATCTCATATACACCAGCATCGAGAAACTCACGCAACAACTCAAATCAAAAATTCGAAGCTCAAAATCCAAAAATCGAAGCTCTTAATCGAATAATCGAAGCTCAACGTCGTAGAATCAAAACACAAATCGATGATTCGAAGCACAAAAAAGCACAAATCGAAGAATCGAAACTCATCGACCTAATTGATTAACGTAATGTTTGTACAACTCAAATCTATGATTAATTTAGTGAAATTACAAAAAATCAGAGTTTCAATCTACTGATTTTAAATAAAAAACGAATTGCATGTTGAAAATTAGGGGTTCGAACTATCAATTTACGATTTGTAACGAAATAAAACTTACAATCTCTTTATAATGTGTAATTTCAGGTGACACCGAAGATATAAAGAGAAATATAAGCTCGAAGATGCATCAACGTATAGGTACAAGTGATTCCCTTGACTTTGCAGCTTAATTTTGTGAATTTAAAATTGAGAAAGTTATGTGTTTATATAATTTACAGTTGATTCTATGTTTGATTCTCTTATTATGATTACTTGTATAATGTTAGTTTTTTTGATTCTATATGAGATGCTAGATTAGTTTGTATATTATATATGTATATCGACTATAATGTTAGTTTGATTCTAGATGAGATGATGTAAGTAGTTTATATATGATCTCTAGTTGTTTTTATATGCTAGTTTGTATATTAGTTGTTTTTATTAAACTAGATAATGATTATATGTTTAAAAGGGCTTTTATTAGAGTACAAGCTAGTGATTCTCACTTAGATTCTCTTTTAATTACAAGTGATTCTCTATTTGATTTAGTTGTTGACTTTGTAGTTTATTTTTAGTGAATTTGAAATTGAGAAAGTTATATGAAAAAATTTTCACATATGTGATTCGATACGAATTTTGTGATTATTTGAGATGCTATATTTCATTCGATGCTATGAAATTAGCGATTATATGTGATGCAACATTAGATTCTATGCTACGAATTTCGTTAACTTGATGAAATTTCATTTACTTTTGTGATTGTTTACTGTATATGTGAATGTAAATGACGTTAGAGTGAGATTCGGTGTAAAAGAGGTTGAAGTGAAATTAGGAGTAAATCTGTCTTATATGTGAATTTATGATATGCTATACAAGTGATTTTATGTTTGATTCTATAATATATGCATACTTTTATGCAATTAGATTTCTATACGAATAGATCTTGTATTTGTAATGTGTTTATACAAGTTCGTAAAGATTCTGTGACTGATTCTGTACTATATACATATTCTTATGTGTTTACGTTATAACAAGTGATTCTATGCTTGATTCTATGATTCAATTAGATTCTATAATATATCGACTGATTAAAGTAGATAATTATTCTCTGCTTAATCCTCCTATATATGCATGGTTATGTCGATTTTGTGTTATACTGATCACATTTTTTAGATGCTACAGTAGATTCTATGCCAAATATGTTCACAGTCATATTTAAGTTAACAGAGTATTTGTTCCTGTAATACGAGAGTCCTAGGTTTGGGTAATGCCAATTTTGGTTACATGTTTTTTTTTTTTTTTGTCATTATGGGATCCGTAAATTTTCAATTCGTATTTAAGAAAAGTATGCATCCTGTTGGATTTCCAGTTTTAGTTCTAATTTTGATTTATTTCCAGTTTTAGTTATAATTTTGATTTGAAGTGTGTAACATTTATGAATTTTTAAAATTCAAATGATGTGCAGATTGGCTTTTCATCACCTGCACAGATTGGGATCATGGATGACCTTGGTCTCTCTTTAGCAGAGGTATCCAGTTTACACTTGACACATATCATGTCACAAATATTGGCTATATTAGTAGTTCAAATATTTAAGTACATGCTAATTTATTGTCTACAAACTTATTTGAATTGAAATTAGAGCGCTGATGTTTTAATGGCTGATTAAAGTAAATTTGTTAGTTAGTGTTGGCTGCACCTTCCTTAGCTGGAAAAAAAATCTTTAAATCTTTCTTTTGCCAAGTCTCTTTAAATCGTAATATACACAAATCTCTTATTTGCAAATATAATAACAGAAGTTAATCAACATATACAGTACATACAAAGTACATTACTGAATTTGGTTCTCCGATGCATATTAGTTTGTCAATTGCTATTCATTTCCTGGTTTCTTCTTTACAGTATTCTCTTGTAGATTTCATCCTTGCAGTACTCACATCTTGGTTTTAACTTTACAGTATTCATTTTTTGGTTCGATAATGACGATTGGAGCAATGTTAGGAGCAATTATGAGTGGGAAACTAGCAGATCTATTTGGTCGGAGAGGTGTAAGTTTGACACGAACTTCCAACTCCCAACAGTTCATCACTTAATGTCAATTTTTTATACATATTTTTTTATCTCAAATTTGTAGGCTATGGGATTTTCAGAGATGTTCTGCATACTAGGATGGGCAGGAATATTTTTCTCAAAGGTTTGTTAAACCCTACACTACCTCGTTTTATGCTTTTATTGATGAGATAGAATCAGCAACTAGAATGCTGTCTTGAAAGCAACTACTTCATTCTAAAATAAGATGATGAATGAAGTTGTCTCGATACATCATTCATAGTATGATTCTTCAGTGGTTATTTACAGGGTCCTTGGTGGCTTGACTGTGGAAGACTGTCAATAGGTTTACAGGTAAATCTCGAACCTCGTTTGTCTTTGTTTCTCTGCAGTCCATTGTATGTATGTATCCTCGGTTGCTTTTTCGACACTCAGATAGATCTGTTTATATCAATTTGACTTTGTAGTTTTTTGAAGAATTTGCTTATTAAATTGTATAGAGTGTTGTTTTATTTGCTTATCAAACACTAGCTCATGAAATTGTTTGCTGGCTTTACTTTAATGAATGAATCCTGTGGAATTAGAATTTGGCATCGAATTTAATGCTCGTGTTTCGAAAAGAATTTCATAATTTATGATAATAATGCTTGTGTTTCGAAAAGAATTTCGTAATTTATGATAATAATGCTTGTGTTTCAAAAAGAATTTTGTAATGTATGATTACAATGATTATGTTAATTGGTTCATCAACCCTAATTATGCTTACTGAATTATTATTTTCCTTGCAATGACTTGGCAGCCACGAAGTTCTTTGCTGAATTAGTATTTCGTGATTGTACGACAACATAGAAGAAACTCATCGAAAAATGGCAATGGATTCAATGAGATGCTATACTAGATTCTATGGTAAATATGATTCAATGAGATGCTATATTAGGTGCTGACACGTTCTTGGAGGTAATTATATTTGTATTTAGATTAATTTGCTCCTGCTCTAAATTAACATTCTTAAGATTCTATGTTTAATCTGTGTGAGTGTAAGTTAGTTGTATAAAGTCTAATCGTTGATACATATTAGATTCTACATGAGTTTCATTTTATGATCCCCACTAGTTAAGTTACTTTAGATTCTACATCAATGTTAGATTCTACTTATCTGCCTAAAAATTGCTTATATGAACTTTATTATAGTTAATTTTACATTCCATGTTAGATGTTGTGTTAGATTCTATTAGTTTTAACTTTTCATTCTCTAGCTATTATCTGAAATTGTGTGTTAAATTCTCATATATTAAAGAACACTCTTATGTAAAGAACGGTAAAAACCACTATGGAATCTATGCTCGATTCTATATAATATTTTAAATGCAATACTACTTTCTGCTCGATTCTATGTTCGATTCTACACTTGATTAAATTATTATTTTAAAAAGTTAAGCCAATACTAGATGATGATTCTCTGTTTGATTCTGTGATAGTTTCTATAACGAAGTTTTTATGGGGACAGGTGTAGTATGTTATTTTGTGAAAAGAGAGCATACATTACATTGTATGCTACAATTGATTGTTTTGATTGTATGGGGACTAGTTGCTTGGTGCCCCTGCGGGACCTTTTAATAGATGATGATGACGACGATATTGTAAATTTCATTCTATGATAGATTCTATGTTAGTTGTCATTAGTTTGCATTATTGTGTAATAGATTATATGTTATTCTTCTGTAGTCTATGATAGAATCTTTAAGGTTGCAGTGTTTGATAGAATTTGTAAATTTATTTTTCTAAGTTTAGTGCATCTGTAGACTTGCAATTTTTGCTGCTTGCTATTTTATCCTCTGAGAAATGATTGATAGGATGAATTGTAAGTGGTCACTTAAATATCAAAAGCATAGGCAACCGTTGTGGTTTGGTTGATATTTGGTGTTAAAGCACAGTGCAATGTCTGTGATATATCTAGCGAAGCTAATAGTGCTGATAGAAGATTTGCTTAGAACCCTTTTAAAGTGAGGCGTGCTGATGGGAGATTTGCTTGGAACCCTGTTGAAGTGAGGCACCTTGTTATTATCTGTCTTTTGTCAAGTGTGTCATATATTCACTTTAAAACTTCCAGTTTCTATTTTTATCCTGGTCACTTCTCTCCAAATCAAATAGTTTATCTAGTTGGTTTCCAAAAGGCTTGAGAGTTGAGCCTCAAGCAGCAGGTCCTCTGTGATCGGATAGTCCTTGTTTTTCGCAAGGTTGACTTTTAGTATTTTTCTTTCTTTCTTGGTCCTTAGCCTTTCTGTTCTTTCTTATCGTGCGCACAAACTGACTATAGCTCAATAATCGTTTTATCAAGTAATTTCACTACAATTTTGGTTTAAAAACGAAAAAACTTTAATAAATGTTGGAGAATGAACACCTGAATAATGTGGGAAAATACCGGGTTTTTAAATCAGTACCATTACCTTTCCACTATGATGAAGACGAGGACAAGGAAGGATGACTTGTGTTAAGAAAATTTCGTTTTGTGCTCGTGTTGTAAGAGAGCAGCATATTTTGTAGATTTTTTGTTTGCTTGGTATAAACTTAGAGGTTGTCAATTATTGTCATTTGTATATATGTACATATGTTGAGATGGAAATGTAAAGTTAAAGACACTATTGGTCCACTGGTGTATATATTATATACACCTTCGTCTTTGAATTCGAGACTGCCAGTTCCAAGGTTCCATGGCTTAATTGATTAAAATCCGTGCTAAAGTAACAAGTCTGAATTGAAACCTGATTCTATATGCATGATTTCATGAACATCATTGTGGTTCTGAGTTTTCAATATTACATACGTGCCTTGCGTATGTGAGATATGTTTGAGATTTGTTTTTACTTTTTAGAGTCATTCATATTTTGATGGTGGGTGTCTGGTATCATAGATTTTTTAAGCAAATGGAATGACTCTCTTGAACTAACTGTGCATATCTAAAACTGCAGATATACGTGTGAAGGAGCCCACGTTGGAATCATTGTGCAGGTTAAATATCCAGCTATGGCTGCTGTGTTTAGATTTCTAGTATTTTCCTCAAATATTTAAGTCACTACAGATTTTCGTTTTCCTTTTTATCTATAGAGGAAAGAAGCAGTACGAGCCACCAAGATACATGAGCATTAATACCGCGATTGAGCAGCTCTTGGAGGTGGAGCAAATACGTGGAGGATCAGGTTGTTCTTTTTTGACACTAGAATTTGTTTTCATCAATTATTAATGAGTTGTGTCAAGTGAGATTATAAATATATGTAACTGGCCATTTGTTTTGTTTTTTCTACTTCCCGATAACTCATTTTGCAATTTCTAGAGTTAAAAGCAAGTGATTTGTTAAAAGAACAGCAGAAATCAAATGAACTGATCTTTGTTTTGTGATTTGTAGCATATACTGAAGACACTACATGCGTTGGACTTGCCCGACTGGGAAGCGAAGATCAGAAGGTTGTTGCAGGTTCATTGAAGCAACTACTCTTGGTTGACTTCGGTCCACCTCTGCACTGCCTTGTCATAGTAGGCAAAACTCATCCAGTGGAAGAGGAAATGCTAGACTTTTATACAGTGCCAGGAATTCCAGATCAAAGTAATTAGGAATGAGCGGTAAACAAGATTAGATTCTTGTGCGTGTGATTTTGTTTTCATACCAAAATCTTACAAATTATGAAAAGTGATTTGTTAAATGTCCCAAGTTTTAGTAAGCTGCAAAAATTCATTCTTTAAAATGGCCTATGTGGCATGTTTTAAGTTTTCGGAATAGAATATATATCTTAAGAGTAAGCAATTTATGTGTTTCGTTTGCATGGATATAAATGTTGTAATCAGACCTTCAGTAATCAATCGTTCCAGAAACATTGATTGAACTTTATTAGTTTAACAGGTATAGCAAAAAAAATCTGTTTAAAATATATAATATACATATACTGCAAAAATGTATACTTCAAAACTAACAATGACTTGATAGAGATTCATAATCATCGGTAGAGGACCATCAGTAATAAGATGCTTAGACAAGGCAAACAATATGGAGGAACAAAGAACCCTGAACTGCAGATGACTGAAACTTGTATTGAAGGGGGCTAAAATGCCTATATAGCCTCTAATGCCTGGAGAACATCAGCCTTCAAGTCACAAAAATCTTCAAGACCAAAACTACAGCGAACCAGATTGTCCTTAATACCAAATTTTGCCCTTTCTGACTGGGCAAGATCCCTGTTAAGATCATACATATATAGCATTTTAGCTGGAATATAAGTGCTTAATCCATTTACCGAACAATTATTAACCATAAAAAAAGTTGCAAAAGAATCTAGTATAGTGATCAATATCTTATGAAGAGGAGTATACCAGTATGACATGATCGCAGGCTGATCTACAATGCTCTCACAGCCTCCAAATGAAGGGGCAATGTAAGGGATCTTCAGGGCATCAATAAACTTCGCGGTGGTCATCAAGTCCCCATCAATCTACATAAAGATGCAGTATACACCACCAAGGACTGAGAAATTTGCTGAAAACTCTAAATCCAACACCACCAAAACCAGTCATTTGTCGGGTGGCAAGATGATGCTCAGGATGATTAGAAAGGCCAGGATAATATACGCAACTCACCTGTAGAAACTTAATGTCAGGTATTCAAAGGAATGACGGCTGTTTAACCCTAGGTAGTCAAAACCATTCACATGAGCATAAATTTGAGAGTGTATTGCATGAAATTATTCACAGGAGCATAAATTTGAGAGTAAATTGCATGAAAATTATCCATCAGCCTACAATATTTGCATATTAACCTTGCCACTTATTCACCTTTTCATTGTTACCAAATAACAGATGCAACTCATAAACCAAAACTACAGATATCTAAATTTGTTGGTAGGACTAAGCATCTTCGCACCATAGAATGTTTGTTTATGAAGCACTTTAAAATTACAAGTAAAAAAGTTACTAACTTTTAGTGTTTGGAATCTATCAAGGTCATATTGATTTGGGAATGGAAATAAAAGTTTACAGCTAAACAGCTGTTATCAAGCTCAAGTATAGTTCATACTTCATACAGAATTCATTCGTTAGCAAAGAGGGATCCCGAGCAAGATGTAAACACTAATTTTCAGCACCAAAATTTGATACAAGAGCTGAAAGCTCTTCACCAGCGATTTTAAAATAAAAAAAACCTTCATTCCCCAAAATAAATCTACCTTTGGATGTGCCTCTAAAAGTCTAGCCATCTTTAGTGCTGTTGCATTTTGTTGCTGTACACGAAGATGCAATGTCTTCATTCCTCGAATGATCAAGTATGCAGCATTCTGCGTAAACGAAAATAATCAAAAAGGAACTTCTAACAACTCATCTTAGCCAGCATGAGACTTTATTTGTTCTCTTCGTCTTAAAACAATTTTTTTGAAATATTTGATATTCTTTTAATATAACTTTGAAAAACAAAAATTTAGAAAATGAATCAAAGGACTCACAGGATTAAGAGTACCACCCATCATGTTATGAAGTGTTCTAATGGAAGCCAAAAGCCTCTCTGAACCACTAATGCATCCTCCAAGGACCTGCAGCAAAGAAAATCATCAGGTCCTACACGCCGATTTTTCGAATTTCGAGCTAATGTTCTCTTTTAGGGACAGTTAGGGTCTTTTACGAACACACTTACATCATTATGACCAGCAATATATTTTGTTGCAGAATGCAAAACAATATCAGCACCAAGGCTAAGCGCCTTTTGGTTCAAAGGTGTTGCAAATGTTCCATCCACACAAACCAATGCTCCTTTACTATGACATAGCTTTGAAACCAACGCAATGTCTACACACCGGAGAAAAGGATTTGTTGGTGACTACGAACAAAGTCAGAAATGCCAATAGCTGAAAAGAGGAAAAAAAGGCAAGAAAATTTATGATTTAGTACAGTATGTACTTTATTCTTGTCCAATGCAGATTCCAAAGCAGAAACATCAGCTGGATCAATAACAGTGGCCTGCACAAAATTTGAAGAAAACGATTTCAGGGCATAGGAGACTGTGAAAAAGAAGAATAACCTTATCACAGACTGAGGCCTTAGATGGTATCAAACAACATAAAAAAGGACTGATTTGTAAGCATGCCCTCACTCAAATGCATTTATCAACAATGAAAATCAACTTAAAAGGCATAAAAATGCCAATGCAAAAGTTAAAAAATAAGAAACAAAAATCTAGCAATACTTTTACATAACTAATCCTTTATGTATCCTTAAACTTCATGGACTTGGCACGCTGAGCCCAAAGCTTTCCACTAACAATAACCTAATAACCTAGGAAAAGGAATAGAAATTGAATGGAATGCAAACTAACATAGAATCTAATGTGGAATCAAAGAAAAAAAAACACATTTGACATTTTAAATGAATTGACAATGCTGATGAGCTCCTTGAAAGCTTTTTAGAGACCTTCCCTGAAGAACCTGCTCAAGTTCAGTTGCAGTTGCTGACAGCCACAGTCAAACTATTTCTCAAGAAACCTACTGAAGGCCCTCAGCAGATGATTCAGGTTGTCTTGAACAATGCTATAGTTGAGACTGACAATCCAGATTTACGAGATCGTGCATACATATATTGGCGCCTTCTTTCAACTGATCCTGAGGCAGCAAAGGACGTTGTGTTGGCTGAAAAGCCTGTGATAAGTGATGATTCAAATCTCCTTGATCCATCTCTTCTTGATGAGCTTCTTGCCAACATAGCTACATTGTCCTCTGTGTATCACAAGCCCCCAGATGCATTTGTAACACGAGTAAGAACTCTTCAAAGAACTGATAAGTAGTTCTTAGTAGTTCTTAGTCTGTCCATTTCTTCTTCCCTTGAAGTTTTTTTGCTTAAATATAATATCAGTGTTCAGACCTCCAATTTTTGTAGGTGAACCGTGAACGATGTATTCGAATAATTAAATTTCTTGTTACAGTTATAATGAATTATTGTAAATTTGGCCTAAAAAAACAATAATAATAATGTTCAGACCTATCCTAAAAAAATGTATATAAAAAACACAAAATCATAGTGATTTTCCATTTTTTTTTGTCATGAAATGATTTTATATTTAATCTACATACAACAAAGTTGTTTATAGAATCAAATGTCATTATCATACAAACTCCGACACTTTATATACAGATTTTTAACAAAAATTGAATTATAAAAGTTCAAAGTAGCTCATACCAAATAGAGTAGAATCTAGCATAGAATCAGTTTAATTATAAAAATCCTCAAAATGCTAAAATTCCAAGTCACAAAAGAAGTGCTTACAAGTTGAAAATCACCAGAATGCAAACTAACATAGAATCTAATCTAATGTAGAATCAAAGTCAGAAACGCAATAAAATACATAAAATAGAGATGTTAACGATTTTCTATTCAAACTAAATAAAACAGAGCTGTTTATAGAATCAAATGTCATTATCATACAAATTTTAACACTTTATATGTAGAACCCTTAACAAAAATGAAATTATAAAAGTTCGAAGCAGCTCATAACAGCCAGAGTAGAATCTAGCATAGAATCAAATTATAATAACATCTAAAAACGACAAAATTCAATTTATACCCCATAAAAACATATTTGATAAATTCAACAACAAAACTAAAAACTTACGAACCTGATGAGCATTCAATCATATTAGTAACAGTAAGTCCATGATTAGGCAACAGAGCATGATTTGAAGAAGAAGCCATCACGGAATATCGATAAATTCAGCTTAATTGTTGATGAATATAGAGATCAGAAGGCGTACATCGATCCATATGAACTAAAGAGAGATCGATAAATTTGTATGTATATGTGATGTACATACAGTTGCAATAACCAAGGGTGTTGCCCTGTATATGACAAGCTAAAAAACTTAGGTTTTAAATATCACTCCAAAACATAATATAAAATAGTATTTTATTTTTTTTTATTTTTTTTTTGGATTCGCTATTGCATCTAACGTTAAAGGGTCAGATTTTTTTTTTGATCTGTTGAAACGCGACTTCGTAAGGTGTTTTGGAAGAAACGCTAATGGAAGTTTGGTTTTGAAAGGCACAACGCCACTTTATGTGGCGTTTGGGTGTTTTTACTTTTTTTTTCTTTTTTTTTTTTTGTTTTTTTGTTTTCTTCTAAATATATATTTGTAAAAAAATATTAAAAAACTTATTTCTAAATGGTCAATTAAAATATAAATTTATATTTTTTAAAGTTCGTATATGTTTTGTTCGTCGTTCTGAATATTTTTAAAACCCAAAATGGAAATGTTGAATCGCTAAATTTAATTAAAATTGTATTTTATAAATTTAAAAATTGAATCCGGCGGCTTGATTTTTAAACGCTAACATAAGTTAAGGTTTAGGGTTTAGGGTTGTAAACAACCCTAAACCCTAAGTTTGCATACGGTTTATTCATCGTTCCGAATATTTCTAAAACCCAAAAAGGAAACGTTGAACCCTTAAAATTAATTGTTGAACCCCTAAATTTAATTAAAATTGTATTTTTTTAAATTTAAAAATTTTAACTAAAAAATTTAATCCGGCGGCCTGATTTTTAAACGCTAACGCGTTTAAAAATCAGGATAAGTTAGGGTTTAGGATCTAGGGTTTACAACCCTAAATCCAAAACCCTAAGTTCGTATACGGTTTATTCGTCGTTCTGAATATTTCTAAACCCAAAACGAAACTGTTGAACCCCAAAGGTTAATCGTTGAAACCCCGAGGGAATACAGCTAAAATTTAAAATTTTTTAATTTTAATTTTACATTTTAAAAACTATAATTGAATATTTCTAAAACCCAAAATGGAAACATTGAACCATAAAAGTTAATTATTGAACCCATGAGAAAATGCAAAAAAAAAAAAGTTACAAAACGCCACATCATGTGGCGTTCCCCCGAAAAGACCACATAAATCAGCGTTGCCTGACTTGTCTTTCCAACGCTTCCAATCCAACGCTAGACTATACAGTGTTTACATATTAAAAAAAAATAATGCTCAAAATGCTAGACGCATTCACGTTTGTTTAAAAAAAAAAAGAAGAAGAAGAAACGCTAGACGAAGTTGTGTTTTGAAGTGATATTTGGTGCCAAGTTTTTGAGCTGTGATATTTACGACCATTTAACTTAAAATTGTGATATTGGGGGCATTTTCTCAATAATTAATTACTCTGTATACGGTTGATTAACAATTATAACCACAACCGTTAGATTAAAAGTAAAATGAACGGCCTAGATTAGAAATAAGTGTTCTTTATTGTTCTTTATATAAGTGTGTTCTTTATGGAGCAATGGCCTATATATATACAAAGGCCATTGATCCATACAGAACACCCTTATATAACAAACAATAAAGAACACCTTAGATCTAATAGATCCAACGGCCCCGCCAGGAGCACCTAATACAAAAAGTTGTTATTTTTTTACCCCTATCCATCAAGCAAAAAAAATAAAAAATAAAAAAAATTACTGTTCATGATGACGTCATGCTGACGTCAGCAGTGACGTCATCATAAACAGTAAAAAAATTATTTTTTTGTTTTTTTATTTTTTTTGCTGGATGGATAGAGAGTAAAAAAATAACTTTTTGTATTGGGTGCCTTGACGGAACTCTTATATTAGATTAGATATGTGGTATTCTTTATTGTTTGTTATATAAGGTGTTTGTTATGGAGTGCAACTCTATATACATATATATATATATATATAGGACTGGAAAACGGATAATACGAATATGAATACAGCCGAATCCGGATCCGTTTTTTACAACCGTATCCGTATCCGAATCCGGGAATATCCGAAAAAACTTTATCCGGATCCGAAATCGGCAAATATTTTCCGGATACGCATAATATCCGGATCTGAATCCGTTTTGCAAAAAAAGAATTTTTTTTGTGAAATTTGCATTATTATAAAAAATAGGCATATTTTGCAAAAAAAACAAAAACAAAAAAACAGGCATATTAAAGAGATACTCGGTTCTAATTTACAAATTACAAAAATCATATACATTATCCAAATTTGCATATGCAAATTTATATCAAAATAGCTTCATTACACATCATTGTCTCTAAATAACTTGCAAATTCATCAAAAATAAGTGGGCCTATAACTATAAGTGTGTGTATAAAAATATATAAATGGGCTTATAACTATAAATGGGTTTAAAATATATAATTATATATTATATATATTAAAAATATATTATATATAATTACTTTCGGATACAGATATTTT
Organism: Saposhnikovia divaricata; assembly: GCA_036435485.1. Classification (NCBI taxonomy): domain Eukaryota; kingdom Viridiplantae; phylum Streptophyta; class Magnoliopsida; order Apiales; family Apiaceae; genus Saposhnikovia; species Saposhnikovia divaricata. Next base: position 138,088,077 of record CM071600.1, read on the forward strand.
CGGATACGGATGCGCCTATATCCATATCCGTATCCTAAACTCTCGGATTCAGATACGGATAATATCCGATTGACTCCGGATACGGATAATATCCGCTTTTTTCCGGATACGAATACAAATATTTCGGACGGATATCGGATTTTTCGGATTTTTTTTCCAGCCCTATATATATATATATATAATATAGGGAGCTACTCTAGTGAGAAACTCTTAGAATGAGAACATAGTCCCCAAAACAAATCATCAAAATTCAGCAGAATCATTAAATCATAAAAAAAATATTATTTTCCACCGCCACGTCACTGCTGACGTAAGAATGACATCACTGTTGACATCAGCATGATGACATACACCCCACCCCACCCCACCCCACCCCACCCCACCCCACCCCACCCCACCCCACCCCACCCCACCCCACCTCACCCCACCTCACCTCACCTCACCTCACCTCACCTGAAATCAGTAAAATACACCTTCCAAAATCACTAAAATACAAACACCCACTCCCACCCCCACCCCACCCCACCCCACCCCACCCCACCCCACCCCACCCCACCCCACCTGACCTGAAATCAGTAAAATACACCCCCCAAAATCACTAAAATACAAACACCCCCACCACCACCCCCCACCCCACACCCCACTCCACCCCACTCCCACCTGAAATCAGTAAAATACACCCCCCAAAATCACTAAAATACAAAGACCCCCCACCACCCCCCCACCATGTCATGTCGTATGCAGAGTAATTGACACCTCCCCATGTGTGGCTCTTATACTACCCTATAACCACATCATCAAGTTGAATGGGCCTCATTGATCGGAGAACTTTGACCTGAGACCCAATAATCACATTATTTAATAACATTCAAAGGACAACTTATACATTATCTCTTTATCGCTGTTAAGAAATTACTTTTTCGTTCCTGATATCTTCTGCATCCAAACTGACAGGTGTTTCTACGGCAAAGTGCCAAAATTTGAAGCAGATGGTTTTGCATTATGTATCTGACTATCCCATAGTTATCGAAGTATCTGTAAAACACGAAGGTGCATAACAAACTCAAGATTTTAAAAGATGCTACAACAGACCTACTCAAGAAGATAAATTACCCTCCCCTGCCTTCACTGCCAAAATCTTCAGAAAATATCAGCTGCACAATTCTTATAAACTGTCTAGACCATAAGGTTCAAATATAAGGTTGGAAAAATCGAAGGACAGAAAGATTCTCCACAAGCTCTTTTACAAGATAGTGATCTATCCTGTTAAAGAGGAGAAAAGATATTATTAAACCAAATCCTAATTGTTTATAAGCAAAAACTAGCATCATCATAAAGGATTTTACCTGAATATTTGATCTTCCTCCAGATACTGTTTGAGAGCTGTTGTCAGTGTAGCAGAGGATTCAGAATCCCGACCAAACGGTTTCTCTACAATGACCCTTGTCCAGCCATTTGCAGAAGATGCAGATATGCTTGCAGATTACAGCATTTATAAATATAAAAATGATTGGTGAATTGATAGATAAAAAAGACGGTTGGCAATTGTTCCAGCCTACAAAGCAGACCAAATATGTCAAAGGAAAGGTTAACCTTTAACATGTAGATGTAGGTACATTATAGACAATTTAATATTAATAGAACTTATAGAAGTAATACTTCTTAGTAGAATAACAAAGTTGAGTAACGATTTATAAACTGTAAACAAAAATATATGTCCTTTTAGAAAGATACACTACTGCCTTATGGAAAGATTTTTATGTAGTTCACATAATATTTTTAAACTAGATTTAATGGGGTACAATTTTAAGAGAGAACCTTCACTTTCTAGATTAAACACTAGACATTTTAAATCCAGAGTAAACAGACATCTATTATAAAGTTGTTACTCTAAAAGAAATCTAAGAACTTGAAAAAATCAAGTAAGCATTCGTTGTCCATGTATTATAGCTAATTGCCCTCATATTGTATAGCCAGAGACGGCATTAGAAAATATATCTTTAGCTATTTTAACTAGTCTGTGCTTTATTAGGCAGTTAATTCTTGGATTGTCATTGTCGAAACATTTATAAAAAAAATAGTGAGCAGCTAAAGATGCCTGCTAAATAGTCGTATTCAAATTTCTAAACATCCATCAGGGCCATTTAACTTGTATGACTGGCTACACATCTGATTATAGGTACAATCCTCAGGAGTGCATACTTAAATATTAAAACAGCTGAATTGAGGACTGTGACCCCATTACCTACTTTATAAATAGTTAGGCACAAAATGGGGCTTAAATATCATTAAACCGTTGATTTCACCTAAAAATTTCAAAGATTAAGAATACCAAAACAGATAGCTAGACAAGTAAAACATATATTCGAAAGTGAATTTCAGCTCCTTCTCTAGGACGAGAAGTCATATCATCTTCCACTAGCCTAAAACTAAAGTGCTGATGATTTTCTAAACCTTGAGTGCCATTACCACATCTTCCTTCAGTCTTTTTGTTAAGATAAAAAAAGTTGGCACACTTCCATATCTAACCTACCCTAAGGTTTATGTGATTAATATGTTCTAAACCTCAAGCGTTACCTCATGTTCCTTCAGTGTTTTGTCGAGTTCGGCAAAACTGGCTTCAGAATCATATTGACCACAATGATAGAAGCATCGTTTCAGGAATTGTTGCATCTCTTCCCCACAGTTTTCCCTGTAAATCGTATAAATCATATGAAAGTAATTATTCGTCAACTTTGATCACCTTGTAAAATTCTAAAGACTATATAATCTTCAAAATGTATGTGTACAAAACATAAAATTCAAAGACCTGTAATAACGCACAGAAGTTCTTGTTTGGCTATAATGTCATTATCAAGATTAAAAAAATAATCAATTACTGGGTAAGAGAATATTTAGGCTGTCCTGACCTTTTATCCATCCTGCAAGTGAGGGTCTTGCTAACCAAGTCCCTCAGTTCAGCATCAGTCATCTTACTTCGGGCATAACCAAATACAGTGAAGTGCTGGAACAAGAAATTAAGCAAGTGTAGATGACTAAATTAGTAGAATGAAATTGGAACCTCAATACCAGACACTAGAAAAAGAGTCAAGATACAACACAAACCTCAGGTAGGCAGTTCTCGTAGTAAAGTGCAAAAAGTGCAGGAAATATCTTTGTTGAGATCAAAAGGAGTGATGCCTTTGGACTCCTGACGAGGCGCAACTGATGAATTCGCACCCTTGACTTTCTTGAGAGGAGTTTCGTTTTCAATACGAGTCACTGTTGTGGATATTGCACCTATTTGATTACATGAAATTCGATTATAAGAAAACAATAAAGACCAAACTTGTAGATGACAAGAAACCCAATTGAATCATCATCCGTTGCACAAAGATTAAACAGTTATGCTAAACTAGTGATAAAAACTAAAAGCAAACAGTAAAGAGCAAAGTAAATTTGATTTATAATAAAGAGAAATTGAAACTCGAAAATGATCAAGGAGGAAACAGAAAGATAATCAGTAGCAGAAAGATTATACATTTATGTTAAAAGTGATTATAAAAATACGAAACGATTAAAGAGCAGAGGGGGGGGGGGAGAGAGAAGCTAACCATCTTGGGATGCAGCAGGAGTGATGGAAAAAGAAGGGTTATTGGAAATGAAAGTAAGCTTGTTGAATTGTGGGTTGGGAGAAGGCAACGAAACGATGACGTGGTGTTGGTGGTGATGATGAATCTTGTGAAAGAGTGAAAAAGAAGAAGAAGAAGAATAGGAGGAGCGAGCTAAAGAAAGGGTCGCCATTTGATATTGTTCCAATCCATCTCTTGTTTCACAATGAATTTGTTGTATCGAATGGGGGTGTTGAGAAGAAAGAGGGAGACTAACTATAATACTTCGGAGAGTTCGAGGGGGGGTTGAGGCCTTGCTCCCGAGTTTTTTAAGGAGCGAAACGAAATGAATGTAAGAGGAAGCGAGTGGAAAGGAAGTAATTTGAAAAATTGTAGAGCGAAATTGATCTCATTAACATGCTTTCGAGTTGAAAGGAAGCATGTAAATGATTGTCAAGTTATAATTGTAAGTTATAATTCAATCCTTAGATATAAAATGTTTTCATTTAAATGATAAACGTATATTTATAATATCAAATGTTTTTAATTCACTTGCTTTCACTTGCATCCCAAAAATGGAGTGAAAGTTTTGGGAAGAAAACTTATAAAACTTTTATCCTCAATCACTTACTTTCTTCCCTAAAAAAAACTCGGAAGCAAGAAAGAAGTGAAAATTATGTATTTGCTTTCACTTTCACTTGCTTTCATTCCAATTCAAAACTCGGGAGCAGGGTGTGAGTCTCCGAAAGGCCACACCGCCGATGCATAACAAACACCTTTCAACCCCCCTCCCTACAGCTACAGCTCTACAACTCTACAGCTACACTACAACAATATGCCATAGCTGCGCTCTCTTTTTTATATTATTATTATTATTATTATTATTATTATTATTATTATTATTATTATTATTATTATTATTATTATTATTATTATTATTATTATTATTTGATATGGGCTAAAAGTAAGCTTTAAAGACACATTTAATTTAATGTGGCATTAAATAAACCTAGATTGGTCTAAGGTTATAGCCCATTAATGAGGCCCAAAATCCTAATTAAAGTAATAAATTCGTAGTTGATAAATCAACAAATAAAAGACTCCGTTATTGAGTCCAAAAAGGAACCAATTTATTCAAGGAGTAGCCCCCAAGACATACGAGTCCAATAGGAATCAGTCGTTCTCATGGAAGGATCCAGAATTCTATCTAAAGTGGGTAACTTGTCCACCAAGACACCAAACCTATCCTAATTCCAAGACACCCATTGCCTATATAAATGGCCTGATCCCTCATTCTCTAAGGGAAAAAACTTTTTTGGGCACAGCTCCCTACGTCACTTGCGTTTTAGGCTTAATCCTCGAATAAGGACATACAAGCCACTACGTCCTTGGTGTGCCCCTGCCGCCATAGCCCCCGAGGGCATCACCAAGAACTACGTTTTGGCTTGATTCTTGATATTCATCAAGGTACGTAGGCATCTTGTTGAGACCGAGTTAGTCCCCGACAACAAGAACAGCCACCATTAAAGCTCGAAGCTCTTAATCCCTAGCAATCAATTCACGAATTCATTACACCCTACTTTTTATTCCACAACATTTGGCACCGTTTGTGGGAAGAAGACGTCAACCATGGAAAATACACGGATATAAAAAATGGATATGACGATCCACCCGCCTCAATACGCGTTCCGACCACCATTGTTGGAATTCAGCCAACGCATATTACTATTCAGATGTTGAACCCTCTAGGAACAGGAATTTAAACGAGTCTCCAAAGAGCTGGAGTCCAAAGAACAATTCTAAACTCTCTAGGGGCGGATCCCCAATCCTAGGCATGGCTATACCCATAATAGGCTAGCATGATTAAAAATCTCTACCATGGTACTTCCACCACTAACAGCTTAGAACCCAAGTTATGAGCTCCCACCCCAACAAGGAGATGTTTTGCCCCGTATTTGAGGCTTGGAACCTCTACATGTAGCAGGAGGGAGAAGTCTCGATCGTGCAATAATAATGATGAAAGAGCAATCGGATTAATGATCCACTACCCATGACTTCCATTCAGGAACGACTCCCCCAGAGACGCGTCTCCAAGGGGTGATCCCCAAGGGGTGACCCGAAATCCACTAACTCAAGGAGTGAATCCCCAATTACTGATGGTGGTCTCACCTCTGGCTAATGGAGCACAAGGAGCACAGATCGCCACCACCATCGTGCTAATCCCAATAATCAAAACCCCGTTTATGGGTTATCACCGTTCCCAACTGCTGATGGAACCATTTACGCTCATCAATCTACTCATGAGAAGTGTGTGCCTTAATACATTGAAGGCTTGGTCCCTTGTTGGAAGACACCAAAGTTTCTCTGGATCACGCTAAAGATGACTTCTCGTCTGAAGAAGATGAGAAAGAGGACGTCCATTCTAGCGAGAGACGTTAAGGTAGGAAGCCCGTTAGAGGAGCAGGACGTTTTTAACCCCCGAGGGACTCAAGGAACGGCTCTCTAGGCCATAGAAGAAAGGATTTGGGGGCTCAAATTACTAATTCGCAGTAGCCGGCTGTGGGTTCAATGAATTCAGGGACGAATCCCTTCTGGATGGTGGTGTTGCCCATCTAGCACACCGTTGGGACTAGAGATGTGCATCTCTAGTCATCGATGAACTTATGTTCCCACTAATGGATATCGTTCATCGATGGTAGAAGTGACCAACAACACGAGGCATACGCGTCTCAATGCATTCAAGGCCTAGAACGCCAATGAAGGAGTCGTGATTTCTCCGGACCCTATATTGTTAACGATTTATCATCCACTGATGAAGATAACTATCTCAGAATGAGAACCAGGCAAGGAGCTCGAAGGAGGGTTAGGGCCTTCTTAGCCCCGAGGATCCAAAGGATTGGCTCCCGAGACTTCAGGAGGGAGGATAATCGCTCATGAAGCACATATCCAAAAATTAAAGAAAGATCTGGAAGTACAATAGGCTAGGTAGCCCCCAAGGGCTAGGATCCCCCATGTTATTAATTTGAGTGATACCCCTATGAGGAGAAGGGTTGATACACAAAGGGCTGATCCCGATGACTCGATGCCTCTAGGAGATCATGATGATCCAATCTTGTCCTTCACCAATGAGATAATGAATGCTCATATCTCAAGGAAATTCAAGACGCCCACTATCGAGGCGTGTGAAGGGGCAAGAGATCCCACTAATCATGTGAGGACATCCTCCAATGTACTAATTTTAACCCGTGATTGACGCAATAAAGTGTAGGGCGTCCCCTCAAACCCTGGGGGGCATGACACAATGATGGTATAGTCGGTTGCCCCCGAACTCAATCAGCTCTTTTAAAGGACTAGGAAGGGCATTTATCGGCTCGTTTATTGATGGAAAGTTCAAAGAAATCTTTTACATCCCCATGAATTTGGAACAAGGAAAGAATGAATCCTTGAGGAATCACATGAAGCGAATCACCATGGAAGCCTTGAAGGTCCCGAACCTAGATGATAGAGTAGTCATCAAGGTAGAGGAAAGTGTTGGTCCCGGAGTATTGCAGAAGGGGGGTTGAATGCAATACTGATAAATTCAATCTTTACTTCAACAACAATAATAAAGATTCTAATCTATCAGTATATGAAATGCAAACACAAGTGATATCTCAAGATATTCTCACAAAATAAATGTTTTATTTATTTTGCGAAGTGTTGCTACAACCTTGAGAAAAAGTGTTTTCTCAAGCTTCGGTTTCTTGAGTGATTACAATGAATATGAATACACGAATACTTAGAAAGAATGAGAGACGATTCTCTATGTAGACTAATTTGCTCTAACATCTCTATCATATGGGTTGTGGAGCTGCTGTCATTTTCAAGTGGCAACTCCTTACAATTTGCACACCCATGTGACTTTCCTAAATTGCTATACAAACAGAGTTATCATAATATGTAAAGCAACCTAGATTCTATCTAATTCAAGCTAATACAATTCTAGTAGATGTGGATTTGTCATACTCTTTGAATTGACGAGCTTGTCTTGTGATCTCTCAAGCTTCTGTCGTAGTCTTGCAGGTCTACTACAATCTTTGACAAGTTGCAACGAATCTGTTTCTTGAACATCTAAACTGTCACGGGTTTGACTGAGATAAATCCCCAGTTCAAATAATTCAGTGAGATAGTAACCTTAACCGCCAAGTCTGCTGTCAAGAGAATATTCCTTGGTTGACAGTATGAGTCCCCGCCAATGTTGCTGTCGGGATTCCAGATGTAACGCCCCGACTTCCCAATACACATAACACTTAGTAATTAAGCATGCTCTCAATTATTGGAATTAATTAAATAAAATAGACTTTAATACAAGGGAATTTTAGAAAATTTCGGTATGAAGTATTCGTAATTCAGACTATCCACCTGTAATTCGAACCAACCAAATTTCATTCTACTACCAAACAACAATTCCAACTTTTAAGAACACTAAACACAAGTTCACCCTGATAACAAAATAATAAGACATAATATAGCAACCCCACTACTAACCCGGATCTCTAACAGGTAGTGGTATGAAACAAACAACTACTAACTAAGTTATTACATTACAATACTAAATCCTTAATCAAAAGTTACATACACTCCACAAATATAAATACATCTAGCTGCCACTATTACATCTAATCTTGACGGTTAACCAAAAGCCTAACCTGATACTGGAGCTGAACTAGTACCTAAGATCCACAACTCGCACTTCTTCTGACAATGCCTTAATATGTACCACCTTCTTTCTTAACTGAAAAGGGTTATAAACAACAAAAAGTGAGCCAAATGCTCAACAGGTAACAATATAGATGCAAAGGAATCAACAATAGAAATATGGATACAACAATATAAGAATCATTCTTTGAGCTCTTCCAAAATTTTACAATCTATAATCCACTTCCAAAGGTAAGGAGAAAGAGAAAGAGAGAGAGAGAGAGCAATCAATTCTCTTTTTATATCATATTACCACCTTTAAAACATTTCAATTAAATTAAGCTTTTTATTAAAACCGGACAATACGGGTGATCAGCCACGTAATGTCCCCATACCAGACACTAGGTCCCTCTGGACTTTGAAAATTGGGTTCCCAATTAGGCAACACATTGGCCTCTATTACTGGACTAGGACCACCCTAGCCTCTTACGCCAAATTAAAGTGCTAGACTAGGACCACCCTAGCCTCTTACGCTAATTTAAAATAATTAATTAAATGTCCATAAAATAAAGCAAGTTTCGATGAATGGAATTCTTATGCAATAATTTAGAGCAGGGGATTATTCTGTTTAATTTCAATAATAAGTGACTAAAAGTCAAGTAAGCAATCCAATTTAATTGTATAAGGTTCGCAAGGTAGGGTTCAAGTGTGATTCATAAGTATCTAAAAATAAAAGTTTATCAAGCTCTTGTCATTTTAGAGGTATAATATAAGGTGATATCGAATATGGTATGGCTCGGGGAAAATAGGTGTATAAGAAATAAGGGTCATTAATTAAATTAAGAACGAACAAGGTTTAAGGATTTAGAAATTAATCAAGGGTTATAAGGTATAGTTATGCTGGTGTAAATTAAGGGAATAGATATGAAATAATATTTAAGCTAATGGAAAAGGTATGTTATACCACAAGATTTGCAGTTCAACGAGAATTGAAATAAGCAAAGAGATACAACAGTTTAAACAGTAATCTATAAGGGTAAATGAGAGGGTACAAAGGTTTAAGCAATAGTTTACACGGATTAAAAATATAGTACAAGAGATTCGACAGATAACTTCAAAGTAGTAAGTTATAAGAATTTAAACAACAATCCATGAATAATTGAAAAAAAAAATTTGAACTTCGATAAAAGGTTCGAGTTACTTGCCTTAGCAAAGTACTTTCACGCTAGTCACTTAGTTCAAAAGTCCTCAGCCTTTACCTTTCCCTTATCCCTTAAGTCTACGTCCTTCGAATCTACACATAAAAACACTATTTCAGAATTCTATTCAATATTCGACGTTCATCTTCGAACGTCTAACCTTAATCGACCCTTGCGATAATCCCTAAATTTATTGACTTTAATCACATAATATGTAAGAACCCCAAATTTTGGATATAATTAAAACTTTTTATTATGTACTAAGGTAATGGTGAATAGTGATTACGACTACGATGTAACAATTGTGATAATAAATGAAGGGAATAGATTTGGATTCAAATGTTTATATGCCATGAAGAATACTATTGGTTGACACTTTAGATAAGAATTATCTATCTCCTAAGGAATTGAGATTTGATAATTCTAAAGGAGAAGATTATTCTTATGTCATCCAAATCGATAACTGTTATTGGTCCAGTGGGTCCGTAAAAAGGTTAAGGAACGATCGAAAGAGATCAGGGACAATGGTACAACCCTAAGAGAATAAGTAAAGAATAAAGAATGAATAGTGTTTTGGTGGAAAAGAGAATATTATGAGACGACACTATATAGAAGTACCCGGAACGAGATTCTGAGTTTGTATTAGTGATCCAGGGGAAAAATAGTGTATGTAAAAGTTGTCGGATTCTGAAAAATAGCACTTTTATTTTCCCCGAGATTTCCCTGGACACTGAAAGACTTAAGGAATTATGGAAGGGATTTAAGGAAAATAGGTTCAAGAATTATTAAAGAGAATGGAGGATGGTAGTGTAAATATTAAGGAGGTTTCCGGTAAAATCCTAACTAGAAATCTTCGAGATATTCCTCCGAACGACCAATCAAATTGAGCAATAACCGGACAAAGAATCAAGCAGAGAGCCAAGGGGCAACCATGTGCAAGTGGATATGACTAGTAACCAAGCTTGTTACAACAAGGAACTAGAACAATTAGAGATCAAACTAGTACTTAGCATCATCTTCCCATCCAACCATAAGATCAAGACACATGCCCCTTAAAATACCTCATCCATGACCTCATACCTTTATTAAAGGTACTTTATGCCTAGATATTATCTCAATAATTCATTTTGGACAAGATGAGGTCAAAGAGCAAGGCAAACAACTCCATCTCTCTCCCATCTTCTGCCATTCGAATTTTGGCTAAATTCAAGAACCAAAATCCAAGTTCCAACCATCATTTGATCTCCAAATTTTTATGGTAAGTCCTATATTTCATAAAAGTGATACCCTAGAAATCTTAGCTCCAAATTCCTTAGTTTCCATTTTCAAAAAAATCATGAAAGAGGAGGATGAATAGTAACCTTCTTGAATTAACTTTGTTTATCTTGATTTCCATGATGATCTAAGGGTTGTTAAGGCTAGGAAAGGCACGTACAAGGCTTATTAAAGCTAGGACATATCCCAAGGAAGGTAATCCACTTGAAACCCTAGATCTTGTTTTGAGAATTATGCATGTTCTTGAAGGATTTAAGCTTGGTAATGATGTTAGTATGTTATAAGCATGATTAGTTAAGTGATTTAGTGATTTTGGTAACATGATGATTATAATGGTAAAGTAGATGTTCTTGGAAAGATTTGGGATGAGAAATATGTGTATGAGTTGTATTGATGCCCGGTGTGGCTTGGTTGTGTTGCTATGATTTTTAGAACGTTCGATTTATAGCCGTCGTAATGCCGAATTTTTGTTAACACTTGGAAACCAAGCATGGAAGTTGATATAATTTCCTGATCTTGATAATATTATGACTGGTCCTTGTATATCTCGAGCCATAGATCGTTTTGGCATGAGAATCGAAACATTCCGACTTACGGTTTAGGAGTTATGGTCAAATTACTAAAATTGGTTCGGAACCGTAAGTAAAAGTTCGTAACTTCAATTGAACCCTCATAAATCATGTTACTCAGTGGCAAATCTTGGTAAATAAAAACTAGGGGTCACAAGGAAGGTATGAAAGAAAACCACATATCAAACGGATCATTTTCCGATTTTATAAAAATGTTTGAATCGAGGTTAAACGCGAACGAACCCCTTAAAAGTATAACTTTGGTTATAACTTAGAAAACGAACGATAAAACTCGAGGTACAATCTCGGTTCGTAACGATCGACTTTAGAACTTGTATGACTTAAGTATGTCCCAAGTGTAAGTACAATGACATGTCGTATTAACGAACGAATGTCGGGTCGGATCGATGATAAAAGGAATCCACAAAAAGGGGTATAACGAGATAACTCGAGAACATGTTTCGATTTAAGTATAACTTAACTTTTAAGATGTTAAGTGATTAATCCCGAATGCCTTGGATATTTATAGATCACCAAGCTGACCCGGGACCTGCTACCACTACCCCTTACCGTACTCGACTACCAGGCAAGTTTCAATTCCCTTCTTTTAGGCTGTTGTTGTGATTGAATATATATATATATATATATTCGGTTATACATATGTCATAGCATGCATGTCTACTTTCAAGTTATATCATTATGCTTGTTCCTTGATTGTTTATTGGCATATAAATTAGATGGCTAACGTATCAATTATAAGCCGGTTATTGTAAGACCCTCAGAGAAGGGTGTATATATCTTATTCATCAAATATAGACCGGGAGTCAATATTTATTGATATATCAAGGTTATCTCGGAGGAAAATATTTAAGTAAATATCTTCCCTTATTCGGGCGACGAATATTATTGGAATATTCGTTCGAGATTATTTATTTAACGATCCTTACTTCAAATAATTATTTGAACGTAACCATTCGACGAATAATATTTTTCAATATTCATTCAGAGTCGAATTGATTATCGATTATTATTTCGAATATTCTTCTAAAGATGAGACTACTAAATGAATATTATTTGGATATTCATTTAGAATATTATTTTATTAAATAAATATTACTTTTGAATATTCATTTAAGATATTAATTACTTGATGAATATTATTTTAATATTCATCTGAAGCTTGATTTATTTATCGAATATTATCTCGAATATTCCATAAGGCTTGGATTACTAAATGAATATTACTTGATATTCATTTAGAATATTATTCATTAAATGAATATTACTTTTTGAATATTCATTTAAATTCCTAATTAATTATGAATATTATCTTAAATATTCCTTTCAGGTCTTATTAATTAATGAATATTATTTTGAATATTCATTTAAATATTTATTTATTCAATGAATATTCTCCTGATATTTCTTCAGGGATTATCCTGAAAAATACTCTGATTAAAGATATCCTTTCATATTCCTAAATATTCATTAAATATTTTTAATTCAATAAATATTCTCTGAATATTTATTCCATACTTAGAATAACCTCAATGAGTTTTATCTTCTTCGATTATTACGAAAAATATTTCGGAGTCATATTATTATTAATCTTATATCAAGAAAGGTTCTCAGACATCATTCTTCTTTGAGTCTATCTCCATAATAATAAGGGAACCTTACTTGAAAAATGTTAATTATCTTGTCGACTTCCCGGTCATAAAGTATTCTCTTCACTCGCAACTCGGGTGCTATTGACTTATTAGGTCGTTGTTTACCTTCTCATCTTTCTCATCTAGGGGCATGGTAGGTAAGTCCCGTGTGGAGAAAGCCATGGGCTCAGGTATTGCTGTGAACGTTGTCGTATATCCTTTAGATTCCTTTGTATTTATCACACACAGTATATGTCGTGCACATAGCCGAGGGTCTTCACGGAAACAGCCCCCTTACCCTAAAAAGTGGGGGCATGGTCTGCGTACAACCTACCCTCCCCAGACCCTGCTCTGAGCGGGATATACTGGGTATGTTTGGTTTTGGTTTGGTTTGGTTTTTACCTTCTCATCTTTCGAGGGGTAAGATTGTTGGAACAAGTTGATATTCGTTACCAAGCAATAGCTTGGAAGTGATTGGTGAATTTTCCTTTCCAACTAGATACGACTACTTTGTAGAGTCTTATCAAAAAGTATTATACTTGGGGAAAGGGGGACGAACGTTACCTTCAGAATCATGAATTCTATTTAAACTAGGAGTTGTGTAAGAGGCCGAGTAGCGCCGGTCCATCCCCTTTGGCCCAACCGTTGGCCGGGGAGAGCTAGTAAGGCGGTAGACAAGTAAAGCCGTCAGTTCTTCCTTCTACCGGTAGTAAATCTAATTTGAGCTGTACGATCTCGACTGATCATCAAGATTGGAACATCGGGCGCGGTGAATACTCCATCATTGGTTCATCATCCAAACTTATTTATTTCCTGCAACATGATTACTGTTGGCAGAGCTGGAAAAGTGTTCATAACTGGAATTGCAATCTTTTCATGCAAGTTCCTCTTTTTAATGACAATGAGAATATCTCGCTTACTTTTGATGTAGCAGATATTTCTACAAACAAATTATTTAAGTTACCTTGTAACTTCATCGTTCATATTATACTGGCATCATTTCCGTAAATGCATGGCATATGGTTTGTAAGATACTTTTGAACTGTTATATATTATCGTTCAGTTATATATTATTGTTGGTGGGCTATTGCTCACCATTGATTTATTATTATATCACAACAACAGCTAGACCAGATGACTCGCACAAGGCGCACTCGACGCAGGCGAGGACGCTGAGACTACCAGAGCTGAAGAAGAAGCTATTGTTAGGATGGATTTATTCTTTCAGTACCAAGTATATGGTCTAGTATGAATTATGTAAATGGATGGCAAAGAGTATGTATTTGTATTGAAATTCTTTTGGATTGTAAGAACTCATAATGTGATTAATAAAAATTTGATTGTTACTCCGATTTCATCTCTGGGACTATAACGGGTGTGTTTTACATTGTTGTGTTGGGTCATAGAGATGTAATTTATTTTATGCTAAGGAAAGTTCAAGTGTTGTGGACAGAATTGGAAACCGTAACGACCGGACCCCGGATCTGGGGGTGTTACATAATATCAAACCCTGACCACTGAAATAAATATATAATTAGAGCTGGTAAGCATTTAACAAGTTATCACATAAATAAAATGTAATTCAAATACCACTCCAATTTAAATGTACATACATACTTATATACAAATATATATATATATATATCCAAAATATATAATTAATATTTTTAGAAAAATTTGACGGAATCCCCTTTATACGGGTAACTGCCAATCGGAACATAAACGACACAACCAACCAATAATCATCATATTCTAAATAAAACTTACAACCAACAACACACTAACAATTAAAATCCATATCAAGTACCAACCAATTCGAACCATCACAATTCCATTCCGAACAATCCATTACATAATAAATAAATTGTACCATTCCAAAATTAAGATTACAATTTATTGTATAATTATTAAAATTAAATTTGGCTCACGAATCATCATCGCCAATTTACCCTCGACTTAAAATAAATCATTGTCGAGGGGTTAAAATTCCGAGGGTACCCTAATTTGGGTTTTCCGACTTGGAACTCCGCACATAAATATTATTCGAATGATTAACAATTTAATTCTCGAAATTAATCATACAGGGCTTCAGACTATAATCAAATATAATCACGGGATGAATTACTCGAGTACTGAATTGAAATAACAATAATCGCAGCACAGTCGAATCAAAACGGCAATAAGCCCCAAGCCTTCAACAGAGTAACAACACAGCCATATATTCCATCGCAAGAGCTATACTATACATTCAACCCACACACGCTTATAGTCACTTACGCACACACACTCACAGTCGATACACACACAACACACCCGTTACCTCTTACTCACACCCAGTTCACCCGCACACTCTCACATACACCACCACTGTAAGCCCACGCACACACACCTGGAATAACACACACGTAGTTCTCACACTCACAATTACATGTAATTCGCACATATATATACACAGTATATACCCACGCTACAAGAACATGAGGAAGAAAAGGACAATTAGAGAGGGGAAAATAGGGGATGAGCTGCTATAACCAAGCAAGTGCCGGCTTACATACATGGTTATCACAGTGAGGAACAAGACCGAGAGAGATTTTTAGAGAAGTGAGGGAGAGATAAGGGAGGGTCTGGAGAGTTCGAGAGAGATGGATGTTTTCCCGTTTTTGGAAAAAAAATGAACAGCTAGGGATTTAAGAGTTGAATTAGGGAAAAGTGGGATATTACTTTACTACTTGAATTATAATTTAAATATTGAGCTGAAAATCATTTTATAAATTGAAGATAAAATAGATAATACTTACCAAAAATCTCAAACTAAATTTTAAAATATAGAGAATAAATTTATCTATCTCCCAATATTTTTAAAATATTTTTAGGATTTAAACGAATTGAAATATGGATTTTACAAGAATAAATCCCTAAAATGCAAAACAATTCGTAAAATCATTTTAAAATCCTTAAAGATCAAAAATAATTTAGCAAATATTTTTAAAAATCAAATAAACCCATAAAAGAATATCACATATATTTTACCTCCTCAACAATATTCATATCATATAATTCGTATTTTATATTAAATAAATAATTATAAATATAAAATTTTCTAAGGCATTTTACCAGACTTGCTGTCAAGCTGTGAGAATGTTGATGTCTCATGCTTCCGCCAATGTTGCTGTCAGATTGAATCTGTTGTCGTGACTTGCAACACGCTGTCTTCTTGTAACCTTACTGTCAATGCTATGATAGTAACTTTTATTCTTGCTGTCGAACTGAAGTAATCTTGAGGCATGAACAATTGAATGAACTTCCTCCAAGATACATACTTATTAAATTACAGCAACTAATTTGGTCACAAGAACACACTCTGGCTGTGACAGTATGTTCTACTTATTGAAAAACTAAGTACAAGGAAATCTAGTTAAGTTGTCTCTATGCTATCACCCATAAATCCTAACAATCTCCCCCAATTTGTTTTTATGGACAATAACAACAAATTTACAATTAAAGCATGCTGACAACTTAACTAACATAGATCAGAATAGTTAAGATACCATGTTTGATAAATGTTAAAGAATCCAGAACACAATACTGATGTTCTAATTGTAAATCAATTACTCCTCTATGTTGAGCAAATAAGAAATTTTACTTAGCTTGATTTGAGCAGTCTTCAGCTGTCTAGATTCTTCCCTCTCTTTTGAGAGCTTCTTGTTTTGCCTTCTTGAGGTCTTCTACTAAAGCCTTTTCTTCAGGAGTTTTATCATCATCTTCAATGTCATCAATGTACCCTTAAATTACTCGAGAAGGAAACACTTTAGCATCTTTTAGGTCAAACCAAGTTTTGAAGTCATAGGTATATGTTTAGAACTTTAAGGTGCCTTCGATGACCTTGAATCTCCTTCCAGGGAAAGCATTAAGAGATACTCTCCTTTTTCTGTATAGTTTTGGATCTTCATCTCTCCTTTGGTCAAAGATAACTTCAAGTTCCCATGTACATAACATTTCGAGCTTGTGAGATGATCCAACAACTTTCCAGTAGAGATTTTTCAAGATACTGGTCCTCAGTTTGTGAAAACTATCTGCATAGATTTCTTCTTTTCCATCTATAATTCTGAGAGGATCTTCCAGTACACAAGACTGATAATATGCTTTCTCACTGTTCATTTTATTGACCTTCTTTCAACTTTCTTTCAGTTGAGCTTCTAGATTTTCAGCAGTTTGTTTGGCAGACTTGGGTGGTTTGTTAGCAGTTTTGAATTCTTCTTCTGTAGTCCTGAATGCTTCTGCTGCTTCATACACTTCTACAGGTGTATAAGATGACGTTCTTTCTGCCCAGTCATACTTACACACAACCTCTAATTCATCTGAACTTATAGACAAGTTGGCATCATCAATATCCATCCAGTCACCATGCTTCTCATAGAATTCAACATATCTTTCAGCATAGTATTTCTGGATATGTTCCATGGCTGGTTTAGGGACATTGCCATGACTTACCATAAGCTCCACCATTCTTGCCAATACAAAGAATTCGATTCTGCGTGTCAATACTTCAGATGTCATTTTGAGGCTATGTCTGTCTATCACTGTTGACCCTATGATCATATTGAAATCCTTGTCAACATCCATAATTTTACTTCCATCTTATGCCAGATGGTGTATTTGGTTGCATGTTGCTTACTTTTATCCAAATCCAAAGAGACAGATTTCATGTCTCTTTCAATATTTGCTTTCTGACATTCGAAGCTGTTCATCATTTCTCTTTTGTGAATAACAGTCTTATCAACCACTACTCCATGCTTCTTTGTCTTAGCTACAGCCTTTGTCTTCCTCTTTGTAGGAATTGAGCGCCAGGCTCTTGCTTTTCTTTTTGTCCTTTTAGATTTGAATGCCTTGGCATCATTGTCCTTGAAAGCATCTTCATTCAAGCTCTTGACATTGTCTTTTTCAACTGTGTCCTCCATGACAGTATCTTCATTTAAGCTCTTGACAGTGTCTTTGTTGACAGCATCCTTTTCAGCATTAAGGCAGTCAACAGCAAACCTTAAAATATTTGCTTCCAAGGCTTCAAGAATATCTGATTCTCCTTCTTCAGTAACGGCTTCTTTCTTTTCAGTACTAGGAGCTTTTTCTTTTGCTTTCTCCTGAGTTTGACTTTCAACATTCTCAGCAGTTATTTTGTTTCTACTCCCGCCTTCAATTGCACCATATCCTCCATTTCCATCAAGCTCATCATCATCAAGAGTGTCATCAAATGTGCAGCTTCCACCTCTTTCACCTCTTTTGGCATTAGATTCAGAAATTAAATTATTTATTTGAGAGCTAAGACTCTCATCTTTTTTCACCAAAAGTTTGTGAATTGTCCTGACAGCCTTGACCTTTTCCTTGGTAATCTTGGGCTTGAGGATCTGTCTCAGCACTATCATCATTGAGTCAGTTTTCAACTTTGACTCTTTATCCAAGGTCAGAAAACAAATTTTCTTTACACCAAATGGATCATCAATCACTTCTGGGAGTTTGTCTTCAACAATCCTCTTGATCTGTGCCAACAGACTTTCATTAAAAGTTGTTGAGTTGGCCTTCAGTTTTGTTGCTAAGGAATATAGTACTCTTGCTTGCAAGCTTTGCAGTAGCTGCATTGTGATGAATATTGAGGTGCCAGTTTTCAGATATACATCAATTGCCCATCTTTTATCCAAGTTAACTTTCACAGAGATACTTATTATTTTATCCTTCAGTATTGTTGACAGTTTGTTGTAAACTCCTCCTACTTCTGTGATTGAGTTATCCACCAACATACTGAATTCTTCATCCTTGTTCAAAGTACTCTCCATGTAGCTAACCATCATTATTCCTGCATCATCTGGGCTATACTCACTTCCATCAGACCAGGTGGTTCCAGTTGTCAGATTTATGTACTCAGGCATTTTATCTTTGCCTTTACCCAGTCTATTTTGCTCTTCCTGTTCTCTCCATAGTTTTTGCAGTGGAGTTTCCATGATTTCAGGAGTTAGCTCATTAATTTTCAGAGGAGACAGTATTGGACTTTCAGACTTTTGAGTTTCTTGTAATTGCTTCATTACTTTTTTGGTTACCAATACTGGCTCACCATCCACTTCATGTTCAATTAAGTCACCATCTCCAAAGGCTTTCAGCTCTTCACCAAAGTTTCTTTCTTCCTTTTTCTCTTGCTCCCCCTCACTCTCTTCTCCATCTTCAACTTGTACCTGTTCCCCCTTACTTCTTGACTCCCCATTGCTTGTAGCTTCCCCTTGTTTTTCCTTCTCTACCACTTTGTCTGAGATATTTGGATCTATCACTCTATTCTGATCTACCACTTTCTCCCCCTTAGTTAAGTTGACAGCACTAAGAGTAGCAGAAAATGATAGTAGAGCCTGTTGAATCTCAGCAAAACCAGCAGCTACCATAGTGGACAGATTGTCAATCTTGGCTTCCATGGATGCACATCTGCCCTCAAGGGATTTCAACCTTGAATCAGCTTGTTTAGAAGGACCACCAGATCTTAACCTTGTTGGAGGTAGAGGAAAATATTGGGGCAAGGAGGCTGTGGGGGTTCTCACACTCTCATTGTTTTTCTGAGTGATTTCATCACTCCTCACAGAAGAACTCTCAAGGCCGAGAGCCTTATGTTGTGGGGCTCCCTCAGGTTCACTCTGGACATGCTCAAGTCCCTCACCTTTTGCCAACTCATTTGGTTGCCTCTCATTTTTATGCTCACCTCTCATTTCTTTTTCTCTCCCTCACTCATCCTAGATGCATGGGTATGAGCAGTACTTACATGCATTTCAGTTGAAAAAGTAGAATGTTTAGATCTTACCTTTAGAGCAGAGGTAGGCAAATGATCAATATCAGAAGCATCTTCAACAATTACTGCATCTTAATCATGCTGTGTAGAGGTGACAACATCTTTAACCAAAATGCTACTGTCAATAGGTGGAGTGACAGCAACTTTGGTGGTGTCTTTGACAGCAGCTGAGGCTGTGACAGTAACTTCCCTAGGGTCAGTTTCTTGTTGGAGTTCGACCAAGATGTTGGCTGTTTCATTTTCTGGCAGAGTGCCACCTTGATCTAGCTCAGTGTTTGAGGGAGTAATGTCCATTTCACTTTGAGAAATGGGTTCTTGTGGACCACTAGATGAGGGCTCATCCATAATAGGAGATGGATGATCAAAACCTGAAGGGTTGGGACTGTCCCCTTGTAACGCCCCCAAATCCCCTATAGGAATCCAGGTCGTCACATCTCTTGCGGAATATCGAATCACCTGCTCACAATATAATCTATAATAATATTCGTAATAAACTCCACAATTAATCCATGGGTTATAGTCTTAGAACAAGTACTCCATAATCCAAAAGTTATTACATCTCAAATTCACTTCCCAGAATCTCTGAAATACTATTACAACTCCAAAGTACTAGATAATAAAACATTTTGCAAACATCTTCCCAGCTTGCACCCTCCTCAGATAATATAAGGCTAACACGCTGAATCAGTCCTCTTTACCCTTCCTTTTATCACGGTTCGCCGTACTAGTGCCAGCTCTGATTGCCTCTGTTTAGTAATATTTAAATGTCAAGAATGAGCCAAAGAATGCCCAGCAAGTATATATATATATATATCATACAACAACAACTCGCTCAAAAATATGTTTTTTTCTCACTCTATATAAACTTCTCCGCTTATATAAATATATATACTTTTGAAAAGAAATCAACTCGAAAGTTTTTTTTATCAATCTTGAAATACTACTCATATGAAGGAATAAATACATCTCAAAAACTTCTCAAAGTACTATTCGAATATAATTTAATAACTTCTCGGATCAACTCCCTCTTCCATTAACAGAACCACAAAGCATCCGTTAACAGTCTAAGGTATCTATGATTGGACTTCTTCTTGAAACGCCTTCTCAAGTAATGGATGATCAGTCCATTGTCACATCTCATTTTCTATCGATAGAAAGGATGGTCGACGTCTCGAACCACCCTAAATAGTTCTCAGAAGGATGAACCGACTTGCACGGACCATCACCCTAAATACTTCTCAGTTTGGGCCGGTGCGTTACTCCGGTCACTTTTGCCATCTCTAGTCCAGAATATAAGGTGTCGGAATTGTCAATCACCTTCAACAAGAAATTCGCTTAGGCGTCACAGTAAAAGAACACGTGCACCTTTATTTACTTTTCAATAAAAGATTACTCCAATATCGTTCAGACACAATGAACGATAAACACCTCCAATAATTGGTTTTCCTCTCGAATGAGTAGAGGAAATATTTATGAAGAACTGTTCTGATCATGGGTTCGAAATGAGATGACCCATATCAGTATTCTACACATACTCTATATATATACATCTCAACTCTTATATATCAAATCATATATAGTATGAAGATATTATTTAATATATCTCCATCTCCTCCTCTGCGAGTACGAATGAAGTAACTCGCTAAACGTCCCAACAATATGGATAAACTCATGAAATAAATTTGTACAACTCGAATAAAAATATCCGGATAACAAACAATAATATATATGCATGTAAATTGCATGAATAAAATCCGGTATAAACAACTAGATAGAATACTTGAATTTGAAAACTTAATCAGCATACTTATGAATTTAAAATATATAAATACTCTGAATGATAGAATATGAATTAGTAAACTTGCCTGGTACTCCTGATGTAGCAGGGGCTCGTAGCGAAATCCGACAATCTAAACAAGGTGAAGAAAACACGCGATTAATCCCCTATACGAACCACTTATAACTCAATGCTCAGACACTTAAGCCAATCAAAAACAAGGCACTAAGGGGTCCCTCTAGACTCATACTAAGTCCATGTTAATCGATAAACACTTAAGTCATAATTTTAGTCTGAAATCGCTCCTCAAATTCCAGTTATACTTGACCATTTATAACCTTGTTCTTTACACCAATATGTTGCCTTGATAATCCTTAACAAGTTCCGTGCTTTAGTCACTCGAAATTCCTCTTTTAACTTAGCCAAAACAGATGGTCAAAGTAGCACCTCTAGAGTTGACTTTCCTGAAAATTACTATTCCTTGACTCGCACTCCAACACTTTTATAAATCACTGGAAACGTATTTAAATACAAAACCACTTCTAAAACCATCTTTGGTATTTGTAATATTTATCATAAAAATCTTGATTCAAAAACACGGGTCTAGATAGGTGAAATGTATTTTCGAAGTTGGGTTAACTGTGGATTCTTACTATTTGCACCACTTTTACTAAAACCTTCAAAACTCGATAACCGTTAACTCAAATGACGCGCACCATATTCGCGTGCATGATCTAGAGAATGTCTAGAAGGTAACCAACTCAAGACATGGCTCTGGTCAGAAGACCTATTTTTCGTATTTTACAAAACAGGGCAGGGGTTGATTTGGTGAATAGTGTCTTTCCTTTAAGGGCTTTTCATTCGCACAATCTCGGCTGACGCATTTTTATAAAATCGGAAAATAATTATTTGGACTCTAAACCTCCGCACATACTTAATTAACCGACCTTAGTATTTATCCTCAAAATTTCATATTATAAATTGACTATTAAGGGTCTCAATCATAGCCTCAAAGTAGGTACATTTCTGCAGTGAAATCTCTTGAACCACTTTCACTAAAACTAACATATCTCTTAAATCGTAAACTCTTTTAATGCGATTCTTGTGGAAAAATAAACTAGACATCCATACCTACATAACCATAGGTAGTGGTCCTTCCAAAAATAGTTTTATGGTCTTGGGCTTAACTGTTTTTAAGGATTAACAAAATTTCGTCATTACGACGGCTATAAATCGAACGTTTCCATTTTACGATCACTCCAAAAAACCAACCAAAGCAATCCATTCATTCTCAACATCAACCAACATCCATTTTACATCTATAAGTCCAGTGGTGAGACTAAAATCCATCACACACCATTTTTCATATTTTACAAAGCCAAATAATCACTAAATCACTTAACATAATCTTAACTTCGCATGAACATCAAAACCACTTCAAAACTCATATAAAACTCAAAGGTGGGTTACGGTTTATACCTTCCTTGACGTCTTAACAACACTAAAAATGCTTGGTAATCCTTAAACAAGCCTCGAATAGTCCTTAGGAAGCTTAAACTTGAACATTAAAACAAGAAAACAAAGTTAAGTTACTATTCACTACTATTCATCATCACTTTGTAAAATCTGTATAAATTTGAAAATTCAGATATTGGTTCTCAAATTTTTACCACACCTTCTACTCTTCAAGGGCTTTCTTTTGAGTCATAGATCATCACCAGGGGATGCCTGAAGCTCGACTTATGGGCTTGCTAAGGTGAGAGGTCGAATCTGCTAATGGCTGGATAGTTTTGATTCTCCAACTTGGAGGGGAGATTTGACTAGGCTACACTCCTTTGTTGGCCATGACATTTTAAAAATGTGTTCTCCATACAATGAGGGAGCTATGGTTCAAATTTGGTGATTTATGAATAGATAGAAGTGGAGATATGAATTTTTCTTTAAGGTGGGTTTTTGCTGGGCAGTTTTGTGGAATGGTGGTGTTCTTGCTTTTTCTCTCTTCTAATTTTCTTTGACTAGTTGGTAAATGATTTTGTGTGATATTTGTGATACACAAAAGCTGCTAGAGAGCCTGTGTCACTCCCAAAACAATTGGCAAAGAGTTGTGGTTCATAAGAAGTTGCATTGTTGGCTTGCTCCTTGATCATACACCTCACCACTTCTTTTTCTTTTCTTGATTTCTTTCCACCAATTTCTCTTAATAATAAACCCTAGATGCTCATTTAGGGTTTTTCATCTAATTACGTATTTAATCCATAATTTTTGCATTCGCTTAATCGCTTAATCTCGTTATAAAGTTCTAGCGATTCCGAGAACGTTCGTTGCACTAACTCAGGGGTTTTCGTTCTAAATCCTTAAATCATCCTTAATAAAATAATAAAATATCAAATCCTTGAATCCTTGATTTAAATATATCACTTGTCTTGATCGCATTGAAATGCTCCTCACTGCCCGGTCAAATATTTCGTAAAAATAAAGTTTGGAATTTCTGAATTCCGATCGCGTTTACATACACTTATTTACCTCGTAGCTTACTAATATAACTTCGAAATATCCATTTCCTATCCCGTACATAGGGTGACATAAAAAATTTTCTCAGTCCTCAAAATCACTATTCATCCATAATTTCACTATTCATCCATGCAATCACTATTCATCCCTCAAATGAAAATTTTTCTCTAGTACAGAAATTTGGGTTATTACACCCCCTCTCTAGATTGTTGAGAAGAAACAATTGATGGATTAGAGAATAAAGAAGGTGAAGGTACAGAAGAGAATGTTGGTTGTTCCACAGAGGTAACTTGTGGAACATCAATAGTGGAAGTTTGATCCTCACTGTGCCCTAACTCCATTTGTGTATCTGCAAGTGGGGGCTCCTCATGAGTGAGTTCATGAGTTTGGGCAGACTCTTTACAGGGTGCCTTGGGAGACAGGCCAATTTCAATAGATGCCTCTTGTTGAGAAGGGACATCTAGGGATGTGTTTGTTTCCCTTTTATCCTCCACAGCCTTTTGTGAGACTGTGGGGTGGCTGACAGTGGCTTTGCCCCTCTTAGCTCTCTTCTTCTTAGGCTCAAGAGGAACCACCGTGGGTTCACTTTGACTAACATCCTTATTTGCTGCATCTTATGCAGTTTCTCCCTCAACACTCTTAGTACTACCTCCATCACCAGTTTCCAAGGGTCTTTTCTTGGATTCTTGTAAAGCTAATTTCATGGCTTTTGGTAGGACTGTCTGATTTGTATGTATGGAGAAGAATGTGGGTTTACTGAATTTGGGTCTAATTCAGCTTCATTCTGAAGTGAGAGTGTATCAAACTCACTTGGTGATAGTGGAAAATCAAGGTTGGGCACTTAATCAACCATGTGTTTTGTGAAACAAAGTGGAATATCTGCATTTAAATTCTGTGAATTGAGTGTTGTGTGTGTGTTCCTTTTCAAAACATTGCACTCCATTGTGAGGGAGGCATTTTCATCAATTCCACATAAAGAATTTATGCATAAAATAATAAATCTAGGATATACATGTACCTTCTTGTTCAGGGCAGGTTTGATTTGTGCCATGAGCATCTTTCCTAGATCCACCTTGTAACCATGGACAAGAGAATGAGTGAGTTTCTTGATGTAGGTAGGGATTCCATTCCAGCCAGAAGTCTTTGTTGAGAAGACTTTCACCATTACATCAAAGATCGTGCTCCATTCTTTGCTCAGGTATTTCATGTCCATTTCGCTAGTTGGGTACCAGCTTGAGGTTCCTTCTTCAATAATGGGGCCAGAATACCCAATTTTCAAGAAGAACTTCTTTAGGGTTTCATCATTTGCAAGCTCCTGGTATGATTCATTAGCTTGAAATCCAGTTCCCAGGGCTTCATTGATGCCCTTGATAGTGAGAATGTAGGTAATGTTGTTGATTTTGAAGTTAATGGCTTCATTACCCGCATTTCCTTGAACAATGGCAGTTTTCGAAAATTGTTCAAGTTTGTCTAGGTCCAAAGATGGGGTTGAGGTAATAGCATGACCTAGATAGGACTTGTTCACGAAGGATACAAGTCCTTTGAAGCCTTCACCAGCATCTCCAGCAGTGAGAATTCCAACAAAGTTTGTTTGAGAAGTAGATTGTTTGGGTGCCATTTTTGTGCTTTGGGTTTAGAGAGAGAGAGATTTAAGCTATTGAGAGAAAGATTGTGTAGAGGGTAATGTGTTTGATAGTTGCTTATATGAGAATAACAAATGGTTTACTGAAAAAAGGGAAAGTAACTTTATGTCTTAACCCATTAAACAGTCACGAGATGTAGTTACTTTTTAGTGGCTGTAAATCGTGGAGGTAAAATCCCATTGTCAAAATGTCAGCATAGTTAGGCTAGTTAGGCACCGTCATAGACTTATATGACATAGTTGGTGTACTACTTCTTCTATATATAGGATAGTTTCCTCTTGTAATAAACATAACAAATATACAATCAATTCTTCTGTAAATCTCTTAGTTGTTATATAGTTAAGATGGTATCAGAGCAGGTTTCATTCTAAGGGAAACACATTTACAGAAACAACACAGAAGAATTGCAGAATCAATTCACAGAAGAATTGCAAACAAAAAACAAAAACACAAACGTCCAGTTTATGTTTCAGAACCAAACCAAATTTCGTACCTATAAAGAAAAGCTGTAGACAAAACACTGTCAGAAGTCCGGTCGCCAGAAGGGTGGTCACGCGCCGTCACGCGCCACCGGAAGAAGCCAAACGCCGCCAGACGCGCCCACGTGCCGGCGCGTGAAGCATCTTACGGCGTTTTTCCGGCGACGTTACAGAAGGGCTTCTTGTTCGTCACGGTCTCCCGAGTCCAACACTGGTACCAATTCTCAGTTCTGTGAAAGTTTTTTTTTTCGGATATATAATTGTATGTATATGTTCGTATATACATATTACCTTAACACAAACACGAACCAACATATATATATATATATACGTGTATATATATGATCAGTACTTGGTTATTGGGCTCTTATTTGTTAATGGGCTGTTATTATTGAGTTTGGTGAATACTAAGGTATTTGTTGGGCTTATATATGTATAATATATACTGAATCAGTATACAACCGGTGCTTCTCTGTTATTGGGCTTATTGGGCTCGTAGGCTATTATTTTTTTAGTACGATGAAAGAGGATTTTTCTGCAACTCACTCCGGTCTAACTGTTTCGGAACTCAAGTTTTTTCGACAGTTAGTTTCTGATTTAAAGTTGAAGACTGCAGCCTCATTTGTACCGACAAATACTTTTCATTCGAGTATTTCCTGTCATTCTGTCTCTCACAGTTCACCTAATTCATGGATTATTGACTCGGGAGCGTCAGAACATATGACTGGCAATTCCAGTTTACTGCAGTCATATCACTACATCAATAAAACAGAGAGTGTTCGTGTTGCCAATGGAACTCATGTGCCCGTTCACGGATGGGGCACTTCCAACTGTCTCCCTTCACTACCACTATCATCTGTCTTACATGTTCCTTCCTTATCAGTGAATTTATTATCGGTTCATCAAATTACTGAAAAACTTAATTGTTCAGTAACTTTTTTTCCTTCTCACTGTGTGTTTCAGGATCTAGCGACAGGCAAGGTCCTTGGCAGTGGTAAAGTGGTAGATGGCCTCTATATTATGGAAGGAAATTCTGTTTCACCATCGGCAAGTTATCAGGTTTTATCTAAATCTAATCCCAGTTTAGAGTCCTTATATCAATGGCATAGACGGTTAGGTCATCCTTCATTTGGTGTTCTGTCGCATCTCTTTCCGAACTTAGCATCAAAATGTAAAAATGAAGAATTTTTTTGTGAACCGTGTGAATTAGCCAAACATAAAAGGTCACCATATCCATCTAGAAATAAAAGAAGTTCTACTCTTTTTTCTACTATTCATACTGATGTTTGGGGTCCATTTAGTCATCCTACACATGATAGGTATAGGTGGTTTGTTGTCTTTGTTGATTGTCATTCTCGACTTACTTTTGTATACCTTCTTAAACACAAAAGTGAAGTATTCGGATGTTTTAAATCCTTCCACCAAATGATACAAACACAGTTCAATGCCTCTGTCAAAATTCTGCGAAGTGATAATGGTACCGAGTATGCCGGAATGTTTAAATCTTATTTGGACACATGGGGTATTATTCATCAAACTACATGTGTTAAAACCTCTCAGCAAAATGGAGTTGCTAAAAGGAAAATTGGTCACTTACAACAGGTAGCACGGTCCCTCATATTAACTATGCATGTCCCTAAATATCTTTGGGGTGAGGCAGTCATGACTGCCGCATATCTTATCAACCGTCTCCCTTCAAGTGTACTACAATTCAGAACACCATTGTCCTTTATTCCTGCACCTTCGTCTCATCCATTGTCTCTTCGGTTATTTGGGAGTGTCTGCTTTGTTCATAATCATTCTCCCTCTCGGGATAAACTTGATTCCCGTGCTCTCCGCTGTGTTTTCATTGGTTATACACCAACTCAAAAGGGGTATAAGTGCTATCATCCTCCCTCACATCGCACATATGTCAGTCACGATGTTACTTTCTGGGAGTCTATTCCTTACTTCTCTCCCGGATCCTCCTCCTTGCTTCAGGGGGAGATTAACCGACACAGTCTTGATAGTAAAGCGACAGAGGAGTCTCAGACAGAGGAGTCTCAATTCCTTCCATTCATCAACATTCCAAACACTAGCTCAAACAGGTCATCTGTTCCTCAACATACGAGTAATGAGTCAAATGATCTAAATAGGTTGGATATGCCAGATTTGATTACATATTCCAGGCGGAAAAGAAATGATATCACCACTTTACCGCATCCAGAGACCTCTGACCTCGAGACAGATCCTGCATCTCCTGTGTTTGAGCCAGAAACTGGTAATACTCTTGATCCTACTCTAGATCTCCCTATTGCTATAAGAAAGGGTGTACGTTCTTGCACTAACCATCCTATCTCAAATTTTGTATCTTATAATGCATTATCTCCATCTTCACTTGCTTTTGTGTCATCCTTGTCTAGTGTTTCTGTTCCACACACTTGGCAGGATGCTTTATGTGATCCTAAATGGAAGGATGCTATGATAGAGGAAATGAATGCCTTGAAACATAATGGCACTTGGGAGTTAACTCATCTTCCCGCTGGAAGAAAGGTAGTAGGATGCAGATGGGTATTCACTGTGAAACAGAAACCTAATGGGCTGATTGATAGGTACAAAGCGAGACTTGTAGCAAAAGGGTATACTCAAACTTACGGGATTGATTATCAGGAAACTTTTGCTCCAGTAGCAAAGATGGCCCATATCCGAGTCTTGACATCATGTGCAGCAAATCTTGGATGGGAACTTCAGCAATTGGATGTAAAAAATGCATTCTTACATGGAGACCTGAAAGAAGAGGTTTACATGGATATTCCACCGGGTTTTTCTACAGCTGCGACCACTGGGAAAATATGCAAGCTAAAGAAGACTATTTATGGGTTAAAACAATCTCCAAGGGACTGGTTTGGCAAATTTCAGGGAGCAATGATTAAATTTGACTACAAACAGAGCAACTCAGATAACACCATGTTCGTAAAAAGACGAGATGAAAAAATCACAGTGGTGATTGTCTATGTCGATGATATTGTGATCACCGGCAACGACACCTGTGAGATTGCTAATGTCAAACGCAAGCTTGCCTCTGAATTCGAGATGAAGGACTTAGGAAAACTACGGTATTTCCTTGGTATTGAGGTCTTTAGAAGTCCAGGTGGCATCTTCCTCTCACAACGGAAGTATACACTTGATCTTCTGAATGAAACAGGGATGTTAGGATGTAGACCTGCAGAATCTCCAATAGAAGCAAATCATAAACTTTGTGGAGATGCTGGTGAAATTGTCGAGAAATCTCAATATCAAAGGTTAGTTGGTCGACTAATCTACCTTGCACATACAAGGCCAGACATATCATATGCAGTGGGAATTGTTAGTAGGTATATGCATGATCCTCGTCAACCACATTTGGATGCAGTTTATATGATATTAAGGTATCTTAAGGCTGCTCCTGGAAAAGGAGTAATGTTTACTAAAAATAATCATCTCGGGGTTGAAAGCTATACAGATGCAGATTGGGCCGGATGTCAAGACGATAGACGATCTACTTCAGGATATTGCACATTTGTTGGTGGCAATTTGGTTACTTGGCGAAGCAAGAAACAACCTGTGGTTGCCTTATCTAGTGCTGAGGCAGAATATAGAGCTATGGCTAAAGGTGTACGTGAATTATTGTGGATAAGATTGTTCCTAGAAGAATTGGGACTTGCATCTGCAACTCCAATGAAGCTACATTGTGATAACAAAGCCGCTATTGCCATTGCACATAATCCAGTCCAACATGATCGGACCAAACATATCGAAATTGATCGACACTTCATCAAAGAAAAGATCAATAATGATATCATTGGTATTCAATTTGTAAGATCAGAGGACCAGATAGCAAACATATTATAACGCCTTAGAAATTTCAGAATATTTAATTACTAAAAACTATTTATTTTATATTAAATGTGAATTATGTGGCGTATATAATTGTTGTGGAGGTGATGTGTCTGTGGAATAATATTTGGAGGTCAGATTGATATTTTATATGTGTTATGTAAGCCCGACTATTTTAATTATATTTTTTTGGAATTTATTTCCTATTTAATTTCATTATATTTATCTTCTGTGAATTTTATTAAATCTTCGGGATTAGCAGAAATCCTGAACTCTTCTTCATTATTAACTTTATTAGTTTATATGACTTTCAAAAATATTTGGTGAATTATTTCTGGGTTTCAAGGATTTTAAAATGATTTTACGAATTATTTTCCAATTTAAGGATTTAATCTTGTAAAATCGATATTTAATTCGTTTTCAATCCTAAAAATATTTTAAAAATATGGGGAGGTAGATAATTTCATCCTCTACGTTTTAAAAATGAAATTGTGATTTTTCCCAATGGTTACCTATTTATTTGTTATTTTACGAGATGATTTTTTTTAAATTGTTAATCAGTTTCTAAAAATTACTAAACCATTTTATTTCCTTTTCCCCCAAAATTCTTTATAACCCAATCCCTAATTTCATTATCCCAACTTCTCCTCCCCTGCATTTTTGTACGAGTCTCTCGAAGATTCTCGACAAAATCTCTCTCGCTCAACCTCTATTTCTCTCTGACCTCTCGCTGCTCTCTCTCAACCTCCTTCTCTCTCACACAAATCTCTCATACTCTCTCTCGATTTCTTTGTCAAGAAAACCCACCTCTTCTAACCTGCTACCATTACACGGTGTGTGTGTGTACTGTGTATGTGTGGGTATGTACAAATTCGCGTGTGTGTGTCTCGATTCGACTGTGGCTGTCCTTATGACTCTTGCACAACAATAAATTTCCTCCCTCTCTTACTGTTGTAACTACTGTGGTGTGTGTGGTGTTCTACTGTGCGTGTATGCAGGTGTATCAGTGATGTGGTGTAGGTTGAACTTGTATGTCGCAACGTGTGTAGACAGTCAGGTGGGTTTGTGTATCGTTGAAAGGGGTTCTTGTTGTTTGGTTCAGTTTATGCTTGGTATGGGAGGTAGTACAGGTCTGGTGCGTGTTTAGTTCGACTGCTGGGTTACGACTGTGTGTGTGTGCGTAAGTGCAGGGTGCGTGTGTGTGGAAGTAGTGTGTATTTGTTCTGCCGATTATAGTATGTGGCAATTCCTTCTATAAATTTTAATTCTAAGTGGAGTGTACTACTGCTGGGCGATGTGGGCTTGCTTGTTGCATTTTGTTTCGAATTATGTGGTTATTAATTCGTGTAAAATGAAACCGAGAAGTGGGTTTCTCAAATTCTTGAAAATCCTAGTTTAAATTGATCGGTTTGATTATGAAAATTAGCTAATAAGTGTATTGTGGGCTTATATGTGTATTGAGTGATGTACTTGGGGGCTGTAATTGCTATATGGATCGAGTTGTTCTGTGATCAAGAATTTCTGCAGTTTAGTATTTATGGTTGGTACGATTAATTGAGTCCGAAAAGTGTTTAATAACCAATATTTGGGTATAATTCGAATCGTATTTTGAACTCAGTGAATTTTTGTAAATTGTATGTTGTTACTTATTAATTGAATGTTGGGACGTAGTAGTGATTGTAATCGTATATTGAATTGGCGATTGTTGTGGATTTGTGTCGGCTGTATCCGACTGGCAGTCCCCCGTATAAAGGGGATGCCGTCAAAATTTTTCTAAAATATATTAAAATCATTTCTTGAAAACGAGTGTGTATAATTATACAACTTATACGAGTTGTGAGTCGGGCTTCATATTTTAAAATCTATGTATTATGTGTTAATGTGCCAATATGATTAAATGCTACTATCCGTGGCTTATATATTGCTATTATATAAGTATATAAATGCAAATTAGGGGACTATTCGCAGGGGTAGACTAGTGGAATGTTTATATTGATTAGCGAGTATTAACAGGATTCTGAAATAGTGTTATATTGTGTGTAGATTCCGTGGATAAAGGGAAGGCTAAAGCTGAGGACGTAAAGACGCTTCGGATTCTGTGATTTTCTTGTGATTTTCTAGTTAAGGCAAGTAAATTGCTTCAATTATCTTTTAAATGAGTTATGATTATAAAACCTGATTCATATGCTTATTCAAATTACTCTTGCTATAATGGTTCCGTTAATTTCCCGAATTTTTGAATACTTAATTGTTATGTCCCAAAATTGATTCCACTGAGTTGTTGATGCTATTAATGAATTGATTTACATCCATATTCCTTGCAAGTGTATTATTCCACTCCTCTTTCAAGTAGACCACTTCACTTATATTTCCAGCGAATTATGATTATCATAACTTGATTCTTATGCATTTGATTTATCCTTGATATAACTGCTCTGATAATTTCCATTGACTTTGAATATTCCATTTTTATACCCCAAGTTGATTATATCGTTTCGTTGATCCTTTTAGTAGCTTGACTTAAATCAATACCCCTGTTTGCCATATCGATCTTGTCGATATTTAATTCAGAGATTACTTGACCTTATTCTACTTGGTGAGATCTGAGATGTTGACCTGGAACGAAAGTGTCCAGAGTGTTTGGCAGTTGAGGTGGTCGATTGTTCCGACACCTGATGTTTAGTTAGGGTTGGACTGTTAGTTTTTTTTAAAAAAAAATGTGGACCGTAAGGGTCGGACCAGATTCGTGGTCAGAAATAATTAAGGCCAATGTGTGCCGTGGATCCATTAAAGGACATTGCTGTGTGCGTTTGTCCGGGGTTAGTGCGTGACTGATCAGCAGCCTAACCTTATAATTGTTTTTATTATAAAAATGCATGATAGTCCAATCCTCTTCTATTTTATGATTCAGACAAAAGATGAACCTTTAATTGAGTTATATATTGTTGATTGTTAATTCTTGACAATCTTGCAGACATATCAGTTGTTGATGTTTTAATTATATATATATATATACTTGCTGAGCATTTTGGCTCACTTGCTTGCTAATTCTGTTTCCTCAGCTAAGCCAGAAGATGTCTAGGAGAAGTGGCCCGTCTGGTTGGGGTAGTCACCGAGGCAGTCAGAGAGTCGAGGTGGTTGGATGGGTAGTGCACATATTCCTGTTTCACATTACATCCGTACTAGTAGTCAGGCTATTATATTTGATGGGTTGTATATTATTTGATTCAGTTCTGGGTTGTAATAGCTATTGGTAGTTGTTTCATACAGTGACCTGTGTGCGGTCTGGGTTGGCATGGTTTTATTTCTTATGGTTTAAATTAACTTATGCAAGTGGATTGTTTTAGTTCTACTTAATTGTTTGAGCAGGTGGTTAGTTCGGTTTATGATTACATCATGCCGAAATTTCTAAGATTTTCCCTATATTAATGTTTAATTGAATATAAGAGTTTATATTATTATTGTTGGCAAGTGAGGGTGTTACAAGTTGGTATCAGAGCCACAGGTCACAGTCACTGAAACAATTAGGTGGGGAGTCGGGGTAGAGTTATAAGAAAGGTTAGGATTGTTTCGTGAGAGATAGGAAGTCTAATTATATATATATATATATATATATGCGTGTATACTTCAGGCACCTGCTTCTGGTTCCGATTCAGACCCGGAAGAGGATCCGGAAGGAGGGGCTTCTGTACCGCAGCAGATTTCCCCAGGGGTTATGCAGCCGTTCGTAGGATCGCAGGGCTCGGTGAATGGGCCAGCATATCAGTATACTCCTCAGCCTGTCCCATATCATGTGTACGAGCGAGTGGCCCGAGAGAGGGACTATCTCTTAGGGCAGATGGCAGAGTTGAGGGCTATGAGGGCTGGGGAGGAGGACCGGGCTAGAGATCGAGATAGAGCGGTAGCTGAGCTAGAGGATGTCCGGAGGCGAGTACGAGCTCTTAGACGTGTTGTCATTAGGCGGGGACGGATGAGATCCCGAGATGAGCCGGCATTTGTGACACAACAGGTGACCCTAGGTCTGGTGACGGCAGAGCTGGAGAGCATTTTGGGATCAGCTTGGCGGGGAGAGTCGGATGACGATGATGACCAGTGATGATTAGGGTAGTATGATGATGTGGTATGTAGAGGCCTGTTATGGTAGTAGTAGTACGTCAGGATTTACAGTGCAACCAGTTTTGTTGTATATATCTGTTGTACTGTGACTAGATGTTAGCAGTCTCCTCTTTTAGTATTATTATGTTGTACCCTTATCGAAGCATTGTTCTTACGCTTGTATCTGATCTATCTATATATATCATTATCACTTTTGCAGAACTGTGTTAAATTTCCTTATACTGTCATTTACTTAAGCATCTTATTTACTGCTCGTTTCATATTTACTTTCAGCACCATTTCCTTCTAGCATTGTTTTTACTTTCGATACTATGTTTATCTTAGCACTATGACTATTGTTTCTTTATGGTACCTACTGAACGTCTGTGAATACCTTGTGTAACCTTGGATTGATATCCTATTGCACCTTGTGAATCAATTGTTGACCGGAATATTGGTTGGAGACCTCAAATTCCTTTTCAGTAATATATGCATTGTTTGTTTAAGTTGGATCATTTTGAGCTATTATTTTCTGAACCTGAATCTAATATAATTGTTCATCGATTTCAGAAATATGCCTCCCAAAAAGAAGAAACAAAATACCCGAACCCCCGATCAGGGTGAACAAACTAATCCACCTCCTGTTGGTCAGATGGATCCTGCCTTAGCACAAATATTACAAACTCTTGTTCAGCAGACTGCTACTCTGGCACAGCAACAGCAGCAATTACAGCAGCAGATGTTGGCTCAACAGCAACAACAGCAACAACAACAACAACAGCAACAACAGCAACAGCAGCAGCAGCAGCAGCAGCCACCTGTTCCTCCGGTGGTTACTTTTAAGTCTTTCCAGGCAGTTAAACCTCCTGAGTTTAAAGGAACAACGGACCCGGTGGAGGCGAGGTCTTGGTTAAAAGAGATGGAAAAAGCCATTGCACTGGTTGGGGTTCCAGCAGACAAACAAACCGAATATGTAAGTTATTTCTTGAAGAATGAAGCCACTTATTGGTGGGAGTCGGTGAAGATGTTGGGAGCTACTGAGGTGATTCCTTGGGAGAGGTTCACAGAGCTATTTTTGGAAAAGTATTTCCCCGACTATATGAAAGACCAGATGGAGATGAAGTTTTTGGAGTTAAAACAGGGGAAAATGTCGGTGACAGAATATGAAACCAAGTTTACGGAACTAGCTAGGTTTGCTCCGGCCTATGTGGACACGGAAAGGAAGAAGGCTAAGAGGTTTCAACAAGGATTGAAACCGTGGATTCGTACTAAACTAGCAGTTTTGGAGTTGGAGACTTATGCAGCAGTGGTGCAAAAGGCCATGATAGCTGAAGGAGAAAGCGAATTATACTTCAAGGAAAAAGAAGGAAAGAAAAGAAAGGCTGGGTCAATGGGGGAACGACAAGAGCAAGGCAGTTCTCAGAATGTGCCAAATAAAAAGCCAGGATTCCAGCCAGGAAAGTATGGGAACCCTAAGAAGCCGGGATCAGGGAATGGGGGCCAAGGAAATAGAATTCAAGATGCGAGTCAGCAGAAATTGGTCAGACCACCCTTGGCAGAATGCAAGACTTGTGGGAAGAGGCATCCGGGGGTGTGTACAAAGTTGGAGGTGACGTGTTTCAAATGTAATAAAAAGGGTCATTATGCTCGGGAATGCAAGGCAGGAATTGTGTGTCACCGTTGTGGGAAGCCAGGGCATATAATGAAAGAATGTAAAGTACCTGTAGTGAAACCTCCAGTTCTGGCTAATCCAATACTGCAAGCAATCGAAGCACCCCCAACAGCAAGTGTCAGACCAGTGGCAAGGACTTTCAACATGACTCTGAACGAAGCTATTAAGAATTCGGATGTGGTAGCAGGTACGCTCCCTGTAAATTCTGTTCAAGCTAAAGTGTTAATTGATTCCGGGGCTACGAAATCCTTTATATCCATAGAATTTGTTCAAAAGTTAAATTGTGAGGTATGCATGTTACGTGAGGCTATAGTTATAGAAATAGCTAATTCAGAACGAATTCCGGTTACTCAAGTGTGTCCTCGTTGCAAGATTGATATTTCAGGGCATTGTTTTTACGCTAATTTGATACCCTTTCAGTTAGGTGAATTTGATGTTATCTTAGGAATGGATTGGTTAACAGAGAATAATGCCCAAATTGATTGTAAGAATAAGAAGGTGATCCTTAAACCCTCTGATAATGTAGAAGTTACCTTTAGGGGTCAGAGGCAGACTAGGAGATTTTTGTCGATCATTCAAACAAAGAGGTTGTTGAGGCAAGGATGCGAGGGCTATATGGCTTATGTCATGGATACTAGTCAAGAGGTGCCTAAAATAGAGGAAATTCCAGTGGTGAATGAATTTCTTGATGTTTTTCCGGATGAACTTCCCGGTTTACCTCCGGATAGAGAAATAGAATTTACCATCGGTTTAGCCCCAGGAACTGAACCAGTGTCAAAGGCTCCCTATCGAATGGCACCTGTAGAGATGAAGGAATTGGCAGTTCAATTGCAAGATCTTCTGGAGAAAGGTATTATTAGACCTAGTGTATCACCGTGGGGAGCTCCGGTATTGTTTGTAAAGAAGAAGGATGGAAGTATGAGACTGTGTATCGATTATCGGGAATTAAATAAGTTGACCATTAAGAATAAATACCCTTTGCCAAGAATTGACGATTTATTTGATCAATTAAAAGGAGCAACTTGTTTCTCGAAGATTGATTTGCGGTCAGGATATTTTCAATTAAAGATTAGACCGGAAGACGTTCCAAAAACAGCGTTTCGGACTAGGTATGGGCACTACGAGTTCTTAGTGATGGCCTTTGGGTTAACTAATGCACCAGCAGCGTTCATGGACCTAATGAATAGAGTCTTCAAGAAGTATTTGGATAAGTTTGTGATTGTGTTTATAGATGATATTCTGATATACTCGAAGACCGAAGAAGAGCATGCAGGGCATTTGAGAATAGCCTTAGAAACGTTGAGGAAAGAGAAATTGTATGCGAAATTTTCTAAATGTGAGTTTTGGTTGAAAGAAGTGCAGTTTTTAGGGCATGTCATCAGCAGTGAAGGGATTAAGGTGGATCCTGCTAAAATTGAAGCCGTGATGAATTGGGACCGACCTAAAACACCCACAGAAGTTCGAAGTTTCTTAGGATTGGCGGGATATTATCGAAGATTTGTTCAAGACTTTGCGAAGATAGCCACCCCACTAACAAAATTGACGAGGAAGAATGAAAAGTTTGTGTGGAATGAGAAGTGTGAAGAAAGTTTCCAGGAATTGAAGAAGAGATTGGTGACTGCACCTGTATTGACACTTCCAGATGAAAAGGGAAACTTTGTAATCTACAGTGATGCATCTCACAAAGGTTTGGGATGTGTACTAATGCAGCACGGTAAGGTAATTGCTTACGCTTCGAGACAATTGAAACCTCACGAGCAGAAATATCCTACTCATGACTTTGAATTAGCCGCGATTGTTTTCGCCTTGAAGATTTGGAGACATTATCTGTATGGGGAAAAGTGTGAAATTTATACAGACCATAAGAGCTTGAAGTATATCTTCACCCAGAAGGAGCTAAATATGAGACAGAGAAGGTGGTTAGAATTACTCAAGGATTATGATTGTACCATCAACTATCATCCTGGGAAGGCGAACGTGGTGGCGGACGCTTTAAGTAGGAAGGAGAAAATCAGTATGTTGACAATGCCTGAGGAATTATACAAAGAGTTTGAAAGATTGGAAATAGAGGTGTGTATGCCTGCAAGTAGTACAGATACGGTGTACACTATGACGTTTCAGCCAGAATTGTTAGAAAAGATTCGTAGATGCCAGGAGGAAGTCATGAGTGGAGATGTGAACAAGTTAACAGGTGAGGAAATATGCACACAGGTAGATGACAAGGGGATACTGAGATTTTCTTCACGTATTTGGATACCCAATGTGACAGAGTTGAAGAATGAGATTCTACAGGAAGCCCATAGCTCGAAATATTCGATTCATCCAGGAAGTACGAAAATGTATCGGGATTTGAAAAGAAATTTCTGGTGGCCGGATATGAAGAGAGATATTGCTGAATGGGTAAGTAAGTGTTTGACCTGTCAGAAAGTAAAAGCAGAACATCAAAGGCCAAGTGGGATGCTACAACCATTAGAGATTCCCGAGTGGAAATGGGAACATATTGCAATGGACTTTGTGGTTGGATTGCCGAGGACGAGAGCTAATCATGATGCTATTTGGGTAATTGTTGATCGCTTAACGAAATCTGCACACTTTCTCCCAATAAATGAGAGGTTTTCATTAGACAAATTAGTTCATCTATACATAAAAGAAATTGTGGTGCGACATGGAGTTCCAGTATCAATAGTCTCAGATCGAGATCCAAGATTTAATTCGAGATTCTGGAGAAGTTTTCAAGAATGTTTGGGCACCGAATTAAAAATGAGTACTGCTTACCATCCTCAGACTGACGGTCAGAGTGAAAGAACGATTCAAACAATTGAAGACATGCTCCGAGTTTGTGCATTGGATTTTGTAGGAAGTTGGGATGAACACTTGCCGTTAGTGGAATTTTCATACAATAATAGTTTTCATGCTAGTATCGGTATGCCACCGTATGAAGCGTTATATGGACGAAAGTGTCGATCTCCAGTATACTGGGAAGAAGTTGGCGAGCGAAAGATACTCGGACCTGAGTTAGTGCAGCAAACCAAGGAAATAGTTCAACTTATTCAGAAACGGTTAGTGACAGCTCAGAACCGACAGAAGAAGTATGCTGATTTGGCCAGAAAGAATATGGAATTCGAAGAAGGAGAGCAAGTACTGTTAAAAGTATCTCCGTGGAAAGGATTAGTAAGATTTGGCAAGAAAGGAAAATTAAGTCCAAGATTTGTGGGGCCTTTCGAGGTATTGAAGAAAGTCGGGAAAGTCGCCTACGAGCTAGCCTTACCGCCTCATATGCAACATATCCATAACGTGTTCCATGTATCCATGCTTAAGAAATACCATCTGGATTCTAAACATGTCATTGAATATGAGCCGATAGAGATTCAGCCAGATTTATCTTATGTGGAGCAGCCTATCAAGATACTAGATCGAAAAGAAAAGGTTTTGAGGAATAAAACAATTCCTATAGTGAGAGTTTTGTGGAGAAACCCCAAGGTGGAAGAATCAACTTGGGAGTTGGAAAGCGATATGTTGGAAAAGTATCCTCAATTATTCTCTTAGGTGAGATTCTGAGGACAGAATCCTTTTAAGGGGGGGAGGTTATAACGCCTTAGAAATTTCAGAATATTTAATTACTAAAAACTATTTATTTTATATTAAATGTGAATTATGTGGCGTATATAATTGTTGTGGAGGTGATGTGTCTGTGGAATAATATTTGGAGGTCAGATTGATATTTTATATGTGTTATGTAAGCCCGACTATTTTAATTATATTTTTTTGGAATTTATTTCCTATTTAATTTCATTATATTTATCTTCTGTGAATTTTATTAAATCTTCGGGATTAGCAGAAATCCTGAAATCTTCTTCATTATTAACTTTATTAGTTTATATGACTTTCAAAAATATTTGGTGAATTATTTCTGGGTTTCAAGGATTTTAAAATGATTTTACGAATTATTTTCCAATTTAAGGATTTAATCTTGTAAAATCGATATTTAATTCGTTTTCAATCCTAAAAATATTTTAAAAATATGGGGAGGTAGATAATTTCATCCTCTACGTTTTAAAAATGAAATTGTGATTTTTCCCAATGGTTACCTATTTATTTGTTATTTTACGAGATGATTTTTTTTAAATTGTTAATCAGTTTCTAAAAATTACTAAACCATTTTATTTCCTTTTCCCCCAAAATTCTTTATAACCCAATCCCTAATTTCATTATCCCAACTTCTCCTCCCCTGCATTTTTGTACGAGTCTCTCGAAGATTCTCGACAAAATCTCTCTCGCTCAACCTCTATTTCTCTCTGACCTCTCGCTGCTCTCTCTCAACCTCCCTCTCTCTCACACAAATCTCTCATACTCTCTCTCGATTTCTTTGTCAAGAAAACCCACCTCTTCTAACCTGCTACCATTACACGGTGTGTGTGTGTACTGTGTATGTGTGGGTATGTACAAATTCGCGTGTGTGTGTCTCGATTCGACTGTGGCTGTCCTTATGACTCTTGCACAACAATAAATTTCCTCCCTCTCTTACTGTTGTAACTACTGTGGTGTGTGTGGTGTTCTACTGTGCGTGTATGCAGGTGTATCAGTGATGTGGTGTAGGTTGAACTTGTATGTCGCAACGTGTGTAGACAGTCAGGTGGGTTTGTGTATCGTTGAAAGGGGTTCTTGTTGTTTGGTTCAGTTTATGCTTGGTATGGGAGGTAGTACAGGTCTGGTGCGTGTTTAGTTCGACTGCTGGGTTACGACTGTGTGTGTGTGCGTAAGTGCAGGGTGCGTGTGTGTGGAAGTAGTGTGTATTTGTTCTGCCGATTATAGTATGTGGCAATTCCTTCTATAAATTTTAATTCTAAGTGGAGTGTACTACTGCTGGGCGATGTGGGCTTGCTTGTTGCATTTTGTTTCGAATTATGTGGTTATTAATTCGTGTAAAATGAAACCGAGAAGTGGGTTTCTCAAATTCTTGAAAATCCTAGTTTAAATTGATCGGTTTGATTATGAAAATTAGCTAATAAGTGTATTGTGGGCTTATATGTGTATTGAGTGATGTACTTGGGGGCTGTAATTGCTATATGGATCGAGTTGTTCTGTGATCAAGAATTTCTGCAGTTTAG
Organism: Saposhnikovia divaricata; assembly: GCA_036435485.1. NCBI lineage: Eukaryota > Viridiplantae > Streptophyta > Magnoliopsida > Apiales > Apiaceae > Saposhnikovia > Saposhnikovia divaricata. Next base: position 138,128,996 of record CM071600.1, read on the forward strand.
TATTTATGGTTGGTACGATTAATTGAGTCCGAAAAGTGTTTAATAACCAATATTTGGGTATAATTCGAATCGTATTTTGAACTCAGTGAATTTTTGTAAATTGTATGTTGTTACTTATTAATTGAATGTTGGGACGTAGTAGTGATTGTAATCGTATATTGAATTGGCGATTGTTGTGGATTTGTGTCGGCTGTATCCGACTGGCAGTCCCCCGTATAAAGGGGATGCCGTCAAAATTTTTCTAAAATATATTAAAATCATTTCTTGAAAACGAGTGTGTATAATTATACAACTTATACGAGTTGTGAGTCGGGCTTCATATTTTAAAATCTATGTATTATGTGTTAATGTGCCAATATGATTAAATGCTACTATCCGTGGCTTATATATTGCTATTATATAAGTATATAAATGCAAATTAGGGGACTATTCGCAGGGGTAGACTAGTGGAATGTTTATATTGATTAGCGAGTATTAACAGGATTCTGAAATAGTGTTATATTGTGTGTAGATTCCGTGGATAAAGGGAAGGCTAAAGCTGAGGACGTAAAGACGCTTCGGATTCTGTGATTTTCTTGTGATTTTCTAGTTAAGGCAAGTAAATTGCTTCAATTATCTTTTAAATGAGTTATGATTATAAAACCTGATTCATATGCTTATTCAAATTACTCTTGCTATAATGGTTCCGTTAATTTCCCGAATTTTTGAATACTTAATTGTTATGTCCCAAAATTGATTCCACTGAGTTGTTGATGCTATTAATGAATTGATTTACATCCATATTCCTTGCAAGTGTATTATTCCACTCCTCTTTCAAGTAGACCACTTCACTTATATTTCCAGCGAATTATGATTATCATAACTTGATTCTTATGCATTTGATTTATCCTTGATATAACTGCTCTGATAATTTCCATTGACTTTGAATATTCCATTTTTATACCCCAAGTTGATTATATCGTTTCGTTGATCCTTTTAGTAGCTTGACTTAAATCAATACCCCTGTTTGCCATATCGATCTTGTCGATATTTAATTCAGAGATTACTTGACCTTATTCTACTTGGTGAGATCTGAGATGTTGACCTGGAACGAAAGTGTCCAGAGTGTTTGGCAGTTGAGGTGGTCGATTGTTCCGACACCTGATGTTTAGTTAGGGTTGGACTGTTAGTTTTTTTTAAAAAAAAATGTGGACCGTAAGGGTCGGACCAGATTCGTGGTCAGAAATAATTAAGGCCAATGTGTGCCGTGGATCCATTAAAGGACATTGCTGTGTGCGTTTGTCCGGGGTTAGTGCGTGACTGATCAGCAGCCTAACCTTATAATTGTTTTTATTATAAAAATGCATGATAGTCCAATCCTCTTCTATTTTATGATTCAGACAAAAGATGAACCTTTAATTGAGTTATATATTGTTGATTGTTAATTCTTGACAATCTTGCAGACATATCAGTTGTTGATGTTTTAATTATATATATATATACTTGCTGAGCATTTTGGCTCACTTGCTTGCTAATTCTGTTTCCTCAGCTAAGCCAGAAGATGTCTAGGAGAAGTGGCCCGTCTGGTTGGGGTAGTCACCGAGGCAGTCAGAGAGTCGAGGTGGTTGGATGGGTAGTGCACATATTCCTGTTTCACATTACATCCGTACTAGTAGTCAGGCTATTATATTTGATGGGTTGTATATTATTTGATTCAGTTCTGGGTTGTAATAGCTATTGGTAGTTGTTTCATACAGTGACCTGTGTGCAGTCTGGGTTGGCATGGTTTTATTTCTTATGGTTTAAATTAACTTATGCAAGTGGATTGTTTTAGTTCTACTTAATTGTTTGAGCAGGTGGTTAGTTCGGTTTATGATTACATCATGCCGAAATTTCTAAGATTTTCCCTATATTAATGTTTAATTGAATATAAGAGTTTATATTATTATTGTTGGCAAGTGAGGGTGTTACACATATTCACCAAAGGTCTAAATCGGAAGATGCTTCATCCTCTTATTGGCAAGTTGGGCATGAGTGATATATATGCATCAACTTGAGGGGGAGTGTCAAAATGTCAGCATAGTTAGGCTAGTTAGGCACCGTCATAGACTTATATGACATAGTTGGTGTACTACTTCTTCTATATATAGGATAGTTTCCTCTTGTAATAAACATAACAAATATACAATCAATTCTTCTGTAAATCTCTTAGTTGTTATATAGTTAAGACCCATTTATACTGTTCCACTAACTTTGACAGTAACCTGTGCGCTAGAACAAATTCGTCAGTAATTTTGAGGGTGTGACAGCATGTTTCGCTTGACAATAACATTGGCACGAGAACGTGCTGTCACCAATAAGCAATTTTAGAGACAGTATCTTTTAAACTCTCATGACAGAAACTTTTTCCTTTCTGTAAGGAAACTTGTTGTCAAGACATGTCGTGACAACAAATTTCATTGCTGACAGTAACTTGTGCAGAAATAATTTTTGTCATAAGTTTTTAAATTGATTTTGCTCATTGCTTAAATTAAAATTACCAATTAGCATTTTAATCAATTTAGGTGATAAGTGGATTTATATCCACTTGGATCGCTTCAATTCGGCTTAAATTGATTGTCTTGAACTCAAGTTTATTGTAGTTTTGATGTGTTTTGCTTAGTTGTGCAGAATTACGAGAATGTTGACTAAGGTGGATGCTTCTATAATTTTTGGGGAATTAATTGATTAAAATTCGGATTTCTGAGAAGGGTTGCGCAGTCTACACTGTTGTGGCCATATCTTGAGTTCTAGAAGTCCGTTTGAGGCCCGTAAGCAGTCCACGCGAAGATAACGAGATTCTCTATCATTCTAAGGTAGTCCAGAGGTCCAATTACATTGGGAACGTTCCAGAAAATCTGAAGAAAAGTCAGCTACGAATTTTCCTTAAAAACAGAATCAATTTAGGAAACGTATCTTGCAGAAATTCTATTATAATTCTGTTTTTGTATTTTCTTGCTGGGCAAGACTTGGAGTGCCTATATAAACACATCCAACCCTTGTAAATTAGAAAATTAGAATTAGAGAATTAGAGAATTAGAGAATTAGACAATTATATATCTTGTACATAATATAGCTTAGATCTGCAAGGGAGAAAAGGAGAGAAGGATTCAACGCTCGTGACAAGCAACAGATCTAGATCTACTTCATCTTTTGTATCATATATTTGTTTTCTAAACTCTTGTCTTATTAATATTATTACTTTCTTTCATATCTTGTCTTCTGTCATGGTTTCATCAGATCCCATGATGACGAGCGGTTTGATATGAGCTAATCGTTGTCATGGGATTCTAACGGAGTTATCTATGTAGCTTAGTAGTTTGTATGCTTTAAAGATTTATGTGTGGTGAATTCTTGATATCCTCGTATGGTTGTGTTTCATGTGTTTAGATGAGTCATGAACATCTAATTTGTTAATCTCTTGCGAAACGAGAGTGGATCTTGAGATTTAGAACTTGCCATGCTAGCATAGGATAGGTTGATATTATTATCATGATTTGTGGCATACATAGAGATATGATGCTACCCTATGTGATCTATGTGGATAACTTGTGCTTCAACCTTTATGTTTTCAAATTCTATAGAGATATAGGGTCTAAACATAATTGGTGTCTACCCATCTTCTATCTCTTTTGTGGATGCATGCGTAGTTTGGTATTAGTATACCGAGAGGTAGCTTTTACTTGTTTCGTGTTATCCGATCAGATATCAAAATCATCATATGTATTGATTAAAGGCATCAACTCTAAGTGAAGTAGATGATGAAGTTAGGATTCCATGTTTTCTCGCATATAAGTAGTTAGGATTTTTAGTTGTTAATTGGTATCTTAGTTAATTATAGTTAGTAAAAATTTAATCTTGTTATTTGTCTTAGGAGTGAATAATAATCATACATTGTTGCATAGGTGCATCTACTGAATTGAAACCTAAGATCTCTGTGGGAACGAACTTGACTTCTATCTGTATTACTTGTGACCACGTACGCTTGCGTGTTTTAGTGCAAACAAGTTTTTGGCGCCGTTTCCGGGGATCATCGGTGTTTTATTTTTGGTTTATGTGCTTGTCAATAGTGGTCGTTAGAGTTCACTGACTCAGATTTTTTCTTAACTATCTTGTTTAGCTCGTTGTGTTCAGGTACTTGAGTGTTTGAAGATGGCAGGCCAGGAGTTGCCATGGTGGGCATATTCGAGGACATCCATGCCTTATCAATGTGAGCGGTGTTTTGGCGTTCATGATCCCTCACAATATTGTTACTACGAAGGAGTTGATCCATATGTCACTTATGAGGAACAACCATATTTTCAATACCATCCTCAACAGTACCAGCAAGATGTTCCAGACATGTCATATTTCTTTGGAAGTGAAGAGTTTCAATATCAGCAACCTACTCCTACTTTTCAGTCAGATGAGGTTGATGATTTGAAGGAGATTAGGAAGGAGATTAGGATGCTTGTAGAGGGTCATGATAAGAATCTCAAATCTATGGAGACACTAGTTGCTCAAGTTTTGAGTGTCTTGGAACAAGAGAAACAGCAATCCATACGAGAGGCAATTCGAGAAAATAACGATGACTTGGAGCAAGGTACTGCATCCATAATTGAAGAAGACAAATTCCAAGAGGAGGTGAGTGTTCACAAGCCATGTGAGGAATTTGATCATGTTAGGATGGTGGATGATTTGGAAAGGGCACTATTTGGGACAGACACTGGTGAGCTACACAAATTTCGAGAATTGGTATGTGAGTACCAAGAGGCTGATGACCATGGGAAAGATGCCGATCTTCTACTTGTCTCAAAGAATAAAGATGGAGGTAGCGCATTAGAGCCAATGGAGGAAGTTCTTTTTGAGGAACCAAAGGCTTCAGCAACTTACATTTATCCTCCTCCATTATATTCAACTGAAGCCCGCGAGTGTGTGTTGTTCTACAAATTGACAGATTTTGGGTCAACAGATGAAGGCATTGGAATAGGACATATTTGTTATACGAATAGGCCAAGCGATGAAGTCTCGCGAAGAGAGGACCAGGCAAACTATTATCATCCTTAATGGAGGCTTGGAAGTAATGTCAAGCTATTGACGTTAAAGAAGCGCTTCGTGGGAGGCAACCCACGCATTAGTGTAGGAAAAAAAAATCTGAGTGTTTTAGCAAAAAAAAAATGTTAGAAACGCAGGACAAGACTGCGTTACTGCGTTAGACGCAGACTGATGTGTAAAATAACTGCAAGCGCACAGTGTTTAGTTGTAGCAAATACAGATCGATCCTCAGAGACTATGAATTTTCAAAACCCTAACAATTAACTCAGGCGAACTAGACAATAAGTTTTGAGATGAGATTTAATTAACTTAATTAACCTAGTTAGCAAAGATTATCAAATAATACGGAAAACCTAGGAATCTGAATCCGTTAATCAATCACAATCAATATCAACTCGCTCTAAAATCAGTCCTCTTTTCTTCCCAAATAAGATATATCAATCAACGAGACAAGCATATACTATGAAACTTGTTATCTAACAATAACCTATCAAAACTTCAAGGAGCAAGCATAGGCTATGAAAAATGAATCCGGTAACAATAATATATCAAAATCACTTTGTCAATTGAACAATTAAACACCAAGAAAAATTATGAGAATCAATTAATAGAAACGAGAAGAAATCAAGAGTAATTAAATCAACTTCATCTTCATCCTAGGATAAGAAAATTAGCTAGACATGATTATTAAATTAACTAAACAATTAATATATATAACATATGAAACATGCAGACAAGTTAAACACTTAAAAATATTATTGAATTATTAAAGGTGGCCACGTGAATAACTAAATACAAGGTCAAATCACATGTAATTTAAACTAAGTCTACCAGCATGAATATTGAAAGATCGGCAATTAATGAATTGATGGAAAACGAAGACAATAACTTAATAAACTAATAGTAATTAGCGCATATACTACAGAAAGACGAAGTAAAAATAAAAGCAGGATTAATCGAAACACAGAGTAGATAATAAGAAGAAAATAACTGAGCTATCTACAAAAATTCTATTATCTAAATTGGTGTCTACAATTACAAGGGAGAAGTCCTATATATAGGGAAAAATATTGGGTTTGGACCCTATGATTACAATCTGATCTTGAATATAATATCTTCAATTTCCTTTTCTTCTCGGATAAGTATTCGATTTTTCCTCCAATTTCTTTGACTTCAAGAATTTTCCACCTCCTTTCCCTTTTTCCACCTTTTCCTGCTAGAAATCTGTTTTTATTTATTTTCCTACAAAACAAAATAAAACAATTTATTAATTAATAAAATTACGAAAACGGACATAAAATAGGTATTAAAAATATGATTAATTATGGACCTATCAAATGCCCCCATACCTATCTTTTGCTCGTCCTCGAGAAAAATAAATATAAAATACTATCTAATATATAATACCACTTCCGTAGGTGATCACGGTTGCATTTGGCATATGCAACAAGCCCTTTAAACCCCTAGGCAGCTCTAGTGGACGAGTGAGGTCTCGTGAGGGCCTATAGTGAATGTACCCACAAAATCCATCTAGCTCATGTAAAAGATTGCTCAATGCAACACCACACATATAAGTCATCTCATGCTACATCAACTTATGAAATCAAAGTGAATTTGCAATGTCTTGGTGTGTAAGGTGCAAGTATTCACATAGTCTACTCAAAGAAATATGCAGAGGTCATTAAAAGTCCACGTCAAGTGTAAAAATAAGTTGGTAACCATGCTAAGCCCACAAGAGTACATCTTAGAGTCAAAACTTGGGATCTCATATGCACAAAACAAGCAATAACTCACCTTTCACTCACAAAAGAATATTCACTCAAGAACAAGGGTAAGTGTATCACTCAATTCCAACAAAATCATAAGCATGCTTGACATTTGGTATCAATCTAGCTTTAACACAACATACATTAATGATGATAATCAAAAGGTCTTTTATTTGGGTTGTAATGGGGCTAGGGACAAGGTATGTCAAGTAATGCCAAATAAGGTGAAGTGTCAGAAGCTAGTAGAATTCATAATATATCATACACAACACCATACTTTCTCCCCATACATGGATTTCTAATTTTCTTCCAGCAAACTGCTTGACTAGTCGAATGAAGAAGGATCACAAAAACACAGAAACATAATTATGCTCTCATATGTTTTTTTTTTGTTTTTTTCTTCTTTTTTTTTTGTTTTTTTTTGAAAAGCTAAGATAAATATATACGCAACGACAATCCTTCTTCAAAAATTTATTGAATAACGACCGACAAGTAAGCAACAAAACCCAATATTTCCCAAAAAGTAATGAACAAAAGTAAACCCCATCTCACACACCTTATTACTCCCACAACTTCCTACTAGCCTTTGACAATTGGGATCAAATATACGTAAGGCTGCACAACAAAAAGGTCTAGGCAAGTAATGTGGTGTGTCACCGAAAAAATAGGATTAAGCTCAAAGGGGTAACTAATTGATCATATATAAAGGGTGTGGTAATTTGGATAATAATTGGTTATTCCTAAATGCCTTTATCATCTTATCATCAAATAATGTCATGCATTTCAAGAAAGGTCTTAAACAAGTGCTAGCAATGCAAACAACATGTGGACACTCAAGCAAACGAATATAAAATGCAAAAGATATGCATATAGGCTCAAAATCTCACTTGGTGGCAAAACATAATCAATCCCAAGCAAAAGTCTCTTTAATGCACCTACTTGTACTCAAAGCATGGAAACCAAATCTTCTTGCACATATTCATGTCCTTTTAATTACTTACAACATTCAATAAGTCTACTAGTTTCAACTCGCTAGTGGATGTGTGTGCACAAGAACTTAGCAAATCACTTCTCAATCAAAAGCTTCAGAAACACAAGAGTACTATAGCATGTAAGGGTGCATCAAGCCAACTTATAACAAGTAATCATTTCACAAGGCTAGAATTATTTTTGTATTTTTTCATTTTTCAATTTTTTTTGGGTTTTTTTTAAAAAAAAATAATACTACTAAATCCCTCCCCCATACCTAAATCATGCATTGTCCTCAATGTATGCAAATGAGAGAAAAATGACAAAGTAAAAGGACGAGAATACCTGATAAAGGCAAGACGGAGGAATAGAACTAACTACTATATACAACAAGGTAACTTGAGTCACGCATCAAGGAGGTGGATCACCTCCTCCTCATAATCAACTGGCAGTTCTAAAAATGGTTTAAGGCGTTGACCATTAACTTTAAATGTTTCACCAGTTTTAGGATTTTCAATTTCAATAGCACCATGAGGAAAAACAACTTTAACAACATATAGGCTCTCCCATCTAGATCTCAATTTTCCAGGAAATAAATGCAGCCTAGAGTTGTATAAAAGAACTTTTTGACCAGGAGAAAAAGATTTTCTCAAAATGGATTTGTCATGCAAAAGTTTAGTTCTTTCCTTATAAATATTAGCATTTTCATAGGCATCATTCCTAATTTCTTCTAACTCAGACAGTTGTAACTTCCTATGACTACCAGCAGTGGGTAAATCAAAATTCAACTCTTTAATGGCCCAAAAAGCTCTATGTTCAAGTTCAACGGGAAGATGACATGCTTTACCAAACACAATCCTATAAGGAGACATGCCCAAAACAGTCTTAAAAGCAGTGTGATAAGCCCAAAGTGCATCTATCAACTTAACAGACCAATCTTTCCTATTTGAATTAACAGTTTTCTCTAGAATTTGTTTAATCTGCCTATTAGAGACCTCAACTTGACCACTAGTTTGAGGATGGTAAGGTGTGGCTATCTTATGAGTGATGGAATACTTCCTCAAAAGAGACTCAAACTGATTGTTTTTGAAATGCTTACCTTGGTCACTAATTATAGCTCTAGGCGTACCAAATCTAGAAAAGATATTCTCCTTTAAAAACTTAAGAACTACCTTGTTATCATTAGACTTAGTTGGTATGGCTTCGACCCATTTAGAGACATAATCAACCACTAAGAGAATGTAGAGGTTACCAAAAGAGTTAGGAAAGGGACCCATAAAATCTATTCCCCAAACATCAAAGATCTCAATAACTAAGATTGGATTCATTGGCATCATGTTTCTTCTAGTGATCTTTCCTAAATGTTGACACCTACTACAAGCGGCACAAAATTCAGCAGAATCTTTAAACAGATTGGGCCAGTAGAAACCAGATTGAAGTATTTTAGCAGCAGTCTTTTTAGCATTAAAGTGACCTCCACAAGCCTGATCATGACAAAAGGAAAGTATACTTCTAAACTCATGGTTTGGAACACACCTCCTAATGATTTGGTACGAACAATACTTAAAAAGATAGGGATCATCCCAAAAGAAGTATTTGACTTGTGAGAGAAATTTGGATTTATCTTGCTTAGACCAATGAGAAGGAATAGCACCAGTGACAAGGTAGTTAACAATATCAGCAAACCAAGGAGTGGTAGATATGGAAAGAAGGTGCTCATCAGGAAAAGACTCATTCGAAGGCATATCCATGGTGGATTCCACTACTAGACGGGAAAGATGATCAGCAACAACATTTTCAGAACCCTTCTTATCCCTAATTTCTAGGTCAAACTCTTGGAGCAACAAGACCCACCTGATCAATCGGGCTTTTGAGTCTTTCTTAGAGAAGAGATATCTAAGAGCCGAGTGGTCTGTGTAAACAATGATTTTAGAACCTATAAGATACGACCTGAACTTTTCAAGAGCAAAAACAACAGCTAGAAGTTCTTTTTCAGTGGTGGAGTAGTTAAGTTGAGCATCATTTAGAGTCTTACTAGCATAGTATATGACATGAGGTATCTTATTAATTCTTTGTCCCAAAACTGCTCCTACGGCATAATCAGACGCGTCACACATAAGCTCAAAAGGTTGATTCCAATCAGGGGACTGAATGATAGGGGCTGAGGTCAACTCTTTCTTAAGATGATCAAATGATTGAAGACATTCATTAGAGAATTCAAATTTTATGTCCTTGGAAAGAAGATTGGTCAATGGTCTAGCCTTTTTGCTAAAATCTTTAATGAAACGCCTATAAAAACCAGCATGCCCTAAAAAGGAACGAATTTCTTTGATAGATTTTGGTGGAGGTAGATTAGCAATGAGATCAATTTTAGCTTTATCAACTTCAATTCCCTTTGACGAAATTTTATGACCAAGAACAATTCCTTCTTTAACCATGAAATGACACTTTTCCCAATTAAGAACAAGGTTTGTTTCTTTACATCGTTTTAAAACTAAGTCAAGATGATGAAGACACTGATGAAAAGAAGAACCAAAGATGGAAAAGTCATCTATAAAGATTTCTAGGAATTCTCCTACCATGTCAGAGAAAATGCTCATCATACATCTTTGAAAGGTGGCAGGGGCAGTGGTTAGATCGAAAGCTAAACGACGATAGGCAAAGGTTCCAAATGGACAAGTGAAGGTGGTCTTTTCTTGATCCTCAGGAGCAATGGGAATTTGGAAATAGCCAGAAAAACCATCTAGAAAGCAATAGTATGAGTGACCTGCTAACCTTTCTAAGATTTGATCGATGAAGGGTAGAGGAAAATGATCTTTTCTAGTGGCCGCATTTAGTTTCCTATAATCAATACACATTCTCCAACCAGATTGGACACGAGTGGGAACTAGTTCATCATCCTCATTGACAACTACAGTGATCCCTGACTTTTTAGGCACTACTTGAACAGGACTGACCCAAGAACTATCAGATATAGGATAGATGATTCCATTATCTAGACATTTAAGGATTTCCTTCCTAACAACTTCCTTAAGAGTCGGGTTTAACCTCCTTTGTGGCTCCCTAACTGGTTTAGCATCATCAACTAAGTGAATCCTATGTTGGACAATGGCAGGGCTAATTCCCTTGATATCGGATATGCTCCACCCTATGGCTTCCTTATTCTCTCTAAGTACAAGTAAGAGTTCTTCCTCTTGAGAAGGTGACAGATCAGATGCAATTATGACTGGGAAAGACTCAGAAGGGCCTAGAAACATATACTTAAGAGTTTCGGGAAGAGGTTTGAGTTCTAATTCTGGTGGACTTGTCTCAACTGATTTATTAGCTTCATAAAGTGGCAAAGGAGAAGGTTCTAACTCTTGGCTGGTACTAGGAATGGTGGACTCTAACATTTCATTGACCTCATTTTATGACAAGTATCATCCCATTCTTGACCAAAGTAGTTTTGACAAAAGCTAAGCACATCATCAACATTCATGACTTCATTATCAACTAACTCATCAATCATGTTAATTTCTATGGGTTGGTCAAAATAGTCATTGGGTTGTTTTCCTACATTGAAAATGTTGAGATCAATTGTCATGTTTCCAAAAGTTAGCTTCATTAAACCATTCCTACAGTTAATTAAGGCATTAGACGTGGCAAGAAAAGGTCTTCCTAAAATTATGGGAATTTGATTTTTGAGATTTTTGACTGGTTAAGTTTCTAGAACAACAAAGTCGACGGGGAAGACAAAATGTAACACCCCCAGATCCGGGGTCCGGGATCCGGTCGTTACGGTTTCCAATTCTATCCACAACACTTGAACTTTCCTCAACATAAAATAAATTACATCTCTATGACCCAACACAATAATGTAAAACACACCCGTTATAGTCCCAGAGATGAAATCAGAGTAACAATCAAATTTTATTAATCACATTATGAGTTCTTACAATCCAAAAGAATTTCAATATAAATACATACTCTTTGCCATCCATTTACATAAGTCATACTAGACCATATACTTGGTACTGAAAGAATAAATATATCCTACCAATAGCTTCTTCTTCAGCTCTGGTAGTCTCAACGTCCTCGCCCGCGTCGAGTGCACCTTGTGCGAGTCATCTGGTGTAGCTGTTGTTGTGATATAATAATAAAGCAAGGGTGAGCAATAGCCCACCAACAATAATATATAACTGAACGATAATATATAACAGTTCAAAAGTATCTTTCAAAGCATATGCCATGCATTTACGGAAATGATGCCAGTATAATATGAACGATGAAGTTACAAGGTAACTTAAAGTATTTGTTTGTAGAAATATCTGCTACATCAAAAGTAAGCGTGATATTCTCATTATCATTAAAAGGAGGAACTTGCATGAAATGATTGCAATTCCAGTTATGAACTCTTTTCCAGCTCTGCCAACAGTAATCATGTTGCAGGAAATAATTAAGTTTGGATGATGAACCAATGATGGAGTATTCACCGCGCCCGCTGTTCCAATCTTGATGATCAGTCGAGATCGTACAGCTCAAATTAGATTTACTACCGGTAGAAGGAAGAACTGACGACTTTACTTGTATACCGCCTTACTAGCTCTCCCCGGCCAACGGTTGGGCCAAAGGGGATGGACCGGCGCTACTCGGCCTCTTACACGACTCCTAGTTCAAATAGAATTCATGATTCTGAATGTAACGTTCGTCCCCCTTTCCCCAAGTATAATGCTTGTTGATAAGACTCCAGAAAGTAGTCGTATCTAGTTGGAAAGGAAAATTCACCAATAACTTCCAAGCTATTGCTTGGTAACGAATATCAACTTGTTCCAACCATCTTACCCCTCGAAAGATGAGAAGGTAAACAACGACTTAATAAGTCAATAGCACCCGAGTTGCGAGTGAAGAGAATACTTTATGACCGGGAAGTCGACAAGATAAATATCATTTTCCAAGTAAGGTTCCCTTATTATTAAGGAAGATAGACGCAAAGAAGAATGATGTCTGAGAACCTTTCTTGATATAAGATTAATAATAATATGACTCCGAAATATTTTCCGTAATAATCGAAGAAGATAAACCTTATTGAGGTTATTCTAAGTAGGGAATAAAAATTCAGAGAATATTTATTGAATTAAAAATATTTAAAGGATATTTAGGAATATGAAAGAATATCTTTAATCAGAGTATTTCTCAAAATAATCCTTGAAGAAATATCAGGAGAATATTTATTGAATAAATAAATATTTACACGAATATTCAAAATAATATTCATTAATTAATAAGGAATTTAAATGAATATTCAAAAAGTAATATTCATTTAATGAATAATATTCAAAATGAATATCAAGTAATATTCATTTAGTAATCCGAGCTTTAAATGAATATTCGAGATAATATTCGATAAATAAATCAAGCTTCAGATGAATATTAGAATAATATTCATCAAGTAAGTAATATCTTAAATGAATATTCAAAAGTAATATTCATTTAATAAAATAATATTCTAAATGGATATTCAAATAATATTCATTTAGTAGTCCAATCTTTAGAAGAATATTCGTAATAATAATCGATAATCTATTCGACTTTGAATGAATATTGAAAAATATTATTCATCGAATGGTTACGTTCAAATAATTATTTGAAGTAAGGGTCGTTAAATAAATAATCTCGAACGAATATTCAAATAATATTCGTCGCCCAAATAATGGAAAATATTTACTTAAATATTTTCCTCCAAGGTAATCTCGATATATCAAGAAATATTGACTCCCGGTCTATATTTGACGAATAAGATGCATACGCCCTTCTATGAGGGTCTTACAATAACCGGCTTATAATTGATACGTTAGTTATCTAATTTATAAGCCAATAAACAATCAGGGAACAAGCATAACGATATAACTTGAAAGTAGGCATGCATGCTATGGCATATGTATAACAGAAAACATATATATATATATATTCAATCACAACAATAGCCTAAAAGAAGGGAATTGAAACTTGCCTGGTAGTCGAGTACGGTAAGGGGTAGTGGTAGCGGGTCCCGGGTCAGCTTGGTGATCTATAAATAGCCAAGGCATTCGGGATTAATCACTTAACATCTTAAAAGTTAAGTTATACTTAAATCAAAACACGTTCTCGAGTTATCTCGTTATACCCCTTTTTGTGGATTCCTTTTATCATTGATCCGACCCGACATTCGTTCGTTAATACGACATGTCACTGTACTTACACTTGGGACATACTTAAGTCATACAAGTTCTAAAGTCGATCGTTACGAACCAATATTATACTCCGAGTTTTATCGCCCGTTTTCTAAGTGTTTTACCGAAGTTATAATAGAGTCGTCTTTTAGGGGTTCGTTCGCGTTTAACCTCGACTATAATATTTTTAATAAATCGAAAAACGATCCTTTTGACATACGGTTTTATTTCGTACCTTTCTTTTTACCTCTAGTATTTATTTACCAAGATTCGTCATGACTTTACATATTTTACGAGGGTTCAATTTCAGTTACGAACTTTCGTTTACGGATTCGAACTACCTTTAGTAAATCGGTCATAAATCCTAAACCGTAAGTCTGTTTGATTCGATTCTTTTTCCAAAATGATCTACGACTCAAGATCTACAAGGGAATGTTAGATACTTGTCCAGTTTCAGCCATTAGACCTACTGTGATGCACGGTTTTCAATGATTAACGAAATTTCGGCATTATAACGGCTATAATACGAACGTTCCAAAAATCGCAATCAACAACCCAAGCCACACCGGGCATCAATACAACTTATACACATAATAATCATCTCACAAGTTCAGAAGCTACTGATCTTAGCATCAAAATCATCATGCATCTTAAATCATATAACTAATTACATAATCATGCTTATAATTATCACTATAATCATACCAAGCTAAATCCATCAAAAACATTCATAAATCTCAAATCAAATGCTAGGGTTTCAAGAGATCTACCTTCCTTGGAGTATGATATAACCTTAATAAGCTTGGTATGGTCCTTGTCTAGCTTAATCAAACCTTAGATCATCCAAAGAAATCATGAAAACAAAGTTAGTTTCTAAGATCCACTATTCATCGTCAATCTTGTAAAAATCATATAAAATCAAAAACTAAGAGTTTGGTTCTAAAATTTTTACCACACCTTCTACTCTTCAAGTGCTTTCTTTTGAGCTATAGAACACAAGAATCCAACCATGGGAGCTAGGGTTTTGAGCCCCATCTTTCTTCTCATCAGAACCTAGACAGTTTTTGTCCTTCAACTTTAAGCATGGATTTGACTAGGCTATAGTACTTGGATTTCCATGAAATTTGGAACGAACCTTGACCATGGAGTAGAAAAGCTATGGTTAAAATTTGGTGATTTTATCATGGATAGAAATGGAGATATGAATTTTTCTTTGTGTTATGTTTCTGCTGGACAGTTTGTATGTTCTATGTTTTCTTTTGCTTTTCTCTCTTTTCTCCCACTTGATCATCTACTTTTTGCTCATATAACTAGATATTATCAGCTGGTAGGATGAGATTGATAGCATTGGGGTAAGAGCCAAGAGTCTTGGATAAGTTTTGATAGATATTTGTTTTGTTTCTTGTTTGATTTAAGTGATTTAAATCACTTAACTCCTAAATTGTTTTGATTTAATCCTTGATTAAATAATTTAATCCACTCGATATAATTCTCTTGATGATCATATAGGATATTTAATCTTGTCACAATCTTGATCCTTAATCCCTGATTCGTTCGCTTAATTGCTTAATCTCGTTGTAAAGTTTCAGCAGTTTCTAGAACGCTTGATTCACTGTCTCAGTGGTTTTCGTTCTAATTTCTAAAATCAAATATAATAAAATTCCAAAATATCAAATCCTCAAAGTTAATATCTCAATTATTGGATTATAATAATATATAATCCACTGTCCGATCAAATATTATACCGAAAAAGAATTTGGAATTTCTGAATTCCGATCGTCTCTGCATTCACTTATTTCCTCCGCGTATTACTAATATGACTTCGAAACATCCATATCACGTCCCGTACATAGGGTGGCGTGAAAAGTTTTCCAACTTACAAAATCACTATTCATCCACCAAATTACTATGCACGTACAGGAAATACTATGCACGTACGGGAAAACACTATGCACGTACTCATTTCCCTTCAAGGATCCATTAGCTTCTTCCTGGACGGTAGATTATTCTTATCTAGGTCCTCAACCATCGAATTACTCTATTCTGACAATATACCAATGCATCAGGATTATTGTCCAAAGCAATATCCATTCATTACAATCATTGTTCTTTGAAACCACCATTCATTAGTGCTCTTTAACCACAATAAGAAAAGTTTTAATTCTACCCAAAATTCGGGTTATTACAGTCTCCCCTCCTTAAAAGGATTCCGTCCTCGGAATCAGTCTAGGAATAACTGGGGTTACTTGTATCCCATTGCACTTTCTATTTCTCAGGTGGATTCTTCCACTTCTTGATTTTCTTCAAATCTCTCACTAGCTTGACAACCTTATCTCTTAGCGCTTGCTCTTTTCTATTCATAATTTCCACAGGTTGTCCTTCGTAGTTCAGATTCGATTATGTATATCTATCTGCTCGTACTCTGTCATATGCCGGGCATCTATAGTATACTGATGAGGCACATACGCATGAACCATGTTATGACCATTTTACTGGTTTGGATGAGGCTGGCTCATAGGCCACCTTCCTGACGCGTTTAAACTCTCAGATGGCCCAATGAATCTTGGGCTAAACTTCCTTTCATTCTAATCTTGTTAATTCCTTCCACGAGGATACCTTATCTTATTACAAATCTTGAACTTCATATTCTCTATCTTGTTTGCACAGAAATACATCAACAAAAACTTGCTTGTCAGAATCCTCTATTAATTCTAGATATTTCCCAATTCCATTGTATAAATGTCAACTCTATTATCGACGGGGTACTCCGTATTGAAACTAGTTCGAGTATTCTAACAACCGATTCGAGTTACTCTTGATGTCTAGCAACGAGCTCGTCGGCCATCACTGTTTTGGCCTCGCTATCTCATTGTTAACTACTATCACCCCCGGTGTTCCAACCTCTTCTTTAATCATCTCACAGAATGCCAATCTACCTCCTGTGTTCATTCAATCATTCTCTATTATCTCATCTCTTCTCCTTTCTGAAAGAAAGGCGAATCTCTTGGGGAATTTGTTTGCGGGGAATGTTGTCTGGTTCGAGGACTCTTAATCCTTTTATCACAAATCATAATCTTCCTATACATACAAGCACACATATTTTCAGATCTGATAGGTCTGAAAGTCGATCATGTTTGATCCTTTTTGATTTCGCACCTTTCCTTCATATATACGATGTTTCGATATACTTAGGGCAAAAACTATCTCAGATAACTCACAGCCAATTCATTAAATTCCAAAAAGTTATGGGTGCAATAGTCAACCCAAAATGACATCACTTACAATTTCATAGTGTCTATACCTAGTGCGATTCACAATCTTGGGTATATCCTCGATTTTTTACTTCCAACCGGTGATGTCCCATTTCCTAATAAGTTTGGAAAATACACAGCGTCCCTGTGCTGCTCAGACAATCTTCTACAACAGCACCTATACTCAATGTTGATTCATTCAACTCTCGAGGCTCGATGCACAATCTTGTGCTAACATATTTCTTTCTTACAACACACCGGTTCCTCACGGTGGCACACTGAGTCTCATCGCACTCTTATTCAACAATCCTCGCATCTGAGTTGATAATTCTTTTATTCCTACTGGGCTAAAAGGAAATGCAGCACTAGGCTCTGAACACTCGATATTCATTATTATGTCATTCAAATCGATATCTGGTAGCTTATTAAAACCCTGTACAACCTCCCAAAATCATTATAATTATACTTGGTGTCTCTTTCCTCGGGGTAAACCATATGAGCTAATCAAGCCTCATATCTCTGGCATCATAATCTCTTAGTCTGAACTAGATTCCAAAATCTCTGACTCCGTCTTTATCCTTAAATTATTTCCCTCATAATAAATTTGGCTCCATTGGGTATCAACTAATCCCTCATTATTATAATATCAATTTCTCCCTAATTCGAAAGGAATCAAATCTCTCGATCGAGTGGTACCCTGGGTAGGTTCTCTGGAAATCACTATTCCTTATCCATAAGGAACACTTCCTGAACTTGATGTAGATATTACATGAAGTAGATAAAATTGCAGAAGAGTTTCAAGCATCGCAGCTATGTCAGGTTGATGAAACTATCACTCATGCAGCTTCCATAAAAGACTGGAAACTTAACGATTTACTTCGTCAATTTTGTATCATGGTCCTGGTTTGCCTCAAAACGGGACCTTCTAAGGTACGTAATATGCTTAAGACTCCATCACGAATCGAATCTTTACTTAAACTATTATTACCTTCGATTCTTGCACAATCATCAAAAGGAATGTAACTTCCTCCACTCCGATATGACCTTCAAGGTCTTTCCAAATATCATTTTGTTTCTTCGGTATGAACATTTGTAATTATTCCTTTATACTTAGACTGTCGGCCACCTCATTGGCCCTTCCTGATAATAATAATTTCTGGTAATCCTTGTTCTCTGGATATATTCCAATTCAAACTTTTCTACCTCATTCCCATCACTGTTGGGTGAAAGCATTCTCCCTTAAGCTCTGCTTTTGGAGAAAAATATATTTATCAGTTTTTTTTCCATAAGTCATTGCTTCCACCTACCCGTGGGAACTTTATCACGTTTATTCCCAATCCTACTTAGGATGCTTCTTTTCTTAGTTCTTTCCTTATCTTAGGATAATCTCAGCCTTTATAGGTTCAATCCATACTTCCTCAGGGTTTCATACATGCCTCATCTGGCATTATCGTTACTATGTCATACATTCCTTACCAAACTTCCATTTTGAAGTTCGGAATATTACTTTTTTTTTTGCTTGTAAGGTTTCATAGGTCATCCTCATCATTCCTCCTGTATTTTCTGGGTACAGGGTATATCAAAATGTCATTGATCAATACTCTAATAATTCTATCTATGTTCTTTCCAGAACTCTTTTTAATAATCCTTACCGGTCATTGTTGCCTTAGCAAGTCCAACTCATATCATCTGAATTCATAATGTCGTTATTAGGGTTAATGCCATCCCTTGTGCATTCCCCAGGGTTTGTCTTAATTTATTGATATCCTATCCTTAATTCAACTGCCAAGGAATTCTTGCATCCTATACTTGGCAATCAAATCATGTATCCTTAATAAGGGTCTCTTTTCAATCATTCTCATTTGATAATCGATCGGTGGCTTAATGCTAACCTCTTCTTTCAGATAGTTGTCAGCCTATTTGACCTTCCAAAAGACAACGTATGTCTATCTGCTCTCTTACAGAACTTGGTAATGGTAGCAAGGATGTTCTGGAAGATATTGATCGAGTTCAACGTGAATCTCTTAGTACTTATCGTTTTTCTCAAAGGTACTTGCCTTAGACAAAATTTCTACAGCATACTGATCCATCTCTGACCATTTCTATACTCTCTTCACAAACCTTCATTGTTTACTTCCTTGGTCATAATATATTCATGGTATTTATAATACCCTAACATCATACATCTCAAGTCATTATACTTCCATTTTTACTCGTAATCTTGGGCAATCATATACACATGAATCACTTTAGTACGGGTGACCCCATTCCAAAAAGTCTAGTAAATTCCCAATCCAAACATGGGTTGCAAAGGGTTCAGTAGAAGATTCCTACGATCTCATTAATATTTCCTTTATATCAAAAGCCCTTGCAGTCGGCACTTACTTAGAAGCAACCCTGCTTTGTCCTTTCATTGCTGGTCTAGTCACTTGATAATCCTTTGTGACTTGGCCTCAACTGACCACACTAAAATAAAAATATATGGTTTTAAGGGTTGGCTAATTAGCATTACCTTTCTAGCAATTGCTGGCATAGTGCCTTCTACTTTGATACCTTTCTACCTTTCCAAAACTTTACTCTATATAGGTCTTAATCGACTTCTCGGCACCGTCTCCGGTCACCTTTCCTCCTCTTTTATCTTTTCAACTATTCTTATCAATCCCACGTGCCACGCAAGCTTACCATTCATGGTATAACAGTCTTTTCACTTAAGTCAATCCCGGAGTTTCTCAGTCCGGCCGGTTTCTTACTTACATTTCCTGTTTTCGTCCAATCTCACTTCATCATTGTATTTCTATAATCAATCGCGATAACCGGGGTCTATCCACCAACCCATATAGCGGCTACTTTACCCAATTCACGGGGTTCGCCCCAGTTTCTACTCTCTTCCATGATGTTCTCTGATAATCAGAAAGACAAGGTTTGCCAAAATTCGTTGAATTTCTTTTCAGAATCAAGGAAATTTTGGTCAATCTATCCAACCACCGGTAACACTATGAAGATCAATTTCGAAACCTAGAGAATAGTTCTATGAGCATCCAAGCAGGTAGAATCATAAGCAGTTATAATAACGGAATTATTGACACAAAGTTGGAAGTTTAACCACTAGAAAGGAACCAAATATATATATATATATATATCCCATAGAAGGGAAATCAAAAGTTTCAAACTGAAACATGCCACCTCTTCCTGATACATATACATCTTAATTGTCGATAATATCAAATGTCAGTCTTCCTAACCACAGGTTTCAGAAGGAACACTACCGTCGGAGTTAGTCATTTCATAAAAATTGGCACTACTAGGGCCATCCTAGTCTGGTGTACCGTGTTGTTCGAATGCATTCGCAATTACTCTGCCGTGCTGCATAAGCACACCACCTAAACCTGTATGAGATGCATCATCGTGTATCATAAAGTCTTCCTTCTCCCGTTAGGCAACACCAACGCCGGGTCGTTACCAATTTCATCTTAAAACATTCTCTATTACCTCTTAACCACTAATCGCATTACTTGATCCATTTGCAATTCAGTGTCAGAATAAACTTAAGGTAACTACTATAATCTATTCGGGGAAAAGAAAGAATTTAATATTTTTTTGAATAACATGCATCTAACGTTCCTGATTCACCATTTTACCGAGTTAAAAATAAACTTATACTTAGTACCTGATAGTAGTCATATTACGAGTTTATCATAGACCCACTGGTCTTTTCCTCTGGTAGTTTCTGAGATCATCGTCTCGCTTACTACTTTATATAACTTTATCCAATCAGGCCATCACTTTCCACTATCTTTACTTTAGAAGCTGGTTCATTCATAATATGGACATTTCGCTGAATAAAACCACCTCAACAATCTCAATTTTCAGAAAATATAACCCATGAAATCCACCTTCTCATGGCGAATTACCATTGACAATATTCACACTAATCCATTTATCCGATTATATGGCACTTGTTGCCTCTATCTCAACTGCTCCTGGGTGCTCCCCGTCCTACATCGACGTCTTTGATAATCATGCATCATTCTAACTCCTTTCTCATTAATCTGAAAGTCTCTAAGGATCTTTATCTATCCCCATATAAGACCTCAAGTAATCCTTCTAATCTGTCTTAATTGCTGGTACTACCTCTCGTAGTTCGGCTATAAATCCAACATAAATTTCAATTCTCTTAATAATATCTCAGTTCTTTGTGCTCACTTCTCTGAGCAATATAATCTTAACTCTCACTATCCCTCTGGCTACAACCCTCATTTCCTTGGAGTAAACTCCTCATCCTCAATAGGATTCTCCTCTGCTAGAACCTCTTTCGAGTCCTCAATAGGATACTCTATCGAATTCACAATCCGATCGTCAGCATATAATAAAACATAATCATGCTGCTGCTCGTACGCCTCAAGGTCTGTCGCCTTACTAGTCGATACGAGAACGAGCTAAGTTACTATCATGATACTTAAGAGTTCCAATAAGGGTTTTATATGTCAATACTACTTGAAGTAGTCCGACTATGAACTTGGCAAGAGTTCTTATTATCTTAGTGAGTTTATTGTTTTAACGTCGCATCATCTCTGGGGTTTATAACGTACGCTCTGATACCACTTCTGTAACACCCCCAGATTCGGGGTCCGGGATCCGGTCGTTACGGTTTCCAATTCTATCCACAACACTTGAACTTTCCTCAACATAAAATAAATTACATCTCTATGACCCAACACAATAATGTAAAACACACCCGTTATAGTCCCAGAGATGAAATCAGAGTAACAATCAAATTTTATTAATCACATTATGAGTTCTTACAATCCAAAAGAATTTCAATATAAATACATACTCTTTGCCATCCATTTACATAAGTCATACTAGACCATATACTTGGTACTGAAAGAATAAATATATCCTACCAATAGCTTCTTCTTCAACTCTGGTAGTCTCAACGTCCTCGCCCGCGTCGAGTGCACCTTGTGCGAGTCATCTGGTGTAGCTGTTGTTGTGATATAATAATAAAGCAAGGGTGAGCAATAGCCCACCAACAATAATATATAACTGAACGATAATATATAAACGTTCAAAAGTATCTTTCAAAGCATATGCCATGCATTTACGGAAATGATGCCAGTATAATATGAACGACGAAGTTACAAGGTAACTTAAAGTATTTGTTTGTAGAAATATCTGCTACATCAAAAGTAAGCGTGATATTCTCATTGTCATTAAAAGGAGGAACTTGCATGAAAAGATTGCAATTCCAGTTATGAACACTTTTCCAGCTCTGCCAACAGTAATCATGTTGCAGGAAATAATTAAGTTTGGATGATGAACCAATGATGGAGTATTCACCACGCCCGCTGTTCCAATCTTGATGATCAGTCGAGATCGTACAGCTCAAATTAGATTTACTACCGGTAGAAAGAAGAACTGACGACTTTACTTGTATACCGCCTTACTAGCTCTCCCCGGCCAACGGTTGGGCCAAAGGGGATGGACCGGCGCTACTCGGCCTCTTACACGACTCCTAGTTCAAATAGAATTCATGATTCTGAATGTAACGTTCGTCCCCCTTTCCCCAAGTATAATGCTTGTTGATAAGACTCCAGAAAGTAGTCGTATCTAGTTGGAAAGGAAAATTCACCAATAACTTCCAAGCTATTGCTTGGTAACGAATATCAACTTGTTCCAACCATCTTACCCCTCGAAAGATGAGAAGGTAAACAACGACTTAATAAGTCAATAGCACCCGAGTTGCGAGTGAAGAGAATACTTTATGACCGGGAAGTCGACAAGATAAATATCATTTTCCAAGTAAGGTTCCCTTATTATTAAGGAAGATAGACGCAAAGAAGAATGATGTCTCAGAACCTTTCTTGATATAAGATTAATAATAATATGACTCCGAAATATTTTCCGTAATAATCGAAGAAGATAAACCTTATTGAGGTTATTCTAAGTAGGGAATAAAAATTCAGAGAATATTTATTGAATTAAAAATATTTAAAGGATATTTAGGAATATGAAAGAATATCTTTAATCAGAGTATTTCTCAAAATAATCCTTGAAGAAATATCAGGAGAATATTTATTGAATAAATAAATATTTACACGAATATTCAAAATAATATTCATTAATTAATAAGGAATTTAAATGAATATTCAAAAAGTAATATTCATTTAATGAATAATATTCAAAATGAATATCAAGTAATATTCATTTAGTAATCCGAGCTTTAAATGAATATTCGAGATAATATTCGATAAATAAATCAAGCTTCAGATGAATATTAGAATAATATTCATCAAGTAAGTAATATCTTAAATGAATATTCAAAAGTAATATTCATTTAATAAAATAATATTCTAAATGGATATTCAAATAATATTCATTTAGTAGTCCAATCTTTAGAAGAATATTCGGAATAATAATCGATAATCTATTCGACTTTGAATGAATATTGAAAAATATTATTCATCGAATGGTTACGTTCAAATAATTATTTGAAGTAAGGGTCGTTAAATAAATAATCTCGAACGAATATTCAAATAATATTCGTCGCCCAAATAATGGAAAATATTTACTTAAATATTTTCCTCCAAGGTAATCTCGATATATCAAGAAATATTGACTCCCGGTCTATATTTGACGAATAAGATGCATACGCCCTTCTATGAGGGTCTTACAATAACCGGCTTATAATTGATACGTTAGTTATCTAATTTATAAGCCAATAAACAATCAGGGAACAAGCATAACGATATAACTTGAAAGTAGGCATGCATGCTATGGCATATGTATAACAGAAAACATATATATATATATATATATATATATATATATATATATATATATATATATATATATATATATATATATATATATATATTCAATCACAACAATAGCCTAAAAGAAGGGAATTGAAACTTGCCTGGTAGTCGAGTACGGTAAGGGGTAGTGGTAGCGGGTCCCGGGTCAGCTTGGTGATCTATAAATAGCCAAGGCATTCGGGATTAATCACTTAACATCTTAAAAGTTAAGTTATACTTAAATCAAAACACGTTCTCGAGTTATCTCGTTATACCCCTTTTTGTGGATTCCTTTTATCATTGATCCGACCCGACATTCGTTCGTTAATACGACATGTCACTGTACTTACACTTGGGACATACTTAAGTCATACAAGTTCTAAAGTCGATCGTTACGAACCAATATTATACTCCGAGTTTTATCGCCCGTTTTCTAAGTGTTTTACCGAAGTTATAATAGAGTCGTCTTTTAGGGGTTCGTTCGCGTTTAACCTCGACTCGAATATTTTTAATAAATCGAAAAACGATCCTTTTAACATACGGTTTTCTTTCGTACCTTTCTTTTTACCTCTAGTATTTATTTACCAAGATTCGTCATGACTTTACATATTTTACGAGGGTTCAATTTCAGTTACGAACTTTCGTTTACGGATTCGAACTACTTTTAGTAAATCGGTCATAAATCCTAAACCGTAAGTCTGTTTGATTCGATTCTTTTTCCAAAATGATCTACGACTCAAGATCTACAAGGGCATGTTAGATACTTGTCTAGTTTCAGCCATTAGACCTACTGTGATGCACGGTTTTCAATGATTAACGAAATTTCGGCATTATAACGGCTATAATACGAACGTTCCAAAAATCGCAATCAACAACCCAAGCCACACCGGGCATCAATACAACTTATACACATAATAATCATCTCACAAGTCCAGAAGCTACTGATCTTAGCATCAAAATCATCATGCATCTTAAATCATATAACTAATTACATAATCATGCTTATAATTATCACTATAATCATACCAAGCTAAATCCATCAAAAACATTCATAAATCTCAAATCAAATGCTAGGGTTTCAAGAGATCTACCTTACTTGGAGTATGATATAACCTTAATAAGCTTGGTATGGTCCTTGTCTAGCTTAATCAAACCTTAGATCATCCAAAGAAATCATGAAAACAAAGTTAGTTTCTAAGATCCACTATTCATCGTCAATCTTGTAAAAATCATATAAAATCAAAAACTAAGAGTTTGGTTCTAAAATTTTTACCACACCTTCTACTCTTCAAGTGCTTTCTTTTGAGCTATAGAACACAAGAATCCAACCATGGGAGCTAGGGTTTTGAGCCCCATCTTTCTTCTGATCAGAACCTGGATAGTTTTTGTCCTTCAACTTTAAGCATGGATTTGACTAGGCTATAGTACTTGGATTTCCATGAAATTTGGAACTAACCTTGCCCATGGAGTAGAAAAGCTATGGTTAAAATTTGGTGATTTTATCATGGATAGAAATGGAGATATGAATTTTTCTTTGTGTTATGTTTCTGCTGGACAGTTTGTATGTTCTATGTTTTCTTTTGCTTTTCTCTCTTTTCTCCCACTTGATCATCTACTTTTTGCTCATATAACTAGATATTATCAGCTGGTAGGATGAGATTGATAGCATTGGGGTAAGAGCCAAGAGTCTTGGATAAGTTTTGATAGATATTTGTTTTGTTTCTTGTTTGATTTAAGTGATTTAAATCACTTAACTCCTAAATTGTTTTGATTTAATCCTTGATTAAATAATTTAATCCACTCGATATAATTCTCTTGATGATCATATAGGATATTTAATCTTGTCACAATCTTGATCCTTAATCCCTGATTCGTTCGCTTAATTGCTTAATCTCGTTGTAAAGTTTCAGCAGTTTCTAGAACGCTTGATTCACTGTCTCAGTGGTTTTCGTTCTAATTTCTAAAATCAAATATAATAAAATTCCAAAATATCAAATCCTCAAAGTTAATATCTCAATTATTGGATTATAATAATATATAATCCACTGTCCGATCAAATATTATACCGAAAAAGAATTTGGAATTTCTGAATTCCGATCGTCTCTGCATTCACTTATTTCCTCCGCGTATTACTAATATGACTTCGAAACATCCATATCACGTCCCGTACATAGGGTGGCGTGAAAAGTTTTCCAACTTACAAAATCACTATTCATCCACCAAATTACTATGCACGTACAGGAAATACTATGCACGTACGGGAAAACACTATGCACGTACTCATTTCTCTTCAAGGATCCATTAGCTTCTTCCTGGACGGTAGATTATTCTTATCTAGGTCCTCAACCATCGAATTACTCTATTCTGACAATATACCAATGCATCAGGATTATTGTCCAAAGCAATATCCATTCATTACAATCATTGTTCTTTGAAACCACCATTCATTAGTGCTCTTTAACCACAATAAGAAAAGTTTTAATTCTACCCAAAATTCGGGTTATTACACAAAATCACCAACCTTAATCAACACATCTTCCACTATACCTGTTGGAGTTTTAACAGAACGATCAGCTAACTGAAGAGTGACACTAGTCTTCTTAAGTTCACCTAAACCCAAGGCTTGATAGACAGATAATGGAAGAAGATTCACACTAGCTCCTAGATCGAGTAAAGCTTTATCAATGAAAGTATCACCTATGACACAAGAGATGGTAGGACAACCAGGATCCTTATACTTCACAGGGATTTGGTTTGACAAAATAGAACTAACATGAGATGTTAGGAAAGCTTTCTTAGGAACATGAGTGGTTCTTTTATGAGTACGTAAATCTTTTAGACACTTAGCATAAGAGGGAACTTGTTGAATCGCATCTAAAAGAGGAATGTTAATCTTGACTTGCTTAAAGACTTCCAAAATCTTATCTAACTGAGCAGATTGTTTGTTTGAAGTAAGTCTTTGAGGAAATGGGGCTTTCGGCTTAAAGACTTTTTCATTAGACACATCAGAGTGGGGTTTCGAAGGTGGTGGTTCATTGGATGGTGATGACTCATCAGCTTTATCTACTTCAGAACTCTCGGAATTTGAAGATTGCTTAAGACTAGGATTCAAGAGCAAAGGATTTGGTTCAGATGTTAGCTTATCTTCTTCTTGAGTATTGACACCAGCATGATTGTTGAATTGATTACCAGATCTTAGAGAGATAACAGAATTTACATTTTCATGAGACTTTTGATTTGGATGAAATTTAGGATTAGTCTCAGGTTGACTAGGAAATCGATTCTTCTCTCTCTCACTGATTGTGTTTGCCAATTGACTGACTTGGACCTCTAGCTTAGATATGCCTTGAGTGTTGGAATTCAGTAACTGCCTATCTTGGGTCATGGTTTGCATAAAAGATTGTTGAGATTGAGTTAGATTAGCTTGAGATTTCAATAACGCCTCAATACTCTTTTCTAAAGAATTGAATCTCTTATCAGATTCGCTAAAACCAGGAGGATTCAAGGGGATTGAGTTTGGATAATGACCAAGATTTTGAGGAGGATATGAATTAGGATTTTGAGTTGGGTATGGACCAGGATTGGGCTTTTGAAAAGCAGGTTGAGGATTTTGATTGTACTGATTATACTGACCTTGGTTCCACGAGAAATTTGGGTGACTCTTCCAACCAGGATTGTATGTGGGTGCATAAGGATAATTCCTAACTCTAGGTTGAAACATTGCATTGACTTGTTCAATTTCAGGGCAATTCTCTACCACATGATTAGGAGAACTACAGTTTGCACAGAGAGACATTTGAGAGGATGCACTGTTGGTTTCTAAGGCTTCTAGACGTCTAGTGAGTGTAGCTAACTTAGCTTCGGTTGCAATAGAATTACCAACTGCGTGTAATCCCTTAGATGAGTTAGATTTTTCAGCTTCCTGATTAGGTTCCCTAGTTGACTCCCACAACATTGTTCTTTCAGCTAACTCCTCAAAAAATTGCCAAGCTTCATCCTCATCTTTGTCCATAAACTTACCATTACACATAGACTCTAACAAAGCAGTGGTTTGGCTATCTAAGGCTTCATAAAGAATTTTAGAAAGTCTCCATTTTTCTATACCATGTTTAGGACATTTAGACAACAACTTTTTAAATCTATCAAAATATTTCCAAAAAGACTCATTCCGATTTTGTTGAAATTGGTTGATTTCATTCCTAAGTCTGTTTGCCTTATGGTTTGGAAAATATTTTTTAAGAAAGATAGCAACAAATCCCTCCCATGTGGAAATAGAATTAACGGGTAGACTATACAACCACTGTTTAGCATCTTCTTTCAAAGCAAAATTAATAAGCCTGAGCCTAATGGAATCCTCACTCAATTGTTGAAGTTTCTGTAATGCACACACTTCCTCAAACTCTCGAATGAAAAGATATGGATCCTCTCCCTCTACCCTAGCAAACCTAGGTAACATGCTAATGTTGTGATGTTTGATTTCAAAGTTATTCGCGGTTACTGCGGGTAAGACTATGCATGAGGGTTGAGCGGTACGAGCGGGGTAACAACGGTCTTTAAGTGAAACAGCCATGACTACGGGTTGAACTTCTAATTCTTTTGACTCAATTCTAGTGGGTGAAGAGAACTCGAGTTGCCTCACTACTTTAGGAGATGACAGATTGGTTTGTCTCACTAATCTAGATGAAGTGTCTCGAACCCAAGCACTTTGCATACAAGAGAAGTAAACAATTAAGCACGTAGCAGACAAGGGCTATAAGTAAACACCAAAAAAAAATGGAAAATTAAAAAGAAAAATCTATATTATCCTAAAAAAAATCTAGACCTTGCTCCTAACAATAAGATACTACTAAAAGTCACAACTCAAAAAGCACTCGTCCTGACTGGCCAGGCAGGTGCAAGCATTGCCAAGAGGCTAAACACCTTTCTAGACACCAATCCAAATTAGCCAGGTAAACGTCACGCTTGCCTAGACACCAAACGAAAGAATACTTAGTGATTTGTTCCTCCTAGATTCTCTTCCTAGTTGAGCGTGAGATCCTAGGGGCTAACGTCTACTTAGTTTTATTAAGGAAAGGGGAATGCAAGATGAAGGAATAATACTAAAGATGAAGGAATTAGGGATTTAGTAATTTGTGAAGGAAAGGGTGATGAAATCCCTCACCTTATCTTGTGATTGGGTGGCACCCTTAAGATTGATTGAATGATGCAACACACAAAGAACAAGAAAATACACACTTATGGATGCACTACACTACGTGTTCTATTCTAAATTGTACGTACCTCTTTCCTCCAGCAATCACCACAGTTATAAGATGGAAAGCAATAAATACAATAAAGAAATCTAGATGATGTGATCCTATGTGAGAGAATGAATGATGCAACAAATTGGTTTTTAGCAAACAATTAACTAACTAATATTTTTGGGTTTTTTGAATATTTAATTTTTTTTTTGTGTTTTTTTAATAATAAAGAAAAAAAATAGAGAGAGGTGATACGGAATACCGAAAAGCGCTTTCAAAAATTTCAAAAGAGACAACGAGGCCTTCCAGCGATCTTCTTGTCCAAGCTTTTCTCCGCTTCACTATTCCCTAAAAAAAACAAACAAAAGAAAAACAAGAAACTAATCCGAAGAATTAATATCAAGGAGTGAAAAATACCAATAGTCCCCGGCAGCGGCGCCAAAAACTTGATGTGTAAAATAACTGCAAGCGCACAGTGTTTAGTTGTAGCAAATACAGATCGATCCTCAGAGACTATGAATTTTCAAAACCCTAACAATTAACTCAGGCGAACTAGACAATAAGTTTTGAGATGGGATTTAATTAACCTAATTAACCTAGTTAGCAAAGATTATCAAATAATACGGAAAACCTAGGAATCTGAATCCGTTAATCAATCACAATCAATATCAATTCGCTCTAAAATCAGTCCTCTTTTCTTCCCAAATAAGATATATCAATCAACGAGACAAGCATATACTATGAAACTTGTTATCTAACAATAACCTATCAAAACTTCAAGGAGCAAGCATAGGCTATGAAAAATGAATCTGGTAACAATAATATATCAAAATCACTTTGTCAATTGAACAATTAAACACCAAGAAAAATTATGAGAATCAATTAATAGAAACGAGAAGAAATCAAGAGTAATTAAATCAACTTCATCTTCATCCTAGGATAAGAAAATTAGCTAGACATGATTATTAAATTAACTAAACAATTAATATATATAACATATGAAACATGTAGACAAGTTAAACACTTAAAAATATTATTGAATTATTAAAGGTGTCCACGTGAATAACTAAATACAAGGTCAAATCACATGTAATTTAAACTAAGTCTACCAGCATGAATATTGAAAGATCGGCAATTAATGAATTGATGGAAAACGAAGACAATAACTTAATAAACTAATAGTAATTAGCGCATATACTACAGAAAGACGAAGTAAAAATAAAAGCAGGATTAATCGAAACACAGAGTAGATAATAAGAAGAAAATAACTGAGCTATCTACAAAAATTCTAGTATCTAAATTGGTGTCTACAATTACAAGGGAGAAGTCCTATATATATGGAAAAATATTGGGTTTGGACCCTATGATTACAATCTGATCTTGAATATAATATCTTCAATTTCCTTTTCTTCTCGGATAAGTATTCAATTTTTCCTCCAATTTCTTTGTTCCACCTCCTTTCCCTTTTTGCACCTTTTCCTGCTAGAAATCTGTTTTTATTTATTTTCCTACAAAACAAAATAAAACAATTTATTAATTAATAAAATTACGAAAACGGACATAAAATAGGTATTAAAAATATGATTAATTATGGACCTATCACATACTGCGCCCCTGTAACGCAGGCTGCGCCTGCGTTACTGGACTCAACGCAGTCTGCGCAGGGGAAACGCAGCCTGCGCCTGCGTTATACCTGTTCTGCCAGATTTTTTCCCGAAAATTCTTGTTTTTGCCTACCAAATCAACCCCAAAACCTATCCTAACCCAAATTTCTTCAATTTTTAATTCCTATATCTATCCTACATCAAATCCTAACCTCTCCAAATCTCTCCTACACACTTAAATCTTTATTCATCTTATCCATCATCTTATATATATACCCACCTATACATACAAATCCAATTCCTTTTCTAATTCTTTAAATCTCTAAAAATTCAATTCTAAAGAGGAATTAATTGCAAGTTCACCTCTTTGATTCGTAATTAGTTTATCTCTTCTCTAATCTTATTTTTATTACGAATTTGTGATCTTGTAAATTTGGGATTTAATTATGGTAGGAAATTGGGCTATTTTGGTGTGTTATTGCTTGGAGATTATTAGTGGAGCTTCTTGTGAGTTGGGTATTGCTACAGAAAGGGGATTTTTGCTGAACAAGCATGTTGAATTGCGATGAGGAAGGATATGTAAGGCGCTTTGTAGGTATGTTTTCTACTTTCCCTCGTATTTACTTCCATTCAATGAGGACATTGTATATTTTAAGTTTGGGGGTGGTTTGAGGGTTTAGTAGTTGTTGTTGTATTATTTGTTCATGTAGGATTTCATGCTTTGCATATTAGTAGTGGTAAATTATGCATTTATGTTCGTGATATTTATGTTTGTTTCATATAGGACATTCTGTTTTTTTTGTTTCGTATACCATGTGAGTTCATATTAGTTGCATTTGCATAGCATGCATATTTCATGATCCCTTAAAACGAGCTAATTCTGATTGGTTGGTAGGTGTCTAATTGAGTGTGGTAATGATGAATAGAGGGTTGACTTATAGTTTCTATGAAATTGACTTATGTGTTTCGGAAATAAAACTTTTACGCAGTCTCATTGGGTGCTTTTGGGCTAGGTTGAGGTCATGCTTGTTTGGATGTTTTGAGATTTAATCACTTGATTATATTTAAAATTTTCGTTATTCCCTTGATAGCGTAGGAACACTTAAGTCTAAGTTTGGGGGAAAACAGGGATTTCATGCTTAATTGTAAATAATTGTCAATATGGCTAGGTGTCAAATGGCTAGTAGCCGGCTCATATTTATATGAGTAGTCTAGGGTTGGAATTGAGAATTCTCATTCCAGATTGCATAGAAAAAGAAACATGAAAAAAAAGCAGAAAAAGAAAAAAAAACAGAAAAAAAAAGTTATGTGTATTGTTTATATGCAAAATTAACCAGGGTGAGCTCTTTAATACTCGAGCTATTAAGTTCGCGGGGACTTTGTGCCTAGTGACCTAAGGTTTTTATAGTCTGGGATCCACTAACCCAACGCTCGCTACATGGGTATTATTGTATAAGCCTTTCGGGGTTTCATCCATTGCACGGTTAAATAAGCATGCTTGTATATATGTGTCGTAGTAGTTAGTAATAAAGCATGAATTTCTGTCTACCTTGGATAAGGATGGAGGTGTTCCTAGGTTATGAAGTGTCTACAGTCTATTCTATTTTTAAACCTGTGATTGTCTTGACGAAGAGCAGGTATGATTTTTGACCTAGTTTTGGGAGTATTTCTGATGAGCATTGCACACACGCACGTTTCTGTTCATGTATTGTTAGTATACGGGAACTTGGTCGAGCCCTATTTGGATTTAGTTGCATTATCTAAGATATTTGCTTGTTAGTTGGTTTTGGTTAGTTTGAAGGGGATCGTTGCATTTGTCATATTAGTTGCATTCATGCATTGCATTGCATTGGATTTTGTGGGTACATTCGCTATCGGCCCTCACGAGACCTTATTCGTCCACTGGGACTGCCTAGGGGTTTAAAGGGCTTGTTGCATATGCCAAATGCAACCGTGATCACCTACGGAAGTGGTACTAATTAGTTAGTTAGTTGTAATTATTTATGCTTGAGGACAAGCATCGGTTTAAGTTTGAGGGTGTGATAAGTGGATTTATATCCACTTGGATCGCTCCACTTCGGCTTAAATTGATTGTCTTGGACTCAAGTTTATTGTAGTTTTGATGTGTTTTGCTTAGTTGTGCAGAATTACGAGAATGTTGACTAAGGTGGATGCTTCTATAATTTTTGGGGAATTAATTGATTAAAATTCGGATTTCGGGTTGCGCAGTCTACACTGTTGTGGCCATATCTTGAGTTCTAGAAGTCCGTTTGAGGCCCGTAAGCAGTCCACGCGAAGATAACAAGATTCTCTATCATTCTAAGGTAGTATAGAGGTCCAATTACATTGGGAACGATCCAGAAAATCTGAAGAAAAGTCAGCTACGAATTTTCCTTAAAAACAAAATCAATTTAGGAAACGTATCTTGCAGAAATTCTATTATAATTCTGTTTTTGTATTTTCTTGCTTGGCAAGACTTGGAGTGCCTATATAAACACATCCAACCCTTGTAAATTAGAAAATTAGAATTAGAGAATTAGAGAATTAGACAATTATATATCTTGTACATAATATAGCTTAGATCTGCAAGGGAGAAAAGGAGAGAAGGATTCAACGCTCGTGACAAGCAACGGATCTAGATCTACTTCATCTTTTGTATCATATATTTGTTTTCTAAACTCTTGTATTATTAATATTATTACTTTATTTCATATCTTGTCTTCTGTCATGGTTTCATCAGATCCCATGATGACGAGCGGTTTGATATGAGCTAATCGTTGTCATGGGATTCTAACGGAGTTATCTATGTAGCTTAGTAGTTTGTATGCTTTAAAGATTTATGTGTGGTGAATTCTTGATATCCTCGTATGGTTGTGTTTCATGTGTTTAGATGAGTCATGAACATCTAATTTGTTAGTCTCTTGCGAAACGAGAGTGGATCTTGAGATTTAGAACTGCCATGCTAGCATAGGATAGGTTGATATTATTATCATGATTTGTGGCATACATAGAGATATGATGCTACCCTATGTGATCTATGTGGTTAATTTGTGCTTCAACCTTTATGTTTTCAAATTCTATAGAGATATAGGGTCTAAACATAATTGGTGTCTACCCATCTTCTATCTCTTTTGTGGATGCATGCGTAGTTTGGTATTAGTATACCGAGAGGTAGCTTTTACTTGTTTCGTGTTATCCGATCAGATATCAAAATCATCATATGTATTGATTAAAGGCGTCAACTCTAAGTGAAGTAGATGATGAAGTTAGGATTCCATGTTTTCTCGCATATAAGTAGTTAGGATTTTTAGTTGTTAATTGGTATCTTAGTTAATTATAGTTAGTAAAAATTTAATCTTGTTATTTGTCTTAGCAGTGAATAATAATCATACATTGTTGCATAGGTGCATCTACTGAATTGAAACCTAAGATCTCTGTGGAAACGAACTTGACTTCTATCTGTATTACTTGTGACCACGTACGCTTGCGTGTTTTAGTGCAAACATTAGGCACATATTCGTTAAAGGCACAGACACACACACATTGGATACATGCATTAACCCAACAGATGAGCAAGATACAAGGATAAAGTAGGGAAACAAGTATGAACACTGAGGAAGATGAAACGATAGTCCTTTCATTAAAAATAAAAACATTACTCCCTCCGTCCCCCTCATTTCTTTACAGTTACTATTTTGGAATGTCCCTCTCATTTCTTTATGTTACCATAAATAGTAAGTTTACCCCACTATTATACCCATTACTTTCCCCCACTATCTCATATTTAATAATAAAAAACACTATTACACCCACTACTTTCCTCCACCATCTCAAATCTATTATTAAATATTGATAGGTCCCACCACTTTACCCACTTTTCATCTAACTTTACTCATTTTTTATGTATTGTCTTGGTCTCCGTGTCCCCCTCCAATGTAAACAAATGAGGGGGACGGTGGGATTATATAGTAAATAAAAAGAACATTAATTCTTATTAAGCTCCGACAGAGCTTCCTCCAGCAATTCCTTGACGACCAGCTTCACATCCTCCTCATTGGAGATCCCCTTCTGGTCCAGATAAGCCTGAAGCTTATCTGGCCAGGGATCCCAAGGATCCGCAGCAGCAGCCTTCTTCTTCTCCACCGGCATCTCTTTGATCTGGGCTAAGTTGGGGCTCTCAGAAGTAGAGATCTCGGTAGCCTTCCTCTTACTCATATCTCTAGAGTTACTAAGTGTGTTATAAGAAAATAGGGGTTTGCCTCGGGCTTATTTATAGCACACTAGTGATGCTACAGCTTCACATACGCTTTTTAATAAAGTATATAACTTTACAAGAAAAAGACTGACAATTAACCCGGTCATTTCAAATGACAAGACTAATTATCCTAGCACCCGTGTGATTTAAGGTAATGTCACGTGACTACTCATTACATAAGTTAAAACACGCATGTAATTTCAATTTTAGCATAGTCATAGCAGACATGCTGTCAAAGCAAGTAGCACATAAGACAGTAACTTCTCATGACAGCAACATTGAAGGCTACTGTCACGAGCTGCATCTAACACATTGAAAATGTAAAAACTAGTAAGTTAACATACCAGATTTAGCATTCCTAATTCACTTACCAACCTGTTGAAGGTTGCTTCATCCAATGGCTTTGTGAAAATGTCTGCAAGTTGCTTATCCGTGGGGATATAAACCAGCTTCACAGTTCCCTTTTCAACATGCTCTCTAATGAAATGATGTTTGATATCAATGGGCTTTGTCCTGGAGTGTTGAACTGGATGGTCTAAGATGGCTATGGCACTAGTATTATCACATTAGATAGGGATGTTGGATAACTCTAGACCATAATCCAATAGCTGATTTTTCATCCAAAGAATTTGTGCACAACAACTTCCAGCTGCAATATATTCATCTTCTGCAGTTGATGTGGATACAGAATGCTGCTTCTTGCTAAACCATGACACTAATCTGCCACCAAGGAATTGACAGCTACCTGTTGTGCTTTTTCTGTCAATCTTGCATCCAGCATAGTCTGAATCTGAATATCCAATCAATTCAAATCCAGTATCCTTAGGATTCCAAAGGCCTAAGTTTGGAGTGCCTTTCAGATACCTAAAGATTCTTTTGATTGCAATTAGATGAGACTCTTTTGGATCAGCCTGAAACCTTGCACAGAGACATGTAGCAAACATGATGTCTGGTCTGCTAGCAGTTAGATATAGCAGAGATCCAACCATGCCTCCGTAAGTGCTAGAGTCCACTTTCTTTCCTTTAGGATCCTAATCCAGTTTGGTTGCAGTAGAGACAGGTGTCTTGGCAGGTGATGCATCTTCCAAATTGAACTTTTTGAGAAGTTCCTTGACATATTTAGCTTGACTTATGAAGATTCCATCATCCTTTTGATGAATTTGTAGACCCAAGAAAAATGACAATTCTCCCATTATGCTCATCTCATATTTATTTCTCATGAGAGATGAAAACTTCTCACACATCTTTTCATTTGTAGAACCAAAGATTATGTCATCAATATATATCTGTACCAGAATGATGTCCTTGCCATGATACTTGTAGAATAATGTCTTATCTACTACACCTCTTGTAAATTGATTCTCTATTAGAAAGTTAGAGAGAGTTTCATACCAAGCTCTGGGGGCTTGCTTCAATCCATAGAGTGCTTTGAACAGTTTGTAGACAAAGTCATACAACTCAGCATCCTCAAATCCAGGTGGCTGTTCAACATACACTTCTTCCTCTAGCTCTCCATTGAGAAAGGAACTTTTGACATCCATTTGGAACACCTTGAAGTTACAGTGTGCAACATAGGCTAGAAATATTCTAATGGCTTCAAGTCTGGCAACAGGTGCAAATGTTTCATCATAATATATCCCTTCCTGTTGACAGTAACCTTCAGCTACCAGCCTTGCCTTATTTCTTGTCACATTTCCACTTTCATCCAATTTATTTCTGAAAACCCACTTTGTGTCAACAACCGACTTCCCTTTTGGTCTAGGGACTAGCTTCCGTACATTGTTTCTCTCAAATTGGTTAAGCTCTTCTTGCATAGCTATCACCCAATCAGAATCCAACAATGCTTCATCAATTGTCTTAGGCTCAGTTTGAGATAGAAAACAAGAAAACATGCTGTCAGCAGAAACATTTCTCATTGTCCTTACACCAGTAGTGGGATCACCAATAATTAAATTACTGGTATGATCCTTGTTCCACTTGGTGGTCCTTGGCAAGTTTCTGTCTTGATCTCCACCAGTGTTATTTTCTCCTTCATGATCTTCATTATCTCCATAATCATTTTCATTGTGATGATTAGATGTTACTGTTTGAGATTGAGCTGGAGTTTGGTTATCATCATTGGTGTTGACAGCATCTCTTCCAAATTCAATAGTATGGGTACAAGTAGGTTCTTCAGCCACAATTTCTTCTTCTTCCAAGTAACCTTGATTTTCAAATCTGAGAGGCTGCATTTGACCATCTTCTTGCAGTCCTGGAAACTTGGTCTCATCAAATGTGACATTCACGCTTTCTTCAATGACTTTGTGATCTATGACATAGACTCTATAGGCAGTCCTTTCCAATCCATATCCCATGAAAATGCCTTCATAAGCTTTAGCATCAAACTTTCCTTTCCTTTCATGGTTGTCTATCATCATGAAACACTTACTCCCAAATACATGAAAATATTTGACAGTAGGTTTCTTTCCTGTCAGCAAATAGTAAGGAGTGTTCCCATGAGTCTTGTTGATTAAGGTTCTGTACTGTGAGTAACAAGCTGTGTTGATAGCTTCTGCCCAAAAGTATGTTGGTAGTTTTGCATCATTCAACATAGTCCTAGCAGCTTCAATGAGAGTCATGTTCTTTCTTTCTACAACACCATTTTGCTATGGTGTTCTGGTAGCAGAGAATTATTGTATAATGCCTTCATCTTAGAATTTCTGAAGAGTTGCAAGAGTTGCATTTCTGAAGTTAGTACCATTGTCACTTCTTAGAATTTGAATTTTTTCATTTGGAGTTCTGTCAAGAACCCTTATATGATCAATGATTTCTTGTGCTGCTTCATCCTTAGTTTCCAAGAACTTTACCCAATTGTACCTTGAGTAGTCATCCACAATTACCAGTGCATATCTATTTTTGGCTAGAGATTGAACATTTACTGGACCAAAAAGATCCATGTGGATTAGCTTGAGTGGCTCAGTGTTGGTGTTCAATTGCTTTGACTTGTGCAAAAATCTTTTCAGTTTGCCCATTTGACAATCCTCACACAGTCCTTCTTGACCGAATTCTTGTTGAGGTAGTCCTCTCACCAATTCCTTCTTCATCAATATATTCATGGTCTTAAAATTGAGATAGGAGAGTTTCTTGTGCAAAAGCATGCTGCCACCAACTGTTGCCTTACTGTAGAAACAGTAAACCTTGTCTTTCTTAGCAGAGTTTAGATCTGCAACAAACAAGCTTCCTTTCCTGACTCCTTTCAAAGAAAGGCTTCCATTCTTCTTGTGATAGATGTTGCAAACCATCATATCAAAATCAACCTTAAATCCCCTGTCATTGAATTGGCTGACACAGAGTAGGTTGTGCTTCAATCCATCTACAAGAGCAATATCTTCAATGTCAACATTTCCAATTTCCAGACAGCCATATCCCACAGTGTAACCTTTGCTGTTGTCTCTAAAAGTTATGATTGGGCCAGCTTTCTCAACATAATGTGATATTAGGGCCTTATTACCTGTCATGTGTCTAGAACATCCACTATCGATGATATACATGACTTGTTTCTTTTTCTTGCCCTGCAAAACAGATGATATTTAATTTGCATCAGGTACCCAATCCTTGTTGGGTCCTGCAGTTACAGCATCACATTTTATATCATCGTTAATCATATTTGAATCAACACTTGAATCATCCTGTTTTACTTCTTTTGCTACCCACTCAGTTATAGAATAAGACTTGGTCTTTTTCTCAGTGGACGCTGCCTTTTTACCAACATTAGCAGGCTCAGAAGTCTCAACAGTTTGCATATAGGAACATGTTCCAATAGACAGAATAGGCAGATTGAAACATGTACTCATGGCACTGATTTTGCATGGCATGCAGTCAATGTTACTACAAACATTCATTGTTCTTTGTATAAAGGGAGTTCTGTGTAAGTTACCTTTAACCTTGGTTGTATTAACCTTGTTCTCATTAGGTTTCTTACAAACATGTGTTAAGTGTTGAGAGGAGCCACAACTATTGCAAAGCTTCCGTGGAGCATTCTTGATATAAGCATAGCCATTTTTCTTATCAATTCCTAACTTACCATTCATATTCTTAGACTTGTAAGCATCTGTGTTGACAATATGTCCTGAAGTTGCTATCGAGTTACCCTTGATAGTACCTTTCATACCTGCTATCTTGATAGTAGATTTG
This sequence comes from Saposhnikovia divaricata, assembly GCA_036435485.1. Classification (NCBI taxonomy): domain Eukaryota; kingdom Viridiplantae; phylum Streptophyta; class Magnoliopsida; order Apiales; family Apiaceae; genus Saposhnikovia; species Saposhnikovia divaricata. Next base: position 138,168,291 of record CM071600.1, read on the forward strand.
GAAGTTGCTGTCCTAAGTACTCTCTTGACAGTATCTTCGAAAGTTTCTATCTTATCCTTATTGACAGCTTCTTTAGAACATTTTGTCTGATTGCTTGGTAAAGTTTCTGTCATGGGGATCTTGACAGTATCTTTCCCTTAAGTAGATGTGCTGTCAATACACTCATCTTCATCATGAAGCTCTTGTTTGATGAGCAAGGAATTCTCATAAAAATCAGCTTTAACAGTTTTGAAAATGGGTTTACAAACTCTCTTGAGAATATGAGGTTTGACAGCATCACCATCTGAACAATAATCAATCACAGTTGCCTTTCCAGGCCTCCTACCATAGTCGAAACCTATTCCAACCTTTTGGTTCTCAGTGTGATTCTCATGATATTCCTGAACTAACTTAGAAGAATTTCTAAAGGCCTTAAGCTTAAATTCATTTTCAGTAATTTGATTTCTTAAGAATTCTTCTATCTCCTTAGCACAGACAACATCATTTTTTAGTCTTTCATTTTCTTGAGCTAGTGAATCTAATGGACTGGTTTTAAGCAAGATCATTTCATTCTCAGATTTGAGTGTTTCATTCTGTTTAGTTAACTTAAAAATTTCTTCATTAGCAGCAGATAAACTAACATGAATGTTAAACATCTCAACACTTAATTCTTCAATAGTTTGCTTATACTCAGTTTTAGACATATCATGTAAAATGAGAGATGGTACCTGATTTGAGGAGCTTGATGCTTCATCATCAGATCTAGCCATGAGATCTAGATTTACAAATTCTTCTTCTTCCTCATCATCAGAGTCATCCCAACATTTTCCTTCAGCCACATAGGCTCTTCCTTGATTTCTTTTAAACTGACTTCGATCCTTCTTCATTCTTTGATTCTGTTTTGGCCTTCTGCACTCTGTGGCAAAATGACCTAGCTCATTGCAGTTGTAACATCTGAACTTTGACCTATCCACCATTCCTGTCTTGTATCCTCCTCTTGTGGCACCGCCAGCAGCTTTTGAAGAGTTTCCCTTGTTGAACTTAGATGTCTGACCCTGTGGCTTATATGGCTTATCTCTTCTGAACTTTATATTCTTGAATCTTTTAGCCATATATGCCATGGTTGGATTACCCATGCTTTCAATCTCTTCTAATGTATAGAAGTCTTCATCTTCAATATCTTTGAGCTGTAGAACCACTTTTTCCTCATCATCCAACACCTCCTCAATCTTCATAGATGGTACTTGTGTTGGTTGTGAACTTTGTGAGGGTTCACTTGGCAGAGAGACAAGTGGCTCATGAGCTAAAAGGGCACCAGACATGTTTGCCATCTTTCCTTTGGATCCAGTTTGAATAGCTCTCTTTTGAAGGAGTTCAAGTTCATATGACTTAAGTACACCATAAAGGGTCTCAAGAGAAACATCATTCATGTTTCTCCCTTCTCTTATGGCAATGATTTTGTGCTCAAGGTGCTCAGGAAGAGTGAGCAGAAACTTGACATTAATCTCCTTTTTGTCATAGAACTTTCCATGAATTTGTAACTCAACTATTAGCTTACTGAATCTTTCGAACATGTGAGTGAGATCTTCACCAGGCTTGGCCGTAAAAGCTTCATATTGTGACACAAGAATTTGTCTTTGATTTTCTATGACCTCTTCACTTCCTTCACACAGCAACTCTATCTTGTTCAACATCTCTTTAGTAGATGAGCATCCCATAACATTTCCACACATGGCTTTGTCCAATGTGAGAGAATCAAGCAAGATGAGTTGTAAGTAGTCATCCAAGGCTACCTTTTCTTTCTTAGATTCTGTGTATTCTAAGGGTCTCTTAGCAACCCAGTGAGCTGGAATTACTTCACCATTCACAATGGCAGCAGCTACTTCTTTCTTAAGAATGAAGGGGCCATTCTCAAGGATTCCCAAGTACAGTGGATCTGCAACTTTGATAAATAACAAGATCTTTCTTTTCCAAAAATTGTAGTTCTCTTTATCAAATACTGGAATCTTGATACCACTTGATTTCTGTATACTCGTCATGATTTCAGATTAGTATATCAATTTTTTTTGCTCTGATACCAGTTGTTGGTCCCGGAGTATTGCAGAAAGGGGGGTTGAATGCAATACTGATAAATTCAAATCTTTACTTCAACAACAATAATAAAGATTCTAATCTATCAGTATATGAAATGCAAACACAAGTGAAAGCTCAAGATATTCTCACAAAATAAATGTTTTATTTATTCTGCGAAGTGTTGCTACAACCTTGAGAAAAAATGTTCTCAGTCTTCGGTTTCTTGAATGATTACAATGAATATGAATTCACGAATACTTAGAAAGAATGAGAGACAATTCTCTATGTAGACTAATTTGCTCTAACGTCTCTATCACATGGGTTGTGGAGCTGCTGTCATTTTCAAGTGGCAGCTCCTTACAATTTGCACACCCATGTGACTTTCCTAAATTTCTATACAAACAGAGTTATCATAATATGTAAAGCAACCTAGATTCTTTCTAATTCAAGCTAATACAATTCTAGTAGATTTGGATTTGTCATACTCTTTGAATTGACGAGCTTTGTCTTGTGATCTCTCAAGCTTCTCTCGTAGTCTTATAGGTCTGTGATAAGTGCATATTTTTGCATATTTTTATTACCTATTTATTGCTTGAACTCGTATTTTAATAATTTATTTTGTTGCATTTCAGGAAATTCGTAAATAAATAAATAAATGACAAAATAAAGAAATAAAGAGCAAGGAAGGGAAAAAGAGGAAGAAAAAGGACCAAAAATGAAAGAAGGAAAAGAATTAGGAGCTTGGAGCAAAAGGAATATTTCAAGACAAGTGGAAGGTGGAGATCATCCCAACACATTAGAGAAGTGTATGGCCAAGATCAACTCTTCAAAGCTTAAGGGGGAAGGAAACAAATAGACGGCTAGGATTCCACCACCACACACCACAAATGTATGGTGGGGATTTACCCAACACCCCCCTTAACCCTAATTCCTATCCTATAAATACCCCCTCACCCCCCTTGTATTTAGTAACTTAGATTTTAGGGTAGTTTTAATTTCTTGTATTTTTCTTAGTTTCAAATCTTGTAAACACTCCTATTATAATTAGTGCAATTTTTATTTTCTTTACTTCTTGTCTTGCTCTTTCGTTATTTGTGCCTTGTTTCGTTATTTTCGTAAATCCCGTTGTTAACCACTTGGGGTTGAAAATAACGAAACTTTATTTTCTTGTTCGTAGTTGCTAATTTTAATTTCGCCCCTTTAAATCTCCATTTTATTGTGGGCCATTTAATTTCTAATCAAATCGTCATTTTAGTTTAATATAAATTTTGTAGTTAATTTCTTTATTATCGTATTTAGTTGATTTTAAAAAAAAGGTTTTACAATCAGTTTTTACAATCGTTTTTTTTTATTTTGTAAATTCGAAGCAAAGATCATCTCCCCTATTTTTTTTTTCAAACCCACCCCCTTTCTTTATTGTTGTTTTCTCTTTTCTTAATTTGTTACCTACTTCATTGAAAACACACACCAGTTCCTTGTTGATTTCGACCCAGGCCCTGTTGAATCTCCTTCATCTTCTTCGTCTTAATTTTCCCCTAACCCAGCACTTTCTTTCTGATTGAATCAATTTTCCTTAACGTTTTTTTTGTCTTTTGTTTTTTTCTTGCGAGTTCGCTGTTCGATATGATGCCGAGTTGGTTAGAGTTGCTGTGAATCACTGTTATTTGCGTCTGAGATGTTTGTCAAAATTCATGTCTAAGTTCCTTTCATTTTGGTTCAAGCTTTGTTGCTGCTGTTGTTCATAATTTTCTGAATTCTGAGTGTAGATTTGGTTCTGCGTTTGGCTGCCGAGAGTTTGGTTTTGCTATGCCGAGTTCACTAGTTGTTGTTACGTTTTGCTTGTTGGTTTTGTGAATTAATTACTGTGAAATTGCTGTGTTCTGCAAGTTGTTCGTTAATGTTTTGCGAGTTATTTTCTTGTTAATTCGCGTTGTTTCTAGTTATTGTTTTTCTGAGTTTTGTTTCGTGGTTTTGTTGCTGTTTTCTGTTTATTGCCGAGTCACCATCTTCGAGTTTAAGAGTCGAGTATTTGCCACGAGTTCTGTGGTTCGAATTTGTTTTGTAAATTTGCTGTGAAGAGTATGTTCCGAATGGTGTAGATTTTGAATTCTCTGGTTTGTTTGTTGTTATTTGCTAGTTTTGCAGAATTTGTTTTGGTCGAGTTTTAATTAAATCTGTAGTCATTTCTGAGTTCTTATTAAGTTTAATGCTTTCCTGAGTTTTTGAGTCTGCCATGCTGAGTTTGAGTCTAGTTTTCGTATTGTGTTAATGGGTTATTCGAGTTGTTGTGCGATTCTGAGTTTACAAGAATTACAGAGCTTCTAAGTTTGCAGTTTGCTTCTCTGTTTTCGTTGTGTTGATTCCATTTTTTAAGCTGTGATTGTGATGTTTACTGGCTTGTAATCGGTGTCATTCTAAAATTTGTCAAAGCCCCTGGCCATTTCCAAGTTTGAGTTCCTGATTGCATTCTTTATGGCATTTGTTTCGTGCGTTTGTTTCGGGATCCCCTACACTGAGTTTTATGCTAATTGTTGGTTTCTATTCGTTGTTTAAATCCAAGTTGCCATTACTGAGCTCTTGTTTTAGTAAGTGTGCGTTTAGAATCGAGTCTGAGTAAGTAAAGTTCTATTCTATGCTACGGTTTTTTTTCCGATTGTTTTTCGAATGCTACTGGTTTGTCTAGTTTTGGCAAGTAAGCAAAGCAACTGTTTTTTGGTTTGTCTGAGTAATTAGTTGTTTTTTTTTTGTTTTTCGATTGTTTTGGTTTGTCTAGCTTTCCTGTTATTAGTTTAATTCGATGATAAAAAAATATAAAACAGTTTTAGAATAAAATCTAGTTTTTAATTTGAATTTAAATTTTTAGAATAATTTAATTCTTGTTCTTTTCATTTTTTTAATTTAGTTAGTTTAAAATTAGAATAAATTTAATTTTCTTTTAATAGTTTAAGTTATTAAATAGTATTAAATTCCAATCAAATTTTCCAAAAGCCCAAATTTGTTCTAATTCGATTAAGTTGAAAAATTAAGGTTGCGAAAATAAAATAGTCCTTGTGGAACGAATCATAAATTTTACAACGAAACGAATTGTGTGCTTGCGATTCAAATGTCTTAATTATTTTTAGCACAACAAGTTTTTGGCGCCGCTGCCGGGGACTAATTATTTTTCGCCCCTTAATTTTTAATTTTTCGAGTTATTTTTATTTCTTGTCTTATTTTTATTTCGTTCTTTTTTAGAAAATTGTGAGATTTCGGAACTCTTCTCAAGGAGCGTGGAAAATTGGAATTTATGGAAAGCTTGCTTCGGTAACCGTATCTCACTATTTTCGCCCTTTTTATTTTTAGAAAAACACAAAAAAATTAAAAAAAATTCAAAATTCACAAAAAAAATTGAAAAATCAAAAATCCAAAAAAATTAGTTGTAAATACATAATTGTTGCATCATGGATTTAATCACTTAGGTGCACATCATGCTAGATTTTATTTTTTGTTTTTAAATTTTTCGTACCTATAATTGTGGTGATCGTTGGAGGACCCCAAGGTACGTTAAATTCTTTTCTTTTCTTTAGTTTAGAGCACGTAGAGTAAGCATCCATAGTTGTTTATAATTTTTGTATATATCATTGTTTGTTGCATCATTTTGTAAATAAACTTTAAGGGCATAACCACTACAAGATAAGGGAATGGATTTCATCACTCTTTCCTTAGCCCAAAAACCATTAATTTTCAACATTTTGCATCCCCTAGCCTTTTAATAAAATTAATTAGACATTTGCCCCTAGGATTTCGCGCTCAATTAGAAAGGTGCCTAAAAATAAACGTAATTAAGACTTATTCACGACCTTCAGTGTCTAAGGTTCGCCTGACTGTTAAGATTCGGTGTCTAAGTGACGAGTTTGGCCTCTTGGCAATGCCTGCTCTAATCAGGCCGAATCGGTCTGAATAATTCTTAATTTACGGAATTTTTAGTGTGTCTTAACGTTATGAGCAATGTCTAGTTATTTTACTTAGGGAACCTAGGTTAGATTTTTCTTTTGATTTTTCACCATTTATTTTGTGTGTTTCATTTTCGCACTTACGTGCTACGTGGTTTTATCCTTGATCAATCTTTACCATATCCATAGCATTTAGGGAGCGTTATTACCAAGGTTGGGATTTTGACGAGGAGTTAGCGGATAATACGATGTGGTGTGAGTCAACTAGGGAACCTAGTGTATATAACGAGTCGTCTAGTACTTTTAGTGATTTACATTATAGTGAAAACGATATTGCAATCGACTCTGAATTAGATGCTCTTACTAGACGACTCGAAGCCTTAGAAACCCTTAGTGGTCCTTCACACACGTCTTGGGACCCAAATTTCAACTCTCCGAGTCTCGATTTTCAACATGGCCCCGACTCTCAACAAGGTAACGCCATGTTTCAACCAACCTCTCGAAATGACCACTTTACATCGTCTTCTAATTCCGGTTGGAGAGATTATCCCGATCTCTCATGGAACCAAGGCATATCTATCAAACTCTGCCTCCACATTTTCAAGAACCGAACTCTTATCCAATTCCGAGTCAAGTTCCTTATTCGAGTTCAATTCAAACACCCGCCCACCCACCCGGATTTCATGATTCGAGTAGGAAACTTGACACCTTAGAAAAGAGTATCGAGGATATATTGATTTCTGATAAGTGGATGTTATATCCACTTGGAATGCTTCGTATGGGCTTGAATTGATGACTTGAACTCAAGTATGTGCTGTTTTTGATGTGTTTTTAGTGAATTTATGCAGGAATAAGAGTCTGATGTGGGATGATGTTTTCAATGCTTAAATGGTGGGTTTTGAGCTTAAAGAATAACAGTACATCAAATTGCGAGAGAGCCGGAAGAAACGAAATGAAAATCGGAGTTAAAACGAAGAAAATAGAGCAAAATCAGCAAAATGAACAGTAACGGACGCGCATGAACAGTAATGGACGCGCATGAACAGTAACGGACGCACATGAACAGTAGCAGTCAGCGGGTGAAAAATCAGCCAGAATTTCTGATTTTGTTTTGGCCATATCATGAGTTCTACAAGTCCGTTTCGGACGATTCAACTGCCCACGCTAAGATAACAGAATTTTCTATCATTCTAAGGTGGTCCGGAGTCCATAATTATTGAAGAGAATTTTCCTTCAAAACAGAATCAACAGAAATTGCTAGAATTCAATTCTAAACAGGAAATTGCCAGAATTCCTACTTCTACTAAGTATGGTAATTGCTCTGGGCGGCTAGAACATTCCATAATCAGATCTACACATAGAATTTGCAATTCTATTCTCATTCAAGAACGGAAATTGCCATACTCCTATTCCAACTCTAAAACGGCAATTGCTTGATGGAGAGTCATATTGAGGCTATAAATACACATCTTGGGGGATAGAAAAAATACACACACCATTACATATCAATTACTTAGTTTTATTTGTATCTTTTCATACTTTGTTTTTATCATGGTTTCATCAGATCCCATGATGACGAGAGGTTCGATTATGAACTAATCATTGTCATGGGATTCTAATGGATTTATTTATGGAACTTAGTATCTTGATTGCTTAAAGATCTATGTGTGATGTATATCTAATATCCTCGTATGGTTATGCTTAATTGTTAGATGCGTAGCTAACATCTAATTTGTTAATCTCTTGTGAAGTGAAAGTGGATCTTGAGATTTAGAACTTGTCATGCTAGCATAGGTTCATGATTGTTTATCAACATGATTCGTAGTATGAGATGAAAATACTTATATTGCCCTGTGTGATCTTTATGGATAACTTGTTCTTCAACCGTTATGTTTTCAAATTCTATAGACATATAGGGTCTAAGCATAATTGGTGTCTATTCATCTTCTATCTCTTTTGTGGATGTATGTTTAGTTTGGTATTCGTATACTGAGAAGTAGCGTATACTTTTTTCGTGTTGTCCGATCAGATATCATAACCATTGCATATTGTGATTAAAGGCGTCAGATCTAAACGAAGTATTTAATGAAGTTAGGATCCCATGTTACTCTTGTAAACGTAATTCGATTTCAATTTTCGTTAGTTAGTTAATTCTTAGTTGTTAATTTACTTCTTAGTTAATTTAGTTAATTAAACCCAATTTGTTATTTGTCTTAGCAGTGAGTAATAACCATACATTGTTGTATAGGTACAATAACTGAATTAAAACCATAACCAGATCTCCGTGGGAACGAACTCGACTTATTCATATATTACTTGTGACCACGTACGCTTGCTTGATTTAGTGCAAACAAGTTTTTGGCGCCGCTGCCGAGGATCATCGGTGTTTTATTTTTGGTTTATGTGCTTGTCAATAGTGGTCGTTAGAGTTCACTGACTCAGATTTTTCTTACCTATATTTTTTAGTTCGGTGTTTTTCAGGTACTTGAGTGTTGAAAATGGCAGGCGAAGAGTTGCCATGGTGGGCATATTCGAGGACATCCATGCCTCAGCAATGTGAGAAGTGTTTGGGCGTTCATGATCCCTCACAATATTGTTACTATGAATGAGTTGATCCATATGTCACTTATGAGGAACAACCATATTTTCAATACCATCCTCAACAGTACCAGCAAGATGTTCCAGATATGTCATATTTCTTTGGAAGTGAAGAGTTTCAACATCAACAACCTACTCCTATTTTTCAGTCAGATGAGGTTGATGTTATGGAGGAGATTAGGATGCTTGCAAAGAGTTATGAGGAGTCTACCAAATCTTTGGAGACACTAGTTGCTCAAGTTTTGAGTTCCTTGGAACAAGAGAAACAACAATTCATACTAGAGGCAATTCCAGAAAATAACGGTGACTTGGAGCAAGGTACTGCATGCATAATTGAGGAAGACAAATTCCAAGGTGAGGTGAGCGTTCACAAGCCATGTGAGGAATTTGATCAAGCTAGTGAGGTGGATGATTTGGAAAGGGCACAATTTGGGACAGACACTGACGAGCTGCACAAATTTCAAGAATTGGTATGTGCGTACCAAGAGGACACTGATGAGCTACGCAAATTTCAAGAATTGGTATGTGCGTTCCAAGAGGTTGATGAACATGGGAAAGATGCAGGTATTCTACTTGTCTCAGAGTTTAAAGATGGAGGTAGCGCATTAGGGCCAATGGAGGAAGTTCTCTTTGAGGAACCAAAGGCTTCAGCAACATACATTTACCCTCCTCCATTATGTTCAAGCGAAGCCCGCGAATGTGTGTTGTTCTACAAATTGACAGATTTTTGGTCAACAGATGAAGGCATTGGAATAAGACATATTTGTTATACGAATAAGCCAAGCGAGGAGAAGGAGCAGAACGTGTGCCGCCGTGATGACGATGAAGTCTCACGAAGAGAAAACCAGGCCAACTATTATCATCCTTAATGGAAGCATGGCGTAATCAAGCTAATTGACTCTAAACAAGCGCTTCGTGGGAGGCAACCCACGCATTTGTGTTGCATTTTGTTTTGCATATTCCGACAAGTAGGTATGTTTTTCTACTTTCCCTTATATTACCTTCAATTCAATGGGGACATTGAATATTTTAAGTTTGGGGGTGGTTTGGGGATAAGTAGTATGTGGTAGTTGTTTGTGTCATTGCGTTCATTTAGATATCATGTTTTGCATGCTTAGTAGTAATTCATTCATGTTTTGTTCGTATTATTGCATGTTTGTTTCATATAGGACATTCTGTTTTTATGTTCGTATATCATGTGAGTTCATAGTAGTTTGCATTTGCACCCATGCTTGATAGGAATTTTGTGTTGTTGACGCTTTTGATTGAGAAGTGATATGCTTTGTTCTTGTACACACACATACACTAGTAAGTTGAAGCTAGTAGACTTATTGAATGTTGTGAGTAATTAGAAGGACATGAATATGTGCAAGTTGATTTAGATTGCATTCTTTGAATACAAGTAGGTGCATTAGAGAGATTTTTGCTTGGGATTGAGTATGTTTTTTCCACCAAGTGAGTTTTTGAGCCTTATTGCATATTTATTGCAATTTATTCGTTTGCTTGAGTGTCCACGGATTGTTTGCATTGCTAGCAGTTGTTTGAGGTCTTTCTTGAAACGCATGACATTATTTGACGATTAAAATGATAAAGGCATTTAGGAATAACCACATATTTTCCCATATTACCACACCATGTTTACATGATCAATTAGTTAACCCGTTGAGCTTAATCCTATTTTTTCGGTGACATACCACATTACTTGCCTAGACCTTTTTCTTGTATTGGCCTTACATTAATTTGAACCCACATTGTCAAAGGCTAGTAGGGTGCTTAAGGGAGTAATAAGGTGTGCAAGGAGGGGTTTATTGTTGGTCATAATTTTGGGGGGAAATATTCAAATTTGGGTTTGGTTGTTTGCCTGATAGTCGGCATGTGTAATAAAATCGTGGGATCACTGTTATTGTCTATATTATTGTTGCTTTAGCTCTCGAAAAGAAAAAAAAAAGAAAAAAAAAGAAAAAAAAAGAAAAAAAGAAGAGAAAAAAAAATTATATTATGAGAGCATATTTTTGTTATTGTGATCCTACTTTAGTCGGCTAGTCGAGTGTTTTGTTGGAAGAAGAATAGTAAAATTATATGGGGGGGGAAATAGGTGGTTGTGTATGATCTATTATAAGTTTCTACTAGCTTTTGACATTTCACCTGTTTTGGCTTATTTGACATACCTTGTCCCTAGCCCCGTTACAACCCAAATAAAGACCTTTTGATTATCGTCATTGATGTATGTTGTGTTAAGAGTTAGATTGATACCAAATGTCAAGCATGCTTATGATTTTGTTGGAATTGAGTGATACACTCACCCTTGTTCTTGAGTGAATATTCTTTTGTGAGTGGATTGTGAGTGTTTGCTTGTTTTTACGTATGAGATCCTGAGTTTTGTCTTAAAGATGTACTCTTGTAGGCTTAGCATGTTTAATAACTTATTCTTACACTTGACATGGACTTGTGAGAACTTATGCATGTTCATTGAGTAGACTATGTGAATACTTGCACTTTCGACACCAAGACATAGCGTATTTACTTTGATTCTTAAGTTGATATGGCATGAGAGGATTTGAAGGTATGGTAGGATATTAGTATTAGATTAATTGCATTTTCATATTAGTTGCATTCATGCATTGCATTGCATTGAATTTTGTGGGTACATTCGCTATAGGCCCTCACGAGACCTTACTCGTCCACTATGGCTGCCTAGGGGTTTAAAGGGCTTGTTGCATATGCCAAATGCAACCGTGATCACCTACGGAAGTGGTACTAGTTAGTTGTATATAGTTATAATTGTTATGCTTGAGGACAAGCATCGGTTTAAGTTTGGGGGTGTGATAAGTGGATGTTATATCCACTTGGAATGCTTCGTATCGGCTTGAATTGATGACTTGAACTCAAGTATGTGCTGTTTTTGATGTGTTTGTAGTGAATTTGTGCAGGAATAAGAGTCGGATGTGGGATGATGTTTTCCATGCTTAAATGGTGGGTTTTGAGCTTAAAGAATAACAGTACATCAAATTGCGAGAGAGCCGGAAGAAACGGAATGAAAATCGGAGTTAAAACGAAGAAAATAGAGCAAAATCAGCAAAATGAACAGTAACGGATGCGCATGAACAGTAATGGACGCGCATGAACAGTAACGGACGCACATGAACAGTAGCAGTCAGCGGGTGAAAAATCAGCCAGAATTTCTTATTTTGTTTTGGCCATATCTTGAGTTCTACAAGTCCGTTTTGGACGATTCAACTGCCCACGCGAAGATAACGGAATGTTCTATCATTCTAAGGTGGTCTGAAGTCCAGAATTATTGAAGAGAATTTTCCTTCAAAACAGAATCAACAGAAATTGCTAGAATTCAATTCTAAACAGGAAATTGCCAGAATTCCTACTTCTAATAAGTATGGTAATTGCTCTGGGCGGCTAGAACATTCCAGAATCAGATCTACACATGGAATTTGCAATTCTATTCTCATTCAAGAACGGAAATTGCCATACACCTATTCCAACTCTAAAACGACAATTGCTTGATGGAGAGGCAAATTGAGGCTATAAATACACATCTTGGGGGACAGAAAAAATACACACACCATTACATATCAATTACTTAGTTTTATTTGTATCTTTTCATACTTTGTTTTTATCATGGTTTCATCAGATCCCATGATGACGAGAGGTTCGATTATGAACTAATCGTTATCATGGGATTCTAACGGATTTATTTATGGAACTTAGTATATTGATTGCTTAAAGATCTATGTGTGATGTATATCTGATATCCTCGTATGGTTATGCTTAATTGTTAGATGCGTAGCTAACATCTAATTTGTTAATCTCTTGTGAAGTGAAAGTGGATCTTGAGATTTAGAACTTGCCATGCTAGCATAGGTTCTTGATTGTTTATCAACATGATTCGTAGTATGAGATGAAAATACTTATATTGCCCTGTGTGATCTTTATGGATAACTTGTTCTTCAACCGTTATGTTTTCAAATTCTATAGACATATAGGGTCTAAGCATAATTGGTGTCTATTCATCTTCTATCTCTTTTGTGGATGTATGTTTAGTTTGGTATTCGTATACTGAGAAGTAGCGTATACTTGTTTCGTGTTGTCCGATCAGATATCATAACCATTGCATATTGTGATTAAAGGCATCAGATCTAAACGAAGTATTTAATGAAGTTAGGATCCCATGTTACTCTTGTAAACGTAATTCGATTTCAATTTTCGTTAGTTAGTTAATTCTTAGTTGTTAATTTACTTCTTAGTTAATTTAGTTAATTAAACCCAATTTGTTATTTGTCTTAGCAGTGAGTAATAACCATACATTGTTGTATAGGTACAATAACTGAATTAAAACCATAACCAGATCTCCGTGGGAACGAACTCGACTTATTCATATATTACTTGTGACCACGTACGCTTGCTTGATTTAGTGCAAACAAGTTTTTGGCGCCGCTGCCGAGGATCATCGGTGTTTTATTTTTGGTTTATGTGCTTGTCAATAGTGGTCGTTAGAGTTCACTGACTCAGATTTTTCTTACCTATATTTTTTAGTTCGGTGTTTTTCAGGTACTTGAGTGTTGAAAATGGCAGGCGAAGAGTTGCCATGGTGGGCATATTCGAGGACATCCATGCCTCAGCAATGTGAGAAGTGTTTGGGCGTTCATGATCCCTCACAATATTGTTACTACGAATGAGTTGATCCATATGTCACTTATGAGGAACAACCATATTTTCAATACCATCCTCAACAGTACCAGCAAGATGTTCCAGATATGTCATATTTCTTTGGAAGTGAAGAGTTTCAACATCAGCAACCTACTCCTATTTTTCAGTCAGATGAGGTTGATGTTATGGAGGAGATTAGGATGCTTGCAAAGAGTTATGAGGAGTCTACCAAATCTTTGGAGACACTAGTTGCTCAAGTTTTGAGTTCCTTGGAACAAGAGAAACAACAATTCATACTAGAGGCAATTCCAGAAAATAACGGTGACTTGGAGCAAGGTACTGCATGCATAATTGAGGAAGACAAATTCCAAGGTGAGGTGAGCGTTCACAAGCCATGTGAGGAATTTGATCAAGCTAGTGAGGTGGATGATTTGGAAAGGGCACAATTTGGGACAGACACTGACGAGCTGCACAAATTTCAAGAATTGGTATGTGCGTACCAAGAGGACACTGATGAGCTACGCAAATTTCAAGAATTGGTATGTGCGTTCCAAGAGGTTGATGAACATGGGAAAGATGCAGGTATTCTACTTGTCTCAGAGTTTAAAGATGGAGGTAGCGCATTAGGGCCAATGGAGGAAGTTCTCTTTGAGGAACCAAAGGCTTCAGCAACATACATTTACCCTCCTCCATTATGTTCAAGCGAAGCCCGCGAATGTGTGTTGTTCTACAAATTGACAGATTTTTGGTCAACAGATGAAGGCATTGGAATAAGACATATTTGTTATACGAATAAGCCAAGCGAGGAGAAGGAGCAGAACGTGTGCCGCCGTGATGACGATGAAGTCTCACGAAGAGAAAACCAGGCCAACTATTATCATCCTTAATGGAAGCATGGCGTAATCAAGCTAATTGACTCTAAACAAGCGCTTCGTGGGAGGCAACCCACGCATTTGTGTTGCATTTTGTTTTGCATATTCCGACAAGTAGGTATGTTTTTCTACTTTCCCTTATATTACCTTCAATTCAATGGGGACATTGAATATTTTAAGTTTGGGGGTGGTTTGGGGATAAGTAGTATGTGGTAGTTGTTTGTGTCATTGCGTTCATTTAGATATCATGTTTTGCATGCTTAGTAGTAATTCATTCATGTTTTGTTCGTATTATTGCATGTTTGTTTCATATAGGACATTCTGTTTTTATGTTCGTATATCATGTGAGTTCATAGTAGTTTGCATTTGCACCCATGCTTGATAGGAATTTTGTGTTGTTGACGCTTTTGATTGAGAAGTGATATGCTTTGTTCTTGTACACACACATACACTAGTAAGTTGAAGCTAGTAGACTTATTGAATGTTGTGAGTAATTAGAAGGACATGAATATGTGCAAGTTGATTTAGATTGCATTCTTTGAATACAAGTAGGTGCATTAGAGAGATTTTTGCTTGGGATTGAGTATGTTTTTTCCACCAAGTGAGTTTTTGAGCCTTATTGCATATTTATTGCAATTTATTCGTTTGCTTGAGTGTCCACGGATTGTTTGCATTGCTAGCAGTTGTTTGAGGTCTTTCTTGAAACGCATGACATTATTTGACGATTAAAATGATAAAGGCATTTAGGAATAACCACATATTTTCCCATATTACCACACCATGTTTACATGATCAATTAGTTAACCCGTTGAGCTTAATCCTATTTTTTCGGTGACATACCACATTACTTGCCTAGACCTTTTTCTTGTATTGGCCTTACATTAATTTGAACCCACATTGTCAAAGGCTAGTAGGGTGCTTAAGGGAGTAATAAGGTGTGCAAGGAGGGGTTTATTGTTGGTCATAATTTTGGGGGGAAATATTCAAATTTGGGTTTGGTTGTTTGCCTGATAGTCGGCATGTGTAATAAAATCGTGGGATCACTGTTATTGTCTATATTATTGTTGCTTTAGCTCTCGAAAAGAAAAAAAAAAGAAAAAAAAGAAAAAAAGAAGAGAAAAAAAAATTATATTATGAGAGCATATTTTTGTTATTGTGATCCTACTTTAGTCGGCTAGTCGAGTGTTTTGTTGGAAGAAGAATAGTAAAATTATATGGGGGGGGGGGAAAAATAGGTGGTTGTGTATGATCTATTATAAGTTTCTACTAGCTTTTGACATTTCACCTGTTTTGGCTTATTTGACATACCTTGTCCCTAGCCCCGTTACAACCCAAATAAAGACCTTTTGATTATCGTCATTGATGTATGTTGTGTTAAGAGTTAGATTGATACCAAATGTCAAGCATGCTTATGATTTTGTTGGAATTGAGTGATACACTTACCCTTGTTCTTGAGTGAATATTCTTTTGTGAGTGGATTGTGAGTGTTTGCTTGTTTTTGCGTATGAGATCCTGAGTTTTGTCTTAAAGATGTACTCTTGTAGGCTTAGCATGTTTAATAACTTATTCTTACACTTGACATGGACTTGTGAGAACTTATGCATGTTCATTGAGTAGACTATGTGAATACTTGCACTTTCGACACCAAGACATAGCGTATTTACTTTGATTCTTAAATTGATATGGCATGAGAGGATTTGAAGGTATGGTAGGATATTAGTATTAGATTAATTGCATTTTCATATTAGTTGCATTCATGCATTGCATTGCATTGAATTTTGTGGGTACATTCGCTATAGGCCCTCACGAGACCTTACTCGTCCACTAGGGCTGCCTAGGGGTTTAAAGGGCTTGTTGCATATGCCAAATGCAACCGTGATCACCTACGGAAGTGGTACTAGTTAGTTGTATATAGTTATAATTGTTATGCTTGAGGACAAGCATCGGTTTAAGTTTGGGGGTGTGATAAGTGGATGTTATATCCACTTGGAATGCTTCGTATCGGCTTGAATTGATGACTTGAACTCAAGTATGTGCTGTTTTTGTTGTGTTTGTAGTGAATTTGTGCAGGAATAAGAGTCGGATGTGGGATGATGTTTTCCATGCTTAAATGGTGGGTTTTGAGCTTAAAGAATAACAGTACATCAAATTGCGAGAGAGCCGGAAGAAACGGAATGAAAATCGGAGTTAAAACGAAGAAAATAGAGCAAAATCAGCAAAATGAACAGTAACGGATGCGCATGAACAGTAATGGACGCGCATGAACAGTAACGGACGCACATGAACAGTAGCAGTCAGCGGGTGAAAAATCAGCCAGAATTTCTGATTTTGTTTTGGCCATATCATGAGTTCTACAAGTCCGTTTCGGACGATTCAACTGCCCACGCTAAGATAACAGAATTTTCTATCATTCTAAGGTGGTCCGGAGTCCATAATTATTGAAGAGAATTTTCCTTCAAAACAGAATCAACAGAAATTGCTAGAATTCAATTCTAAACAGGAAATTGCCAGAATTCCTACTTCTAATAAGTATGGTAATTGCTCTGGGCGGCTAGAACATTCCAGAATCAGATCTACACATGGAATTTGCAATTCTATTCTCATTCAAGAACGGAAATTGCCATACACCTATTCCAACTCTAAAACGACAATTGCTTGATGGAGAGGCAAATTGAGGCTATAAATACACATCTTGGGGGACAGAAAAAATACACACACCATTACATATCAATTACTTAGTTTTATTTGTATCTTTTCATACTTTGTTTTTATCATGGTTTCATCAGATCCCATGATGACGAGAGGTTCGATTATGAACTAATCGTTGTCAAGGATTCTAACGGATTTATTTATGGAACTTAGTATATTGATTGCTTAAAGATCTATGTGTGATGTATATCTGATATCCTCGTATGGTTATGCTTAATTGTTAGATGCGTAGCTAACATCTAATTTGTTAATCTCTTGTGAAGTGAAAGTGGATCTTGAGATTTAGAACTTGCCATGCTAGCATAGGTTCTTGATTGTTTATCAACATGATTCATAGTATGAGATGAAAATACTTATATTGCCCTGTGTGATCTTTATGGATAACTTGTTCTTCAACCGTTATGTTTTCAAATTCTATAGACATATAGGGTCTAAGCATAATTGGTGTCTATTCATCTTCTATCTCTTTTGTGGATGTATGTTTAGTTTGGTATTCGTATACTGAGAAGTAGCGTATACTTGTTTCGTGTTGTCCGATCAGATATCATAACCATTGCATATAGTGATTAAAGGCGTCAGATCTAAGCGAAGTATTTAATGAAGTTAGGATCCCATGTTACTCTTGTAAACGTAATTCGATTTCAATTTTCGATAGTTAGTTAATTCTTAGTTGTTAATTTACTTCTTAGTTAATTTAGTTAATTAAACCCAATTTGTTATTTGTCTTAGCAGTGAGTAATAACCATACATTGTTGCATAGGTACAATAACTGAATTAAAACCATAACCAGATCTCTGTGGGAACGAACTCGACTTATTCATATATTACTTGTGACCACGTACGCTTGCGTGATTTAGTGCAAACAATTTCTCAAGCAAACTTCATGCAAACCATAACTTCTGATAGGCAAATTTTGAACTCTAATGTTCAAGCCTTATCTAAGTTAGAATTTCAAATGAATCAATTAGCCACCATGTGCGAGCGTGAGACGATAACCACCCCGAATCCACCCGAGGTCAACCCTAAATTTCTTATCACTCAAAGACCTATCGATACTTTCGATGATATCATTTCTCCTAGGTCTAATGTTCAAGTTGACACTCCTTTCGGTGGTGATTCACACGAAGAAGATTCTAATGCTGACATCATTCTTTCTCTAGGTCAAACGAAGAATCCCGATGATTCTGAGTTTGTGGCTTCACCTAGAAAACCATCATCTTCTTCTAGTGAACTTTTCCTTTCATCTTCCAAACCTCTTCCTGAAAAACCCAAAGAACTTCATACTCAACCAATAGGAGCTAATCTAGTTAAGGAGGTTGTTTCAAGGTCAAATTTGGACGATCATGAGATTGAGTCTCTTCTTAAACAAGATTTTCAATTGCATTACGAGACCAATCGAGAGCTTCACGAATCTTTTAAGGATTTGACCTCGGAAGAGATGTTTGGAGAGATGAAGAATATTTGTTCCAAATGGGAAACCCAACTTAAGGATAGTTCTTGTGATCCTAATTCTGTTGGTAAAACATTTTTCGAAGAGCCACCCCCACCTGTTTCAATTTCTTCATTTTCCACTCGTGCTCCATCTTTCATCGAAACTCATGATATTCATGACCAACATCTTATCGTAATTAATTTGCTTAAACAACAAAAAGAAGCATCCTCGTGGTCTATGGATGAAGTTAGGAATATGAGTTTTATTCTTGCGCCTAATCGGATCGTTCGAGTGGTCTATGCTATTTTCGTGGGTGAGTTTCTGAAATATGTTGGTTGTATAACAAAAATATTTTTTCCGAGAGCAGGTATTGGTTAGTAAATATTTGTTTTGTACCTCCCATAGTAGAATGTAGGTATGGGGGAGGAGTGTGTGCGTGTGTGAGTTATTTTTCTTTCATAGTTTTTTAGAAGTTTTCAGTCTCCGTCATCCCTTATCAGGTATTTCCTCGTTCTCCTTTACTCATTTCTATTGCATTTGCATACATTGAGGACAATGCATGATTTAGGTATTGATAAGTGGATTTTTATCCACTTGGATCGTTCTATTTTGGCTTGAATTGATCGCTTAAGTCTCAAGTATTTGTGTGGTTTAATGTGTTTTGTGGAGTTTGTGCAGGAATTAGGTTTTGCAGGTAGTTATGGTGTTTTTGTGGCTTTTGGAACAGAAGTTAGTTGAGCTTCAAATGGCACGCGAAGAATTAATTTCCAACAGAAATTCTGCAGAGACAGTATTTTAAGAGCGCGACCGCGCCAATATTATACTGCAGAACAGCGCGACCGCGCTAAGAAGAATTGCCAGTTTGTGTAGAGCGCGACCGCGCGGAAATAACAAGGGAAGATAGCGCGACCGCGCTGTGGTAAAAACTGACCGACAGGAACTTTGCTGATTCAGATTTTAATAAGGATTGTTGCCGTTTTCTTCTCCTATTCGACATGGAATTAATCTTGGACGGTGGAAATAGTCTAGAACGATTATTTCACAAGGGAATTTGCAATTTATATCATATTCAAAGATGGAAACTTGTCAATTTCAATTCCTACTCAAGAAAGGCAATTTCTTGGAGAAGAGGCAATATTGAGCTATAAATACACATGCTGGGAGGTCAGATTTACACAACACCATACACCAGAGATCAGATTACTTCACATCACATGCACACCTTTGAGCACGAGATTGAGAAGCCAAGGCGAGGATCGTGACAACAAGAAGATCTAGACATAGTTTTCTTGTATTCTTACTAGGCGTATCTTTTGGATGCTTGATCATTATTCAGATTTGTTCTCTAAACATTGTTACCATTGATTTACTCATCATTATTCTCTTCATCTTTGTCATGCTTTCATCAAACCCCATGATGACGAACGGTTCGATTATGAACTAATCGCCGTCATGGGGTCCTAACGGATTTACTTATGGAATTTAGATGTTGATTGCCTAACTTGATATATGTGTGGTGAATTTGCGATATCCTTGCAGGGTTGTATTTAATTCATATAGATGCGTAGCTAACATCTATCTTGTTAATCTTTAGTGAAGCGACAGTGGATCTTTAGATTTAGAACTTGCCATGCTAGCATAAGTCCATGAATGTTATTCATGTTTGTGGTGTGCTTCTAACCGTCTCATACTACATTATGTAATCTTATGGACACTTGATCTTCGACCATTGTGTTTTCAAATTCTATAGACATATAGGGTCTAAGCATAATTGGTGCCTGCATGATTTCTATCTTATGTGGATATTGTGTAGATTGGTGTGCGTGTACTGAAAGGTAACGTATACTTATTTCGTGTTGTCTAATTAGTTGTCGTAACCACCACATGTATTGATAAAAGGGCATGATCTCTAAAGGAAGTTTGTATTGAAGTTAGGATCCCATGTTTTCCATCTCATAAGTAAATCAAATTCACCTAGTTAAATTAATTTAGTTGTTAATTACTTCTTCTTAGTTTATTTAGATAATCAAAACCAATTTGTCCATTGTCTTAGCATTGAACGATAATCATACATTGATGCTTAGGTACAAGAACTAAACTATACAATCTCTGTGGGAATGAACTCTACTTTATTCTATATTACTTGTGACCACGTACGCTTGCGTGATATTGTGAAACAAGTTTTTGGCACCGCTGCCGGGGATTTGTTATAGTTTATGTGCTTGACATCAGTGGTCGTTAAAGTTCACTGACTCGGATCGATTACTATTAGTTCTTGTGTTGTTTTGTGTTTTCAGGTACTTGAGCGTGTATGCGAACGCGATCTCAAGCGAATAAGGAGAAGTTGGAAAATAAAGAAGAAAGAGAAACAGAAGTTCCAGTGATTCAAGTTGTAGAAGATATGGGAGAACCAGCAGCAGCAACTAAGGCTCTTAAGGATTTCTCGTAGCCAAAGATCAATGACATTGCATCGAGTATTGTCAGACCAGCAATCACAGCCAATACCTTCGAGATCAAGCCTAGCACTATACAGATGGTCCAGAACTCAGTTCAGTTTGGGGGTGCTCCTACCGAAGATCCCAACATGCATATTCGGAATTTCATAGAGATCTGTGATACCTTCAGAACCAACGGGGTGTCTGAGGATGCTGTTAAGTTAAGGCTATTTCCATTCTCTCTGAGGGACAAGGCTAAGAGTTGGTTACACTCTTTACCAGCAGGTTCTATCACTACATGGGAAGATCTTGCACAGAAATTTCTTACCAAATTTTTCCCCATGGCGAAGATAGCAGCTATCAGGAATGCTATCACTCAGTTTTCACAGCAGTCTGGAGAATCTCTATGCGAGGCTTGGGAGAGATATAAGGAGATACTAAGGAAGTGTCTACATCATGGGATGCCTGATTGGATGATAATCAACTGTTTTTATAATGGTTTGCGTGCACAGTCGAGACCCATGCTAGATGCAGCATCAGGTGGAGCTTTGTGGGCCAAGAGTTATGAAGAAGCTTATGAATTGATCGAGATGATGGCTGCTAATGAATATTAGAATCCTACAGGGAGGTTATCTCAAGGCAAGGTAGCAGGTTTTCTTGAAATAGATACAGCTACAACCATTGCAGCTTAGTTGAAGGCCTTGTCGATGAAGGTTGATTCTTTGGCTAACATGGGAGTTCAGCAGGTAGCTAGTGTTTGTGAGTTGTGTGCGGGCGCACATGATACATCTCAATGTGCCATATCTTCTGAATCAGCACATTTTGTGAGTAACTTCCAGAGGCCACAACAGCCAGTTCCAGCCACCTATCACCCGAATAACCGCAACCATCCAAATTTCAGCTGGAGTAACAATCAAGGTGGTAATCAGCAGCAACAACAGCCCTTTCAGCAGAATCAAGGACAACAATTCGGAGCTAGGCCATTCAATCAAGGATTTCAGCAGCAGTACCAGCCCAGGCAACAGTTTCAGCCTCCAGGTTTCCAGCAACAATCTCATGGGAATGCTGGTCAATCTTCTAATGAAAAATCTGAACTTGAGGAGTTGAGGATGATGGTAAAAAGTCAGGGGGCATCTATGAAGATCATGGAAAGTCAGATCGGGTAGCTTGCTAGTGCTTTGTTGAACAGACCATCTAGAGTTCTTTCGAGTGACACTGAAGCCAATCCAGGCAAGAGGGAAACAAAAGAGCATGTCAAATCAGTTACTTTGAGATCTGGTAAGGTGACTGGCAATCAGAATTCAGCCGTTGAGGAAGAAGAAGAGGTTCAAGAGCAACATGTGGCACCTACTGCAAATAAGGAACAAGTCCAGACTGATAAAGTAGCTGAGCAGTTGGTTAGTGAGGTGGAGAATCCTAAAAATTCTGCTAAGGAAGTTTCTCCAAAGCAGTCTACAGAGAACGTGAAAATCTTTCCACCTCCTCCATATCCAGGCAGATTGAAGAAGCAGAAGAATGACAGACAGTTTGGCAAGTTTCTCGAGGTATTCAAAAAGCTTCAAATCAATATCCCTTTTGCTGAAGCATTGGAGCAGATGCCGAGCTATGCAAGGTTTATGAAGGGTATTCTCTCAAAGAAGTTGAAACTTGAAGAATTGGATACAGTAGCATTAACAGAAGAGTGCAGTGCCATTTTACAGCAGAAGTTACCACCTAAGCTAAAGGATCCAGGCAGTTTCACTATCCCGTGCACCATTGGGAATTTGTCTTTCAGCAAATGTTTGGGTGACTTTGGTGCTAGTATCAATCTCATGCCATTGTCAGTTTTCATGCAGCTTGGTCTTCCGGATCCTAAACCTACCAACATCTCTCTACAGCTAGTGGATCGTTCTATTACATACCCGAGGGGCATCGTTAAGGATGTCTTGGTTAAGGTTGATAAACTCATCTTTCCAGCATATTTTGTGATTCTTGACTTTGAAGAAGATAAGAAGATTCCTATCATCTTAGGAAGGCCTTTTCTAGCTACTGGCCGTACTTTGATTGATGTTCAGAAGGGGGAGCTCACGATGCGGGTGCAAGATCAGAATGTTACCTTCAATGTTTTCAATGCAATGAAGCTACCTTCAGATGATGAGGAATGTTTTCAGGTGGACTTGGTGGATTCGTCAATGAAGTTGAACTTTGAGCAGTTACTGTTGGCTGATCCATTGGAGAGAGCTTTGCTAGGAGATTCTGAAGTTGAAGACGAAGAAAGAGAAGAGCAACTTCAGCAGTTAAGGGCAATTCCGTGGAGAAAGAGTTTTGAAGTGCCAGTTGAGTCACTTGGGCTTGAGGAGCTTAAAAAGTCACAGAGTCGTCTCAAACCATCTATTGAGGAAGCTCCTACACTTGAGCTTAAATAGCTACCAGAGCACTTGAGGTATGCCTTTTTAGGTGAAGCATCTACTTTGCCTGTTATCATTGCCGCTAACTTGACAGATAGTGAAGAGGAGAAGCTCTTGAGGATATTGAGACAGTTTAAGACAGCCATTGGGTGGACTATAGCAGACATCAAAAGAATCAGTCCTTCGTATTGCATGCACAAAATTCTGCTAGAGGATAATTGCAAGCCTACTGTGGAGCATTAGCGACGTCTCAATCCTATTATGAAGGAAGTGGTGAAGAAGGAGATCTTGAAGTGGCTTGATGCTGGTATTATCTACCCTATCTCAGACAGTTCTTGGGTGAGTCCAGTACAGTGTGTGCCGAAGAAGGGAGGTATGACAGTAGTTGCTAATGAGAAGAATGAGCTCATCCCTACACGTACTGTTACAGGGTGGAGAGTTTGCATGGACTATCGCAAGTTGAACAAAGCCACGAGAAAAGACCACTTTCCTCTTCCGTTTGTGGATCAGATGTTAGACAGGTTGGCAGGCCACGAGTACTATTGTCTTCTAGATGGCTATTCTGGATATAATCATATTTGCATTGCACCTGAGGATCAAGAAAAGATTACATTCACATGTCCCTTTGGCACCTTTGCATTCAGACGAGTTCCGTTCGGACTTTGTGGCGCTCCAGCCACTTTTCAAAGGTGTATGATGGCTATCTTTTCAGACATGATTGGTATCAATGTGGAAGTTTTCATGGACGATTTCTCAGTGTTTGGTTCTTCATATGACGAGTGCTTGCATAATCTTGGTTTGGTTTTGAAGAGATGTGTGGAGACTAATCTGTTGCTGAATTGGGAAAAATATCACTTTATGGTGCAAGAAGGAATCATTCTTGGGCACAAGGTTTCTAGCAAAGGACTCGAGGTGGATAAAGCAAAAATTGACACTATTGAGAAGCTTCCTCCTCCTATCTCTGTTAGAGGAATTCACAGTTTTCTTGGCCATGCGGGTTTCTATCGCCGGTTCATAAAAGATTTTTCAAAGATCTCTAAACCGTTGTGCAATCTGTTGGAGAAAGATGTTCCTTTCAAATTTGATGAAGCTTGTCTTGATGCTTTCGAGCTTTTGAAGAAGAAGTTGACTACCGCACCTGTTATTACTGCACCAGATTGGAGTGAGTCATTCGAGCTAATGTGTGATGCTAGTGACTATGCCGTTGGTGCTGTTCTTGGTCAGAGAAATGAGAAAATATTTCATGTGGTTTACTATGCTAGTAAAACCCTTAATGATGCGCAGTTGAACTACACCACCACGGAAAAAGAGCTCTTGGCCGTTGTTTATGCTTTTGAGAAGTTTCGAGCCTATTTACTTGGCACAAAAGTCATTGTCTACACAGATCATGCGGCTATCAGATATTTGATGACAAAGAAGGATTCGAAGCCTAGGTTGATTCGATGGGTCTTATTGCTCCAGGAATTTGATGTGGAGATTAAAGACAGAAAAAGAAATAAAAACCAGGTAGCAGATCATCTTTCGAGGTTGGAAGACCATGGTAAAAATTCATAGGCTAAATCTCTTATTAATGAATCTTTTCCTGATGAGCAGCTTTTTGGGGTACAAGTGGAAGAGCCATGGTTTGCAGATTTTGTGAACTATCTTGTCAGTGACATCATCCCTCCTGATTTATCTTATGCTCAAAGGAAGAAGTTCTTACATGATGTGAAGTGGTACGATGGGACGAGCCGTATTTGTTCAAACAGGGTGCTGACCAGATTATTCGACGTTGCATTCCTTATAGCGAGACTGAGAGTGTGTTGCGAGATTGTCATTCCACTGTTTGTGGAGGTCATTATGGTGGAGAGAAGACAGCAGCTCGTGTTCTTCAGGCAGGTTTCTTTTGGCCTACAGTATTTAAGGATGCTCATCAGTTCGTTTCGAGGTGTGATCGTTGTCAGCGAGTTGGTAATATTTCTAGGAGGAATGAGATGCCTCTTAATATGCTTCTTGAGGTAGAGATCTTTGATGTATGGGGTATTGATTTCATGGGACCCTTTGTTTCGTCATGTAATAATCAGTACATCTTGCTAGCTGTGGACTACGTCTCTAAATGGGTTGAGGTGAAGGCCTTACCAACCAATGATGCTAAGGTGGTGCTGAACTTTCTTCATAAACAGGTCTTTACGCGTTTTGGAACTCCGCGAGCTATTATTAGTGATGAGGGGACTCACTTTTGTAATCGTCAATTCACTGCATTGTTGGCAAAGTATAGGGTGACGCATCGTGTTGCTACAGCATATCATCCCCAAACAAACGGTCAAGCGGAGGTATCTAATCGTGAAATCAAGAGAATTCTGGAAAAGGTGGTGAATCCGTCGAGGAAGGATTGGTCTTTGAAGTTAGATGGAGCTGTTTGGGCCTATAGAACAGCTTACAAAACACCTTTGGGAATGTCTCCTGTTGTGACCAAAATCTTGCATGGGTTAGATTTAGGCCCACTAGAGGATTAGGGTCCAGATCCATGAAGAGAATGTGTAATCTGTCGGGTTTCCGGAGGCCTGCGGTAGCCCTAGGGGTTACCATGTACACTGCAGCATGGGAACGCATGACTAAGGGTCTCAAGGTATCCCCTTGAGGATAACCTATAACTATTTTCAGTCATCCAGTAGAGCTTCCAGAGTAGCTTCTGTGATAGGGGTTACCGGAGGGGGTACCGGAGCCAGGCTACCGGGCGGTACCCCCAGCTTCCGCCGGAAGCCTGATCAGGCTGCCAAATCAGATAAGGCATGCCTCCTACTTTTTAGGAACACGTTTATATCATCTAAAAACACTCTCAAACAGATAAACATTCAGTTATTTGAGGATATATGTCATATATACTTGATAAATGATACAAAATCATGATAAATACAAGAGATAATCATTCTATGTTACCTAAACTGCTTGGTAACCTGATTATACACATCATACTCGATTATTATCAGAAATAACAGTCATTATCCCACTGGAGAGAGGATAACTTATCATAAACAAACGATCATATCCTTCAAGAACTACATTCGGGCTTGATCCACTATAAATAGTGGTATGTAGGCAGTTTACGGGATCTTCTTCGACACTTACACTCCTTGAGTAGCTAGAGCACGTGCACTCTTGTGTGACAGAGTCAAATTAGGGTTCTTGGCTGGCCAACATTTGGTCCTTGAGCTCTCATCCCGTAGATTCAGTCCGATCCTTCCGAGGAACCACATCCCGTGTTCTTCGGTAACCCTAGTCGTGAGTCTTCCCGGGCGGCTAGCTATTGATCTTCAACCACTAGCCTTTCTGGGTGGTTGGACGATTCCTTGTTTATTGGCGCTATTCCAGCACGAGGTCTCATAATCTGTTGTGCTAAATTCCTCCCACAACAATTGGCGCCCGAAGGAGGGGCCTCAAAAATCGTCATTTGGAGGAGATATGGCGAGTGACAATTCTGAAAGTGATAAGACACCGTCTCAGGATGGTAATGGACGAAACAAAGGTGGTGATGATGTTAGTAACAAGGACATCATGGACTATCTGAAAATGATGAATGAAAGAGTCAACAACTTGGAAAAAGGTTCCGAGAAAATGAAAAAATGGCAAAGAAAGTGCAAGTCGAAGTCAAAAAAGAAGAACGTGACTCCGACAAGGCTGAATTTCGAGTCTGAGGATAATATTGAGGACAACACTGATCATGTCCCATCTGAAGAAGACGCAGAAGAGCCTGTGGAAGAAGAATATGAGGGCGACCAATCTGACGTTCCGGAAGCCCAGGATACCGTAGGCTCACCCACCAGAAGCCTAAGTGTTTTTGATCGAGTTGCCAAAAGACTTACCAAAAAAGACCTTCATCACAAGTTGAGTCATACTGGAAACAAAGATCGAAGGAACGGAAATGGGGGTTCCATAACTCAGGGTTCCCGAGAACGCCGAGAGAGGTCCCACTCGGTACCCCCAAGAAGTACTTCCAGGAGGTCCAGATCTGATGGCAGAAGGAGTTATAGGCAAAGCAGTCACTCTTCTTGGCATAGAAACAGGAAATCCTGCTCTACCGGAGTCCCAACCAGTGGGGGTACCGATCAGGATTCCGGCTCCCATCAAAGTTCAGTCCCTAGAAGAAGCAAGACAGCCAATGAAGATGATGACTCTGGAAGTGATATGCTTTCGGATGGTGAAAATGGACAGTTCAGGATGTCTGACTGGAAAAAGGCCTTGGAAAAGATCAAGGAGGAGAAAAAGTTTAAGTCCGGTATCACTGCCGGTTCCCCATTTTCTGTAAAAGTGAAAAAGGCAGCCTTGCCAAGGTCCTTCAAGATGAATACTGACCTGAAATTCAATGGAAACTCAGATCCAGTTGAATACTTGAGCCGTTTTAATACCGAAATGGATGTCTACCAAGTGGAGGACTTAGCAAGGAGTAGGCTACTGGCATCCACACTGAGTGGGAATGCCCACCAATGGTTCAAAAGGTTAGCCGAAGGGTCTATCAAATCCTGGAGGAAGATGGGAGACCAGTTTATCTCTCAATTCAGGGCTACCGTGGCCTATGCCCCATCGGTGAATACTCTGGCTAATATCAAGCAAGAACCCCACGAATCTTTAAGACAATACTTCAAAAGATTTAATGAACAAGTGCCAAAAGTGAAGAAGGCCTCTGATGAAACTCTGAAGAATTTCCTGATAGCCGGGGTTAGGCCTGGAACCGAGTTTTGGAAGGAATTGCAAACTGAGGAGCCCGGAACCCTGGCGGAATTCTACCAACAAGCAGAACACCACAAAGTGATTGAGGAATCCATGGCAAAACTGTCCAAATATTCCAATTCCCGAGGTTGGAGCAGGAACAAAAGAAATCGTTCTTACAGCCCTAAAAGGGATTCAAATAAGAGGGCTTCCGGGAGTGGTACTGCCGGTTTGGGAGCCCCCCGGTATGATGACAAGACTGCCCCTATTGCTGTTAATGCAACTGAGGATAGAGTTTCTGCCAAGGACAGACTCACTCCAAAGGCAAATTTTCAGAAATACTCAGAGTATACTCCTTTGACTGTCCCAATTAGTCATATTCTCGAAGTGAATGAGAAGAATGGGCTATTCCGGAGGCCCTACCGGGCAGGCCCCCCAGGAGTGAAAGATCAGGGAAAGTACTGTGCATTCCATAAAGTGAATGGTCACGAGACTGCTGATTGCAGGCACTTGAAAGAACAAATTGAAGAATTGATTAGAGGTTGAAAGGCAGAGTGTGTAAACTTGTAACACTATAACTAACGTAACTCAAACTAAAGGAAAAGATACTTAACCAGAAGACAATCAAGAACAAGAGGTCACAAGAAATCAACACTAAATGAAGACAAGGTAATTGATACAATTCAACATGTTAACTATGATCAATCCAAGAAGAAATCATTGAGAGAAGTTCAAGTCAAAGTTGTTCATGCCTCAGTGATTTGGAAAGCCAAGAATCAAGATCATAACTATCAGTATCAATAAGACCAATTGATTTCAAGTGAACAAGAAGGAAAGCAAATATTGGAAAGCCACATTTGTAATTGGATATGGTAATTTATTCAAGAAGCAAAAACCCTATCAAGACTAGTCACTTATGAACCAGATCGTTGCATCAAGTGTCAGGACATTGATAGCAAGTTTATGTCAGTATTAAAGATTCATATTCAAGAGCTTGGTGAAGAATAAAGAAGACATGAAGATATCACAAGTTCAAGATGTGCATTGAAGTTTCAAGTTGAAGACCAGAATATTTTCTAAGTACTAAATATTCTAGATGGCCAAGTAGAAGTTTCTAAGTAGAAGTTCTACTTAGAACTTCGAGATGGCTAAGTAGAAATTCTCAAGTAGAAGTTCTACTTAGAGTGCAGCTTCAACATGACACATGACATCTTCTGATTGGCAGATTTCCAAGCTTTCAAGATAAGGCAAGATTTATGTGGACATCATTGGGCCACGTACATCTTAGTCTTTGAAGACTACAGGACATAGATTACATGTACAAGTATAAATAGAAGTACTTGTGTAATGTTTTAGTTAGTGAGCAATTCTTGAGAAAAACACAAGAGAAAGAGAGAGAGTGCATTCACAGAGCTTAGTATCATTCACTTCTCTCTGAACTTCTGTTATACTTTGTAATGAATGTTGTAGCAACCCTTTCAAGTTATATATAAGAAATATATTCCTTGAATCTGTGTGTTCATTTATTGCATCGTATTTATTGCTTCTCATATTCGAAAAGTTGTATTCACCCCCCCCTCTACAACACATTTGGACCTAACAATTGGTATCAGAGCTATTTGTTTAACATACAAAACATAGATCCTTGTGTTGAGTAGAAGAATCGTGAGTTTTCATTTTCTAGATCTACTTTTCATTTTCGTGAAAAGTGTGCCTTAAATCGTTTGTATTGAAAACTCATCTGAAAAATTATTTAAATGCTCCAGGTGTGATTATTTAGCTTGGATGTATTTTAATTAATTTTTGTGAATTAATCTGGGTACTTTCATATTTGGTGTTCTTGAGTGTTCATCATCTGTTCTTATCAAAGAAGACAACCCAACAACTTTTTGATCTCCTTTTCAAAAGCAAAAGAATAAAAAGGTGGTTTTGGACTTTTTTATTTGCTTTATTCGGCCGAAAGTATACAGACATACTCAGTACCTAGCATGTGGGTTAGGTGGGTTAGGTGAGTAAAGCATTCAAAGTCAAAAGGTGTTAAAGAGATAATATTGTTTATTCAATATTAAAGTAATCTGCAGAAAAATTATTCTAAGGACAAAAGTTCTACATAGAATTTCTACTTGAGAATTTCTACATAGAATTTCTACTTGAGAATTTCTACATAGAATTTCGACTTGGACAATTTCTACTTGGTGATTTCGACTTGAGCAAAATTTCTACTTAGAGAAATTTCGACTTAGGCAAAAGTTCAACATAAATATTCTACATAGCCTAGTCTTGGGTACTTAGAAACTTTTAGTGACCAGAATTGAGATGGCTCCTAAAAATGCGTTCAAGATCCCAATGTTCAACAAAGATCACTATGAAGAATGGGTTTTCAGAATGAGACTATATCTAGAGACTGTTAACCCTGAATATCTGGAAGTCCTTGACAAGGGTAAATTTGTTCCAATGGTGGTTATTCCTGCACATACGGAAGGAGGAGTGGTTATACCACCTCGGTCTGAGCCTAAAAAGGTCTCGGAGTTTTCGGATGCTGACAAGGAACAAATAGCTTATGATACTGCCATACGACAAACCTTGATGGAATCTCTTGATCATGAAATGTTCAACATAGTCAAAGGTCTGACTACAGCGAAGAAGATTTGGGACAAGATAGAAGTTGTCATGGAAGGATCTGCAGAGGTCAGAAGCAACAAGACACTCATACTCAAGATGGAGTATGACACCTTTAGAATAAGGAAAGGAGAAGGCATAACAGATGTCTACCTACGATTCAGTCAGTTGGTATTGGATTTGAATCTGAGAGGTGTAACTCTCCCCATGGTTGAGACTAATACGAGATATCTGAGGAACCAGCCAAAAAGCATTGAACATAGGGTCTACGCAATAAGAGAAACCAGAGATTTGCATACAACTTCTCTGGAAGAATATTATGGAATATTAAAGACCTATGAGCTGGAAACACTTCAAGATCAAGCATGGGACAATGATTCAAAGGGAAAAGAAAGTGCATCAGGATTAGTTGCTGATGAGGAAGAGTCTAAGAAGGCAATGGTTGCAGCAAAGCCTAAATCATCACTTGCACCACATCAAGATGATAATGATGACGAGTGCGCATCTGACAGTGATGATGACTACTACACCCAAGAAGAGCTGGACAACATGGACGATAGTGTCGTGGCATACATGGCAAGGAAGTTCAGCAACATGAGATTTAGAAAGAGCAACCGACCACAGAGAAAATCTTCATCTTATTATCGGGCTGCTAGGGGTGGTGGTAGTTCGTCAGGCTACAAAGGAAAAGGCAAGAATACCATCTACAAATCTCCTTTGGATTTCAAAATGAAGTTCAAATGCTATAATTGTGGTGAAGCTGGACACTTTGCCTCGGACTGCAAAAAGCCTAAACAGACTTATCCAAAAGAGACATTTGAAGCCCTCAAAAGCAACTATGAAGCACTGTTGAAGGAAAGACATGGAAAACGAGCTTTATTAGTGACAGAAGGAAGAGCTTGGGATGATTCAGATGAGGAAGATGTTACTCATGTAGCAAACTTTGCCCTCATGGCTGAGACATCAGAGGAACCAGAGGTACCAGTTCTGACTCTTAAAGTAGAAATGTCTATTGATGATTATAAGGAACAGAACGGGGCTCTTAGTGAAGAGATCTATATGTTGTGCAAAAGCCTAGACTCTTCTCAAAAGGAACAGAAAACACTTGTTACCAAATGCAGAATGCTTGAGGCAAAAGTGGAAGAGCTAGAGGCTGCTTGCACTGTAGATACTTCCCTAAGAGACTTTATTACATCTCTGGAACACAAGCTCGTCCTTAAGGAAGAAGTAGAAGCATGTCTTAGGAACAATCTAGCTGAGTTAGAAACTAAATGCGAAGCTTACAAACTAGCTGCTAGTAAAGTGTATGTAGATAATGACACATTTAAGAAAATAACTGGAGTAGGTATAGGACTTGATTATTCTGACCTTCCTAAGAAAGAAGGAAAGAGACCTATTGACCCTAGTTCCAGTGACCTTAAACAGGAAACACCTAGAATTCTTAAATCGGCTGTCAAACCTATCTACAAACATCTTGTTCCTAGAATAGAAGAAGAAGAGACTGAATTGATAGCTAGATATGAGATTGAGATGGAAGATCGCCAGAAAGAACAACCTATAACTCCTATTAAACAATTGAAAATCAATTTCCCTAGAGATGAATCTAGACTGGGATTAGGAGCTAAGGCTGTTAAACAACAAGGAAAGAAAGAAAAAGGCATAAAAGAGGTTAAGGCTGAACGAATAAAGAAAGCATGTTATCATTGTAAATCTACTGAACATCTTTCTTATGCATGTAAAGCTAACATAAATGTTCCTGCTGCACATACCATGCCTGCTACACATACAATGAATAATCTGCATCAGAATCATGCACAGTGTGGTCAACCTAATTGTATGCCATGCACTTTTAACATCATGCAAACTTTTGTGCATTTAATGAATGCATCTAGCCAGTCATGCTCAAATACTGTTGCTAGTTCAAATATCAAGAAAAAGTATGGGAGAGCCAAGACTGTCAGTCCTCCTAAAGTTAGGAGTGACAAACCTTCTCCTAAGACTGACAAATCTGTCAAGTCTGAGAAAGGAAAGGAGATAGTCGAAAGCTCTAGTAATGTGAAGAAAAGTGCATCTCCTGTTGTTAAATCTGTTGATTCTCGATCTTATCGAAAAGCCGGGCCCAATCAAAGTTGGGTTCCGAAGAATGTCTAACCAATCTGTCATTGCAGGGCATTAAGCAGAATAGAAATAAAGTTATATGGGTGCTAGACAGTGGAGCATCGAGGCATATGACTGGAAACAAGTCCCTGCTTACAGAGTTGGTTATGAAAGCTGGCCCTTATGTTACCTTTGGAGATGACAGCATAGGTGTGACTAAGGGATATGGCAAACTGAAAACTGGCAATGTCATCATTGAAGATATTTCCTATGTTGAGGGACTAAAGCACAATCTGTTGAGTATAAGTCAATTCTGTGACAAAGGTTACGAAATTGTCTTCAACAAGAAAGGTGTATCAATCACTCACATTAAGGAAGGCTCACTGGCTTTGAGAGGAGTTCGAAAGGCATATCTTTTTGTTGCAGATATGGATTCAGCAAATCAGGATGAGGTCACCTGTTTCTACAGCAAAGCCTCGGATGATGAAAGCTGGTTATGGCACAAAAAGTTATCTTACTTAAACTTCAAAACGATGAATGCTCTCGCGAGGCGAGAATTGGTGAGAGATCTACCTCAAATGGAGTTCGCTCCGAAAGGACTCTGTGAAGCTTGTGAAATGGGAAAGTCGAAGCGAGCATCGCATAAAAGCAAAGAAATTTCTAGTATTACTGAGCCTCTGCAACTTCTTCATATGGATTTGTTTGGCCCAGTGAATGTCCTATCTTTGTCTAGGAAAAGATATGCTTTGGTAATCGTGGATGACTTCTCCAAGTATACATGGGTATTGTTCGCAATGACGAAAGACGAAGTACCTTTCTTAATCATTGATCATATCACTCAAATTGAGAATGTTTCAACACTTACTGTGAAGACGATTAGATCAGACAATGGCACTGAATTCAAAAATACAGTGCTAAATGACTTCTGTGTATCTAAGGGAATACGTCGTCAGTATTCAGCCCCGAGGACTCCACAGCAAAATGGAGTAGTTGAAAGGAAGAATAGAACTTTGGTAGAAGCAGCAAGAACTTTGTTGTATGATTCAAAACTTCCTTTGTATTTCTGGGCCGAAGCAGTGAGTACCGCTTGTTACACTCAAAATAGAACCTTGATCATAAAAGATAAAGAAAAGACACCATGTGAGCTAATGAACAACAGAAGACCAACAATCAAATACTTTCATGTCTTCGGAGCAAAATGCTATGTTCTTATAGATGATGAAAATCTAGGCAAGTTTGCAGCAAAAGCTCGTGAAGGAATCTTTGTTGGTTACTCTACAGACGTGGTGGCAGCTTATAGAGTGTTCTTGGTGAATGATCGAAAAGTGACTGAAAGTTACAACGTCAGATTCGACGATACCAAACTCTCATCAATTTCAAGAGATTCTAGTGAACCTGAGTCCCTAAAATTTCAGAATCTGGACTTAGAAGATCTTGAAGATGAACCTGAGTTGGTTGTTCCATTAAATGTTCCAAGCGTACATGAAGAACCTGAGTCTAGTGAACAAGCTAATTCTACAAGATCAGGAGAGACTTCTTCAGTACGAACCGGCAACAACTCAGGGGGAGTAAATAGCAGCTCAAGGACTACTGTTCAAGGCTCGAGTCGAGTTGACTCTAGTTCTGTAGGAGCTGGCACTAACTCAGGGGGAGTTAGTGAAAATAATCAAAGTAGTCAACACCCCAACTCAGAAAGTCAAGCTGAATCATCAAGACAATTTCCAGGTGAACGAGTATGGAATAGAGACCATCCGTTTGAGTTAATTATTGGTGATCCAGATGCTGGTGTGACTACTAGAAGAACTGCAAGAGCTGACATGGCTAATATCTCCTTATATTCTGGGTTCTTATCCAAGCTTGAACCTAAAGAAATAGAAGAAGCTCTTGGCGATGCTGATTGGGTGATTGCAATGCAAGAGGAACTCAATCAGTTTGAAAGGCAGAAAGTTTGGAAACTGGTACCCCGACCAAAGAACAAATCCGTAATTGGAGCTAGATGGGTATTCAGAAATAAACTGGATGAAAACGGACTTGTAACACGAAACAAGGCTCGTTTGGTTGCAAAAGGTTATTCTCAGCGAGAAGGAATTGATTATGATGAAACCTATGCACCAGTTGCAAGACTTGAGGCAGTCAGGATGTTCTTGGCATTTGCAGCACATAAGAACTTCAAAGTTTTCCAAATGGACGTGAAAAGTGCCTTCCTGAACGGAGAGTTAGAAGAAGAAGTGTATCTGGAACAGCCGCCTGGCTTCGTTGATCCAGAACATGCATATTTTGTGTATCTACTCTTCAAATCTGTCTATGGCCTCAGGCAATCCCCAAGACGATGGTATGAAACCCTATCCTTATTCTTAATTGAAAATGGTTTTGTTAGGGGAGTAATTGATAAAACATTGTTCTATAAAGTTGTGAGAAATGACTTAATACTTGTTCAAGTATATGTGGACGATATTATTTTTGGGTCATCAAATGAGCGCTTGTGCGAGAAATTTGCCAAGCTAATGCAGGAAAAATATGAGATGAGCATGATGGGAGAGCTGTCCTTCTTCCTTGGATTACAGATCAGTCAGAGAAAAGATGGTATCTTTATCTGTCAATCCAAGTACGTCAGAGATTTACTCAAGAAGTATAATCTAGAAGATGCATCAGCAGCTAAGACTCCCATGGCAACAGCCACGAAGCTTGATGAAGACAAATTAGGTAAATCAGTTGACATCACAAGCTATCGAGGTATGATTGGCTCACTCCTCTATTTAACTGCAAGTAGACCAGATATAATGTTCGCAACTTGTTTATGTGCAAGGTTCCAAGCGGATCCTAGAGAATCACATCTCGTAGCCGTCAAAAGAATTTTTAGGTATCTCAAGGGCACACCAAATCTAGGGATTTGGTACCCAAGAGATACATGTTTTAATCTTATTGGCTATTCGGATTCAGACTATGCAGGTTGCAGGATTGATAGGAAAAGCACATCTGGTGCTTGCCAATTTCTTGGCAGAAGATTGGTGTCCTGGCAAAGCAAAAAACAACATACAGTATCTACTTCTACTGCTGAAGCTGAGTACATTGCTGCTGGAAGCTGTGTAGCTCAAATACTGTGGATGAGGAACCAATTGAAGGATTATGGCATGGAGCACAAGAAAATTCCAATCATGTGTGACAACACAAGTGCCATTGCCATAACCAACAATCCTGTAGATCACTCAAGAACCAAGCATATTGACATCAGGTATCATTTCATAAGAGAACATGTCGAGGAGGGGACTGTGGAGCTACATTTTGTGCCCACAATGCAACAAATTGCAGATATATTCACCAAACCTCTTGATGAAGTAACATTCAATAGGTTGGTTGGTGAATTGGGAATGCTTAACACAAGTTAGTAAAGCCTTCTATCTGTAAAATCCATGTTTATGTTTGTATGTGCAAGCTAATCAATCATTATGTGCTTAGACTTTAAAATGCCTAATTAATGATTGTTATAGGTTGCATATAGTGTGTTTTTGCATAAATTCCTTGTGTTTTAAGTGTCTTTTATAGCACAAATATGTGAATTTATGCTTGTTAGATTGCATGATCATAGGGGGAGTTAAATTCATAATATTCTAAATATTGCATGATTTTTAGATGAATTTACCTATGATTTTCATGTAATTAGAGGCCTTAGAATTTAAAAACTTCAAAATTTCGAGTTAGGTTCTATCTCGAAACTCATCTAGAAATTCGACTTGAATTTCGACTTAAGCTGTCAGAGTGAAGTTTTTGAAAAAATTCTAAGTCTGGGAAGAATTTCGAGTTGACTATCTCGAAATTCATCTCGAAATTCGACTTAGAGTTCGAATTCGAGTTACCAGTGTGCCTAGTTCTATCTTCAAAATATTCGAGATAAATTCTATCTCGAATCTTATCTCAAAGGTTGAGATGAGGTTTCCATTAAGGGAATATTTTGAAAAGAACTGAGAATTAACTTCGAGTTAGTCTATCTCGAAACTTAACTCGAATTTCGACTTGATGTTCGAGATAGAGATCTTAGTCTATCTCGAAACTCAACTCGAATTTCGACTTGGTGTTCGAGATAGAGTTCTCAGTTAAGCTAAAGGGAATTTTTCGAGTTACACTCTTAACTCGAAACATATCTTGAATTACCTTGTACTTTTTGATTCAAGGGGGTATTTTGGAAAGAATTTGAGATTAACTTCGAGTTAGTCTATCTCGAAACTCAACTCGAATTTCGACTTGATGTTCGAGATAGAGCTCTTAGTCTATCTCGAAACTCAACTCGA
The DNA here is from genome assembly GCA_036435485.1 of Saposhnikovia divaricata. Classification (NCBI taxonomy): domain Eukaryota; kingdom Viridiplantae; phylum Streptophyta; class Magnoliopsida; order Apiales; family Apiaceae; genus Saposhnikovia; species Saposhnikovia divaricata. Next base: position 138,205,058 of record CM071600.1, read on the forward strand.
ATTTCGACTTGATGTTCGAGATAGACTTCTAACTCGAAAAGTATCTTGAATTTTCTTTTTTCCAAGTTTACTACAATTCAATAATGTTCAAGATAGGATTTCCCTATAGTTTCTGCTGTAAAATTGGTTAAAGTGCTTCTTTGTGCATAACTGTTCGAGTTAACCTCTATCTCGAACTTTATCTCGAAGTTCGACTTGATGTTCGAGATAGAGATGTTCGAGATAGAGATGTTCGAGATAGAGTTCGACTTAGATGTCCCCTGTATGGACTTAGTACTTTTCACATTTTTTAACAGGGACATTTTTGTCATTCCACATTCACCTATATATACATCTCTAACTCGATGCCCAATTCACTTTACCTAATTTCTTTTTCACAGCAGCCGTTTCACAAGAACAGTGCGATTTCACAGACTTCATACTATTAACCCGTGTTTTTGTGATTAAACTCATACTAATCATGAATTACTGCCAAATTTTTGACTGAGATTCACTGTGTAATCATTAACCTTTGTGTTGGTGTGTTTTGTAACCGCATATACACGCGCATATACATACACACAAACATCAAGTTTTGTGTATCTGTTCCAAAACGCGATTTCATATTCTCCACATATACACACGATTTCACTGATAAACACACGAATATTCATCTTTGTTGAATATTCAGATCCAGTAATTGGCAACTGTTCATATTCCGTAGTTTAAATTTTCGGATTATCTTTTGATATTCTCGAAAAATTAAAAGGAATAAAACTGATTAATTCGTAATTTATTTTTTTTTTCTCAATTAAAATAAAAATTCACATCTTTTAAAGAAAAACATTTAATCAAAATGGCTCACCAATTTTCCCTTGCTAAAAACAATTTTTATAATATTTCTACGGAAATTGGTGATCAACTCCCGCGGTTTAAGTTTTGGATACGATTTCTCAATTTGTACTCCAAAGCTAGCCATGCTTTTACTGCTAAACCTACACTAGTACATGATGCTTTACAGCAATTATGGACTAGTGCGGTTACTTTTGGGAGTAAATCAACCCCCTACGGTTTCAGGTTTACCTTAGCGGGTCAGGAATATGAGGTGACCGAAGAAATTGTCAACAGGGTTCTGGGATTTCCAACTAAAGATGCCTATGATCCAGAACCTACTGCTGCAGAACGCCTCAGATTCTTTGAAGAAATTGGATGTTATCCTCCAAAAGGCCCAATCACGGGAAATATCCAAAAACAATTCTTCCATGTGGAATGGAATTACTTTTTCGAGGCCATCACACGATGTTTTCGGGCACGCGAAAAAGACTTTCATCAAATTCCAATTCCAATGCAAACCTTTGCAGTTGCCCTAGCAAGAGAACTGGATATAAACTATGGACGCATAGTTCTCTCTGAAATAGTGGGCTCAATGGGATCTCCTGAAAGCAGAGACCTCTCTACAACTGATGTTGTCTGCTGGTTTCCTCGGTTTCTTCAAATGCTGATCAATGACTTGATACCGAAGGATGCTCTTGCTGTTAGACAGGGATTTGCCAGAAGCCCCACATCTGAATCGCTAGGGATGGGCACTAAGTCACTTTCAACCATTGCTAATCAGGATAAACATCAAGGTAAACCGATGTCTACTCCTGAAAATTTACAAATGTGGCTTAGATATGATGCAGGAGTTACCAATTTGGAGGCATCGTCACAAGTTTCATCACATGCTCAAAATCCATCTGTTCATGCTGAGGCATTTGATGAGATTCCTGATGAGGAAAGCGATGATGCACAAGGTAATCAATCAGGTAATCTCTCCCTGCATACTATTCATTCCTCCTCCTATGTTTCTGATTCCGCGACCCAAGAGACTGCTAACCCGCAGGATCTATCCCAGGGTAAGAGCCATATTTTTGACTCTGAGTCTGATACACATTCCTATTCTCTATCACCCCTGTTAACGGAAGTCAGAAAACCAGCACGTATATATATACAAGATGATGAGGAGAGTGAAACCGAAGAGCAGCAACTCATTCGAAAGAAAGCCAAACTTTTCCACGCTGCTACTTCACAACCACAGTCAAACCCTAGCGTGTCACACGCAACCACTCCACCTCACGCGAGTGGTTCACCCCTTGAACAATCTACACATAGGGATTTTGATTTTGGTGAGGATTATGTACCTCTTGAAGATACTGTTGCTTCAAGAGGACATGAAGTCTTAAGAACTTCAGCCGTACCTTCACCGGTACGTACTGATGCTGCAAAGAGGATCGGTTCTGATGTCGTACAAGGACACTTTGCAGCCTCTCAGCCAGAGATTCCAACTCAGGAACAAACAGAATTTGATCCCATAACTGTCAACAACATTTCTTATCAATTTTCTGCAGGTACTGCTTCATTATTTGGATCAATCATTGAAGACATACACGAGCGTGAGACAGGGAGTGTGTGTGAGAGGTTAGGGAGAGAGGGACCTTCATTTTCAAGGCCCGAAACCGAGCGTCAAATACCAACAGAACGAGTATTAGAGCGAGGTCACCCAAACCAAACACCATCCCTTAACACTGAAAATCTTGATACGCGTATGACTTCTATGGAAAATCAGATGAAGCAGTTCGGACAGACGATGGGGCAGTTTGGGATGAATATTGGAAACAATCAAAGGGCTCTAAGCGACTACGCAGCAAGAATGGCAAGTCAAGCTACAGCTTTTGATGATTTGACAAATAAGGTCAATGACTTGGGCCATGCTGGTGGTGTCTTAGGAAGCACTCTCAATGAGAGGATGGGGGCATTGGAGTCTACAATGCATACAATGGCTGTGGAGATCAGTAGAATGATGTTCGCAGTCAGGAGTTTTGTGCCCCCGGAGTGTTTCGAGTCGCAACAACCTCCCCCCGATGCTGGTGCAGGTGGTGCTAGTGGAGCGGGAGCCTCTGGTTCTGGTTTTGGAGGTTCCTATGCAGCTGGTGGATCTGAAGACCAAGGTGGAGCTCAGGATAACTCACCTAAGGGGGAGAGTGGAAAGGAGACGAGACAGCAGGCAGTTCACATTGAAGAAATTGAAGAACCCGCTGATCTTGTCAAGGAACCAGAAGTTGAGCCGTCTGTTGATGAAGAGGCTCTGAGGATGAGGAAGGGTAAGGCAGTAATGGTTGATGAACCATTTATTGACCTGAGTCATCAGGAAACAGTACAGGAGGTACTTGACTCAGATTCTGACATGGAAGACGTACCGTTGGCACACGCTATAAAAAGATCTTTGAAGGAACAAGGTGGAGGTGCTGGGATGTCTTCCGGAATGCCTGAAGAATTTCCTGTTGATGAGGAAACCCTTAAAGCTCAACAGTTAGCCTTGGAACAAGCTCAGTTCCATAAAATGAAGATGATGCAAGAACATGCTGCATTCCTAGAGAAGAAGGGGGAGCTACAAGGGAAGCAGTATGAGTATGAGCTTGCAAGGCTAGCTAATCCTCAAGTTGATCTGGACAAACGAAGGATAGGGCAGAAATGGGATGAAGCAAGGAAGATAATGATGGGACCCTGTGCGAAAGGAGTTCATAACAAGGATGCAGATGATCTGTTCTACAACTTGAATTTGCAGAATCCAATGACTGGGGACTATATAAATGCTTTGAAGAGACTAATTTCTAAAGTCAGGGTTGGATACAATGCAAATCTTAAGGAGTGGCAGGTTATCTTGTCTTTGGTAGAAGGAGTCCCAACATCTTTCTTATATGTGGATGACCAATTCATTATGAGAAGATCTGCGTCAGAGTTGTTCTTGCTAGCAACTAAAATTCAATACTCTCAATCTGAGGAGCTATGCATTCTGTACAGGGATCAGTTAATGCAGCTAGCAGAGGACAAGGGTCCAGAATTCTCAGCTTATCCAAATTTTGTCCGGATGGTAGTTGATGGAAAGATGAAGAGGGTTAGCATGGAGGAAAATGATCTAATGGAGCTTTCAGTAGAATCTCTCAAAGCTGTCTGTAGACAAATGATGAGCAAGGGATTCGCTTCTGAGCTTAAAGATAAATCCGTGAAGATCATTGAAAGAGCAATATTCAAGAAGAGCAATGAGGTGTGGAAGTGTGATGTCATTGCTCCAAACCCTCTTGATGACGTGAAGATTGAGCCGGAGCTGATAGAGAAGAAATGGAATATTCTTCAAGCCATGAAGAATGTAGATGAAGCTCTGACTCTTCCTTCTGGAGCACTAGAACAAGGAGAAATAAGGGAGGCTATTGGTGTTCCAGGAAGTGAAAGTTTATACTGGATACATGCTTATGTTGAAGATACAGCTGATGCCTTAGTATTCATAGATGCAGACCAGAATCAAACAATCTTGCATATGAGTAGACAATGGCTGCTACGGACTCAAGATGCTGCATTTCTGGAGAGAGTATTATATGTATTCAAATGGGGCGAAGTGGAAGATAAGTTTGTTGAAGAAAAGCAGAGACTCATGAGTTACCTGTCTGAAGTAGTGGTGGAAAAGAAGAGAATGGAGCGAGATGCGGCCAGTGTCCACAATACTGACCGTGTCAAGGGCTACCCCAAGATGATCTATTGTCAGTTCAAATCTGATAAATCTCACTGGAAACCTCAGCTCATCATGAAGAACTTCGAGGATATTCCGAAGATCAGAACTACTCAGGAGGTGGACAAACTCAGAAGGCTTTTCAAACATCCTTATCCAGAGCCCAAGAACCCTCTAGAAATGGAAGCTGTAAGTCTATTGAATGCTAGGTGGAAGCAGCTTAAAGATCCAGTATACAAGAAAGAAAAGCAGCAGAAGGAGAAGCTCAAAAGGCAGAAAGAAGAGAGAGACCAAGCTGCTGAAGCTAGAAAGAGGAAACGGAATTAGGGTTAAAGGTCAGAGTGGTGTGAACTTGAAGTTGGAAAAACTTCATGTCTTTCGGTTGCTTTAACTCCCTTGAGGAAAATTCACCTTAGAGTGAATCCAATAAGGTGATACAAGTTTGACTAAAAGATATGAAATAATCCAGGTGATAGGAATCACTCAAATGATCTTTAATTCGAAGTTCGAATTCTGTTTCTAGTTTAAGTTCTTTGTATTGTTTTCATGTAAATTTCAATTGTAAATTATTCAAGACTGTAATGTTAATTATCTTTTCTCGTCTCATTGTTTAGTTGAGTTATCCTTCATTAATTTGAATGTCATTGTTAGACAATCAAATTGGGGGAGATTGAAAGGCAGAGTGTGTAAACTTGTAACACTATAACTAACGTAACTCAAACTAAAGGAAAAGATACTTAACCAGAAGACAATCAAGAACAAGAGGTCACAAGAAATCAACACTAAATGAAGACAAGGTAATTGATGCAATTCAACATGTTAACTATGATCAATCCAAGAAGAAATCATTGAGAGAAGTTCAAGTCAAAGTTGTTCATGCCTCAGTGATTTGGAAAGCCAAGAATCAAGATCATAACTATCAGTATCAATAAGACCAATTGATTTCAAGTGAACAAGAAGGAAAGCAAATATTGGAAAGCCACATTTGTAATTGGATATGGTAATTTATTCAAGAAGCAAAAACCCTATCAAGACTAGTCACTTATGAACCAGACCGTTGCATCAAGTGTCAGGACATTGATAGCAAGTTTATGTCAGTATTAAAGATTCATATTCAAGAGCTTGGTGAAGAATAAAGAAGACATGAAGATATCACAAGTTCAAGATGTGCATTGAACTTTCAAGTTGAAGACCAGAATATTTTCTAAGTACTAAATATTCTAGATGGCCAAGTAGAAGTTTCTAAGTAGAAGTTCTACTTAGAACTTCGAGATGGCTAAGTAGAAATTCTCAAGTAGAAGTTCTACTTAGAGTGCAGCTTCAACATGACACATGGCATCTTCTGATTGGCAGATTTCCAAGCTTTCAAGATAAGGCAAGATTTATGTGGACATCATTGGGCCACGTACATCTTAGTCTTTGAAGACTACAGGACATAGATTACATGTAGTATAAATAGAAGTACTTGTGTAATGTTTTAGTTAGTGAGCAATTCTTGAGAAAAACACAAGAGAAAGAGAGAGAGTGCATTCACAGAGCTTAGTATCATTCACTTCTCTCTGAACTTCTGTTATACTTTGTAATGAATGTTGTAGCAACCCTTTCAAGTTATATATAAGAAATATATTCCTTGAATCTGTGTGTTCATTTATTGCATCGTATTTATTGCTTCTCATATTCGAAAAGTTGTATTCACCCCCCCCCCCTCTACAACACATTTGGACCTAACAGAGGTGGATACCTGACTGAATTTGTAGCCCAAGAGGCTAAGAAGTATAAAGAAGGTAGAGATAACAAGGACAAGGCTCCTGGAAACCAAGAAAGGACTACCCGAGCTAATAGCATCCATACCATCTTTGGCGGCCCTTATTTGGGGGGTGCCAGTCGGAATGCCAGAGATAGGTATGCCCGGGAAGCCAGGGGCAAACCCCTAACTAATGTGTTCCACCTTGCAGAAAGGCCCCCTAAGCTGTTCAAAGGGGAAACCGCTGATATTTCCTTTACCGAGGAGGATTCCAAGTGGGTTCACCACCCTCATAATGATGCTTTGGTGGTAACCGTGAGTATTGGTGGAATGAATGTGCACAGAGTGCTGGTTGATAATGGAAGCTCAGTAAATATCTTGGCATATACCACATTCCAGAAATTGGGACTTTTGGACAAAGAGTTACTGCCTAACAATAATGAGCTATATGGGTTTACCGGCAACCCTGTCCAAATTATGGGAAAGATCAAATTGCCCCTGACATTGGGTATGGATCCCTGCAAGGCTACCCAAATGGTAGAATTCATGGTGGTAGATGAAGACATTTCCCACAATGCAATTCTCGGTAGACCAATATTGAAGGATATGAGGGTGGTAACCACAATATACCACTTTTCAATGAAGTTTCCTACACCAAATGGCATTGGGTGTGTGAAAGGATGTCAACATGAGTCAAGAGAATGCTATAACAGAGCTGTGCAGGCTGCCGAGAAGACAGATAAATCTATTCATGTTGAAGAAAAGACTGATGGGGAAGCCCTAATGAGAAGCCATGGGCTTGAGCCACAAAAGCTTGGAAAAGCATCGTGCAGTGCCATCATGATAGTGGAATTACCAGAGGAACCTACTGAAGAGGTTCCCGTTTTTCGGGGGGGTAATACCACCACAAAGCTTGTTGTTGGAAGCTGCCGAGAAAAATGATGAAATTCAAAACATTTCATTGGAAGGCATAGTAAGAAATGCCTCAGATGATGATCTAGGCGAAGCAATGCTAGAGAATGAGAACCAGGGAGCGGAGAAAGGACTCCCGGTTGAGATTGACATTGATCCCAGGATGCCCGGTACCCTGGAAAAGGCAGGGGCTGCCGAAGATACTATCCCCATACTAGTGGATGCTGAAGATCCTGGTAAAATCTTGAAAATTGGACAACAGCTAGATGAAAAGACAAGAGAAAGGTTGACTGCTTTCCTTAAAAGCAACCTTGATGTGTTTGCATGGTGTCATTCTGACATGGTGGGGATCGACCCGAAAGTCATGTGCCACCACTTGAACATTGACCCTGAGAGAAGGGGTATCCGGCAGAAAAGAAGGCCTGTCAGTGGTGAAAGGGCTATCGCCCTCCAGGAAGAGGTAGACCGGTTATTGAAGGCTGGTTTGATCAAAGAATCCTTCTACCCAACGTGGCTAGCAAACCCGGTACTGGTCCGGAAGCCCAATGGGAAATGGAGGACATGTGTTGACTTTACTGATCTGAATAAGGCATGCCCTAAGGATAGCTTCTCGCTACCCAGAATTGATCAACTGGTGGATGCCACGGCAGGCCATGCTTTGCTAAGTTTCATGGATGCCTACTCCGGATATAACCAGATACCGATGCATGAACCAGACCAGGAGTATACCAGCTTCATAACCGATAGGGGACTGTACTGTTATGTGGGGATGCCTTTTGGGCTATTGAATGCCGGGGCAACCTACCAAAGGCTGGTAAACATGATGTTTAAAGAACAGATTGGTAAGACTATGGAAGTCTATGTTGATGATATGTTGGTCAAATCAAAGGTGGCAGCCGACCATGTGTTGCACCTATCTGAGATGTTTGATATCCTAAGGAAGTACCGGATGAAGTTGAACCCTCAAAAGTGTGGTTTTGGTGTGGAGTCTGGAAAATTTCTTGGATTCATTGTGAACCACAGAGGGATTGAGGCAAACCCTGCCAAAATCAAAGCATTGCTGGAACTGAGGTCCCCAAGGAATGTAAAAGAAGTCCAAGGGCTTACCGGAAGGGTAGCAGCCCTAAATAGATTCGTATCTCGGTCTATTTAGGGAAGCCCACCATTGCTCTCCAAACCCTTGGAAGGTGAGGTACTCATTTTATATTTAGTTGTTTCTGAATTCTCTATAAGTGCTGTGTTGATCCGGGAGGAAGAACAAGTACAATACCCGGTATATTATGTGAGCAAAAGGCTGTTGGATGCGGAAACCCGGTATCCCAGCATGGAAAAGCTAGCATATGCTCTAATATTGGTTTCTAGGAAGCTAAGGCCTTACTTTCAGGCCCATAAAGTTGAAGTTAGAACATCCTTCCCGCTAAGGCAAGTGATGCACAAGACGGAAGCCTCCGGTAGAATGATGAAATGGGCTGTCGAGCTAGGACAGTTTGAAATAGATTACAAGCCCCGAATTGCTATCAAAGGCCAAGCGCTGGCCGATTTCTTACTAGAGTTTCCTCCTGATTTTGAGGTTACCGGAGAAGATTGTACCCCGGTATCCCCAGTTACCGAAGGGGATGCCGAAAGCCCCCAATTATGGTGGAACCTGTATGTTGATGGAGCAGTAAACAATAATGGGGGAGGTGCAGGAATAGAGTTGGTAAGCCCAGAGGGGCACCGAATTCAGAGTACCATACACTTTGGCTTCAAGGCTACCAACAATGATGTAGAGTATGAGGCCCTGATTGCTGGCTTGAAACTGGCTCTGGAAATGAAGGTAGAATACCTAAATGTGTTTAGTGACTCCATGATGATTGTGTGGCAAATTAAAGGAAGCTTCCAGAGTCGAGGCCCCCGCACTGAACTCTACATGAGGTATGCCCAAGAACTTATCAGTAGGTTCAAATTGCTAAATCTAAATCAAATCCCAAGGGTGGAAAATACCAATGCTGATGCCCTTGCCAAGTTGGGATCCCAAAAAGAAGCTGTTCTGTTAGGGGTGATACCCCTTGAAGTGCAACTCCAACCAAGTATCCATCGAGAGGAGACTATGGAAATAGAATCTTCAATGGAAAGCCAATGGACAACCCCAATACGTGAGTATATCACCAAGGGGACACTTCCGGAAGACAAAGATGAAGCTCGGAAACTCAAATATAAGGCTGCCCGTTATGTGATCTATGATGGCATCCTATACAAGAGGGGTTTTAATCAACCTCTACTTAAATGCATATCTGGAAATGAATGTGAATACATCCTAAGGGAAATTCATGAAGGCATTTGTGGAAACCACTCGGGGGGTACCTCCTTGGCCCACAAAGTGCTACGGCAAGGCTACTACTGGCCTACCATGAAAACTGATGCTTATGACTTTGCTAAAGCTTGTGATCAGTGTCAAAGGTTTGCTAACTTCAATAGCAACCCAGCTGTGGAATTAAGGCCCATTGGAAGCCCCTGGCCCTTTGCAATATGGGGAATTGATCTGATTGGGGAGCTTCCTAAAGGCAGAGGTGGTGTGAAATATGTTGTGGTAGCTGTTGACTACTTTACCAAGTGGGCAGAGGCGGAACCCCTAGCTACCATCACTACCGGCAAGCTGAAGGAATTTGTCAAAAGAGCCATTATATGTAGATACGGGGTACCGTACAAACTGATTTCAGATAATGGCAAGCAATTTGATAGTAAAGAAATGAGAAGTCTATGTGAAGACTTGGAAATAAAGAAAGATTTCTCAGCCGTTTGCCATCCCCAGAGCAACGGACAGACAGAGGCTGTGAACAAAATCATCACGCACACTCTAAAAGCTAAGTTGGAAGATGTAAGAACCCAGATTTTGGGTGGAATTAAAACTTTTATGTATTTAATGATGTAAGAATGAATAGTGGATACGGCTACAATGTAATAATTGATATTTGGGAAAGAATGAATGGAATTCGACTTTATTATGTTTATGTCTTGAAGAATGCTAAAGGGTGACAACATAGGTAAGAATAATCTATCTTCTAAGGGAATAAGATATGGAAACTTCAAGCAAGAGAATACTCTCATGTCATCCAGATCGATAACGATTAATCCAGTAGTTCCGTAAAAAGGTTAAGGAACGATCGAAAGAGAATACGGACAATTATACAACCCTAAGAGAACAAGTAAAGAATACAGAATGAATAGTGTTTTGGTGGGAGTATATAATAATATGAGACGACACTATATAGAAGTATTCGGAACGGATTTCCGAGTTCGTATTAGTGATCCAGGGGGAAAATAAGTGTATGTAAAAGCTGTAGGATTCTGAAAAACCGCACTTTTATTTTCCCTGAGAGTTCCCTGGACACTGATAGCCTTAAGTATTTAACGAATGGATTTAAGGAATATAAATTGGAAAGTTAGAATGAAAGATGGAGAATGAAAGTATTAATATTAAAGAGGATTCCCGGTAAACCCTAATTAGAAATCCGTGAAATATTCCCACGAACGATCAATCGAAACGGGTAATAACCGGACACAGAAAAAAGCAGAGGAAGCAAGAGTCTTGTGCAAGCCACTAGTATAAATATCTAGTAACTAAACTAGAAGCAAGGAACTAGCACCTTAGAGGAAGAACCAAGTGCTTAGCAAAGTAACTACCTAGTTAAGCTCTAACCACCATAAAACCAACACATGTCTTGCCATTTCATCATCCAACACCTCATCACTTTAATAAAGTGACTTTTACAAGATATTATGTTGTAAGTGGATGAGAGTGGATGAGATTAAAACACAAAAAATCAAAAAGAACCAAGCAACTCTCCCCCCCCCCCCCATTTCCATTCCATTCGGCCATACCCTAATTCAAAATCCAAACTCAACCTTCCCACCATTGTTTGTTCTTGAAATTTTTAAGGTGAGACTTATATTTCATAAAACTTATCTCCTCAAAATCTTAGCACCAAACTCCTTTGTTTCCATTTTCAAAAAAATCAAACAAGAGGAGGGTGAATAGTGTTCATCATGTACTAACTTTGTTTTCTTGATTTTTCATAGTTGATCTAGCAAGCATAATCACTCCTAAGGACCATAAAAGGCTTAGTAAGGCTATATCACTATCTAAGGAAGGTATAAAGCTCTTGAAACCCTAACCCTTGTTTGAGATTTAAGTATGTTTATGATAGATATAGCTTAGTTATGGTTATGTTAAGATTATAAGCATGATTATGTGTGGATCTTGGATAAATGATGTAAATAGCTAGATGAACAGAAAGGCATTGCTTGGCCTCAGTTCATGTATATAAGTCATGTATATGTTGTTTGGGTTGGATACTATGTTTATGGGAAGATTCGAAATTGGTAGATATTCGATTTACAGCCGTTATAATGCCCGATTTTACAATACCATGTTTTGTATGCCATTTTCCATGTAGAACCCCTACTGTCCAGAGACCTTATCTGCCATGATAGGATAGGTAATGTTCTAAGCTTCGTTTTGATATAAAGATCACGTGAAACAGACTTACGGTTTAGGATATATGACCAAATTACTAAAAGTAGTTCGAATCCGTAACCGAAAGTTCGTAACTGAAATTGAACCCTCGTAAACTATGTAACGTCATGGCGAATCTTGGTAAATAAATACTAGGGGTAAGAAGGAAGGTGTGAAAGAAAACCGTATGTCAAAAAGAGCATTTTTCGATTTATTAAAAATGTTCGAGTCGAGGTTAAACGCGAACGAACCCTAAAAAGACGACTCTTTTATAACTTCGGTAAAACACTTAGAAAACGGGCGATAAAACTCGGAGTATAATATTGGTTCGTAACGATCAACCTTAGAACTCATATGAATTAAGTATGTGCCAAGTATGAGTACAATGACATGTCGTATTAACGAACGAATGTCGGGTCGGATCAGTGATAAAAAGTAATCCACTAAAAGGGGTATAACGAGATAACTCGAGAACGTGTTTCGATTTAAGTATAACTTAACTTTTAATATGTTAAGTGATTAATCCCGAATGCCTTGGCTATTTATAGATCACCAAGCTGAACCGGGACCCGCTACCACTACCCCTTACCGTACTCGACTACCAGGCAAGTTTCAATTCCCTTCTTTTAGGCTGTTGTTGTGATTGAATAAATATATATATATATATGCTTTCTGATATACATATGCCATAGCATGCATGCCTGCTTTCAAGTTATATATGCTTGTTCCCTGATTGTTATTGGCTTATAAATTAGATAGCTATCGTATCAGTTATAAGCCGGTTATTGTAAGACCCTCATAGAAGGGCGTATACATCTTATTCATCATTATAGACCGGGAGTCAATATTTCTTGATATATCAAGATTACCTCGGAGGAAAATATTTAAGTAAATATTTTCCATTATTCGGGCGACGAATATTATTTGAATATTCGTCCAAGACTAATTATTTTAACGATCCTTACTTCAAATAATTATTTGAATGTAACTATTCAACGAATAATATTTCTCAATATTCATTCAGAGTCGAATGGATTATCGATTATTATTTCGAGTATTCTTCTAAAGATGAGACTACTAAATGAATATTATTTGGATATTCATTTAGAATATTATTTTATTAAATAAATAATACTCTTGAAAATTCATTTAAGATATTAAGTACTTGATGAATATTATCTTCAATATTCATCTGAAGCTTGATTTATTTATCGAATATTATATCAAATATTCCTTTAAAGCTTGGATTACTAAATGAATATTACTTGATATTCATTTAGAATATTATTCATTAAATGAATATTACTTTATCAATATTCATTTAAATTCCTAATTACTTATGAATATTATTTTGAATATTCATCCAGGGTTCTATTTAATCATCGAATATTATTTTAAATATTTTAAATATTCCTTTCAGGACTTATTAAGTAATGAATATTATTTTGAATATTCATTTGATTATTTAATTATGCATTAAATATTCTCTCGATATTTCTTCAAGAATTATTTGGGAAATACTCTGATTAAAGATATTCTTTCATATTCCTAAATAATCTGTAAAATATTTTAATTCAATAAATATTCTCTGAATATTTATTCCATACTTAGAATAACCTCGATAAGGTTTATCTTCTTCGATTATTACAGAAAATATCTCGAAGTCATATTATTATTAATCTTATATCAAGAAAGGTTCTCAGACATCATTCTTCTTTGAGTCTATCTCCTTAATAATAAGGGAACCTTACTTGGAAAATGTTATTTATCTTGTCGACTTCCCGGTCATAAAGTATTCCCTTCACTCGCAACTCGGGTGCTGTTGACTTATTAAGTCGTTGCTTACCTTCTCATCTTTCGAGGGGTAAGATTACTGGAACAAGTTGATATCCGTTACCAAGTAATAGCTTGGGAGTTATTGGTAAATTTTCCTTTCCAATTAGATACGACTACTTTGTGGAGTCTTATCAACAAGTATTATACTTGGGGAAAGGGGGACGAACGTTACATTCAGAATCTTGAATTCTATTTGAACTAAGAGTCGTGTAAGAGGCCGAGTAGCGCCGGTCCATCCCCTTTGGCCCAACCGTTGGCCGGGGAGAGCTAGTAAGGCGGTATACAAGTAAAGCCGTCAGTTCTTCCTTCTACCGGTAGTAAATCTAAATTGAGCTGTACGATCTCGACTGATCATCAAGATTGGAACAGCGGGCGTGGTGAATACTCCATCATTGGTTCATCATCCAAATTTATTTATTTCCTGCAACATGATTACTGTTTGCAGAGTTGGAAAAGTGTCCATAACTGGAATTGCAACCTTTTCATGCAAGTTCTTCTTCTTAATAACAATAAGAATATCTCGCTTACTTTGATGTAGCAGATATTTCTACAAACAAATACTTTCAGTTACCTTGTAACTTCATCGTTCATATTATACTGGCATCATTTCCGTAAATGCATGGCATATGGTTTGAAAGATAGCTTTGAACTGTTTTAAATTATCGTTCAGTTATATATATTATTGTTGGTGGGCTTTCGCTCACCCTTGCCTTGTTTACATTATGTCACAACAACAGCTAGGACAGATGGCTCGCGTCAGGCGCACTCGGCGCAAGCAGGTTACCCGACCCACCGGACTACCCGCTGAGATGCTAGCCGCCATTGCTGAGGTAGCATGGTTAGACAACTTTTGTTTCCTGTTTAACTATATGTATAATTAATGTAATCAACGGCAAAACTTTTAAACCTATGATGTTATCATTTTGGGATTGTAATAACTTTTATTCATAACCCTTTAATGTAAGACTTATGTCAATTTCATCTCTGGGACTATAACTGTTGTGTGTGTGAGTGGTATTTATTGTGGGGTCACATCATGTGATTTAATTATTGTGGACTCAAGTCAAGTATTATGAATGGATGTAAGACCGTAACCACCAGATCCCTGACCCCGGATCTAGGGGTGTTACAGAGATGGTATCAGAGCGAGAGTTATATATCCCAAGAGATGATACGACGTTATATAATAATAAATTCAATAATATAATAAGAACCCTTGCCAGGTTCACCTAAAACCCTTACGGGAACTTTTTAAGTATCATGATAGTAACATAGTTCGTCTTGTGTAGGCGAGCGACATGTCGGCCCAGGAGGCAGCTGCGAGACAGCATGATGAGGACATGTTCCGGACTAGGGACCCGTACTATGAGCACTTGCCTGAGGAGGATACTGAGCCTGAGGAGGAGGACGCTGAGGAGGTCCAGGTTGATGCTGATACTGATGTGATCGAGTCTGAGGAGGAGGACCCTGAGGAGGTCCAGGTTGATGCTGACACAGATGTTGTTGAGACTGAGGGGGGGGAGGACCCGGAGGGGATCCAGACAGGACAGGATGCTGAGTTAGTGGTTGAGGATGATGATTATTGGGTTGTGTCTGAGATCAGGACTTTGGGAAATGACACTGACATGACCACGGATCAGGTGGTGCCGGTAGATGAGGGTGTTGAGGGAGATATAGATGAGCCAGTAGTTGGTGCTGTAGGGAGTTCTGGACTTTTTGTGCCACTCCTCCCTATTGAGAGAGCCCCTACCCCACCACCACTACCTGTGAGCCCGTACCCCGACGAGTTTGAGGAGCTTACCCCAGAGCCCCAGCAGACAGAGACTGCCGCTCCAGCTGAGCCATCCACCCCACCTCATGCCCCGATAGGAGGAGTCCCAGTATGTGTTCACAACTTGATTGTGAACGGGCTTTATAGAGAGTTGTCTGTGGCAGATGCCATGTTGGCAGAGTCTAGGAGTGAGTTAGCAGCAGAGAGAGCCGCCCGGATGAGGTTGCAGGGCAGGAGGACTATCAGTGACAGGGTTGGGTATAGGGCTGTGACCCGCATTGAGCTGAGGGCTCGGGTGAGGGTGCGACAGTTGCCTACTGATGGGCATGGTAGGGTAGACAGAGCAGAGGCTGTGGAGGTTTTCCGCATCGCCATGGGGAGGGTTCGGAGGATGTTTCGTCGTGGCGACTGATTTCAGATGTAGTGATGCAGTGGTCTAGTTGTCTAGTCATGTATGGACATAGTAGTGCCGGCTTTTGTAGGGATGGTTTTCTTGTACTTGTTTTCCCTTTTTGCAGACTAGACAGATAGACAGCATATTTCACTTTTGACTTGTTGTTGTTGTTGTTAGGATGGCTGTACTTTAAACTATCATTGTAACTCGGATGTTGTACCTTTTCGGTACCTGGTATATATTTGTTTCCCTTTCAGTCATTACAATTTTGTTGGGATGTGATCACGAGTTTATTAGCATATGTATTACTTTTCGATTAAGTTGCCATGAGATATAAAACTGTGGGATTTTAAACCCAATCATGTAAAGAATTATGAAAGGAAAAAAAAATCCTTTAAAATAGGTAAGTGAACCTAATGTATAATTTTCCAAATTTTCAGTAAAATGCCTCCAAGACGAATGGGCACTAGGGCTAACCCCCGAGAATCTACTGACCAAGAGAGTCACAACCAACACGAGGAAAACCATGAAAGTAGTGAGGAACAAGATCAGGACTATATTGAGCAAGAAGATTCCCAGTATGGAGCAGAGGATGAACCCCTGTACTCTGAAGAATTTGAAAGGGAAATAGAGGGTGGAGAAACTGAAGTAGAACAGGAAGGGGAGAACCAGGGCGGAAACCCCATGGGCCAGTTTATGGATCTACTTAGGCAGAATTTGAACCAATACCCCTAACCACCACCAGGCAACAACACTTCAGTGGCAAATTCCTTTAGGGCCTTTAAGTCCCTTAAGCCCCCAGAGTTCCACGGATCGGCTGATCCCGTTGAGGCGAGGGCCTAGATCAAGGAAATGGAAAAATCTTTCGAGATTCTGAGTATCAATGAGGCTCAGAAGACTGTTTTTGCTACTTACCTACTAAAGGGAGAGGCCAATTATTGGTGGGAAGCCAAGAAGAACATGGAGACTGATGCTGTCATAGCCTGGGAAAGGTTCAAACAATTATTCCTGGAGAAGTACTTCCCGAAGTTCATGAAAACCCAGATGGAACTTAAGTTCTTGGAACTGAAACAGAACAATATGTCAGTGGCTGACTATGAGGCCAAATTTACTGAGCTATCGAGATTTGTGCCAGAGTTTGTAGACACAGAAGAGAAGAAAGCTAACAGGTTTCAACAAGGGCTGAAGCAGTGGATCCAGAATAGGGTGGCGGTTTTAGAGATTACAGATTATGCCACCTTGGTGCAGAAGGCAACCATTGTGGAGGCTGGTAGTGATCAGATGCAGAGAGAGAGAGAGAGAAAGGGGGGATAAAGAGAAAGCATGTTAGTATGGGCGGAAGATCCGCGGGAGGAAAACCCCCAACCAAGTTTAATCGAGGAGCGGTTTCCCTACCAGGGAGGAATGTAGGGTTTAAACCATCTGCGAGTGTAAGTGTGAGCCAGGGCGGCCATCAATCAGGAATGTCCCGTTCCAACCCTTCTCGACCTCCATTGCCATTGTGTGCTACTTGTGGGAAGAGGCACTCCGGGGTGTGCAACCTGAAGCAGATAAACTGTTATAAGTGTGGGCGAGCTGGGCATTATGCTACCTCTTGCACCACGGTCATCCCTAACAGCACAACCTGTTTCCAGTGTGGACAGCGAGGGCACATGAGGAAGGATTGCCCAAAGAGCAAACCAGCAGCATCAGGAGCAAGCAAGGTTGCCTCAAATAGGCCACCAACTGCTAGGACTTTCAATATGTCAGTACAAGATGCCGTGAGGGACACAGATGTGATAGCAGGTACTTTTTCTCTCAATTCAGTCAGTGCAAATGTCTTATTTGATTCAGGAGCAACTAAGTCTTTTATATCTAGAAATAGCTAATCAGGAAATCGTACCGGTTAATCAAATTCACCCCGATTGTAAGCTAGAAATAGGAGGACGATCCTTCTATGTCGATTTAATTCCTTTTAAGCTAGGGGAATTCGATGTCATTTTGGGTATGGATTGGTTGTCTCGCAATGATGCGCGGATAGATTGTAAAGGGAAAAAGGTTAAGTTGAAAACCCCAGGGAAGAAAGAAATAGTGTTTAAGGGGATGCGACAGACCCAGAAAATCCTGACCATGGCGCAAACCAAGAGATTGTTACGAAAAGGGAACGAGGCTTATTTAACCTACGTTATAGATACTCAGAAGGAAGTGCCAAGATTGCAAGACATTCTGGTAGTTAATGAGTTCGAGGACGTGTTCCCACAAGATCTTCCCGGACTACCACCTGATAGGGTAATTGAGTTTGCCATCGAATTAGCCCCGGGGACGGCGCCGGTTTCGAAGGCCCCGTACCGACTAGCCCTAGTAGAAATGAAGGAGCTAGCTGAACAATTACAGGAATTGTTGGATAAGGGCATGATAAGGCCCAGTGTGTCGCCTTGGGGCGCACCAGTATTGTTTGTTAAGAAAAAGGATGGAAGTATGAGGTTATGCATCGACTACAGAGAATTGAACAAGCTAACCATAAAGAATAAGTATCCATTGCCCAGGATAGACGATTTGTTTGACCAGCTAAGAGGAGCTGAATACTTCTCTAAGATTGATTTGAGAACGGGATATCACCAACTGAAGATCAAACCTGAAGATATCCCGAAGACTGCATTCCGCACCAGATATGGACATTATGAGTTCTTAGTTATGTCATTTGGATTGACCAACGCCCCAGCAGCCTTCATGGACCTAATAAATAGAGTGTTCAAGGAATATTTGGACAAATTCGTGATAGTTTTCATTGATGATATTCTCATCTACTCAAAGACAGAGGCAGAACACGCTGAACATTTAAGGATAACCTTAGAAATACTCAGGAAGGAGCAGTTATATGCCAAGTTCTCCAAGTGTGAGTTTTGGAAGAATGAGGTACAATTCTTAGGGCACGTGATCAATAGAGAAGGAGTGTTGGTTGACCCCTCCAAGATAGAAGCAGTTTCAAACTGGGAACGGCCAACTACTCCAACCGAGGTGAGGAGTTTCATTGGACTGGCCGGATATTACCGGAGATTTGTCCAAGACTTTGCAAAAATCGCAGCTCCATTAACTCGACTTACCCGTAAAACCGAGAAATTTGAATGGACTGAGAAATGCGAGAAGAGTTTCCAAGAGTTAAAGAAGAGGCTGGTGACAGCCCCAGTGCTGGCATTACCTGATGGAAAAGGAGATTTCGTGATTTACAGTGATGCTTCGCATAAAGGACTGGGATGCGTGCTTATGCAGCACGGTAAGGTAATAGCGTATGCGTCTAGGCAATTGAAGGATTATGAAGTCAGATATCCCACGCATGATTTAGAACTAGCAGCCATAGTCTTCGCTTTAAAGATTTGGAGACACTACCTGTATGGGGAAAAATGCGAGATTTACACAGACCATAAGAGCCTCAAATACATTTTCACTCAGAAAGAGCTTAACATGCGCCGGAGGAGATGGTTAGAGTTAATCAAGGATTACGACTGTGAAATTCGCTATCACCCGGGCAAAGCCAATGTGGTGGCTGACGCCCTTAGTAGGAAAGAGAAGCTCAAGATGATAACTTCAGAGAAAGAGCTAGTGAAAGATTTTGAGAAGTTGGAAATCGAGGTTAAGTTACCTGGAGAGGGCCAAGAAAAGTTGATGGAAATTAGAATCCAACCTCCATTGCTAGAAAAGATTAGACTGTGCCAGGAACGGATGATGGAGGAAGAAAAGAACTCCACAGAAGAGCTAATGACCGGGGAGGAAATTAAGTGCAAAAGAGACAAGGAAGGGGTCATGAGGTACACATACAGGATATGGATCCCAAATGTTCAGGAACTCAAGAATGAGATTTTAAATGAGGCACACAACTCAAGATACTCAGTGCACCCCGGTAGCACCAAAATATATAGGGATTTGAAGGAGTATTACTGGTGGCCCAATATGAAAAAGGACGTAGCAGAGTGGGTAAGCAGATGCTTGACCTGCCAACGAGTGAAGGCAGAGCACCAGAAACCCAGCGGACTTCTACATCCCTTAGAGATTCCAGAATGGAAATGGGAACATATAGCCATGGATTTCGTAGTAGGTTTACCAAGGACCAAGGCTAATCATGACGCCATATGGGTAATTGTAGATCGACTGACGAAATCGGCTCACTTTCTCCCGATCAACGAAAGGTACACGGTCGACAGACTAGTGGACATCTACTTAAAAGAGATAGTGGCGCGACATGGAGTCCCAGTCGCAATAGTATCCGATCGAGATCCTAGATTTTAACTCCAGGTTTTGGAGAAGTTTTCAGGAATGTGTAGGGACCCGGCTGAACATGAGCACAGCCTACCACCCCCAGACAGATGGGCAAAGTGAAAGGACCATCCAAACGCTAGAGGATATGTTGAGAGTCTGCGCGATAGACTTCAAGGGAAGTTGGGATGATCACTTGCCATTGGTTGAGTTCTCCTACAATAACAGTTATCATTCAAGCATTGGGATGCCACCTTATGAGGCCCTTTATGGAAGAAAATGTCGATCTCCCTTGTATTGGGATGAAGTTGGAGAGCGAAAGATGCTCGGGCCCGAAGTGGTCCAACGAACTAAAGATGCAGTAGATCTAATCAGATGACGGTTGGTAGCAGCCCAGGATCGACAAAAGAAATATGCCGACTTAGCTCGGAAAGGCAAGGAATACGAAGTAGGGGACCTAGTGTTCTTGAAAGTGTCACCTTGGAAAGGTTTAATGAGATTTGGGAAGAAAGGAAAGATGAGTCCCAGATACATTGGACCATTTGAGATCTTGAGACGGATTGGGGAACTAGCTTATGAGCTCGCATTGCCCCCGAATCTACAGCAGGTGCACAATGTGTTCCATGTTTCGATGCTGAGGAAGTATAATCCGGATGCTAAGCATATTGTAGAGTATGAGCAAGTGGACATGCAACCAGACCTGACCTATGTGGAGCAACCTGTGGAAATCATAGACCGGAAAGAACAAGTGCTCCGAAACAAGGCCATTCAGCTAGTCAGAGTTTTGTGGCAGAACCACAATGTAGAAGAATCCACCTGGGAACTTGAAAGCGCAATGCAAGAGAAGTACCCCCACTTGTTTTCAAACTGATTCCGGGACGGAATCCTTTTAAGGAGGGGAGACTGTAAGAACCCAGATTTTGGGTGGAATTAAAACTTTTATGTATTTAATGATGTAAGAATGAATAGTGGATACGGCTACAATGTAATAATTGATATTTGGGAAAGAATGAATGGAATTCGACTTTATTATGTTTATGTCTTGAAGAATGCTAAAGGGTGACAACATAGGTTAGAATAATCTATCTTCTAAAGGAATAAGATATGGCAACTTCAAGCAAGAGAATACTCTCATGTCATCCAGATCGATAACGATTAATCCAGTAGTTCCGTAAAAAGGTTAAGGAACGATCGAAAGAGAATACGGACAATTATACAACCCTAAGAGAACAAGTAAAGAATACAGAATGAATAGTGTTTTGGTGGGAGTATATAATAATATGAGACGACACTATATAGAAGTATTCGGAACGGATTTCCGAGTTCGTATTAGTGATCCAGGGGGAAAATAAGTGTATGTAAAAGCTGTCGGATTCTGAAAAACTGCACTTTTATTTTCCCCGACAGTTCCCTGGACACTGATAGCCTTAAGTATTTAACGAATGGATTTAAGGAATATAAATTGGAAAGTTAGAATGAAAGATGGAGAATGAAAGTATTAATATTAAAGAGGATTCCCGGTAAACCCTAATTAGAAATCCGTGAAATATTCCCACGAACGATCAATCGAAACGGGTAATAACCGGACACAGAAACAAGCAGAGGAAGCAAGAGTCTTGTGCAAGCTACTAGTATAAATATCTAGTAACTAAACTAGAAGCAAGGAACTAGCACCTTAGAGGAAGAACCAAGTGCTTAGCAAAGTAACTACCTAGTTAAGCTCTAACCACCATAAAACCAACACATGTCTTGCCATTTCATCATCCAACACCTCATCACTTTAATAAAGTGACTTTTACAAGATATTATGTTGTAAGTGGATGAGAGTGGATGAGATTAAAACACAAAAAATCAAAAAGAACCAAGCAACTCTCCCCCTCCCCCATTTCCATTCCATTCGGCCAAACCCTAATTCAAAATCCAAACTCAACCTTCCCACCATTGTTTGTTCTTGAAATTTTTAAGGTGAGACTTATATTTCATAAAACTTATCTCCTCAAAATCTTAGCACCAAACTCCTTTGTTTCCATTTTCAAAAAAATCAAACAAGAGGAGGGTGAATAGTGTTCATCATGTACTAACTTTGTTTTCTTGATTTTTCATGGTTGATCTAGCAAGAATAATCATTCCTAAGGACCATAAAAGGCTTAGTAAGGCTATATCACTATCTAAGGAAGGTATAAAGCTCTTGAAACCCTAACCCTTGTTTGAGATTTAAGTATGTTTATGATAGATATAGCTTAGTTATGGTTATGTTAAGATTATAAGCATGATTATGTGTGGATCTTGGATAAATGATGTAAATAGCTAGATGAACGGAAAGGCATTGCTTGGCCTCAGTTCATGTATATAAGTCATGTATATATTGTTTGGGTTGGATACTATGTTTATGGGAAGATTCGAAATTGGTAGATATTCGATTTACAGCCGTTATAATGCCCGATTTTACAATACCATGTTTTGTATGCCATTTTCCATGTCGAACCCCTACTGTCCAGAGACCTTATCTGCCATGATATGATAGGTAATGTTCTAAGCTTCGTTTTGATATAAAGATCACGTGAAACAGACTTACGGTTTAGGATTTATGACCAAATTACTAAAAGTAGTTCGAATCCGTAAACGAAAGTTTGTAACTGAAATTGAACCCTCGTAAACTATGTAACGTCATGGCGAATCTTGGTAAATAAATACTAGGGGTAAGAAGGAAGGTGTGAAAGAAAACCGTATGTCAAAAAGAGCATTTTTCGATTTATTAAAAATGTTCGAGTCGAGGTTAAACGCGAACGAACCCTAAAAAGACGACTCTTTTATAACTTCGGTAAAACACTTAGAAAACGGGCGATAAAACTCGAAGTATAATATTGGTTCGTAACGATCAACCTTAGAACTCATATGAATTAAGTATGTCCCAAGTATGAGTACAATGACATGTCGTATTAACGAACGAATGTCGGGTCGGATCAGTGATAAAAAGTAATCCACTAAAAGGGGTATAACGAGATAACTCGAGAACGTGTTTCGATTTAAGTATAACTTAACTTTTAATATGTTAAGTGATTAATCCCGAATGCCTTGGCTATTTATAGATCACCAAGCTGAACCGGGACCCGCTACCACTACCCCTTACCGTACTCGACTACCAGGCAAGTTTCAATTCCCTTCTTTTAGGCTGTTGTTGTGATTGAATAAATATATATATATATATATATATATATATATATATATATATATATGTTTTCTGATATACATATGCCATAGCATGCATGCCTGCTTTCAAGTTATATATGCTTGTTCCCTGATTGTTATTGGCTTATAAATTAGATAGCTATCGTATCAGTTATAAGCCGGTTATTGTAAGACCCTCATAGAAGGGCGTATACATCTTATTCATCATTATAGACCGGGAGTCAATATTTCTTGATATATCAAGATTACCTCGGAGGAAAATATTTAATTAAATATTTTCCATTATTCGGGCGACGAATATTATTTGAATATTCGTTCAAGACTAATTATTTTAACGATCCTTACTTCAAATAATTATTTGAATGTAACTATTCAACGAATAATATTTCTCAATATTCATTCAGAGTCGAATGGATTATCGATTATTATTTCGAGTATTCTTCTAAAGATGAGACTACTAAATGAATATTATTTGGATATTCATTTAGAATATTATTTTATTAAATAAATAATACTCTTGAAAATTCATTTAAGATATTAAGTACTTGATGAATATTATCTTCAATATTCATCTGAAGCTTGATTTATTTATCGAATATTATATCAAATATTCCTTTAAAGCTTGGATTACTAAATGAATATTACTTGATATTCATTTAGAATATTATTCATTAAATGAATATTACTTTATCAATATTCATTTAAATTCCTAATTACTTATGAATATTATTTTGAATATTCATCCAGGGTTCTATTTAATCATCGAATATTATTTTAAATATTTTAAATATTCCTTTCAGGACTTATTAAGTAATGAATATTATTTTGAATATTCATTTGATTATTTAATTATGCAATAAATATTCTCTCGATATTTCTTCAAGAATTATTTGAAAAATACTCTGATTAAAGATATTCTTTCATATTCCTAAATAATCTGTAAAATATTTTAATTCAATAAATATTCTCTGAACACGTTTATATCATCTAAAAACACTCTCAAACAGATAAACATTCAGTTATTTGAGGATATATGTCATATATACTTGATAAATGATACAAAATCATGATAAATACAAGAGATAATCATTCTATGTTACCTAAACTGCTTGGTAACCTGATTATACACATCATACTCGATTATTAGCAGAAATCAAAGTCATTATCCCACTGGAGAGAGGATAACTTATCATAAACAAACGATCATATCCTTCAAGAACTACATTCGGGCTTGATCCACTATAAATAGTGGTATGTAGGCAGTTTACGGGATCTTCTTCGACACTTACACTCCTTGAGTAGCTAGAGCACGTGCACTCTTGTGTGACATAGTTAAATTAGGGTTCTTGGCTGGCCAACATTTGGTCCTTGAGCTCTCATCCCGTAGATTCAGTCCGATCCTTCCGAGGAACCACATCCCGTGTTCTTCGGTAACCCTAGTCGTGAGCCTTCCCGGGCGGCTAGCTATTGATCTTCAACCACGAGGCTTTCTGGGTGGTTGGACGATTCCTTGTTTATTGGCGCTATTCCAGCACGAGGCCTCATAATCTGTTGTGCTAAATTCCTTCCACAACATCTCCGTATCAGTTAGTTTTTGGAAAAGCATGTCATCTACCAGTGGAGTTGGAACATAAAGCTTTTTGGGCGATTAAGAAGTTGAATCTTGACATTAGAGCAGCTGGTGAGAAATGGTTACTGCAGTTGAATGAGTTAGAGGAGTTTCGATCTCAGGCTTACGAGAACCACAAGATATACAAGGAGAAGGTGAAAAGGTGGCATGATAAAAGGTTGATTCCTAAGGTCTTTGTGCCTGGTCAGTTGGTTTTGTTGTTTAATTCGCGCCTCAAGCTTTTTCCTGGGAAGCTTAAGTCAAGGTGGTCAGGGCCGTTCACTGTTAAAACCGTATTTTCGCATGGAGCAGTTGAGATTTTTGAAAAGTCACCTGATTTGGCGTTCAAGGTGAATGGTCAGCGGTTGAAGCATTATTTTGTAGGTGATCCATTGGTTGGTGAAACAGATTCCGTTGAATTGGCAGAAACGTAACGATCGAGCAGCAAGTCAAGCTAATGACGTTAAACGAGCGCTTCGTGGGAGGCAACCCATGTGATTTTGGTATCATTGTTGTATATTCTCTTCAAAAAAAAAACAGCGCGACCGCGCTGTCTGGCAGTATATTTATAGCGCGGCCGCGCTACTTCGAATCCTGTAGTGCAGAAAAATTATCAGGAGCAGATTTTTGGCCCATAATTCAATTTCTAAACCCTAAACTCAGCCCAAATCTTCTCCTAATCCCTCTATAAATCCTTAATTTCGTGTTAATCAGTCATTACATCTAACCCTCATATTTTTATACATAACTCTCATATACACATACATACACTCTTAAACCCTAACCCGCCACTTTGGAGCTTCGGGATTTGTGTTCATTCATCGATTGGAGGCTTACTACGCAGTGCTACCTCTCCTACAGATTTGTTTTTGGGTAATTTCTTGATTGTTCTTGTTATTACGAATTGTAGCTTGCGTATTTTGGGTTATTTTCTGTTAGATTGCTGTGGGTTGCTGTGGTTATTATTGGTGTGTATTTTCTGCTTGTTGGAGATTGTGTAATGGCTCCGAAAAGAACTCGTTTTGCTGGTGGTTCTAGTGAACAGCATTCATCCGATTCTGATTCTAATACGGAGGGACCCGGGGAAAAGTTTGTTTCAGTGGAGGCCCGGGCGGAGTATAACAGGTTGATGTCTAAGACGGTAATCAAGGATAGGATGTTTTTAGCTGGTCCGTTGGATGGAGATCTTGTGGCGATGATTCAGTCGCGAGGTTGGGAGGATATTTGTCAGTTGGCTATGGATATTCCGTTGGCTATTGTTCGCGAGTTCTATGCGAATGCAAAGGCTGAACGGAATGGTTATTCAGTGGTTAGGGGTATGACAGTTGACTATACACCGCCTGCCATCAGTCGTTTGCTTGCTTTGCCTGCCAGACCTGCAGGTGCTGAGGATTGGACTTTTAAGTCCAGGACAGAGGTAGATTTTGATGCTATTGTGACTAGGTTGTGTGTGCCAGGTACTGTGTGGAAGGTGAAGCCAGGGAGTAATGAGCACTTGCGTTTCCCTACTTCTGCGCTGAACAGGTATGCTAGAGCATGGAATTTGTTTATCTATGCTAACTTGTTGCCTACCACACATCAGCACGAGGTTAATGTGGAGAGGGGTATTTTGCTGTGGGCGATTCTGAATGGTTTTTATATTGACATTGGTTACATGATTAGCCAAAATATCTTGAGATTTTTGAGAGCGAGTACTACAGGGGGGATTCCATATGGTTCTGTGGTTACTAGTTTGTGTCAGACGGTTGGAGTGAGATGGGCTGAGGACGAGCCGATACAGTTGCCGAGTGGTGCTATTGATTCTGGGACTATTGCGAGGATGGTGGAGTGGCCGGGCGGCGTTCCACATCCTAGGGGTTTGGGTTATGAGATTGCTGGTGCTGTTCCGCCGCCTCAGGTTCCCGAGGATATTCCTGTTGCCTCTCAGTACAGACGGCTGATGCGTCGCATGGATGCTATGTATGATTCTCAGAGCCGTTTTGCACAAGAGTTGACTCAGGCGTTAGGCACTGCTTTTGCTGCCAGTGGAGTGCAGGTGGATTGGCCTGTTTTTGGGGCACATGGTGTATATCCTCCACCGGATTCTTCTCCTCAGGAGGGTGGTCCAGGTGATCGTTAGGTATGTTTCGACTTTTCCCTTATTTACTTTCAATGAGGGCATTGAAAATTTTAAGTTTGGGGGTGGATTTGGGAATTAGTAGTTGTTGTGATATATTGTTGTGATATATTTGTGGCATGTAGGAATTCATATTGCATCATATTTGTATGTGTAGTTTAGTTTCATGCATGATACCTGTCATATAGAGCATTCTGTTTGCATGTGTGTCGTGTTTTGTATGTGAGTTCATATAGTTGCATTACATGCATTTTTCATGATCCCTTAGAATGAGCTGATGCCATGAGGTAGGTAGATGTTGATGTGGGTGTGAAAAGGATGAACAGAGGGCTGATTTTAAATTTTGATGAAATTGATGTGCATGTTTCATGAACAAAATTTTTACACAATCTCGTCGGTTGCTCTTGGGCTAGGTTGAGTCATGCTTGTTTGGATTTAGGATTTAATCACTTGTTTATCGATAGAATTTGCTTTATTCTCTTGATGATTAAGGAACACCAAAATATAAGTTTGGGGGAAAGCAGGAATTTCATGCTAATGTGTTTGTGTTTGTTGGTTTGGTGTCAAATGGCTAGTAGCCGCTCATGTTTATGAGTAGTCTAGGGTTGGAATTGAGAATTCTCATTCCCGATTCCATGTGTGAAAAAAAAATTCAGAAAAAAAAAATAGAAAAAATTCAAGAAAAAGAAAAAAAAGAAAAAGAAAAAAAAAGAGAATAAAAAATGAGTGTTTGTGAGAGTGTGAGTATGCAGAATTGATCAGGGTGAGCTCTTTAATACTCGAGCAATTAAGTTCTTAGGGACTTTGTGCCTAGTGACCTAAGGCTTTTTATAGTCTGGGATCCACTAACCCAACGCTCGCTACATGGGTATTATTGTATAAGCCTTTAGGGGTCTCATCCATTGCACGATCAAATAAGCATGTGTGTTGTGTATATATTGTGTCTGTGTCGTAATAAAGCATGATTTTCTGTCTACTTTAGAGGAGTATGGAGGTGTATCTGAAGTGATCTTGAGTTTAACGTTCATTCTATTTATAAACTTGTGATTGTCTTGGAAAAAAATATGTATGATTTCGATCCGGTTTTGGGAGTATATCTGTCGAGCATCGCACACACGTACGTTCTGATCATGTATTGTTAGTATACCGGAATTTAGTCGAGCTCTGTTTGGATTGATTGCATTCATTGAGATGTTTGCTTGCTAAGTGGTGTTGGTTAGTTTGAGGGGATCCTTTGCATTCATATTTAGTTGCATTCATGCATTGCATTGTTTGTGTCGTTTGTGTCAGTTGGATTTTGTGGGTACATTCACTATAAGCCCTCACGAGACCTTACTCGTCCACTAGGGCTGCCTAGGGGTTTAAAGGGCTTGTTGCATATGCCAAATGCAACCGTGATCACCTACGGAAGTGGTACTAGCTAGTATAGATAGTTTTGTTGTTTTATGCTTGAGGACAAGCATCGGTTCAAGTTTGGGGGTGTGATAAGTGGATTTTTATCCACTTGGATCGTTCTATTTTGGCTTGAATTGATCGCTTAAGTCTCAAGTATTTGTGTGGTTTAATGTGTTTTGTGGAGTTTGTGCAGGAATTAGGTTTTGCAGGTAGTTATGGTGTTTTTGTGGCTTTTGGAACAGAAGTTAGTTGAGGTTCAAATGGCGCGCGAAGAATTAATCTCCAACAGAAATTCTGCAGAGACAGTATTTTAAGAGCGCGACCACGCCAATATTATACTGCAGAACAGCGCGACCACGCTAAGAAGAATTGCCAGTTTGTGTAGAGCGCGATCGCGCGGAAATAACAAGGGAAGATAGCGCGACCGCGCTGTGGTAAAAACTGACCGACAGGAACTTTGCTGATTCAGATTTTAATAAGGATTGTTGCCGTTTTCTTCTCCTATTCGACATGGAATTAATCTTGGACGGTGGGAATAGTCTAGAACGATACAAGGGAATTTTCAATTTATATCATATTCAAAGATGGAAACTTGTCAATTTCAATTCCTACTCAAGAAAGGCAATTGCTTGGAGAAGAGGCAATATTGAGCTATAAATACACATGCTGGGAGGTCAGATTTACACAACACCATACACCAGAGATCAGATTACTTCACATCACATACACACCTTTGAGCACGACATTGAGAAGCCAAGGCGAGGATCGTGACAACAAAAAGATCTAGACATAGTTTTCTTGTATTCTTACTAGGCGTATCTTTTGGATGCTTGATCATTATTCGGATTTGTTCTCTAAACATTGTTACCATTGATTTACTCATCATTATACTCTTCATCTTTGTCATGCTTTCATCAAACCCCATGATGACGAACGGTTCGATTATGAACTAATCGCCGTCATGGGGTCCTAACGGATTTACTTATGGAATTTAGATGTTGATTGCCTAACTTGATATATGTGTGGTGAATTTGCGATATCCTTGCAGGGTTGTATTTAATTCATATAGATGCGTAGCTAACATCTATCTTGTTAATCTTTAGTAAAGCGACAGTGGATCTTTAGATTTAGAACTTGCCATGCTAGCATAAGTCCATGAATGTTATTCATGTTTGTGGTGTGCTTCTAACCGTCTCATACTACCTTATGTAATCTTATGGACACTTGATCTTCAACCATTGTGTTTTCAAATTCTATAGACATATAGGGTCTAAGCATAATTGGTGCCTGCATGATTTCTATCTTATGTGGATATTGTGTAGATTGGTGTGCGTGTACTGAAAAGTAACGTATACTTATTTCGTGTTGTCTAATTAGTTATCGTAACCACCACATGTATTGATAAAAGGGCATGATCTCTAAAGGAAGTTTGTATTGAAGTTAGGATCCCATGTTTTCCATCTCATAAGTAAATCAAATTCACCTAGTTAAATTAATTTAGTTGTTAATTACTTCTTCTTAGTTAATTTAGATAATCAAAACCAATTTGTCCATTGTCTTAGCATTGAACGATAATCATACATTGATGCTTAGGTACAAGAACTAAACTATACAATCTCTGTGGGAACGAACTCTACTTTATTCTATATTACTTGTGACCACGTGCGCTTGCGTGATATTGTGAAACAAGTATAGGGGAGGGTTTTTAGTGTAAATATAAAAATCAAAAAATCCAAAAAAATTAAAAAATGAAAAAAATCACAAATAGAGTTCTAATCTTATTCTAGTCTTGTTAATTGATTACTAGTTGCTTGATGCACCCTTACATGCTATGATAATCTTTTGATCCTTTAGCTTTTGATTGAGAAGTGATTTGCTAAGTTCTTGTTCACACACTTACACTAGCAAGGTGAAGCTTGTAGACTTATTTGAATTGTGTATGAAATTAGAAGGTCATGATTAGGTGTAAGATGATTTGGTCTTCATGCTTTGAGTACAAGTAGGTGTATTGAGGATACCATTTCTTGATATTGATTATGTTTTACCACACCAAGTGAGATTTTGAGCCTATATGCATATCTTTTACATTTATATTCTTTTGCTTGAGTGTCCACTTGTCATTTGCATAGCTAGCACTTGTTTGGATTCCTTCTTGAAATACATGACATTAATTGATGATAAAATGATAAAGGCACTTAGGAATAACCTATATTTCCAAATTATCCACACCATTCTTATATGATCAATTAGTTAACCCTTTGAGCCTAATCATTCTCTTTCGGTGACACACCACATTACTCACCTAAGACCTTTTTCTTGTTTAGCCTTACGTATTCTTGATCCCATTTTGTCAAAGGCTAGTAGAAACTTGATGGAGCAATAAGGTGTGTGAAATAGGGTTTACTTTTATTCATAACTTTTGAGGAAATATTTGTTGTTATCTTGATAGTCGATTTTCAAAGTTAAATCTAAGTGAGGATTATTGTTACATTTATCTTAGCTCTCATAAAAAATAAATAAAAAAAATAGAAAAAAAAAGAAAAGAAAAAAAATGAAAAAAAAATATACATATGAGAGCATACTTATGTTTTTTGTAATCCTCCTTCATTCGACTAGTCAAGGCTTTTTGTTGAAAAATGAAAATAAATTGTGTGGGGAGGAAGTTTTGTGTTATGTATGATATTCATGGTGACTACTAGCTTTTGACACTTCACCTTGCTTTGGCCTTTGTTGACATACCTTGTCCCTAGCCCCATTACAACCCTAATAAAGACCTTTTGATTGTCATTATTAATGTATGTTGTGATTTAAGTTGGAATGATACCAAGTGTCAAGCATGCATTTGATTTTGTTGGAATTGAGTGATACACTTACCCTTGTTCTTGAGTGAATATTCTTTTGTGAGTGAAAGGTGAGGTATTGCTTATTTGTTTTTTGCATAAGAGATCTCAAGTTTTGACTCTAAGGTGTGCTCTTGTAGACTTAGCGTGATTACCAATAATTTTTTCACTTCACATGAACTTGTGATCAATCTTGCGTGGTTCTTTGAGTAGACTATGTGAATCCTTGCACTTTCCACACCAAGACTTTGCAAATTCATTTTGATTCTTAAGCTGATGTGTCATGAGAGGCCATGTATGTGTGGTGTGCATTGCCATGTGATCTTTTATACAAACTAGATGGATTTTGTGGGTACATACACTATAGGCCCTCACGAGACCTCACTCGTCCACTAGGGCTGCCTAGGGGTTTAAAGGGCTTGTTGCATATGCCAAATGCAACCGTCACACCTACGAAAAGGAGTATAGGATTTTTTTTTATCTAGATTTTCTTTTTGTTTTACCTCGAGGACGAGCAAAAGATAGGTATGGGGGCATTTGATCATTGCATATTTTTGCATATTTTTATTACCTATTTATTGCTTGAACTCATATTTTAATAATTTATTTTGTTGCATTTCAGGAAATTCGTAAATAAATAAAGAAATGACAAAATAAAGAAATAAAGAGCAAGGAAGGGAAAAAGAGGAAGAAAAAGGACCAAAAATGAAAGAAGGAAAAGAATTAGGAGCTTGGAGCAAAAGGAATATTTCAAGACAAGTGGAAGGTGGAGATCATCCCAACACATTAGAGAAGTGTATGGCCAAGATCAACTCTTCAAAGTTTAAGGGGGAAGGAAACAAATAGATGGCTAGGATTCCACCACCACACACCACAAATGTATGGTGGGGATTTACCCAACACCCCCCTTAACCCTAATTCCTATCCTATAAATACCCCCTCACCCCCTTGTATTTAGTAACTTAGATTTTAGGGTAGTTTTAATTTTTGTATTTTTCTTAGTTTTAAATCTTGTAAACACTCCTATTATAATTAATGCAATTTTTATTTTCTTTACTACATGTCTTGCTCTTTCGTTATTGTTGCCTTGTTTCGTTATTTTCGTAAATCCCGTTGCTAACCACTTGGGGTTGAAAAGAACGAAACTTTATTTTCTTGTTCGTAGTTGCTAATTTTAATTTCGCCCCTTTAAATCTCCATTTTATTGTGGGCCATTTAATTTCAAATCAGATCGTCATTTTAGTTTAATATAAATTTTGTAGTTAATTTCTTTATTATCGTATTTAGTTGATTTTAAAAAAAAAGGTATTACAATCAGTTTTTACAATCGTTTTTTTTTATTTTGTAAATTCGAAGCAAAGATCATCTCCCCTGTTTTTTTTTCAAACCCACCCCCTTTATTTATTCTTGTTTTCTCTTTTCTTAATTTGTACCTACTTCACTGAAAACACACACCAGTTCCTTGTTGATTTCGACCCAGGCCCTGTTGAATCTCCTTCATCTTCTTCGTCTTAATTTTCCACTAACCCAGCTCTTTCTTTCCGATTGAATCAATTTTCTTTAACGCTTCTTTTTGTCTTTTGTTTTTTTCTTGCGAGTTCGCTGTTCGATATGATGCCGAGTTGGTTAGAGTTGCTGTGGATCACTGTTGTTTGCGTCTGAGATGTTTGTCAAAATTCATGTCTAAGTTCCTTTCATTTTGGTTCAAGCTTTGTTGCTGCTGTTGTTCATAATTTTCTGAATTTTGAGTGTTGATTTGGTTCTGCGTTTGGCTGCCGAGAGTTTGGTTTTGCTATGCCGAGTTCACTAGTTGCTGTTACGTTTTGCTTGTTGGTTTTGTGAATTAATTACTGTGAAATTTCTGTGTTCTGCAAGTTGTTCGTTAATGTTTTGCGAGTTATTTTCTTGTTAATTCGCGTTGTTTCTAGTTATTGTTTTTCTGAGTTTTGTTTCGTGGTTTTTGTTGTTTTTTTCTGTTTATTGCCGAGTCACCATCTTCGAGTTGAAGAGTCGAGTATTTGCCACGAGTTCTATGGTTCGAATTTGTTTTGTAAATTTGCTGTGAAGAGTATGTTCCGAATGGTGTAGAGTTTGAATTCTCTGGTTTGTTTGTTGTTATTTGCTGGTTTTGCAGAATTTGTTTTGGTCGAGTTTTAATTAAATCTGTAGTCATTTCTGAGTTCTTATTAAGTTTAATGCTTTCCTGAGTTTTTGAGTCTGCCATGCTGAGTTTGAGTCTAGTTTTCGTATTGTGTTAATGGGTTATTCGAGTTGTTGTGCGATTCTGAGTTTACAAGAATTACAGAGCTTCTAAGTTTGCAGTTTGCTTCTCTGTTTTCGTTGTGTTGATTCCATTTTTTAAGCTGTGATTGTGATGTTTACTAGCTTGTAATCGGTGTCATTCTAATATTTGTCAAAGCCCCTGGCCATTTCCAAGTTTGAGTTCCTGATTGCATTCTTTATGGCATTTGTTTCGTGCGTTTGTTTCGGGATCCCCTACACTGAGTTTTATGCTAATTGTTGGTTTCTATTCGTTGTTTAAATCCAAGTTGCCATTACTGAGCTCTTGTTTTAGTAAGTGTGCGTTTAGAATCGAGTCTGAGTAAGTAAAGTTCTGTTCTATGCTACGGTTTTTTTTCCGATTGTTTTTCGAATGCTACTGGTTTGTCTAGTTTTGGTAAGTAAGCAAAGCAACTGTTTTTTGGTTTGTCTGAGTAATTAGTTGTTTTTTTTTGTTTTTCGATTGTTTTGGTTTGTCTAGCTTTCCTGTTATTTGTTTAATTCGATGATAAAAAAATATAAAACAGTTTTAGAATGAAATCTAGTTTTTAATTCGAATTTAAATTTTTATAATAATTTAATTCTTGTTCTTTTCATTTTTTTAATTTAGTTAGTTTAAAATTAGAATAAATTTAATTTTCTTTTAATAGTTTAAGTTATTAAATAGTATTAAATTCCAATCAAATTTTCCAAAAGCCCAAATTTGTTCTAATTCGATTAAGTTGAAAAATTAAGGTTGCGAAAATAAAATAGTCCCTGTGGAACGAATCATAAATTTTACAACGAAACAAATTGTGCGCTTGCGATTCAAATGTCTTAATTATTTTTAGCACAACAGTCTGCTACAATCTTTGACAAGTTGCAGCGAATCTATTTCTTGAACATCTAAACTATCACGGGTTTGACTGAGATAAATCCCCAATTCAAGTAATTCAGTGAGACAGTAACCTTAACCGCCAAGTCTGCTGTCAAGAGAATATTCCTTGGTTGACAGTATGAGTCCCCGCCAAAGTTGCTGTCGGGATTCCAGACTTGCTGTCAAGCTGTGAGAATGTTGCTGTCTCATGCTTCCGCCAATGTTGCTGTCAGATTGAGTCTGTTATCGTGACTTGCAACATGTTGTCTTCTTGTAACCTTACTGTCAATGCTATGACAGTAACTTTTATTCTTGCTGTCGAACTGAAGTAATCTTGAGGCTTGAACAATTGAATGGACTTCTTCCAAGATACATACTTATTAAATTACAGCAACTAATTTGGTCACAAGAACACACTCTGCTGTGACAGTATGTTCTACTTAGTGAAAAACTAAGTACAGGGAAATCTAGTTAAGTTTTCTCTATGCTATCACCCATAAATCCTAACAGAAAGTGTAAGGGAAGCCTCAACCCCTGCTGGAGGCAATGGAGGTAATAACAAGAAGCGAATGTGGTCACGAGTAGGATGTTAAGGATAGGTAACCTCGAATAAGTAAAGACTCTGACTTTACCTGGAAGAAGAGCAATCAAGGACCAAGGTTCACCAGCTATGCACGTTTGAATACTCCTAACACCCAAATCCTGATGGACATTGAGAAGCACAAGAATCTCTGATGGCCGAAGCCACTAAGAGCTGATCCGGCAAGAGAAACAAGAACCAATATGGTCAGTTCCATTCACGATTGTAGACAGCTGAAACACACGATCAAGTTTCTGATCCAAAGAAAAAAGTTGAATAAGTTCATCAAGGATGGCTAACATAGAAACCTAAAGAAGAGATTATGGAAGGAAGGATGCCGATCGAGATGCCAATCCATAGCCTTAGGGGGTCAGTGATAAACATGATTTCTGAAGGCCCAATAGTGGTCAAAAGTGCAAGGTGCTCTCGTAAAGCTTACTCTCGAGAAGTTATGCACATCATAGAAGAAGCTCCGTAATGAGAAAATACTGGAATGGCAATTGCCTTTGATGTTCTGACTTGGAAGGGGTGAAGTGCCTCCATGATGACCTGTTGGTCATAACACCTGTGATAGGCAACTCGAAAATGAAAGGAGTCTTGATAGACAATGGACATTAGTGGATATCTCGTTTCATGATGCATTCTTGAAGATGGGATACAACGATTCTTAATTGACCCCCTCCAACATGCCCATTTATGGGTTCAATAGAGTTGAAGAAACTATTCAGCTGTCCATGATAATAGAACGAGAGCTGAGGAAGGCCACTCAGATGTTCAACCTTTTGGTGGTTAAAGCAACTTCCACTTACAATGTTATCCTTGGGAGGACAGGCTTGCATACCCTTAAGGCGGTTGCCTCAAGATAAGACCTGATGATCAAATTTCCTACAAGGAATGGAGTTGATAAAGAAAAGAGAGATCAAACAATAACAAAGAATTTCTATCCGGCCGCCTTGAGGACTGA
This sequence comes from Saposhnikovia divaricata, assembly GCA_036435485.1. NCBI lineage: Eukaryota > Viridiplantae > Streptophyta > Magnoliopsida > Apiales > Apiaceae > Saposhnikovia > Saposhnikovia divaricata. The sequence goes on from CM071600.1 coordinate 138,240,791, forward strand.
TGAAGTCGGGGGGCAGGTCCTCCCGATTGAAGGCACGGATGTCCAATAAGATGAGAACAAAGAGGAAAACCTATCGAGGACTTAGTCCCCACTCCCCTAGTTCTCGAAGAACCTGAAAAGTTACCCATGTAGGGCATTGCTGAATGAACCCTTGAAGGGCAAATTGGATGCGTTCCTACAAGATAACATTGTTGTATTTCCTTGGATAGTAGCTGATATGCCACCCGAATAGGGAGACGATGAAATGGAAGAAAATAAATCTTGATTCCAAGAGGCAAGAAGGATAATGGAGAATGAAGGATGTGTATTTACTTCATTGATATGAAAGATTCATGTCTCTGTGAGTACTTTCCCCTACCAAGGAACAATAACATTGACCAATGCAACAAAGGTGACGTCCCAAAGAAGCGACATATCAAAGATTGATGAATAAGATCTTTGAGCATCTTAGTGGGAAGAATATAGAAGTCCATGGAAATGATATGTTAATCAAGAGCCTCGATAAGGCACATCACATCAAGCATTCTCATGAGGCATTTGAGGTGTTAAGGCACCACAAGATGATATTGAATCTGACTTAATGCGCCTTTAGTAAAGGATCAGGAAATTTTTTGGGTTTTATGGTCTCCAAACATGGAAATTGAGGCCAACTCAGATAAGAGTAGAGCAATCCTTGACAGGGAACCTCCACGTGTTGACATAACCAAATTACGGAAAGTTACTATATCTGTACTTGGCTATATTTGATACGGCTTTGAGTGTCGTCCCTTTGAAAGAGGAAGACAAGGTTCGGAAAGCCATATGTTACGTGAGAAAGGTCTTGTATGAGACAGATTAACCACAATATATCCCCAAGCACTCGCTAACTTCATGGTTGAATACACCATTGAAAATCAAGAAGTCGGGGGGCAAGAGGTAGTACCCCAGAAGGGCAAAGGATTAGAGAAGGAGAATCTAGAAGCGGTACTCAAGGAGTATTGGATCAATTTTGATGGAGAATCAAAAACAAAATTAAGTGAGAACATACCTCAATGGGTTCATGATTCCCCAACAACAAACAATGAGGTTGAACGCAAAGCCGTGATAACCATACTTGGCTTGGCCGGAGCCCGAGGGTCAAAACCTTAAAGTCTGAGACTCAAGATCGGTAGTACCTAAAGTGAATGGTGAGTTCGAGGCCAGGGCTAGAACTGTGACAAAATACTTGAAACTTGACTCAATTCAATGAGTGTTACTAGGGAGGAAAACGTAAAGGCTGATGTCCTATCAATTGTCACGCCCCCAAATCCGAGGTGAGAGATTCAGGTCGTCACGTCACCATCCCACCATATCATACCTGTATTAACTTTACAACTCAACAATACATTCATCCAGACCTCAATCTTACACACAAACAAGTTAGAGCCTCAGAAACGATAATCAAAAGTAACACTAAATATTACAATTCATCTGTACAATCCTGAGTCTTACGCAATTCCACTTATACAACTACACTTGAAAACAAATCTTACTATTACAGTTGAAAACCTATCAGACTTACTCTGCAGTATTTATCAGGAACTAAATCATCTCCGGGGTAAATCTTCCACTCCTCTTCTGCTGGCGCGGAGTTAACCGACCAAATTCTTCTCTTTCTGAAAAGTTTTTATAAAGCAAGAATGAGCTACATAACGCTCAGAAAGTTTACCATTTTGAAAAATAATGATGTGGTTCATTTCGAAAACATTCCCAACTATATGGGTATATATCTCAGATTTCAAAACATACTTGGACAATGTATATGTCCGAGTTTGAGTAAAACATCTATACTCACTAAGGAGCTTTAAGAATAACATATGAACCCTTTATAAGGTTCCCATTTCAATATATCTCAAGTTTGAAAATATATACATAGGAGTATATCATTTTCGGCAAAACACTTTACGATTAACATTCTGTACAGGGAATACAGCATTGCAAACCTCTTTCCTTCCATTAGCTTAGAAGGTTTCTCATACGAAAACATTTCATTCTTTGAAACAATTGCAAGAGTGCACTAACACGTGCCAATCTTTATGGAAAATCTTGCAGTTCTAGATACTGCACGATGTCAATATTTTTCTTATCAAAAACCACACTATCGGCAACTTGGCACTTAGGCCCAAGAAGCAGTGTTTGAGTATTTTTCCAAAGTGGAGGATGGGACTGGAATAAAACATAAAAACCTGACAGGGATTGACGATGATCAGTCGCCACATCCAAGTCCAATAATCCGCGGGTCTTCTCTACCGGTATAAGGATAGAAACTACATCCGTAACTATCCTCGGGTGAAAACTACATCCGTAATCACCCTCGATGAAAACTACATCCGTAATCATCCTTCGGCAACACCTGGGCCGGAATAATAATTGATGGACCGCCTGGCTCACGGCCGCTTACACATCCCGGGAATCGTTCGTCAACGATTCCCACACCTGCCAGAGTCCCTTTTTCTTTTTCTTTTAAAAAACTTGATTTTGATTGAAAACTGAGTAATTGAGGTCCGACATCAGTCGACCGATGATTCTTGAAATCATACAAGAAGCAGAACCTGACCGGGGGTTTTCGAAAATGTTTTGAGTTCGGAAGAGTTCGAGTTTGAAAGTGCTAAAAGTATCTTGGATTAGCTTTGTCTTTAAAATAATGAACAATAATTAATAAATGATATTTTAAGATTTAATATTAATAATTAATAAAATAATTATTTAATATTAAATAAGCTTTTAATCCAAGATAGGTATTTTGAGTATTTACGAAGATATAAAAATAATTACTTGAGTATACGATACTCCCCGAATGACCCTTCGGGTTTTCGCAATCTGAATACGATATAATAATATACCGCTCCCCGGTCAATAGTATATATGGACCGCTACGACCTCTATTGCTAGAGTCGTTGTCCGAGGAAAACATTTCAATCTAAGTTCAAGGGGTACAAACATATATGTACTTATACAATCTCAATTGCATCAATACTTCGATAAACATAGCATTTGATATGGTTGAAAACTACAAACACAACAGTGAAAGTCCTTGTATATGTATAAGTTTTGAAAAGTAAACTTGCCTTGGTGTGGTTGGGGTGGTCGAACGTGCGGAGTGGAATGATCTATACATAAGCAATAACCGCTCGTTAGTACCTTAACAATATCTCTTCAATTGCGGGGTTTTAGGGGGGGTACGAAATTAACTTAATGACTTCGTCTTATGACACTCTAGCCCCACTATAGGTTCATGTCATCACTCAATTACGCTCGTCACTTATTCGACTTAATTTAGTTACCACATTCGAATCATAACCATTACCCCTAGAATTATGCTCCACTAACGACTTTTTTTTTTACCTTGCGCGAAATTTACTCTAGCATTTTTATAAAATTCAAAAATTCATATTTTAATCCAATTCTTTTTGGGTAGCCTCCACCACTGCATTCCCTAACTTCTCAAATTTTTCCATGATTCCACATATATTTTAAGGGGTTTAAACAAGGTTCACAAGGGGGTCACTTAGTGCAGTCCGGAATCCAGAAACACATTTTACTTATCCGGCCATAACTTAAAATATATACATCACCTAGTCATGAACCTTACATTTCCAGAAACTACATTCAAATACCTTTCCAACAATATAAGGTAGGACCTCAGGGGACAAGATTTGGGGGTTCCAAACCATGTTACAAGACAGGTAAAGTTTCTGGGAAAAATTCAGCAAGCATGTTTCACTTAGATCAACCAATATTCTTAATTCCACAACACAACCAACACCTAATTCACTTAGTTCATGCTTTATAACATTCATGGAGATACATATACTAACCACAATCATAAAAATCACAATCACAACACTAAAACTCAAGATCCATATCATCCATCACTTGAACATCCAAGATTAACAAAATATATACATGGATCTATCATTGAACATCATGAACACTACATGGCCAAAAGGGTTTATGATTTTTATACCTTCTTGAGTACCTAGGAGCCTTGGGTAAGCCTTACAAAACTCAAGAACACCTTGAATGATCTCCTACAACCCTTATAATCCAAGATCTAAAAGAAAAACTAAACATGGTTACTATTCACAATATCTTTAACAATTAATATCTTGAAATATAATGGATGAAAGGGCTTGAAACTCTTAGTATACCTTGCTTAGATGATGGTGAGAGCCTAGGAATTATGCCTTGATTTATGAGTGAGGAGAAATGGAGGAAGAAGAAATTTTTTCTTCTCCTTTTAGTCTTGGCCGAGAGCTTCTCTTCCGAGGGGGGGAGAGCTTTTGGTTTTTGATTTTTTTGTTGTTGGTTGAATAATTGATAAAGTGATGGTTGGGTGATACATAATGGTGTATGTATAAGCATGGTACAACCTAGGTATGGCCTCTTGTACTATTGTCTCCTCCTTGGAAAAAGAAATGCAACTAGCTACTATTCCTCTTCCATTTGGTTTAACTAGTTTGCCTCCTCCTAACTACTTGGTTGCATGGGACTTGCATGCAATACTACTCCTTGTATCATTATTCTTCCACCAATGCTTGTCACTTAAACTTTAATTCGTATCGTATCTTAATTAATCTCTCGTAATAATATTTTGTCGCGTAGAGATTTCCCTCGTAACCCCCTAAGTACTTAATTGTGTAAATTCCTCGAATATCCATAATTCCTTGTCATAATCCTTAATAAATCTTTTAATACTCTAACCATTCTCAAATCCCAAGTTTTATAAATCTTACTAACAATAAGACTCTTGCCCTCAACAATCTTCCCTTTTATCTTACCTAGAGAATGTGGCAACATAATTTCTCAGACAATCAATTCCATTAAACAACAGGGATGACTAGAAAGGTTCCAAATTGACAATGCCACATGATATTAAATAAAAGAAAATATTACCAAAAATTAGGGTTCTTACAGCCTCCCCTCCTTAAAAGGATTCCGTCCCGGAATCAGGTTGAAAACAGTTGGGGGTGCTTTTCACGCATCGCGCTCTCTAGTTCCCATGTTTATTCTTCGACATTCTGGTTCCTCCACAAAACTCTCACTAGTTTGACAACCTTGTTCCTCAGCACCTGTTCTTTTCTATTCATGATTTCTACGGGTTGCTCCACATATGTTAAGTCTGGTTGCAGATCCACTTGATCATGTTCTATCACGTGTCGGAAGTCGGTATGGTAGGGTCGTAGCATGGACACATGGAACACATTATGTACTTGCTGCAAGCTCGGGGGCAAAGCCAATTCGTAGGCTAACTTCCCAACTCATCTCAAGATCTCAAAAGGTCCAATAATTCTTGGGCTTAGCTTCCCCTTCTTACCAAATCTCATCAATCCCTTCCATGGTGATACCTTCAACATCACAAACTCTCCTACCTCATATTCTTTGTCCTTGCGGGTCTGGTCCGCATACTTCTTCTGTCTGTCTTGGGCTGCTACCAGCCGTCCTCTTATAAGTTCGATAGTTTCTCTTGTCTGTTGGACCAGTTCAGGCCTTAAAATCTTCCGCTCTCCAACCTCTTCCCAACACAAGGGAGACCGACATCTTCGTCCGTATAAGGCTTCATATGGGGGCATGCCTATACTCGCATGGTAACTGTTGTTGTAGGAAAATTCGATCAACGACAAGTGGTCATCCCAACTTCCCTTAAAATCGATGGCACATACTCTCAACATGTCCTCCATGGTCTGGATGGTTCTCTCGCTATGTCCGTCTGATTGGGGGGTGGTATGTAGTACTCATTTTTAACTTGGTCCCCACACAATCCTGAAAACTCCTCCAGAACCCGGAGTTGAACCTTGGGTTTCTATCAGATACAATGCTCACAGAAACCCCATGCCTTACCACGATCTCCTTAGATATCTCATAAAATTTGACCATTCGAAATAATGGGTTTCGTAAAAACTAATGACTTTTACACACACTCGTCTGTACCGTAAAGACGTAATATCAATTCGAAATCTTCATTTAATAATTCGTACATACCGTGATTGCAAAAAAAAAAATCTCATCTACCCATAAAATTACTATTCATCCAGGTTTCGAATATTCACGAAAATTAGGGCTATGCAGTCTCATCCCCTTAAAAGGATTCTATCTTAAGAACCTAAGGATAATAGTTGTGGATACAATTCCAACCTTACCTTTTCCAACTCTCAGGTTGACACTTCAACCCTATTGTTCTCTCCCTTCGTCTCACCAACGCCTTAATGTTGTTCCTCAACGCATACTCTCCTCGACCTGTATTCCTTATCGGTTGTTCTATGATTAAAAATTTCTATCCCACTACTTACACATTCCTCTTCTACCTTGTTCATAGTATCCGTGTTGAGTCCTTGTATCGTTGGCCCGTGAATGCTTTGTGGTCATGTTTTGTAATCTTGAGACAACGTCATTACGCACGGTATTCCTCATATTCCTTCTCTTGATTAACAGGCATGTGTTGCCTCCCGTCAACCGTTACCACTTGCTATGGATACTGTATAGTCTTCGGTATACATCGAACCAGTTCAGCTACTATATCCCTCGTTCATTGACTTCTTCGTAACGCAAGAAAAGCGAAACTTCTTCTTTCGTAGTACGCTTTACAAGAGACGTCCTTACGTTCGAATGGTGACGATCGTGATAACAACATTCATTTCATGGATAAGTTTTTACTCCCGATTTCCCCGTGAAATCTAAGGCACGACACTAAATACAAATTCGATCGTCTGGATAATTCTTCTTCCATGTCCGTCAGCCACAGGTCAAATTAGTACATACGCTCAATCTCTTTGTTAAATATACCTGAAAGCACCTTCAATATTCGAAGTTTAACCTTAAGTCTTTATCTGACGTAATCGCTGCAGAAGTTTTATAATGCACCACCATCTCTTCCGTATATAATTCGATAATCTTCTCAATGGAAAGTCTCTCGTAGGTAAATCATGGTCCAACAATTATAACTCAATTAGGGCCATCTCTTGGCTCGGTCTTCGGCGACCTACTTATGAAATTCATTATAATTTTTTCCACGTTCAAGATTTTCTACAGGCGGAATTAATCCACTAGATCTCTATCATTCTGCTTCTGACATGTCGCGTTTGTACTTAATTGTTTGCCAATACCATTCTTCATTTCAGTTTACCAAACATTCCCTTAATTCTTTATACATCTTTTTCCTTCCCCATAATTTAGTCATTTTCCTCTAACATTATTCTTTATGGTATATACTCTATTTTCTTGGTCAATACTGACTGAATTCCAATTTCGAATAATCCCTTCTATAGGTATCGGCCACCACACTGGCCTTCCCTCGGTAATAACAAATTTCTCCATTATACTCCCTGCTCCCTTTCGTCACCTTCTCTTTCTTATGTTTAGTTCTACTATGAAGATATACTTATGGCACTTGTGGAGAAATTTTCACACTTTCCTCATAAGGTTAACGTCTCAGTTTTATGCGTGAACGCCATCATGACTAATCCCAGACTCACGGTTAGTATATCTTGTCCCGTAACCTTTATGTTGTTTAGAAGTATAAGCTATCATCCCCTTTCTACTGCATCAGCACATCTCTTAAACTCTTGAAAGACGCATCCTCGTGACTCTCAAAGTCAACTTTTTATCATCAAGTATGGCTAACAACGAGGTTGTTCCTAGTATATCATTTCATCCCAAAACTTTGTTCATTAATCCATAAAGGCTTCTGACTCATTAGTCCATTCAACCGATACTACCACAATTTTCTAACGTTTATATTAGTGTGAAATGCCAACTTTGGCACAGTACAGAGGTCGATCTTGAGTTGGTGAAACCTTCTCTTCAACCTTATCCGTCAAAAAACAACTACTCACTTTAACTAATCAACAATTCCCCCATTTCCGATAAGGGTATCAGTTCTCGATGGTATATGTAAGATGTCATACGCTCGTCCTCCTTCACAACTGGCGCCAATCAGCCTGAGGCCTGCATGCGGCTGCGATTCCCAATAAACTTGATTAGGTGGTAATCTCGAAGGATCACTGGCATATATCCATGCATCCATTTGCTATTAGGGGCTTGTTAAACTATATGTCTCTCTATGTGCATCAATCCCTTTAAGCTAAGTAAAGCTTCACATTCTTGCCATGATATTTCTTCCTTTCTTGTCCATCTCGCTTTCATGCTAGTTTCCTCTAAGGATATGTTTTACATCGCAATCGATTTGCATTTCCTGGATCAGGAAAAGGCTTGGTAACTCCAGAATTCATTAATATAACATCCTGACAACGGTTGGCAGGAGCGTACTCCCACCCACCTCATCATTTCTTATAACTTTATAACTTTCCTCACACTAATATTAAAGGTCTTGTGGTATGCCCCGACATGTTATTTCTACTTTAATAATTACTCGGCATAACGCTCTGGCTGCACAATTACAACAGTTGGTTTTTGATCTCATATTGGTGTAACGGTTCATAATTGTACCTCCCGTTCACCTTAGAGTAATCACTTTGAAAGGAATGGTTTCAAAATAACAAGGTCCAATAGATAATTTCAATAAGAATTCCACATTGGATGTTCCAAGAATGTTGATGGTTCCAAATACTAGGATTCTCGATTTTTGGAGATGTAAGGATGGACAGAAAGAATACAACAAGGTTTATTCCTTCCCGTCCTGATAATTCTGTAATATGATACCATAGAGAATGTTGCATAAGGGCAATGATTGTTGGATACAAAAGTCATAAAGACGGTCTTTATACAATTCTTACATCGGGTGGATACTTTTCCTCCTGAAGAATAAGAGGAAATCTAAAGTCGCATTGATGAAGGTCAGCCAATAGAAAGCAATTCTACTCCATGACCATTAAAGAATGAAGTAGTTTATCATTCAAGTAATCAGTGGTTTCAAATGAATTCTCAATGTGTGAATGAAAGAATAAAATATTCAAGTGATATAAAGTCTGATACGAAGATGGGTAGAATTCGAGTTGAGTGGGCGACCTCATTAGGTCTCAATCAAGTTATTCGTCAAAACTTTCATCATCATACTTTACCACGTGCAAAATGCATTGCAGAATGAATTAAATTGGGAGTTGGACCAGTGAAACAATAACTAGTCCTTTTCAAGAAACACCAGCAACTAGCTAGACAAAATTTGCTAGTCCACCTGTTTGAGACATCACCACCAGCTAGGACAATTAGCTAGGTGTTCTTCACAACATTTACAATTTTGAGTAGTTAGAACAATCAACTAGTCATTCATATTGACATAACGACTAGCCAGTTTCACTTGGATAGAACGGAATTTCAACATCGTAGCCACTGAAGAAACCTTAGGCTTCTCGGACGACGAATGAAAATAAGAAGTTATTAAGTTTGGAAAAGAAAACTATAAAATCTGAAGAGAATGTTCTAGGTATCGAAACAATCGATAACCTCTCATCAAGTATTACTTATCAGTGAAACGGTCCACCCAAGGGTGCCTCCGCACTCATGCTTTATCAGATCCAACAATAGAATTAAATTCGGAATACCACTATCAAAATGATATCCTTACTATGATTTCAATGTACGATGTACAATCTCATCTTGAATAGAAGAAAAGAATTAATGAGGGACGTCTGGACATTAGATCATCCATGTCCTCAGTAATTTGTTGAATATTTATGAGCTCAACTAAAGGGTGCAAGTATGAAAGAAGCAATCAAATATCGATATTCGTTAAGTAGTATTCGTCGATTAATTAAGGAAATATTTGTTGAACATTCCTTGGATAATTGAAAGAAAGTGTAAATAGTCCTGAGCAGAAATAATTATAAACTTCAAATAGAATGCTCGGGGATCAATTAAGATACTTTGGATGAGTCCAGGTTTCGAGAAAGTATATCACTGGTTGTTATTCCACAAGTTTGGAGTAGAAAGCTAGGAGGGTTACCTGATACAAACTAATCGAGGTAACATGGTTAGTGAACAGTTTAAAATGAAGTAGTGCACCAGCCGATAGTTACCAAAATAAGTTAATAATCATTCGTGCATCTCATTAACACCACTATGAGGGTAACTCCATCTCTTCGTCTTCGTAATACAAGACACCAACTAGTGCGTCTCTCAATCATCATCTTAAAGTCATTTATCGAGTTAGGGTTTCACAATTATATCTGCCATTTCCGTGCTTTATCTTGAATACCAAACTTCACATCATTCCGGGGACACCTGCTAAGTCCATAGGGCCCTACTTCATGCCTTCCGACATGAATCACAAGTGGCCAGTTCCCCCTGGGAACAGATCAAAGAGATCTCTCAGGGATCTCAGTGCAGTCCATAGGTTCGGTGGCGGGTGTGTGTATGTGAACATATACCAAAAATATTGAGGTCTACCATACATATATACGTAGTCCCTGATAACATCTCTATCAAAGGATCCCACTCTAGACCCGCTGGTCTTTTCTTTTGGTAGACTCTGAGATTACTGTATCGCTCGTTGCAACCACATTCAACTTCTCTTGAGTCACTTTGTTAATTCTACTTGTTTGTTCTCTAAGTTGAACTACCATGCTCTAGCATCCGAATCATGCGTGGAATTATCTAGCACGCTCGTCTTATGATAACATTCTCGTATAACACATGTAAAATTTGCCACCAAGGGTAATGAAATCCACAACGACATAGTGACCAACCTTCGGGTAAACCCGTTACTTATCGAAAATCGGATCTCATAGCCAAAGTAAAAGACTTTCATTATTCCAAGTACTAAGTACCCTTAATTGAATAGGGAAGTCTAAACTTCTTGGTTCTTAAAATGCCGCCTCCTAAACTGTGGAGGACTACGGGCCACAAAATTTATGCCAGCCTAGTCATCCGATCATATTGGCAATATCACCTCCACCTCAGCTGCTCTCGAGATTTCGCTCTGCTTCCTATATCATTACCTATGATAGGTCATGTACGACTCTCAAACCTCCATTCACCATTCTGAAGGTCTCTAAGGATTCTATCGACCATAGTATAATACCTCCAGTAAACACTCCAGTCCATTCTACTTACCGGTACCTCTTCCGGTAGTCCAATCATAAGTTTACTACGATCTCTTAGGTCATTCTCCTACTTAGACTTAACTCTCAACACTCTCGTTTCTGAGTACTGTAACTTATCGCTCTGATACCATTTCTGTGACGCCCCCAAAACCAAGGTGAGAGATTCAGGTCGTCACGTCACCATCCCACCATATCATACCTGTATTAACTTTACAACTCAACAATACATTCATCCAGACCTCAATCTTACACACAAACAAGTTAGAGCCTCAGAAACGATAATCAAAAGTAACACTAAATATTACAATTCATCTGTACAATCCTGAGTCTTACGCAATTCCACTTATACAACTACACTTGAAGACAAATCTTACTATTACAGTTGAAAACCTATCAGACTTACTCTGCAGTATTTATCAGGAACTAAATAATCTCCGGGGTAAATCTTCTACTCCTCTTCTGCTGGCGCGAAGTTAACCGACCAAATTCTTCTCTTTCTAAAAAGTTTTTATAAAGCAAGAATGAGCTACATAACGCTCAGCAAGTTTACCATTTTGAAAAATAATGATGTGGTTCATTTCGAAAACATTCCCAACTATATGGGTATATATCTCAGATTTCAAAACATATTTGGACAATGTATATGTCCGAGTTTGAGTAAAACATCTATACTCACTAAGGAGCTTTAAGAATAACATATGAACCCTTTATAAGGTTCCCATTTCAATATATCTCAAGTTTGAAAATATATACATAGGAGTATATCATTTTCGGCAAAACACTTTACGATTAACATTCTGTACAGGGAATACATCATTGCAAACCTCTTTCCTTCCATTAGCTTAGAAGGTTTCTCATACGAAAACATTTCATTCTTTGAAACAATTGCAAGAGTGCACTAACACGTGCCAATCTTTATGGAAAATCTTGCAGTTCTAGATACTGCACGATGTCAATATTTTTCTTATCAAAAACCACACTATCGGCAACTTGGCACTTAGGCCCAAGAAGCAGTGTTAGAGTATTTTTCCAAAGTGGATGATGGGACTTGAATAAAACATAAAAACCTGACAGGGATTGACGATGATCAGTCGCCACATCCAAGTCCAATAATCCGCGGGTCTTCTCTACCGGTATAAGGATAGAAACTACATCCGTAACTATCCTCGGGTGAAAACTACATCCGTAATCACCCTCGATGAAAACTACATCCGTAATCATCCTTCGGCAACACCTGGGCCGGAATAATAATTGATGGACCGCCTGGCTCACGGCCGCTTACACATCCCGGGAATCGTTCGTCAACGATTCCCACACCTGCCAGAGTCCCTTTTTCTTTTTCTTTTAAAAAACTTGATTTTGATTGAAAACTGAGTAATTGAGGTCCGACATCAGTCGACCGATGATTCTTGAAATCATACAAGAAGCAGAACCTGACCGGGGGTTTTCGAAAATGTTTTGAGTTCGGAAGAGTTCGAGTTTGAAAGTGCTAAAAGTATCTTGGATTAGCTTTGTCTTTAAAATAATGAACAATAATTAATAAATGATATTTTAAGATTTAATATTAATAATTAATAAAATAATTATTTAATATTAAATAAGCTTTTAATCCAAGATAGGTATTTTGAGTATTTACGAAGATATAAAAATAATTACTTGAGTATACGATACTCCCCGAATGACCCTTCGGGTTTTCGCAATCTGAATACGATATAATAATATACCGCTCCCCGGTCAATAGTATATACGGACCGCTACGACCTCTATTGCTACAGTCGTTGTCCGAGGAAAACATTTCAATCTAAGTTCAAGGGGTACAAACATATATGTACTTATACAATCTCAATTGCATCAATACTTCGATAAACATAGCATTTGATATGGTTGAAAACTACAAACACAACAGTGAAAGTCCTTGTATATGTATAAGTTTTGAAAAGTAAACTTTCCTTGGTGTGGTTGGGGTGGTCGAACGTGCGGAGTGGAATGATCTATACATAAGCAATAACCGCTCGTTAGTACCTTACCAATATCTCTTCAATTGCGGGGTTTTAGGGGGGGTACGAAATTAACTTAATGACTTCGTCTTATGACACTCTAGCCCCACTATAGGTTCATGTCATCACTCAATTACGCTCGTCACTTATTCGACTTAATTTAGTTACCACATTCGAATCATAACCATTACCCCTAGAATTATGCTCCACTAACGACTTTTTTTTTCCCTTGCGCGAAATTTACTCTAGTATTTTTATAAAATTCAAAAATTCATATTTTAATCCAATTCTTTTTGGGTAGCCTCCACCACTGCATTCCCTAACTTCTCAAATTTTTCCATGATCCCACATATATTTTTAGGGGTTTAAACAAGGTTCACAAGGGGGTCACTTAGTGCAGTCCGGAATCCAGAAACACATTTTACTTCTCCGGCCATAACTTAAAATCTATACATCACCTAGTCATGAATCTTACATTTCCAGAAACTACATTCAAATACCTTTCCAACAATATAAGGTAGGACCTCAGGGGACAAGATTTGGGGGTTCAAAACCATGTTACAAGACAGGTAAAGTTTCTGGGAAAAATTCAGCAAGCATGTTTCACTTAGATCAACCAATATTCTTAATTCCACAACACAACCAACACCTAATTCACTTAGTTCATGCTTTATAACATTCATGGAGATACATATACTAACCACAATCATAAAAATCACAATCACAACACTAAAACTCAAGATCCATATCATCCATCACTTGAACATCCAAGATTAACAAAATATATACATGGATCTATCATTGAACATCATGAACACTATATGGCCAAAAGGGTTTATGATTTTTATACCTTCTTGAGTACCTAGGAGCCTTGGATAAGCCTTACGAAACTCAAGAACACCTTGAATGATCTCCTACAACCCCTATAATCCAAGATCTAAAAGAAAAACTAAACATGGTTACTATTCACAATATCTTTAACAATTAATATCTTGAAATATAATGGATGAAAGGGCTTGAAACTCTTAGTATACCTTGCTTAGATGATGGTGAGAGCCTAGGAATTATGCCTTGATTTATGAGTGAGGAGAAATGGAGGAAGAAGAAATTTTTTCTTCTCCTTTTAGTCTTGGCCGAGAGCTTCTCTTCCAAGGGGGGGGAGAGCTTTTGGTTTTTGATTTTTTTGTTGTTGGTTGAATAATTGATAAAGTGATGGTTGGGTGATACATAATGGTGTATGTATAAGCATGGTACAACCTAGGTATGGCCTCTTGTACTATTGTCTCCTCCTTGGAAAAAGAAATGCAACTAGCTACTATTCCTCTTCCATTTGGTTTAACTAGTTTGCCTCCTCCTAACTACTTGGTTGCATGGGACTTGCATGCAATACTACTCCTTGTATCATTATTCTTCCACCAAGACTTGTCACTTAAACTTTAATTCGTATCGTATCTTAATTAATCTCTCGTAATAATATTTTGTCGCGTAGAGATTTCCCTCGTAACCCCCTAAGTACTTAATTGTGTAAATTCCTCGAATATCCATAATTCTTTGTCATAATCCTTAATAAATCTTTTAATACTCTAACCATTCTCAAATCCCAAGTTTTATAAATCTTACTAACAATAAGACTCTTGCCCTCAACAATCTTCCCTTTTATCTTACCTAGAGAATGTAGCAACATAATTTCTCAAACAATCAATTCCATTAAACAACAGGGATGACTAGAAAGGTTCCAAATTGACAATGCCACATGATATTAAATAAAAGAAAATATTACCAAAAATTAGGGTTCTTACATCTATGTTTGCCTCCTCAGAGATTGATAATTATGTTGGAAGTTCTTACTTCCAAGCCTTGGAGACCCGAAGCATTGACAGAATAGCTGATAACACCTATAGGTATAAAAAGCCGTTGGATAGATCCTACAAAGGCTCACCAAGAAACCGTTTGGTTACCCGACAATGCCTTAGAGGCACATAAGTTGTCAGTAAGAACACTAAGGCCTCAAAATGCGAATTTAGCCTTGAAAGAAACTCATATCAAAATCTGTGGGTAGCACTCGGGGGGCAGGACCCTTGCCCATAAGATGGCCCAATTGGGATTCTACTGGCCAGACATCATGGCTGATGCCAAAAGTTATGTGCGATCGATATCCAATAACACGTAACTGTTGATCAATCCCCTGAAATGTTGAAATCCAGTAGTTCCCCCCATTCCCAGTGATAATGTGGGAATAAGTGTTCTTGGTTCATTCCTAGTGGCAAATGCCTAGAGGAAGTTCCTAATAGTTGCAATTGATTCCTTCATGAAGTAGACTAAGGCCAAATCCCAAGCCAAGATAACCACCAACTAAATGAAACAATTCCTGTAGGAAAGTGTGATACA
The DNA here is from genome assembly GCA_036435485.1 of Saposhnikovia divaricata. Classification (NCBI taxonomy): domain Eukaryota; kingdom Viridiplantae; phylum Streptophyta; class Magnoliopsida; order Apiales; family Apiaceae; genus Saposhnikovia; species Saposhnikovia divaricata. Next base: position 138,256,191 of record CM071600.1, read on the forward strand.
CAGATATGGACTTCCACCAATCCTGATGCTAGAACTGGATAACAATTCAAGAATGAGCCACGTTACAAGCTGGAAACATTTGGAAGAAATGTGGTGCCCAAACTTGGCATACCACAAACCTCAAAGTTTATCGTATCTGAGCATCCGGTTAGGACACACCACCTGATCAGACTAAGTAGAAATGAAGGCTCAAATATGCCACGTTCCATTCAATCGAAGGCCCGAATAGGCCACGTTCCATTCAATTGGAGGCCCGAATAGGCCACGTTCCATTCAGTTGAAGGCTCGATTAGGCCACGTTCCATTCAATTTAAGGCTCGAATAGGCCACGTTCCATCCAATGGAAGGCTCGAAGAATGTGAGGAATGAGTAAATATTGTGAGTAGTTTTGCGTAGGGCTAGCCAACGATCAATTTAAAAGCTAAACATTAGTCATGATTGACCTCGACCCAGGTTGAAACCCCTCGAGTTGGGTACCAAGTGAACTCATAATTCAATCTCAATCCAGATCTAAGGATTGTGGATTCAGGTTTGAGGGTTGTGAATTACGATCTAAGAGGTCAGGATTCCTGATTTACAAGTCAAAAATCCTAATCTAAAGGGTTAGGATTCCTGATTTATAGGGTCAGGATTCCAGGTCAAAAATCCTGATCTAAGAGGTCAGGATGCTGATCGAAAAGCCTTCGACCAGTGTGAAGAAAATGGCCTTAATTCGACCAGGATCCTGGTCTAAATCGATCTGGATTCCTGATCGAAAAGACTTCGACCAGAGTGAAGAAAATGGCCTTAATTCAACCAGAATCCTGATGTAAGAGGTCAGGATTCCTGATTTGAGAGGTCAGAATCCCAAGTCAAAAATCCTGAACCAAGGGTCAGGATTCCCAATAGAAATTGCTTCGATCAGATTGTAAAAACGGCCAATAATTCGACCAGAATCCTGATAAAAATTCGACTAGGATCATGCATGGTCGAAAAGCCGTCGACCGGAGTACATTTAAAGCCCATAATTCGAAGGGGTTAGGATTCCTGATTTGAGAGGTCAGGATTCCTGATCTAAGGGTTCATAATTCATGGTCTAAGGGGGTAAGGATCCCCGATCTTAAATTACGAAAATATTAGGGCTGATGGCCCCTCCAAAATTGTGAAATTATTATTAATAAAAATAATAATAATAAAATCCGGGTCGAATATTATTCGAGTGAAATTTTATCCGAGTGGGACACCTCCGATTTCGAAACCGAAATTATCCAAAATTGCACGAAACAAATATTATTATTGAATATAATAATATTTAAAAAAAAAAAGAGAAAGGAAAAAAAGTGCAAAAAAAAAGTTCAAAAAAAAAATGTTCGACCTCATTCCTGCTTGATTTTCGAGCAGGAATTCTGGTCTAAGTAGCTTCGACGAGAATGCTTAAAAACCACTTTCGACTGGGAATGTGGTCGATGGAATGTGGTCGAAGGGGGAAATGGCAAAAATGCTATTTAGTACCCAAGGTTCTGCTAAGTTTACGGAAAGACCCCTGAACTTTATATGCTAACAAAAAGGCCCTTGTGGTTTACAATACGAGAAAATGGGCCCTCAAGTTTTCAATTTGACGAACCAGCCCCTGAACTTTGTAAGTTGACAAAAACTTCCTGGAAAATTACGAAATAGTCCCTCTAAAATGCATGTGTGCAAAAATTCAATATTTTCAATAAAAATATTCAAATTATTTTCAAAAAATTGTCCGATGACACCAAAAAATCATAAATTTTGTAGGGTTGAGATCTAATAAATTATTTTAAGTCTCGTATAAGGCCAGATAATTCGTGAATGACATATTTAAATTGTCAAGAATAATCCAAAAAATACCCATGGGTACCAGAAAATTCCTAAAATATTAGGAATAATTACGAAAAATACCTTTGTGTACAACGAAATTCCTAAAATATTAGGAATAATTAAGAAAAATACCTGTGGGTACAACGAAATTCCTAAAATATTAGGAATAATTAAGAAAAATACCTGTGGGTACAAGGAAATTCCTAAAATATTAGGAATAAATAACAAAAATACATGTGAGTGCATGAAACACCTAAACAATTAGGAAAGGCACATAAAAATAAGAGGGCCAGAGTAAAAAAAAACCCCAAATGAAAATCAAAGGAGCATTAAAAATTCGACCAAGATCCTGGTCGAAATCGACCAGAAATCCTGATCGAAAAGCCTTCGAGTAGACAGCAATATTGGCCCATAATTCGAACAGGATCCTGGTCAAAATCGACCAGGAATCCCGATCGAAAGGCCTTCGACCAGGTTGCAAAAATATCCCCTTATTCGACCAGGATCCTGGTCGAATTCGACAGGAAATCCTGATCGAAAGAGATTCGAGCAGAGTGATAGACTGAGTCATAATTCGACCAGGAATCCTGGTCGAAAATATTACAATGTAAGTTGATTTTTTCAAGTAGAAAATGGAAAAATTGATTACAAAATGATATTTTCTGAGAAAAATTGGAAATTAAATTTCAAAAATTACGGAAAAATGTGGAATAATTTATAAAATTATTTCCAAAGGCCATATGCCCAAGACATTTTTGATAAAAATTAATCAAAAATAAGGGAAATGCTTGTGAGCACTAGGAAAAATCCCAAAACATGCAAGAAAATTATAGATAATTTTCTGTGAGACATGAAAATTGTTTGTTTAGGCTCGAATAAGGTAAATCTTCGTAAACGTGTAGGTCACTCCACACTTTACATTCAAGACGATATTTGTGAAACATTAGTGCACCAAAAATCTCGTAATTAGGGTAGGTAATAAATCTCAGATAAGAGATAGGCCCCAAATCTTGAGAATGACAAATTATAACTTCGATGAAAACCTGATCAGTTTTCCTAGAAGTTGGGGGCAAATGATATGGGCTAAAAGTAAGCCCTAAAGACACATTTAATGTGGCATTAAATAAACCTAGATTGGTCTAAGATTAAAGTCCATTAATGAGGCCCGAAACCCTAATTAAAGTAATAAATTCGTAGTTGATAAATCAACTAATAAAAGACTCCGTTACTGAGTCCAAAAGGGAACCAATTCCTTCAAGGAGTAGCCCCCAAGACATACGAGTCCAATAGGAATCAGCCTTCCTCATGGAAGGATCCAGAATTCTATCTAAAGTGGATAACTTGTCCACCAAGACACCAAACCCTACCCTAATTCCAAGACACCCGTTGCCTATATAAACAGCCTGACCCCTCATTCTCTAAGGAGGGAAAACGTTTTTGGACACAGCTCCATACGTCACTTGCGTTTTAGGCTTAATCCTCGAATAAGGACATACAAGCCACTACGTCCTTGGTGTGCCCCTGCCGCTATAGCCCCAAGGGCATCACCAAGAACTACATTTTGGCTTGATTCTTGATATTCATCAAGGTATGTAGGCATCTTGTTAAGACCGAGTTAGTCCCCGACAACAAGAGCAACCACCATTAAAACTCGAAGCTCTCAATCCCTAGCAATCAATTCACGAATTCATTACACCCTACTTTTTATTCCACAACATTATTATTATTATTATTATTATTATTATTATTATTATTATTATTATTATTATTATTATTATTATTATTATATTATTATTGTTGTTATTATTATTATTATTATTATTTTTATTATTCGAAATAAGCACGGGTTCAAGGAATTTCAATGAGTTTATCACTAATTTTCTCTTTAATTAATTTTTAATTTTATATTATATTATACTAGTCGACTCAATCGCGTTTCGCGGTGACCTTATTAATATTAGATTATTTAAAGATAAAATTTGACAAAAATAAAAATCTATGATGTCATATAAATTGGTATACACAAATTTGTACAAATTTAATATACATAAACAGTAGAGTACATTGTTTACGTTTTTTTCATATCATTTTTGTATCATATTTTCTTAGACCAACAACCGCTCTAATAATAAATTTACGCAAATAAGAAATTATAAATAATATATAATAATAAAAACTTAATTACTAACCGTTGCCTTAAATTTTAACTATTTATATTATCACAAATCTACTAATTTTTTTATTAATCTCAAACACAATGAATAAAAATTAAGTACGTACATTTACATCATGTTAGTTGCAGAGGCATGCCCATACATCAATTTAACAAGCCTTCTAGTTTGTAATGTTTTGCATTACCTACTTGACCTCTTAATTGAGGGATCCCTTTGTCTACCAAAGGTTCTACGCTTATACTTAGTTCAAAGGTAAAGTTCAATTTATGTAACCACGAATAAGTCGGAATTCATGAAGTCAAAACACATTGATTCGAGATGTCTCAATTATTGAATCAGAATATATTGATTCGAGATGTCTCAATTCGTGAAGTCAAAACACATTGATTTGAGATGTCACAATTAGTGAAGTCAGAATACATTGATTTGAGATGTCTCAATTCTTGAAGTCAAAACACATTGATTCGAGATATCTCAATTAGTGAAGTCAAGATATCGAATCGATTATTCCAGAGATATCGAATGGGGACTTAGTAGTTTTTCAATGCAATAAAAGACAAATTTCTGTAAATATTTTGAGATAAAGAATCAACACAAATCAAGACACCTGTAGTGGTCCAATTGTTGGAGAGTGTACCTGGCAAAGTCTATAAAGAAGTTTAGAGAAATTCAAGGAAAAGTAGCTGAAGAAGTGGATCTGGTCAGAATGAAACAAAGTCATATCATATAATGCCCAAACTTGCACCAAAGTAGTATAGACAAATTAGAAAAGATAATTTGTCTGCTACTCGTTTTGTAAAAGTTGACTATGCGCCTGTTCTATAAGTGCACAGCTTCACTTCCTTAGTTACTAAGTTTTTCATTGCAAAAACATAGAAAATATCTCTTTGAGAAAAAAGAAGCTGAGAATACTCTTCTTGTATTCACAGTTTGTAGCATACTTGAATCTAAAAAAATATTAGATTAAAGCGAGTCTGTGTGTTCTTATTCCGTATTTCATATCAGTTAAACATGCACACTCAAAGTTACAATCACATAACAGATTCAAACAAGTTCTTAAGCAAAGAAAAATCAGAAAGATTTGAAAATGCATTCACCCCCTTTGTATTTTCTAATTGTGTATTTCATACTCAACAAGTGGGTATCAGAGCAGGCTGTTAATCGAAACAGTAAAAGATCAACATGAATACACCAAAGACAACCGGAACTGTGAAGGTCCCAAAGTTCGACAAAGAAAACTACAACCTCTGGAACATAAAGATGATGTTGTTCATCAAAGCTGCAAACCCAATGTACCTTGATATCCTCCAGAATGGTCCATTTGTACCACAACAAGAAATACCTAATAAGACTTTTGGAATTGTCATAATTCCAAAGTCTTATGAGGCCAAAGATCCATCTAAATGGACAGACACTGAAAAAGAGAAGGTTGCTCTTGACAGCCATATCATGCTCATTATTACTGATTCTATGGAACTTTCAATGTTTTCAAACATTGCCTCTTGCACATCAGCAAAAGAAATGTGGGATCATATTCATATTGAGATATTATGTGAAGGAACTGAGGAAGTTAGAGAAAATAGGAAACAGATATTGGTCACACAATATGAATCTTTCATGGCTCAACCCAAAGAAAACATCACAGAAATGTTTAAGAGATTTCACAGACTTGTGACTGAGTTGCAAATGAATGAAAAAGTCTACAGCACCAAGGAACTTAGCGTGAAGTTCTTGCTTTCTGCACCAAATCACCTTGAGCAAAGAGTTATCTCCCTAAGAGAGAGAGAGATCTAAACAAAGTATTAAATGACGTGCTATATGGTGTGTTGAAGACTCATGAACTTGAGTTGTTGTAAAAAAGGGCTATTCAATCCAACCAAGGCAAGATGGTTAACACCTCATGTGTCTTGATTGTGAACAAGTCAATTCAGGATCTTGAAGCTTCTACAAGCCAACTGAGGATTGAAGAGATAGTTAATAAAGAGCGTGAGGCTGAAGTGACTGAGATTGTTGAGGAACAAGTTGATGATGAGTTGTATACATTGGAGAAGCTGGATGCAATGAAGAAGCCACCATTTGCCTTCATGGTTAGAAAGTTTCCCAACATCAAATTTAAGAGGAAACAACCATTCAAGGCAAGGCCTTAGAACAATGCATTCAACAACGGTAAAGCACCTGTGAAATCAAACAAGAATAAATTAAAATATGGCTATATGGATAGGTCACTGATTAGATGCTATCAACGCAATGACCTAGGGCATTTTGCTAACGATTGCAAGAAACCAAAGAAGAAGGATAAGGCATTTCTTGAGCTAGAAACTAATTATGAAGCCCTTCTTAAAAAGCAATTACCATGTAAGGCCTACATAGCTGAAGGGAAGTGCCGGGATGACACTAGTGATGAAGAAAGTGAAGAATTCTGCAACTACGCCTTGATGGCCAATTCTTAGGAAGGTGAATCTTCAAACAGCTCTCAGTTACCATCTCTCATCACCATTGACATGTCTGTTTCCGAATATAAACAAGTTTTTGAACAACTCAGTGTTGAAATGTTTAATATTCATACTAGTATTGTAAGAACCCTGATTTTTGTACTATTGTAAACAACATGAATGAATAGTAATTTCACTACTTAAGAGATATGATCCCAACCACCACTTATGAATGATGAATAATTAAGATTTGAGTTCATATTATAATTTCTTAAGTGAAATAAGTGTGTAAAAGTCGTCGAAATTCGAAGAATCCTACTTCACCTACGACCTACGTTTTATGAGGTATCGATAAATACGAGTATTATGAGAAGCCCAAGGGTTATATAATTCGAAAATGACCATGCAACCAAGGAACTAGAATAAGGAAATTAAAATGTTGGAAGGTTACTTGAAAGGATTTTTACACCAAAAATATTTTAAGGATTATTGAAGATTAGCATGGAAATTAAGGAATTAATATTAGAAAATGATAAAGGTGGCAAGAAGCCATGAAAATCCAATGCAAGTAGCTAGACATGCACGCTCCATGTAATTCCATGCAAACCAACTCACTTACAAGCCAACTAAACCAACCAAACTAGAAACTATTCACTTAGGAAACAAGTTCCACCAAAAATGGAATAAAGTAGCTTTATTGGTTGAATTTGGAGGCAAGGTATGGTTCTTCTTTGACAAAAGAATGCACCAAACATAAGGAGATATACATGTTATATCATTATACCATTCAACTACAAAAGCTAGCCAAGGCAAACCCCCCCCCCCTTTGTTATTTCCATTCGGCAACTACAAGAAACAAGGGAAAAAGAAAAATCAAAACACTACCTCCACTCCCTCATAATTCATGAAAATTTGACCACATCCCCTCCACCATATAACTAATGTATGTTCAAAATCCCATGATTTAATTTGGTGTTTAGCATGGTGAAAGAATTAGGCAAAGTTCATGATGAATAGTAAACTCAAGATGAACTCTTGTTTGGATCTTGAAGGTTAAAGTTTGTTAAGGCTATATAAGGTGTTCTTGAGGTTTATTAAGCTTGGACAAGGTTGTTAAGACTCCAAAGAAGGTATAACTTCTCACAGCCATCTTAGATTTCTAAGTTTTTAAGTTAATATGGAAATTGGATGCAAGATTGGACATGTTTAAGTGGTTTTTAAAGTTATAAACTCTTTAATGAGGTGTAAATCTTAGGTGGTGATAAATGGATGTTACTACTGGTCTTAGTGACCTTTGATGATGGTTATATGATTTTGATGTTGTATGGTTGCATTAAGTGGCTAGATGGAGTCCATGGAATTTGAAAATGTTCGGTTTATAGCCGTTATAATGTCGAAATTTCATTAGATCATTTGAGCAGTTAATTCCGAATTGAACAACTGTTTTCTTGCCAAGTTTTTGGCATAAACCAGTAGGAATTGTTTTGTAGTTTGTTTTGACAACAAGATCATGTGATTACGATTTACGGTTTAAGAGATATGCTCGTTTTAGTGAAATCGGTTAAAACGGATGAATCATTAAAATGGACTGACTTTATGAAGCCAAACAAGCCCTTAAAAATGGTTTCTGATTATGAAATTTTAATGAGGAGTAACCTGGTCAGTGATTAAGATCCCATAAAAATTTGGAGTAGAAATACGAAATTTTCGATTATATAGAAATGTTTAAGTCAAGAATGCGCATGAGAAACCACAGCAGCAAAAAGCTATGTTTAGAGCAACAATTGAGCTATCAAAAAGATGTTTTTAATTATGAAATTTGGATGAAAAATCCTCTGGACAGTTAAGAAGAAGTGAGAAAAAGAATTTCATGCAAAAGTTTATTTTTCGATTTTATAGAATTTTTCGAATCAAAGTTGCGCAAGTGAAAAACTCTTTTAGGGGACGATACGAGACGAACTTTAGCTTCGTTAAAAATGACCCCTAGAGAAAGTCGTTACGAAACCAATAATTATCGAAAGTGGTTAAAGGATATCATGGGCTTATAATAAGCCAAATGTGTAGTAAGGATGTATCATTACGAAGTTGTGTCTTTATGTGAATAGTCGATTCGACGGGATCGTTTAACGAACTAACCAAACCTTATTGGTTGTTATAGATCAGCACACTAGAACCAAAACCCAGACTATTCCGACACGATCAAGCAAGTTTTCGAAACGTATACTTCAAGTATTTCTAAACTGTTGTTGTTGTGATATAACTGTTATGAACTGCTTAAAAGTATTTTTCAAATCAGCATGAGATGTATGGCTTATTTACGAAGATATATAAACCTGTTAAGTAAGTACGTATTCATAATACATATACATGCATACGATGATGTGTTAAGATCCTCAAGTAGGGTACAATAATACCCTTTTCTTAAGTAAGGGAGTCGGAGATATTTCGTCCAGATAAGGACACAAAAACCCGAAAGTCACCGAGATGATATATGACGTACAATCGATTTAAAAATATTCCAATAAATGTAAATTGGATATTTTTGGATTAAAAATCCCTTTGATGATATTCTTGAATATTATCTAAATAATTATTAATTATCCCAAGCGGATTATTTATTTAATAAATATTATTTGAATATTTATTAAATACTCCAGGATGATTTAAAAATCATATTAGTTATTTAAAAGTTATTTAAGACTTTAAAAATTATTTTAAATATTTCTGATCATCGGAAAATTATTTAAATATAGTACGGGTTCCCATTTATTAATTACTAATAGTCTCACTCATCGAAATGTGTCGTTATCACTCACGAACTTATCAAAACTCGGGAACCTAAGTTTTTGGGAGCCAGTATTAATGTTTTCTCCCTTCGGTATCTATAAGGCAAATAAGAAATACACCCTACCTATAACCCAAGGTTTTGGGAACCAGTATTAGTGTTCGTATTAATGACCGATAGGTAAAATAAATGTATGTAAACGATATCAGATTCAGAAAAATAGCACTTTTATTTTCTCCGAGATTTTCCTAGACACTGAAGGATTTAAGGATTTATGAGATTTGAGGAATTTAAATTCAAGAATTATAAAGGACGATCAAAGATGTTAGCAAAAATATCGAGAAGGTTTCCGGTAAAACCCTAACAACAAATACTTGAGATATTCCTCCGAACGATCAATGAAATTGAGTAATAACTGTTGATGAGTGGATTTCGTAACAACTTTTTAGAGGTCTACGGTGTGTTGTAAGGCTAACGATCAACTTTTCAATGGAGGTTTTGGGTTGTGTTTGTGGGGGTGAGCTGTGCTTAAGGGCGTCTCCAATAATCTCAGGTGCCTTTAGAGAGAATTAGAGAGCTTAATGCGTCGTGTCCTCAAGGTGCCTACGTACCTTTGTATATATAGGGATCAAGCTCACGTAGTTCTAATGAGATAACGATTCTGTTAGAATAGCTGTATTGGGTTACCTAGTTCATGTTGGACTCAGGTTCCTTTAGAGTCTTCCACGAACCAGTTGGCTAAGTAGAGTAGAACTCAAGTTCGTACCCTACTATAATTCTCTCGTTGGTTAGAGATATTCTAGGATCATCTGTGCCCTAGAATTATACTCCAACCATATTTCGTTTGTCGGTTCCAGATAGCTTCTAGAACTTGTCTGTCGGTTATTCGTAGAAACCTGGTGCTCAGGAACCTATATTTCATGAGCCTATCTCTCAGGAACCTCCTTATTTTGGTACCTGTCGCCGAGGAACCCTTCTCTATATATCTGTACCTGCATAAATAACAAACATATTAAACTGGATAACTCTTCTGTCGTCTCCACGCGCTCGTGACTCCTTCTGTGGCTGTAGATATGCTAACTCGAACTCTTCTGCTAGGAGGAACCTGGTCCATCGGTGATCTGCTTAGCTTCCTGGCCTTCGCGAACCTCCTAATATTCATAATTGCTTGGTCTTTTCTATGTCTGATGCTCTTTTCTTCATATCTAACCCTCATGACTCGTGTTAGACCTCTCTTCTTGCTTTTTTGGATCGAACCTAATATCTTAATGGGCCTAAATTCAGCCCATGGTGATTTTGGGCACAACAAGTACCCCCCGGTTCCTTGAAATCATGAAATGTGAAAGGAACCTATCTTGCTCTCTAACCAAGGGTCCAACACCTAATCTGTCTATTCGCAATTCCTTACTTGAATACCATATATCCAAGCCTACATGAGCTAACTCGATGTAGGAAACAGGACATAAGATATTTTAAACGAATACCACCTACAGGCAGCTTCCTTTCTGTCAAGGAACCTAATCCCATATTGTTTTCTTTTTCAAATTGCAGCTTCCCAAAACCGACTCAGTGCTGACATTCAGATTTCCGGGGAATCTGGTTTGTTTCCTCATCATCACGTCTCTTCCAATTTTCATAAAAAATTCGTAGAGGGAAGATAAAGATCGACAGTAGATATTTTCTAAAGATAATTCAAAATTTGAAATACACTTATCAATTACCGAAGCTGTAGTTAATACGTGAGTTCCCAAGGCTTACACGCCTCTCACGCGTGTACCTCTTCAATTACCGCACCAGTCGATTGCTGCCACGTGTATGTAACTACTCTTCGATTACCTTGTATATTTAAACGCACGGACCGTCCCAGCTTCATTTTTTACCTTTACCAAATACTTTGCTAAACCCTTGGAGATAGAACAAGAGAAGTCCGACGGTCGTCCGCTCAATCCATCTTTTCTGTCACCGGTTACTTCAATTCTAGATACGATTCTGACCTATTTCTTTCCGTTCTTTGACATTTTCGACTAGATTCTCAACTGTCTGCTTATTTTAATCTTGCATGCTATCTGCATCCAATGCTGTATGTATGTTTATATACACTGGTTCCTTACACCTTATGCTGCACACACAACTTACTCACTGTGTCTTCTTTAATAGCTGTTTGTTTACCAGTCCACGGTCGTTTTACTTTGATACCTTCAATCGTCTGTTCATCTTCTGTACTCTCTTGATTTTAATTCATACTGTGGTCAATATACGTCTCTTAAGGGACCTCTTAGACCATTCTTTATCTTTGATTTCATCTGCCCTCAATCTTTCTTTTTTAAGTCCCATCGAACCTGACCCCTCTTCGTCTGTTCTTTGCAGATGTCTTCTGACTCCACACACTCCGACCATCTATAAACTATTCAAACCCTCACCATGCCGGTAGGAGATAGAACTAGATCGAGGGTTATCATCCCTAATGTAGATGAACCTGAAAACATTCTCATCAAGACCTTGGCCTCACCGTCCACAAACCTTCCCGCCCATTCTTTTGTAAATTTAGGGGATGATTGGCCCTTCGATGAAGAGGAGGTTACCATTGGAAGAGAGTTGTATAAACAAGAAATTATGCCTTTTTGTGAAAAAATGGACTCCCTTATTACCCTGGCTAGGTTAGAGAGACTGTATGAGGAATGTCCTCGCCCAACATGCTCCATTGTTATCCCTGATCCTGGTGAGAGAGCTCACAGGTTCAATAAGCGGGCACCTGAACGCGGTATTCCAAACGCTGTAACCTCAGCCGCCTTCTTTAAGGTTGGCATTTACTTTCCCCTACATCCATTCTTGAGGGAAGTTCTTGACTTTTACGGCCTGGCCCCTCTTCAACTGACACCCAATTCATATAGGTTAGCTATTGGCACCTATATCCTGTATTCTAGCTTGTTCACAACCCCATTATCTGCACCTGAGTTAGGTTACTTCTTCAGACTGAAAGACACCGGAAAAGGTTCTGGTTGCTTTTATCTGACGGCTTGGCCTGGGCACCAAGGCCAGTGTATAAAAGCAATCAAACAAAACTTTGACCAATGGCAAGAATAATTCCTTTATTGTTTCGACTGTCCATCTGTCCGTTTTGAATTCAACTATCGTCCCTCCATTCCAAAACAAACCGTTCTCACTGGAACGTGCTTACTGAGAGCTGAGCAAGCTCTAAAACATTCCTCCTCTATCAGAGATTGTATGATTCTGTTAACTCCCGATAACCTGTCTACCCTAGGCTTTATTCCTTCAACCTCTAGTATGAGCTTCCTTGTTATTATATTTCCCCTTTAACTGTACATTTGCACTCGCACCTGCTTACTCTGTATATAAACCTCTAATTTAGTCTTGTTTTCTCTTGCAGACATGGCTCCCAAGGTCCCTTCTTTCATTAAACGAACCAGGTTCCCACTCTTGCTCCTGTCCAGACTCAGCCCTCTGGGTCCTCAAAGCGTAAGCTGGCTTAGACTACCCTTGATTTGTCGGGAAGCTCCCAATCTAGGTCCCTAAGGAAGGGCAAAGCTGTGAAGGTAGATCCAGCCATCGCTCAAAATCAATTTAAAGAGCTAATCGACCTCCACGTTCTTCCGAAAGCTGTGACCAGCTGGGCCAAGATGGATTCCACTGAGGCCATGCATGCCATGAGATTCTCTGCTGCACAGAATGCATTCTTCACTCTCAGGTATTGTGATGATTTTGCTGAGAAGACACAGTACTACCTCCAATTGCAAGAAGAGGTTTCAAGGCTCAAGGAGGAGCTGGCTGCTGCAGAGGAGAAGGTGAACCTGGTTACCGCTGCCGTGAGAAGAACTAAAGCTGTCGAAACCTCTCTGAAGAATGAGAAAGATAAGCTTCAGGTCCAGGTTAAGGGTCTAAATGATGAAAAATTGTCAATGCTGGAGAAGGTTGGTGAATTGGAAGATCAGGTTGACGCTCTAAATGTCGCTGCTGAGGTTGTTAAATCTTTCAGGCTCATACAGGAGAAAGCTAGGTACGATGAGGGCTATAATGAAGGTATCAGCGACTATATGTGCTCCATGTGGGAGAAAATTCCCAACCTAGACTGGTCCCTCCTTGGCGAAGACGTGGTGGGGATGATTAAAGACTTTGAGAAAAAGGCTGCAGCGTCCCAACAAGACCCTGTACCTCCCGTGATCACGGTCAAGAGGTCTCCAGGTTCCATCCTTGAGACTGCAGAGGTTCTCGCTACTGAAATTGTTCAACCTGTCCTTCCAACTCCTCCAACCGCTGAAGAATCTGTCAAAGCGCCTTCTACTTGAAACTTTTGAATTATTAAACTTTTGATAATTTTGATGAGGTCGCGGGCCCCTCGTAGTGCCTCGCAAGTTGTATCCTTGAATTTGGTTCTTATGGCCTTCGTGTCAATTAACTCTATGCTGGTTTCCTGGGTCGTAGTGCCCATAACTTTCACGTTTCCAATGATAATTTCCTGCTTTCGTGATATCTCTTACCTATAAATGATATATCCATGCATATACATTTTCTAAACTCTGTGCATCCTAAAATTACTTAGTGTCCGTATTTGTGCATTCAAGCTTACGCGGGCTAACCCTTTGTAAGAAACAGAATACACTCGTACTTTCACTTGTAATTTTCTAAAATAAAAGGTAACCTAATCTTAACAGTGTCATAACAACTTACTTGCAAGCTCAAAAACCGTTTTGCTTATACCTCGAATTGAATCTTCAAAACCATAATCTGAACTAAAACCTTTCCTAATAATCTCTTAACTTATATTTTCCATTGCTAAACGATTTGACCCGGTTCCTCATGAATAACTTGTGATGACCATAAATCCTGCAAAGTAAACAAGAAACATGAAACAGAAACTAGTTAATGTTAGTAAAATCATCTTGTTAAACACGGGCCAACTCTTGGAAAGGTCACCTGCTTGGTTCCAAATCCTAAATTTTAGGTCCCAACATGCCAGTCTAGGTTCCATGTTGGTTCCTTTTTGCCTCGAGGCCATTCTAGGAACCTGCGTGCCATTCTAGGAACCTGCGTGCCGTTCTGAGAGTCCACACAGATTCCTCTTCTTCATGTGTCAGGCCAGACATCTTATGAAGGTAAATGCTAAGGATTTTACCCCTCCTTCCCATGTTCCAGAGACGGTTCCACATGAGGGAGAGCTTATTAGGCTTCTCTTTAAGAACAAGTGTGTCGGTCTAGGCTCCACACAAGTTCCCACTTCCTCTCGTGCCAGGGGCGGCTCCACGGAGGGGTGAAACATATAGTTTCAGGTTCCTGTATGCCAGTCTCGGCTCCATAGAGGTTCCTTTAAGGTGCTTTTCATCAGGACTTTAGGTTCCTGTCAGCAGGGCTTTCAATCAGGTGCTCAAGGAACTTGAGGCTTTTATTCGTGCTCAGTCAGCTGAAGCTTTTCCTCAATGCGTGCTCGGGAAGCTACCCAAGGCTTAATTCAATGCTCAGGAAGCTACCTGAGACTTTATTTCGTGCCCAAGAAGCTACCTGGGGCTTTTTCGCGAGCCCAGGAAGCTACCTGGGGCTTTTTCTAATGCAATCAATCATAGTCTACGTATTCTGTCAATCGTATTCATACTTCGTACAATCTGTCAATGCTACAGGAATCTACTGGCCGAGGTAACCTACAAATACTGTCAATGCTACAGGAACCTATTAGTCAAGGTAACCTATTTTAAAAGTACTAAAACAAGCACTCAAAAAAGTTTCACATTGGCATATGAAATAGCTAATCAATCGTGCACAATACTGTTTAAGTAGGAATACTACCCCCCAGCTCTTTTGGGTAACTGTTGTTACGTAAAAGAACTATTAGGAAGCTACAATCAATCAATACTGCAATCAGAAATTTAATCGTAGAGCCATCATTGCTCAATATTAAACATTGTCTCGCAAACTGGGAGGTTCACATCAGGTACCCCCGAGTACATGCATAATCAAATACTGAAATCAACAATTCTGGTCAGCTACAACTAATAAGCTGCCTTTATTCTTGGGCTGAAAGAGCCTTACTTTTCCTAAGAAAGAAAAGAAAAATAATAAAAAAAAGATTACTGATAATACTTCTTGAGGTGCTCTACATTCCATGCTCTCGGAATGAGGTTCCCATCCATATCCATCAGATGGTAGGTTCCTTCCCAAATGGCAGACTTTATCTGGTAAGGGCCTTCCCAATTTGCTCCAAAAGCTCCATGTGCCAGAACCTTGGTATTAGGCATGACTTTCCTCAAAACTAGGTCCCCAACTTTAAAAGGCCTCGCTTTAACCTTTTTGTTGTAATACCTTCGAACTCTCTGCAGATAAGCTTCTAGCTTCACTTACGAATCTGCTCTCAACTCTTCGATCATATCTAGGTAAAGTCTATGATTGACCTCGTTGTTCTCGGGATCATAATGCTTTCTTCTCAAAGAACCTGTTCCAACTTCCACAGGAACCATTGCTTCACAACCATAAGTGAGAGTAAAAGGAGACTCACCAGTTGTAGTTCTAGGAGTGGTGTTATATGACCACAAGACTCCAGGAAGCTCCTCTGGCCAGCTTCCTTTCTTATCCTCAAGCCTCGTCTTCAAAGTATGCTTGATAATCTTGTTCACAGCTTCAGTTTGTCCATTGCTCTGCGGATAGTACACTGCTGAAAATGCTTTCTGAATTCCAAACTGCCCACACAATCCTCTAAGCTCTCTGCTATCGAACTGCTTCCCATTGTCAGAAATCAGCTTTTGGGGAATTCCAAACCTGCAAACAATGGCTCGAAACACAAACTCAGTCAATTTGGAAGCTGTTATTTTAGCAAGTGGCTCTGCTTCTGCCCACTTTGTAAGGAAATCAACTGCAACCACTGCATATTGCACTCCCCCTTTTCCTTTTGGGAGCTCTCCAATGAGGTCTATCCCCCAAATTGCAAAGGGCCAAGGGCTGACAATTTGCTTAATAGGCACCACAGGCCTACTATCAAAATTTGCAAACTTCTGACAATTGCTGCACGCTTGAGCAAACCTATGAGCGTCCGCTTTGAGGGTTGGCCAATAATATCCTTGACGAAGGACCTTCATAGCCAAAGAAACACCCCCCCCCCCCGAGTGATTTCCACATACTCCTTCATGAATTTCTTCAAGGATGTATTTACACTGTTCCCCAGCTACACACTTGAGCAAAGGCTGATTGAACCCTCGTTTGTATAGAATTCCATCATAAATCACATACTTAGATGCGTGATACTTCACCTTCATCTTGATTAGGAGGCACCTACCCCTTGGCCAAGTAATTATAGACTGGAGTTATCCAGGAATCCTCAGCCGGAAACTCGATGTTCATGACCTCCTCTTCGAAAAAACTAGGTTGCTCTTGAATCTGGAGTGGAATTACTCCCAATAGGGTCGACTCTCTTTGTGAACCCAGTTTAGCTAATGCATCTGCATTCGTATTCTTTCCTCGTGGTATCTGTTCTAACTTCACTTCTCTGAATTTTGCAATCAACTCCTGAGAGTACCTCAAGTATAAATCTGTTCGAGGACCTCTCGCCTGAAAACCACCATGAATCTGCCACACTACCAGCATCGAATCACTGAACACTCTGATATTCTCGATTTTCATCTCTAAAGCCAGCCTGAGACCTACAATCAATGCCTCATACTCTGCGTCATTTTTTGTAGCTCTAAAAGCAAAGTGAATCGAGCTGTGAAGCCTATGTCCCTCTGGAATAACCAGCTCTATGCCTGCACCTGCCCCACTGTTGTTAGCAGCTCCATCCACATACAGTGTCCACCAAGGTGCACAATTGTCATCTTCTATCTACTCTTTCTCCAATTTACTTTATTCCTCTTGGCCAGTAACCTCCGTATGGGGTGGAAACTCAATCAGAAAGTCTGCTAGGGCCTGAGCTTTAATTGCTATTTTTGGCTTGTACTCTATATCAAACTATCCCAATTCTACAGCCCACTTCAACATTCTTCCTGAAGTTTCTAGTCTATGCATCACTTGTTTGAGTGGATACGAGGTTCTCACTTCGATCTTGTGAGCCTGGAAATAAGGTCGCAACTTTCTGGAAGCTAGGATCAGAGCGTAAACCAGCTTCTCCATCCCCGTGTACCTCGTTTCTGCATCACGTAACCTCTTACTGACATGGTAGATTGGGCTCTGCTGCCCATCCTCTTCTCGAACTAATACAGCGCTAATAGAATACTCCGAAACAGCCAGGTACAGTATCAATGTCTCTCCGTCTACTGGCTTAGCTAATAGTGGAGGACTCCCCAGATGTTCTTTCAACTTTCTAAACGCTATCTCGCATTCCTCAGTCCATTCAAACTTACTTCCTTTCTTTATCGCCTTAAAGAATTCTTGGCATTTATCAGTAGACCTTGAGATAAATCTATTCAAAGCTGCGACTCTTCCAGTAAGGGACTGAACTTCCCTCACAGTCCTTGGTGACCTCATATCAATCAATGCTTAATCTTGGCTGGGTTCGCCTCTATTCCTCTATGATTCACCATGAACCCTAGGAACTTTCCAGATTCGACCCCGAACACACACTTCTGGGGATTCAGCTTCATTGTTGTGCTAGAAATATAAGCATTCGAATCGCAAGCGCACAATTCGTTTCGTTGTAAAAATGTGAGATTCGTTCCACATGGACTAATATTTTATTCGCAAACCTTAAATTTTAACTTAATCGAACTAAAACAAGTGGATTTTGGATTTTTATTTTACCTTAATTATAAAAAGGAAATTTAAATTAATTTAAAAATTAAAATCTAATTTATTCTAATTCTAAACTAATTAATAAAAAGTAAAATGAGCAACATTTCTCTAACAAATATTAAAAGTAGAAATAAAAAAAACTACAAAGTTGGATTTTTGAAAATTTTAAAAGTTGGATTTTTTCTAAATTTTAAACTACCTAAGTGAAGATGAAAAGAACAAAAATTCAATTACTCTAAATTATCCTAAAACTAATTTATTCTAAAAAATTCTAAATTAAAACTAGTTTTTATTCTAAAACATTTTTTTTTAAACTTGGATTAAAAATTATTTACAGAAAATTTAAAAAAGAAATTGACATGAAATATTTGAAAATTGAACTAGCCACAACAAAACTTAATTCGACAAAAACCTATCAGCCATTTACTCTAACTCACCAACTCGAGTCGACCATTCAAACCAAAAAATTAAGCTAATTCTCAGAAAATGCAGGAAAGCAGCACAAATAGATCACCATTATACACAATCATTTCGACTAAGCTATTCTCCAATTCTTAACTCGACAGCAAAATACACTAAAACGGACAACCCCATTCAAGCAACAGAAACAGTGAAATCAGTAGCCAATACTCAAAAACAAAAGAACAATGGAGAAATTAATTGGACGGACACAGCAAAGAACTCGACAACATCAAAAATAGAACAAAACAGCGCCTAGACTGCCTCGACTCAAACGAAAATAAAACAAAACTCAGCAGCGATTCAATAGAACTACAACTCTACTAACTCGACTAAACAGAACTAGTGCAAAAAAAAAAGAACTCGTGCAATGAACTCGTTAAACTAAACAGAAAACGAAATTAGAACATCGAGCAGCAACCAAACAACTAATACACAAGAAACTCGGAAATGCCTTGATAAAACTCAGTAACGGGAAAACTAGGACACTAACTCAGCCTACATAGCGTACAAAACCAAGAACGTGGCAAACGAAAATCGGAGATCAGCAAAACTCGCAGACTAACTCGCAGACTCATGGAAATTAAACAAATTCGGTGATTAAGCAAAGAAACTCGAACAAACAAACAATTATATGTCAGCAATTGGTACAAAGCAGGAAAACAAGAACTACAACGAAAATCAGCGATAACGAGAAAGACAGATAAAAAAACAGAAGTAAACAACACGAGAGGAGGGGTGTGTGGTTTGAGGCAAGAAAACAGGGGTGGGTGTTTGTATTGTAATCGAAGAAGAAGAATCAAGGAAAAGAAAACGAGATGGGTTCGAATAAGAAGAAGGAAATGGGGAAATGGTGGGTTTGTTTGATGAGAAAGAAGAACATAGGAATAAGGGGAGTTATGTATGTGTCGTGGTTTTTGTGTGAAAAGAGAGAGAGAGAGAGAGAGAGAGAGAGAGAGAGAGAGAGAGAGAGAGAGAGGCTGGGTTTTGGGAAAAGAAAAAAAAAAGACAAGGGAATTCTGTGAATTGAAAAGAGACGAAGAAGACAGTGTTGGGTTCGAAAAAAAAAGAAACAAAAGGAATTGGGTTGAAGAGGTACTGGGTTTGTTTGGAAATGAAGAAAATAGAGAAATTAACAAAGTTTCGAATTAAGCTAAAATTAGATGAAATAATTGCAAATTTAAAGACACGAATATTTTTGCTTTTTTTTTAAATGTAAATAAAGAAAATTTTAACTACAAAATTAAAATTATGCTAAAACGATGATTTGGAATTAAACGGCCCACAATAAAATTGAGATTTAAAGGGGCAAAATTACGAATTAAAACTAGGAACAAGAAAATGAAATTTCGTTACTTTCAACCCATAGTGGTTAGCTTTTCGCTACTTTGTCCACTACTTGGATTTACGAAAATAACGAAACAAGGCAACAATAACGAAAGAGCAAGACAAGAAGTAAAGAAAATGAAATTGCATTAAAATTAAAAAGAGTGTTTACAAGAATTTGAAACTAAAGAAAATACAAGAAATTAAAACTACCCTAAAATCTAAGTTACTAAATACAAGGGGGGTGAGGGGGTATTTATAGGATAGGAATTAGGGTTAAGGGGGTGTTGGGTAAATCTCCACCATACATTTGTGGTGTGTGGTGGTGAAATCCTAGCCATCTATTTGTTTCCTTCCCCCTTAAGCTTTGAAGAGTTGATCTTGGCCATACACTTCTCTAATGTGTTGGGATGATCTCCACCTTCCACTTGTCTTGAAATATTCCTTTTGCTCCAAGCTCCTAATTCTTTTCCTTCTTTCATTTTTGGTCCTTTTTCTTCCTCTCTTTCCCTTCCTTGCTCTTTATTTCTTTATTTTGTCATTTCTTTATTTATTTACGAATTTCCTGAAATGCAACAAAATAATTTATTAAAATACGAGTTCAAGCAATAAATAGGTAATAAAAATATGCAAAAATATGCACTTATCATTCATTCTGTACTTTCGCAAGATTCCAAACATTTCCTCCAGATGCTTCACGTGATCAGCAGCTTCCTTGGACTTGACCAGCATGTCATCCACATATACTTCCATGGTTTTACCAATTTGTTGTTTGAACATCATGTTTACTAACCGTTGATATGTAGCTCCAGCATTAATCAATCCAAATGGCATGCATACATAACAATAGAGACCTCTATCTGTAATGAAAGAAGTATGTTCCTGATCAGGTTCATACATAGGGATCTGATTGTAACCTGAATATGCATCCATGAACCTGAGTAGAGCATGTCCGGTTGTTGCATCCACTAGTTGATCAATCCGTGGCAATGGGAAGCTATCCTTTGGGCATGCTTTGTTGAGGTCTGTAAAGTCCACACAAGTTCTCCACTTCCCATTGGGTTTCTTAACTAAAACAGGATTCGCTAACCATACCGGGTAGAAAGATTCTTTGACCAAACCTGCATCCAACAACCTGTCCACTTCCTCTTTCAATGCCTGAGCTCTCTCTCCACTAACTGGCCTTCGCTTCTGTCTCACACCTTTCTTTCCTGGATCAATATTTAGTTTGTGACACATGACCTTTGGGACTATTCCCTCCATATCCGCATGGCACCAGGCGAAGACATCCAAGTTTCTGCTCAAGAAGGAGACAAGAGATTCCTTCAAAGTTGGTTCTAGGTGAGCCCCAATCTTCAACACCTTGGTATCATTTATTTTCACGTCCAAAGTCTCACCAGCCGGCCCAGCTTTAACCACTGTTTCTGGCATTCGAGGATCCAAATCTATATCCATGTCTGCTACCGGGTCTTCTCGAGGTTCCTCGACAGTAGATGGTTCGTACACTTCATGCATGACAATCCTCCTCTTAGATACTGGCTGACTGTCCTCACTGCTTCCATCAGCTTTATCTTTCGAGAATTTTCAATGCTCAATTCTTCCTCTACCATGCACATGTCACCATCATTGTCAATAGGGGGTGTGCTCTCTATCAACAAATAAGGGGTAACTGGTCCCCAAAAAACTGGAATCTCAGCATGAGGTTCCTCCTCTATGATCTCCTCAATTCTTATTGTTCTACAGGCTGCAGACACAAATCCCTCCAATAGCTGACTATCTGGATTCTTCCCTGGAAAGTCATCAGGAATCTCACTCATTGGTTCAGGTAACCTAGCAGCCCTGGTAGCATGTTGCAAGGCTTTGGTATAACATTCTCTGGACTTGTACTGGCATCCTCGGACTATACCAATACCAACTGGTGTTGGAAACTTCATATTTAGGTGATAGATTGAGGTTACCACCTTCATCTCCTTCAAAATTGGCCTTCCAAGGATAGCATTGTAGTTCATATTTTCCTCTATAACGATAAATTCTGCCAACTGCGTAATGCAACAAGGCTTGTCACCTAAAGTAACCGGCAATCGAATCTTACCTTTGATGGGGACCTGGTTATTGGTGAACCCATACAAAGTATCTTTTGTCGAGGTTAAATCTTTATCCAAAAAATGCATCTTCTTGAAAGCTGAATAGGATGGCAAGTTCACTGAGCTTCAATTATCCACTAACACTCTATGAACCTCATATGACCCAATTCCTACCTCGATAACCAAAGCATCAGTGTGGGGATGATGTACCCAGGAAGCATCCTCCTCAGTAAAGGTGATATCTGCATCTTCTCCCTCGAATAACTTGGGAGACCTCTGTGAAAGGTTGCAAACATTAGTCAAAGGACGTTCCTTAGCTTCACGAGTATACCGTTCCATGGCGTTCCTGCTGTTCCCTGCAATGTAGGGACCTCCAATAATAGTACGTATGCATCCAGCTTTAGGTGGTCCTTCCATCACGACAGGTTCTAGTGCTTTTTGCATTTTCTCCTTTATGTACTTCTTTCCTTCCTGAGCTACCCATTCAGATAGCTGCCCTTGGCAGATCAAAGTTTCAATTAAATCCCTTAGAAGACGGTAGTCTGCAGTGTTATGCCCATTGTTATCGTGGAAATCACAATATGGACGCACGTTCTTGTTCCCTGGAGGGCCAATTCTAATAGGCTTCCTAAACCATGGAGACTTCTCATTCACTGCATAAATATGGTCAATCGGAGCCACCAAAGGGGTGAAAGTTTCATAGACAGGTCTATCACGCTTATTGTTATTATAGGAAGCTGGTGGTGGGACCTAATTCATAGTTGGCTTAGTAGTATTCACAGCTTCAACTTCAGGCTTCACTTGAGATGTACGACTGACCACCTTTTTATTATCACGATTATTAGGACTTCTGGGCCGGGACCTCTTGTTTCCGGACCATCTATTCTGTCTTTCGAACTCTGGGTCCTTCTTCAAGTCCGCTAGAGATTCCTCCACGAGACGAAAAGGTTCTGCCTGTGCATAAAAGTCTGCCAACGTCTCAGGTTCCTTCCCCTGTAATGCTTTCCAGAAATTTGAACCTCCTTTAACTCCAGCGATCAAGAAATTCATTATGGTTTCCTCGGATGCCTTCCTAACCTTCGGAACCTCTGCATTAAATATCTTGAAATACTCTGTCAAGGTCTCATTGGGTCTCTGCTTGATGTTGGCTAGGGTGTTAGTAGCCGGTGCAAACGCAACAGATGCCCTGAATTGGGTGACAAAGGGTTTTCCCATATTCTCCCAAGAGCCAATAGAATTAGCAGGTAACCTCTTAAACCATTGATGAGCTCCACTCTGCAGAGTTGCAGCCAACAATCGACATCTGGTGGCTTTCTTCACTTGACAGACATCCATCTCATTGTCGAAACGACTTAAGTATTCAATTGGATCATTGGTCCCATCGAACTTTAATTCGTTTGAAGGTCTATAGGACTTAGGCAATGCCGACTTTCGAACCTTCTTGGTAAAAGGGGAAGCAGCAATGGGTCTTACAGTAAGATTCTTCTCGTCTTGGAGTTGAGCTAGTATCTTTTTAATATCTTCGATCGTTACCTCACCAGTAGCTTCTGCCTTTGTCTTCTTACTCGTTCCTTCATCCTCTTGTGACTCTGCGATACTAGAACCCTCAGTAGTTTCTCCAGACTCCGTTTCATCGTCCTCGATAATCTCGACATACGGCTCCTTATCCTTCTTCTTTTTTTGAGAGAAACCTCTTGTCCTGGTCTTCTTCTTCCCCTTGGACTCAATATGCACTTAAGGTTGCACCTTCTTTGCAGGAGTTTTATCGTTCTCAGGATTCTCCCGTTCTTCATCATCACCTCCACGTTTGGGTATCTCTCCTTCTTCGGCTTCTTCCTCAAGTTCAGATTCTTTCTCCTCGAAATCCAACTGCTTCGGGGTAACCTTGGGTTTCTTTCCCTTCTTTGCTTTCTTTTTCTTCTTCTTACTTGAGGCTTGCTCCAGAGTCGACAATCTTTCTCCTACAGTCTTGAGGTAGTCCATGATATCTGTCATGGTAACCTTTTTAGCTTGGTAAGTCTCTTCACCATCGTTAGGTGTTTTCTCCACATAACGAGTTGCTTCGCTGTCTGAGTTGCCTGCCATCTTTCCACTCTAAAGATGCTAACAGTGCCCTCCTTCTAGCACCAATGTTGATGAGTGGATTTCGTAACAACTTTTTAGAGGTCTACGGTGTGTTGTAAGGCTAACGATCTACTGTTCAATGGAGGTTTTGGGTTGTGTTTGTGGGGGTGAGCTGTGCTTAAGGGCGTCTCCAATAATCTTAGGTGCCTTTAGAGAGAATTAGAGAGCTTAATGCGTCGTGTCCTCAAGGTGCCTACGTACCCTTGTATATATAGGGATCAAGCTGACGTAGTTCTAATGCGATAACGATTCTGTTAGAATAGCTGTATTCGGTTACCTAGTTCATGTTGGACTCAGGTTCCTTTAAAGTCTTCCATGAACCAGTTGGCTAAGTAGAGTAGAACTCGAGTTCGTACCCTACTATAATTCTCTCGTAGGTTAGAGGTATTCTAGGATCATCTGCGCCCTAGAATTATACTCCAACCATAATTCGTTTGTCGGTTCCAGATAGCTTCTAGAACTTGTCTGTTGGTTATTCGTAGGAACCTGGTGCTCAGGAACCTATATTTCAGGAGCCTATCTCTCAGGAACCTCCTTATTTCGGTACCTGTCACCCAGGAACCCTTCTCTATATATCTGTACCTGCACAAATAACAAACATATTAAACTGGATAACTCTTCTGTCGTCTCCACGCGCTCGTGACTCCTTCTGTTGCTGTAGATATGCTAACTCGAACTCTTCAGCTAGGAGGAACCTGGTCCATCGGTGATCTGCTCAGCTTCCTGGCCTTCGGGAACCTCCTAATATTCATAATTGCTTGGTCTTTTCTATGTCTGATGCTCTTTTCTTCATATCTAACCCTCATGACTCGTGTTAGACCTCTCTTCTTGCTTGTTTGGATCGAACCTAATATCTTAATGGGCCTAAATTCAGCCCATGGTGATTTTGGGCACAACAAGTACCTCCCGATTCCTTGAAATCATGAAATGTGAAAGGACCCTATCTTGCTCTCTAACCAAGGGTCCAACACCTAATCTGTCTATTCGCAATTCCTTACTTCAATACCATATATCCTTAAAAAAAAAATTTGAAAAAAGGAAACTTCCCACGGGATCACCCATCATAGATTGCTCTAGCCCAAGCACGCTTAACCTCGGAGTTTCGATTCGCACTAACACACTCGGCCAGGAATGCCACATCTGTTAGTTCTATTAACCATTCATATATGAATGTGAAACGAATTCCACTCATACTTCAATATTTTTTTAAGTAATAATATTTTAAAATATTTATTTATAAATATTGCTTTAAAATTCGAAAAAACAACTGGGTTAAAAATAGGGGAAAACAGGGGAGGAGAGAGAATGGCTACTGCATTCTCGGCTGCCGCAATGAGGCGTTGCGGCTATCACCGTAACGCCTCATTGCGGCAGCCGAGAGTGCAGTAGCCATTCTCTCTCCTCCCCTGTTTTCCCCTGTTCTGGTCTGTTCGAATTTTTTTTTCACAATTTTTTTTGTCATATTTTTTATCATATCATATAGTTCATTTTTAATGAAAGTATGGATTCAATATTTTACTAAATAGTAATCAATTATTCAATTAATCTAATTTATTCATTTGTTTTAATTATTATTACTATTGCAAATGCATGGATTGCATATTAATACATTACATTGAAAATTAAGATTATAATTAATAAAAATAGTTTCAAATATTACATAATACAATTGAAACTAACGGCCAGGACAATTTCTTCTATCATGGTTTGCTCCTACCAACCCATATTTTCCGCACTTTCGTTGCTTGGTTGTTGAAGTTGACGTTTCAATACCACTTTTATGTCTTGTCACTTTCTTTCGTCCCTTAGTTTGTGACATTGGAGGATCGAATATCGGATCATGATCCCAATCATCTTGATGAAACGACTCGTTCATTTTTTCGGTCTTATCTTCTTGTGGAAAAGCATTTTCCACGTGACACTTCTCTCGCTCAATCACGTTCATCACGTAATTGAAACGTGGGACGGAACAACTACCAATAGCGCCTAACTTTGAAATGATTTGCACAATGCACTATATACCTTGATGCTTGTGATGCACCAAAATTACCAAGAACGGGAGGGGTATAAGGTAGAGGTCCAGCAATTTTGTTGCCATTTTTTGTCCACCTAGACTTGATGTAATCATTCGGTATACGTATTTTTTGTTTCTTGTCTAGGTAACGGATCATGTGTTTACAAATCATCCCGGAATGTTCAAATTGCCTACAAACACATTCAATCTTTCCATCAATATGGACCGTCAACTGATAGCTTCTTCTACGATCCTCCGGCACGGTAGACTTCTCAACCAAGTACATTTTAAATAAATAACATTCACCATTGGCTTTCTTCACGACATAAGATGTACTTTTTAGAAGTTCCCTTTGAAAACGCTTAAACATCTCTTTCGTGTAAATTTCGGATGCATGAATTTTCAAGGATGATTGCAATACTAGGCTCCTTTCCCTTTCTTCGCTCTCGTAGTCACCTTTAACCTCCCTAAGATATTGTGCCTCCAAAGCCTTTTGGGAATTCTCAATGAATTCTTTCAAACCGGTAGATGCTTGCACATATTCATCAAAAAATGCATTCATTGATTCGCTTCTAGAGGTAGTGGTCATACCGGCGGCAAAATGCGATTTTGTGTAAGCATCAATCCATTGATGTCTAATGCGATACATTTCATTTAACCAAACATGATCCTCAAGGTTGTACTTCTCGACCAATTCCTCCCATCTACCTTCAAATTCCGTGGGTGACAACGACTTGTACACACATGCATTAAAATCCGTTTTGAATTCCGGATATTTGGTGTACAAATTAGATAACTTCTCGGGAAATTTACTACTTATATGCCATGTACAATATAAGTGTTTTGTTTCGGGCATAACCGTGGCAATAGCATTTCCTAAAGCAATGTCTTGATCGGTAATTATTGTAGTGGGGGGTTTGTTGTCAACGGCTTCCAACCAAGTTTCTAAAACCCATTTATAAGATGTCTCGATCTCATCTCTCATGAGTGCAAATCCAAACAAAATATTTTGGTAATGGTGGTTCACCCCCGTAATAGGTATGAAAGGCATACAATACCTATTCGTTCGATAAGTTGAGTCGAACGTCACCACATCACCAAAATTCTTATAAGCGTTCATGCATCGAAGATCAACCCACACCAAACCTTTAACACGATTCTCGTTATCCACATCCACTCGATAGAAGAAATGACCAAACGCATTCTCTTGTTGTAACTTTCGTAACAAGACCAAGCCACACTCCGCATCACCGAAATCAAACACTCGGTGTCGAATATCCCGTATGACATTGCGTACATCTTGATTAGAAAACCATAAATTTTCAATGCCTCCACATGTCTCACCAAGATATTTCATCACTTTACTCGTCTCGATCCCCGATTTGTTAAACAACTCAATCAATGATCGGGTGATCGGATCGATGTTGCGCGATGTTTGGAAAAATTGTCTCTTATCTGGTGTTACCATGGCATGATTGTGTTTCAAATCAACCAAAGTTACCTTCCATTTGTTTACATTCACTAGATCACATACGTACATTCGAGCACGACAATTAGTTCGTGGATCTACATCCCTAATGCGTCGTTTTCCTTTATCACGATAATCCGATTCCAGTCTTACTCTTCCACCCTTCTTACAAATAAACATACGGGATAATGGATCATGACTCCGTTGATGTCTATGAGTATTCCTAATTATTATCTCGAATCCGACATTTCGACCATAATTTCTATAAAAACTTTCCGCCTCATCTAATGTATCGAAAATCATTCCAACACAAGGCACAACCTTATTAACATCCGCAAATGTAAACTCACAATTTTCGTTTCCAATATCCTCATCATCATCATTTTTTCCCACCCTAATATCCTCATCATCATCAATTTTTCTCATCCTAATATCCTCATCATCATCAGTTTTTCCCATCTTAATATCCTCATCTCCTTCATCATCATTTTTTCCCATCCCAAATTTCTCATCTTTTTCATCATCACCATCACTAATAATTATCTTGTTTTTAACCTTTCCACCATCATTTTTTCTCCACCAACATCATCAACATTCATTTTATCTTTATGAACATTGTAATTCACTCTACGTTTATGAACACTACTATAATAATTATCAATATCTACATCATCAACGAATAATTTACGAGAAACAAGATTTTTTTTAACGGGCGACGTAACATAATCATCACCATTACGTTCACTAGATGAACTAGAAGAGCTAAATAAAAATGAAGCCATTGAATAGAGCACTAACCTTAATTTTGGATGAATTTTTGAGCTCCAAACCTTAAAATTCGTAGGTGTTTTCTGCTGTTTGAAAAAAGGAAATTGAAGAAGACAAATTCTGTAACCTTAAAGGAAACAGATTTCACGTCTTCCGCATTGTTTCATTGCGGCATGAAGCCTTAAATGCGAACTGCCGCAATGAAACATTGTTGCAGGTGGTTCATTTATTACCAGCCACCAACTGTATTTAATGCCGAAATTTTTTTTGAGCCACAACTACACATTGCGGCAATAAAAGCTGCCGCAATGAGCCCATGCGGCAGGAAATTAAAATTTCTCTTTTTTTTTAAATCTTCAAATATGCATCCAAATAATAAACTATATTAATTTTAACTTTAAAGTATCTTTAATAATGTATTATGGATATTTTTTACATGTTATGTAGTTTAAATAATGATGGATTGACATGTACATCTCAATCTTAGATAACTATTGAAAAATAAATCAGTATGGTAACATTTTTTGTTATTTTTTCTATTTAAAATATTCAATATAAATTTTTTCTTAACGCTTTCATTCATTTTAACTTACATTACTGTTTTATGCTATTTTTTTCATTTTTAATAATATAATATTATATATTATCATTATTTCAAATTTTGACTTTACATAACATTTTTTTTTCCTAAATTTGTTTTAAAATTTAATTAATTAATAATTTAAATGTGTCATGGTTGGAAGTCATTCCCATGTTCATTAACTCGTCTATACACATTTTTATATGTTATTATCTATTAATTTACTATTTTTTATTAATTTTATAAATATATATCAAATTACAATAATGTAAAATAATATGTATGATAATGTTGCTTAAACTTGCAAGAGTACAAGTTGGTGGTGTGGCAAAATGTTTGTTTCATTTGGAAAAGGTCAAGAGTTCGAATCCAAACGAAAGGTTTTAATTTACTATTTTTTATTAATTTTATAAATAAATATTTATCAAATTAATAATTTTAAATAATATATAAGATAATTTTTTTTTAATTTCTAGCGTACAAGTTGGTGGAGTGGCAAAAGTTTTGTATAATTTATAAAAGGTCAAGAGTTCGAATCCAAACTTATGCTATGTTTTTTTATTTAAACAACTAATAAATACTGTCGCAATGAAGGGCTGCGGCAGTGATATTTTTACTAATGCCGCAATGAAGGGCTGCGACAGTGCTGCGGCAATGAAGAGTTGTGACAGTTATATATATATATATATATATATATATATATATATATATATATATATATATATATATATATATATATATATATACTAGCCTATAACCCGTGCAAAGCACGGACTACCATATATTGTTATTGTGAATTAATATATACATTATTTAATTTAATATAAAATTTTAGTTTATTTTAATAAAATTTATTATTAATTCTAAATTTACCTATGTTTTATACTTACTTTCATGATATAAATAAATATCATTAATTTAATGTTAATTTTAAATTTATTGTTAAAAATCTTAAGAATTTAATAGATATTTTTTTAAATTATTTAGTATAACTTAAAATCATAGAAGAAAGAATCGTAGGAAAAAGTGCGTGCGAACGATGATTCTAAACAAGATATAATTGAAAACGTTTATAATTCTATAAAACATTTGGTTTTTTATTTTTAATAAATTATATATAATTTAACTAAATTTAGAATTTTTAAAACGTTTTTTAATTTTTTTAAAATTACATTTTTTGTCTTATTCGTAAATTTTGTTATTTATTAAAAATAAATTAATATTTTTAATACAATTTTTTTAACTTGTTATTTTTAGGAAGGTGTTAACAATTTTTTTGAAAGATATTAGCCAACCAACTAACCATAATATATTATTATTGTGAATTAATATATTATTTATTTGATTTAATATAAAATTTTAAAAAAATTATTATTAATTTTAAATTTACATATGTTCTATACTTAATTTAATGACAAAAATAAATATCATTAATTTAATGTTATATTTAAATTTATTGTTAAATATCTTAAGAAATCAATAGATATTTTGAAAAATTATTTAGTATAACCTAAATCGTAGAGAAAAGAATCGTAGGAAGTGTGTGCGGACGATGATTATAATCGGGATATAACTAAAATCATTTATAATTCTATCAAACATGTGATTTTTTTATTTTTAATAAATATTATATATAATTTAACTGAATTTAGAATTTTTAACACATTTTTTAATTTTTAAAAATATAGTTTTGTTCCTTATTGGTAAACAGTGTTGTAAAAAGCGGGAATCGGACTTAATCGGTGGAGCACCGTCCAGGATTAATCGGGTAATCGGGGATTAATCGGAATGATTAATCGGATCATTAATCGGAACTAATTTAATATTATTTTTAAATATAATTATAATTAATATACGTAATTATTTTATTATTTGAGTATACATGAATAATTATCATATATTTATACAAATATATTTAAAATATATAGAATTATTAAAGTAAATATAAATTTTAAGATCTAATTTTTGAATTGGGGTCAATATGAGAGAAAAAATTGATAAAATTCATAATTTAACCGTTTAAAATATTAATTCGTATATGAGAATAATATTTTTCTTAAAATTTATTCATTTTTAAATTTTTTAAATTTTTCTACAAATTTTTCAATTTTTTACCAATAATTCCGATTTTTGACCGATTAATCCGATTTTTGACCGATTAATCCCGATTTTTCGAAAAAACGATTTTTTAGCCGATTTTTATAAAATCAGTTCGGTGACCTACCGAACAGCGATTAATCCCGATTAATCGCCGACTTTTAGAACAGAGTTGGTAAATAATATCTTAAGAATTCAATATATATTTTTAAAAATTATTTAGTATAACATAAAATCGTAGAAGAAAATAGTCGGAAGAAGTGTGTGCGGGCAATGATTCTAATCGGGATATAACTGAAAACGTTTATAATTCTATAAAACATATGGTTTTTCATTTTTAATAAATTATATATAATTTAATTGAATTTTTAACACATTTCATAATTTTTTAAAATAAATTTTTGTGCCTTATTGGTTTATTTTGTCGTTTACAATAATTAAATTAATATTTTTAATACAATTTTTTTACTCATTATTTTTATGAAGGTATTAATTTTTTTTCAAAGACGTTAAACAACCAATCAACTAACCAAATATACATTGTTTTGCTTTTAAAAGTATAGTACAGAATAATAACTAAATAATTTTATTTGTATATTTCAATTATTTCAGTACTTGGACTCAACTCAATGAGTAGATTTTATTAGATTACTTTAACAATTTTTATTTTACACTTATTTTATTTTTGAATTGGTTCTTTTAGAAAGTTGTTGAAATTTTCTTGAGAAGGTGTTAGTCAAGGAGTTACATTAACCAAATAAATCATGTTTGCTTGTAATAATGGCCAATATAACATAGTTTATTACGTAATTTTTTTTATTTATACTTTAAACTCCTTGTTAACATCTTAATGAATCTTTGTGAACAAATATAACTAAAAGAGTATGTAATTGAATATTAATTGGAGTGTAATTAAAACAGTTTGTTATTAAGTAAATTAAAATTTTATATGTATTTTAATTTATTTTTCCATTTTTGGAAGGTGTTAACAAACTTTTTGGAAGGTGGTAACCAACCGACCAACCAACCAATTATACCCTGTTTCGCTTATAATAGTATAGTATATATATATATATATATATATATATATATATATATATATATATATATATATATATATATATATCCTTGTAAATAATTACCCACTACATCCAATGTCATCCACTACATCCAATGTCATCCATGAGCAAAGACATGGATAATAACTACCAATACATGACTTAACTTCTACTAACTACTCATAATATAGAACTAATAACATTCACCACTATTACTAACAAAAAATATGTAAACTATTCTCGGACGTACTCATTTTAAGGATCTATCATTAAGTGTATACGGCAACTGAGTAGTGATACTCTGGACAGTGTATATTAAGTGTATACGGCAGCATACCCTCAAGACAGTGTCCATTTGGAGGGAATGGAAGGAAATGAAATATTGGTAACAAAATTTGAGGAAGAAAGAATATACAGGGAAATAGGAAACAAAAATGAGGGAGGAAAAATTTCTATAACGAAAATTGTAGGGGAAATAAGAAAAGGTGAATGGAAAATTCCTTCCAAAATTGGTGGATTGGACTTAAATCGTAAGAAATGGAATGAAGGAAGGAAGGAATAAATATAACAAACTTTTCTCCCCAGTCCTCCTATATGAGAGCATAAATCTCATTCTATTCTCTCCCAATTCCCTTGTATCCAAGTTCAAGGAACTAAACTCTATTTCTTTGCCCACTCAATAAGTGCAATGTGGCCTTGCTCAAAAATTACAAGTACAATTTGGTCCTCTAGACAATTACATCTATGCTAGCTGCATCACTCCTAATACTATGTTATTATCTAAAGAAATGATCCAAGAGTTTGAATGCCATAAGGTCAATGCATTCTCCTAACTTAACTGAATTGGAACTCAACAAGAAAATACCAGGTACCCAAAGTTGGTATCAACAGTTAAGAAGATACAAAATAAGCGCACTTTCTAATAGCTCCTCAGACAAAGATATAACTATATCAACATACTATAGCAGTCACAGTTAACAATCCTACAACCAATATATCAGCTGACAGGACTTGTGTTTACAATATCAGTAAACAGCTAGGTAGGGCATGGATAAATGCTTAAGAAGTGGCCGAAATTCGAACTGCCTCATGCTGTAGGAGACCATCCAAGTGACACGTATGGGTTTGCTATGTTCTTAAGAAGATTCTCAAAGACATAATAACATAAGTGTAATTTCAAAAAAAAATAAAAAAATACTTCTTAGTTTTAAGTTTTAACAAGATGCTATTTATAGTTTAAGAGCCTGAATTTGCAAGTCCATGAAATTTAAATTCATACAAGAACTAAACTTTTTATCATTCCACAATCACCAAGTTTATCACAAGGTACCAACTCAATCCAACAACCAATCTTCCATCTATCTGTGAACACTCATCCCCAAGTAATGCACACTGAACCATTATAAAAGTACTAGTACATTATTCATCTTCTATAAAACTATATATTCAGCGAAAATATATACAGAACGAGTGCTTGAATGAAACAAGTTGAACAATGCAAGACGGAGAATTTCAATAGAGAATAAAAGCAGAACATGTGTTATTACAAGTATTTAATTTCAGAGCAGACATTAAAAAAGCGAGAAAATATCAATAAGCTTGCAACACTGGTCTCTTACCAAGCCTTTTGATTTCCCTATCCATCTGACCAGTAAGCATCAACCCAAACATCTTGTAATCACACAAAAAAGACCAAACAGGATGACCAAATGTAGCAGGAACATTTCTTTCGACAAAGAAATGACTATACCAAGCCATACCATAACCCAACAAAGGAGCCAAGAACAAGAACCACCAATTAAACAACACAGAATATATCAAACACAAAAGACTAGCAAGTGTGCCTGCAAAATGCCATCTTCTTGTTGCTGCCTTAGAATGTTGGTTCATGTAAAAAGGCCAAAACTCATCCATGTTCCTGAAATTCATGATTTTGAAATATCAACCAAATCAGAACCTGATTCTTGGATTTTATCAAACACCTTGAAAACCCCACCAAAAAAAATGTTATCTTGGCTTGGTTGACTTTTACTAAACAAAAGTTATCAACTTTAGATCATATTTTCTTGATCATTAGGTTCGGGGGTAAGCTTGAAATGGTGAAATCAAAGCAAGAAAATTCAAGAAATTAGGTATTGGGAGTATCTATGGCTGATGAAAAAGTAGAAATAAATAAGAGTGTGTAGGATTTGTGATGGAAAGAGCAACACCCTATAGTCGTCCCTTTTCTTGTTTCATCCGCCCAACTTTTTTCTATTCTTGTCTAGTAAGTAGTAATATTGTCCGACTTTGACTTTTTTTTTTTTTTTTTTAATATGTTCCATTTGAAAAGGTTGTTTATGAATATGTCCTATTTTTAATTTTAATTATAAATATGTCCCATTTTACTAAAATGTCCTATTTTTTAACTTAATCATGATTAACTTACTAACTTTATATCATTAAAAGACATTTTTGTCCTCCAAATACCTCTAGAAGCTTATGTGCCGTAGGCTGAATCCCTATAGCTTGTAACGAGTGGCGGAATTAAAGCTCCACTACAGGTACAACTAGAAGCTTCTTATTGAATCAAATATTATTTTGGTGAGGCTCCTTTAATATTACAAGTACAAAATAATAGTTTCCGGTAAAATGGTAGTCATGCAATTTGCTTTGATCATAAGCAACTAAAGCATTAAATTTGGTGTGGTGCAGGTGTGCCATTTTTTTGGTGTCTATTGATTCGAATTCACATGCTTGTGTTAAGCATCTAAATGACTGGGAAGTTTGCAGTAGTGATGGTCATGAGGTCTGTACAGTGTACACACGTCTTTTTACCACCTGGGTGTCTTCTCTATCTCAATACTAGTTCTTTATATATTTTTACTTATGTTGTTTGTGTTAATATAATTATTATAGCCTGGGTTGTGCCCCTGCGGGGCCAGGAGGGGAGATGAGGATATTATAGTCTTAATAAGTATAAATATATATATATATATATATATATATATATATATATATATATATATATATATATATATATATATATGGACGCCTTCTACAGCCAAAGTTGGATATAATCTAATATCCAACCAACCCATCTATAACCGTCCACTAAAGATACGGGCGGTTGGGATTTAAAAGTATACGCTATATTATATAGCGTAGTACGCTATATAATATAGCGTAAGCCTTTTTACCTTTTTATCCCTAAATCTGTCACGTGCCCTGCACGTGTCGGTTTAAACTTACGCTATATTATATAGCGTAGTACGCTATATTATATAGCGTACACGGTTTTTTTTTATCGAAACCAGGTTTATTTCACACAGAATATCATATAGCGTATTGTGGTTCATATACATAATTTTACAAAACATTTAGCAAATCATCCACAGACCACCGGACATCGCAAATCCACCGGAATCGGAAGTAAATCATCATCAATTTCATCATTTCTGCATATAAAGTGAGTAACTTCGTGTCTATTTCTTGTATGTAGATGTCATCTAATTATTAAGATGTGTGTAGATTTGTGTACATGTATGTATGTATGTATGTATATATCACCAAAATCATCTAATTGTAGATTTGTGTACATGTATGCATGTATGTATATAATTTTTGAATAGGGTCGAATTAAGGTTCGAATTTGTGGATAATTTTCGAATTAGGGTTCGAATTTGTTGATAATT
Organism: Saposhnikovia divaricata; assembly: GCA_036435485.1. Taxonomy (NCBI): domain Eukaryota; kingdom Viridiplantae; phylum Streptophyta; class Magnoliopsida; order Apiales; family Apiaceae; genus Saposhnikovia; species Saposhnikovia divaricata. The sequence goes on from CM071600.1 coordinate 138,291,782, forward strand.
TTTCGAATTAGGGTTCAAATTTGTGTATAATTTCGAATTAGGGTTCGAATTTGTGGATAATTTTCGAATTAGGGTTCGAATTTGTGGATAATTTTCGATTAGGGTTCGAATTTGTGGATAATTTTCTAATTATTAGGATTAAAATTTATTGGATTAAAGTTTGAATTGTGGATTAAGTTTGAATTGTGGATTAAGTTTGAATTGTGGATGCATTAAAGTTTTTTATATGTATTTGATTTTAGATGGAAGATTTTTGCGGTCCGGTTGATCCTTCTCTCCTTACCGACCAAGAAAACCATATAAGTAGTAGAATATGGGTTGGTGATCATCGAGATAAACTTACAATCCGTCAAAGTACCTCGTTTCTTAATCAATGGGAATTAGAGCCTTATCAAATTCATCTTTTACAACATTGGGGTTTCGGAATGTTTACCAACCCAAGAGCCGTTATGCAAAATGATGTGGCTTTAATTACGTCATTAGTGGAGCGTTGGAGGTCGGAAACCAACACATTCCACTTTACTTTCGGGGAGATGACGGTGACACTTGAAGATGTGTACATGTTGACGGGGCTTCCGGTTGTTGGAGAGGCGGTAACTTTGAGTGACGCAATTAACGTAAAAAATCTTTGGTTACAGGTTTGGCCGGATCCGACACTCTCATTTGAGGAAAGGGACAATGCTTTGGAGAGAGGTGGTGTGAAATTAAATTTTTTGAGGGAGAGATATCGCAAATGCCCGAACAAGGAGGATCGGGAGCTTCTAGAAATATATACACGGGGTTATGTGTTTTATTTGTGTGGGGCGATATTGTTCCCCACAAAATCAAACAATGTTGCTCATCCAAGATTAATTCCCTTGTTGCTTGATACTTCTAGAATTTTTGGGTATGCTTGGGGTGCAGGAGCACTTGCCTATCTATATAGGAATTTATTTGAGGCAAGTCAAAAGGATTGCAAGTCTATTTCGGGATGCTTGACAATATTGATGCTTTGGGCACGTGAGAGGTTGCGCCCGGGACAACCTAAGCTAGCATCTCAAACCGAGTATATATGGCCTAGGGCTTTGGCATGGGCGGTTGCTCCCGTTGGCCCAGGAAAATCTAAGTACTTCAATGTCCATCACAATATTGATGCATATCGCGGGATGTTCGATAACTTTGATGCACAATGGGTTAAGTGGAGGCCATATGCTCGCTTCTATCGGCCTTTTGATCTTCAATTTCAGTGGGCCCTTATAGCCGGTTTAGCTCATGTGCCCCTTGTGTTTTTTGAAGATGTTGAACATCAACTTCCGGAAAGGGTGGGAAGACAGTTTGGTTTTCCATTAAGCATTCCACCGCCGCCACCGGATGATATGTCAACGTTGAGGGCGAGATCTGAACATTCTTTTGTATATCAACATTATCTCAATTTTGCACGATATGTAGTTGTTTGGAATGAATTTGTGAATAATGGTATTGGTATTTTGGGACCACCTTTGAATGCCATATCTCTAGAGGAGTATATGGATTGGTACTATAATTTTCCACAACTTCCACCTCTTTTTCAATCAATCCCATGACATATTTAAATCTTGGAATCGAAAAACTTCCACGAGCCGCTAAATCTTGAAAGGCTTTGCACAAAGTTGTATATCGGGCGGGTTGTGATTGAAGAATATTGCCAATGATAGGACGTTTATACGATATAGACCCGGAAATTTTATTTGCTCCAATTGTCCATCTCAAGTTAATTAAGTAGTTAGGGATCTCCGTCCATTGCATCATATTCAAGTATCGAATAACATGACGACAAATCATTCCCGAACTTTCAAATTTCCGACAAATACAATTTATCATATCATTGGTCACGGTTATTTGATACACTTTTCTATTTTCCTCCGCCACCGTGGTCTTATATGTTTCGTACACCTTAAATAGCATCGTACTCATGGAATCTCTCTCATTCACAACATAGGCTCCACTTTGTTTAAGTTCGTGTTGAAAACGTCTAAACATTTCCTTTGTATAAAAAGATGCCACATGATTCTCCAATGAGGAGGATGTTATTCTTGACCTTTCCTTTTCCTTTGTTTCATAGTCCGCTTCTTTCTCACGAAGATATTGTTTCTCCAATGCTTTTTGTGAATTCTCTATAAACTCTTTCAAACCGGTTCTAGCATTTACATACTCGTCAAAAAATGCATTCATTGACTCACTTCTCGAGGTAGTGGTTATCCCGGTAGTGAAATGAAGTTTAGTGTACACACGAACCCACTTATGTCGAACGGAATACATTTCTTGCAACCAACCATGATCAACCAAGTTATATTTTTCAACCAAATCATTCCACCTATCTTCAAATTGTTCAACCGTCATTGACTTGTACAAACATAAGTTGAAATCTTCTTTGAAATGTGGTTCATATGCGTACAAACCGGATAACTTCTCCCCGAATTTGGTACTTATATGCCAAGTACAATAAAGATGGTTCGTGTTTGGTAAAACTTCGGCAATTGCATTTCCAAGTGCAATATCTTGATCGGTGATGATGGAGATTGGAGGGTTGTTTCCTATAGCTTCCAACCAATTCTTCAAAACCCATATATAAGAACTTTCTTTCTCATCCCTTATTAGTGCAAAACCAAACAATATGGATTGGTAGTGGTGGTTCACCCCCGTAATAGGTACAAATGGCATACTATACCTATTTGTGCGGTATGTGGAGTCAAATACTACCACGTCTCCAAAATTTTTATATGCATTTAATGATCTTGGATCAACCCACAACATGGAACGCACCCGATTATCCTCATCAACATCTACTCGATAGAAAAAATCCCCAAAACTATTACATTTTAATTCTTGGAGTAATGTCAAACCTTCTTTGGCATCACTCGAATCAAATACATGATGTCTAATATCACGCAAAACATTCCTAATGTCTTGACTAGTAAATCCAATATTCTCTAAGCTTCCCGTAAGCTCACCCATTACATTCAAAGATTGTTGAGGCCCAATACCCGACTTACTCAAAATTATAATCAATTCTCGCATGATGGGTGTTATGTTTCTTGGCCTTTGCATGAAATGTACCTTAATAGGTGAAACCATCTCATGATTGTGTACCAAATGAACCAATGTTACCTCCCACTTATTTGATTTCTCTCTATGAACAACATACATTCGCGCCTTACATTTCGTTCTACCAAGAGAATCTCTTTTTCTCTTTTTTTTGGGAACTTCATCTTCATCATCCAAAGATTTTGAGGCTAATCTCCCACCCTTTCGACATATATACAAACGCGAACAAATCTTGTTGTTTTTTGAACGTTTATGTGTAGTTCTAATTATGACTTCAAAACCAATACGCCTACCATAATCTCTATAAAACCTCTCCGCTTCATCTAAACTATCGAATAATTGACCAACACATGGGCAAACATCATTCAAATCATCCAAAGAAACACCATTCTCAACATCTTCAACATCATCACCATCATCAACATCATCATAGACAACATCACCATCATCATTCTTAACATCTTCATTATTATCATCATCAAGATCTATTATTTTAGGTGTGTGTGGACGTTCGTTAACATCTTCATTTTCTACCTCAATCTCAATCTTACTAGGTGTCTTATTAGGAGATTTTAATTTCGAAAAAATGAAAGAAGCCATGGGTTAAATAGAGAGCTAACCTTGAATTCCAAGCTCAATCTTCAAAAATCTTAATTTGGGAATGGTACTCCAAGCTCAATCTTCAAAATCTTCAAATTTGGGTAAGATTTGACAAATAAACTAAGATTGGTAAAGTAGAAATAGGTATAGATTGGTGTAGATTAAGTTTGTAATGGTGTAAAATATATCTCCAAATGATTTAAGATTGGGTATAAACTCAAGAACACTCTTGAAATGATATTTCAAAACATGAAGGGCTGTTTGAGCTGAAATTGGTGTTGTTCTCGGCTAAGATATATAATAGAGCGGAACAGAATAAGGGTAAAATGGGAATATTTGTTACGCTATATTATATAGCGTATACGCTCTATAATAGAGCGTAGTACGCTATATAATATAGCGTAACTACTGTTCATCCTGCCCGTTGACTGGACGTTTTAATGGTATAAGATGGGTTGGTTGGATATATTAAAATATCCAACTGTGGCTGTTGACCAGTTTCCATATATATATATATATATATATATATATATATATATATATATATATATATATATATATATATATATATATATATATATATATATATAATTATATGTATATAACTTGTATATGAGTTAAATATTAACTATAGGACATATATATAATATTGATTTAAAATAGGACATATTCATAAAGACACTACTAATTTGGGACATATGGTATAAATACTCTTTTTTTTTTTACCTTATTTTCCTGATGGAATAGAGATCACAAAACTAATTATAAATTGTCTCACAGCTATTTTTAACTTACTTTTTTGGGTGCGAATGTGCGATAACTATTTACTAATTTATTATTAATTTTGATATTTTTTTAAAAAAAGATTCATCCTTTTTTTGTAATTTTTAAGTTTTAATGTGTTTTTATTTGTATTATGACATATTTAGTTTATCAGATATTTCCTCCAATTTTAAAATATAAATTATTTTTAGAAAAAAATCTCAAATAATAATGGATGGTGTTTTCTTGCAAGATTAACATTGCCAAGATTTAACCAATTACCATCAATAGTTTGGTTTATAAATTTTGGAGAATTTGTCTTTAATAAATATTACTTTTTTTACAAATTAGCCTTTTTAGAGTATTATCTTTTTTACAAAATTAGGAGTTTTATGAAATTTGATTAGGCCTATAATTTTTTGGAGACTTATCTTTTATTAGTACTAGCTTAAAATCCGTGCGATGCACCGATTTCTTCTAATACGATTTTGTTTTAAATTTGAATTGAATTTTTTAAAACATGAATTTTGTAGGTTTAAATTTTGAAATAGTTTTTTGATAATAATTATAGAGTAAATTAGAAAGTGGTGGCTGTATTTTACACCAATTATATAGATACTAGATTTATACCTGTGTGATGCACGGGTAATTTTATTAATATTTTGTAGTATATTTTTTATTATAATATTTTTCTTGTAAAATTATTTTTATAGCATTTTTGGATAATTTATTTTTACTTTTAATAATAATAATACATAAGTTACAGTATATGGTTTGTAGTATACATATGGTTGTAATATATATTTGTTTTTTTCTTGTAAATGGTTTTTTATAATTTATATTTCAAATTTAGACTAACATATTTGTTAGTATTTCATAATAATATTTATTTTTTTTATTTTATTAGATTACGTATGATATAATTCATATTGATACTATATTCGTGTAACAATTTATTGTTTTTTTTTATCTTTTTGATTATGTAATTTAATGGTTATCTTAAATTTTTAGATCTTTTGTTATAGAGTTTTTAATTTTTAACGATATTTTTTTAACTTTTTTGGAAATATGCGTGGTATTAAACTTTTTTATTTTGCTTGTATATTGATTTTTTTTTTCATGTTAATTTTACATTTTTGCTTGTTTATTATGTGTTTTTGTTTGGAGTAATCTTAGGGGTTTTCTTGTTGTATTATATTTAGATATTAATATAAATTAATTTTATGGGGTTTGGATTGTTTTTTAATTTACAATATGTTCATTTATTAATTTGTGTTCATTTTTTTTAATTTAAATTTTTTCTTTGCAAAGTAAGAATTTGCTTATTTGTTTTTTGTAGTTATTTTTTTTAAAGAAAGTTTGTATTATATTTTATATTTTTGTGTTGGTTTTTATTTGTTTTAAGTGCATTATATTAAAGTTAACTGTTGATTTTAGTTTTTTAAATTTAGATATTTTTTTTGAATTAGCGTGTATTTTGTAAATTATATTTTGTTGAATTTTGGTGTTATTTCCAATTATGACATGTTTTTTTATTACTTTTTTAATATTTTATTTTGCCATATATTTTCTTTAAAAAAAATTGTTTTGTAATTAAATGTAAATTCTTGTTTTTTGAAAAATTATGTTTTGAATTGATATTCTGTTGGTATACTTTGTTTACTTATTTATTATATATAAATAATGAATTTGTGACTTATCTATTTCCTATAACCTGAATTTACTATATTACCCATGACGACCAGATGACCACAAGAACTTCCTTACGCCAATTATATATAGGATATAATTGTTTGTGATATATTTACTCATAATTATATAGATATTGTTCGTGATATATTTCGAAAAGGAGAGGTTTTAGTTAAAAAAATATAGAAAATATAATATATTTTAGTTTAAAAAGGTAATCGGTTAATTATTATAAACCGCCAGTGATATAATTGGAAATAGAGAGGTTTTAGTTAGAGAACATAGAAAAGGTAACCTGTTTTAGCTGAAAAAGAAAATTGATTAATTAATATTAATTATAATATAAATAATTTATTTAATTAATTGGAATTGATCACAGTGTTTTTAGAAAAGAGAAATTTTAGTTAGATAAAATATATTGTATTTTACCTAAAAAATAAAATGATTGGTTATTAAAAAAATATAAAAAGTAATATGCTTAATCTGAAAAAAGAAATTGATTAGTTAATCTAGAATTTAATATGCTATAGTTTGTATATATGTACTCGAGGGATGATAAGATTAGTGGAAATTTAGAAATCAATGCAACTCGCACAGTACCTTATTTTGGTAAAAGATTGCGTTTTGCTTTTGTTTCTTCTTTTATATCATCTTTACAATATACTATATAGTAATAAAGTAAAACAATTAAATAAAGTATACCAAAAAATAGGTACCATAACTTTTAATGTTTTATCTTTTATAATATATTAAGTACAGATAAATTAGTTTCTTTCACTAATTAGAATGGTCATATTTTTGGAAAGAAGATATTTTAGTTAAAAAAAGGTAGAAAAGGTAAGAGCTGAAAATGGTAATTGGTTAGTTATTATTTAGGAGAAAATGAGATATTTTAGATAGAAAATATAAAAAATATATTATGTTTTAGCTGGAAAAGGTAATAAGTTATGTTATGCCCAAATCTTGGCATAAGCCCTAAGCAGGCCTAATGGGCTTGAATAGAGGTCCACAACTCATAATGGGCCTAGAGATGAAGATTGGGTCACTAAAACCCACCACCAGGAGTCAATCCAATATACTATCAACATAATATGGAAGACAGCGAGCCCTAGTTATGGGTCGAGTTCGCCAGCAAAGTCCCTAGTATGGGATCGCACCTGCCTCATCTCTCTACAAGGTCCACCGTGGCCTAGAGGTCCAGCGAGGTCTAGAATACTGTCTCTGCAAGGTCCAGCGAGGCCTAGAATACTCTTATGCAGGCTAGAGGTCCAGCGAGGCCTAGAGGTCCAGTGAGGCCTAGAACACTCTTATTAAGGCTCATAGCTAAGCCCAGCGAGGTCGCATGAATATGATTATCTCCATAGCATGGGATCACCTCGCATGACTAAGCCCAGTGAGGTCGCATGCGAGGCCACGTAGTTTTTCCATTAGCCTCGCCAGTAAGGCCATACGATCCGAGCATCATGCTAACCATAGGTAACCTTTATTGGGCCATGGGTCATGAGCAGGATTAATGGATAGATTATATCAGCCCAAGGACGTCTAGTGGATTTGGGCCAAGTCGAGCCCACGGAAACCCTAGCCCGTTTGGGTAGCTTCTTCTCCAAGAGAAATACGTATGGCTTGATCCCTATAAATAGGGTACTTAGGCATCTTGTTATGGATGATTGACAGCTCACCCCTGAAAACACCATACAAGATCAGCCACAAACAATCGCCAATCTGCTTCTGTGTTCTTCGTGTTCTTAGCAAAATATCTTTATTTTGCTCCGTGATTCCAGCAACCTCCATAAACATTGTTATACCAATTTCTCCCTATAACAAATTAGTTATTAGTAATTGTAATATTATTAGTTTATTTCATTAATTAGAACGACCATATTTTGGAAAGAAAAAACTGAAAAGAAGAGATTTTAGTTACAAAAGATAATAACTGAAAAAGGTAATTGGTTAGTTATTATTTAGGAAAAGTGTTGGGAAGAGCCGCGTGTAACATTTTGAGAAAAGATTGAGTTTTGTTTTTTTATTATTAAATAAAAGATTTAAGGGTAATAGAATAAAATAATTAAATAAGGTAAGTACCATACTGTATCAAAAAACACGTATGAATTTTTTAATGTTCAGTCCAAAAAACAAGTACCAAAACTATTAATGTTTCGTAATTATAATATTACTGGATTATGACCCGTGCCATGCACGGGTTTCTTTTAACATGTTATAAATTTTATTTAATATTAAAATTACATTTTAATATAATTAATATTTTCAAAAAGTTTTTTAATTTTAAATTAATATAATTTAATATACTCAAGTTATGAATCATACTCATGTTTCTTTATCTACGTATACGTGTTGTGGAATAAAAACTAGGTTACGAATTTGTATTTAATGCTAGGGTTCGGGAGCTTCGTGCTTTAATGGCTGTTTCCGTGTTCGAGACTGATCGGTCCTCACAGAGTGCCTACGTATCTCGTGTTGAGAATCAAGCCAGGATGTAGTTCTGAGAATGAGGGGTCAGACCCTTTATATAGGCTGAGAAGCCTTAGAATTATGGTAGGATTCGGATACTTGGTGGGCAAGCCACCGCCTTGAGGAAGGTTCTAGACTCCTTCCTTGTAAGAGTCTGTTTCCTTATCGAATTGAGTGCCTTGGAGGCTAAGTCTGGTAGGAGTAGTATCCTTATCTGTTTCTTATTGCTGAGCTGTTTATATCCCTTGATATTAATTATGAAATTAATATTGAAAATATGGGTTTGGACCCCACTAATGGCCCCCACGTTTGGACCATGCTGGGTCTAATTAATGCAACATTAAATGTGTCTTTAGGGCTTACTTTTAGCCCATATCATTTGCCCCCCAACTTCCAGGAAAACTGATCAGGTTTTCCTTGAAGTTATAACGGCCTTATTCGAGACTCGGGTCAGGGTACATCTTTATACACTAGTGTTTCTTGAGTATTGTCTTGATGTAAAGCGTGGAGCGACCGACGCGTTTACAACAATGTTAAGCAAATGCTACTTGGCACTAATTAGCCTTAACAACGTTTAAACGGTGTTAAACGACATAAAACGGCACTAAACGGCGCTGATCGTCACTAATCGATGCTAATCGACACTAATCGATGCTAATCGGTGCTAATCGACACTAATCGGTGCTAATCGGAACTAAACTGTGCTAATCGACAATAATCGGTGCTAATCGACACTAATCGATGCTAAATTGATTGGCCGAAAGGAGACCCGGGACAGTTGCAGCCACCCCCTGGTCAGCTGGTCGGCTGCCAGGAGGTCCTGGTCGGCTGCCACGTGCTCCTGGTCGGCTGCCAGGAGGTCCTGGTCGGTAGCCAGGAGGTCCTGGTCGGCTGACAGGAGCTCCTGGTCGGCCTGACCCATTCCATGGCACCTGGTCGGCTGCCAGGAGGTCCTGGTCGGTTGTCAGGTGCTCCTGGTCGGCTAACAGGTGCTCCTGGTCGGCTGATTGGCTGACAGGGGCTCCGTGTTGACTGAAAATGGCAATGATTGATGCTTAAACGACGTTTAATATGTGTTAAACGACGTTAAATGGCATAATACGGCACTACATGGTGCTAATCGACGCTAAACGGCGCTAAGTTTCATGAATGTTCGAAGGTCGACTTTCGCTTTGGAAAGTAAAAACCTTCACCAGAACCATCAACCGAGCCAACCAACTGACGGGAGGTGCCAAGAGGTCGGCCAGACCCCTTCAATGGCTCCTGGTCGGCTGACAGGTGCACCTTGACGGATGACAGGTGCACCTTGACGGCTGACAGGTGCACCTTGACGGATGACAGGTGCACCTTGACGGCTGACATCTTGACAGGGGCTCCATGTTGACCAAAACGGCACTAAACGGTGCTTAAACGATGTTTAACCTATGCTAAACGACGTTAAATGACGCAAGACGGCACTAAACGGTGCTAATCAGCCCTAGACGTCATTTAATTTATGACGTTAAATGATATAAGATGGCACTAAATGGTGCTAATCAACGCTACATGTCGCTAAATTTAAGAATCAGAACCATCAATCGGCCCAACCAACTGACTGGAAGTGCCGGGAGGTTGGCCAGACCCCTTCAATGGCACCTAGTCGGCTGATAGGAGGTCCTGGTCGCCTGCCAGGTGCTCCTGGTCAGCTGGGACCTTCCAAGGTTGTAAAAAACTTCGTGAGCTTCGCGTGGACTGTAAGATCGTCCAAATCTGATACCCGGAGCTCAAGATATGGCATAAACAGCGTTGAGAGGTCCGGTGTTGGCTTGCCATGTGCTCCTGGTCGGCTGAGGCTGCCAAGAGGTCGGACAGACCCCACCTCGGGCATCTGGTCGGCTGACAGGAGGTCCTGGTCTTATGACAGGTGCTCTTGGTCGGCTGAGGCTGCCAAGAGGCCAGACCCCTCCTCGGGCAGCTGGTCATCTGACAGGAGGTCCTGGTCTTATGCCAGGTGCTCCTGGTCGGCTGAGGCTGCCAAGAGGTCGGCCAGACCCCTCCTCGGGCAGCTGGTTGGCTGCCAGGAGGTCCTGGTCTTTCCTCGGGCGCCTTGTCGTGCCTCTCGGAGCTTTTTTGCAATATCTGAATCCTCGTTCTTGAATCATGACCTTGATCGTTGGCTGTAGAATACCACCTTTCGTCGGCTGGAGCCTCCCTCAGAGCTCGGTCGGTCGTTGCTCGGTCCTTGAACCTCAATGTTAGTATATGAATGTCAATATTTGGACATCAACGTCAGTATTAAATGTCAATATTTGGACCTCAATGTCTGTTTTCAGACAGACATCCTTCAATTCAAATTGGCTTTCATAGCTTTCATGACCTTCTAGGCCTTAACTTACTTGTTGACTCCTTGGTTTTAAACCTTGAATCCGTTCATGGTTGTCGGTTGTAACCAACCCTTCATTCTCGTTCTAAGATGTGGAACTTGTGATGAAGCTTTAGTTCTTGCCCCCATGCTACATATGGTGGAGGTCTTGCTTCTCGGTTGATCGTTCAAGAAGTTCCCTTGCCACTCAGCACTTGACTTCAAGTCTGGTGTGCCTTAGCTGGTTGTCAACCCTTTATCTTGATTCTAGGTTTCCAACCTTCTTCTTATGCTCACAGGACCTTGCTTTGGTTTGAATTCGATTGACGGCTCTTGATTCAAGTCCTTAACTCAAACGACAAACTTTATTGGAGGCAGACAGCCTTTTTGGACATCAAGGCTAAAATTTTGTGTCGGGATTTGAGATTCAAGATTTTAAGTATGGAATGACAAAGGACCTCTTATCTTAACACTCTCACTGACAGTTTCTGTGCCTTCAAGGCATTATCAGGGAGCCAACTAGTCCCAAGATGACCTTTAAGAGGGTCTATCCTTCAGCTTACATCAATTGGTGCTACCAATTTTGCATTGATAGTGGGGTCTTCAGGACCTGGAAGTAAAAACTCTCGGCATAATTCTCTATCTCAGAAGGTGCAAACTTAGATTGGGCATCAGCCTTAACGTTCTCTTCTCTCGGAATGTGCTCCTCGTAGCACTCATCAAAATGAGTCATCACGGCCTTCACGACTCTTAAGTACTTTGCCATAGTTTTTTCCTTGGCTTTAAATTCACCATTCATTTGCGAGACTACTAGTCTTGAATCCCCACATACTTTGAGATTCTTGACTCTCATAATTCTGGCCAAGCCCAATCCGGCTATCAAGGCTTCATAATCAGCTTCGTTGTTGATTGTTGGGAAATCCAACTTCAAGGCATACTCAGCTGTGAACCCATCGGGGCTTTGCAAGACTAAACCTGCACCACTAGATTTTGTTTTTGATGCTCCATCAAAATAAAGCAAATAGAGCACCCAATATTCCTTCTGATTAGGTACAAGCTCTTCATCTTTATTCTCTCTCGCAGGGGTGGTTACTATCTCCTGCCCCCCGACTTCTTGGTTGCTAATAGTGCATTCAACCACGAAGTCAGCTAATGCCTGAGCCTTGATGGCTGTTCGAGGCTTATACGTGATGTCAAATTCTCCAAGTTCTATTGCCCACTTGATTAGCCTTCCACTGGCCTTCGGGCTGTGCAAAATATTTCCAACTGTTAGTCCATCAGGACTTCAATTTTGTGTGATTGAAAGTATGGTCGCAGCTTCCTGGAAGCTGTTACCAATGCCAAAGCAAATTTCTCGATGGGAGAGTAATTCAACTCAGCTCCATGCAACACCTTGCTCACGTAGTAAATAGGTTTTATCGAACCTTATTCTCTTCTCGAATGAGGAAAGCACTCAATGCTTGTTCAGATACCGCCAGGTATAGATAAAGAGTCTCCCCAAGACTAGGTTTGGCCAACAACGGGGCTTCAGTCTTGTATTTCTTCAGCTGTTCAAAGGCCTCTTGGCTTTCGGGAGTCCACTCAAAAATTTTCACCTTCTTCAGTGCTTGAAAGAAAGGCAAGCATTTGTCACCAGACTTGGAGATAAATCTTCCCAGGGCTGCAACTCGGCGCGTCAACTTTTGTACATCCCGTATAGAACGGGGTGGCTCCATGTGCAAGATCGCTTTGATCTTATAAAGGTTGGCCTCTATGCCTCTTTTTGAAACCATCAGACCCAAAAATTTTCCTGATGCAATGCCAAAAGCACACTTGGCCGGATTTAACATCATCTTGTGGTGCCTCAGCACTGCAAATGCCTCTCTGAGGTGCTCAATGTGGTCGACCGTGAATAGGCTCCTGACTAACATGTCATCAACATAGACCTCCATGATTTTTACAATTAGATGAGCAAATATCTTATTCACCAGTCGTTGGTATGTAGCTCCCGCATTCTTTAGACCAAAAGCCATAACAAGATAACAGAAAACACCAAAGTCAGTTATGAAAGATACCTTTGGGATGTCATCCTTGTGCATCTTAATCTGATTATAGCCACTGAATCCATCCATGAAGCTCAGCATCTCATGTCCAGCTGTGACATCTATCAACTTATCAATCCTTGGTAGAGGAAAACAATCCTTTGGGCATGCATCATTTAAATCAGTGAAGTCTATACACATCCTCCACTTTCCATTTGCTTTCTTGACCATCACAGGGTTAGCCAACCATTCGGGGAACTGAATCTCCTCAATAAAACCAGCTTCTAAGAGCTTGTCAACCTCTTGCTTGATGGCATCTTGCCTTTCAGGAGCAAAATTTCTCTTCTTCTGCTTTATTGTCTTTCGCTCAGGATCGGCATTCAACCTGTGAGTTATAAGTAGGGGATCAATCCCTGGCATATCGGCTGCTGTTTAAGCAAACACATCACTATTCTCTTGCATAAATGCTATCAACTTGCCCTTCAAGGGTTCCTTCAGAGAAGCTCTTATGTAAGTAACTTTCTCAGGATCGCTTGGCCGTCATGGCTTCAATGTTTGTCTTTTATCCCAGGTCCTTCAAGGACTTAAACTCTTATTTGGTTGTGTTATAACCTAACTCTCGATCCTTCAGGGTTTTACTTATGCGTTTGTTTCCATTCGTGTATTCTTTTATTTTCGGTACTTGGTCATCTTTGACTTACACACATCAAGTGTTTGGCACATAAATAGAATCACACAATCAATGAATGGAAATCAAACTTGCATTAATAACTTGAAATGGGTTCAACCCTTACATAGAGTACTATTGTCCTACTCGGAGCAACATGCTCTGCAATGGTTTCAATGAACCTCATTTCTACTACTATTAGATAAATATGAAGCTAAGTCCTACTAGGATAACTTGAGCCCATCGGGGCTTTGCAAGACTAGGCCTGCACCACTTGATTTTTTTGATGCTCCATCAAAATAGAGCGCCCACCATTCCTTCTGGTCTCCTCATTCTTATTCTGAAGTTCACTTCCTGCTTGGGGTACTACCTCCTGCCCCCGACTTCTTGGTTACCAATGGTACATTCAACCATGAAGTTAGTTAACGCCTTAGCCTCAATGGTTGTCCGAGGCTTCTGTGTGATGTCCTCTACTGGCCTTTCTTGGTGTTCTTTACCACTGCGGACATCCATGTCTTCAATCGGAAGGACCTGCCCCCCGACTCCATCAGGCCTTAACGAGGCTACATAACAGCTTCGTGCCATCTTTTGATCACCTTTATGTTCTCCAACACCATTCTTAGTTGGGAACTTGATCTTCATGTGATAGGTAGAGGCTACAGCCTTAAAAGCGTGGAGTCCAGTCCTTCCGAAGATGGCATTGTAAGTAGAAGATGCTTTGATAACCAAAAAGTTCAGCATCTGAGTGGCATCTATCGGCTTCGGTCCGATGGTGGCGGGCAACTGAATAGTTCCCTCAACTTTAGATTTTACTCCATTAAACCCGTATATAGGCGTGTTGGAGGGGGTCAGTTGAGAGTCGTTATACCCCATCTTCATAAATGCATCATGAAACAAGATATCCACGGAATCGCCATTATCTATCAAGACTCGCTTCACCTCTAAGTTTCCAATCACAAGAGTTATGACCAGCGGGTCATCGTGGGGGAACTTCACCCCTTCAAGGTCTGAATCATCAAATCCAATTATTACCTCGGTTCTTGCGCGCTTTGGTGCCTCTCCAACAATATGCATCACCTCTCGGGCATAAGGTTTCCGAGATTTCCTAGTTGTCCCGGCCGTAGTTGGGCCTCCTAAGATCATGTTGATTACTGGCCCACGGGGCTGTGGGTTGCGATCTTGATCGTCATCCCTTCTATTATAATCTCTTCTTTGATCACCACGATCTTCACCCTTAGTGAAGTGGCTCAGTTTTTCTCTACGGATCAAAAACTCGATCTCATCTTTGAGTTGCTTGCAGTCATCAGTGTCATGCCCTACATCCTTGTGGAATCTACAATACTGATTCTTGTTTCTCTTTGCGGGATCACCCCTAAGTGGCTTCGGCCATCGGAAATCCTTATCCTTCTCAATGTCAAACAAGATTCGACTCCTAGGAGTATTCAACCTTACATACTCAGTGAACCTTGATCCTTGGCTCTTCTTAGGGGCAGAGTCGGAGTCCTCTCTAGTTCGGGGATACTTGTCCCTAGCATCATACTCCTGGTCATCATACTCCTGGTCTTGCTTTCGTTTCTTGGATTGTCGTTGCCTCCACCTACGGTGGCCTCTTTCTTTATGCTATCCTTATCTTTAATATACTTATCAGTCCTTCGTTGGAGCTCAGCCATATTCTCAGGGGGATGCTTCCCTAATGACCTTTTAAATAAGAGGTCAGTGGTTCCGTGCTCCAGGGCTACCATGGCCACCTTATTTTCCAAGTCAGTAATATTTAGTGTCTCCTTAGTGAATCGCTTGAGGTAATCCCTCAGATTTTCGTTCTTTACTTGTACCACATACATAGGAGATACGGAGCTTTTCTCATGAACTTTTCCGCTAATAAATTGGCTGACAAAAGCGGTACTTAACTCCTTAAAAGAGCCAATCGAATTTGCAGGCAACCGGCTATACCATCTTTGAGCCATGCCCGCCAGGGTTTGAGGGAATGCCCTACACTTGAGAGCATCACTAGCAGGCTGCAACAGCAGTGTGTTCGAGAATGTTCTCACATGGTTTGCAAGATCACCCGTTCCATCATAAGCCTTTATAGTAGGCATCTTAAACTTCCTAGAGATTTGAGCAATCATCACCTCCTCGGTGAATGGTGGTGTAGGATCATCAGGATCTCCTAGCTGCATCAACTCTTTGGGGTCGCCCTTGGGGGCCTCTGTCCTTGTAGTTCCACCTCTTGGGGCCTCAGCCCTTCTCTGCCTCCTAGAAGGCCTTTCCAAATCAATAAAGGGAATCTCTCCTCCTGACCTCGGAGGGGGTCAATTTTGATTCTGTCTTTGCTGCTCCCTTTCTATATCGTCCTTCAGCTTCCGGATCTCGGCTTCATAAGCCTTGATTCTATCAGCGGCTGTCATAGGGGGTCCATCATGGATTCGTCGAGTATGCCTTATAGGCTCCTTGCTTGGATGTCGCCTCCTCGGGGCTTGATCACGACCGTCTTCCTCAGATGAAGAATAATCAGTATAAGGACCAGATCAATCATAATATCCTTGATCAGGGCCCAAGCCTCTAATGTAAGGAGGGTGATACAGCTCATGTATCTGTAGGGCATGGCCGCTTGGCCCAATACCTCGAGTATTCGGGGGGTAGTTAGGCAAACCATATGTCAAATTCGTACTTCTAGTGAGATCCGTAGTAGAGATCCGCACCCCCGGAGGTAGTGGATGATTGATAAGGGGAGAGACCACCATCTGAAGAGGGTTGGTCTCCTGGGTTGGATGGACAACCATGGGTAAAGTTCTTTCAACATGGGGAATCGTCCCTGGAGGTTGAGAAACTTGAGGTTGGGTGATCGCCCCTGTTGATGGGGTACATACCCTTGTTCAGGCGGAGCAGAGGTGACGGTGGTCGCCTCGGTTGTGACTGGTGTCCTTCGTGTTTGCACCATGGTTGATGTTGTCGTCCCACAGACGGCGCCAAATGTTGTGGAATAAAAACTAGGTTACGAATTTGTATTTAATGCTAGGGTTCGGGAACTTCGTGCTTTAATGGTTGTTTCCGTGTTCGAGACTGATCGGTCCCTCACAGAGTGCCTACGTATCTCGTGTTGAGAATCAAGCCAGGACGTAGTTCTGAGAATGAGGGGTCAGGCCCTTTATATAGGCTGAGAAGCCTTAGAATTATGGTAGGATTCGGATACTTGGTGGGCAAGCCACCGCCTTGAGGAAGGTTCTAGACTCCTTCCTTGTAGGAGTCTGTTTCCTTATCGAATTGGGTGCCTTGGAGGCTAAGTCTGGTAGGAGTAGTATCCTTATCTGTTTCTTATTGCTGAGCTGTTTATATCCCTTGATATTAATTATGAAATTAATATTGAAAATATGGGTTTGGGCCCCACTAATGGCCCCCACGTTTGGATCATGCTGGGTCTAATTAATGCAACATTAAATGTATCTTTAGGGCTTACTTTTAGCCCATATCAATATGGATTTTTAAAATATTTTATTAATGATTGAAAGATATTGTTTGATATTTTTAGGCGTATATTATGATTGTAAGATTAATTTTTTTTTGATATGTTATAAATTTTATTTAATTTTACAATTATGTTTTTCTATAATCACTTTTTTTTTAAATTAATTTTAAATTAATATAATTTGATATATTCATGTTTTCTTATTATAAACATCGTATACGAATTTTTAATATATTTTATTAATGATTAGAAGATATTCTATGATATTTTTTGGCATATATTATGATTGCAAGATTAGCTTTAAATTAAAAGGTAACGTGTTTTAATTTAAAAAGAAATATTAATTTTGGAAGATATGATACAATTGATGTTTTAGATGTTTATAAAAGGTAATATATTCAATTAAAAGTAAACATGAAAAAGGCAATCTACTAATTACCATTAATTATATTATGTTATTATTTATTAATAATTATGATAACCAAACCGAAAACCAAACCGACAACTTAATGTTTCAGCTTTAATATAATAGTATAGATAGATATACTATAGATTAGAAATTATAAAATTATTATTTTATTTTATTAAATAGAATCGTCCGTGATATAAGTGGAAAAAGAGAGGTCTTGGTCAGAGAAAATTAAGAAGGCAACATGTTTTAGGTGAAAAAGATAATTGATTAATTTATAGTAAATATAATTTAATTATGTTATTTTACTAAATAAAATTGCTCGTAGTATTTTTAGAAAAGGAGAAATTAATATTGCCCGTGATATTTTTAGAAAAAGAGATTTTAGTTAGAAAATATAGAAAAGAAAATATGTTTTAACGGAAAAAGGTAATCGGTTAATTATTAGTATTATAATATAATAATTTTTTTATTAAATAGAAACGCCCATGATAAAATTGGAAAAAGAGAGATCTTAGTTAGAGAAAATAAAAAAGGTAATGTGAAAATTTAAAAGGCAACATATTTTAGGTGAAAAAGGTAATTGATTAGTTTATCGTAATTATAATTTTATTATGTTATTTACTAAATAAAATTGCTTTTAATGTTTTTAGAAAAGGAGAAACTAATGTTGCCCGTGTTATTTCTAGAAAAAAAGGATTTTAGTTAGAAAATATAGAAAAAATGATACATTTTAGGTGAAAAAGGAAATCAGTTAATTATTAGTATTTTATTTTATTAAATAAAATCTCCCGTGATATAATTGGTAAAAGAGATGTTTTAGTTAGAGAAAATAGAAAAAGTAACGTATTTTGGCTGAAAAAGATGGAGTAATTGATTAGTGAATAGTAATTTTAGTTAGATAAAATATAAAAGATAATGTATATACGTGAAAAAGGAAATTGATTAGTTATTTAAAAATAGAAAAAACATGTTTTACCTGAAAAAGTAAATTTATTAGTTATTAGTAATTATAAATAATTAAGTTAGAATAATTAAGTAAAAAAAACATGTAGCGCTAAGTAAGGATAAATAAGTAAAATTAATAGGTACCGTACCGACCAACCAAACTTTTAACGTTTCGGCTTTTATATAATAGTATAGATTACCTTTTCTACAAATTAGGAGGTAAAAAGAGAAAATTTTAATTTTTAAAAATTTAAATAGAGATATCCTAGAAAAATAAATAAATAAATAAAATCCAGATGACAAAGACAGACCTTGGCACACGATTTTAGACTAGATAAGAGCATCTTCAAGGAGATCGAGTAGCTAAAATGATTAGCTAAAATAATATAAAGTAATGATTATGTAAAATTTATTGAATCTGTAAGGGTTATGCTCCAACGGTATTAGCTATAATGATTAGCTATAACTAGATTTATACCCGTGCGATGTACGGGTAACTTTATTAAAATTTTGTAGTATAATTTTGATTATAATTTTTTTTTCTTTGTAAAATAAATTTTATAACATTTTGAATTGTTTATTTTTACTTTTAATGATTGTAATGCATATATGTTATATGATTTGTAATATACATATGGTTTGTAGTATAAATTTATTTTTTTTGTAAATGATTTTTCTATAATTTATATTTTAAAGTTTAGGCTAACATATATTTTAGTATATCATAATTATTTTTTATTTTTTTTATTTTATTAGATCACAAATTATATGCTTAAAACATATGGGTACTATATTCGTGTAATAATCTATTCTTTTTTTATATTTTTGATTATGTAATCTAATAATTATTTAAAAAATTTAGATATTTTGTTATAGTGTTTTATAGTTTTTAAAGACATTTTTTAAACTTGTTTGGTAATATGTGTGGTATAAAAGTTTTTATTTGTTTGAATATTGATTATATTTACATGTTAATTTTATATTTTTGACATGTGTGGTATTTATTATGTGTTTTTGTTTAGAGTAATCTTACGGGTTTTTTGTATTAAATTTAGATACTAATATAAATTTATTTTGGGGCTGTTTGGATTGCTTTCTAATTTAAAATATGTTCATTTATTGATTTGTGTTCACTTTTTTTAATTTCAAATTTTTCTTTGCAAAGTAAGAATTTGTTTATATGTTGATTTATGCTCATATTTTTTAATTTAAATTTCAGCAACATATTTGTTGTCAAACCTAAAAATAGAATATTTAATGATTTTTATGAAAATAATTTTTTTAAAGCACTTTTATTTAGTAAACAATTGTTTTTGTAAATTATATTTTAAGGTTTAGCCTAACATATATTTTAATATTTTATATTTTTTGCGGTGTTTTCAATTTTATTAGAATATATATAATATATTTAGACACGTGGAAAATTATTGGTTTAACTTGTTGTGAACACAAATACATTTGTACTTTTTTAATGAAATTTTGTACTATCTTATTTTTGTATTGTTTTAAATTTGTTTTAAATGCATTATATTAAGGTTTATTGTTGATTTTAATTTTCTAAAATTAGAATTTTTTTTTGAATTGGCATTTGTTTTGTGGAATATATTTTGCTGAATATTGGTGTCATTTCCTTTTTATTATTTTGTTTTACCATATATTTTATTAAAGACTTTTTTTTTGTAAATAATTGTAAATTCTTTTTTTTTAAAAAGTTATTTTTTGAATTAAAATTCTGGTCCATAATATTTCATAGCATAATTTTAGCTTTTAAATCAATATTCGGGTCCATAATATTTCATATCATAATTTTAGCTTTTAATTCAATATTCTGGCCCAACTCTTTCTCTGACCCAACTCTTTCTCTGGCCCAATTCTAATTTCTAATAAAATTACCTTTTAATCCCTGACGACCAGACGACCACTTAAACCTCCTTACGCCAATTATATATAGGATATAATATAATTTAAAAACAGTATATATTGTATAATGGATGGGTAGAAATTGATTTAAATGGTATGTATTAATGTGTAGGCCTAGTTTAAATTATATCCTTATATATAATAAGCGTAAGAGGGATCTTATCCATAATTTTGGTTTGGTCGCTGTACCGCTAAATTAATCTCAACCGTCGAATATAATATTTTTAAAAATAGACGATCAAGATTATATCATATTAAAAAGAATATTATAATCTAAAAAGGATATAATTAAAAAGATTGTATTAGAACTGAATTTTAAAATGAAATTATAATCTGAAAAGGATATAAAAGATTGTATTAGAACTGAATTTTATTTATTTATTAATATTAAAAAAAGTTCATATTTACTATTTAGGCTCTATCTCGAGATATAGAAATCAGATATGGATGATTTTAAAGTCCACGCTAAACTTATAAAATTATCTTTAATTTAGTGATGATTTAACCATTATTATCCAAATGAAAACACTAATAATTTCAAGAGAAAATATAATTACGAATTTTACATTAATCCTATTTACTGTAGAATACCTACATTAATAATCCTATTCAATATAGAAAACCATATTATATATGATTTAAATCATTGACAATCACTTTTTCATATTTCAATATATATACACTTTTTAGTTTACATGTTAAAATATTAAATATTTTTATATGCTAGATCCTACGTTTTTTATTTATTTATTTTAAGATCTAACAGTTCTTATTTATTTTATCGTACTGAGGACCAGACTACCAACTACCAAATTTTTGGACAAAATCCCTCCTACACTTATTATTAAAACTGTATTTGGTTGTTAGTACAACTATCTTCAAATAGTAAGAAGGTTATTTTGATAATCAAAACAAAATATAACTATATAAGTAGATTTTCTAAATAGAATAGAATTTTCAATATAAAAAATCGTCAATTTCATCTCTCTTTTGTTTCTTGGTATTTTTAATTGGAGAAAATTGTTAAATCATCACTAAATTAAAGATTATTTTGTTAATTTCACGTAGGCTGTAAAATCATCCAAATCAAGTTTTAAGAATTTAAAATAAAACACATAATAAATGGAACGTGTAAAATCTTATATATATATATATATATATATATATATATATATAGGGAATTTACCAAAAATACTTGATTTTATACTTTGTTTTGCATAAATACAATCTTTTGAAATATATTGCATAAATACTGGGTTACTACTTTTCTATTGCAAAAATACGTGCTCTTCATTTTTACTTTTTGTTCCGTCACATCTCCGATCCCTGACTCCACCTCCACCTCCCCAAACTACTTTTCTATTGCAAAAATACGTGCTCTTCATTTTTACTTCTTGCTTCGTCACATCTCCGATCCCTGACTCCACCTCCACCTCCCCAAACTACTGGGACATCCTCCTCCCCAAACCACCATCTTTCCCTGTTTCCTCCTTCCATCAATTCACACATCTGGTTGACTCCTTCCTCTCCCTCTTTGTCGTATCCACACCATCGTCGACTACTATCTTGGTTGAGATCGGGGTCGCAGGCCTATCGATTTGGGGGAATCGCCGTCATCCTCACCAGCATGTATTGTATGGGGATTGGATTAGATGAACTGCTAGTTGATTTTTAAATTGCATATGGTTGTCTTGTTTTTGTGAAATTAGTTGTAATTGTTGATGTTTGGGGGTTGATTGTTGATGTTTGGGGTTATGAAATTGGTTGTAATTTGTGGTGGATACGGTGGTGGTGATGGTGGTTGTGGAGGTGAATCGTAAAGGTGGTGGTGGTGACGGTGGCTATGGAGATGGGCGTCGTCCAGTTGATTTTAGTTGGATGAAGATGGGGTGAAGGAGGTGAACGGAGGAGAAGCATAGCAGCGGAGGTGGTGGTGTTTGAGTCGGCGAAAGTTATTGCAATACAATTTATTATCTTTTTTGGTGTTTTTTGGTGTTGGGGAAGATTGTTTTTTTGTGTTTTTTGGTTGATTTTGGTTGCTTGTGTAGGTTGGGTTGAATAGCAACCTTGTTTGCAACCTTTTTTGTAAAGTTGTATATGGTTGCAAAAAGTTACATATGGTTGTAGATGGTTGCAAGTAGTTGAATCGTATTTTTATTAAATTTTCAAAACAATTGCATCTGGTTGAATGTAGTTGAATCCCGTATTTTTGCAATTTTTTTCAAAAAATTGTATTTTTGCAAATAGAACTTTTAAAATGATAGTATTTTCCCAAAATTTTACTTTTTCTTATATATTTATGAAAAAAGCCTATATGAGTAGGGATCTAGAGAAAACCCTTTAAAAAGAGAACTAAGAAAACTAAATTAAAATATAGCACATTGGTATGCAAACTGATTGTTGGGAGATGTAGAAAAATGTGGTGAAATTAGATTTTAAAAAAATATCACCGATTGACGGGAAAAATCAAATTTAAAACGGAGGGAATTAGGTGGGATTGTGTGTGTGAGGGTGTATTTGATTAATGTGTGGGTGCCCCTGGCGGGGCCGTTGATTATAATACATCCAATGGTTAGGATTAGTACCTTAGTTTTCTTCAAATAATGAGTTCTCTTTTGAACCACACCCTATATATATATATATATATATCAATCTCATAACAACAATTTGATATGCAAACTAATAACAAATAAATAATTAAAAAATAATTAAAAAATAATATACATGGATGATTTAGCTAATGACTACAACTTAACAAATATAGAAGATCAGATGGAGGATATCTATAATTATTGCTAACAGCTTTAATGGTTGGAGGGCTATATTTTTTTAACTAATATGTATATCAAAACTTTTTAGCTAACAGATGGTAATGGTTTGTCAAAAAAACAAAAAAAAAACAGATGGTAATGGTTGGAGATGCTCTAAGCGAACATATATCACAAACTCAGGAACAAAGATGGTTAGATGAGATCAAACAATGAAAAGAACTATACAGATTACATATCAACCTTCAGGCCTTCCTTTCTATTCTTTGAAAGGAGTTTCTGATGGGTTGGATTTTTGAAACAAAGAAATAAATAGTGAGACTTAAAAGAAGACCCGCTCCCCGGTAGCATAGAGGTTCCAAAAGATGGTGGTTACAAAATACAGACAGGCTGTTACGGTGAGGAATGCCTGGAAAGACCCCAGCCATTGAACAAAGTAACCTGTTCCGATTGTGCTGACTATCGCTGCAAACGTCCCAACAGAATTTGAAATTCCTGTATGTCGAAGTTTATTAGATTGTTACTACATTTATACATCAAATGGGAAACAGAAGGTTAAGTAACACAAGAATTCAATATAATAAAAAACATACCATGGAGAAATCCCGCATATTGGGGTGCAATATCCTAATCAGACAAACAAAACATCAATCGCTATATGTGGTAAACATGAAATATCCAACTATACCAAGTACTGTAATCACAACACACATGATCAGTACCTGCATATTTAGTAGAAAGCCAGCTTGGCTAAAAGAGCTCAAGCTTAGAGCTGCTGTGATGAAAATGGATGCCATGGTTGGTGTCTTGGCAAAGTTCAAACAAAGTAATGCCAATCCAGGACCAACAAAACCAATGGACTGCCAGTTCACAACATACCAGATTCAGTGGTGGTGCTAACATCAAGGTAAAAGTATTTTAGCTTCGTAACCAATAATGTAGCTGCTGTCTAGACGTTGAAAAACAAATATAAACCTGCATGATTTTCCGGGTGAACGTTATGGATTGCCCCGATTTAACTAAGGAATCTGACATTGCACCAGCTATATAGCCTGAAACTGCCATTGTTCCCCATGGGACTGCACTGAACCATGCTGCTTGTTTCAAGTTCACATTGAAAACCTAATGACCAAATAGAACACAAGCTTTGGTATTTAACATCAGCATCCATTGTCTCTAATCCTAAATGAAGTTTGCTTGGTTCAAACTTCTTAGATACTGAACAGCTCAGAAAGCAAATTTAGGTATTTAAACAAGAGTAAAAAATCCTGAGAAACAAATGAGGTGTTCCACAAGTAAATCGAATCACCCATATTGAAAAGGAAGGAGCCGTAAGGGTTGTATAAGGAGCTTCATATCACGTCTTATTCTCAGGAAGACACGAGGGTCTCATTGTTATATAAAAACCTTCATATCGTGCATTGAGGATCTGGAGATTATTTTTTCAGTTGTAAACATATGCCACAATTAATTTGTTTTCAATTGTGAACTTGTGTCTATATGCATTGTCTGAAGAGTTGCATTCTGAAGCAACACTCTCACAAATTGAAAAAATAGAGATCCATTTTAAATATCATGGAGCCTTGGATTCATTTTGAACCATACTTTATTTGAATGACCAATATAGAGTTTTTTGTTTGTTTCACATCTAAACTAATATAGTGACTCTTGGCAGCTTATTGTATATAATAGCACGACCTATTGATGCAACTTTTTCCGAGGACCAAGCACTAGTCATCAGGGGTTAAAACACCTAAAAAGAATGGAAGACTAGAAATTTCGTAATAGCAAAGTGAAAAATGGAATGTTGCTTTCTCGATAAGATGCCTTGATGTATGGAAGAACTTGTCACTTACAGTTTTGAAATAGACAGGCATCCACGAAAGAAGAACAAAGTATCCCTGCATGGATTATAGTTAAACTTATTCATGCAACACAAGATAAAAGACGATGATTAGCATTTAGCAGCATAAATAATTTCACCTCCTCAAAAAAGTGCAAAAACAAACCTACCCAGTTGTTGGTAACATTTGCAAATATGATGGCCCATGTAGGCATTTTGGATAAAAGAAGGCGTATAGGAGGAAGTTTTTCCTTGTAAGGTGGAGAAGAAGATTTTCCAGCTTGGATCAACCTCAAATCTGCCTTGCTGATAGAAGAGCTTTCTTGTGGTTCATTTGTGATATGATAGGCCCATAGACTTAGCCAGAGCAATCCTAAAGACGAGAAAAGAACGAAAGGGCCCGATAACCCGATTGATGACATTATTACAGGTGTTAGTACTAAACCCACAACATTTCCAAGATGAAAGCCAGCCATAGACAAGCCAACAGCAGTTGCTCGTTCGTGAGTAGGAAACCACCTAAAAAAATAGGTTAGTAGGAGGATTACCACTGGTATAACATTCATCTATGCAGTGATTCTACATTGGCGAGTTTGAACTTCTAATTACTACAAGCTATGTCAGTAGAAGATATTCATATACAGATGATAAGCATATTTTGGATACAGAAGCAAGAAAGATATTTTTATTGGTTAAATGTTTTTCCCTTTCGAGTTGATGCAATGTTTGCTTACTGAACTAAGGGCAAGGGTTCAAGTTTTTGACACTCTGCATCTAGTAATCTATTTGGAGGTAAGGATACTTTACATGCGTGTGGGTTCTGTGTGGCTGTTAAGAATTTCTTCACATAAGGTCTAGTGCAAGATTGTGAGATTTTGTGAGAACAATAGTTACAACAATACAAGGGCTAGTTTTTGGTCAGGTTAAGGAAAATGGCAAAATAGCTGTTGAAATTGGATAGAGAAAATGCCAGTGAACAGTTGGGCATGTGTAAGATTTGGGAGCAACTTTAACAAAAAAAAAAGATTTTGGGAGCAAAATGAAAATTTATTAATAATATTGATTTGCAGACATTTAGAAAAAAAAATTCTTAGCAGCCACCTAAGTATTGGTCGTTTGTAAAGTGTCGAAACTTTGATTATAAGAAAAAAAGCGGTAAGTGTTACTTGTCTACAAAATGAGGGATGCAGCTTTAAGAATTCGAAATTATTATAGAGGAAACAATGAGACTACCTTGAGAGAAGGGTGTTCATGGAAGGCAGAGCTACTCCTTCAGCAAGCCCAAAGAAAGCACGAACAGCCAACAGGCTAGCTGTGGAGTGATTTGCAGCCCACGGTGTAAGTAGAGTGGCTAAAGACCACAGCGCTACACCCCAAGCAATCGCCCTCTTCCCTCCATATTTATCTACCAAAGCCCCTCCGATAACTGAGGAAAATATGTATCCCCAGAGAAAAGATGACTGAAGAAATTGAAAGATGAAACATGGTAAAATTAGGACTTCACAAGATCAAAATGTGACCAGAAACCAAGTCTACTGAATCCACATGTAGAAAATTAAAATGCCATAATTTTTCAAATGGTAAAGGATTACAAAATGTTCGTCTCATTTTACTCGGAAAAAAAAATAAATAAATCATCTCACTTGTAAAAAAAAAATGAAATTGTCTCACTTGTATGATTGTATCTGTCACATATTACATGCCATACTTAATTTAATTCACCTATTCTAATAGCTTAATATATTTGTAATATAGTATCCTTCAAAGTCTTCATTGCTTCAGAACTACACTGAAAAGTGAAAAGGGAAGAGGTTTTCATCAGTCATATGGTTAACTATAATGACCGTGGAAGAGCTTGTGAAGAGGACTGGCACCCAACATCCTGATAACGAGAACTTTAAGGAGAATCTAAAGCTACCAAGTACCAACCACCTGAGTTAACAGGTTATGGTCCTGAATCCTGATAATACTTTTCTTTTACAGCAAAAAAAGAAATTAAAAAATTAATCCCACATTCACAAAGGTATAATCCCGTGGAATTCATTCTGTCAGTGTTGTAAATTATTGCCTTGAAACCAAAATGAAGAATCCCCAACAATACAAAATAAGCAGACTATTGTCTATGACAAGCATCAAGTTCATAAAAGAAGGGGAACCACTCTCCTTCAGAAATATAAAATCATAACAAGATCAACATTTATGAATTATGACTATATATACAATTGAATATCGTTTGGCGACAAACAAATTACAAAATATTGATAAATCTGACGATACATCAAAGAAACTGTGATAATGGGGAACCAATAAATAATCACTTAGGATGACAAATAAAGAACCCACAGCCAAACTGATACTAACATTTACACTCCATAACTAATCTTAAATAACAGCAAGCATATGGACATGAATTACATGTTATAATTTATAACTGTTTCTGAATTGCAAATTTTTAATGACATTGTTTTGTTATTAGACAGACTTCAGCCAGAAAAATACAAGTTACTATGGAAGATTAGATTAGAAGGCTCAACGACTCTTAGAAGTTTATTTTGAAAATTTGGAAAGTTTCTCTAGAATGAAAAGGGACGTAAAAAAATTTTAATTGTAGAGTTTGGTAAATGAATATTTCAGTCTTGGCTGTGTGGTGGGTCACCCAACCATTATGACTTGTAGTACAGTCTAGGACAAGTGATAATCAAACCAAAACTTGGAAAAAGTTATATGGTGGAACTTGTGAGGCATGTGCCATGGCATGGCTCAAGGTAACTAAGAGCATCCACAATGCAAGGCCGGTTTAAGCATTGGGACACTAAAAGTGGACTTGGGCACTGGATATTTGCTATTTTTGCGTTGGAGCTGGCCAGGAAAAACAGGGCAGGCCCTCTATGGTGGCCATGGCCAACTCTGTAAACTTGTCGGTTTTATTACTTTCTGTTTTAGTTAGTTGGAAAACAAATTAATTTTCTTTGGCCATCCCACTTCCTTCCTACGTGGCACTGAATTCTGATAAAAATAAGAGGCAACGGGCCTAAGCATTGGAGATGCTCTAACAGTCAAGTCAGTTGGTGGCCACCAAAAACCTCCACTCAACTACCACAAAAAACAATCAGCTGAAACATAGTATCTATCTCACATGACTTTTGTACTTTTCCCAGCCTCATTCCTTAATCAGCAACATAATAGAACATGAACATTGAACGACAATTGCAAACTAAAAAAACATCAATAGAGGAGAATCTCAGGTTCATGCAACAAAATCATGACACACAACTCACAAGTACAGGACATAAATGCTCTGAATAGATATAGTATAACTGTGGGTAAACAAACACACACCAACAACAACAATAGTTAATTGAGGTACCTGCACAATTCCCAAGAAAGAACTAGACCAACCATGTTTAGCAGCAAGAGGAACAATAGCAACAGACATAACAACTCTATCAGCATTACACAAACACATAACACATGCCATTAAACCCACCACCTTAAACCTCTCCCCCATAACAACTCTATCACCATCTTCTTTAAACAATCCCCTTTCTATCTCCTCTGCACTACACTTCACCACTCCCCCTCTCCTCCCTTTCTCAAAATCATTCTTCTTCACAACACAATGATGTTCTCTTCTTCTACTCTCTGTAAACACATTAAACCAAGGTAAAGCTCCCAACTTTCGAAAATTCAGGTGATTTCCCAGATGGGTATTCTTAAAACTGATTGATCTTGAATGGGTATTTGAAATCTTTGATATATTGGTGCAAGTAAGGGCTGCCATTATATATATATATATATATATATATATATATATATATATATATATATATATATATATATATTACCAATAAGCGGGAGCAGATAAGAAAGCAAAATAATTTATAAGAAAAGGCTCAGCACATGAGCAAGTAAGAAGAGAAGAAAAAGGAAATGTTATTCCAGCGTACTGAATATCAATACAAAGGTCTCTTTATATAGAGAGTTAGAGACACACTATTACACTCTATTACACATGATAGAACTGAATTATTACAACAGACAAATAACTTTAAGAAAAGTAGACATTATTGATGCCGGGTGCTCATTGGGCCCCATCGACGCAATCAATGATGAATACATACAAACAACTTTTACAAAACAAACAACAAACTTTAATAAAGCAAAGATTATGCTTTGCCCACTAAAATTCCATTATCAGAAGCAGATATTATTGCCTTCAATAGTAAATTCCCAAATAATTGATTTTGAATTATTGCTGCTGTGTCGGCAAAGGCACTTATCCTGTCAGATTAGAATACTTGAGAAGAAATTTTCTCCGAATAGAATAGAGAATTTTAATATTTTCTCTTCGGTTGCGGAGACGCTTAACCTCATGAAAATCCCTCATAATTTCTGAAGTGGACCGATTCTTCCTTTCTAGAAGAGATGCATTCTTGTATTTAGAATCAAGATCATCAATCTGATGAGTAAGATTGAAGCATTCCTTTTCATCATCTTTTAACCTTTTAAAAGCTCTAAATAAGGTCGGCATTGATCAGCTATGGGGAGCTTTTCCTTTATCTTTGGACTTTTGAATTAAAGTCTGAGTCATAGCATCCCAGAAATCTCCTAGGGATGGCTCTCGGGCTTGAGCCGGTTGAGATTCTTCTGTAGATAAATGTTCTTCTTCTTCGGCTTGAGATTCGCCTGCTAGACAATTATAGGGGTTAGAATCCATTGATCCTTGAGATGAAGAAGTTTTCATTGATTGATCCTCTTAAATAGTTGCTTTGATGGTGGCTATTTTAGCCTGTACATCTTTAACATCTATATTAGTCCACCATTTACAAAAGAAATTTCTTTGTAAAATAGGAATATCCAGCTTGTCTTGGGAGACTGATATTGTCCATCTCCAAATCCATGGTATTTGAAATTTAGTAAAAAATATGAAAGGACATTGTCCCTTAATCATTCTTTCAGCAGTTACTCTGGCAATAAGGGGACTATTGTCGCACCAAGGGATATATAAATCCTTAATTTCCTTAGGAAGAATTTCTAAAGAGGGACCAAATTTTGCCCACCATTGGTAGAACCAATTAGGAACTGGCTTATTAAGCACCCCTGGATCAATACTGAAAAACCAAGAATGCTTGTTTTTCGGATTTTGATAGTAAAAAGCCTTTGTGAAAGCTTCTACATAATCCCAGTAGTTGAAGTAAATGTACTTCCCCTCTGCTATTTTTATAGCTTTTTCCGCATTGGGATTAAATCCCCATTCTCTTGGAAGAAGTATTTTCTGGATATGACATTTGCTGAAATTTATAAAATTCTCAGGATTATTGTTCTGATGATAATGAGTAATCGTTATTGATTCAGTGATTTTTAGCAAAATTTCTAAATTCTGCCTTCCCTGATTATTCAGGCCAGCATAACCTCTTGATTCAAGGTATTTCGTTCTTAAGGACCATCCATCATTTGGAGTGAGCTTAAGATCTTCTTCTTCCAGAAACAAAATGGTTTCGGTGGTAGGATTTTCGAAATATTCTTTATCCTGCTGGGAGTCAGTAATAGCAACATCTTTATAAGTTGCTGCTTTACTAGAAGAAGGAATATCTTCTTTTTTAGGAGGTGCAGGTAATTGCTGCATCCTTTGTCTGTGATGATATATAGTCCAATCACCTATTAGTGGGACAGTTTCTTGAGATAACAAATTGTTATTCCCGTAACCTCGACCTCGGCCATAACCGCGGCCTCTTCCCCTATTAGGGGTCGTCATTCACCCTGTAAAAATTCACGGGTTAAATAATCAGCAAGAGAATTATTTTCTCCTTTTATGAATTGAATATCAAATTCAAAGGCTGGCAGTTGAGCTTGCCATCCTGCAAAAATTTGTTTTGCTACAAGATTTTTTACATCCTTTTCTTATAAATTATTTTGCTTTCTTATCATCATTGATTGCGTCGATGGGGCCCAATGAGCACCCGGCATCAATAATGTCTACTTTTCTTAAAGTTATTTGTCTGTTGTAATAATTCAGTTCTATCATGTGTAATAGAGTGTAATAGTGTGTCTCTAACTCTCTATATAAAGAGAGCTTTGTATTGATATTCAGTACGCTGGAATAACATTTCCTTTTTCTTCTCTTCTTACTTGCTCATGTGCTGAGCCTTTTCTTATAAATTATTTTGCTTTCTTATCTGCTCCCGCTTATTGCCTTTTCTTATAAATTATTTTGCTTTCTTATCTGCTCCCGCTTATTGGTATCAGAGCCATCTTTGTTCATAGCCCTGGTTAAGGTACACCCTTTTATTTTATTCTTTTAATTTATGTCTGTTATTAGCTAAATTTCTGTTGTGGAAGGTTGGATGTTCTAAGTAACGCAAGTATGTAAAAAAAAAAAAAAAAAAAGAGTCAAAAAATCGGAATATTTTTAGTGTTTTCTTAAAACGTCATCTTTTATCCCGGAAGAAAAAATGGGAGTTTTCTGGATGATTTCGTAAAAGAAAATTTTTGCTAAAAATATTTCACATCTTTGATTTCGTGGATTTAATCCGTCTGTCCCGATGGTTGACAGTTAAACGAGTGAGTCGTTTGCAAAGATGACCAAAAATATTTTTATTTCTCGCACTTTTATTTTTGTAACAAATAAACATACTTACGTAACTTAGAGGTTCAATCCACCACAACAGCTTTAGCCTTATCTTTCATTATTATGAATAATTTGGAGGATGATGAGCATCCTAATGATTTAGTTAAAAATGCTGAATTAGCTGAGTATCCAAGAAATTTGGATAAATTGAATAAATGGGTAATACCCTCTGTTCCCTTAGATCATATTTATAATATTGGATTCTTTGATTTTAAATCAAGACAGGTCATAAAAACTATGGAACAAACCATTAGAGTCACTGACTCTAATCAAACAATTAGATTATTAAATAAGAAGGATTTATTTCCTTTTAAAAGCTATAATTTTATTCATATTGGATTAATTCAGATAGCCTTTAAACCTTTAACGTTATTAGGTTTAAACACGAGTATTATGGCCTCTGTTAGAGATGGCCGATGTAGAGATTTTAAACAATCTCTAGCTGCGTTAATAGAAACCAGTTTATGCCATGGACCCGTCTATTTTGACGTGGCTCCCAATTTGACACTGTCTTTAACTGATAGTCATTTGTTAGATGCTATGCAACTAACATTACACACCCATGGATATAACTTTAAACCAGGTGGTGAAATTATAGCAATTTGCTATAGAATTTATTACAAAGTATTAAATACTTTGAATCCGAAGGCCAAACAAATATCTTGTCCTGGAACTACAACTGTAGTTCAAACCAATTTATTAACTTCCAACATAGCCACTAATAGAATGATTAAGTGGAAAGAAATAGACTTCCCAGAGACTTGGTCTCTTCCTCAAGAACTAGAGCCTGAGCCTCAGGTCAACAAAGAAGTTGATCAAATAATTCAAACAACAGAAGGAGATGTAGAAATTAAATTTACATCTCAAAGAACTATTAGGATGCCTAGGATTAGGTCCGCTAGATATTCCTCTACTAGTGATTATATCACTGCCCCGAGCGTTTCAGCTAGGGCTTCAACTTCTCAATTCAGAGAAGAATCTATTGTTCCTGAACATGTAGAAGAAATTAGAATTAGCCAAAATAAAATTCCAGAAGGAATTTATGAACAGAGTAGAGAATCTCCTACTCAATCAGAAATGAGTTTCCATATATAATGATAGATTTATCCCCCGGAAGTAAGATGAGAGAAATTCTTAATAAAGAATTTCAACAAGAAAAACATGCCCAATTCAGGCAATGGTATTTTAAGAAATATTCTTCTGAAGACCTAAACAGGTTTAAAGATGAATATTATAGTTATTTAAGAACAACGGAAGATTATATATCTTTTGTTCATTGGTTTATAAAAACCTATCTTAGTAAGACAAATAAAGAAATTCTAGTCTTACAAAGACCCTGGAAAACCCCTAAGGGAGACACCATTACTTCTCCCTATCGTCCAGAACAAACAATTTGTTTGAGTAATACCACAGAAGCTACGGCTTATACAAGCCTGCAAAAACTCGAGACTACTCAAGCTACTGTGAAAGATTTAAATGCGATAATTAGATCGCAAAATTATACAAACACCTTTCTTACTTGTCTAGGTGACCATTTCTTAGCCCTAGAAAACGAGATAGTTTCTCTTAGGCAAGTGATAGAAAACGAATTAATTTCTTTAAAGAAAGCTATGGAGAAGCAACCTTCTTCAAATTCCGTACAATAATCCTCTAAGAACCATGTTCCTATGATCCAACCTCCAATTCCCATAAAAGGATTTAAATTAGATTCTAGTGGGGAAGAATTTATAAAAATTCTTCAACAAAAATTCAACAATATGAATATATCAGTCTTATCTAAGGACGATGAATCTCAGCAATCTGAGACTTCAGAACCTGCTGAAGATTTAGAAGATATTAATAAATTAGCAACTATGTTTGCTAAAGAACAAATTAGTAATCCAGAGATAAATCCTATTTATACTCCCAAATCTTTAGAAAAATTCTATTACCAAAGACCTTCTCCTCAGGATCTTCTATTTGAAGAACCAGAATATATTCAAACCTCATATTCAGGAAAAGCTATCTATGAATGGAATCTTGATGGCTTAAATGAGAAACAAATATTCGATGTTATACACCGAATGATGATGTACTCAACTGTTTGTAAACAGAATGGTAATACTGATAGTGCTATAGCCTCCTTCATTTCTACAGGATTTGTAGGACAAATCAGGGGATGGTGGGATCACTATTTTACCCTAGAACAAAGATTAGAAATTCTTAATCATAAAAAAATTATTAAAATAGAAAATGGTATTGTTACTACTGGTGAAGAAGATGCAGTTTATACTTTGTGTCTTACAATTCTACAACATTTTGTAGGAACCAATCTTCCTGTTGCTGAGAAGCTATGTACGCTCCTCCAAAATCTTAGATGCCCTTCCTTAACCCATTTTAGGTGGTATAAAGATACATTTTTATCTAGAGTTTATCAATTAGGAGAACCAAATTCGGTTCACTGGAAGTCAAAATTTATAGACGGATTACCCCATCTTTTTGCTGAAAGGGTTAGGCAATCCTTAAGAAATAAAAATGATGGAGTTAATATTAATTATATTTCTCTAACATATGGAGAAATAATTAGCCATTGTGTTAATGAAGGATTAGCTCTATGTAATGACATAAAGCTAAAAAATCAGTTAAAGCAACAAAAACTGTCAGAAAAACACCAATTAGGTGAATTCTGTGATCAGTTTGCCTTTGATGTAGGAAAAATTCCTAGAAATCAAGATAAGAAAAAGCCAAAGATTGCTTATAAAAGAAACAAGCCTTATAAGAATAATTCTTATAAATCAAAATATCCTTTTAAAACTTCTTATAAAAAGAATTATAAGAGGAAATCTTATAATAAAACGGATAAAAAACCTTTTGTCCCCAATAAGGGAAAAAGAAAAGCCAAAAGGATTGATATAACCTGTCATAAATGCGGTAAAGTTGGTCATTATGCTAACCAATGTTGGACTAAAAAAGCCCTCAACAAGATAGAAGATGAGCAATTACGCTCTCAATTAGAAAAGGTCTTGCTACACAGTTCTGATGAAGAACGAGAATCTTCTGATAACGAAGAATTAGCCCTTATTTATAATAGCTCTAGTGACTCAGATTCACAAAATTCTGATAACAATGATTGTCAGTGTAATGAGCTAAACTATTATAAATCTATAGTTGACATGAATGGATTAAATGTCTTAACTGCTGATCAAGATAGAGTCTTGAAGATTATAGATTCAATTTCCGATTTTGAGCTTAAAAAGCAAATGCTTGAAACTCTTATTAAAAATAATAAAGAAAAAGAAGCTCCTTTAGTCATTGAAGCACCTTACCAGTTAAGTGAGGTATTAGATAGATTTCAAAAATCTACCCTTAAAGAAACTCCTGTTTCTCTTAATGATTTGAGAAAAGAAGTTAATTTATTAAAATCTGAAATTACTCAGATTAAGCAGGATAATACTTTATTATCCCAAAGAGTTACTCTACTAGAAAGCAAGTCTTTAATGACTAGTGATTGTAAGGATATTCCCTCTTCTAGTAATAATAACGAAACAGAATATTTAAATCTGTTAGAGCAAGTAACCTCTCAACAATGGTATATCAAAATTACTCTTGTAGTAAGTCGAGAATTTATTCTCAAAGATGAGATAGCCCTTGTTGATAGTGGTGCTGATTTAAATTGTATCAAAGAAGGAATTATTCCTACCAAATATTTTGAAAAAACTACCCAATCTATCTCCCATGCAGCTGGAGAAAAACTTCAAGTCAGGTATAAGCTTTCTAACACTTATATCTGTAATAAAGATATTTGTCTTCCTACCTCTTTTATTCTAATAAAGAATATGAATCATAGAATAATATTAGGAAATCCTTTTCTTCATAATATTATGCCTCTCAACAATGTTGATAAAACCGGGATTTCTACCATAATAGAAGGTAAGAGTATAAAATTTGATTTTATTACTGATCCTCAAACTCGTATTATAAACGAGGTTAGAGACCGTCTTCTTAGTAAAGAAAAACAATTATGTTTTCTCAAGGAAGAAATAAAAGTCTTAAGCATTAATGAGCAGCTTAACCAATCAACCACCAAAACCCAAATAAAAATCATTGAAAAGCAGTTCAATGATGAGGTTTGTAATGACCTCCCTAATGCTTTTTGGGATAGGAAAAAGCATGTTGTTTCCCTTCCTTACATAGATGGTTTAAATGAAAACCAAATTCCTACTAAGGCTAGACCAGCCCAGATGAATAAAGAATATTTGGAATTATGCAAAAAAGAGATTGATTCTCTTTTAGCAAAAGGCTTGATTAGAAAGTCTAAATCTCCCTGGAGTTGTACAGCATTCTATGTTAATAATGCTGCTGAGAAAGAAAGAGGCGTGCCTAGATTAGTCATTAATTATAAACCTCTTAATAAAGTTTTAAAATGGATTAGATATCCGATCCCTAATAAAAAAGATTTGTTAGATAGATTAAGCGATGCTTTAATCTTTTCTAAATTTGATATGAAATCAGGATACTGGCAAATCCAGATAAAAGAATCAGATAGGTATAAAACGGCCTTCACAGTTCCCTTTGGTCATTATGAATGGAATGTCTTACCTTTTGGCCAAAAGAATGCCCCTTCTGAATTTCAGAATATTATGAATGATATTTTTAATCCTTATACAGAATTTATTATCGTTTATATAGATGATGTTTTAGTATTTTCTAAAACAATAGAGCAGCATATTAAACACTTAAAAATATTTAAGAATTTAATAAAGACTAATGGATTAGTTATATCTGCTCCAAAAATGAAATTGTTCCAAACCCAGGTTAGGTTTTTGGGACATATTATTAATCAAGGAAAAATTATTCCCATAGATAGAAGTATAGAGTTTGCATCAAAATTTCCTAATATATATATATATATATATATATATATATATATATATATATATATATAGTGATAAAACACTTGTAAAATACGAAATGAATGCTATATCATGCGTGTTCTATCGGCTATATACTCTTAAAGGTGTAATGAGGAATTTACCAATGGGTAAAAAAATTTGTCCAACTCCCAGTTTTTGTACTACAATCAAGCTATTTTGGTAAGTATCCATGGATAATCCATTTACCCACCCATTTTCCCTATTTTTAATCAATTTTAATTCATGTAAAACAACTGATTTTATCCTTAGATCAAATATTTTAAATTTTGAAAGTAAATCAAATATTTTAAATTTTGAAAGTAAAGATTGACAGCTATGTTACGTATATGGAAAAATAACAACTTCTTACCTAAAATCAAGCCAACAAAATCTATATACTCAGTGTAATGAGGAATTTATCCAATGGGTAAAAAAATTTACCCAACTCCCAGTTTTTGTACTACAATCAAGCTATTTTGGTAAGTATCCATGAATAATCCATTTACCCACCCATTTTTCCTATTTTTAATCAATTTTAATTCATGTAAAACAACTGATTTTATCCTTAGATCAAATATTTTAAATTTTGAAAGTAAAGATTGACAGCTAGGGGCTAGGGGTGAGCACGGTTTTTCGAAAACGGGTTAACCCGACCAAACCAACCCGACCAAACCGAAATTTTAGGGTTTTTTTTGATTTGGATTAGTTATGGTTTTAAATTTTTAAAAACCGAAATTTTTGGGTTGGGTTTGGTTTTACTAATTTTTCCACCCGATTTAACCAATCCGACCATTAAGATCAAATAATATATAAAGGTTTTTACTAATTTTACTAATATATGTATCTGGGGACAACAACATACCTCACTGGACCTCAGCTCAGGCTTTGTAACATGTGCGACAACTTCAATGTTTATTAAAGGTTTATCTGCATTCTCATATTCCGTGTACAAAACACATGATTTGAAACGTAAGAAATCTCCAACATCCACCTGATCCAATGAAGAAAGAGAGATCACTAATTTTAATAATGTAAATACTGAGGTTAAGACGTGAATGTATGTAGAAATGTGTTCAACAGCTATTCTAGTGATTTAATGCTGTTTAGGCAACCTCTTAATGCTTGTCTTACTTAACTTGGTGATACATGTCTTGTAATCACTGCAATGAGGAAAAGCCAATCACCCAACAATATTTAATCTGTATTTCATAATATTTATAGTGCTTATTTTTTTATTTCAGGTTAAAGAGCTAGCTGAAAGAAGAAAGCACTAAGGGTGGAGATTAGAGAGCTTCATTTGATATCCGGTGCTTTAGACTTCTTATTTTTAACTAAACCTTTTGTGAACTTAATGTATGATCCTTTGGAAATATTTGAAGATTTTGTAATTTATTTTATAACTGCTTATGAAACTTTATGCTACTATTGGTTCACACATGTTGCCTCTTTTTTTATTATTTAATAATGGTTTTAAACCGAAACCGACCAAACCAAACCGTTATAATTAGGTTGGTTTTTTTTAAATGATATGGTTTTTGGTTTGGTTATGGTTTGAAAAATTAAAAACCCGAAATTTATGGTTTGGTTGGTTTGGCGGTCCTAAACCGCCCAAACCACTCGATGCTCACCCCTATTGACAGCTATGTTACGTATATGGAAAAATAACAACTTCTTACCTAAAATCAAGCCAACAAAATCATTACAGAATAATCAAGATTTGTTTTTTGAATTCTCCACTCATCATCCGATCAAAAAACACAAAATTCAAATTCAAATTGTTCTTAACACAAAATCATTTAAAAAAACACAACAATCATTCCTTAATTGTTGTTATCTATTTTCAAAATTCAAATTCATAATTGATTACATATCTAATTTTTTATTCTAGCATATACGAAATCATTTTCTATTAATCGTGGTCTCTCTCATCTTCATCTTTTATTCGTCTCTCTTATCTTTTCTTCATCATGCTCTTTCATCTTTTCAAGTTGTCCTAGCTTTTTATAATTTGTATTGATTTTCGATTTTGTGTTTATAAATTAATGTGTATGTATGTCTGTTTATGTAATATTTATATTTTGTTTTTGTTGATTGTGAACTAATTTGTATGTGTATTTTTGTTGCAGATTGTTTCAGAAGTGATATTTTTTGTATAGCTTAATTGGAAGAGTTCATCAAATCTATGGAATCCAAGTTTTCAAGAAAATAAGATGATTTTTGATCTCTCTAAGGTTTTTTTCCTCTCTTTTCGTGATCTTTTTATGTTTGTATATCTTATTCTTTTGATTTCGGCATAAGAGACAAATAATAAGATACATATTCAACAACAACTATGATTAATTGGGTGTGTATCGACTTTTACCTACCCTTGGATTTCAATGAATGTTTTATGTTTGTGTTGATTTTGTGTTTATGTGTTTATATAAGTGTTTGTGTAATTATAATATATTTGTTGCTTGCATTTATCTATTTTAAATTGCAGGATATGAACCAGAGAATCATAACTAAGTTACTTCAATAATCGTAAACACTGGTAAATTTTAAAGGTTGTGATACATGTGAATGATTTTTTAAGCATTTTTGTGGTGCACATTTATGGAGAAAAATTGCAAGTTGACGGTTACGTATGCAAGGATTCCATTTTCATGATTAAGTTGTAATTATATTGTTATTGTATGCTAAATAAGCTGATCATAAAAAAATGTTTTGTTTAACTAAATTTATAATTCTTTAATTTTAAGTAAAGAATTCGATGTATGACAAAAGTAAATTTAAAGTAAATAAAGTATACTTAAGAATCTCTCCAAAAATGTAATCTTAAAAAAGATTAAAGTAATTTCATGACATCCTCAATTAACTTGGCTTACGTATATATTTTACATTATTTTGTTCAAAATTAAACTAAGTAATTTAATGGTGACAAAAAAAAATTAAGTAATTTACTTTATTAATTAATCATAAATTTAGTAGAAAAACTAAAAAGTTAAATATAATTAAAAAATTTAGAAAAACTAAAAAGTTAAATATAATTAAACTTTTTAAATTTTTAAACTAAGTAATTTACTTTATTTCATATTTAAATATAATAAAACTTTTTAAATTTAATATTTCATATTTTATCATTACTACTTATTTCATTCAAAACTTTAAAAACGAAATCAACTACACAAACTTTTATATTTAACAGATTTTATTAAAATTATTAATAAAAAAGTATGAGATTTGTGCACATTTTAGTGTTTTATACTTTATAAAAATATGATTTTAAAACTTATTTCTCAATAATGTTATTTATTCATGAGTAAAAGTTTTCTAAATTATTAATAAAATTTTATATAAAACAATTTGACAGGGGGACAATGTGGAGTACATTCTATCAGATAATTACATATAATCATATTGAGTGAACAATTATGACCAGATGTAAACAAATATTTATATTTTACAGATTTTATGAAGATTTTCAAGAAAAAGATGTGAAATTGTTGCACAATTTAAAATTTTATACATCATTTTCTTATCACTTTTAATATAAACAATTTTCTTATCTGCTTGATACGTCGTTGGTGTTGGCGTGAGACCACATACGCCCATGGTGTAGGCGTATGTGGTGGGCACTCACCCAATTTATGTTGCACATCTTTAATATTAATTTATCAAAACTGCCCTTTTTTGTACACTCAATCACTCATGTGTTATGTGTTGCCCGGCTCAAATAAAGCGTATTAACTGTCTTCAATATTATCACGGTAATTTATATTAAAATTTTTATTATTTTTACTTTTTTCTATTCTCTTAAGTAACATAAGTATTAGCGCGCGCATACACACACACATATATAATATAATATAACAAAATTTAATTATTACAAATTTATTTTCTTGAATTAAGAACGCTAATGTATATAAATAATAGAGTAAATTGCACTGTAGTGACC
Source organism: Saposhnikovia divaricata (assembly GCA_036435485.1). Taxonomy (NCBI): domain Eukaryota; kingdom Viridiplantae; phylum Streptophyta; class Magnoliopsida; order Apiales; family Apiaceae; genus Saposhnikovia; species Saposhnikovia divaricata. The sequence continues at coordinate 138,332,202 of CM071600.1, forward strand.
AGATAAATTAAATTTTTGCATTTTGATGGCCAAAGTTGCAAATCTTGCACTATAATAGCTCGAAATTCTTTTTTCAACCACTTAAATGACTTCCGTGTATCTTCCGTTAAAAATTAAAGCACCGTTACTGACTATTAATTAATTGGAAGGGTATAATCATCTTTTTACTTTTTTGTTCTCCGATAATGGAGACAACTACAACGATGGCCTCAACTTCAAATCTCCTCTCCACTTTTCAAATCCGTCCGGCTATATTATCCGGCACCGGCGCCGCTTCATTGTTATTTCCGCCGCCGTCTAGAAATTCGATGAAAAAGCTTTTATTCCGCCGTCAACAGAGCAGCAACAGGAGCTTCTTGAATTTAGGTTCTCGGAGTAGTGGAAGATTGTCGATTACGTGTGGCGGTGTTACGGAGATCGGTGAAGCTGAGTTTTCTGATGTTGTGTTGAAGTCTGATCGTCCGGTTCTCGTTGAGTTTGTTGCCACTTGGTGTGGTCCTTGTCGTTTGATTTCTTCGGTCATCGAATGGGCTGCTAAGGTTTGATTAATTCGGTTTTGTTGAGTGAAAGAGCAGTGATGGCTGTTGAGGCGATTACGGTTGATTCGGATAATGCTTGGGCGATTTTGGCTTATGGTGGTGTGTCTGTTTTGATTGATGTGTGTAGATATGGTTCCGTTGTTGCACAATCGCACGCACTTGGGGTGATTACGAATGTGGCATTAATTGAGGAGGTGAGGATTTGTTTGAGGGAAGAAGGGGGTGTGGACATTGTAGTCTAGGTTCATCGATCTTGCCATTAGTCAAAAAATTGAGATATGCTACGTGTGTACTCAGGAAAAGTATGATAAACAAGAGCACAAAGATATATGTGCCTGCTTTTAAATAAGTGATTCAACATTTTTGTTTTCCAACTATAGGGAAACCAATGCTAAGAAAGGTGGCGAAAGAGTTAAAGCTCGAAGAGAGACATTGAAGCTAGTATAATGACATTGCACAGGTTTGGTAATCAATCATCATCTTCATTGTGGTATGTTTTGGCCTACATGGAAGCCAAGGAGAAAGTGAAGAAGGGTGACAAAGTGTGGCAGCTTGGGCTTGGGAGTGGATACAAGTGCATTAGCTTACACTGTCTCTCCTCTGTCCCTTCGCCACCCAACAGCAGTGGTGGCATTTTTGTCAATACGGGCATTATCGAACACCCCAATGGTGATGACAGTGCAAGGATCAAACACTTCCCAAGTGTATTGCTCGTTCCATTTTGGCGTTAAACTGTCCACCACAGTACGAGTTCGCACCCATTTCTGGCCATACTTAGCGACACAATAAGCATCCGTGCAACCTCCTTTGCCTTTTTTCTGTGGGTCTAACATCACTGCTATACATTGTAGCTTCATCAAGCACATGGTAACCCCTTCTTGTGTAGCACAAAGATGAATCCTGGACGCAAATCTAGTCACAGCTTTGGACTCATTCGGATTGTTAAAACGAAGGTCGAGATGAGAGAGTGAGAGAGATTTAAGGAGAGAGAAAAAGACTATAATACCCCTGTCAAACTAACTCCGTTAAGGCTAAGATAACGGTAGTCATTTAAGTGGCTAAAAAAACAATTTCGAGCCATCATCGTGCAAGATTTGCAACATTGATCATCAAAGTGCAAAAAATTAATTTATCTAGCCACTACAGTGCAATTTACTCTAAATAATATAACTAGCTAGCAATTAGAATAATACTTTTTTTAAATAAATAATAATATAATTCTAAAAATAATGTTATTACCATTTAAAGCAAAATAAATTAGAAAAATGAATGATAAAATTGAATCACTAGAATTTTAAGATCTTAATTCAACTAAAAATGGTGAACATACATCCTCATGTACTTTATTTTAAAATCTCATTTACATTTGATCTAATATATATTAGAAGTGAAAAACATTAATTAAAAGATGGCTGATAATGTTTTTTCATTTTTTGATTAAAAAAATAGCAATTTTCATTAAATAGAACATAACATAGTCGGTACAAATCCCCAACTACTAATACTATAAGATTGAAAAACAAATAACAAACTAAAAATAATTAGCTAATTTATTTCCTGATCGTTTTAACATAGAATTTAAAAATTCTTGAAGCTAAAAACAAAATCGAATACATCACAAGCGATCCATACTACACCAATGTCCCTAGAAACAGTAGCAGAACAGTAGTATTACAATTGATCCATACTGTACCAACATCCCTATAAGCATCAACATCACAATTGACCTAATCACGTAAAAACCATTGTTAGCTCAGTGTTCAGAAATCCCAATTTGCATAAATTGAGGTTGATTGAGTGACACCCTAGCTATCTACATGTTGAATACGACATGTCAAAAGTGAAATTTCCCCGATGAACAATCTTTGGTTGTGAAAGTTGTGCTCTTGTAATAATCACCACCGTCCCAACTTTGATACGGCTTTCCAAATTCCCAAAAATATTAACAAAATCATTCTCATCAGATCCTTCACCGAAAAATAATAAATATAAACATAAAGACAATAAGAACTACGTTAAAGCGATACTCCGTCCAAGGCAATACAAATCAAAAAGTCAAAGATTTCGGATCGATACCAAAATTTTGATATGATGTTAAGCAAAAGATTTTGAGTTGAAGACAATGTAAGAAGTTGTTGAGTAAACAAAACAAGAAGCCTGTGTGCAACCATAATTTAGGGTTGATCAAAAAATTTATTAAAAGAAAATACTCTTTCATTTGTTTTGTTTTTAAATTATTCTAATATTATAATTTCCTAATAAATCATTTTGGATAATCTTTTAATTTAGAAAAAATGTTCACAATAACATACACATTGAATATTCTATTAACAGGTTCTAATATATAGTGATTGTATTTTAAAATTCACATTCAATTGCATCCTAACTTACGATTACACTTAAAATGCTTATAAACTCAGATAATACACAACAAAATAATTCATTTATTAGTTATAATTCATTAACTAATTTAATACGTTGAATTAATTGTTTTTAATATACTAATATTTATTAAATATATAAATTATTATTTAATAAATAATGAAACGGGTTCGGATCCGGATATGGGTGATGGCCCAAAATAATCATTTTTGGGATCAAGTGGCCCAAAATACTGATTCTGGAAAAAATGGTCCGAAATACCGACGAGATACGGAGTTTCGGCCTCCGTATTAGCTGAATACGTTACACGGTCTATCGTATTAGCTGGATACGGAACACGGTCTTCCGTGTTATGCATGATACGGAAGAGCGTGTACCGTGTTTGTGCTGCGCACCCGCCTAACACGAGACACAGTACACCGTGTTACACAGAACACGTTACACCGTGTACCGTATCATGCACTGTTACGGAAGACGATGTGCCGTATTAACCCTCATATCACGGTACACGATTTAACGTGTTCCGTCAGTATATAGGGCGAGACATGCTCAAATATGAGTATTTTGGTAATTTTCTCTCCGGATATTCGATTTTATAAAAAAATTTGATTCGAATCCGAATTTTAAAACAAAAAATTTAGATCGAATATTCGGTCCAATTTTTTCGGATCGAATTTTCAAATTTACTGATTTTTTAAATTAAATATCGGATCAAAAAATCGGATAATCCAATTTTTAATTTTTTATATTCACCCTTACCGCAACTTCTACTTGAGAACTGTTTTTCTGTTTTTTTCTAATTGATATTTTCTTATTTTAGTTAATTGTGTTTATTACAATTTTATAGTTTAAAAATTATTTGAAGATTACAAAATTTTTAGGAACAACTTTATGGTTACTTTATTAAAATTAGGATTTCACATTCTGTTGCAAAACTTTTAGGAACAATTTCATAATTACTTTATTAAAGTTAGGATTTCATATTCTTTTGAATAAATAACTAGTTTCTTAAATTTACGTCATCAACCTACAAGTAAATTAGCATCTATAGAAACATATTTTCTTAGAAAAAACATTCTTATTTCAATATTTTTTACTAAATTATATTCTATTTATTTTTATCTAAAAATATACGAGTATAATTTTATATATTTATTTTATTGTAAGCAAATAATTATAAATATAGTTTAAACTTTTTTATTTTAAAAAAATATTTTCACGACATGTTAATTTTCTTATTAAAAATGTAAATTTTAAAAGTACTAATACTAGACATTAATTTTATTAATCCTTTATTGTTTCTATTATTCACATATTTATATTTCGTCTTTTTCATGGTTCAAAATAATGTGCATTGTTCATGTGTTATTATGCTTATTTTCTCAACTAGCTAGACCGCACGGGCATACTCTAGATTACAAATATTTATGAATTACTCGTGATCACGTAGGGTTAGATTATTGATATTTGCGGTTGTTCATATCTTCGTAGCAATTGTTGTGAGAAAACATAATTTATGCAATATCTGATCGTGACATTCAAATTATAATTCTAGTTGCTCTGCTTTGTTTTGTTAAATTAAACTTGAACCATATATAATAAATAGGTCAATTTTAAAATCAAAATCGTACTTCGAAATATAAATATATAGAGTTAACATGAATGGATATAGAGATACACAAAAGTATTATTACATAATAATAAATGCATATTAGTTCATATTAGTTATTATTATGTAATAAATATATTAGTGTTGTAATACCTAAATAATCCTCGGAAATATAACATAAATAGAATTAGTAGGGGTAAATATGACTTTTTATATGAATAAATATGCTCATGGTGTAATAACCGCAAATTTCCGAATAATATTTTATACTCGTTAATTAAATTTATTTAAAGGTCAAGGCATTAATATATTTAATTATCGCATTTTTGGTTGAATTTTAAAATTTTATATTCGTATGCAAATAAATATTTATTATATCTATCTATTTATGATTATTAGGTATTTATTAAAATTAGAATATTTAGGAAAATAGGATTTTAATTTTTGGACGGATATTAATTTTTTTTTTTATCGCAGGATTTATTTTTAGAAAACGAATTTGGGTCTCGTTATAATTATCCAGCAGGAAAAACGTCGATATTAACGTTTCGGTTTTAACTGATCGGGTCGTTAAACACGAGAAAGAGACAGCATTTCTCGGTTACAGTATTCGAGAAATTCTTTTCTAAACACGATACTCTTTTCACAGACACGAGACATTCTTTCACAAAACACAAAACATTCCTGCACGCTCTCTTTTGTGTTATCCTCACGTTTTGTCTCGTTCACAACTTACTAGTACAGAACAGTATAAGCAATACACACGGCCCTCATTTGTTCCTATATGCTAATACAACCGAGTAGTCCTATTTTATCTCTGTCAAAAACAGACCAAAACAAAAACCAAACCCATTTCTCCTAACCCTTCACAAACCCAAAAACCCCTTTTCTTGTTTTTCTCCTCTGCGTACAAAGTTGCAACCACAGGTAGCTCTTTCCTTTTCTTTCTTTTGTTTTCTTGTTTGATTTTCTTTTCCATTTCCTTCGATTCTTCACAGCATTCGATTTGATGTTTGTGCTTGTACCGATGTCGTAAGAGAGCAAGGGAGACTGGGTGTTGCGTATAGTTGTGTTTGAGGTGGGTGTTCAATTGGTGTTGTAGTCGGTTGTAATCGGAGAAAGGGACGAAGTGAGAGACAGGGATGAGAGATGTGTCGAATGGATGAGTGAAGGAAACTTGCGAGCTGTGCTTTTGTTATCGGAATAAGGGGGGTATAGGAATCGGAAAACAGAGTGATGGTGGTGAGTGTGTGGCGGTCGTGTATATGTGTGTTGGTATCGACATTGAGGGAGGGGGAAGTAGTACTGGTGATGTCGATTAGTGGTGAGGATGGAGTGTGGTTGGAGTCGAGTCAAGGAGAGATTGTGGGTGTTGTGTTGGTTGATACTGTTATGGTATGGCAGTAGAAATGAAGGCAGGGATGGTGGTGATGGGTGTTGCGATCGGAGGTATAAGGGAGATGGTTGTCGTTGTAGTCGGTGTTTTGGGCATCATGGAAATCTGTCCGCGTGCTTATTATGTTAGTCGGAGAGAAGTAGAAGTCTAGGGGGGTGAGTACTGTTGCTGCGTATTGTAATTGGGTGTTCATAATTGTTGTTGTCGAGAGAGGAGAGAACAGAGAGAGAGGAGAGAACAGAGAGAGAGAGAGAGAGAGGATAGAGAGATTTTCGAGAGAGAGAGTGCAGAGAGATTTCGGGAAATTTCTGTCCGTCTGTTTCGAGTAATAAACGGATTAAAACGTAACAATAAATAAATATATATATACATATATACATATTTATATATAAAACAAATAAATAGATAATAATAAAAGAAGTTAAATATTATTAATTGAGAGAAATGATTTATTTATAAAATGAAAAGGGTGAAAAATGTTTAAAATTAGTTTATTATCTAAATTGTGAGAAATGAGAATTTTCTTAATAAAATAAAAAGGAGTTTGATAAAAATGGAGTAATTAATTATTAATTAGTTAAAAATAATCATTTTGTGGTTTTTGGACGAAAATTATAGATTTATTAATTTGTCGATATAAGAGGGATAATTGTGAATAAACAGGATCAAAATACGGTATTATTTTAGAAGACTTATAACGGTGTTTTCGGATTATTTTAATTAACCGGATCGAGTCGGATTATTTTAGAGGCGAAAAATCGGAAACAATAATAATATAATAATACTGTATAATCAAACGTTATAATCAGGATTTAATTATCTGGATTGTTATTTAAAACAGTTGATATTAGTAATTTACTAAGAATGATAAAAAATTGATTAATTGAGATATATAGTAAAAATTATGGATTAATGTGAATAAAAACGGTTAATTAAATAATATTGCTGTGAGATTAAAGGGGGTTTAATAGTAATTAAATTAGGGAATTTTCGAGAATTGTGGATAATTTATAAGAGTCAATTTAAATTAGAAGTATTATTTAGATAAATGATTTTTTCAAAAATGGTATAATTGCTTTATTAATCAACCCGAATATTAGTAAAATGTAGAACTTAAGATTTACCTTGCACGTCGTATACTAAATTTGGGTTTTTATTCGATTATAGAGAACCGGAGACGTGGAACAAGTTGGAGTGTCGTACCGCAGGGCTCAGGCAAGTTTACTAACCCGTACTCCATCGTTCGGAGTATTTATATTGTTATCTATATATAGTATGCTGATTAAGCTTCCGATATTCAAAAACAAATATTCTTCCTAGTGGTTTATACCAGATTTTATCCATGCAATTTACATGCATATCTATTATCTATTATTGTTGAGCTGTTTATTACACGAGATGGTGGCAATTTATTTTATAAGTTGGTTTATGTTGTTGAGACGTTTATCGAAATACTTCAGTTGTATTCGTAGAAGAGATGATAAAGATATAATTAATAGTATTTTCATACTACAGAATATTTATAGTTAAAAGTGGGATTATGTATATATGGATATATATAAAGTAAGTTGTGATTTATTGCTTCTAAAAGCAAAAGTGACCGGAGTAACGCACCGGCCCAACGGTTACACATAAAGGGTGAAGGGCCGAGAAAGACGGCTCATCCTTCTGAGAAGTTATTTTTGGGTGGTTCGAGACGTCGACCATCCTTTCTATCGATAGAATTGAGAAGTGACAATGGATTGATCATCCATTACTTGAGAAGGCGTTTCGAGAAGGAGTCCAAATCTTAGATACCTTAGACTGTTAGCGGATGCCTTCGTGGTTTTGCTAATAGTAGAGGGTATTGATCCGAGAAGTTATTAAATTATATTTGAATGGTACTTTGAGAAGTCGTTGAGATATATTTATTCCTTCATTTGAATAGTACTCCGAGATTTGTAAAAAGTTCTGAGTTGACATCTTTTCAAAAGTATATATATATATATATTATAGATTGGTAAAAAGCACATTTTGAGTGAGTTGTCGTTTTATATGTTATTTATTTATATACTTGCTGGGCATTCTTTGGCTCATTCTTGCTATTTAAATATTATTAATCAGAAGCATCTAGAGACGTCACTAGCATGGCAAGCCGTGGCAAAGGGAAGAGGAAGGACTACTAATCCAGCGCATTAGCCTTAGTAGCGAAGACAGATACAAGCTGGGAAGAAGTTGTTTAATGCCTTATCAAATATTTTGAAGTTGTAATAATATTTCAGAAATTCTGGGAGGTGAACTTGTGTTGTAATAACTTTCGATTTATGGTGTGCTCGTTCTAAGACTATAACCCGTGGAGTGAAATATGAAGTTGTTATGTTTATTGTTGTAGATTATATTACGAACAGATGATTTAATATTCCGCAAGAGGCGTAATGACCTAGATTCCTGTAAGGGATTTGGGGGCGTTACATTAATGGTATCAGAGCGAGGTTATAAATCTTAGAACGAGAGTAGTAGGAGTTACGACTTTATAAGGGAGAGTTTAGAAGCCAAGGAACCGATAGGTATTTATAGTAGAATCATTTGGGACGAGGAAAATGCGTATCCATGATATATTTATTAGGATTAAAAAAAATTGTTTTTTTTATGAGTATATAGAGGTATATATACGTAAAAATATATACATATGGATGCATACATATGTATATATACGCATATGTACGGATATATACTATTTTGTTTTCATAATAAACATTTCATGGTATGTCGTTTTATTGAGCGAAATGATTTTTCAGGAAAATGCCACCAAGGAGAAATAGAGATAACTCCGGAGAAGGTGAGGCTTCTACGGGGAGGAATAACCACGTAGGAGATAACCAGAATGACAACCAGAACAATCAAGGACTTAACCAACTAGTAGATCTGTTAAGGCAAACCCTAGACCGTGGCCCGCGGGGTCCTGTGCCCAATGTGGTAAACCAGACTGCATCAGCTTTCAAGGCTTTTAAGTCAATTCATCCACCTGAGTTTAAAGGGTTTGGTGAACCAGTAGAGGCTAGATCGTGGCTGAAAGAGATGGAGAAATCCTTTAAAATTATTGGAGTAGAAGAGGGGCAGAAGACGATCTTTGCCACCTACTTGCTGAAGGAAGAGGCGTATTATTGGTGGGAATCTAAGGAAGCAATGGAACCTGCAGGGATAGTAACCTGGGAGAGGTTCACTGAGTTGTTCTTGGAGAAGTATTTTCCCGAGCATATGGAAAGTAAGATGGAGATAAAGTTCTTGGAGTTAAGGCAGGGTAATAGGACAGTTGCTGAGTATGAGAAGGAGTTTACCGAGCTATCCAGGTTTGTGCCACATTTCGTAGATACTGATAAGAAGAAGGCGAGAAGGTTTCAGCATGGACTGAGACCGTGGATACAAACCAGGGTAGCCGCTTTTGAGCTTACTGAGTATGTTAAAGTGGTGAATAAGGCAGAGGTAATAGAAGCGGGAAGTAATTTTGATCCAAAGGAAAATGAAGGGAAGAAAAGAAAAGCGGAAAGTTGGGGGGGATATTCGACTAGTGGGACATTTCAGAACCAACATGGTAGAAGGCCCGGATTTCAGTCTACAAAATTTGGAGGATCTAACCGAGCGGAAAGTGCGGGTAGTGTGCAAATATGACCACGGGGAAATGAGAGCCAGTTTAGGCCACCAAGGCCACCACTGCAAGACTGTGAAGTGTGTGGAAAGAAGCATCCGGGTGTTTGTACACGAGGGAGGTGTCATAATTGTGGTCAAGAGGGGCATCAACGGACGAATTGTCCCAGGAAGGGAGTAGTTTGCTACAAATGTGGAAAGGAGGGTCACATCTCTAGAGACTGTAAAGTGTCAGCAACGGGACCCGCGGCATCACGACAAAGCAGTGGAGTTAAAAGCAACCACCCAACCGCTAGGATTTTTAACATGACGTTGGCCGATGGCTTAAAGGAGATGGACGAGATAGCAGGTACGCGATTACTTACTCTCGTAAATGTATATATAAATGTTGAGCCGGCATGATAATAGAGACATGATAAAGAAATAGAAAAGAATAACAAAGGCAGAATAGACGGTATAGCATGAGGGGATATTGGAGAGTAGAGTACGAAATAAGCAACCTTAGTTATTACCTACGTTGATTCCGAGGACGGAATCCTTTAAGGAGGGAAGACTGTAATAACCGCAAATTTCCGAATAATATTTTATACTCGTTAATTAAATTTATTTAAAGGTCAAGGCATTAATATATTTAATTATCGCATTTTTGGTTGAATTTTAAAATTTTATATTCGTATGCAAATAAATATTTATTATATCTATCTATTTATGATTATTAGGTATTTATTAAAATTAGAATATTTAGGAAAATAGGATTTTAATTTTTGGACGGATATTAATTTTTTTTTTTATCGCAGGATTTATTTTTAGAAAACGAATTTGGGTCTCGTTATAATTATCCAGCAGGAAAAACGTCGATATTAACGTTTCGGTTTTAACTGATCGGGTCGTTAAACACGAGAAAGAGACAGCATTTCTCGGTTACAGTATTCGAGAAATTCTTTTCTAAACACGATACTCTTTTCACAGACACGAGACATTCTTTCACAAAACACAAAACATTCCTGCACGCTCTCTTTTGTGTTATCCTCACGTTTTGTCTCGTTCACAACTTACTAGTACAGAACAGTATAAGCAATACACACGGCCCTCATTTGTTCCTATATGCTAATACAACCGAGTAGTCCTATTTTATCTCTGTCAAAAACAGACCAAAACAAAAACCAAACCCATTTCTCCTAACCCTTCACAAACCCAAAAACCCCTTTTCTTGTTTTTCTCCTCTGCGTACAAAGTTGCAACCACAGGTAGCTCTTTCCTTTTCTTTCTTTTGTTTTCTTGTTTGATTTTCTTTTCCATTTCCTTCGATTCTTCACAGCATTCGATTTGATGTTTGTGCTTGTACCGATGTCGTAAGAGAGCAAGGGAGACTGGGTGTTGCGTATAGTTGTGTTTGAGGTGGGTGTTCAATTGGTGTTGTAGTCGGTTGTAATCGGAGAAAGGGACGAAGTGAGAGACAGGGATGAGAGATGTGTCGAATGGATGAGTGAAGGAAACTTGCGAGCTGTGCTTTTGTTATCGGAATAAGGGGGGTATAGGAATCGGAAAACAGAGTGATGGTGGTGAGTGTGTGGCGGTCGTGTATATGTGTGTTGGTATCGACATTGAGGGAGGGGGAAGTAGTACTGGTGATGTCGATTAGTGGTGAGGATGGAGTGTGGTTGGAGTCGAGTCAAGGAGAGATTGTGGGTGTTGTGTTGGTTGATACTGTTATGGTATGGCAGTAGAAATGAAGGCAGGGATGGTGGTGATGGGTGTTGCGATCGGAGGTATAAGGGAGATGGTTGTCGTTGTAGTCGGTGTTTTGGGCATCATGGAAATCTGTCCGCGTGCTTATTATGTTAGTCGGAGAGAAGTAGAAGTCTAGGGGGGGTGAGTACTGTTGCTGCGTATTGTAATTGGGTGTTCATAATTGTTGTTGTCGAGAGAGGAGAGAACAGAGAGAGAGAGGAGAGAACAGAGAGAGAGAGAGAGAGAGAGGAGAGAGAGATTTTCGAGAGAGAGAGTGCAGAGAGATTTCGGGAAATTTCTGTCCGTCTGTTTCGAGTAATAAACGGATTAAAACGTAACAATAAATAAATATATATATATACATATATACATATTTATATATAAAACAAATAAATAGATAATAATAAAAGAAGTTAAATATTATTAATTGAGAGAAATGATTTATTTATAAAATGAAAAGGGTGAAAAATGTTTAAAATTAGTTTATTATCTAAATTGTGAGAAATGAGAATTTTCTTAATAAAATAAAAAGGAGTTTGATAAAAATGGAGTAATTAATTATTAATTAGTTAAAAATAATCATTTTGTGGTGTTTGGACGAAAATTATAGATTTATTAATTTGTCGATATAAGAGGGATAATTGTGAATAAACAGGATCAAAATACGGTATTATTTTAGAAGACTTATAACGGTGTTTTCGGATTATTTTAATTAACCGGATCGAGTCGGATTATTTTAGAGGCGAAAAATCGGAAACAATAATAATATAATAATACTGTATAATCAAACGTTATAATCAGGATTTAATTATCTGGATTGTTATTTAAAACAGTTGATATTAGTAATTTACTAAGAATGATAAAAAATTGATTAATTGAGATATATAGTAAAAATTATGGATTAATGTGAATAAAAACGGTTAATTAAATAATATTGCTGTGAGATTAAAGGGGGTTTAATAGTAATTAAATTAGGGAATTTTCGAGAATTGTGGATAATTTATAAGAGTCAATTTAAATTAATTAGAAGTATTATTTAGATAAATGATTTTTTCAAAAATGGTATAATTGCTTTATTAATCAACCCGAATATTAGTAAAATGTAGAACTTAAGATTTACCTTGCACGTCGTATACTAAATTTGGGTTTTTATTCGATTATAGAGAACCGGAGACGTGGAACAAGTTGGAGTGTCGTACCGCAGGGCTCAGGCAAGTTTACTAACCCGTACTCCATCGTTCGGAGTATTTATATTGTTATCTATATATAGTATGCTGATTAAGCTTCCGATATTCAAAAACAAATATTCTTCCTAGTGGTTTATACCAGATTTTATCCATGCAATTTACATGCATATCTATTATTGTTGAGCTGTTTATTACACGAGATGGTGGCAATTTATTTTATAAGTTGGTTTATGTTGTTGAGACGTTTATCGAAATACTTCAGTTGTATTCGTAGAAGAGATGATAAAGATATAATTAATAGTATTTTCATACTACAGAATATTTATAGTTAAAAGTGGGATTATGTATATATGGATATATATAAAGTAAGTTGTGATTTATTGCTTCTAAAAGCAAAAGTGACCGGAGTAACGCACCGGCCCAACGGTTACACATAAAGGGTGAAGGGCCGAGAAAGACGGCTCATCCTTCTGAGAAGTTATTTTTGGGTGGTTCGAGACGTCGACCATCCTTTCTATCGATAGAATTGAGAAGTGACAATGGATTGATCATCCATTACTTGAGAAGGCGTTTCGAGAAGGAGTCCAAATCTTAGATACCTTAGACTGTTAGCGGATGCCTTCGTGGTTTTGCTAATAGTAGAGGGTATTGATCCGAGAAGTTATTAAATTATATTTGAATGGTACTTTGAGAAGTCGTTGAGATATATTTATTCCTTCATTTGAATAGTACTCCGAGATTTGTAAAAAGTTCTGAGTTGACATCTTTTCAAAAGTATATATATATATATATATATATTATAGATTGGTAAAAAGCACATTTTGAGTGAGTTGTCGTTTTATATGTTATTTATTTATATACTTGCTGGGCATTCTTTGGCTCATTCTTGCTATTTAAATATTATTAATCAGAAGCATCTAGAGACGTCACTAGCATGGCAAGCCGTGGCAAAGGGAAGAGGAAGGACTACTAATCCAGCGCATTAGCCTTAGTAGCGAAGACAGATACAAGCTGGGAAGAAGTTGTTTAATGCCTTATCAAATATTTTGAAGTTGTAATAATATTTCAGAAATTCTGGGAGGTGAACTTGTGTTGTAATAACTTTCGATTTATGGTGTGCTCGTTCTAAGACTATAACCCGTGGAGTGAAATATGAAGTTGTTATGTTTATTGTTGTAGATTATATTATGAACAGATGATTTAATATTCCGCAAGAGGCGTAATGACCTAGATTCCTGTAAGGGATTTGGGGGCGTTACACATGGAAACTCCCATTTGCTATATATATATATATATATATATATATATATATATATATATATATCAAAAAATATACTTATCTTGATTTTGAATATTGATAATACACTTGATATCTCTGTGTGTAACGCTTAAGCGGGACAATATTTGGTTTTATATAAAGAAAAAATGTGAAATGCATAATGTATTTTATTCATGATTTTAAAGCACCAATTTACCCCTAAGTTCTTATTTATATATAGAAGTTTTCAATGGTGATTAAACTTGAAAACCGAGTTAAATTGTGCATCTTCATATCATTAGGCCACACATTCACTTGTATTTTAAATCATACACAATATATATGTGTGTGATATTGATAAAATATTATTAATTAAATATTACTGAATTTTAAATGAATTTTAGACTCTTTTATCATTTATCGATTAAAGAATTACGTAAAATACACAATTGGGCTATAAAACGACATTATAATTAATATAAAGGATATTATCTAACAATATATTAGAGTAAAAAATATTCCAATGATTTTATCCATAATAAATTATGAAATAAACATGAATATAATTTTTTTGAGTGTGTGGGTGTCATGAATTTAATTCCCCTCAAAATCAAAATTATAGTCAATGTATAAGTTATAAATAAATATTACAATGATAGCGGTAAGTGAATTATTCGAGCATGTAATCAATGATTTTAAAATGTGTTACAAAATGTGATTTGGTTTAGTTGTGTATATGTGATAATAAATAAAAATTGCATAGAATGTAGTTAGGAGTTATTCAAGAATGTAGTTAATGATCTTAAAATGTGTTACTAAAAGGAATTTGGTGTAGTGGTTGTACATGCAAATATAAAGATATATGTATAGGGAGGACATAGGTTCGATTCTTATCAAATTCAAATTTTTTGACATTGATATATACTTAAGGGTATATTGGTAATTTAATATGGATCGATAAGGAATAATGTGGGTTTGGAGGTTTGGAGGACCGAACGTATGAATAAATTTGCTCAGGAAATCCCCTATTGATGTATTGGTGTATTAGTTATACTAGCTTATAGCCCGTGTAAAGCACAGATTACTTTTAAATACTTTTAAAATTATATGATTAAATAAAATAGAGTATAATAATTTATTATGGATATAATTTAACTTTGTAATTAATTAATAAAATTATTAGTAATAATAATAGTTATTTAATAAATGATATGTATTGATTAGAACTAATAATATAAAATCTTAATATAAATTTGTTGTTGACGGGATTCGAAGCTTGTATCTTTAGAAAAGGGATTTAAATATAGAATATTCTTTATTATTAGATCTAACGGCTATCATCTATTTACTAAATATCTAACTGTCACTATTCTTTTAGATGGTTGAACCAAGTTGAACCAAACAACCAAATTATACCCCTGTTTTCTTATTATATAATAGTATAGATAGATAGTATAGATATAATAGATTTTTCACGACGGAAGAGAAGAATTTCATGTAAGTGGTTACCGTTTAACATGTGTAACCTTAATTTTATTTGTATTTATGTTCTTATTTAACTTTTTTATATATATAAATTTGCAGGATGTATAATGATAATGTGTAATTTAAAGCATATTTAAGTGTCTAATATTTTTTTAAAAAATTTGAGCGTAATTTTTTAAAAATTTAGTATATTAACAAAATGATTCACTATTAACCAATTAACATACGTATTTAATTATCAAAATTTAAGATTAAACAATTAAAAATTATACTGCCTTCGTCTCATAAAATACGATCCTTTGAACTTTTCAAGCATTTCAATATACTTGGACCGGGTAATTGTGAAAAATATTTTTTAATATTTCTTGTTTTGTATAAAAATTTGATTCCATATTTATATATAAAAAAATCTTAAAAATATTATTTATAACTGCCCGATCCAAGTACATTTAAATGTGTGTAAAAAAAAAATGGGTCAAATAAAATAGGACGGAAGGAGTAACTACTAATATTAAAAAAAATATTAAGTAAAGTTAGTTATTTGTTTTTAAAATATTATCAGAATATCATTATTAGTAAATATAATAGTAATATTAAATAAGATAGACATGTATGTCAATTAATTAATCAAATTATATCTAATAAGTTATTTGTGCATTTAATGCATATAGGGATATAAAAATAATTACTAATTCTTATGTTAAATAAATTTTTATTTCATTTAGCAACATCCAAAATTTTTAGAGATAATCAAGTAAATTCAATTATCGATTTTCAAAACATGATAAAATATGGATAAATAATATAACAAACGAACAATACTAAAATTCTTAATTTTTTTATTCAAATTTGTTTCAAATAACATGGTAAAGATTAGGGGTATTTACTTAGATTTAAAAAAAAATTGTATTTAAAAATTTGATGTATTCAATTTGAATTTTAAAAAATTAATTAAAATTTGATTGTATTTAACAAAAAAAATTCAAACAATTCTTTGAAAGAGAAAATGACCAAAATAACACAAAAATACTACCCAACTGCTCAAAATGACGATTCGCGCGAACAGTGGCCAAAATAATCACGGAGATGCGCATTGGCGATCTGCGTAGCCTATGACACACATGTTGAACATGCGCATCTGAGGTAGCGCATCTCCCAGATGCGCAATGACGTCATATGACGTCATTTGTTCAATTGAAGCTCCGGTGCTCAGACCACCTCCAAATTGCCATTTACGTCGCCCCCCTCCGTTCTCCCCCCTCCGGCTACCTCCAGTCTTCCTGAAGAGATCAAAATGAAGCCCATAGCTCCCTCTTCCTTTTCCCCCGTTTGATTTGTTGAGTTTGGCCCCGCAGGGGCGTGTACGAAGAAATCTGAAAACCACAACGAAAAATTGAGCTCGAATTGGGGTTTTGAAATTCGGCAAAAGAAATGGAAAACCAATGGTACAGGCTTATAGAGGGAGAGAAAGGGGAGCATTTTGGTGTATGGTATTGTAGTGAACGATTGCTGGAAAGGGGTAAACGATGTGGTCAAATTTTTTGGACGGAAAATGACTCTGGCGACATATGAGCGAGACGATGAACAGTACGATCTGCGCATGTTCAACATGCACATACTAATCCACGTATATTGAACATGCGTATTCAATGCACTGTTCACTTGTGTGCATAAGCTGGTTCACTTTCTGAAACATAAGCGTGGGTTGAATAAAAAAAATGAAGACTACGCATTTTATTTATGCGTATATGGACCTCGCATCCCGCCAATGCGTAATTCTCTGATCAATTTGGGCAACTTTTTCGAAAAATGTCATTTTGGGCAATGTTAATTAAAAATGTGTTATAAAGGACATTCACCCCCTTTAAAATGTGTTGATATTCAATTTGAATTTTTAAAAAAATAGGGACATTTAGTCCGAATTTCAAACTCAAAAGTAAATCAATCTATTAAAGGTGATAGTATTTAAAAATTTATTGATTTTGAATTTTTTTAAAATTATTGGAATTTTTCAAATTTCACACTATATTTTTACTTTTTGACATCTCACCAAACTTCAAAATTATTTAATGAATATTAGGGGAGAGCACGGTTCGGTTCGGGACGATTTTGTCCCGAAACCACATGTTTTCGATTTTAAAAATTGAAAACCGCAACCGCAATCGAACCGTCGGTTTCGATTTTAAAAAGTTCGGTTCGATTTTTAACGGTTCGGTTTCGGTTTTAAAACCGATTGACGAAAAAATCATAAATATATTACAATACATTAAATTTATAAAATTATAAAATTCTCGATTTTTATAAATTATATTAAAATGAATATATATATATATATATATATATATATATTGGGGATGAAACATTACTTGTGTTTCATCCCAGTTTTAATAATTAAATTTCAACATTCTGGTTGAATCTAGTACATATTGTCTTTGTTATTTTACTATTTCAGTTGATAACAATCTTAACATTCTTGTGACTATTTGAGAAGGACATGTTTCCAACTACTTGGGAGAAATCCGAGTCATGGGAAATCAATATAGAAAAGATTCCGTCCTATTTCTATTAAGAATGCGCATTCTGTGTTATTTAAATCAATGTAGTTACATACTGACATGCAGTATTCTAAAAAAATTTACATATATAATATATTATTAATTTTAAAAATACATATAAATTATATATAGATATTTATTTATTTTAATAATCGATTCGGTTCGATTTTAGTCGGTTCGGTTTTAACCTATAACCGGAACCGGAACCGAAAGTCTCGGTTTTTAAAAATCAAAAACCGCAACCACCGGTTTGGTTCGGTTTCGGTTTTTTCGGTTCAGTTTTGATCGATTTCGATTTCAATTCGGTTTTTTGCTCACCCCTTATGAATATAGGTTCAGTTCACTGTATACTCTAAGATATGTGAGTAATTAATAATTTATTACAATTTGATTTGAATACAACCCATCTATCTATACTATCTATTTATACTATACTATTATGAATATAATAAGTATATTTGATTGTTAGTTTGGTACAATTTTTTTGGTACGCTCAATAGCAACTATTGGATTTTGAGACAGATTAATGAGAACGGATTATAAATTATTATAATTTATACATGTGTATATATATGGAGTATTTACTAATTTACAATAAAGTAGACCAATCAAGACCTAATCATAACTTGACAAAGATATTTTATTTTTAAATTTACTTCAAATTTTTCTACAAAGAAAAATGCTAGAGGTATCAAATTGGTTACCAAAATTTGTTAT
The DNA here is from genome assembly GCA_036435485.1 of Saposhnikovia divaricata. Lineage (NCBI taxonomy): Eukaryota > Viridiplantae > Streptophyta > Magnoliopsida > Apiales > Apiaceae > Saposhnikovia > Saposhnikovia divaricata. The sequence continues at coordinate 138,350,685 of CM071600.1, forward strand.
CAAAGGTTATAATTGTAATGGACCCGCTGGGACCATCCAATTAAAACATCCAAAATACCAAGTATTTAATACCATATGATTTGGTAACAAATTTAGGTACCCAATTTGATACCACTGGCACTATTCTTCTACAAATTCAAACATTTCTCTCCGCAGTCACTCGCACATGCCTATGTTTGTCAAATTGCCATGAATTCAAATTCATAGCCAAATCAAATCGAAGTGGAATCTTTTAATATCCGGAAATGAAAAAGGAAAGGAAAGAAAAGAAATGTAACGTATGAGCAAAATTTGTAATTTGTACTTACAATTTTTTTTTTTTTTTTTTTTTTTTTGTAATTTGTACTTATTTCCCGCCCCTACCCCTTTCTCTCAAATACATTACAGACAGTATCAACATCAATTGAATTGAATCGCGACAAACAAGCAGCACTCAAATTAGGGTTTTTCCGGAGAAGAAGATGAAGCCCAGACGCAAGCCCAAAAAACTCGACACCGCTTCCAAGGTAACAAACTCACCAACAACATTGCCTCTCAATCTTACTAGTACTTGCTATGTTATTACTGTTAATTTTGAGTAATTGTGAGTGCATTTTTGTTGGAATTTAATAGCTGATTTTGGAAGAGGTGATTGGATTGACTACTAAAGATGCTAATGGATTGGCATCCACTAGTTCCACTTCCAAATGTGTGTATATGGCTGGATGTGTTGCCGTTGTTTACGATGTCGATTCAGGAAAGCAGTCTAATCTCGTGGTGTCTCATCGAATGCCTAAGCCTTTAAGCTGCATTGCTGTCTCCGGAAACGGAAAGTTTGTTGCAGCTGGAGAGGTATAATTTTGTTTTCATTTTATTCCTTTAATTGTGTTAAAAAGTTACCAATTTCTTGTATTCGATTTTTAAGAGGACTAAATTTCAAATTTGCTATGTTAGGAAATTTGTGTGGTTGCGTGACTATTGGACTAGTTTTTGACTGTTTGATAAATGTGGTTATGATTCTATATTTGAACTATGATTTGTCTGATTTTAAATGTAAAGGTTTGTGTTGATGTGTGAATGATTTGAGTTGCATTAACTAGGCATGCCTCTAGATAAAATTCAATTATGAGATATTACAATCTTTGGGTAATGTATTATAGGAAAGACGCTCTCGACCTTGTTGGTGCTAGATAGTAACGAGAGTGAGCTAGTTCAAGTTTTAGGCTGAGTTGTGGTATTCTCACAAGAGAACAGTATGCATAAGCCATAATGTACATTGTATCTGGCAGACATGATTGATCACTAATTCTCCATTTACTTTAATGTCCCCGACATAGCTTCTCTGCGTATGAATTAGTACATAAGTATGTACTTCCTGTCACATGATATGAGTTGATATTATATTATTATTACTTGTAAGGTCATAGCTCCATTTAGCTAATCTGTCAAAAGACACTTTCTTTTTTCATTTTCCTATCGGAGATATGAAACTTACCAACACAAGTTCTCTGTTTTTTTCTCCCTCGCTCCCCCAACTCTCTCCCTCTCCCTCCCTCCCTCCCCATGCATTTGCATGTATATCTTGAACCCTTTCCGTAGAGAATGGCTAGAGTTTATTTATTCCAAAAATATTTGGTTATGACATGACACAGTGTTTGAATTCATTCAGTAAGTTTAGAATTAAATGTTGTATCTGAGGAAGGTTCCTGTAAATCTGTTGTCTACATTGTTCTGCCCAATCCATCTAACTTGATATGCAGTCAGGCTATCAACCTGCAATTCTTGTATGGGACCTGGACAGTTTGGCTTCTTTATTTGAACTCAAAGGCCATCAGCTTGGTGTGGCATGCATGGATTTCTCACCTGATGGTTAGTTAAAGGCTTAAAGCAAGATGCTTGGATTGGATCCTGTATACCTTGTGCATAATTTTCAACACCTAGCATCTGTCATGCTATCTTAGATATAGATAGTCCTTTTTTAGATTTTTTTCAGGCTTTCTTGTTCGTATTCATTTGTTCAGGGAAATATCTGGCTTCTGTTGGATTTTCGCATGATGGCTACCTTTGCGTATGGGAATGGAGGATTGGGATTTTAGCTGCAAAGGTTAAAGCAAGTTCATCCTTTACTGCTGTTGCATCTGTCAAATTTACATCAGACGCAAAATTCATTGTAACTGCTGGGAAAAGTCATTTGAAGTTTTGGAAACTGTCTAAAAGTTCCCGAGCTAATGCTAGAACAGGATTGCTGGCAATACATGGAAAGCCTATAAATCTTGCTCATCACAGGGAATGCTCATTTGTAGCTGTTTCATGTGCCATTTTGACTAATGGTAGATTGGTTGATTGCAATCAAAATTGTGAAATCTCTCCAATCCATGCATTAACAGATACAGGTGGATGATTACTTTATATTTGTATGTGCTCAATGTCTTGATTTCTTATATAAATTTGGTTTTATTCAATCTTTACAGGTATTTTATGTCATCTGGATTCTCAATTTAAAATTACAAACTCAGTTGACTTAAAGGTAATTATATTAAATCATAACTTTGGAAAAGCATTGTAAATATAAGTAAATAGCCATAGTAATCTTAGCACATTTTAATCTTAACCCGTACTTTGTTTGAAGACAACGAAAGCATAATTCAGTTCTATTAGGTAGAAGTAGATCTCCTTGGTCGGATCTTGAACGTGCTGAAATGGTTGTACGATATTACGTAAATACTCAGTATGTCAACAAAGACACCAATAAGAGTTTATTCATGATCTAACAATGGAGAACTGCTATTATCATATATTTTCATATTTCTACGAGTCTTGTCTCACTAGTCTAGGCTCTCCATTTAATGCACAAAGCCTGTGGCAATTCAAACGAGATGTTGAAATAGCAGTTCCCATAATTTTTTATTTTGCTTCGATAGGTTTGGTCTATTTGTGATGATTTTGTGTTTGGAGAGGCACCATGCATATGTCAGTATAAGATTACCAATCAGATATATTCTTAAATACATAACCAGCAAAATCCATGCAAGTGCAATTAAAATAAAATTTGGGCTGCGAAATGTTATCTCAGTTCTGCTTTTGTGATGAAGTAATTCAAACCTTTCTTGGAATCAGTTAATTTCTTTTTCATGTAAACAAATAGGCTGTGTTGATCAGGTTAAGAAAGGATTTGCTTTATCTGCCTCCAACAACGTGGTTGCTTGTGCATGCAACAATGGGGTAGTTAAACTATTTGCAATATTTTCTCTCAAATATTCTGGAAGCTTATTGTACGGTGAAGTTAAAAGATGCAACAAGTTTATAGTCAGTGACTGTGATGCAAAAGCCAATGGAAGTGCTTATCCCGATGCTGTTGCTTGCCAATTCTCACACTCCAACAAACTTGGTAGGTGGTAGATATGGAAATATGATTCAAATTTTTTATGAGCGTTTGACAAATTAACACCAGATTGTCCATTAATAATTAAACACTATGGTGTAAATTATCCTGCATGTCATCAGCATTTAGCTTGCAAAATTAATCTGTGTCATAGCTTGCATCCTCATCGCACATTCTTACTCAACAGCTTAGATGTATATTATATTGCAGCAGATGTTGAAGCCATCTATATCTTTAAAAAAAAAAAAAAAAAAAAATCTTTTAACTATGTTGAAGCCATCTCACAATGGATGTAAATTTTTTTGTTCGGGTTTGGAGTTTTAGGTTCACGAACACTAAAGTACATGATAGATTTCGTTTCGTGTTTCTGTTTTCACTCAGGGTACACGCACGAGACGATATTACAATGTATTGGTATTAGTTTTTAAAAATACATATTCATATTGTAATAATAATAAAATAACAAAAGATAAGATACTATTATCAAAAAATAAAATTTAAATTAGTTTATATCAATTTAATTTATATTAAAAGTAATAATATTTTCATGTACTTTGGTGTCATTTCGTATACTACTGTACTTTCATGTATTTTCGTGTCATGTACACGAAAACATTTCATGGACCTTCGTGTATATATGACAAGTAACGGATCATGTTCGTGTTTGGCAATGAAGTACACAAAATCATTTTGTGTCGTGTTTGGACTTGGGTAAAAGTACACGGCAATACGGGATTGCCAGGTCTAATAATAATGCATGCAAACTATTTTTGTCACAATATTAAATAAAAAATAGTGACACTGAAAATTATATACAGGCTACAGAGTCACAAAGAGAATTAGAAACTCTACAAATATTTAGAGGAATTATTGAAAAGTTCAATGGTATGCATAACACAAATTCTCAACAAATAAGCTTGAGTAGTTTATTGTAATAGGATTTTTACCATCATTTGTATATTAGACTAACTAGTTTTCTCATATTGCAGTAGTGGTGTACGGAGATCACTGCCTGTACGTATGGGATATACATGATGATTCCAAAGTGATTACTTAAACTGTTTCTATTACCTTCATTTTCGGTAACTTAATATGATTGTGGGATCTGGTTGCTGAAGTTCTCCTGGCATATTTTTTGTACCTTCATGTATCCAGGGTACCAAGTCTTGTGTACTAGTTTCACATAGTGCCTGCATATGGGATGTTAAAAATCTGTCATGTGAATACATGCACGATCCTTCTCTTGCATGTGCTGCCAGAGGTTGTCTCAGTGGAGCCTCTTTCACAACTTGCTCGGCCGATGGTACAATTAGGTTATGGGATCTCGTTCTGCAGCCCGAGTTGTCAGAAGGTTACTCATCTAAGGTTAATGACTGTTCTTCAGCAATTACCGAACCGGTTGGCGCTACTTGCTTAGGTAGTGCACGTTTGAGATACTTCACATGTGTTAACGCCGGCATTGTGTGAATACACACAAAATTTAATGGTTGTAGATACATTTAATTGTTGTTGGTCATTTGCTTAATTTATCCCCTGTAGTGAGTGCTGGAATTTTCGAACGAGATTATGTGATGTCAAATGCAAGCACCAAAGGGTTTCGAACAATGGCAGTTAGTTGTGATGGAAAGTACCTTGCTGCTGGTGATTGTGAGGGAAATCTCCATTTGTATAACCTGCATACTTCTGACTACATTTATATACAGGTAACCTGTGAACCTAAATTTGATATTGTGTTCTCTTTTTTTTTTTTTTACTAATTTTGATATCATGCTGTTAAGTGAGTCTGTTTAACTATAAATAAGTGGTTGTATGCTGGCAGGATGCTCACAATGCTGAAATTATGTCGTTGATCTTTAGCTCGCCTACAAAGGATGATTCTTCTGAGAAAGATATAGAAGGGTGCTACTTTCTTGCTTCGGGTGGACGAGACCATATAATTCATCTTTATGATGTAGACAGGTTTTACTTATGAATTTTTGGGTCAATCAGCTTGTTTAGTGTGGACTATGTATCTTCTACTTTCTTTAATGTTCTTTTATGTCAGGAATTTTGATCTTATTGGAAGTGTTGAGGATCATTCAGCTGCTGTGACTTCTCTAAAAGTCAATGCCAGTGGATGTAAACTTTTCAGCTGTAGTGTTGATGGGTACGTAAAATAAATTAAAATCTCTAAATGAAGGTGCTTGAAGAGATAAAAAATGACTCAGTTTTTTCTGCAAATGTTCTAGAAATTTGTTGCTTATAATATTATAGATCATTTGATACTATGTTGTCAAGTGTTGTATGCTTTGAATTCAACATCTTGGATATCAAGTACAGTGTCTCCCGTCCTTATCCAAATAATTGTTGTGTTTTTATTCAGGTGTCTGATGCTTCATGATGTAGCTGCAACAGAAAATGGTTATACTATTTCTCGTTGTCATAATCAAGTGACTTCTCACGAAACTGTATATGACATGGCTGTAGATTCAATGCGGGAGTGTATTGTCACTGTTGGGAAGGTGAAGTGGCACATTACTCTATCTGTCCCATTTGATTAACCATCAATATACATGAGGGATCTATATAGTACTTTCTTGAATATTTGTAATTACATGTGATGCTAAGGCTCAATTTGAATGTCGTTTATAGGATAAGAAGGTTAACACAGTTGACATTGCTGCAGAGGAACTTATTAATTCATTCAAGCAAGATGGAGATTTTGGGGAGCCGAGAAATGTAAGTCACTTTTCACTTAGAACTATACAACACCTTCATCTAGATGACCATGTGCTGCCAATGAATCTCTTTGTCAGATAACTTTGGATCCAAGCAGTAGCTATTTGGTATCTTCTTACGCAAACAAGTCTATACGCATGTATGACTTTCTGACTGGGGAATTAGTTGCACGAGCAGTGGGGCATGGTGACACTATAACTGGGGTCACCTTCTTACCAGATTGCAAGCACTTAGTGTCTGTGAGTTATTTTCGGTTATACTTGTACCTCTTTTGTGCAATCTTTTATATTAATATCAACTTATCAGGTATCTGTATAATTTGGCAGAATCACGTTGCGTAACACCAACATCCATTTCCAACATTACTATCAGAAATTTATAAAATTAGACTTTAGGGATACATTCTGTGTTTTTGGGTACAAGGTTTACATTTTGCGACATTCTTTTACCCTATGAATTCTGCTCCTATATTCATTCATCTATAGGCTATTAGGCTGGTGTTAATCTATTAATTTTTCTTCTTCCATTGCTATTCTTTCTCTGGATGCTTTCTTTTGCTCTTACTTTCTAAGTTAATAAGCAGCATATTATATTTGCAGAATCATGTTGTAAAGACTAAACATTTAAGCATAACCGTATTCTCGTATGATTTATACCTAGCTTCTCATATGAAATATATGGACTTTTCCCAGTTTTCATTAGCATGTTCTGTCTTGAACCGATAATCGAGATAGAAGACAATTCATATATATAACGGAGTGGGAATTTGTGCTAAGGTTGTCACGCCTACATAGGCTTTACAAGACCCACAAAGGGTATCCTTGTTCGACCTAATAGGAGTTGAACCACTGAGTAAATGACCTTGAGCTGCTGCATGAAATGCAAACCTCCATATTCCCACAGGGGAAAACCATGCACCACACCCAACATGGGAAAACCCTTTCCAACATTTAATTGTTTGTGTTGAGTATGGAATTTCTAACTTCCTGATGGATATCAGGGGAGAGGCGATAACAGTTAGGCCAAAGCCTATTTGTTAGAAGTTGAGTCATTTTTTATATGCCCATTTGTAGCACTGTTTCAGAGTTTATTTAGTCCTTCAGAAAATCTATTACTTACAACAAAATGCACTTATACTGCATTGCGGATATGCTGTAATCTTTATGCGTAAATTAATCCAAGGGCAATACTCGAACGAAGTATATAGCCACCAAATTAAGTCAAGAAAATTTGTAACCTTATAATGTATCCGTAATGACTTTACTTGTTCTGTCCCTGTCCCTATATTCCTCAAGAGTAAGACTTTGTATAACTAATATGTTGTATAAACTTCAATGTGCACACAAACGATCGAAGGAATGCGATTATTCTTTGGATCGTTGCCGTGCTTATTATGAACTTGTAGCATAGTTTCCTTTATAAGTGAAGAGATATTTCATTATTTTCTGCTGTGTTTAACATCTAATCTCTGTATCTGTCATCTGAGCTAGATGTCCATCTATTCTAATTTAACTAAAATATTCTTAAGTGATTACCTTATCTTTCTTTCTTTCTTCTTTTCGCTATATAGATTCATTTTAGACCAACCCACTAGAACATTTATAGTTGCTCAAGATGTGCCAGAGTTTTTCCTTGTCTATGCAGTCACTCATAATAAATGTTGCCTTTAACGTCCCTTGTATTACTCAAATGTATTGAGTTATGAACTTTACTGTTGTTTTCAGGTGGATGCTAATGGTTGTATATTTCTATGGAAACTACCTGTTTCTTTCTCTTCTAAGATAGTGCTGAGTGTTGAGAAACTATTTTTAAAGTTGTCCCCAATCATCAAAGATCCTCCAATAGCTTTATCACGGATTAAATTCCTTGAAGGCGATGATAGCCTATGCAAAGCTAATACTGTAGATGAAGCTGCATTGCAATATTCCAGGTTTAACCACATTGGTCAAAGAATGTCTTGTGAGGGAGGTAATCCTGAAGAAAGCACAGCATTCAAATTTAGCGTCTCCAGGCTTCCAAAGTGGGCACAAGAGAAAGTTACTGAATGTGGCATGATCCCCATGAGATCCGAGTGCTCTTTATTACAGGTAGTTTTGAAATCTGTATCACTGAAATAAGCTGTCTAAACATTGCCTAAGCTTTTTATTTGGTTTCCGTGCTTGACTAACTCAACTGGCACCAACATATCTTACAGGAGTTTATGTATATTTAATTCGCTTGATGAATGATAGTATACGGGTTGAAACTGATCTGTGGTGGCAACTTACTCTTAATATATCAAGATTCCCGGGACTTATAATTTTTCTTATTTTACTTTTCTTGTGATAGGACTATATCATGCCCTTTTTCAAGTATCATGCAAATGATATTTATTGCAATATAGATCTACTTTCTGTTATAGCAGTCTCTAGAATTACGTCACATTCACAATCCTATTTCATTTTTTCCTTTCATCTATCCTAGCAAGTCGGCGTGCAAAATCTCTCTAGCTCACTTAGTACTGCGAGTGGTGCTGCTCAACATGAGTTGCAAACGCCATCTAAAGATGATGTGGAATACATAACAAAAACTTGTACTAAAACAACCAAGAGTTCAGCAGATACCGAGAATGGAGCTTCTACAACACCTAAAGAGGCTTCTAGGTTGACCCTGCTAAATGAATGCAAAACTATTTTCTGCAAAGCCTATGCTAAGTTTTACTTACTGGTTTCATACTTCATATATTTCAGGAGCTTTGCGTTAGATAGGCGGTGGATTACCATTCATACTGTATGTTTGGATCTGCTAAATTCACCAGAGCTTTTGGATATGAAGAAAATGCAAGTGCGGCAGCCCTTTTCAAACTTGTGTAAGGCTATGCTACTTTGTTTAAGATTTAAATATCATATACCCTGATGGAAGGATATGGTAATAAATTATTCTTCATCTTACCAAAACTGTTAAGTTGGTAATTACTATCATATGAGAAGCCCAATATTATCGTCAAGAGACATAATGATTGTAAATGGCCATTTGGATGGTGCATACTTTTCTAGTAGAGTTTCTTTTTTCCCAGATTCAGAATGTGAAATTTAAGATGTAAAAGTTCTACTATTTCATTGCTATTCTATTATGAAAAAAAGTGGCCAGGCAAAAGTTTTGGTAAGCTTCTTGAATCATTTATTGTAGCCTTCAAAGTAATGACAAATTTTAAAGTGTTATGTTGTGTTCTTTTCAGCAGGAGACACAACTGTGGAGAATCCCACTGATTGTCGGCATATTAAGCTCTTATCTGGGTGTGGGGATCGTGAACTCGATAATTCTTATGCAGACCCCGCCTCCACAATTGGTGGCCATATTAATAGGGAGGGTACCATTTCTAATGACACTTCTAGCTTGAATAACTCTGGTAGTATGTGCAATAGTAGTCAACTTGATGCCAGAAATGCAATTGCATGCTGTCGGGAAGATACTTGCAACGTGTCAAAGCATACACAGACAGACTCAGATAGCCAGAGAGAAACAATGAAATATACTAATCCCTCCACTGTTGACGAGGATCTAGAGAATAAAATGCTGTACCTGAATTCGGGTAGCTTGTTGGAAAATATCAAGGTTTGTTATAGTGCACCAATCTAACAGTAATATTGTCCACATTTTTGTATGGCGTAAATTGGGACAATAATCTTTTGAATATTATTGAGATTTAGATTACAATAGTTGCTCGTATTTTTTACAAAAACCAATACAATTCTAAAGATCTACTGGAGCTAAAAGAACACTTTTTTACTGCTATCAAGTACAAAACCCAAGATGGCAAGGTAACCTTTTATCTTTAAGAATAGGCTTGTCTTAATTGCTGATGTCTTTGTTATCCTATCTCTTTGATCATATAATCATATTGACATTCAATTATGTAACTAAATGACTTTCCAACTACAATTATCTGTTGGCTTACATTTCAAATGATATCTTAAAATTTTATTTGCTGTCATCTTCTGATTAAGGATTAGTCATAGTAAAGTCTTCCGTACTTCTATAAGCTGGTGTAGAGGTGCTATTTGAGCACCTCTACAACTTGTGTATAAGCTTATTATTCGAAAATGGAGCACTTAGCCTACATAGGTGTAAATTGTAATGTGAATGCATGAGTAGTTCTGTACTATGTTACTCGGACTCTTCATTTTACCTTGGAGTACCGGTGTCGGACACTCAACACTCGGACATGGACACTTATTGTAAGCCAAAAACATGTACATTTTTCAAAATGTTGCTGTGTCTGACGGTTAGACATGTACCCATGTCGGACACTTATAGGCAAGTCCAAGTAACATAGTTTCTGTACGCTTTATTGGGGAATTTATTTTTCCAACTTAGACCCATTTTAATTTATACATATTCTTCTCTAAATGAAGGGTGGAAACTCATCGTTAAGGAGAAGGTACTCATCACAATTTGTTATTCGTCACGAGCTTCTTGGAGGCCAAAAACTACAGCTCGGGACACCCATTCGAGGTCATAGTAGTAAGGATACTGGACCTAGTATCTTGTCGGCGGACCACCCTTCTGTTCAGATATCGGAAGAGTCAAATAAAATTACTCAGCAGGTACTAGTTATCTTCGTTTCTGCTTTTCAGTTATCTGTTTCCCCTTTGATCCAGTGGACAATCTTTTATAGTAAGAACAATTGCTGACCTCAAAGTAATTAGTAAATTGGCTCAACTCGTTTCACATGAACTATTAATGATTTCAATATGACATTCTCAAGTAATTATACAGTGTAAAGCCTTAATTATTCATTTGGATGAATAGAATTAGAAATAACTTTTTCAAGTTATTATTTGTTGGTCTTCATATGACATATTTTGTTAATTTTTGTATACCAATGAAAGCTTCAAATCCACAAGTAGATATATAATGTTATCCGAACATATTCAGCATCCTCTAACTTAGGCCGGCAATTAATGATTTATGAAAATCATTATAACTTTCATTATTCCACAAACATATACAAGATGACTGGGCTATAAGTGAAATGCAAAGCTGAGATGTCTTTTTCAATCAACATTATCCTAATGAAGAGCTATGAAACAGTAGTATGCTTACAAATGTTGGCAACTTTGTTTTATTAACAGAAAACATGTTAATGGGCAACAACTTATTTCTATCCTAGACTACAACAAAATAAGAACTATATATGTAGGCTGTAGCAAATATATTCGTTGTTTATATATTCAGATTTCTTATAATCCCATTAGTATAGTGATTGGTAACAGGTTTCAACACATGTTAACAAAAGATGCTAAAATGCAAAAGTTCCTGACTTTTCGCTTCATATGTACCTATGCAGGGCATAAATGCAGCCCAAATTTCGTTGAGCCAGAATTGCTTTCTCTCCCGTAGTGATTCAGCTAGACTTTGTAGCAGGCAAGAGGAATCTAATATCGAGATAAATGAAATAACAGAAACAATCACTTCATGTGAAGAAGCATTAATCAGGTTGGATTCTGCAACTGAGAATGCACTAAAGCGATTTTCTAAGCTTGATAGCTTGGTTTCGCAAGTAAATGTTCTAACAGGGCCAGAAGCTCATTTGTATGATGAAGCTGCTGAGATGCTTCCATCAATAGCAAAGAGGGTTCATATCATTGCCAAGTTGGCACAGTCTACACTGAATAATACTTGCAAGGAATCTGGGATAGATGTTCCTAGTTTTGAACCTTTCGTAGGAACATTTGCTGAGAATATATCACAAAGGATAGTTGAAATACTGAAGAAAAACGCTGTTACTCTGTAGTATGTTTAGCTACTAATAAAGTAGTTACATATTTATCAAGATCAATTGGTACCTTTATAAAAGAGATGATTTTATTCATGTCAATGTACGTGAAAAAGAAGTATAATTTAAGGGACAATTTATGTCTGCATATATTTTTCTGAAATTTACTAATTTTGCTGAAAAGAGAAAGGTTGTTTTTTTTCCTGTGATATACTGCTATGAGATAAATATGAATCAGTTTTCAAAGTGAACCAATCATCAATCACATCTATACTAGTCCCGGTAAAATAGGTCTGAATCCGAAGAACCGAACCGAAATTTATGGAATCGAATTCGATTTTATATCCGAATTAAAAAATTTGGAAAGAATGTCCAAATTACACCACATTTTTGTGGAAGGTGCCCGAAATGCCTATATTCAAAGCTGTCCCCCTTTTTAACCACGGAGTACGCATGTTTTTCATGCGTACAGCGAGATACGCATTTAATTAATGCGTATAGTGAGACACACATTTGGGTAATGCGTGATGACGTCAGCATTCGTCATTTTCCAATTGTCTGGTCGGCGTCGCTCTGAGGCGAAAATCGCCTCTCCGGTATAACTCCCTCGTCCATGACATTCTGGCAACCTCCAGTACTGCTTATGGTATCAAAACGAAGCCCAGAGCTTCCTCTTCATTTTGAATCCTTCGATTTGTTGGTTTTTGGCCCCGCAGGGGCCTGTAAGAAGTGATCGGGAAACAGATCGGAAAAAATGAGTTAGAATGGGGATTTTAAATCCGGCAAACAAAATGGAAAACGAAGATTATAGAATTGTAGAGGGTAATCAGACGATGAATTTGGTATATGGTATGGTATTGAACGATGTCTGGAAAGGACGCACGAAGTGCTCGAAGTTTCGATGGAAAATTGCTCCGACGACTTCCAATTGGAGACGATGAACAGTTCGTCATATACGCATGTTGAACATGCGCATCATCGAACACGCATGTTCAACATGCGTGTATGTGGTTACTGTTCACAATCACAGAAATCAAATTAACACAGTCCACGCAGTTAACACATGCGTGGTCCTATTCCACGCATTTGCAGAATGCGTACCCACCTGTACGCATTTGTGCAATGCGTGGTCCGTGGGTATTTTGGGCGGAAGGTTTTGCCGGTGGATATTTTGGGCAGGAGAAATAAATTGGTGGGTAGTTTGGTTTTTCACCCAAAAATTTGATAGTTATCCGAAAACCAATTTGATCCGATCCAAAAAATATCCGAACCAAAAATTTAATCGAAAATAATTCGAAATACTATACCCGATTATGATCTAGAACCGATCAAAACCGAATAATAAATTATCCGAATCAAATTTGACTCGAAATTCTTGATCCGATTCAGATCTGAATTAGGAAAATGATGAATTAAGTTGTTATTATAATTTTAACTGGTTATAACGAAAAATGATGAATTAAGTAGTTATAATTTTAACCGGTTATAACGAATAGCCTATACATATTAATGAACTTTCCATTCAATATTTACCACATTCATAAGCAAAATGCATATTTAAAACAATTTTATGTTAAATATATCATAACTATTTAATCATCTTTTTCGAAGAAGTACATAATTTTATACTAGAAATAATACAATTCAATATTAAGGTATTTTTTAAAATCTCATAAATTAAAATAATAAGTGAGTAATGATCCAAATGGATCCGAACCAATTCTTACCTGAATCGAATTTCATCCGATTATAATTCGAACTTTATTAAAATATATCATCATAAAAAATTGATCCGATCCGAGATTGATCGATCCGATTATCCGAATTGCCTCTATACTATCAATACTATAACAAGTGAAAGGGAGGTATAAGGTTCGAGTCTGAAAGGATATCTTCGATATATTATTTATGAGATTAGGGAGTTTGAGATGTATCTCAGGTAAGTTCCATGAGATACATGGGATTTATATGCAAATATGGGATGAACATTTTTGTAAAATCAGAATTTTTTAATTAGCTCTGCGGGCCCAATCAAATTTAAAGTATATTTTTTAAGTATCTCAGGAAAAGTTCCCCGAGATGAATCTTAGGGTCCTTTTTCTCATTAATTATTTTGGTATTTGTACAATTTAACATAAAATTTAATTACACTTAGTAATCCTCTCCACTAGGTCATTAATTTAATTGATTCCGTTAAAAGTCAAGAGTCAACTCCAACAAAATTTATCTTCTTATTTATAAGAGATATTCCATTATATTGTAAAACTAAATTATATATTTATATGGAATATATCTCTACACCAAGGCAATAAAGATCGAAATATAAATATCGAGGTTTAATATTTTTTAGATCTCTGTTGCAACATTGATAAGGCAACAAGCTTAAATAAGGAATATTAGAGGATTTAATATTTTTTAGAGAACTCATAATATATTTAAAAACGATCAGTTTTATTCGAAAAATATTCTGTCTTCGCACTCAAAAATGTTTTCTAATCATAGAAAAGACTTTTTATCCTCAAGAATATTAATATTCCTTGATAGAATATTAATACCTATTTTTCTCTTGTGCCAGAAATATTTAAAGTAATTTTCTCCCACTTCTTAAATTTATTATATTCCGGAGGAAATTATTTTAAATACTCAAAAATATTTTCTACACTCTCAAAATATTTTAAATATTAGGAATTATATTCTAAGTATTTATTCTAGTCAAAACATTGGTTAAAAGATTTATTTATTTAAAGGAAAGACCAACTGTATTTTATTCGGAACCAAAATCTGATTTAATCGTATTAAATCCAAATAAAAAACTTCCACTTGCTAGAATGACTTGCAACTTGAGATAGGTCACTTAAATGTTATTTTCTATGCATGGTAAAAGTTTCATAATTTTTCGAGAAATTTGGTCCGGGCACGAAAATCGAGACAGTTGATCCACGTTTGAGTAAGTCAACATTGACCAAACTTTTCAAATCTTCATTTTATAATATTCCTATGTCCTCCATATTTTTAGTTTTATTTAATTAATGCTACATGTTACGTATGTAATTAGCAATCGGTACGAGCTTCATATAATATATTAGAGATATAAAGGAGCTGAGATCTTTTGTTGCCTTCTAGCACACCCACTTGCAAAGAAATACAAAACCACTACAACTAACACAAAACCACTTTCCACCTCATCAATCCACACATTTTCAATCTCAACCACTCCTTTTTCCTCCAATCTCCACCATTCCTTTCACCCAACTTCTTCTATAAATAAACCCCTTCCCACACCCATTTTAGACAAGCTACGAAGCCAAAGAATTGCTGAGATTTTAGAAGTATAAGCTCTCTTCATCTATACAAACACTCTAATCTCCAAGAATCTCCTCTAAAACATCTACCAGTTGGATACAATCCTCCTCTAATCTCTTCACACGAAGAGTCTGAGGTTGATCTTGATGGAGATGCTATTCATCTTCTTCAATAAGCATGAAGATGAGTCAGCTGCTCTCATTTAAGTCGCCCAGACAAGGAATCCAATCTTGAGATGCTCCTTGTCCTGAAGTCGATCATTGAGGATTGAAGCAGCAACAAATTTAGACAAGAATAGAATTATCAGTAGTAGTTAGACAAAAAGAAGAATTGTATTTCATTTCCATGTATGTAATGCTTTTGATTAATGAAAATACAAGTTTTCTTAATATCTATTTGTCTATCATTGTTTATTGACTGATAATGATATAAATTATCAGTATGCATGTAATAAAACTTGCTAACATAGACTTTAACAAAACTCAGAATTGAACCACTAAATAACATGAACTTCAGAATTTGAAACAGTAAGACACACAAATTCCACAATCCTGATACTGACGATACAATCCTGATGTCAATACTGATGACGTCAGCATACTGATAGCAATCCTGATGTTTATTAACAAGTCTATCATACTGTAATTTATCAAGGTAAAGTGTTACAGTTTAAGCATTTAACAATCAAGTATAGATCCTGACCTGAAACAACATACCTTGCTACTTATGCAGATGTTAAAGGTCTAGAAATTTAACATTCCTAACTCACTAACCAATCTAATGAATGTAGCCTCATCAAGTGGTTTAGTTAGAATATCTGCAAGCTGTTTGTTAGTAGGAACAAAATGAAGTTCCACAATACCATTTTCAATATGTTCTCTAATAAAATGATACCTGACATCAATGTGCTTAGTCCTTGAGTGTTGAACTGGATTTTTTGCAATTTTGATAGCACTAGTATTATCATAAACATAGGAATAGTACTAAGTGTCATACCATAATCTATCAACTGATTTCTTATCCAAAGGAGTTGAGCACAACAACTGCCTGCTGCAATGTATTCAGCTTCTGCAGTTGAGGTTGAAACTGATTGCTGCTTCTTGCTTGCCCAAGAAATCAATCTGTTTCCCAAGAATTGACATGTACTTGTAGTGCTTTTCCTATCTATTTTACACCCTACATAATCAGAGTCTGAATAGCCAATTAGGGAGAAATCAGATTCTCTTGGATACCACAAACCAAGATTTGGAGTTCCCTTGAGATATCTAAAAATTCTCTTCATAGCAATTAAATGAGATTCCTTAGGATCACTTTGGAATCTAGCACATAAACAGGTAGAGAACATTATATCTGGTCTACTTGCAGTTAGATATAACAGTGAACCTATCATGCCTCTATAGCTAGTGTTATCAACACTCTTTCCCTTAGGATCAGAGTCTAGCTTAGTGGCTGTTGCCATGGATGTCTTTGCAATTGCACAATTTTGAAAGTCAAACCTTTTTAAAAGATCTTTGATATACTTTGACTGATTAATGAAAATACCAGTCTCAGTCTATTTGACCTGCAAGCCTAAAAAGTAATTTAGTTCACCCATCATGCTCATCTGATACTTAGACTGCATAAGCTTGCTAAACTTAACACATAACTTTTCATTAGTAGAACCAAATATAATATCATCAACATAAACTTGAACTAAAAGCAAATCACCTTTTATCTTTCTAAAGAATAGAGTTTTGTCAATTGTACCTCTTGTGAAGCCATTTTCAAGAAGAAATTTAGACAAAGTCTCATACCATGCTCTTGGTGCCTGTTTTAGTCCATAGAGTGCCTTGTCAAGTTTGTAGACATGATTTGGAAACTTTGGATCAACAAAACCAGGTGGTTGTTCCACATTCACTTCCTCATCAAGTTTGCCATTTAGAAAAGCACTTTTTACATCCATCTGGTATAGCTTGAATTTTGAATGAGCTGCAAATGCAAGAAACATTCTGATTGCCTCCAATCTTGCTACAGGTGCAAAGGTTTCATCATAGTCAATTCCTTCTTCCTGAGAATAACCCTTGGCCACCAGACTTGCTTTGTTTCTTACAATCATACCAGATTCATCTAGCTTGTTTCTGAAAACCCATTTAGCACCAACAATAGATCTATCTTAGGTCTTGGTACCAGTTTCTAAACTTTGTTCCTCTCAAATTCATTCAATTCTTCCTGCATTGCTATTACCCAATCAGGATCCTGTAAGGCTTCTTCAACCTTCTTAGGTTCATTCTTTGAGAGAAAACAAATGTACAAGCATTCATTTTGAATTGATCTTCTAGTTCGAACACCACTATTTGGATCACCAATAATCAAATCTTCAGTATAATCCCTTGTCCATTTTCTAACAGGTGGTAGATTGCTCCTGCTAGACTCTCCCCCTAAGTTAGTGGTATTTCTTGTAGAAGAATGTTAATTTCCTTCAAAAGCTCCCCCTTGATCAGTAGAGTCAGTGGATTCAATACTGCTGCTAGTTTCTGATCTTCCTTCATTAGACTCTGAAGGATCAATTCCTGATGAAGTAGACTCTGAAAGACTAGTCTGATCCTGACCAGTATTGTGTTCTCCTTGATTGAATTGCTCCCCCTCAACAGTAGCATTCCTTTGAGAAGCAATAGAGATTTACTCTAGAGAACCTTCATCATCACTGGAGAGAATCTCAAAATACTTAAGATTTTCAAATTCCAGATTGTCATGGCTTTCATCAGTTTGCAAAATTCCAAACTTCTTATCATCAAATGCAACATGAATTGATTCCATAACAATGTGAGTTCTGAGATTGTATTCTTTGAAGGCCTTTGATGCTGAATATCCTAGAAAGATTGCTTCATCCGATTTGGCTTCAAATTTTCCAAGTTGTTCTGGATGAACTTTCAGGACATAGCATTTGCATCCAAAGATGTGAAAGTATTTCACACTTGGTTTCTTTCCTTTGATCATCTCATAGGGAGTCTTACCATGAGCATTTACCAAGGTACAGTTTTGAGTGAAACATGCAGTGTTGATAGCTTCTGCCCAGAAGTAGGTTGGAAGCTTTGCATCTGCAAGCATGGTTCTTGCTGCTTCTATGAGAGTTCTGTTCTTTCTTTCTACTACACCATTCTGCTGAGGTGTTCCAGGTGTAGAAAACTGTTGAGTAATTCCATTGTCTGCACAATACTCCTCCATCGTAGAATTCTTAAATTCTGTACCATTGTCACTTCTGAGCACTTTGACCTTGTACTCAGAGCTATTTTGAATATTCTTGACAAGTTCAATGATTTGCTGAGGAGCTTCATCCTTGTTGTGTAGAAAGAATACCCATGTGAACCTTGTGTAATCATTCACTCTGACTAGAGCATATCTTTTCTTGCTGATAGACATAATGTTTACTGGACCAAATAAATCAAGATGCAACATGTGAAATGGTTCAGTAATTGAATTTTCTGTCTTGCTCTTGAAAGTGGTTCTTCTTTGTTTTCCAAGCTGACAAGCATCACAAAGTCCATCTTGCACATAATTTGCCTGAGGTAGGCCTCTCACCAGATGGTGCTTAACAAGTTGATTAAGCTTCTTGAAATTGAGATATGAGAGCTTCTTGTGCCAGTTCCAGCTTTCATCATTTGATGCCTTGCAGTAAAGACATCTGATAGTTCCTTTAGATGTGTCACTCAAGCTGGCTTCATATATGTTACCATGTCTCTGACCAGTCAGAACAATGTCTCCATTCTTCATATTCAAGATTTTGCATCCTTTACTATCAAAGATTGATTGGTAACCCTTATCACCCAATTGACTTATGCTTAAAAGTGTGTGTTTCAAGCCTTCAACCAGTGCTACGTTTTCTATGATGACATTCCCCAAAATAATTGAGCCATATCCCAGAGTTTCTCCTTTGTTGCCATCTCTAAAGGATATTACTGGGCCAGCTTTCCTCTTAAACTTTGTAAGCAGGGACTTCTTTCCAGTCATATGTCCTGAGCATCCACTGTCCAAGATAATTGAATGCTTCTTTCCAGTGCCCTGCAAACAAAAAGTAGTTAGTTAGAATTTTTTAGGACCCAACTTTGATTGGATCCTTTCCAACTAACTTTTGAACCAACAGGCTTTGAAGATTTTGCTTTTGATTTACCTGTTGCAGAGTCAACATTAGACTTTGATTTCACAAACTGTTTGTGATTAGGAGTTTCAGATTTCAGAGAATAATAGTCATAATACAGTTCATGATACTCCTTACACATATAAATGGAATGAAGTAAACTACCACAATGATAACAGGGTTCTTGTGGCTGGTATTGAATTCTCTGAGTCTTGGGGAATCTGGACTCAGTTTTCCAAGAAGCTTTTTGATTGCAGTCTAGGGCCAAATGATTATGATTTCCACATTTATAGCATTTCTTCCTAGGTGCATCAGGTACATTCTTATAATTATTCTCTTTGTTAATACCTTCTTTTCCATTCCTATTTCTTCTGATCTTGCTAGACTCTGAAATACTTTCTAGTCTCTGTTTCAACTGAGACTTAGACAGAAAACCTATGTTGACATTCTTAGGTTTTTCTAACACCCTTTCATCTGAACTGCTATTGTTAATTCTTTTGTGCACAACTGGGGTACCTTTAGAATCAACAAATTTAACATGTTTAGGTTCAGAAACTATCTTCTTACCTTCAGACTTAGATGTGCTAGCTTCAATTTTACTATTATCATTGACAATAGCTACAGTATCTTCTTGCCTAGCCTTATCAAAACCTAGACCATTAACTTTACCAAGAATTTGATTTTCAATGATTTCTTGAGTCTTTTTACGAGAATTGTTAATGGTTTTAATCACATCTCTCTCTCTTCCTCTAGTTCTTTTCTGACATAGTCATAAGCCTCAAGAATAACACCATAATCATGCTTAGCTTTATCAGAACTTAACCTATATTCTTCCATTTGAATTAACTCAGATTCAAGAAAATTATTTCTACTAACTAATTCATCATTCTTAGCCTTGAGTTCATCTTTTTCACTAGAAAGAATTTTGAAAATTCTTTCCATCAATAGAAAATTCGTTTCCTTCACGATATCTTCTTGCTTGTTTTTCAAAACAACGATCCTGTTTTATAGCACTTGCTAGTTTCTGTAGCATCCATAATGACATCATCAGTAACACGACTGATATCAGGATTTCCCATTGCATCGGGATCTGATCATCCCATCAGTATTTGATCAGGATCTGACTTGCTGTATCAGGATCTGCTCTTAGTTCCTGAAATGTAGTCTCTGACGCACTGTTCCTGACTAAACTCTACAGATTACTATCTAACACATATATCCTATACAAAGTGCTAAATCCTTTATAAGATCAGGATATACAAGAAGTATTAGCAAAATTCTATTCTTAACATCACAACTCATGAATTATTCCTAACATAAAACATATGATAAAATTCACTTTTCAACATAATTAAATTTAATATTTATAGCTCTAAATATACTAATAAAACATATGATAAAATTTACATTTCAAAACTCATTAATCATCTATTAAATTTAATATTAGAAACTCATTAATCATCTATTAAATTTGATATTGGTACACGCCAAAAATTTTGTTTACAAGATAGCATTGAAAAATTGCGAGTACATAAGCACAAAGCCTTCATATCTTCTATAGAAAATTATTACGACCGGGAAACAATCCAAAATAAAACATATGATAAAATTCACTTTTCAAAACTCAGTAATCATCTATTGAATTTAATATTAGAAACTCATTAATCATCTGTTAAATTTGATATTAGTACACGCCAAAAATTTAATTTGCCAGATAGTCTTGAAAAATTGGGAGAAAAATTGCAAATACATAAGCACGAAACAACCCTCATCTCTTCTATAGAAAACTACTATGCCCTGATTTTCGATTTTCGGGAAACAATCTAAATCAAACCTGACTTTAACTACTAAATAGTACCGGTTCAAAACAGAAATTTATGTTTGTCTTCTGTACTTCATATGTGCATATAATTGACGTTAATATTGAAAAAAAAATCAGGTAATAATAAGATGTAACAAAAAAGTCAAAAAACAACTTATTATTATTATTTACATATATAATTTTTTTTATAAAATCTATACTATCTATAATATACTATACTATAATAAGCAAAATGCGATATTTTTTGTAGTTTGGTTTTGGTTATCCCTTTCATTCACAACTGTTAGATCGATAGCTCAAATAGATGATGGTCGTTGGATGCAATACTAAAAGTTGTTATATACAGAGGTTTAAGGATCGAATCCCGTCAACAACATTTTAATTTAAAATTAATATTAAAAGACGCTACATAGAAAGGTTGAAGATTCTATTGCCGCCAACAACATATTAATTTAAATTTAATACTCAAAGCTGTTATGTAAAAAGGTGAAATATTTATAATAATATGTAACTACATTATAAATAAATTAAAAAAAAGTTAAAAATAACCCGTGCTTTGCACAGGCTATAAGCTAGTATGTTATTAATTTTGCATCATTTAACAATTCATATAAGCACATAATATTGATGCGATATACAGTAAGTGATTCTTTCTTTTTTGCTAAGCACAGTTAGTGATTCTTATTAGATCCGATCTTCAAATTCTTTAATTTTATATAAGTTTTATATATAATATTTGTTATTTGTAAATTTTATGTATTTCGTATTCTTTATATATAGAATTTTGTGGTAAGTTAACAGATTCCACAAACACATTTGATTACATGATTTCTTTTTTTGTTGGTTAATTTACAAAATCAAGGGAAAATATAAAAGAGATAGAACCGTGAAATAAAAGAGAAAAATAGTTAAAAAGCGTCATTGTAACCGTTAAAAATTATGTTGTTCTTTTTGATAATTCAAAACATCTAAAACCTATTTTGTATAAGTTTGTAACTGTTCAACGGATGACATGTATATCAACATTCTTTGAAGAGGAAACTTATCAACGGATAAGTGATTCTGTAACATGTATTGAGAGACTCAACGGATAAGTTATCAGTTGAGTGTGTAGTTGATAGATTTTATAAGTCATGTTGGCTATCAACGGATATGCAGAATATGTTAGCTAATTGTAAATAGGCTATGCTTTGTAATTCTGTATAAGTGAAAATGATACCTTAATGGATAAACGATCTACATCAATGGATAAAACACATGAACGGATAGCAAAGTAATCAACCCTCAATGGATACCAGCCCTCAACGAATAATCACATCAATGGATAATGTCTCATTCTTAGCAGTTGATAGTGACTTAACATGGCTGACAAATCACATGGGTTAACAGAATCTTAAAGCACATGGAAGCCAGAAAATGGAGACCTTGAAAAAAAGAAACATTCCTTTTCTATACAAGCAAATTAGATGATATATTCAAAGTATATTATGTCA
The DNA here is from genome assembly GCA_036435485.1 of Saposhnikovia divaricata. Taxonomy (NCBI): domain Eukaryota; kingdom Viridiplantae; phylum Streptophyta; class Magnoliopsida; order Apiales; family Apiaceae; genus Saposhnikovia; species Saposhnikovia divaricata. The sequence continues at coordinate 138,373,254 of CM071600.1, forward strand.
AAGATAATTATCCAATTTACCCACATGAAGATAAGGAGTGATAAAGCACACCTGCTGGACTTAGAATAATGTAATATTTTGTCTCTAGTAGATATTATAAAACTTAGCTATAACCAAGTGTACCAGTTGCTTTGTAACTAAAAAACACAAGTGCATTTACTAGAATAGTTAGGGTTTCTTGTAAAGCAAAGCATTTAAATTGCAGCTGTGTTTTAAACACTGATTACTTCTTCAATATATATATTCTTAGGTGGATCATGCAACTCCTCCTGAAATTTTTAATATTTTTGATTATTTACTTTTCTGCTTTTTATCATTCTGTTCATTTATAAACTGCTTATTTTTGAAGAGTTCAAAAAATTTGTTAAAATTGTATTCAACCCTTCCTTTTATAATTTTAGGTTTTATTGTTGGGATACAACAGTAATTTATTATATAACCTCAATTTAATATTAATATATTTGTATCATATTAAATTTGTATAATTTTTTATAATATTAAAGCAATTGATTATCATCTTTTTTTCTCTTTAATGTTAATAGTCCATAAGGTCATTCATCGAAAATAGAACTTAACACACGATTAGATTTAAAAGTAATGCTGTATGAAAAAGGTGTACTCCAGGTGCAGTCCTTCATGTTTATGAAGTATTATTAACTTCAATATCAAACAATTACGGGTAGAATAACTTAATTTATTTATTCCAGATTAGAAGCATTGTTTGTATGGTTATCTATCGCATTTGGAGGCGGCGATATCTTTGCACTGTTATGTAGAACTACGCAACTTAGCCGCACAGTTAATAAATTTTTATTTTTAGGTACGGAAAATAGATACATTAATTTATATCATTTATAAAATTTAATAGGTATTTTAAAAATTTACCAGAAAGTGATTTAAAACAGTTTGTATGAACTATTAGTTGGAGTAATATTCTCATTATATATCAAGAATTTTAATAAGGGCTTTTTTCATAAAGGGTGCCGGTCTATGGCACCGGTTTGCCAAACTACTGTTTGGCAACATACGGTTTTATAACCGTTGGATAGTTGATCCAACGGCCCTGATTTAAAAAAAATCAACATCGTTCTGCGGTACGGAGTAATTACCAAAATGCCCCTGCCTATGGTGTGAAAAAGGGGGCATTTTGGTAATTTCTCCATACCGTAGAAAGTTTCTGCGGTACGGTGAACAATAGATTTTTGGTGTGAAAACAGGGAGGCATTTTGGTCATTTCTCCGTACCACAGAAAGTTTTTGCGGTACGGTACAATTTTTTTTTCAATCAGGGCCGTTGGATCAACCATTCAACGGTTATAAAACCGTATGTTGCCAAACAGTAGTTTGCCAATCCGGTGCCAAAGACCGGCTACCTTTCATAAATACCCCAACATATAAATATTTTTGCAAAAATACTATTATTTTAAAGGTCTTTTGCAAAAATACCATCTTTTGAAATTTTCTTTTGCAAAAATATGGGATTCAACTACATTCAACCAGATGCAATTGTTTTGACAATTTAGTAAAAATACTATCTTATTTGTAATGGCTACGCAACAGGTTGGATTCAGTTGTATATGCAACTGAATGCAACTAAAAATTGTAATTTGAATTTTCATTTTTTTAACCAACTTCCAGCTCCATATATATGGACGCAGCAGCAAAAATGGAAATTTAACTTTTAGTTTTTAGTTGCATATGCAACTGAATGCAACTAAAAATTGTAATTTGAATTTTCATTTTTTTTACCAATTTCCAGCTCTATATATAAGGGCGCAGCAGCAAAAATGGAAATTTAACTTTTATTTTTTAGTTGCATTCAGTTGCATATGCAACTGAATGCAACTAAAAATTGTAATTTGAATTTTCATTTTTTTACCAACTTCCAAAAAATGGAAAATTAACTTTTAATTTTTAGTTGCATTTAGTTGCATATGTGGTTACGTTCAGTTGCATGTGGTTGCATTCAGTTGCAACTGTAAGAAATAAAGAGTTATAAGTGCCCCTGTGGGGCCTTGCAACCCAAATCAAAGCAACTACTGTTAGTCACAGAGGCATGCCTGAATACATCTAATAACAAGCCTAATTGTTTGTAATGCTTTGCATTACTTACATGACCCTTTAACTAGGGGAACCTCTAGCTGTAGAGTTTCTACTTGTTTTAGTACCTGTAATAGGCGTCAAAACTCTACCTGTGTAATTGTATAAATTATTCATGAAATAATGCTTGAAAGAAGATAAAGAGATCACGCCTCAAGCTTGGAGAACAAGGCTGCAGAAATAAACACAGTTGGATTTTGAAGATCGAAGATTTGCCTAAGTACTAATTCGAGAAGTATTTTGTTCTACTCGAGAAGTCTAGCATTCGACAAGTCAAGGATTCGATATCTATAAAGACACTGTTCGATATCTCTGGAAGTCAGCAAGTCAAAGTTGTATTCGATATCTCAAGGACTCAAGAAGCTACTCGACATCTCAGGGATTCGACAAGTCAAGTGTTCTATTCGACAACTCAAGGATTCCTGGAGAAAAGATTAATTTGAGAAGTGATTCAATATGATAATTATACAGTATTCAAGAACTCAGAGTTATCTATCAAGTCAATTCTACTTCTCGAATCAATCACTCAGTTACTTCTCAAATACAGTCTTGGAGACAAAATACTGAAGACTTGTACAAGTCAAAAACCTGCAGCAAGCCAAAACGCTTTCAGGACCATAGTACTGTAAAGTGTTTTTGGAAAGACTACAAAGAAGCTTAGAGAGATGTTTCAAGAGACAAGCTGCTAAAGAAGTGGATCTGAACAGAGTTAAAGGAAGCCAAATCTCAAGCCGTTTAGATGTTACTCAAAAAGGATAGACATACTAGAAAGTAATTTATCCTGTAACCTTATTTGTAGTAAGTAGGGTGTACTCATGTTCTATAAGAGTACTGTTGGTGTATACTGAAAATATTTATTTAAAGTATATACATTTATTTGTGGCCTATTTTATTGAGAATCATTTTAAATGTTTACATGTTGTCTAAATATTATATATTGTGAATAATCTAGTATCAAATGGGATACAAAATATTAGATTATTAAATACGGTTTATATAATATAATATGGTTCACAGCACAGGTGGTGTTAGACAATCCACTGGTATGGCTGTAGTATTATTTAGAATAGTTTATATTGACTATTAAATAATACTAGTATACTTTGTGTATATTGAACATGATCAAATTTAGAATTGTTCCCTTATACTGATTAAGAAGGTGAACTAAGATTCTATGTTATTATTAATGCTTAGGTTCTTAATCCAGATATAGTAATTGACACGTGTATATTATTTACATGCTTTGATTTATATATGAAATAATTCTTTTGATTTATTTCATTATATTTTGGGTGATGAAATAATATATGGTGAATATTATTTATTGAAGGAATCCATGTCCTGATAATATTCGGGTTAATGATGTCCCCTTGAAAGCTCAAAAAGATTTAATTATGTGAAACCCTGCAGGTGGATTTATTCCGGCATAATTAAATAAAGGTTGAGTGGATGATCAAGGATAAAAGATATTAATTAAATGAATTATCAGTAATTTATTTAATTAATGAACATGCGATCACTACGCCATAGATGGGCATATGTAACGCCTCTCTGATGTTACAATAGGCCCGAAAAACGTTACATTAGATCTATTGTAACATCAGGAAGCGTTACGTTTACGAGCATTACAATAGATATCCTAATGTAACGCTTTTCTTCTCTATTGTAACAGTAGCAAAAGTATTACAATAGGCACCTATTGTAACACCAGGGGCCCAATTGTAACACATTTTGAGTGTTACAATAGATCAGTTCAATTTTTTCAGACGTGGCACCATGTGCATACGTGGCATTACGTGGCACCACGTGGCCACGTGGCAACACATGTGGCACCACGTGGCACACTGTGTACACGTCACCAGCCTCTATTGTAACACTATACTGGGAAATTGTAACACATATTAAGTGTTACATTTGACTTGGTAAATATTTTATAGGGGGCCCACATACCCTATTGTAACACCATTTTTATCTGTTGTAACATTATTTTCTATTTATTGTAACACTATATATTAACAAATGTAACACTACAATAAGCAAACGTAACGGTAAATTTTTGAAATTTTGAAATGTAGGCTCTGCATTAATAATATTCCCAGCCAACACAACAAGATCCACTACATTAATTCCAAACTACATAATAAACCAAAAGCCATCTCCATACTACTCCAACCAAACCTCCAAACTACGCCAACAAACTCCAAAACAATTCAATCCCAAATTCGATAGTAAAAGTAGATAACATAACCAAATAACATAAGCGCATAAGCGCACAAAAGTAATAATGTATGATAAACCACAAATTTGATAACAGAACTAAGAAGTGGCGCCCCCTGGAGTTTGTGTGATTGGAGTGCCAGTCTCGTCTTGATCACTTGAGAAGGTTGCACAAAAGTCTCCAATATCAAACTTGAGAGTAGGATTCGCCTCTCCTAATTTCTTCAAGTACCAAGTCATGTTCTCCTGGACCTTTCTGTTCACTTTGGCCTCCATTTGGCTCTCCAATTCTCGAGTTATCTTTGCAGTCAACTCATCAACGGAAGGTTGAGTAATAGCAGGAGCATTTTCTAAGGCAAGCACTGAGCCTTTCCTTCCCACCAACCAGTCTGGTCCATGTTTGCCACCGGGAAGCACCGCATCTGCATCACCTCCTTCTTTCAGCACCTTATCAATGGTTTCCTATAAGTGAAATTTACATAATTGAGTTAACATGTAATTGTATATCACTGATGAAAGATAACTTGAATATATAAGATAAAGTTGGCTAATTTGAACCACACATCGTCTGAAGCAAAGATAACTTGAAACTGGAACGTAATCAGTAAAAACATTGAGATGTAGCAGATAATCAGAGATGCTGGGTCGTAATCAGAGGCACTAGTTATTAATTTCAGAAAAAAACATATGCAAACCATATTGACTAGCATACGGTCAAAAGGATTGCAGGCATCAAATCATACAAGAAATTTAGTTACTGAAAAAATCACAAAGTGATCCGATGCTTGTTATGTGCAAGCAGCAAATAACATTGCATTCAATAGTCTTTCAATAACATTGCACGTGTATCAATGCACAAGCATCATGAAAAAATTATGCTGAGCTAGGGACATTTACAACAACTCTAGCACATAGAAATTATATAATTACTTGAGCACAACCGAAGTGAGGATAATGCCAATGGACCCAAAAAATGCCTTTGTGCTATGATTGTTCATAAAGTCAGGGGACTAGAAACTGAAAGATAACAACTGGTACGCAAAGTCTTTTAACAAAATCTGTGGCTTATGGACGACTTCTCATCCATGCTCGATAAAATTTAGCTACTTTATATTTTTGGCTCGGAAACACGGGTTTTACTAGTCAAGCCATAAGACGGTTTAAGTCCAGCTTGAAAACATTTAGCCCAATAACATGGTACATGGGGATTGACTGATTCAACTTTACTCAAGTTAAAGATAATCTTAAAATTAGTACTTTTATTACCCGATCAACATAAAAAAAACCAATCACTCGAATATAGGATAAACCAAAGCCGTTTGCATAAAATAAATAATAACGCCTAAACTGATACAAACTAAGTAACAACAAAATAACGTAAAAAATAATTAGGAATAAGCAACAGATTCAGGTTTATTATTTATGACTAAAAGCACTTACAATTGTTTTGTTGATTGCAGCCCTATTAGTCTTGTATTTGCGCCCTTTTTTGTGTTTACGACTTTTGAAGTAGATTCTAGCTCGTGACGGGGAGGCCAGATTGGGGTCCTTTTGTTTCTAGCAATACAAGATTGTCAAGAGAATCAACATGGTCTAGCACAACTAAAATGAAATTGAACAAATAATTATGCACAATTAAAATGATGTCATACCAGTTTCTCCTTAACTTCAGCAATAGTTTTACGACCAAGAGTGTGGGGGTCAGCATATGAGTTCCGACGAGCCGCATTTTCCACGGCAAGTGACTATAATAAAAAGTATTCAACGGAAATTGTAATTTGGTGCAAAATAAATATAGGCAAATAAATGCAAATACTCGGTCAGTAATATGCTAACCTGCACTCCTTCATCTGCCCAGTACTTCAACAAAACCTTAAAATCCTCAAGTGGAATATCACGTGGCCTGTTTTCAATCCTTTTCTCGTCACTGTCATACTCTGTATAATGATCCTTCTTGACACGGGACTTGTGCACTCTCCAAAGAGTATTAAGTGTCTTATTTATATATTTTTCCCCGTGTGCAGGAATATCATACCTATCCTATAATATGTCAAACATAAGAATGCATTATTTCAGTGCATCATGGATATATTTTTTTCCCATATATTAATATAAACTAAGATAAAGGGATTACCAAAGTATATTCCAACATTTTCTTCTTCAATTCTTGTGGAACAACATGCCAGTTAACATGAGTTAGAGACACGTGTTGCTTAACTAGCATCCCTAGAAAATTGCTTAGCTCAGCTCTGACCTTCCTGTCTCCAATCGGTTGACCCTTTTTACTCAATGTAATGACAGGCTTTTCAGTTGGACTCCTCCCATGAACTTTTAACATTTTTGTCCGTCTTCTAAGTTTTTTAGGACCTGGCCACATATAAAAAACATAATGGGAAAGTGAGTGTATTATTATATTAATTATTTCTAATAATCTATTACATTTTTCACCTTTTATCTATGCGTACATATTTATTACCTTTTTCAACTGTTTCAAGGGCATTGTGTAAACTCGACTCACCAACATCCTCTATCCTTGGATCAGCTTCTATATTTTGCTTCTGACGTTCCCGCAGTGCTATATAAGCCGCAGCTGAACCACTTGCAATATTACCACATTGTTTTAACAATTTACTACACGTCGGCTTTAAAATTTTTGGAGCAGATGCAGTCTCCGTGTTCAGAGTAGTGGTAGCATTGGCTCGGGAACGAGTTCTGGGGCCAGCTGGTATCTTTTTCATTTCCTTGACATAATCAGACTATAATTAGAAACCACTTTGATGAATGTCAAGTAAATAATCAGTTCTATATTACCTTCGATGAATCATCACTTTCGTGCTCACTTTCCAAGACATATTCATCATCAGAAACCACTTTGTCTTCTCCTTTCTGTTTCTGTACTGTAGGTGGATTTGGATCAGTCCCATACTTTCCCAACCCAAGTTCATCAAACTTTGCCTTGTTTTCTTGCACACGTTTGATTCTATCCAGCTCATATTTATTCACTGCTTGCGACGAGTGCTTTGGTAACTACAAGACATTATACCATCATTTTGTTATCTGAATGGAGTAGTAAAAAAACAGAACAATTTTTATATAACTGTGAGAAATAATATGCTCATGTATGTGTGCGTACATAATTAGTTCCGATCAACACCAAAAAGATTGATTATAGAAATACAATTTTATCTCTATATGCAACTTGCATTTGTTAGGCGTGGAGATTTTATCAATATGATGCCATGTACTTTGAGGGGTGGTCCACGAAAATTAACACATAAGTAGCATTGCTTTTGATAAAGATACGTGTATAGAGCTAGAACTAATAATGCAGGTGTTAAGATGGTACCTCAGCAGCAATTTCATTCCCGACCTTATTACTTTTGCCATTTCTCTTGTCATCTGGTAAACTCAACTTCCTTCTCGCTGTTCCTTTTGAATTAACAACTGCTTGTTCAGGTTCTAGAGTCTCCACAGCTGGCATATTACACTTTCGTGGTGTTAAAATCCTCTTAGACAGCTCAGGTAAATTCTGATTGACCATCTTCTTCTTTTTCTGTTTTTGTTGTTCCTGTTGGAGCTGATGTGCAGTCACAAATTTACGCTTCACTTGTTCTTTAGGTGAGCCTGTTAAGGAAGCGGTTGAAAATGGTTATAATCATATGGGTAGTAAAACATATACCATATACATGTCTTTTCCAAAGCACTAGAATGCACTATTATATATAGCATTTATACCTTGAATTATGTTCTTCCTCGGTCGTATAATTACGTGCGGCTGCATATGATCTGCGGGCTCCACTTCAGGGTCAACAACAGTGTCAACATACAAATCAACATCATCTTGGTTTCCAAGTCCATTAATTATATCAAACAGTTCTTTATCCCTTGACAAAAGTTTCCAACCACCGACAGCTTTGGTATACACTCCTCCAATTTCTGATAATTTAAGGTACTCCTTGACATATTCCATAACCACAGTGAAGGAGAGTTCTGCAGAATCCACTTTGTTCACTATGAACCTCTTTCCCCCATAATAGGTAGTCTTCTTGAAGATACCTCCATGGTGCAAATTGATATTAACCATTTTGTCAGCCATCCTACACAAAATGGAAAGAAGATTATCAGTCACAATTCATATTAAAGTTAACATGTACTCCCCTAAACACGTAACAGATTTGTAAACATCTAAAAAAACTAATGAAAGCAAGAATATAAAAAAAGTAAAGGCAAACTTAATACTTATTACACACCTAAAAATCGATTATTACAATTCATATAAAAGTTAACATGTACTCCCCTAAACACGTAACAGAGTTATAAATGTCTAAAAAGGGTAATGAAAGCAAGAATATAAAAAGAGTAAAGGTAGACTTAATACTTATTACACACTTAAAAACTGAATCTTACAATTCATATTTAAGTTAATCGTACTGCCCTAAACACACTTAAAAACCTATCTCGACGTAGGAGATGTCATACAACAGATCAAAGACTTGAAAAGAAATTAAAAACACATAAATAAAATATTAAACACGAGGCTTTTTTGCTGTAGTAGGTGACAAAGGAATTTGTCGTTTAGGGACATCATCCCTAAACCAACTAAATTCACCATCTTCAGTCTGAGTATCATGTATATCATGATGGTTATGGTCTATCTGATCATCAACAATAGTGTGGTCTTCGGCATCACACCAGTCCCTCGGTAACTTTTTTATGACATAGTGCACCATGCTTTCAATCGGATCTTCAACATAGAATATCTGCTACACTTGTGACGCCATCACATAGGGATCTGATTTGTAGACTAACTTTTTAAAATTCACTTTGGTGAAACCATACGAGTCCTTCTCTTCCTGGTACCAACAGCATTTGAAAAGAACCACCGGAAAAACTCCCCAATAATCAACTTTAATAATTTCCTCAACTGATCCGTAGTAGTTGACAGCCCCGACGATTGGGTTTTCATCTTTTGAACTTGCAAAGCTAGTAGTTTCTGCGGAAAGAAATACACCGCTGTTTTGTGTTGTGCATTTCGAATCTCGGCTCTTTGTATGAAAACGATATCCATTAACCACGTAACCACTAAACCTCGTAGCTGTTCGATTAGGGCCCAATGCAAGCACATGTAGATCAGCAGAAATATTGACCTTCTTTTCCACCACTTTTTTCAACCATTTCCAAAAATCTTCGGAGTGTGTTTGTTCTTTCCTATATCTTTTGGAATTTGCATCACCATCCACTAAAGTCCGATGTTCCCTATGAATAATCAAGTTTAAATAAATTAAGGAGGAAATGTTTAAATTTTATAGTATTCACTAAATGACGTAAGCTATAAAGGACTTACTCGATCAGTGCCTCGATTTCCTTATTACCACAATTGAACAGAATGTACGTGTGACATGCTTTCCAGTCTGTATCATTTAGCTGAATAATTTTTCCCTCCTTATTTCTTCTCGTTCCAATATGATATTCCACATTTGGTATTTGTCTTCCAAAATCAGTCGGTTCACCGCCCAAAAACCTTGAACAAAACATGACACACTCCTCTGCTAGGTACCCTTCTGCAATTGAACCTTCGGGTTTGCTCCTGTTACGAACATAATTTTTTAGCTTGCCAAGATACCTCTCAATAGGATACATGCATCGAAGGTGCTCCGGTCCACCGTACTCAATTTCTCTACAAAGATGCACGGGCAGGTGCACCATGATATCAAAGAATGCAGGAGGAAATATAATCTCAAATTCACAAAGAATGTCAACAATTTCCTCTTGCAACCTCTTGATATCATCTAAGTGAATGACCTTACTCCATAGACCTCTAAGGAAAGCGCTAAATTTGATCAACGGTTTTGCAACCTCAGCTTTTAAAGATTTCTTCACAGCGAATTGTAACAAGTAATGGAGTATAAAATGCGCGTCATGACTCTTATACCCCGTTACCTGCCTCTCGTTTGTGTTCAAATAAAGACCGATATTAGAAGCACATCCGTAAGGAAGTTTCACATTCTTCAATACCTTTCAAAAGAGGTCTTTCTCCTTATTTGTCAGGTCGAAGATTGCTGCGGTAATTTCAAGTTTTTTCCCATCAACAGATTTCACCGGATGAAGGGACTTTCGAATCCCCATTTCTTGTAAATCCAACCGAGCAGCTAAATGATCTTTTGACTTTCCACCAATATTAAGTAAAGTACCTAATATTGAATCGCAAATGTTTTTTCTATATGCATAACATCGAGGTTATGTCGAAGTTGATTATGCTTCCAGTATGGCAAATAAAAAAAAATCGACTTCTTCTTAAAGGGGGTGTTATCGTCACGCTTTCTCTTTTTGTTGATCTTTTCCCCAAACTGGTTTTTAAACCCAACCAACAATTCATCAATATCAGTTCCCGTTAATGGTTCCGGACCCTGCCTCAATTCAATTTGCCCATTGAATTTTTTCTTGTAAAACCTCCATTTGTGTGAAGGATTAAGAAACCTTCTATGATGCATATAGCACATTTTCCTGCTATGTTTCAAGTATTCTGAACAGGTCTCATAATGACACACCGGGCACGCTAATTTACCCTTTGTACTCCAACCCGACATCATGGCGTATCCTGGAAAATCATTTATAGTCCACAGCACCGCTGCCCGTAAATTAAAATTCTGATCAGTCATGGCATCATATGTCTCGACACCGGAATCCCATAGTTCTCTCAACTCGGCAATTAATGGCTGCATGTATACGTCTATACTGTTCAAAGGAGAATCTGGACCAGATATTAACGTTGAAAGAATCAAATTTTCTTGTTTCATGCTAAGCCAAGGTGGGAGATTATAGTTTACTAGTAGAATTGGCCATGTACTATGACTAGCTTTTGTACGATATGGACAGAATCCATCAGCAGCTGCACCTAGTCTTATGTTTCGAATTTCCGACGAAAAATCAGGATAGTTAGCATCCATTGTCTTCCATGCTTCCGCGTCTCCTGGATGCCTTAATTTCCCATCTTTTATCCGTTCGGTTGCATGCCATGTCATGAGCTTCGAAAATTCTTTGCATATGAACATCCTTTGCAACCTTGGTATTAAAGGGAAGTATCTCATCACATTTGCTGGAACCTTGCTAATCAACTTCTCTGGATCATTAACAACAGCAAACCCTTTCTTTTCTTGTAAATTCCACCTTGAAACCCCACAATGATCACAGTCTTGTTTATCTTTATTTGTGCCCCAATACAACATGCAACTATTAGGACATGCATGTATTTTCTGATAATCAAGACCTAATTCTTTGATGATGTTCTTTGCAGCATTGAAGGATAAAGGCACATTGGCTTCCGGAAATGCATCTTTTATAAGTACTAGTAAATCTCCAAAGGCCGACTCGGTAATTCCATGAATACACTTTAAATGATAAAGTCTAATCATAAAACTCAACCGAGAAAAATTTGTGCAGCCCGGATATAATGGTTGTTTTCCCTCTTCGACAAGGCAATAAAACTTTCTAGCAGATGGATTTGGTCCTTGTTCTACATTCTGAAACCTTCTACCCGTGCAGTCAAACATCGCTTGTAAATTATCTCCGAAACCAGTCCTAGTGTCATAATCCTTGAAATCGACACTATTTTTTACTTGGACTTGTGAAACCTTACAAATCCAATGGACACATAACAAAGAAGGCCCTCTGCATATGAGATGATCATATATTACATCTCGAAGTTGCCATTTGCGATCATTACAATCTTTGCAGGGGCACTTCATTTCATCCCCTACTGAATAAAGGGGAAATGCGTTTTCCATAAACGATTTTATCCCCTTTATATACTCTGTACTATATCTTGGAAGTCCTATCCAGTTACCATCACTATCTGGATAGTCGCTATCAGGTTCCATATCTAAAACCTAGGTCCTCCGAAGATTGCACCTATAAAGTATAAACCCCAAAGTAATTAAATCTACATATCGGTTCAATATACGTAGTAAAATATTAACTAGTTTGAGACCATACCATATTAATATTAACTATCAAACCAGATGGTAGCCGAACCAAATGGCCACGACACCCTATAAATTTATTATTCCTATAGGCTACAGATCAAATAAACTTAAGCAAGTAAGTGAGGCGAATATTATCGTATTCTAATATTCTTTAATCAAGCATAAAATCCTTCCTCTCATTATTATAATCCTTCCTCTCATTATTATAATGCAAGCAGTTAGCATTGTAAGAAACCTATGGAGAGCCAGTCCTTGTAGAATCATGAAATCCTCGGTCTCCAGTATATCTTCACTTCACATTAAGATATAACCACGAACTTCAATCTCCTCAACCAAACTATTTAGGGTCTATACCGTCTGTTTAGCAGTTCAAGTGTTTAACTATGAAGGCGGTGACAGAAGCAGGATTAACTTGTGGAAAATGTAAAAGCACAGTACTTGGTAAATTTATATAGTTGTTGTCTACAACTTAACAAATTGAAAGTTGAAGGGTTCTTAAAAAACAAACCACATGCCTACATACACAAATTTGCCAAGTTTCTTTCTCTCCAATCAGACCAACAGAAAAGGTTTTGTTGTAATCCCAATTAACTTATATTGCTCTATCAATTTTCAAGTAAAAATAACAATAGAGCTCATTCACTTAAGTAGTAATTAAGTGTTAAGCACAAAAGAGATACACCTCAAAATACAATTAACAAACATGCAGACACAAAGCAAAAAAAAAAAAAAGGGTAAAATCATACATAAACAACATCAAAATCTCTAATTAAAAACATCAAAAAATAAAAAAAATACCTAATTTAGTAATCTTATTCTTAAGCAAGTGTATACCATCTAGTACCTTACTAGCAGCTCCAAAGCCCAAATATAACTTTTTACAAGATTCCCCCAATTTCGAAACCCTAATTGCAAACAGCTCCACAGAATCCTGAGAGAGAGAGAGACAAATACCTGTTAGTTCAATGTTGATTAGATTCAGAGAGAGAGCGGGGGGAGAGACTGAGAGGGGGAGAGAGAGAGAGAGAGAGGGAGGGAGGGAGAGGAGGGAGGGAGAGAGAGGGGGAGGGAGTGAGAGAGGAAGAGAGGGGGAAGAAAGAGTGAGAGAGAGAGAGAGAGTGATAGATAGAGAGAGACGAGAGACAAAAGAGAGAGACGACGGCCACCGAGAGCACCCAGAGACGAAATAGAGATAGGGATGAGTGTTTGACTGTTTGGATAAGTGGGTTGTGAGGGTAACGAGCGGGGTTATCTATTTTCGTTTTGGGGGGAAACAAATGTACTCCACGCTGGCAGTTCTAATATATTATTAGTTTTTAATTTATTTTTTAATCATTTTTCAAAATATTTAAAAAGTCATACAAAATATATGTTATATATTTATATATAAATTTTAGTGATAAAAATATTCTAAATTTTTTACTATATTAATTCTTATATTTTAGTGAGAGAAACCATCTAAATATATTATATTATTTTCATAACATATTTATTTTATTTAGTACTTATTATTATTATATGAATTTCTAAAATTAATATTTAATCCAAATAAGGAGTTCGTTAATTTAAAATCAAAGAGGGTTTTCATTTTCCGGAAATTGGGTTAAAGAGTAATAGATTTATTAATTAAAAGTTATTAAAAAAATAAATATTAGTATTAAAAATTTTAAAAAAATAGTAAAATTCAAAAACTAGTATTACCTATTGTAACACCACGGTGTGGTGTTACATTTCACGTAACACCGTAATTTCAGAGTAACACTAGATATATGGCTAATGTAACACCAATCGAGCGGTGTTACAATAGGTATGAACTTTACTAGCTATTGTAACACTATTTGTGTAACGCTTACAAAAAAGCATTACAGTAGCCCACTTATGGCGTAGTGGATATTTTAAACATGGGGAATTTAATAAGCAAATAATATTGGAACCGAATTAATTAATTAAATTACAGTATTGGGAAAGGTAGTGCAAATATTAATTCTTTAGTGGATTGAATTAATATTTAATTACATTGGGCTATGGCCAAGATGTAATTAGAAGGCCCAACCTAATTGTCCATGATCCCTATTGTAGCCCTATATATATTCTTATTCTCTTCTTGCTAGGGTTGGTCGAAAAAATTTTGTAGCCACCTAGGAGCAAGAAGAGAGGTTAACTTGAGAAGACGAAGGCCACACTTCGCTCAAGGAAATTTGGGAATACAATAGAAGAGCGTGGAATCAACCGTTAACAAGGTGACTTTTCTATTCGTACTCGTTAATTTATTGTATCAAAAATCGCAGTGCCAAGATCTGATTGTCCCAACAAGTACAACCTCACTTCTCTAGTAGTTAAGCTCTGCAAGATACACATTCAGGAAATATATCTCTCTGAGAAAGAAGCTGAGAATACGAACTTGTGTTCTCAGGTTGTAGCAACATTTTGATCTAATAAAATATTAGATTAAAGTGAGTACTGTGTTGTTGTGTCTTATATTTCCGCACTCATATTTGTTTAAGCACAAAGCACATGCTTTACCACATGCACCACTAAGCAGATTCGAAGAAAAGTTAGAGAATCCATTCACCCTTCTCTGTATTCTCTTTGGTATATTCAATACTCAACAACTACCCAAATCCACCAACATTTGATAGATTGGAATTCAATTCGATACATACATACATCTATATCTATACAATCTAAATCTGAAAGCAACCAAAATCACCCTAAATTTAACCAAAATCTGAAAGCAATCGCAACCAAAACAACTTATTTTATCAACCTAAATCTACCAAAAGCTCGTCGGAATCTTTCGAGGCTCGCCGGAAAAATTACAAAAATATGAAATCTGGTACTCTTAGTGTTTGCAAAGCCGTTATTAGATTGGAAGGAATTGAAATTGATGTTGCCCCTGCGGGGCCAGATTCATCAAAACAAATCGAAGGAGATGGTAGAAATTGGAGGAGGTCGGGGTAGGAGGCAGCGGATTCCGACGAGTTTAATAGCGGGGAGAAGGGGAAAAGAGGTGGTGGTGGAGGGAGGATGGAGGAGATGGAGGGCCCGTGAAAGTAAACATTGAAAAAGAAGGACGAAAAGGAAGCACGGGGAAGTGATTTGCTGCGAATCAAGTATGGCGTGTACAATTACAAAAGCTGTGAAATCGAAAATGCTGTGTACAAATACGAGGCCATCTGGAATGGAAATGGATAGTACAAGATAATATAAAATTGGAGGTTGGAGAAGAATGGGGATTGAAGAAGATGGGGTATATTTGCAATTAAGATAGTATAAGATACTCCCTCCGTCCCATCCATTTCTTTACATAAAAAACTGCGTATCTGACACGCATTTTAAGGTGCATTTTAAGGATAGTTCTATAACTTATTTTTGATATTTTCTTTTTTTGTATAAAAATAGGATTCCTATTTTTATACAAAAAAAGAAAATATCAAAAATAAGTTATAGAACTATCCTTAAAATGTACCTTAAAATCCGTGCCAGAAATTGGTCCGCAAATGTAAAGTATTACACGGGACAGATGGAGTAGTATATTTGCAATTAATTTGAAAAGATAGTATTTTTGCAATAACTAATTAAAAACCTAGTATATTTGTTAAATTCCCTTTTAATAATCGTAAAAATATCATAAATTTGAAAAATAGCAATTACAAAATTAAATATAACTAAATAACGTTTTAAAGCCGACACCCCTCATATAACATACATGCTCACTAATAATTTAAGAATTTCTATAATTAGAATATTAATTTATTTTGACATAATATAATGAAACAACATGTTTGTAACATTTTTATCAACTTAATCGGTCGATAAAATTGTTAGTCACAGAGGCATGCCTGAATACATCTAATAACAAGCCTAATTGTTTGTAATGCTTTGTATTACTTACATGACCTATTAACTGAGGGAACCTCTCGTTGTAGAGTTTCTACTTGTTTAGTACTTGTAATAGGCATCAATTTCTATCTGTGTAATTGTACTTAAAAGTCAGAGAATAATGCTTGAAAGAAGTTCCAAGGTTCATGCCTCAAGCTTGAAGAACAAGGCTGTCAAAATAAACAAAGTTAGAGTTTGGAGAATGAAAATTTGCCTAAGTATCATTTCGATAAGTATGTTTGTTATATTCGAGAAGTCTAGCATTCGAGAAGTCAGGGATTCGATATCTCAAAAAACACTATTCGATATCTCATTCGATATATCAGAGATTCGATATGTCTTTTACTCTTTTCGAGAACTCAGGAAGTCAACAAGTCAAAGCATCATTCGAGTTCTCCAAGAGTCAACAAGTCAAAGCTCATTCAATATCTCAAAGACTCGGAAAGCTATTCGATATCTCAGGGATTCGATAAGTTAAATGCTCCATTCGACAACTCAAGGATTCCTGAAGAAAAGAGCTATTCGATATGTCAACTTTACAGTATTCGAGAACTCAGAGTTATCGATCAAGTCAATTCTAGTTCTCGAATCAAACACTTAGCCACTTCTCGAATACAATCTTGGGGACAAAATACTGAAGGAATTGTACAAGTCAGAAACCTGCAACAAGACAAGGTGCTTTATGGACCACAAGCTGTAAAGTACTTTGGAAAGCCTACAAAGAAGCTTAGAGAGATGTACAAGAGACAAAGAGCTAAAGAAGTGGATCTGAGCAGAACCTCAAGAAGTCAAACCTGTAGCCGTTTGGATGCTTGCTCAAAAAGGATAGACATACGAGAAAGTAATTTATCATGTAACCTTATTTGTAGTAAGCAGGTTGTGCTCATGTTCTATAAGGGCACAACCTCACTTCTTTAGAAGTTAAGTTTTTCACAAACATTCTAAGAGTACATCTCTCTGAGAAAAATGAAGCTGAGAATACTATCATTTGTATTCACAGGTTGTAGCAAATCTTTATCTAATAAAATATTAGATTAAAGTGATATCGTGTCTTTTGTTGTTTATTATCTACATTCGTATTTCTACACACACATAACACATATCTTGTTACATACTCCAAAACAGATTCAAGAACAAGAAAAGTTCAAGAATCCATTTGCCCCCACTCTGTATTCTTTTGTGTGTTCAATATTCAACAAAAAATGATTGAGTTTATTTTGTACAAAAGAAAAAATCTGCCAGTATTATTTTTATACAAATTCTAGATTTTAACCAAACTATTACACTTCTGTTGGGCAGCGAGCGAGCCATAACTCCACAATTGTATGATATTGTCCGATTTGGACCAAGCCCGTACGAATTTGTTTTTGGGTAACTCCCAAAAGGTCTCATACTAATGGAGTTAACTGGCTGCTCTATCTACAAGAGAATTATCTCTTATCTCCTCGATGTGGTACTTGGGCTGACACCACCCAACAATCTTCCCCTCAAAACAAGAACCACATAACCCATGGTCTTAAACCCGCGATAAATCTATCCACATCTTGCACCGCCGTCATACCCACAGAACCCGCCGCCTGAACACCTTTCAGGAAGACTTTCGATACAAGTAACCCAATAGATCTCTAATCGCCACCGAGGGAAACTTCCCACATCACAATGCCGTAGCCCGTTACCCCCAAGATCCAATTATCGAACCATGGGCTTTGATACCACTTATTATGCAGCGAGCGAGCCATATCTCCACAATAGTATGATATTGTCCACTTTGAGCCGAGCCCACACGGATTTGTTTTTGGGTAACTCGCAAAAGGCTTCATACTAATGGAGTTAACTGGCTGCTCTATATACAAGAGAATTATCGCTTATCTTCTCAATGTGGTATATACAAGAGAATTATCTCTTATCTCCTCAATGTGGTACATGGGTTGACACCACCCCAATAATTTCCATAACTTATAACAATTTCTAGAATTACTGATAAAAAAATTGTTTGAGAAGTTAAAATCGTTTGTTCTACAATTGTCCGAAAAATAATTGCAATAATCCTTAAAATATAATAGAAAATGATGCAATATGAACAATTTTAAGTCGTTAATTTACATAAAAATAATCTTAATTTTATACATATAATTAATATTTTATATCGATAAATTAATTAACAATTAATTAATAAATTAATAAAAAATATAAGGACATGATTT
Organism: Saposhnikovia divaricata; assembly: GCA_036435485.1. NCBI lineage: Eukaryota > Viridiplantae > Streptophyta > Magnoliopsida > Apiales > Apiaceae > Saposhnikovia > Saposhnikovia divaricata. The sequence goes on from CM071600.1 coordinate 138,391,638, forward strand.
TTGAAAATCAACAACAGCAAAAATATCGGATCAGCCTGGGGTCTTTGTGCAAATTTTTAAATTCATATTTATTCACATGCATAATTATTTTATGAATTTTAATTAAAACAATTTTAAAAAATTCATAACAAATAATCTACACATCACAAAATTATGAAAAAAATACCTAGATGATCCACAACACTTGTAGAACCCAGATCAGTGGTCAAAATCTCATGCAAATATTATTTCGAATTAATTCATAATTAAATCTAAATAAACTTGCAAAAATCATAATAAATCCATACATGCATAAAAAAATCTAAAATTTTTTATATGAATCTCGATATGCAGAACCTAGCTCTGATGCCATTGAAGTAATTTACGGATCAGTTGAATCGTGATATAACATTTATTCCATAAAAACATGTATCGCACATATAGAGAATCATGTAAAATCAAGAGAGCGAGAATAATCGAAGCTTTATACCGGTATCCACCAAGAATACCGGAATCATAACATTACCATGATAATCGAAGCTTTATAAAAATGGATGCTAGCAGTTGCTTCTCAGAGTGTGAAGCACTATACCGGTATCCACCAAGAATAATCTTCTTCGATGAAGCCTTTTATAAAACCAAGCTTTTATAAAAATGGAGTTTTGGGAGAGAGCGAGAGATGGAAGCTAGCTCCTTTCTTAGGTTTTTCACAAAATAAAAGATGTTTTCAGAATGAACTATCTCATTCTATTTATAGGGCTCTCCTAGGGTTTTCTTATAATATATCTTTATATATATATATTAACCCCACTTTTTATCTTATAAAATGCTTTAATAATAATTAAAACTATTTTAATCATTATTTCTTTTTCTAAACTATTTAGAAAATAATTCTCTCTCCCTCATAGTTTAAATTTTCATCAAAAGAAAATACTCTTTTATGGTGTGACCCTGTAGATTCAATATTAAGCCGGTAGTAGAAATAAATAATAAACTTTTATTTATTATTTTTATGAATTCTAAAATTCATTAAATATAATTAAATGATTAATTATATTTACTCTACATCGTGAGGGATGCTTCTCAACATATCGCGACTATCCGGATAATATGAATTCACTGCTTAGAATACCAAGAACCTGTTAGTGACTAGCTATTGTACAATTAATTCCTTCCACCCTACAATATCCCGATCAAATACAAGGCATGGATCTCATGACAAGCCTATCAAATTTTAATCATATGATTTCTTATTCATAATGCAAAGTTCATATTAATGCAAATTAGAAACTCCTTTCTAATTTCATACACTCTGGCCAGAGATTCCAGAACTCGCATACTAAGAATAATATAGGATATTCACTTCCTTACTGGAAGGGGTAGATTCTTTATTGACCGTTAACTATCTCCATACACAAATCCCTATGCCCAGAATAGACCTAATGGATGTCCTTGAGACTAAGGACTAATCCAAAGCATAGTTCATTATATACAAGATAACTTTAACGATCTCAAGTCTAAGGACACTTGTACAACTATCACTCAGTGAATAACTATTGACACGTTAGTAAAATCCATTAGTTGTCCAACTTATCGAGTCATGTTCAGTGAACTTATTCCCTAATAAGCACCTACATACTAGCTATAGTCTCACCACACAAATGCCTATGAGAACAAACATCCTCCTGAAGGGAGAAAGCATAGTATGTACCAATCTTTAGGGATTCACTAACTTCCGATTAGTTATCCTATGACCAGGAACTGTTTAAGTCTAGAGTTATCATCTTCTAGATCTCACTATTATAATCTCATTATAATTCTAGAAGCTTTACTCTAAACTATGGAACATCTTATTTAAAACACTTTAAATAGATAAAGCCCGTAATAAAACCAAAACAAGTCTTTTATTAATATTAATGAAATCAAATAAGAATACAAGAATTTTCTTTCTAACTCTTCATACATGATTAGATTTAGGACAAACACTTTCAATATATATATATATATATATATATATATATATATATATATATATATATATATATATATATATATATATATATATATATATATAGGGATGTTCAAAAGAAAACCTTACTTAATGAGAAAACTTTATTTATATAAAAGATTGACAAACTTTATTTGAGCATTATAATTATTGATTAATATTAAAATTATAAAGATAATAATAAAATTTATTACAATAGTTAGTTTCATTAAAGCATGGCAATAGTTACAACTTACTGTAGAAACATGAACGGCAGTCTGATTCTTAAATTAAAAAAAAATAATTCTGCTGTTACCACTGTCTCGCGCGCGTGGCGCTCAACCGCGGGGAAGGTGTCGCGCATGAGCGGCATGCGTTACACAATTTAATGGCTTTAAATTGTTGTAACGCATTCCATAAATGCGTTACAGATTTTCTATCCAAATTAAATTTGATTTTTTGGGAGTTTGGTTACTCCATTTTGGGCGTGCAATATACCGTTGGATTCGTTTTTCCGAGACGGATCTAATGGAGTGGTCAAATATTTTTATATAATAGTTTTGAACTATTTATAGTCTCGGAAGTGTTTTAAAGCATTTTTTAATTGCTTTTAAATACTATAATAAATCCATACATCAATATATCATTGTGTGACATGATATTACTTGCATGCTTACTTGTTTATTTATTTTTATATATGAGATATATGCCTATGTTTACCATGCGATGATAGATTTAGGTGAACTTAAATCAAAATAAGGCGTGCTTTAGAAAATTTAGAATAGTACTTAACAATAATATTATGAATACAATCATGAGATTCTTGTGTTTGTGAAACAGGTAATTAAATATGAATTTTCAATATTGAGAGAAAGGATGTTTCTGTCAAAAACGGATTCGATATGTAAGAAAGGGGTATTAAGTGATGCCTCTTGACAATGCTCCCCCCGATCTGGGAATCATCCAATTATCGATTATTGATTTGAAATATTTAATTTAAAAGGAAGAATCTCTTTATAATATGATTATGATTGTAACATAATATAATCCCTCTAAAATTAAATAATATCAAGTAGTAATTGGCCATTGACACAACGGGCATGTGTCGGTCATAGCTTTCCAACATGGTAGAAAGTAGTTCTTATTTTAAATCATTATCGTTTCGTGCTACAGTCGAGGGATTTGATTTCGAAATTAGAAATACTTGTCTATTACATAGAGATGTGTACAATGAATTCGAATCTAATGGTCATTACGTGCTACAGCCGTGGGCCGTTGGAGACTGATTCAATTGTACGAAATATTGGGTTAGACTTGACTTAGAATATTGAGTTTTTCGTGCTACAGCCGTGACTCAATTATTCAAGAGGCTAAAGTTTTTTTAGGGAATAACATAAGATGTAATTGACAAGACTTGTCTGCCTATTGAACATCACATGGTGTTTCGTGCTACAGCCGAGGTTGTGTGATGGAATGTAGGATCCCTATTCCCATTAGAATTATGAATGCTTAATTTTTCACTTAGGGGGTTGTATAAATTAGATAAACTAGTGGGAGTCACTTATGAATAAAGACCCGATTCATATAGTGTCTTAAAATGAAATTGAATATTTGCTAAGTGTTATTATGTGTTTATGATTTACAGATTTACTATATACGTTATGTCTTCTGCACTATCACTCCGGAGCATACTAGATGCTCACAAATTGACTGGTCCTAATTATGCTGACTAGCTTCGAAACTTGAGAATTTTTCTCAGGGTTGAGAAGCTGGAATATGTGCTTGACTCACCTAAGCCTGCTGCACATGCTAACGATCCACATAGTGATGAACATGTTGTGTATCGTAAGTGGATATATGATGCAGATGTTGCTCAATGTATCATGCTAGCTTCCATGAACATTGAGCTACAGAAGTAGCATGAGCATATGGATGCTAACACTATCCTAGAGCATCTACAAGAGTTGTATGATGTGGCAGGGAGGACAACTCGATATAAGATATCGAAGGAGCTGTTCCGCTATAGGATGTCTGAGGGATCATCTGTGAATGAACTTGTACTTAAAATGATAAATTTGATTAAACGTCTTGGATAACTTGGTTTTGCCATGGATAGGGAGTTGAGTCAAGACTTGGTCTTGCAATCACTTCCGGGTTCGTTTTCACAGTTTGTTATGAACTTTCACATGAATAAGCTGGACGTCAGCCTTGCTGAACTCCACAACATGTTGAAGACTGCGGAATCGAATTTTCCCTCTAAAGAAAAGTTCTGTTCTTCTAATTGGTGAAGGTTCCAATCCTAAGAAAATGAAGAAGAACCCTCCCAAGAAGAAGAAGAAAGTAGGTGAGAAAAAGTCGGTTCCACCAAAGGCTGAAGATCCCAATAGCAAAGCTGTTTGCTTCCACTGTAACAAGGTGGGGCACTGGAAGAGGAACTGCAAGGTTTACCTTGCAGAATTGAAGAAGAAGAAGGGTAGTGAAACTGCCGCTTCTGATTCAGGTATGTTCATGATTGAAATGAATATGTCATTAAGTTAAATTTCTACTTGGGTATTAGATACCGCCTGTGGTTCTCACATTTGAAATTCGTTGCAGGGGCTAAGGAGAAGTAGGACTCTTGAGGAAGAGGAGGTGATTCTACGGATGGGAAATGGAGCAAGAGTTGCTGCGGAAGTTGTAGGATCATTTGATTTACATATGCCTACGGGCAAGAATATTGTTTTAAATAATTGTTATTTTGTTCCCTCGATTGTGAGGAATATTATTTCTATTCCCATGTTAGACTTGGCTGGATTTTCGTTTGTTATTCAGAATAATAAATGTTCAATTCTTAGAGATAACGTTCTTTATGGTAGTGGTATTTTAAATAATGGTCTGTATGTATGTGACGTAGAACATAATTTACTACAAATTGAACATACTAATAAAAGGAAAAGGGATGATGAAAATCTCACCTATTTGTGGCACTGCAGACTTAGTCATTAGTGAAAATATATTGCGGACATTGCATAAGGAAGGGTTACTTGACCCCTTTGATTTTGAATCATATCCTACATTCGAGTCTTGTTTATTTGGTAAAATGACCAAATCTCCATTTAGTGGACATGGAGAGAGGGCTACAGATTTGCTAGGATTGGTACACACAGATGTATGTGGATCGATGTCTACGCAAGCCATGGGTGGATTTTCGTACTTCATTACTTTCACAGATTATCGATCTAGATTCGGATATGTGTATTTGATGAAACAAAAGTCTGAAGCCTTTGAAAAGTTCAAAGAATACAAGTATGAAGTGGAGAAACAAACCAAACATAGCATTAAAACCCTTCGATCAGATCGAGGTGATGAATACTTGAATGGAGAGTTTCTAGATTATCTAAAAGAAAATGGTATAGTCTCTCAGTGGACTCCTCCATATACTCCATTGTTGAATGGAGTATCATAAAGGAGAAATCGAACTTTGTTAGACATGATAAGCTATGTAGATCTTCCAGTATCACTTTGGGGTTATGCATTGGAAACCTCATCATATTTACTGAATAAGGTGCCTTCCAAATTTGTTCCTCAAACTCCATATGAGATATGGAAAGAAAGGAAACCGAGTCTTAAACACGTTAAGATTTGGGGATGTCCAGCTTATGTCAAGAAAGTTGACCCTGATAAGATGGAATCTCGATCCATAAAATGTAGGTTTGTGGGATATCCTAAAGAGACTTTAGGGTATTACTTTTACACCGATCATAGGGTTTTTGTCTCCAGACATGCTACCTTCTTGGAAAAACAGTTTAGCCTTGAAGGGAACAGTGGGAGTAAAATAGAACTTAATGAAGTTCCAGAAACAAAACTACTACGGTTTAAGAGGAAACACCTGTTCAGACTAAACAACCTTCTGTGGAACAACCCATTCGTAGGTCAGAGAGAGTGTCTCGCCAACCTGAGAGGTATTATGGCCTTGTCATTGAGAATGACAATGAGTTGTCAATCATTGATGATGACGATCCTATGACCTATAATGAGGCTATGAGTAGTGTTGACTCAGAGAAATGGAAGAGTGCCATGAAATTCGAAATGGATTCTATGTATGCCAACCAAGTATGGACTTTAGTTGAAGCACCCGAGGGTGTGAAGCCAATTGGGTGCAAATGGGTATACAAAAGAAAGATTGGAGTAGATGGCTAGGTGGAGACCTATAAGGCCATGTAGACAATGACACATCACTTGATGATTCAACATTGACATTAAGTAAAGTGGGCTCCATGTAATATTTTTACCTACTAATATATGTATGTGTAAGTAAAAGTCTTCTCTACTTCCGATAACCTACCAATCGCTACCATTAATATATTGGTAAGTAAAATTCTTTACCTACCAATATTATATTTTTACCTACACTTATAACTGGTAGGTAAAAATCAAATTTCTTGTAATGAAAGACAGAGATACCCCTGGGTTTTTAACGGAGTTAACGTCAGGCTGACGGAAGTACACAACCTGTAACGAAATAACAACTGCAATATTGTAGATGCTCTATTTTAAAGTTCGGTATTGCAAGTGGTGTCAAGGCCAAAGTACAGGTACACAAAGTACACTTTACTCTATAGAATATTAACGATATATTCATAATTATATTTAATTTCTTAATTAAGATTTATAATTATATTTCATTTAAAAAAAAGATAAATATATGTATTTTGTGGTGGTTCTGGTTTTCTATATAGAGAGTGCGTATAAGGTGGTTCTCTCTAGAGTATCACCCATTATATTTTCAAAATTATAGGGCTTTTTTCAAAAATACCCATGTTGCAGAATTTTTTTTCAAAAATACCGTGCAACCTTTGCAACCTGGTTTGCAACATTTGCAACCTGTCTGCAACTTTAGATAGTATTTTTGAAAATACTTTCAAAAAGTTAGATAATTTTGTATATATCACTTATATTATTTAAATGGAACCATCTTTAAATAAAATACTTATATCACTTATCTTTAAATTTAAATTTAAGAGTATCTAAGTTAGGTAACTTAGAAAAAGTTAGGTAATAAAATACTCATATCACTTACATTAAATTTACTTTAAATAAACTCAAACTTGAAACTATTTTCTAAGTTCTGGTCCCGCATCAGAAATTTCCCCGCATGCGTACATGGTTTTGTTGATGGACGATATTCATAGACCGTCTTCTGAAATACTGAAACTATAGTATTTTATTACAAGGTTTTTGTTATTGAGGTTATTGACAGACTTCTGAAACCATCTTTTAACACAAACTCTTTGTAATTTGGACCGAGTGACAAACTGAGATACTCTTGAAGATGGTGGTTTCACAAATTGTCAATTGCAAAAACAATAAAAAGCTCATAAACCAACTTATGATTGCAATTAGCATCATCCTTGGTTTTAGACTACTCTGACACTTTCTAATTTTCTAAAGAGATTAAATATTAAAATTTTAAGATATTTTTTTAATAAATTGTAACCAGTTCAAACAAGTCCAATCTTCTTAAATTTAGAAACCATTCCAGAATTTGTATAAGAATTGCAATATAATTGAACTGACAAATTACAAAAAGCAAATAACATGAGCTTCTTAGGACCTTAGACATAAACTACTATAAAACTATATAAATAAAAGAAATTAATCACGAGATACTGGATCAACTGCCTTCTTGTAAGTGTAACACTTGGCCACCAAGACATAAGCTCCCAAATTTATCACACTTAACAAAGCCAACATCCAAAAGAAGTAATCCAAATGACCATAATTTAGATCATCAGGAATCCACCCTTTACCACCATTTCTTGTGCTCACATCTGTCACCATGTTAACAAGAAATGTACTCAAATAATTTCCTAACGCAGCCGTTGTAAGCGCTAGCGCTGAGCAAAGACTCCTCATGGCATCAGGAGCCTGCTCATAGAAAAACTCAAGTTGTCCAACAAATGTAAAAACTTCAGCACATCCGATAATAAAGTATTGTGGGACTTGCCAAAAAATGGACATTGGAATGTGCTTGACTTCGTAATAATTGTGCTGCCTCACCATTTTTAGTCTCATCAGTTCTAGTGTTCCAGCACATAACATTGCAAATATTGAGATAACTAGTCCAATTCCAATCCGTTGTAGCTGAGAGAAGCCATTTTTGTGGCCGGTGATTCGCCTGGCAAAAGGGACTATTACACGGTCATACACTGGCACCCAAAATATGACACTAACTGTGTCAAAAAGGGATAGTGAGGCTGACGGAATTTGAAATGAACCACCCATTCGGAGGTCCATTGTGTTGCCTTGAAGAACAAATAAAGTGCCCATTTGACTGTACACTGCACTAAAGATAATGCCTGTTGCCCATATAGGCAGCAAGCCTACAATAGACTTAAGCTCTTCAATTTGTGTAACAGTGCAGAGTCTCCATGGCGTGATTGAATCTTTGATTTTATCTGAATGAGTCTCTACAGCTGCTTTGTCAAAAAAACTGTAGACAAAATATTAAAAATTAGCCGCTAATAATAACGATTTGCTGCTTCAAATGTTAGTCAGCAAACATACAGGCATTGTGAAGTACATACTGTATGTTGAACTTAACATTGCAATGTGTGATTTTACCTCAACTTGTTAGTGTGATCAAGTTTCCGGCTTCCTTTAATAACAGATTCTTCATCCATTGTTGTCTCATAAAGCAAAGACTTGTTCAAAGGCACTTGAACATGCCATTTTCTGACAGATGCAACAATTACCTGAAAGATCCGAGTCAACGGACTCCCACCAGGCCTTACGTTGCGATACAAACGTGTGCCCGAAAAGAAACTTACAACAGCTAGAGCCATAGCTACAGCAGGAATGCCAAAGCCCCAAGCCCAGCCCACATTTGTTTGTATCCAAACAAGCACTGTGGCAGCAACCAGTGCACCAATATTAATTGAAAGATAAAACCAGTTGAAAAATGAACTCTTGCTTTTTTTCTCCGACTCGTCTGAATCATCAAACTGATCTGCTCCGTAAGATGACACACAAGGCTTAATACCTCCTGTACCCAGAGCTATAAGGTAAAGTCCAACGTAGAAAACTCCGATTTGTGTGCTTGTCGGATGACACCCATTTTTGTCATAACACAATGGTTTTAGTCCGTGGACGGATGCTGATAAAGTCAATATTGTCATCCCCTGTAATAATATGTACAATTTGTCACATAGATACAAAACATAATGCATATTGACAAGCTAAATGAGAATTAAAATATACTTACGAAGACATAGACAATTGAGAAAGCAGCAATTGTCCAGTATCGACCAAGGTAGGAATCCGCAAGAAAGGCGCCAAGTAGTGGCATGACATAGCATGTACCAGACCAGTTGGTGACATTACTAACTGCTACAACACTACTTTGATTTAACTGGAACTTAAGATAATTCACTAAATTAGTGTTGATCCCATAGTATGCCAATCTTTCACAGCATTCATTTCCTGTTCAAAAATAACATTATAAGATACTTAAATATCTGTGCCTAATAATCGTCTCAAAAACTTTAGACAATTAACAAGGGATCACACAAACAATAATGATCGATGAAATTGATATAAATGGTAGAATTGTATAAGTAGTACAAAATTGTCTTTGAAAAAAAAGAGAGAGGACATACCTAGGATGTAAGGGCATGCCTTCCAGGTTCCAGTTTTGCTTTTGATAGCAGGTTTGTATCGATAATCAGTTGTTCCATCTTTCGTATATATCTCTTCTTCTGCTTCAGTGGCATATGCCGACATTGCTGCTTTACAATTGATACCTCGAAATAAAATTTCTTATACAAAAGCTGATGAGCTTTTGTTTAGTAGCATCCTTAGGTTCACTTGAGTCTTGCTTTGTAATGAATATGTAAGACTTCGAGGCCTTCCATCACATATATATGTGAAGGTGTAATTAAGCACTAGACTTCTGTCCTACTCAAAGATTGCATAGAATATGTATCTTTTATTCAAATATACTATATACTATGAATGGCACACTATTCAACAATCAAATATTTAAGTGCAGTGCCTGAGTAGAGTCATTTTCTGAGTGGTGGAGGGGCAAGGCTATATATGAAGATGCCATGAAACTATGAACTGGAAAATTTATGAATCTATCCATAGCCATTTTATATGCATTTTCCTTCTGGTTTATGGCACAGTTTCAAAGAAAGAAAGCTTGAAGACCATTTAAAGCCCACTTGCTTCTGTTTTTATCAGTACTGTTAATGGAGTAGATATTCCAATCAACATTGTCAGGACTTAAAATGGGCGGGTTAAATTATCTGCATTGGGTTGACTTTGAGTTTATGTATATTGGTTGTGCTCCAGGCCCAAATTTTTTAATTATAGGAGTAATTGGTATCCATCAATCCTAATGCAAAGGCCATGCAGTTGGAACTTGTAGACTTGGGAATTTATTGTAAAGCTTCTACTTTATGTTCATTCACTCATGGAAACAAGAAAGATATTCCTCCAATTTTTCTTTGATAGGTCCATATTTCATCATATTTTTAATACCTATTTTATGTCTGTTTTCGTAATTTTATTAATTAATAAATTGTTTTATTTTGTTTTGTAGGAAAATAAATAAAAACAGATTTCAAGCAGGAAAAGGTGCAAAAAGGGAAAGGAGATGGAAAATACTTGAAATCAAGGAAACTGGAGGGAAAATCGATTACTTATCGTAGAAGAAAAGGAAATTGAAGAAATTATATTCAAGATTGGATTGTAATCAAAGAGGCCAAACCCAATATTTTCCCCTATATATATGGCCTTCTCCCTTGTAATTTAGACACCTATTTTAGATTCGATAATTAGGAGTAGAGTTAGATTTATTTTATACTCTTTCTCTCGACCTAGATTAATTTTAATAAAGCAAATTTCTTTTGTTACTTTGTTTTTTCATTAGCATCTATTTTCCGGCTTCTTTTCTAATCGATTCTTTGCGCGCCTTTAATTACTTCTCGTGCTTCTTGTTTGCTGCCGTATGCCACCAGCCTTGTTTTAGTATTAGTTAGTTATTACTTGTCAATTTGCCACCATAAATTACTTGTTTTAATAATTGTTTTATATTTAATAATTGTTACTTCTCATCTTAATGTTATCATGTTTTCATTATTAATCATGAATAGCTAATTTTCTTGCCCTAGGATGAAGATGAAGTTAATTTAATTACTTTTGATTTCTTCTCGAATCTATTAATTGATTCTCATAATTTTTCTTGGTGCTTAATTGTTCAATTAACAAAGTGATTTTGATATATTATTGTTACCGGATTTATTTTTCATAGCCTATGCTTGCTCCTTGAAGTTTTGATAGGTTATTGTTAGATAACAAGTTTCATAGTATATGCTTGTCTCGTTAATTGATATATCTTGTTTGTGAAGAAAAGAGGATTGGTTTTAGGGCGAGGTGATATTAATTGTGATTAATTAACGGATTCGGATTCCTAGGTTTTCTATATTATTTAATAATCTTTGCTAATTAGGTTAATTAAATCCCATCTCAAATCTTATTGTCTAGTTCGCCTGAGTTAATTATTAGGGTTTTGAAAGTTCATAGTCTCTGAGGATCGATCTGTGATTGCTACAATTAAACACTGTGCGCTTGCAGTTATTTTACACATCAAGTTTTTTGGCGCCGCTGCCGGGGACTATTGGTATTTTTCACTCCTTGATATTAATTCTTCGGATTAGTTTCTTGTTTTCTTTTGTTTTTTTAGGGAATAGTGAAGCGGAGAAAAGCTTGGACAAGAAGATCGCTGGAAGGCCTCGCTGTCTGTTTTGAAATTTTTAAAGCGCTTTTCGGTATTCCGTATCACCTCTCTATTTTTCTTTTCTTTATTATTATTTAAAAAACACAAAAAAAAAATTAAATATTCAAAAAATCCAAAAATATTAGTTAATTGTTAAAAAACCAATGTGTTGCATCATTCAATCAATCTTAAGGGTGCCACCCAATTATAAGATAAGGTGAGGGATTTCATCACCCTTTCCTTGGCCCACAAATCACTAATTCGTTCATCTTGCATTCCCCTTTCCTTAATAAAACTAAGTAGACGTTAGCCCCTAGGATCTCACGCTCAGTTAGGAAGAGAATCTAGGAGGAACGAATCACTAAGTATTCTTTCGTTTGGTGTCTAGGCAAGCGTGACGCTTACCTGGCTAATTTGGATTAGTGTCTAGAAAGGTGTTTAGCCTCTTGACAATGCTTGCACCTGCCTGGCCAGTCAGGACGAATGTTTTTTGAGTTGTGACTTTTAGTAGTATCTTATTGTTAGGAGCAAGGTCTAGATTTTTCTTAGGATAATATAGATTTTTCTTTTTGATTTTCCAATAGTAGTCATGTCTATTGCATCTGTAGGAGTTCATTTGATAGATGAGGTTGTTTCATGGTCGAATCTTGAGAATAGTGCAACTGAGTCTTTTCTTGAGGAAGATGTTATGTTAGAGTATGAGAGTAATAAAGAACTTCATGAGCTTTATAGAAATTTTTCTTCTGATGAGATGTTAGATGAATTGAATGCCATTTGTTCTAAGCATTAAACCCAACTTGAGGATATTTCTTTTGATCCTAGGTCTGTTGTTAAAACTTCTGTAGGTGAGCCACCTACTTTCGATCCTAATCCATTTTTTTCACTGATGAGTCTTTGGTAGTTGATAATGAAACTCATGTTCTTTCTAGTGACTTAGTTCATAACCAAGGATTTCAAGTAATCAACCTGCTTAAACAACATAAAGAAGCGTCTAATTGGTCTATGAATGATGTTAGGTGTATGAGTTTCATTCTGGTGCATGATCATATTTCTAGTGGATAATGATGTTTTTGTGGGTGAGTTTCAAATATGTGTTGATTGTGTTACATGTGGTGTTTTTCCTCGATCTGGTATTGGTTAGTATATCTGTTTCGTAATGTATCTCCCATATAGTCAAGTTTAGGTATGGGGGAGTGTGTGTGAGTGTTTCTTTTATATGTGTCTGTGTTTTATGTGTGTGTGTGTGTGTTATAGGTAATTATGTATCTCCGTCTTGCCCTTATCAGGTATTCTCGTCCTTTTACTTTATCAGTTTTCTCTCATTTGCATACATTGAGGACAATGCATGATTTAGGTATGGGGGAGGGATTTAGTATTATTATTTTTATTAAAACAAAACCCAAACAAAAATTGAAAAATGAAAAAAAATACAAAAATAATTCTAGCATTGTGAAATGATTACTTGTTATAAGTTGGCTTGATGCACCCTTACATGCTATAGTACTCTTGTGTTTCTGATGCTTTTGATTGAGAAGTGATATGCTAAGTTCTTGTGCACACACATACACTAGCGAGTTGAAACTAGTAAACTTATTGAATGTTGTAAGTAATTAAAAGGACATGAATATGTGCAAGAAGATTTGGTTTCCAGGCTTTGAGTACAAGTAGGTGCACTTAAGAGACTTTTGCTTGGGATTAATTATGTTTTGCCACCAAGTGAGATTTTGAGCCTATATGCATATCTTTTGCATTTTATATTCGTTTGTTTGAGTATCCACATGTTGTTTGCATTGCTAGCACTTGTTTGAGACCTTTCTTGAAATGCATGACATTATTTGATGATAAGATGATAAAGGCATTTAAGAATAACCAATTATTATCCAAATTACCACACCCTTTACATGTGATCAATTAGTTACCCCTTTGAGTTTAATTCTATTTTTCAGTGACACACCACATTACTTGCCTAGACCTTTTTGTTGTGCAGCCTACGTATACTTGATCCCAATTTGTCAAAGGCTAGTAGGAAGTTGAGGGAGTAATAAGGTGTGTGAGATGGGGTTTACTTTTGTTCATTAATTTTAAGGAATTATTGGATTTTGTTGCTTACTTGTAAGTCGTTGTTCAAGAAATTTTTGAAGAAGGATTGTGGTTGCATATATATATATATATATATATTATCTATCTTAGCTCTCCAAAAAAAAGAAAAAAAAAGAAAGAAAAAATTTTGAACGAAAAAAAGAAAAAAAAAGAAAAAAGTTATATGAGAGCATAATTATGTTTCTGTGTTTTGTGTGATCCTTCTTCATTTGACTAGTCAAGGATTTTGTTGGAAAAAAATCAGAAAATATGTGTGGGGAGGATGTATGGTGTTGTGTATGATTTATAATGATTCCTGCTAGCTTTTGACACTTCACCTTATTTGGCTTTACTTGACATACCTTGTCCCTAGCCCTATTACAACCCAAATAAAGACCTTTTGATTATCGTCATTAATGTATGTTGTTTTAAAGTTAGATTGATACCAAATGTCAAGCATGCTTATGATTTTGTTGGAATGGAGTGATACACTTACCCTTGTTCTTGAGTGAAAATTCTTTTGTGAATGAAATGTGAGTGATTGCTTGTTTTTTGCATATGAGAACCCAAGTTTTGACTCTAAAGTGTACTATTGTGGGCTTAGCATGGTTACCAACTTATTTTTACACTTGACGTGGACTTTTGAGTACCTATGCATATTTCTTTGAGTAGACTATGTGAATACTTGCATCTTACACATCAAGTGTTTGCAAATTCACTTTGATTCTTAAGTTGATGTAGCATGAGATGACTTGTATGTGTGGTGTTGCATTGAGCAATCTTTTACATGAGCTAGATGGATTTTGTGGGTACATTCTCTATAGGCCCTCACGAGACCTCACTCGTCCACTAGGGCTGCGTAGGGGTTTAAAGGGCTTGTTGCATATGCCAAATGCAACCGTGATCACCTACGGAAGTGGTATTCTTTATTTAGGTAGTATTTTATATTTATTTTTTTCGAGGACGAGCAAAAGATAGGTATGGGGGCATTTGATAGGTCCATATTTCATCATATTTTTAATACCTATTTTATGTCCGTTTTCGTAATTTTATTAATTAATAAATTGTTTTATTTTGTTTTGTAGGAAAATAAATAAAAACATATTTCAAGCAGGAAAAGGTGCAAAAAGGGAAAGGAGGTGGAAAATACTTGAAATCAAGGAAACTGGAGGGAAAATCGATTACTTATCGGAGAAGAAAAGGAAATTGAAGAAATTATATTCAAGATTGGATTGTAATCAAAGGGGCCAAACCCAATATTTTCCCCTATATATATGGCCTTCTCCCTTGTAATTTAGACACCTATTTTAGATTCGATAATTAGGAATAGAGTTAGATTTATTTTATGCTCTTTCTCTCGACCTAGATTAATTTTAATAAAGCAAATTTCTTTTGTTACTTTGTTTTTTCATTAGCATCTGTTTTCCGGCTTCTTTTCTAATCGATTCTTTGCGTGCCTTTAATTACTTCTCGTGCTTCTTGTTTGCTGCCGTATGCCACCAGCCTTGTTTTAGTATAAGTTAGTTATTACTTGTCAACTTGCCACCATAAATTACTTGTTTTAATAATTGTTTTATATTTAATAATTGTTACTTCTCATCTTAATGTTACCATGTTCTCATTATTAATCATGAATAGCTAATTTTATTGTCCTAGGATGAAGATGAAGTTAATTTAATTATTTTTGATTTCTTCTCGAATATATTAATTGATTCTCATAATTTTTCTTGGTGCTTAATTGTTCAATTAACAAAGTGATTTTGATATATTTTTGTTACCGGATTTATTTTTCATAGCCTATGCTTGCTCCTTGAAGTTTTGATAGGTTATTGTTAGATAACAAGTTTCATAGTATATGCTTATCTCGTTAATTGATATGTGAAGAAAAGAGGATTGGTTTTAGGGCGAGGTGATATTAATTGTGATTAATTAACGGATTCGGATTTCTAGGTTTTCTATATTATTTGATAATCTTTGCTAATTAGGTTTATTAGGTTAATTAATTCCCATCTCAAATCTTATTATCTAGTTCGTCTGAGTTAATTATTAGGGTTTTGAAAGTTCATAGTCTCTGAAGATCGATCTGTGATTGCTACAATTAAACACTGTGCGCTTGCAGTTATTTTACGCATCAAGTATTATGCGAATATTAATTGCAATAGTGTTATAGTGATGATCAGACAAAATACTTTTCTTTCAACTACTAACAAACAAGTATGTTCTGAAAATCTTGGAATTTTCGAATTCAGAAGATTGAATTCTCGATCAAAGTTGAAATTTTACTCGTGCCTTGCTATTTTTTTTTTGCTAAATCGTGCTTGCTAATTTACTAACTGTTTTGCGTAGTAATGGTAAAAATATACGTAGAAGAAAAGGAAAAATGTCAACATTCCTTACTGTCCCAAGATCATAATGTAGAGTTGCAAACCACTCACTCAAAAAGTTTGAAAATGATCCTATGCACCTAGAAGCTGTATAGAATGGCTACTTCATAGCATTTCAATTTATCTGCACCATATTCATATTTTGTTCTTATAAAAAATTATTTATAATTAGTTCTGTAGATGAGTGAATAGGCCCAAAAATATATTGGATGCCCGACTCGAAAAAATTCAACTATAATCTGATTAGTTTATATACGAGTCAAAAACGAACATGAAAACGAACATGATTTTAAAGTTCAATTCAACTATAATCCGATTAGTTTATATACGAGTAAAAAACGAACATGATTTTAAAGTTCGAATCAACCCGAATTTGAGGGCAACAAATTTCAGTTGGAAAATTCCCAAACAAGTTTAAGTAGAATGTTCAAGAATAAGTTTGATAACAAAGTTCTGAACAGGGTTCTGAATAAAATCGTCATCATAATTAGTAAACAAGTCAGTGAATACTGACAATATGTCTAGTTATTTAAGTACTATTGTTTTCTGTGTTCATGAAGGAAAGAAACAAGCAAATCCATGAAAAATATTTGTTAACTGTTCGTTAGTAATAAGAATGAATTTGACTTAAAAATTAATTTTCCTAAATTTGGAGTTCACCGTCCAGCAGTGAGAGAATAAGGAGGGAAGGGTTGATGAGTTGTTGTAACACTGATAGCTACCTACCGTTAGTTTAACAATAAGTGATGTACTTTAGCATCTTAATTTTCAAACAATGTATTATGTTTATATGGACTAGATTTGAATGTGCACTAAGATCATGTACTCTTCTTACTTGCATCCACCTATCCTACATGAAAGCCACTTCCCAACTCTTTATATGTCTTGTATAATCATACACATCATAACATGTCATTTATCATGTATCTGTTGATTGATTGAATTAACATATGCAGGTAGAAGGGCAGCCTCCCAAGTCCATTCCCTCAGTTTTGATTCTCAATAGTCAATATGTTGATATACTAACTTACTAAGCAACCTCTAATTTTATGCAGATGGTATGCAAAATGTCAAAACCGATACTATCAAACTGGGATTATACATTTCCGGGCATGCAAGACTCAGAACTGATTTCTCCCCTGACTTTTGATCTAGTAGTAATCTAGCACAAATCTAGCCCATTTTAATTACTAATAACTAGAATGTTCAAATTTCTTTAAATTACTTGGGCGAAAAATGTTGGATACTGAATCGTGTTATCCTAAGAATAATTAGTGATGTTCTTATAGAGTTCGACTTCTAATAATTGTAACTGAAAGTACCTCTTTTGGGCCTCGTATAAATTTTCCTGACAACTTGTCGTCCTTCTTATGTAAAAATAACATTTGGATGATCCTGTTACTTGATTTTAATTTATTCTGTATTATATGAATTTTGAGTTATATTGTGATACATTTCAATTTGCTAGTAATTTATGTGCTTTGTATAATGTCTTGTTAGGTTGTAATTGTAACAGCAAGTATAGTGTTGACGGAGGAATTTGGTAACAACAAAGTTTGAGGTCTGTCGCCGGAATCAAGATCTATAATGGTGGTTCTTCGCCGGATAATTCGCCGGAGTGTGGTGGTTGTGAAGAATTGGGGACTGAGATTGAGAGGGTTATTGGTGGTGGCTCGTAGCTCTTCGCTTCCATCCCCCCTCAATTTGCCTACGTACCTCTGTATTTATAGAGGATCAAGCCTACGTAGTTCTTGGAGAGCAAGAAACCCAATTGGGCTTGGATTGTCGGTCTAGCTTCCGGAATGTTCTACTATGAGGCCTAACCACAAAGGCCCAAGGCTCATCCAAGATCTCAAGACTTCACGGATAAGGAAACTTCCCCCGTCGAGGACTAGTCCTATCCGCTACCGCTATTTCTTGATTTCAAGGATGCAGGTATAGCCGTGGTTTACCCCAAGTGCAGAACGCATCCCTGTCCCCCGAATGAGAAGCACCCACCAGATAGCAGGACAGGTGATCCGGAGCTTTTGGGTGCAAAGTGCAGGATTACTCCAAAGTTCCCCAATGAGAGCGCGCCCATTGGCTACAGGAACAGAGCTCCCAAAGCACACACCAGAAAGTCCCCATCTTTCCACCTTAGGGCGCGCCCTTAGTGTCTAAGAAGGGTCCTTATATCCAGGCAAACCCCTGGAGGCCTTCTGCGACGGACATCCCCCTCCTGAGATACGACAGGAGGGAATTCTTCAATATCTATTGGAATTTAAGCCTGAGTGGAATCCAAGTTTGAGTGGAATCCAAGCTTAAGTAGAATCCTTCATTAAAAACTATAAAAACTTAAGTAGAATTCCATCTTGAGTAGAATTCCAGCTTGAGTAGAAATCTCTGATATGGAAGTATCAATTAGGGCGCGCCCTCCCTATAAGGAAAGTGAGGGCGCGGCCTGGTTTCTTCAATCTATGCCAAAACCCAAATTTATCATGAAAATCCCCAAATTAAACCCGTATCTGACCCGGATCCATTTTAGAATACCCGAACCGAATTTTGGGCATAACAACTACCCCCCAATTCCATGTAAAATCAAAGATGAAGCATGGAATTTCAATCTTAAACAACACCAAAATTTCTTTGTAGCTTTTCTTCTCAAGGGCGCGTCCTCATTCTTCTCATCTTCAAGATTCTACGCAGAGGGCGCGTCCTTCAATTCTTCAATCTTATCTCCCTGACAACTCTGGTTTCAATTTTTTCGTAGAGGAATAACACAAATGCACCACATCTCTAAGCTTACATGAGCTAACTCGGCGTAAGAAACAAGAGATATTATGCACAAGTATAAACCTCTCACAGGGCTCGTACTAAAGCTAAATATTTACATATATTTACAGAGGACGAGCCTTATGATATTAAGGCGTACGGACCCCTTCAGCTGTTATCCACATACACTCCCATGGTCTTTTCAAGTTCCTTCTGCATTAATCAAGCCAAAGGGCATTCCAATGTAGCGGTATAATCCTCTATCATGCTGTTGCATCTTCCAACTGACCAATCCGAGGAAGAGGGAAACTATCATTTGGGCAAGCCTTTGTTCATATCACTGAAATCTACACAAGTCCACCATTTCCCATTAGGCTTCATAACGAGAACAGGGTTAGGTAGCCACTCCGGGTAGTAAAACTCTTTAATCAAGCCAATGTTTAACAATCTATCAACTTCTTCCTCCAATGCAATAGCTCTTTCTTCAATTACCGGACATCGATTCTGCCTAATACCCTTCCTATCAGGATTTATACTCAAGTGATGACACATGACCTTTGGGTCAATATCCACCATACTAGCATGACTCCAAGCAAAAACATCTCAATTTGGCAAAAGAAAGCTTGTGTGCATATCTCTCTACTCAGAATTCAACTAAGAACCGATCTTCAAAATTTTACTTGAATCTCTATCATCGACCAAAATTGAAATTGTATCTTCTGTCGAATCTGTCTTTTCCACGGTTGAGGCATTCTTCGATCAATATCAAAATCAAGACTTTGAGGGTCTTCAATCATGGCACCATCCTTGGAGGGCACGTCCTCTTTTAGAGGGAAGTCTTCCTCAACAAGGGTATGCAGCAAGCCTTCAAGCAACATCCGCCTACCTTCAACTTGCTCACCTCTAAGATTGATGGAGATGACGTCCTCCGAATCTTCCTCAACCTCTTCCAGAATCCCTTCTTGAAGATCACCAAGAACTGGGGCACTTTCATTATGCAATTTCCCAAGGCGCGCCCTGATAGGGGGCGCTTCCTCTTTTGCTTCTTGGACAAGATAATGAACTACTTTCACTGAGGGCGCGCCCTCCGTTCTTCTCAGGATTCTCCTTATGCTTCTTGACTTCTCTGACAATCCAATCGGTCAAGTATCCTTCCTTGATCAAATCTTCAATTTTATCCTTCAGCTGACGACATTCATGAGTATTGTGACTTGTCGACTCATAGTACTCACAGTGCTTCTTCTTATCCTTGCTTTTCCAGGCAGATAGAGGAACCCGCTTAAAAAGCCCTTTATTCTTGTTCACCTCAAAGATGTGTTCAATTGAAGCCGCCAAGGGAATGTAATTATTTGTCCTTCGATCATAAGAATACGTATATGAAGTTCCCCATTCTCTTCCAACACTAGTTGCATTCACTCCGTTAGTGCTGATTCCAATACGATATACAGGACTTGTAATCTTCCCCTTAGCATTACCTGAGCTTCTGTCTTCCGATTTTCTACCAAGGATTGCTCAATAGGTAATTACTCCAGATCCAAGCTTTTGAAACCATTGAGCATTCTCACTGAAAGTGGTTGCCAGCAGATGACATCTATCCAAGTCAGTTACATGGTAAACATCCATCTCAATGTCAAAACATCCTAAGAATTCCACAGGGTCTGCATTTTCATGAAAACGTAGATCATTGGTCATAAATCTATATCCTGTAGAGAGCTGTGCCTCTCTAACCTCTGTTGAAAGTGGAGAAGGAGTTTGTGCCGTAGCAGATATCCTTCCTCCATCCAAGTGAGAAAGAAGCCTCTTCAAGTCGACGACATTAAAAATGCCCACACCTGGAATATTTTGAACATTTGGTGGCACAGTTGTTTTGAGTACCCCCCAAGGGTGAAGGTTGAGTTGTCGTCTGAGCATTTCCTGGAACTCCGACATGAAGTTGTGTGATAGTCATCTCTTGAGTCTGAGTTTGTTCCTTTTGACCTTGAGCTTGTGGATTCTCTTCAATATGTGGATTCCTCTGAGGTCGTGGATTCCCATAAGAACCTCCTTGATTCTTTCCTTTAGAGGGAGGGCGCGCCCTCGACCTCACTTCACAAGTACTTGAAGGAATTTAAGTGATACGAGGAGATCTTTCTCCTGAGGGCGCGCCCTCTTTGTTCTGAAGGCACCTCTCTCTATCCTTCAATCTCCATGGTCTCGGCTACTTTTTCTTCCAGCATCTCCTTGAGGGGAGGTTTGTTAATATCCAAGGGGCCTCGACCTGTGATCAGGGGGCGCGCACTGTGGATCACGGGGCCTCGATTCCAAGTGCTTTTCTTTCTTCTGATGCTCAAGGAGTACCTTCTTTAGACCGTCCTCACTAAGCATTCCTTCAAGCTTGCAAAGTCTTTCTTCATCACGTTGAGTCTCACTGGGGGCGCGCCCTGAGAGATGTGGGTGAGGGGGCGCCCTTTCCTTCGAGGAGTCATCAGTTGAAAACTCCTTTCCTGCACTTCTTCACCTCTTCGAGAGCTTTCCTCAACTTGAAAAGCTTTCCCTGTTCGACGGTGATTCCGTGGAATACTCCGAGATTTTCTCCTACTTCCTTGTTCTTGCTCCACCGAATCTAATCTTGCCCCGAGGTTATTTATGACAGTTCCATATGATATAACTGCTCCATTAACTCCACGTTGCTGATAAGAACGGGCGGCTGTCTGCCGGTAGCCGAATTTTCACGGTAGTGTGGGGGATCAGGGATCTCTCCTGAAATACAAGCTTCGTGACGAGCTTGATTACCCCCAAGCTATCTTCAAAATCATAACCATTTTCTTCATGAGAACCTCCACCTTGATTGCGAGACATCTCCAAATTTGATCAAGATATTATCAAGTGGATTGATGTCTTTAGAGTTCGGAAGGCTGCACCCATCAAATCTAAGAGAATTGCACTAGAGCTTCAAAAGGCTGTGATGATGGAGGGCGCGTCCTCAAAAGAGGGAAGGCTTGCATGCTTACAAGAAAAATTTCCGAATCGCGTCTTCTACCCGAGGGCGCGTCCTCCATTTTACGAGAACTATTCAAACTCACCCTTTAAGGCGCGCCCTAAAGGCATAATCTTGCATTCTCGAAAAAGTTGAAAATTTCACTAACCTAAGACTAGGGAAAGTGTACATGGACTACCCCCCTAGACTAGGAGGTAATTAATTTACCTTGTAGTCTACTATTCTGGCATTGTTCTACTTCAATCAATTTCCGGTAGAAAGAGTGCATTCTCCGGTCATGGGCTACTTCAAATCTCATCCCATGAAGTGGCATCTCAAAATGAGGCATCCTATGAATAACATCTCTCGAAGAGGCATCTCACTAGGAGGCATCCAACAAAGGGCATCTCACGAAGAGGCATCTCACAAGGAGGCATCCTATGAAAGGCGTCTCACGAAGAGGCATCCCCGTAAGGGTATTCCGCTGTTCACACAAATTATCATGAAATACATGTATACGTAGGGCTAGGGAGATGCATCAATACTACCCCCCAGCATCAGAATATCATTCCTTAAAGAAGCGTCTCTTAAAGAGGCATCCCAAGAGGGGAATTTTAAGAGAGAGCCGTTGGAGTTGCTGAGGACGCGCCCTGTTGCTTAGGGCGCGCCCTATATGGATGAGGGCAATGACAAAGTCTCTTCTAGTCCGGATGAATGTCATTCTTGGGTAGAGGGGCTCACTCATGTCCTTGGGGCCTCAACCTGCCTATCAGGGGGCACATCCTAAGATTCATGGGGCCGCACATCAATACAATTTTCTTCAAACAAAAGATATGCCATGGATCGTTGCGATCATACTTGCAGACGAAGCCACAACATGAGGTTGTTAAGTTAGGGCGCGCCCTCTGTAGCAAAGTATTGCTTCTTCATAGAGGGGCTCACTCACGACCTTGGGGCCTCAACCTGATGATCAGGGGGCACACACTATGGTTCGTGGGGCCACAACTCAACAGCTTCTTTCCTTCTGGAGTCCAAGCAGTAAATTATCCTCGTAGATATTGGAGTCCGCTTGAGAATTTGCATCTTTCTTTGAGGGCGCGGCCTAACCAGAAGATCCTCTGAGGGAGAATTCCTTGAGGGCGCTTCCTATGTTGGAGCATTTTCTTGAAGCTAAGTCTTGATGTAGAGCATTTCCCTGAGGTTGAGGATTCTCACCCTCTCTTCCACTAGTTGCACTACAAGAAACCAAGAGAACAAATGTAGGGCCTTTCATGAGGGCGCGCCCTCAGCAATATGTCAAGGGCTATTCCTCACTTTGGTGATTAGGCTTGTCAACGTCATTCCTACATCTTCGGCTTCATTCTCTTCCAACAAAATCTCAAAGCAGGGCTATCTCGTGTCCAAGGGGCCTCGACCTGTAATCAGGGGGCGCGCGCTGTGGACCACGACCTTGAGGAAGGGCTCGCTCATGTCCAAGGGGCCTCGACCTGTAATCAGGGGGCACGCGCTGTGGATCACGGGGCCTCGATTCCAAGTGTTCCCCTTTCTTCTGGCCAAGCAAACCCATGTAGGCCTTCTCACCAGGCAAACCCCTGTAGGCCTTCTCACCAGGCAAACCCCTGTAGGCCTTCTTACCAGGCAAACCCCTGGAGGCCTTCTCATCAAGTAAATCCCTGTAACTTTATACATGCAATAAATATATAGAGCAAAATAATATAGAGGTTGGATATTACCTGGAGGCGCGCCCAGTCAGGGGAAGGCGCGCTTCTTAATAATATTTTGAGGAATGCTCTGCTTGAATTAACAAAACCCACTATTTGCAGCTTTCTCTTCAATATCATCTTCCATGGGTGCGCCCTGTGGCGCGCCTTGGCAGTGCGCCCTTGATAAGAGATGCGGCACCTTTTTAGAAAATCTTTGAGGCTTCTATTGACGCAACCTCCTTCATGTGAGCATGTCCTGTCAGAGATGATGAAAGATGAATATGCAGCTTCATGTATTTCTCCACTTGAAAGTAGAATACTGGTAGGCGCCCCTTGAGATAAAGATGCAACTCCTGATAATTGTGTCTCATATACGTAAGACTCCATCTTCATGTGTTTGCATCCCAACTTTCTCCCGTGCTAACTTTCACCATAACCTTCTTCTCAGAATAGGATGTGGATTTCATCCTAAACCAATTACCAATAGGTTTCCTAAACCAAGTAGAATTCTTTATTAAAAATTCGTAGTTGTCCTTCTTCTCCAATTTCGGACTGATTCCAGCCAAATTCTTCTGATGGTAACACCTTTGGGTTAACGAGAATTTAATAAGCTTCGCGTGGGCTGTAAAATCGTCCAAATCAGACTTCTAGAACTCAAGATATGACCCAAATAGTGTAGGTAGCACGTGCAGCACAATACATACGAATTTTCATATATTTTAACTCCAAGATCGATGACCCATCATCAATTAAGCCATACTTGAGACCATATCTTCAAACCATGATGAGAATCGTAACCTGGAGGAGGCATCCTGGAGATGAGGGCGTGTTTAGTCATTGAATTCTCCCATAACTTGTTGGAAATCATCTGAACCTTGGATACCACCCTTAGGGCGCGCCCTCAGATTTCTTGAGGATGCATCCTGATAGTGAGGGCGCGCCCTCCGTGATGAGGACGAGATCTCGATAATTGCGTCTCTTTCTTAGAACATCCTTCCTTGAATCATATTCAGAATCTCCCCTTGAAAAACTTAGTTCAAAGCTGCTGATCGGAAATCACCGCCTTCGAGATAACCGGAACCATCTTTTTAAAGCAGCAGCCTAAAAATCTGTTCACCTTCAGATCTTGTTCGACCCCCCTACCAGAAATCGCCATCCTTGGATCTTCTCCGTTGCTGCAGATCTGCAACCCTATCGAGGGCTATTCCTTAGATCTTGCTTGTCGTTTTTTAAGAACCTTCATCGTGGTGAGAAATCCATCCTTCTTGGATTATGATCTTAATCAGCACCCCTCCTTCTAGCGCCAATTTGTTGACGGATGAATTTGGTAACAACAAAGTTTGAGGTCTGTCGCCGGAATCAAGATCTATGATGGTGGTTCTTCGCCGGATAATTCGCCGGAGTGTGGTGGTTGTGATGAATTGGGGGCTGAGATTGAGAGGGTTATTGGTGGTGGCTCGTAGCTCTTCGCTTCCATCCCCCCTCAATTTGCCTACGTACCTCTGTATTTATAGAGGATCAAGCCCACGTAGTTCTTGGAGAGCAAGAAACCCAATTGGGCTTGGATTGTCTGTCTAGCTTCCGGAATGTTCTACTATGAGGCCTAACCACAAAGGCCCAAGGCTCATCCAAGATCTCAAGACTTCACGGATAAGGAAACTTCCCCCGTCGAGGACTAGTCCTATCCGTTACCGCTATTTCTTGATTTCAAGGATGCAGGTATAGCCGTGGTTTACCCCAAGTGCAGAACGCATCCCTGTCCCCCGAATGAGAAGCACCCACCAGATAGCAGGACAGGTGATCCGGAGCTTTTGGGTGCAAAGTGCAGGATTACTCCAAAGTTCCCCAATGAGAGCGCGCCCATTGGCTACAGGAACAGAGCTCCCAAAGCACACACCAGAAAGTCCCCATCTTTCCACCTTAGGGCGCGCCCTTAGTGTCTAAGAAGGGTCCTTATATCCAGGCAAACCCCTGGAGGCCTTCTGCGACGGACATCCCCCTCCTGAGATACGACAGGAGGGAATTCTTCAATATCTATTGGAATTTAAGCCTGAGTGGAATCCAAGTTTGAGTGGAATCCAAGCTTAAGTAGAATCCTTCATTAAAAACTATAAAAACTTAAGTAGAATTCCATCTTGAGTAGAATTCCAGCTTGAGTAGAAATCTCTGATATGGAAGTATCAATTAGGGCGCGCCCTCCCTATAAGGAAAGTGAGGGCGCGGCCTGGTTTCTTCAATCTATGCCAAAACCCTAATTTATCATGAAAATCCCCAAATTAAACCCGAATCTGACCCGGATCCATTTTAGAATACCCGAACCGAATTTTGGGCATAACATATAGTAGATGTTTCAAGCAGCTTCTCCTTGATGTATACAAAGTGCTAAACTCAGATATCGATCGATATACCAAGTATATCATTAGGTGATTTTTAATTAAGATTGATATTTAATAAATTTCAAATAATAAGCTCCTTTTGTGAACTGGATTAGTGGTTAAGAAGATAAAATTAGCACACTTTATGTAACAAGCAAGAAAAGATTAGCAAAACTTCCCTGATTTTATTGCTTTTTAAATAAGAATTTCTATTCATTCACCTAAAATGAACAACGACATTGCAGCAATGTCATCTCCAGTTGTCTTGTGTGTATATATAAGGTGAAGTGCTTAGACATTCCCAAGTACCTTAAACAAATCAAGCTACAAACAAATTAATCAAAAATGGAGTCTTGGATTCGAGTTTTGATGTTTGCAGCATGTCTTTTTCCAGTTTTAGTTGAATGCAGAGTTCGACATTACAAGTTCAACGTAAGTATCTTCATGTAACTAAATCTGCCTAGATAATCTTATGAAATAGGTTTACATGTTATTGTCGAATTTTCTTCACATTGCTCACGAAATGACACTACTACTTGAGTACTTGCACAACCTATGAATGCAGGGTAATATGCATGCAAATTAAGTAATATACATAGCTTCTCCAAATTTTATGAAATCTGGTTTTAGCACTTGTAAACGAATAGAGCATAGACTGTAGTAAATTTAGTTACTGAGGTCTTTCATTTGAATATCTTAGCAATGGAAAAAGACGAAATTTTAGCTTTTGTTCAATTTTGTGAAGGTGGTGATGAAAAATTCAAGCCGGTTGTGCTCAACAAAGCCGATTGTAACCTTGAACGGACGATTTCCAGGCCCTACTTTAACCGCTAGGGAAGGTGACACAGTGCTAGTGAAAGTTGTCAACCATGTCAAGTACAATGTTTCAATCCATTGGTATGAATTGATTAACTCTACTAGTTTACCATTTTAGACTACATAAATTCCACAACAGCCTGTTAGGCAGAGGCAAAGTGGTCATTTCGCATGCGCACCACATCATATGTAACGAGCTTAAATAATCCCATATAATGCTTTTTACGTTATACCAGATAATGCTTTTTACATTATACATCCGAAATTTAGATAGGTGCTCAAGCTGAAAACTCACTACTTGTGTGACTTTTTAATGGACTAAACAACATTGTATTGGATTCAGGCATGGAATTCGGCAACTCAGAACAGGGTGGGCGGATGGACCAGCGTACATTACACAATGCCCTATCCAGCCGGGACAAAATTATATATACAACTTTACTATTACAGGCCAAAGAGGTACACTTTTATGGCATGCACATATCCTATGGCTACGTGCAACGGTTCATGGTGCCATTGTAATCCTTCCTAAGAGGGGGGTTCCATATCCATTTCCCAAACCGGACAAGGAAGTTGTCGTCGTTTTAGGTAAGTAAACTTTCCGTAAATATATACACAAGAACAATTAATGTACCTTTTGAGAATCCCTAAAACAAAACCATTTGAGAATTGACCGATACTGATTATTTCTGTTGTACATATGTTGAAGCTGAATATTGGAAAGCAGATACTGAAGCTGTAATCAACCAAGCACAGATATCAGGATTAGCACCAAACGTCTCAGATGCTCATACAATCAATGGCCTACCAGGACCGGTCTCAAACTGTTCTGCACAAGATGCATTCAAGCTAAGTGTCGAAGCTGGAAAATCTTATATGCTACGTATTATCAATGCTGCACTCAATGAAGAATTATTCTTTAAAATTGCTGGACACAAGCTAACTGTAGTTGAAGTTGATGCCACCTATGTAAAGCCTTTCAAAACCGACACAATTGTGATAGCCCCAGGGCAAACCACAAATGTTTTACTGACAGCTGACAAAGCATCTGGCAAGTACCTTATGGCTGCCTCACCGTTTATGGATGCTCCCATTGCAGTAGACAATGCGACTGCAACTGCAACATTGCATTATTCTGGAACACTATCAAGTTCTCCAACCACCCTTACGAGCCCACCACCTCAAAATGCTACCTCAATTGCTGAGAACTTCACAAGTTCTTTACGAAGTTTGAATTCAAAGAAGTTTCCAGCAAAGGTCCCATTAACAATAGATCGCTCCCTCTTCATTACAGTCGGACTAGGGATTAACCCCTGTCCAAGTTGTAAAGCAGGTAATGGAAGCCGCGTAGTAGCATCCATGAATAATGTCACCTTTATCATGCCTAACACAGCTCTCCTTCAAGCTCATTACTTCAAGATTAAAGGAGTTTTTACTACAGATTTCCCGAGTAACCCACCATTTGCCTTTAACTATACAAGCACAACACCACCAGCAAACTTAGGAACTATAAATGGAACAAAACTTTATAGGCTGCCATACAATTCCACAGTTCAACTAGTACTCCAAGACACAGGAATTATTGCCCCGGAAAACCATCCAATTCATTTACATGGATTCAACTTCTTTGCTATTGGCAGAGGACTTGGAAACTTTAATCCAAAGAAAGATCCCAAGAAATTTAATCTTCTTGACCCTGTTGAGAGGAATACAGTTAGTGTACCATCCGGTGGATGGACAGCTATTAGATTCTTTGCAGATAATCCAGGTAAAACAAGACATATGTTTTTTCTACATGTGTCACTTTGATGACCATTTACAAAAATTAGTTAAGTGGGAAAAATCTACTTGGGATCTTACTATCACTTCTTTCAGGTGTATGGTTCATGCATTGCCACTTGGAAGTACACACAACATGGGGACTAAAAATGGCATTCCTGGTGGACAATGGAAAGGGTCCAAATGAGTCAATCTTGCCACCACCGCGCGATCTCCCAAAATGTTAGACAACTCACACATGTAGAGAAGATAATAGAAGTCAATTACAAGAGAAGAAGAGAATTGTGAAGATACCAGATATGTATAATCAAGGCAAAACTGGATGCTGAACTTGGTCATCTTCGGAGAACAATAAATTTTCTTAAGCACATCAGGATAGTTTTGTCAGTATGAATACACCAAAGAGGATAAATATATAATTTTATAACTTTTCATTCATGAGATCAAAGTGAATAAAATGTTTTCAACTTCGTTTGGACTTGAAGAAACATTTTTCTTGTTTTTTTCAAAATGACTTAAAAAAACATTTGCATCCGAGAATATAATTTTTAGCTTATATCTGGGTGCTTTAAGTAAGAAGCTATGCTCTTGTGTTGTATCGAAAGTATGGTACAGATCATATCTGACTGGAAGGTCTCTTCAAGTGAACAGACCTTTAAAATAACGTCAAGGTCTAGTTTTAATCTGCATATTGTACCAAGCTTATCTTTTCCTGTTCTAAAAATCGATGTTCTGGCCTTATTAGTTTTTTATTACTAGGCAGTAGAGTGTCTGTACTGTCCTAACAGTTTCTAAGCCACAACATAACGGTAGCTCCCACCTCAGCAGTAGGCACTCTCCGCTTAGGGACTTCAAAAATTAAACAAGTACATAACTTAATCATTCTTCCCAGTTTTAGTCTATTTGATAGAGAATAAAGAAGAACACAAAATTTTTATTTTTTTTGATATGTGGGGCTTTTGATGCTTACTTCTCATCAGTTCAATCATGCAGCATTAGACCTCAGCTAGGCAACTCAATAGAACCTTAGTTTCTAAGTAACTACATAGATTCTAGAATGGATCTTCCTGTAGTGCTAGTATATATAAAACCAATTTTAATACATACTATTCTATAAATGATGTTGTCACAAAGTGTAGAACTGAGTCCATTTCTTTCTCAAACAGCACATGAACTTCTAAAGCTAGTCACTTCCAGGTTGACCATGTAACAGGAATTCACACTAGACCATTTTGATCCATCAATGAATGATTGCTGACTATATATATTCTAAGAGAAATCAAGTTTCAAATCGGACTTTTGAAACTTGTACAACAAGATTAGTCCTTAATTAGCTATCCGAGGGAGACATACTAGATACCCGAGGGAGACATACTTGTACAACAAGATTAGTCCATTTGCTTCCTACAAGAGATGCAAACACCCGTGAACTCGGGCAAAAAAAAAAAAATGGAAAGGAAAATGACAATTATAAAATGAGTGTGGCATCTATCAATCCTAGACAGCTTCATGCTTGCTAATCGAGAATTCTTTCTCTGGGCCTGTTCTTGTGGTTACTGAGGCTAGAACAGAAGAACAGCTCTGGGCCTGGTCTTGTGGTTACTGAGGCTAGAACAGGAGAACAGCATTGTTGGCATCTGGTATTATGGTAGTATTAATGCATTGCAAGTATTACAAATGCCCCACCTGAGCTAGTGAACTCAATCATAGAGACTTCTTGGGGAAAGTCTCACTTTATTAAGAAGTATACTTTCATTTCCCACAGTGTTACAGGAATCAGAGTTGGAGAAACTGGTAAGCATTTTTGTACAAAACAATACTTACTATATAAAACTTGGAGTAATTATTTCAAAATTTAAAGCCAGACAGTAACATGTGCAATATTGAAAAATCTCCACATCTACAAAACTGATTTTGGGAAAAGTATCAAACAGTTGAGCAACATAATCCATATATAAACAAGCAAAAGGATGGGAGGAGTTTCATCATTTTAATAGTATAATGAAAATTGAATAATGTCCACGGACCAATCAAACAGAAACAGAGGATTAATTTACTGTAGCCAATTTGACTAATACGTAGATTTAGAAGTAAAATAAGTAAAGAGAAACAATTATATGTTCAAGCTTTCATCTTGACCCTCCTGGGGAATATTTCAGGGATAAACTATACTAATAATTTAAAACACAAAGACTAATGGATGATCAAGTATCTACCGAGTAATCATCCCGGGAATGTAATTGGTCCTTAACATGGTAAGGGTGCTGTTCTAGGCGAACCTCTTATTGGTCCATAACATGGTAAGGTGCTGCTCTGGGGAACCCCAGCATACCCCTAGAAGCATGGGAATGGTAGGGCCGCTGACTACCACTTAACTTTCACGTAGGCCCTGGCCAAGTAACTAAGAGCAACTTTAACGGTGGTGTTTGGTGAGGTTGTTTGCTGACTAGGACAGAGGTGAGGAGGTTGTTTACCATTGGGGAGAGAGGTTGTTTAGAATGTTGTTGAGCAAAGTTGGTGAAATTGAACAAGGTGAAAAGTAATATTATTTTATTCTATTTGAGGGTCCCATGAATCACATGCATGATACTCCTTTCTTTTGAAGCTGTGCATAGCCGTTTGTTTACAAATGGTTGAAATTTTTTTTTTTTTGCCTATAAATACTCCCTTGTTTATTAATTTCTAATATCATCTTACAAATACTACATTTCAAATGGATTCCCAAAATTCTCAAAATTCTCAAAATTCTCAAAATTCTAATCCTCAAAATCCAAATTTTCAATATCCCCAATTTAATCAAAATTTAAATTTGGTGTAATTCATATTTTATGTAATTCGTATATCATATCAATAAATAATTTTTTAAATATTTGTTAGACTAATATTTAGAATTAAATATATATCAAATAATAATAATGTGTGCTAGCAACTTGTGCTAACAACTTGGCGGAGGTTGTTTAGCATTGGAGTGAATTTAAAGTGGAAGTTGTTATAAATAAGGTGGAATAGAGAGTGTGTAAAATATTAATTTTTTGTATGATTTGGATGATGTAAACAACATTGTTGGTTGTTAGCATTAAAGTTGCTGTAAGTAAGTGGTTCCTTTGGGAGCATTTTGCAATGATTCCGACCTTTGCGGTGTGCATAGAGTATGCCTTTTGCGCGATGATATAAAGTGTCTATGGATGCAAGAGCATTGTGTTTAAATGGTCATATCATACATTGTGCCTGTTTGGCAAAACTTATTTTAAGGACTTATTAACTTATTTTCGGGTAAAAATTTTATATTTCAATAATTTTTTTTATACAAGTATTTAATGTATGTTTGAGATTCAATAAGTTGCAAAAAATAAGTTGGAAAGTTAGGAATCTTAGGGCCTGTTTGACTTAGCTTAACTTACGGACTTATGGACTTATTTTCGGGTAAAAATTTTATATTTTGAAAATTTTTTTTTATACAAGTATTTAATATATGTTTGACATTCAATAAGTTGCAAAAATAAGTTGGAAAATAAGTTGAAATGTTAGGAATCTCTAACTTTGTCTTAAAATAAGTTGACTTATTCTGAAAAAAAGTTCCCCCAAACACCCAACCTTCAACTTAAAATAAGTTGACTTATTCTAAAAAATAAGTTCCCCAAACACCCCCATTATCACGTTGATCAAGTCGTTTTCCTATCAGTAATTTTATTACAAGTCAGTCATTTTCAGTTGCTTACGGTTACCTAGTGAAGTATCTACTAAAACAATGTATAGAGATAGGTGACAGAAAACGTTGACAACTCATTAAACTTGAAAGGACTGATTTATATATGCAAGAAAATGATATAAGTGGGATGGGAGGATGCAAATTGATTTTTCAAGAAACACACTAATCCTTGCAGACTCATATTACACAACAAAGAAAAAACATTATGGAATGTGAAGAACCAGTTATCCTTGATTACAAGACATGTATTATAAGCATCTGTTAAAAATCAACCTTAAACTATAAAACAAAGACCAAACTTGCCACATGAACTTTCTTCTTTAAATTGTACACATGGCAAACTAACATTTTAAGTTGAACATTATATATCACTCTCACATTTTATTATATTTCTCTCTTCATTTCACGTGTTAAACTGCCATATCATCTTCCACTAACTTTATTCAATATATATATATTCTCATCCTTTTCCACTAA
Organism: Saposhnikovia divaricata; assembly: GCA_036435485.1. Lineage (NCBI taxonomy): Eukaryota > Viridiplantae > Streptophyta > Magnoliopsida > Apiales > Apiaceae > Saposhnikovia > Saposhnikovia divaricata. Next base: position 138,424,393 of record CM071600.1, read on the forward strand.
TTCACATTTTACTGTTCTTCCCATTTGTCAATTTCTTATTTTTCATAAATATTAATTATAAAAATACTTATCAATATATTTTACCATTTCATAAATAAGAAATATTCATCCTAAATTTTCATAAAATAGTTTTAGAAAATTATCCTCTATTTTCTTTGAAAAATAAAAATGAACATGTATTTATGGATAAATTTTAATTTGAAAATGAACATGTAAAAGGGACGAAAGTAATATATTATTGCATTCGTAATTTTATTTTGTGTAAAAAGTATAATTATCCTTTTGAATATATTGAATATTTTGAAAGTAATATTTAAATAAATCACATCAATTTAGAATAACATTATTTAATACAATAATATCATTAGTTGAAATATTTTTTAAACAATGTTAAGTATAAGATACCATAATTATAATATTAAATAAGTATTTTATCTATATTATTAATTAACATATTTATGATTAATTTTATTAAATTTATATATTCCTTTTTATTAAAATAAATTTAAAATAGCGGGACAAATGTCCACAAATAGTATAATAATTGACAGTGGCAGTACCATATAGGTGAATAGCACGATCATTTATATGCAACTTACTCTATTTTTTTTTTGGATAAGTTCAAAACTACTCATGTTAACTATTGAACTTTTAAAAATACACAGCCCAACTTTCTAAAATTCTAGCGGTACCATCCATACTTTTCTTAATTTTAAAAATACGTTGTTTCTGTTATAACTGAAGAAGCCTCCCCCGCGCTTCATCCACACGCATATCCAATCTTCAATTCAGTGCCTCTAAGCTCTTCTCCTTCAATTAGCTGGCCCCACAGGGGCAAATTCACGACGATTTTAGGTTGAATCGGAGCTCCTGCAAGAGTTTTACAATGGCGACTGAGATTTGTAAGTAAATTTATGTGTTTTATGTATGTATATATGTAAAATTGGTACTAGTGCAGAGATAAATACCAAACTGAGATGAGAGCTTTTGTTATATAATGAGAAAGTATGTATGTATGTCCATTTATGTGTTTAATGTATGTATATGTGTAGACTTGTAGGATAGGCTGATTGGTTATGTGTGTTTGAATTGAATATATAGAGAATGATTAAGTACAAGATGAGGAACAAAATTGTGATGAAATTCTGTTCCGTACCGATTTGATGCAGTAGCTGTTTGATTTGTGTATGTATATATGAAGATTTGGTAGGGATGTAGGGATAGAGATCAAATTCAGAGGAGAGATTTTGTTATATAATGTACAAAAGTATGTATGTATGTCTATTTATGCGTTTTATGTATGTATATGTGTAGACTTGTAGCATAGAATAAATGTTTGAGTGTGATTTGAATTTAATATATATACAGAAGGATTAATCATGGATGAAATTCAGTTGCGTATTGATCTTATGCACTCCCTAACTGTTTGGTTCGAGTGTAGTTTTGTGTTTCGTTAACGGCCTAGGTATTTACGATATGATGCTATAAGTCGATTTGAACTTTGTTTATAGTTTTGCTGGTTTGATGATGTTTTTAATTCTTAGGTAGATTTGGACTTTAGTAGCTTGTGACATTCTGAATAAGAGGCCCCGCAGGGGCACACATTTTCGATTATATATTGTGTTTGTTGTTTAGTAGGTTTGTAAGTACCCTTGTGAAATGAGTGTATCACATGCCGAGGATCAATAGTCAATCGTTATATAAAAGTCCTTCTACATTGCAGGGGTTTTTTAATTGAAACAATGGATCAAAGAACCGGGGAAGAATTGACCCTCTCTCAATGCATTAGTGGAATGTTCAGTTGGGATATTTCAAACCCTTTGTATTTCACGGTAGTAAGGCATCTGCAAAGACCTTTTAACATGAATCTGGATATTATAAAAATTCATATTCGTTTTAACAAGAACCTCCGAAGATCTCTACGAATCCACAAATGCTGGATGAATTTCACATTCTGGACGACTTTGACACCGTCGGCTGAGGGTTTTAGGCCTAGATTTAGGTTTTATGTAATGAATTATCTAGATCAATCGGGAGTGATTTCAATTAACAATGTAATTAGGACAGTTCAACATTTTTATTCTAGATATGAAAGACATATTGTACAAATCGAGCAAAAAGAATCAATACAATTTATGCTTTATTGAATTTAAATAGTTCATTTGTATCGATACAATATCATTTGTTTATTTATTGAATCATTATGAATGGAACTGATATGACATTTATGGATTTGTTCACTTGTTGATTTTCTGTGGTAAGGCCCCGCAAGGGCACCAATCTTAATAGTCATATTGAAATATTTCTATCAGTTGTAACATTTGCAACCCTATTTGAAACCTTCACAACCATGGTTGCAGAAGTGGCAAACAAGGTTGCAGAAGTTGCAAACAAGGTTATAGAAGTTGCAATAATGGTTGCAGAAGTTGCAACCACTATTTATATATCAATTTTAGTTGCAGTTAACAATTTTTAAATATTAATGTTATAATTGGTTGCAGAAAAATGGAAAACATTGTTGTTATTCTCCGACACAGTGGGGTATGGGATGAATGCAGAAAGTATATCAACTTTGAGGTATGTGGATTGTTGATTCCCAGCGACTGCAACTACAACAACTTGGTCGCGATTATATATAATGAACACAAGTTGGAATCTGGGTCAGTTGGGATTAGAATGGAGTATCAAGTAAGAGATGGATACCCTCCTTTTAAGATAACAGATGATAGTCAACTCATGTTCTATATGCAGCTAAAGAAAAAGAAATCCGATTTCACAAAATTCCCTTTATGCTTGACGAAAGAAATTAAAAGCCTCCAGCCTTTTTCTACAACAAGCGATTTGTTGTTTTTTGAGGCTACACAATCAGAAGATGTTGCATCAAATGTTGTTTATTAGCAGTCTATTGGTACTGTTTCGGATGTGGTTACGGACTATGTTGAGTTTGCAGAGCTTGTTGCTGGGCAGGTTGTTGTGCTTAATGAAGTTGCAGACAACTGCTTGGAAGAAAACCAGTCGAACAAGGATGTGGTCATTAGCAACAAATACCATAAGCACATTGAAGTTGATCAGATATACATTGATAAAGAGACATTGAAGATTGTTTTGGGCCACTATGCGATCGATAAGAACTTCCAATATAATGTGCAAAAGTCTTGTAAAAAATAGTATCTTGTTTCTTGTGTTGACAAAAGTTGCAAGTGGATGTTAATAGCATCAAAGAAAGGGAAAACAAGTTGTTTTGTCATCAGAAAGTTTCATGATATTCATACATGTGATCTGGGTATCATATTTAAAGATCAGCGACAAGCAAACGCATCGCTCATTGCAGATATGATTAAAAGCAAGTTTTCAAATATTAAAACAAAGTACACGGTTGCTGATATCATGAGAGACATGAAGAAAGATCATAAAGTACAAGTCAACTATGGAAAAGCTTGGAGATCTAAAGAAAAAGCTTTGGAACTCATGAGAGGAAATGCAACTGAATCGTATTATGAACTTTTCTCTTATCTATACATGTTGCATAGTTCAAATCCAGGATCAGCGGTTAAAATAAAACAAGATGAAGATGGATGTTTCAAGTAAATTTTCGTGGCATTGTATGCATCGATGAAAGGTTGCAAATGTTAAATAAATTAAATTCTTGTTTAAAATAATGTTAAATCAACAGGTGAATCCATCAAATGACTATTCTAAGTTTGTAATGTGGACAAGAAATCTATAGTTAATTTGGCTTCCAAAAGCTGTACATGCAACAGGTGATTCCCGATATTGTTTCAACGAAATTTCATAAGTACATGTTCTTCGTTTATCTTTATATGATATATATTCTGTTGTAAAACAGGTTACAGATGGATCAACTTCCTTGTGCACATGCAATTGCTATTTTGCATAAAGTAAATCATGATCCTTATGATTATTGTTCTTCATATTACACAAAAGAAGCAATGATTGCAGCTTATAAAGAATTGGTATATCCGGCTTGCAAGAAAGATACATGGAAAATACCAGATGATATCAAAGCGAGGACAATATACCCCCCAAAAGGTAGAATCAGAGTAGGAAGACCAAAAAAGAGAAGGCGCAAAGCTGCGTGGGAGGCAACTATACCAATTCAACAATTAAGATGTGGGAAATGCGGTCAATGTGGACATAATAGAAGAACTTGTAGAATTCTGCCATTGAAAAAAACAAATTAGTTATTTAGAAATTAAATTGGAAACACTGTTGCAAATACTGAATTACTAAGTTGATTAAGTTTAAAGTAGTAATGGAACATATATGACATGTGTTTCTAAATTTCCAATTTTTATTTATTTATTTTGAGTAGGCTTGCAAAATTGCTCCAACCATGTTGCAACTTTGTTTGCAACATTTGCAAACAAAGTTGCAACATTTGCAACCTTGTTTGCAGAAGGTTGCAAATGTTGCAAACTTGGTTGCAACATTTGCAAACAAGGTTGCAAATGTTGCAACTGATCGATATAGTTGAATATTACTATTAAGATGGGTGCCCCTGCGGGGCGTATTCCACATAAGTTCAAATTTTATTTATATTACCAGTTGAGGACCATAAATTATTTCACCAATACCAAACAGTAAAAATTGCATAAAATATCTAAACAACGAACCATTACCAAAAATAGTTGAAAAACAAAGTTTGTATTAAATTTGAACCATTAATTATCAAATTCATCGAACCAAAAGAACTACATAGTTATGTCAGCAATGTTGTTTTTCTACTACTTAATGACATAAAATAAAAAACACGACTCATTTCTTCACATCTCCCGCCTTTCTCTTTCTCTCGTATGGCTTTGTTGTTGGAGCCTTTGTTGATGGAGCCTTTGACGTTGAAGCCTTTCTTGTTGGAGCCTTCCTTGTTGGAGCCTTTGTTGATGGTGCTTTTATTGTTGGAGCCTCTATAATGTTCTCCGACTCACTCTCATAGCCGTATATTTGCTTTGACATTCCGTAGGAATAAAATACTAATGCAAGCCTGCTTCTGTTAGCACCAATATCTAGTTGACCTTGCGGACAATCCAGCATAGTAGCATAATACTCGGCATACGACAACATGTATATCCCGCTGTCACTGCATCAAGAAAAGAAAAGAAAACAAATCAAATCATATAATATAATATAACTAAGTATACATTACATAAGCTTAACAAACTTAAAGAGTTTTGGAACTTACTTAGGTGATGAAGTAAATTCAGAATAATGCAAAGTGACATCAAAATAGTCAAGGGCTGCCTTTCTAGAATACGCATATGTTGAGAATTTTATATCCTTCCGATCATAAAAACCTGTTGACTTGAGATAAACAGGTAACAACTGGACAAATGGACTGGCTGCCTTTTCGAGAATATCACTCACACCATCACATTGCAATGTATATTAGACATGGAATTCCCTATCTATAAATTTAATTTCCCAAGAATTCAGTGTTCTTGCTCAGCAAGACAAATAGGAAATAAAAAATCTTCACTTAAAGCCCAAGGAGTATTGCAACCAATGATCTCACCGTTGACAATTCCCACAAGATCTTGATCAATTATAATTTCAGCAGCTTTCGGATCGAAAGTTTCAAACTGAGCAGAAAGTCTACTCTGAAAGGTGGAATCGACTGAAGTAATTTTGAGTGAAGATGTTGAGTTGGACTTCACCTTTTTCCTAAAATGGTAAAAAAATACATCAACATGCTGCACAAAGATTTTTGGACATATAAATTACCAAGAAATCAAAAAACAAACCATGCAACCTAAAACTAAACAGAAAGTAAAACTTACGGAGTTGGTGAGATTTGTGCTACCATACTCCAAAGTATGGAACCACATCTTTTGGGATATCGAATGAACCCCTAAATTAGAGGTGGGTTGATCTCGTTGTTTTTCCTCGAATAGAATGAGGTCATCCTGGAAGAATATATGCATGACATGTGTTAGCCATTTGTGAGCCTTTATAAATGTATAATTATAAGCTGCAACCTTGTTTGCAACCTTTGCAAGCATGTTTGCAGAAGTTGCAACCATGGTTGCAACTTTTTGCACATGGTTGCAAAGGTTACAAATATGGTTGCAAACAATGTTGTAAATATGGTTGAAAAGGTTGCAACTATTAGAAATAGAAAATTAAGGTGAGTGGCCCTACGGGACTTGCACTAATAACACAAATAAGAAAAAATAGGAATCAATAAATATCTATATATATATATATATGTGTGTGTGTGTGTGTGTGTATGTGTGTGTGTGTGTGTGTGTGTTTGTCTGAAGCCATACTTTCTCTTCGTAATCATTCCAGTATCCAGCGAAGTTGTGAAACCTTTACCGGGTTCTAAACTTGGCAACTGTTCGATATTGTCGTCCAACGCAGAAACCCCTTTCAAATTCTTCACAACTTCATTACTTTTGCTTGAACTCGAACCAAAATCTTGCAAAAATGGTGATTACAAATATGAAGGAAGCTTAACACTCCTTTTTGGCATAGCATGGGTAGCTTTATCCAAGATAGGCACAACAGAATCAGATTCAGGTGGAATACCAAGACTATCAACGGGTTTAGCAGAAGCTCCCTATAATAAAGTAAATAACTATAAGTTATTTGAAAATTAGGAAAATGAAAGATAAAATCATAGTAATGAAAAGCATGCATATCACAAGAAGTGTGTAATGAAATTAAAGCATGCATATCACAAGAAATATATAATAAGATTTACCATTATTGATTTTTTTGTCTTAGTTGCACGAATCGCAGCTTGATCTAACTCATACAGTTCTTTTACAGATATTTGATCAAAAAAAGAGGCATCTGTTTCAAGGTCTGCAACTTTTGGAACCCCTACTGCAACATTTGTATCCTCTACTGATACCTTTGCAATCTCTGTTGCAACATCTACAACATGATCAACACTTACTGCACAAGTAGTTGTACAATCAAGAATAGTATCATTATTAACATTGACATTCGCATTATGGACATCATCATCGTCAAGATCATCATTTATCATCGCAGCCAGCTTCACTGTCCTATCGAGATCAATCGAACCATTTTCGGACATTGATGAATCCTCACTATCCTCACCTGTAACATTTGGCACAACGGTTCCATCCTCTACAACCTCCTGCCCACCCTCTTCAACTTGATTCCCAACCTCATTGAAAACATCATTCCCAACCTCATTGCCATCCGCTACATTCTCAAATGCATCCTCAAAATTCCCACCCTCATCATCTACATTCTCATTCTCATGTGCAATTTCTACATCATTATAAGCAACATTTTGGTTGCTTTGTGGCTAACTACCCCATTCACCAACATTGGCCGCAACTTGATTCAAATGCGACCAAGGATCCAAAGTGCTTCCATTCTGAAGTCAAAGATGATTAAAAATAATTACTAAGTGAAACGAAAATAATCACATATGAGTAGAACTAATCTCAACTTAAATTTTTAACTAATGTAAATCACAGAAGTGATGTAAGGGTCGAATGGTTGCAAAAGTTTGCAAACAAGGTTGCAAATATTGCAACTGATAGAAATTAGTTGACTCTGACTAATAAGATGGCTGTCCCTGCGGGGCCTATTCTACATAATCCAAAACAAATAAAATAGACAAAAAAATCCTTCAGAATCCAAGTCTACAGACTATAATATATGTAATTCATCCGATACACGTACTTGTTTATCGACAATGGCACGAAACTTAGAGAAATCCAAATCAAAGTGCGACCGCATCTCAAATATGGTCTTCTTTAAACCTTCTACTTCGGAAGTCAACAAGGTAATCTTATTTTCCATTTCTAGCTTTGACATACGAGATTGAGGTCGATCAGAATATGTAGAAGCACCCACAAATGATGGGGGGGGATGACCAACAATATTAGCATCACGATCAACAATATCTTCTAACTGTAGTTCTTTAATCTCCTTTTCAGTTGGAGATATGTTTCTTAATTGAAACTACAAAAACAATATGTTTGTCAATTAAAATGATATATACATATAAACCAAGAATAAATAGGTAAGGTATGCAATGAAATATACCTCTGATGCAGTCAATGACAACGTCTAATACATTTCTCTGAACTTGCAAGCATATTCACTGAACCATTTCGGCATACGGGGGATACAACCAGCATCTTTCATATTGCAGTATCTCCCATTCAAGTACGGATAGCACTCATAAAACCATAGTTGAAACACATACGGGAAACCAACAAGCCTATAATAATTATCCTTGGATGTTTTTCTCGCGGCATATTTCAATGATTCCAAAGTGCACGTAAACACTTCCTTACCCCAAGGAAACTTGTCAAAATCTCCACTATCTACAATGTCTAGATCACCTTTAGGGACAGCACAATCATAAGTCGAGCTAAGTAGGAAATTTTGCAAAATGTACAGGTTTGCAAAATTCACTACATCCTCATCTGTTTTCCACCCTCGAGAGTCAAAAACTTTCCTCACACTGCTCCTATATACACGGCCAATGTCTGCAAAATATCTAATCATGAAGCTGTTGTTAGTCCTAGCGTGACGCACCTTGTCAACTGAACCAACACACCTAAGACCGGTGACAAGAGCAAATTCTTTGATCCAAAAATACATCTTCACTCTAGCAACACCAATACAATTCTCATGAGTGTTCGGTTGATTTATTTGCCTAAGCAGAAGACTGTGGATGAGTTGGCATTGTATCTTAAATGATGGCAGCCGGGTAAAATTTCCAAATCAACCAGCAGCGAAGAGAGCAACTTGGTCCGATGATAATGTGTCCCATATAGCCGTAATAAGTTCATACCTATTGTTGGTACTTAGCTTCGCTGACTTGTGATCTTCAACCGGAATAATATAATCCATCCCCTGCATTATATGCATTACATGTGTGATTCATATGTGATCCTTTACAAATGTATAATTACAAGCTGCAACCATGTTTGCAACCTTTGAAACCATGTTTGCAGCCTTTGCAACCATGGTTACAAAGGCTGCAAATATGTTTGCAACGGATAGAAATAGACAGTTAAGCTAAGTACCCCTTGTTGGTGTATACTGATAATATCTATTTGAAATATACATTTATCTCCGACCTATTTTATTGAGAATCATTTAAATGTTTACATGCTGTCTAATATTATATATTGTGGACAATCTAGTATCAAATGGGATACAGAATATTAGATTGTTAAATACGGTTTATATAATACAATAAGGTTCACAGCACAGGTGGTATTGGACAATCCACTGGTATGGCTGTAGTATTATTTAGATTAGTTTATATTGACTATTAAATAATACTAGTATACTTTGTGTATATTGAACAGGATCAAATTTATAATTGTTCCCTTATACTGATTAAGAAGGTGAACTAAGATTCTATGTTATTATTAATGCTTAGGTTCTTAATTTGGATATAGTAATTGACACTTGTATATTATTTACATGCTTTGATTTATATATGAAATAATTCTTTTGAATTTTATCAATATATTTTGGGTGATGGAATTATATACATGGTGAATATTATTTATAGAAGGAATCCATGTCCTGATAATATTCGGGTTAATGATGTCCCATTGAAAGCTCAAAAATATTTAATTATGTGAAACCCTGTAGGTGGATTTATTCCAGCATAATTAAATAAAGGTTGAGTGGATGATCAAGGATAAAAGATATTAATTAAATGAATTATCAGTAATTTATTTAATTAATGGACATGCGATATTTTAAACATGGGGAATTTAATAAGAAAATAATAAAGGCTGATTTAATTAATTAAATAAATTACCGGAATTAGGTGGGTGGTGCAATATTAATTATTTAGTGGAATTAATTAATATTGATAGTGGGCTTGGCCCAAGTTATCATTAGAAGGCCCGACCTAATTTACTCCATGATCCCTATTGTAGCCTATAAATACTCATTATGCCTCCAAGAATAAGGGTTCTGAATTCGAGAGCTTGGAGGCTAAACCTTGGAGGATCGAAGGCCACACTTCGTTCAAGGGAGTAGGGGAATACAATAGAAGATCGTGGATTTGAATCGCATGCGCCGTAGTGATTAAGGTAAATCTTCTAAAACCCCTTTGTAATCATTAAACGGGTTAAACACAAATCACTATGATCCAAAGGGACCAACAATTGGCATCAGAGCCTGAGGTTTAGTGGACTTGTGTTTGTGTTTGATGACGTACATGTCGTAATTAAAATTGGTTGTGTATGTATAGTGGTATGTTTGTGTAATAATCTTTTGCAGGTTGTTATCCACTGTTATGGCCATGTTTTTTAATTATGTGATTGGATCCCACGTGGTTTATCGTGGTTATTTTTATTCGATTGGATCCCACGTGGTTTATCATGGTTGTGTATGGTTTTTTTTTGGCTTGTAATCACGAATAAATTCGTGTTAGAATAGGTATTGCAATTAGATTGTATTATCCTTATTTTATTTGTAAATGTTATTGGATGTGTGTATCCATGTATTGCTTATGCTTGCAATTGAGCCATGTTTTGGAGTCAAAAAAGGGTCAATTTTCTGGTGCATTTCTGCTGATTATGTTGCTGTTTGGCGGTAATTCTGCAGCTGTGTTGTTGGCTGTTGGCTGCTGATGTTGCTGTGCAGAATTTGCAAACGGTGTCAGATTTGGACGCATAATACCTTTTTGGAAAGGGAACGACCTACTTTGGAAAACTGATAGCAAAGCTATCACCTAAGATGTTTTTTGGATATTCGAGCTCGTTTAGACCCTCAAACAGTGAGTTGAAGTTTTCGCAGGATTTTCGGGCGATTTTTTTTTTTTGGGCCATAGTAGTGGATTTATTTTTTATTTTAATTTTTCTGCTATTAATTTTAATTATTGCAATTATATATGCCTTATATGATTTTCATGTCATGCAATACTAACCTTAGTATTCTAGAATGACATGGACATAGGGTTATTGATACTATGCTTTAATTTTGTTGATCATCATGCTATGCTATGTTATGTGTTCTTTATATTGTTATTATGATAACATGTGGACCTCGAAGAATTAACATTGGGCGATGCATGTAGATAAATAAAATCCTCACGGTAAAATACTAAGTGGGAGAGGGAATTAATTTGGAATTGAATCCCATGGTCCCCATTATTGTTTGTATGTAATTTAACACCAAGGCGAATATAAATTGTATACATGTCCACCTATCGTGGCGTATAATTTATGGTTTCAAGTAGTGTTATGGATATTACTAGAGCAAACTTCTTAAATTAATCACGATATTGAAAGGTATATAGATCACCCTAACGTGACGTACCAAGTTTCATAGAATTCGTTACGAAAATTGAATACTTTTTTGATGTTGGCTATGGAGAATTCTGTCTAGGAATTGGGTATTAAGCAAGGCCGTTGTGACTCCTCCGAGACCTGGTAATTATCCATTAATATATCAAACGGATGTATTCGGTTAAGTAATTTAAGAGTTGATAATGGTATACACTTAGCTATGAAAAATAATATATAGTCCACCCTAACGTGGGATTTTATCTAATAATAGGACCGAAGTAATATTTAAACGAATTTAAGTGGTATATAAGTCACCCATCGTGGCGTACCAGATACTTATGGTGTTTAAATATTAGTGCATTAATTTTAATTAATTGTTAGAGGAAACCAATAGGTTTTAAAATTTGTGCAACCCTCTAATTATGTGTTACATGTATGATTCTCATGATTAGATCACTATGGGCTTTAATCCACTATTCACCATACTTAAGGATAACAAACTTACTGGACCAAACTATATTGAATGAAAACGTAATTTGGACATAGTGATGACTGCTGAGGAGTACAAATTTTGCACTTATGAACCCAAGCCAGATCAACCTGCTGAAGACGCTCCTGAAAGTGAGAAGGAGTATTATAAGCGGTGGGTTAAGGCTGATGAGATGTCGCGATGTTACATTCTGGCAGTAATGTCGGGTGTTTTGCGGCATCAGCATCAGGCTATGGCCACTGCTTCAGATATGCTCTTTAATCTCAAGGAACCTTTTGGGGAACAGAATAGGGCTGCTAGGCAAGTAGCAATGAAGGCTTTAATGAACACTCAGATGGCTGAAGGAACACCTGTAAGGGATCATGTTCTCAGGATGATGTCTCATCTGAATGAGATGGAGATCCTTGGTGTTGATATTGATGGGGAAACCCAGATCGATATCATCCTTATGAGTCTGCCCAAAAGTTTTGAGCAGTTCCGCTTGAATTACACCATGAACAAAAGGATGTATAGTCTCGCGAAACTTCTAACAGAACTTCAGGCAGCTGAAGGACTCTTTAAACAGAATGTTCAAGTGAACGTGGCTGAGAAAGCTTCTTCCTCTAAGCCGAAAGGCCAAAAGAAGAAGAAAAAGACTCAGACACAGAAAGCTGGAAAGGTTGCTAATGCAGTGGGAGTTCAAGGTGCTGTGAAAAAGCCTAAGGGAAAGTGCTTCACTGGAAACAGGATTGTCCTCTTCCTAAGAAGACAAACAATACTGGGGTTCCAGCAAACCAGAATGCTTAGAGATGGCGAGATATGTGTTCATGGGAGATGATACGAAAGTAGCAGTAGTTGTAGTTGGAATAATTACATTATCTTTTGGGGATGATAGGATTTTGGTTTTGAACAATTATCTTTATGTACCTTCATTTAGAAGGAATTTGATTTCGGTTTCTAAAATTGCCATGGATGGTTATAAAGTTTGTTTGGATCGTAATGTTTCTATTATGATGAATAAACGAGTTATATGTTCTGGTACATTGCAAGACAATTTATACATTATTAATCCTATCCAACCAATGCTGCAACAAAAGGAAACTAATAACATTCTTTCTAGCTCAAACAAAAGAAAGAAACCTTCTAAATTGAACCAAACATATCTTTGGCACTGAAGATTAGGACATATTAACTTGAGGAGGATTCAAAGACTGGTAGTAGATGGGCCATTAGGCTCGTTGGCAGTGGAGCCATTTCCGGTATGTGAATCCTGTTTGGAAGGTAAGATGACTAATAGACCTTTTAAAGCAAAGGGGAATAGAGCCAAAGAAGTGTTAGAATTGGTTCATACTGATTTATATGGACCTTTGAGTATTCAAGCAAGAGGACGTTATGAGTATTTTGTCACTTTCATTGACGATTATTCTAGATATGGGTACATTTATTTGTTGCGCCGTAAATCTGAATGCTTTGAGAAATTCAAAGAATACAAAGCAAGTGCGGAGAAGCGACATCTTGGAAAATGTATCAAGTCACTACGATCAGATCGTGGTGGCGAATACTTGCTTGGAGAATTTAGGGAATATTTATCAGAAAATGGGATTACATCCCAGTTGTCTGCACCTGGCACACCTCAGCAGAATGGTGTAGCAGAGAGAAGGAATCGGACTCTTTTAGAGAGTGTTAGATCGATGATGAGTTATTCAGATTTACCCAAGTCGTTCGGGGGATATACTATAAAAACAACAGCTTACCTTCTGAACTTGGTACCTTCTAAGTCGGTTCCCAAGACTGCAATAGAATTGTGGACTGGTAGCAAACCAAGTCTAAGATATATTCGGATTTGGGGTTGTCCAGCACATGTGCTGAACAAGAACGCGACCAAGCTAGAATCTCGTACAGAAGTAAGGCTGTTTGTAGGCTATCCCATTGGAATGAAAGGTTATTCATTTTATAGTCCTACGGATCGAGATGTCATTATTAGCACCAATGCTAGATTCTTAGAGGAAGATTATATTATGAATCAAAAACTCATGAGTAGTATCGTTTTAGAGGAACTAGTGGGAGGGACAGATAATCCCCAAGTGCTAATAGTACAAGTGGAATAACCACAAGAAAATGCACAACTTGACACTAATACTGCACCAGTGCCTCATCGTAGTGGGAGGGTTGTTCAACAACCAGATAGATTCATGTTTTTGGGAGAGTCCTCGGACTTGGTCTCTGGTGAACATGATGAGGATCCCAGGACATACGAAGAGGCAATTCTAGATAAAGATGCAGATCTATGGCAAAAGGCAATGGAATCTGAGATGGAATCTATGTATTCCAATCAAGTTTGGAAGCTCGTGGAACCACCCAAAGGTGTAAAACCCATTGGATGTATGTGGATCTACAAGAATAAAAGAGGATCTGACAAAAAGGTGAAAGCCTGCAAATCACGACTTGTTGCGAAAGGGTATACTCAGAAAGAAGGGATCAATTATGAGGAAACCTTTTCGCCGGTTGTTATGCTTAAGTCGGTCCGGATTCTTTTATCTATAGCAGCTCATCTCGATTATGAGATTTGGCAAATGGATGTCAAGAGAACTTTCCTTAACGGAAGTCTTGAGGAAACCATCTATATGCAACAACCAAAATGATTCATTAAGAAAGGCCATGAGCATCTGGTATGTAAGCTTAAGAGGTCAATTTATGGACTAAAACAAGCTTCTAGGGACTGGAATATTCATTTTGATCATGCAGTCCAGTCATATGGATTTGATCAAAGTCCAAGCGAATCATGCGTGTATAAGAGAAGTGAGGGTAATGCAATGGTTTTTCTAATACTATATGTAGATGACATTTTACTCATTGGAAACAATGTTGAGATGTTGTCATCAGTAAAGGCATGGTTGTTCAAGCAATTTGACATGAAGGACTTAGGTGAAGCGGCATACATCCTTGGGATCAAAGTAATAAGGGATCGCAAGAAAAGGATGTTGGCTTTATCTCAAGAGCCCTACATTGATGAAGTATTAGCTCGTTTTAACATGCAGAACTCCAAGAAAGGTTTTCTACCTTTTAAGCATGGAGTTGCTCTATCTAAGAAGCAGTGTCCTTTGACACCTAAAGATATAGAGAGCATGAAAACAGTTCCTTATGCCTCGGCATTTGGAAGCTTTATGTATGCTATGTTATGTACGAGGCCTGACATCTGCTTTGCTGTAGGCATGGTTAGTAGAGATCAGTCGAACTTGGGTCAGGAACAATGGAGTGCAGTAAAAACTATACTCAAGTACCTGAGAAGGACTAAGGAGTATATGTTAATTTACAATGCCTCAAATCTATTTCCTTTGGGATATACTGATTCAGATTTTCAATCAGATAGGGATAAGAGGAAATCAACCTCGGGATATGTTTTTACTTTAGGAGGTGGAACCGTTAAATGGAGGAGTGTAAAGCAGAAATGCATTGCAGACTCCACCATTGAAGCCGAGTACGTGGCGGACTCTGTGGCTGTAAAGGAGGCTCTATGGTTCAGGAACTTCCTTATGGACTTGGATGTGGTACATAACTTGCCTAGGAGCTTGATAGTGTATTGTGATAACACTGGTGATGTGGCAAAATTCGAAGGAACCGTGAGACCACAAAGCAGCTAAACATATTGAACGTAAGTATCATCTTATACGAGGAATCGTAAACCGAGGAGATATAGTTGTGGCTCACATATCATCAGAAGACAATCGGGCAGATCCTTTCACGAAGAGCTTGCCAACCAAGGTTTTTTGATAGGCATGTGGAAGCGATAGGAGTCAGATGGATGGACACATAGTTTTCTGTGTAATAGTGGATTAAATAAACACTGACGTACTCATAGAATATTTTGAGTATAAGTGGGAGATTGTTGGTGTATACTGAAAATATCTATTTGAAATATACATTTATCTCTGGCCTATTTTATTGAGAATCATTTAAATGTTTACATGATGTCTAATATTATATATTGTGGACAATCTAGTATCAAATGGGATACAGAATATTAGATTGTTAAATACGGTTTATATAATATAATAAGGTTCACAGCACGGGTGGTATTGGACAATCCACTGGTATGGCTGTAGTATTATTTAGATTAGTTTATATTGACTATTAAATAATACTAGTATACTTTGTGTATATTGAACATGATCAAATTTTGAATTGTTCCCTTATACTGATTAAGAAGGTTAACTAAGATTCTATGTTATTATTAATGCTTAGGTTCTTAATCCGGATATAGTAATTGACACTTGTATATTATTTACATGCTTTGATTTATATATGAAATAATTCTTTTGAATTATATCAATATATTTTGGGTGATGGAATTATATACATGGTGAATATTATTTATGGAAGGAATCCATGTCCTGATAATATTCGGGTTAATGATGTCCCCTTGAAAGCTCAAAAAGATTTAATTATGTGAAACCCTGCAGGTGGATTTATTCTGGCATAATTAAATAAAGGTTGAGTGGATGATCAAGGATAAAAGATATTAATTAAATGAATTATCAGTAATTTATTTAATTAATGGACATGCGATATTTTAAACATGGGAAATTTAATAAGCAAATAATAAAGGAGCCAATTTAATTAATTAAATAAATTACCGGAATTAGGTGGGTGGTGCAATATTAATTATTTAGTGGAATTAATTAATATTAATGATAGTGGGCTTGGCCCAAGTTAACATTAGAAGGCCCGAACTAATTTACTCCATGATCCCTATTGTAGCCTATAAATACTCATTATGCCTCCAAGAATAAGGGTTCTGAATTCGAGAGCTTGGAAGTTAAACCTTGGAGGATCGAAGGCCACACTTCGTTCAAGGGAGTAGGGGAATACAATAGAAGATCGTGGATTTGAATCGCTTGCGCCGTAGCGATTAAGGTAAATCTTCTAAACCACCTTTATAATCATTAAATGGGTTAAACACAAATCACTATGATCCAAAGGGACCAACAATTGGCATCGGAGTCTGAGGTTTAGTGGACTTGTGTTTGTGTTTGATGACGTCCATGTCGTAATTAAAATTGGTTGTGTATGTATAGTGGTATGTTTGTGTAATAATCTTTTGCAGATTGTTATCCACTATTATGTTTAAAAATTGTTTGTGTAAAAAATTCACTTCACTCGACTAATAATTTATTAAAACATATAAACAAGAAAAATAATTTTAAGAAACTGATCTCAATTCACCAAAACAGATGCAACATTAACAAACCGATCTCAATTAACCAAAACAGATGGAAAAACTGATCTCAATTCAACCTACAACCACACAACACCTCAGCACACTCCACCAGTTACCCGATACAACAGCAATTACGCAAACAATCTCTCATCCATAATACAGACACAAATCCACAACAATTCCAAAACAAAACAACTGAAATTAGCAATCTCCAGTACTAATCAAAATGTATTAGGGCTGTAATCACACTTGAAGTTAACAAAACAATCACACAATGCAATTAGCAACTAATTCAATTACTTTAATCACAAATAAACAAGTGTTTTCACTTTCTATACAAATAACAAGCCTTGAATAGTCACAAAATTACTCCGATATTCCAAACAATAAATCGTGTGTGTGTGGGTAAGAGAGGGAAAGAGAGGGATAGAGAGGGAGAGAAAGGTAGAGAGAGTACAGAATAATGGAGCTCACCGGATAACTTTCGAGGTCGCCGAAGACGTAGAGGAAAAGCTTCAAACGTAAAGAGTGAGTGCGGAAAACTTTAGAGGTCACCGGAGAGGAGAGTACGTGAAGAATGCAGGTGCGTGAAGATAAGAGATGAGAAGGAAGGCAGCAACGGTTATAATGTCTGTATATTTGTAAAAAGAGAAAAGTCTTAACTGCTGGTAACGTATTTTTAAAAAACTGAAAGTGTAGATTTGGAACCACATTTTAACAGCAATAAAAATGTAAAAGAAAGTAGAAAATATATATATATTTATGTAAATATCCCTTTTTTTATAATCATCAAAACAGTCATGTGCATTTGACAGATTGTCATTTTGCGTCCTGTAAGTAGGGAAGCTCTCTCTAAGTTTAAAATAAAACTCTTCTGTATCGAATATGATACAAAACTCAAATGTATAAGTATACAGATTAATTCCCTTGATTGTTCCCCTTGATTTGATGCCTGCCTACTTATAGATTTACCACTCTACCTTTTACATGTTCTCCATCCAGTTAGTACAAAGATCTAAACCTTTCAAGTACTATTTGGCAGCCTAACTATGTCCACCTATGTTGGACAACTGTACGCAGACTACATGAAGGCTATTATGTTGTTAATATACAAACTGTTTTGTTATTAACAGAGAAAGAAAAGCAAACAAATCGCTTGTCAAACTGAATTATTATATATTACTGAGAGCATTACATATAAATAGATGAACTGCAAAGCAAAATCCCTACAAACCAGGGATTGATTGTAATAAACTTCTTAAGCAACTATGCCACCTCTGGCTTATTCTCACGATCAGAAAATCTTGGTAGAGAAACAACTTACCTGTAAGAACCCAGATTTTTGGTAGGAATTATAAGTGTAACAGTTGTTCTAATGAATGAAATGGATATGGATTTCAATATTTATATGCCATGAAGAATGCAATGGGTTGACAACTTAGGTAAGAATAATCTATCGTCAAGAAAGTAGGATATGACATACAAACAGAGGAAGTATTCTCATGTCATCCAAATCGGTATCGGTTATAAGCCCAGTGGTTCCGTAGAAGGATTAAGGAACGCTCAGGGAAAGTGCGAGCACATTTTTCTAATTATAAGGAATAAAGAGAGAATAAGTGATGAATAGTGTTTTTGGTGGAATTAGGAATATTATTAGACGATGCTATATAGATGTACCCGGAACGGATTTCTGAGTTCGTATTAATGATCCAAGGGGAAAAGAGTGTATGTAAAAGTTATCGGATTCTGAAAAATAGCACTTTTATTTTCTCCGAGATTTCCCTGGACAATGAAAGACTTAAGGAATTATTGAAAGGATTTAAGGAATATAGGTTCAAGAATTATTAAAGAGAATGGAGAATGATAGTATAAATATTAAGACGGTTTCCGGTGAAACCCTAACTAGAAATCTTCGAGATATTCCTCCGAACGATCAATGAATTGAGCAATAACCGGACAAAGAAACAAGCAGAAAAGCAAGATGCATGCGTGAGCAAGTAGAAAATATCTAGTAACCATGTAGTTACATGAGTAACCAACATACTTAGAGATTAAATCACTTACTTACCTTATACTTCTCATCCGACCACACAAATGCAACACTTGTCTCTCCAAAAAACCTTATCCATGACATCACACCTTTATTAAAGGTACTTTATCAAGATATTATCCTAACACTTCATCAATAATACAAGATTAGATGAGATATAGCAAGAGAAACCAAGCAAAACTCCATCTCTCTCAAACTGCCCAGCAGGAGCATCAAGGAAAGAAAAATTCATATCTCCACTTCTACCCATTCTAAAGTCACCAAATTTTAATCATAGCTTCTCCACTCCATGGGTAAGGTTCGTTCAAAATTTCATGGCAATCTAATGAGTATAGCCTAGTCAAATCTCCTCCCCAAGTTGAAGAATCCAAACTGCCTATTCTTGACAGTTTCTGTCCAGCGGAAAAAACTGGTTCAAAACCATAGCTACCAAGTTTCAAATCTCAAGATCTATAGCTTAAAACAAAGCTTATGAAGAGCCCAAGATGTGGTAAAAATTTGAGAGCTAAACTCTTATTTTTCGATTTTCTATGATTTTTACAAAAGTGATGATGAATAGTAACCCTTAGAAACTAACTTTGTTTTCTTGCTTGATTTGGATGATTCAAGCTATCTTAAGGTTTTACAAGGACTATATAAGAATTATTAGGGCTACTACACACTCCAAGGAAGGTATAACACTTGAAACCCTAGCTTGAATCTTGAGTTTTTATGGAGTTTTGGATGATATATGCATGTATAACTCTTAGAGATGTGATTAAGCTTTGTTATATGTTAAACTAGTTATTAAGAACGGAAAGGCAGTTTGGCCTCAGTTCTATGGTAATTATCATGTATATGTGGTTTAGAGTGGAAACCATGATTGTTGGAGTGTTTTAATTTTGGAAATATCCGAGTTATAGCCGTCGTAATGTTGAATTTTCATTAAACCTTGAAAACTGTGCATCACACTAGCTCTAATTGTCTAAACTCGTTAAGTGTATGACATACCCTTGTAGATCTCGAGTCATAGAGCGTTTTGGCAAAAGAATCTATAAGAACCCCAAATTTTGGATAAAATTAAAACTTTTTATTATGTACTGAGGTAATGGTGAATAGTGATTACGACTACGATGTAACGATTGAGATAATGAATGAAAGGAATAGATTTGGATTCAAATGTTTTTATGTCTTGAAGAATACTATTGGTTGACGCTTTAGATAAGAATTATCTATCTCCTAGGGAATTGAGATTTGATAATTCTAAAGGAGAAGATTATTCTTATGTCATCCAAATCGATATCTGTTATTGGTCCAGTGGGTCCGTAAAAAGGTTAAGGAATGATCGAAAAGAGATCAGGGACAATTGTACAACCCTAAGAGGATAAGTAAAGAAAAATGGATGAATAGTGATTTTGGTGGACATACGAATATTATTAGACGACGCGATATATAAGTATCCGGAACGAAATTCTGAGTTCGTATTAGTGATCCAGGGGGAAAAAGAGTGTATGTAAAAGCTGTCGGATTCTGAAAAATAGCACTTTTATTTTCCCCGAGATTTCCCTGGACACTGAAAGACTTAAGGAATTATTGAAGGGATTTAAGGAAAATAGGTTCAAGAATTATTAAAGAGAATGGAGGATGATAGTATAAATATTAAGACGGTTTCCGGGAAAACCCTAACTAGAAACGAATGAGTTATTCCTCCGAACGATCAATCAAATTAAGTAATAACCGGACAAAGAGACAAGCAGAGAGCCAAGATACATGCATGTGCAAATAGATAAGATCAAGTAACTAAGTAGTTACAAAGTAACTAGCATCTTTAGAAACCAAATCACTTAGTTAGCTTGCATGACACCTTTCCACCACAAAATCACAACACTTGTCCCTTGGATTGCATCATATATGAGCAAAGCACTTTAATAAAGTAGCTTTATGCTAGATATTATCATCAATAATGCATTTTGGACAAGGATGAGATCAAAGCAAGCAAAACAAACTCCATTCCTCTCATTCTCTCAAACTGTCCAGCTGAAACACTCTCCAAAGACAAATTCATATCTCCATTTCTATCCATGATAAAATCACCAAATTTTAACCATAGCCTCTCCACTCCATGGGTAATATTCGCTCAAAATTTCATGTCCAACAAAGTAGTATAGCCTAGTCAAATCCATGCTCAAAGTTGAAGAAGCCAAACTGATCTGTGCTTGACAGTTTCTGTCCAGAGGAGAAAGGGGGCTCAAAAACCTAGCTAGGAAGCTTCAAATCTGATGATATAGGACTCAAAACAAAGCTTATGAAGAACCCAAGATGTGGTAAAAATTTGAGAGCTAAACTTTTGTTTTTCGATTTTTTTTGATTTTTACAAGTTGAGTGATGAATAGTGTTCTTCAAGAACTAATCTTGTTTTCTTTGATTCCTATGGTTGATTTAGCTAGCTTAAGGCAACTCAAGGATCATACAAAGCTTAGTGAGGCTAGAACATACTCCAAGGAAGGTAGACCTCTTGAAACCCTAGCATTTGATTTGAGATTTATATATGTTTTTGATGGTTTTAGCTTTGTATGATTATAGTGGTGATTATAAGCATGATTATGTAGTTAGTTATGTGATTTAAGAAGCATGATGATTTTGAGGTTAAGATCAGTGGTTCTAGGGTTTGTTGAGATGAGAATCATGTTTATGAATTGTGTTGATGCCCGGTGTGGCTTGGTTGTGTTGTTACGATTTTTAGAACGTCCGATTTATAGCCGTCGTAATGCCGAATTTTTGTTAACACTTAAAAACCAAACATGGCAGTTAAATAAATACTAGAGGTCATAAGGAAGGTATGAAAGAAAACCACATGTCAAACGGGTCGTTTTCCGATTTTATAAAAATGTTGGAATCGAAGTTAAACGCGAACGAACCCCTAAAAACCCGCTTGATTATAACTTCGGTAAAACACTTAGAAAACGGGCGATAAAACTCGGAGTATAATATTGATTCGTAACGATCGAATTTAGAACTTGTATGACTTAAGTATGTCCCAAGTGTAAGTACAGTGACATGTCGTATTAACGAACGAATGTCGGGTCGGATCGATGATAAAAGGAATCCACTAAAAGGGGTATAACGAGATAACTCGAGAACGTGTTTCGATTTAAGTATAACTTAACTTTTGAGATGTTAAGTGATTAATCCCGAATGCCTTGGCTATTTATAGATCACCAAGCTGACCCGGGACCCGCTACCACTAACCCTTACCGTACTCGACTACCAGGCAAGTTTCAATTCCCTTCTTTTAGGCTGTTGTTGTGATTGAATATATATATATATATGTTTTCTGTTATACATATGCCATAGCATATGTATCAATTAGATAGCTAACGTATCAATTATAAGCCGGTTATTGTAAGACCCTCATAGAAGGGCGTATCCATCTTATTCATCGAATATAGACCGGGAGTCAATATTTCTTGACATATCGAGATTACCTCGAAAAAAAATATCTAAGTAAATATTTTCCATTATTCGGGCGACGAATATTATTTGAATATTCGTTCGAGATTATTTATTTAACGATCCCTACTTCAAATAATTATTTGAACGTAACTATTCGACGAATAATATTTTTTAATATTCATTCAGAGTCGAATTATTTATCGATTATTATTTCGAATATTCTTCTAAAGGTTGGACTACTAAATGAGTATTATTTGGATATTCATTTAGAATATTATTCATTAAATGAATATTACTTTTGAATATTCATTTAAGATAGTAATTACCTGATGAATATTATTTTAATGTTCATCTGAAGCTTGATTTATTTATCGAGTCTTATCTCGAATATTCCTTTAAAGCTTGGATTACTAAATGAATATTACTTGATATTCATTTAGAATATTATTCATTAAATGAATATTACTTTTTCAATAAACATTTAAATTCCTAATTAATTATGAATATTATTTTGAATATTCATCCAGGGTTCTATTTAATCATCGAATATTATTTTAAATATTTTAAATATTCCTTTAAGGTCTTATTAATTAATGAATATTATTTTGAATATTCAGTTGAATATTTAATTATGCAATAAATATTCTCTCGATATTTCTTCAAGGATTATTTGAGAAATACTCTGATTAAAGATATTCTTTCATATTCCTAAATATTCTGTAAAATATTTTAATTCAATAAATATTCTCTGAATATTTATCCCATACTTAGAATAACCTCGATAAGTTTATCTTCTTCGATTATTACGGAAAATATTTCGGAGTCATATTATTATTAATCTTATATCAAGAAAGGTTCTCAGACATCATTCTTCTTTGAGTCTATCTCCCTAATAATAAGGGAACCTTACTTGGAAAATGATATTTATCTTGTCGACTTCCCGGTCATAAAGTATTCTCTTCACTCGCAACTCGGGTGCTATTGACTTATTAAGTCGTTGTTTACCTTCTCATCTTTCGAGGGGTAAGATGGTTGGAACAAGTTAATATTCGTTACCAAGCAATAGCTTGGAAGTTATTGGTGCATTTTCCTTTCCAACTAGATACGACTACTTTGTGGAGTCTTATCAACAAGTATTATACTTGGGGAAAGGGGGACGAACGTTACATTCAGAATCATGAATTCTATTTGAACTAGGAGTCGTGTAAGAGGCCGAGTAGCGCCGGTCCATCCCCTTTGGCCCAACCTTTGGCCGGGGAGAGCTAGTAAGGCGGTAGACAAGTAAAGCCGTCAGTTCTTCCTTCTACCGGTAGTAAATCTAATTTGAGCTGTACGATCTCGACTGATCATCAAGATTGGAACAGCGGGCGCGGTGAATACTCCATCATTGGTTCATCATCCAAACTTATTTATTTCCTGCAACATGATTACTGTTGGCAGAGCTGAAAAAGTGTTCATAACTGGAATTGCAATCTTTTCATGCAAGTTCCTCTTTTAATTGCAATGAGAATATCCCGCTTACTTTTGATGTATCAGATATTTCCACAAAACAAATACTTTAAGTTACCTTGTAACTTCATCCTTTATATTATACTGGCAATAACTTCATTAATGCATGGCATATGATTTCAAAGGATATTTTGAACTACTGTATATATGCATCACTGTTCAGTTATATTATTGTTGGTGGGCTTCTGCTCACCCTTGCTTCGTTCATATTATGTCACAACAACAGCTAGGACAGATGGCTCGCGTCAGGCGCACTCGGCGCAAGCGGGTTACCCGACCCACCGGACTCCCCGCTGAGATGCTAGCCGCCATTGTTGAGATAGCTTAGTTAGACAACTTTTGTTTCCTGTTTAACTATATTTATTATTAATGTAATCAACGGCAAAACTGTTAAACTTATGATGTTATCCTTTTGGGATTGTAATAACGTTTATTCGTAACCCTTTAATGTAAGACTTATTTCAATTTCATCTCTGGGACTATAACTGTTGTGTGTGAGTGGATATTATTGTGGGGTCACAGCATGTGATTTATTTATTGTGGACTCAAGTCAAGTATTATGAATGGATGTAAGACCGTAACAACCAGATCCCTGACCCCGGATCTGGGGGTGTTACAGAATCGAAGCAAACGGACTTACGGTTTAGGAATTATGGTCAAATTACTAAAAGTGGTTCGAAACCGTAAATGCAAATTCGTAATTGAAATTGAACCCCCTTAACTCGAGTAATTCAGTGACGAATCTTAGTAATTAAATATTAGAGATCATAAGGAAGGTGTGAGAGAAGACCTCATGTCAAAAAGATCGTTTTCGATTTTATAAAAATATTCGAATCAGGGTTAAGTACGAATGAACCCATAAAAAGAACGAGTGGTTATAACTTTGGAAAATCACTTAGATAACGATCGATAAATCTCGAGGTATAATCTTTCGACCTTAGAACTTATATGGCTTAAGTACCTACCAAGTGTAAGTGTAATGACATACCTTGATAGCAAGCAAGTGTCGGGTCATAACGGTGTTAATGAGCGATAACGTGAAAATGTGCTTTAGCTTAAGTAAAGTATTTACTTTGCATTTCAGAGTGATAGGTGATTAACTCGGGATAATTTTGATTATTTATAGATTGCCGGATCACCCCGACTCATACCACTAGCATAGCGGGAGTACCAGGCAAGTCTTCAATCAATTTGAAGCTGTTGTTGTGATAATATATATATATATATATATATATATATATATATATATATATATATATATATATATATGCCTTTGCTCCATACAGAACACTCTTATATAACAAACAATAAAGAACACTATAAAATCATTTATTCCAATAGATCCATTGGCCCCGCCAGGGGCACCCAATACAAAAAGTTCTTATTTTTTTATCTTCTATCCATTCAACAAAAAAATTTTAAAAAAAAGTTTTTGAAAAAAATCACTGTTCATGATGACGTCACTGGTGATGTCATCATGAACAGTGATTTTTCCAAATTTTTTTTTATTTTTTTTATTTTTTGCTAAATGGATAGAAGATAAAAAAATAAGAACTTTTTGTATTGGGTGTCATGACGGAACTCTTATATTGAATTAAATATGAGATGTTCTTTATTGTTCTTTATATAAGGTGTTCTTCATGGAGTGCAACTATATATATATATATATATATATATATATATATATATATATATATATATATATATATATATATATATATATGATTAATTGTTGTTATACATATGCCATAGCATGCATGCCTACTTTCAAGCTTTATTGTGATACTTGTTCCCTGATTTATTGTTGGCTTATAAGCTAGATAGAGAATATATCAGTTATAAGCCGGGTATTGTTAAGACCCTTAGTGAAGGGCATATGAGTCTCATTCCTAGAATTCAGACCGGGAGTCAGTATATCTTGATATATCGTGATTATTATCGGAGGAAAATATTTAAGTAAATATTTTTCCATTATTTAGTTGATGAATATTATTTTGAGTATTCGTCTGAGATTATTTATTTAATGAATATTATTTTGAATATTCATTTGAACGTTATTCATTAATGAATATTATCTTTCAATATTCAATTAAGGTTGATTTACCTATCGAATATTATTTGAATATTCATTTGGAACTTATCTATTTACTGAATATTATCTCGAATATTCATTTGATTATTATATATTCAAAGAATATTATTTTCGAATATTCATTTGATCATTATTTATTCAACGAATATTATTTCGAATATTCGTTTGAGTTTTATTCATTCATTGAGTGTTATTAATTTGAGTATTCATTATTTATTAAATGAATAATATTGTGAATATTTATTCGAGGGATATTTTGAGCAATACTTTATATTAAGATTATTCTTTAAATATTTACGATTTAATAAATATTCTTGAAATATTTATTCGATTCTTTTAAACTAGTACTATCCGTGATCTCCAATTATTATGTAAATTATTTTGGAGTCTTGATATTATTATCTTTATCAAGAAAGGTTCTCAAAATTTTATTCTTCATTCAAATCCATCTTTCAAATTATAAGGGAACCTTACTTGAGAAATGTTATTTATCTTGTGGACTTCCCGGTCATAAATCTTTTGAAACTATTCTTTTCATTCGCAACATGGTTGCTACTCAATTATTGAATCTTTGTGTATCTTCTCATCATTCGAGGGGTAAGAGTGTTGGAACAAGTTGGTATCCATTAACAAGCAGCAGCTTGGGAAATATTGATGAATTTTCCTTTCCAACTAGATACGAATACTTCGTAGAGTCTTATCAACAAGTATTATACCTGGGAAAAGGGGGACGAACTTTACGTTTCAGAATCATGGTTTTATTCGAACTAGAAGTATTTGTGTAAGAGGCTGTGGGACAGTCCATCATTGAAACTGGTATAAGATGATGTGGGACAGTCCATCCTAGAAGTAGGGTCAAAGTGGCGCAGGTCCCGTCTAAGCCCAAAGATGGCTAGGGAGATCCGGCGTATGGTGGTGTCCATATGTTCTTCCTTCTACCGGTAGTAAAACAAATCTTGAGATGCACAACCTGCGACTGGTCATCGTAAGGCGGTGTCATCTTGCGCGACATACTCCAGTATTGGTTCACTATCCAGAATCTATTTATTTTCTGCAACATTATCAGTGTTGGCAAGACTGAAAATTGTTCAAAACTGGAATTGCATATTTTTTCGCAATTTCCTTTTTAAGAAAAAGTGATGATTTCTGGCGCTTATCTTTCCATAGTAGATATTCCTACGAAAGATATAATTCGAGTTACCTTGTAACTTCATCGTTTACCTTATACTGGTACTATGTTCATTAATGCATGTGATAGGCCGAATACAAAATTATAATCAACTAAGTATGAGAGAATAACAATAAGTTCTTAAAAGACTTTAAAAACTGTTTGAAATTAACTCCTCTCTCAGTGATGTAAATTATCACAGAGAGCTGCTTAGGTTACAATGAAAAGATATTGTTTTTCACGATCGATACCCCTCTAAGGTTAACCTAACTGTATTTATAAAATATACAGCTGCTATACAATCGATAATTGATACTCTTATAAATTAGCTATACAAATATTATCAATTACGATTGCTACACGTCTTTCTAGTCAGCACGACTTCCTTTGACAGCTATCCAATCTTCAAAGATATCGTTTCCATAATTATCTTCAATAATTCTGTTACTGACCAACAAACGCTTCTGTTCAACAGAGTTTAGCTGCTTCCTCTTGTCAGCATATAGCAAACTCTGTCGAGCTTCTAACTGTCAGAGTTTAACTAAACTCTGACTGCTTCCAGTTTCAAGTTAAACTCTGTTTTTCCCTGTAAAACTTAAACACTGATATTAACCATATCAATTATATTTAACAGCATGGCATATGGTTTCAAAGATATTTCAGAACAGTTATATATTATTGTTCAGTTACATATTATTGTTGGTGGGCTATTGCTCACCCTTGCTTTATTTATTATATCATAACAATAGCAAGATCTGATGGCCAGCACAAGTCACACTCGGTGCAAGCAAGGACAGCAGCCATAGGGTTACCCACTGATGTCATGGTCGACATTGCTGAGGTAGGAGCAACCAGTAGGCTAGACTTTCAGCTTTTGATTCATCAGACTTATTATATGTATGACCTATGTAAATGGATGGCAAAGAGTATGTAACAGTTAAATTATAATTCTTTTGGGTTATAAGAACACAAAACTTGTGATTAATAATATTTATTGATTACTCTGATTTCATCTCTGGGACTATAACGGGTGTGTTTTGTGTTGTTGTTTTGGGTCACAAGGTTGTAAGTTAATTTATGTTGATGTTGTGGATGGAAATTGAGACCGTGACGACCGGATCCCCGACCCCGGATCTAGGGCTGTTACATTACCAAGTTTACACAACTACTACTTACTAATATGCAATCATAGAAATCAAATCAAACATAAACAAATTTACCATAACCATGTTGAGATTAATTTCAACATTTCCCCCTTTAATCTCAAACATATCTGGACAGACTCTTGACCCCTAACAAGCTCCTCATCCTCTCAAATTTAACCGTTGCCAAAGCCTTTGTCATAATATCCGCTTGTTGAACATCACTGCAGACATGTTTCAGGATCACTTCTCCTCTTTCTACACAATCTCTGATAAAGTGATAACGAACATCGATGTGTTTGCTTCTCTCATGAAACATAGGATTTTTAGCGAGGTCTATAGCTGACCTGTTATCAATGCAAAGTATAACTGGACCAATCTGCTCAGAAGTTATTTGACTCAGAACATTTCGAAGCCAAATTCCCTGGCATGCCGCTGCAGTAGCAGCCATAAACTCAGCTTCACACAAAGATAAAGCAACACACCTCTGCTTTTGTGAAACCCAAGTAATAATACTTTCATTTAGATAAAACACCATTCCACCGGTGCT
Source organism: Saposhnikovia divaricata (assembly GCA_036435485.1). Taxonomy (NCBI): domain Eukaryota; kingdom Viridiplantae; phylum Streptophyta; class Magnoliopsida; order Apiales; family Apiaceae; genus Saposhnikovia; species Saposhnikovia divaricata. Next base: position 138,453,293 of record CM071600.1, read on the forward strand.
TTTTCTATCATCCAAATGTCCTGCTAAATCACTGTCTATGAAGCCATTCAGAACATTATTTCCACTATCTCGCGTGTACACCAGACCATATTTAATCGTCCCTTTAACATACCTCAAAATCCTCTTTTCTGCGTTCTGATGAATCCTCGTTGGCCTCTCCATATATCTGATAACAATCCCCACGGAATACGTAATGTCTGGACGAGTATGCACTAAATAGCGAAGCCTAGCTATCAAACTCCTGTACAGTGTTGCATCAACTGGTTCTCCTACCTAATCACGAGTGATTATTTCCTTTGGATCCATTGGTTAATTCACAGAATTACAATTCTGCATACCAGTCTTTTCAAGAATTTTACGTGCGTACCTAACCTGTTTCAACTCAATGTAATCCTTGCCCTGCTCCACTTCTTTGCCCAGATAATAACTCAACTTTCCCAAATCACTCATTTAAAACTGAAAACTCATCCGTTTCTTGAATTCCTCAATCCTGGAGATACTCGAACTTGTGACAAGAAGGTCATCCACGTATACAGCCAAGATCATACTATCATCTCCTTTCTTTCTTATGTAAACTGCATGCTCAGAAGGGCACCGAACAAAACCAAGATTCTCCAAGAACGAATTAAGTTTAGCGTACCAAGCACGAGGTGCTTGACATAGCCCATATAACGCTTTCAGCAATTTATAGAACTTATATTCCTGCCCTGCCTTCTCAAAGACTTCAGGCTGAGATACATACACATCTTCTTTTATGTCTCCATTAAGAAATGCCATCTTCACATCAAGGTGATGTACTTCCCAACTGTTTTTTGCTAACAAAGCAAGCAACAGCCTCACAGTTTCAATGTGAGTAACAGGTGCATACACTTCATCGAAATCAATACCATGTTCTTGCACATACCCCTTCGCAACAAGTCAAGCTTTATACTTTATAATCTTTCCATCTGCATCCCTTTTGAGCTTGTAAATCCACTTCAGACCTATAACCTTCTGTCCAGGTGGCAAATCTATCAACCTCCACGTCTTATTAGCTTCGATAGACTCCAATTCTTGGCTCATTGCTAGCTTCTATTCTCGATCCTTTACAGCCTGTTTGTAATTTGCTGGCTCATCAATCCCCATCAGATAAAGTTCCTCGTCCAATTGTACTTCTTCTGTTTCATTGTAAATTTCGTTGAGAGCTCTGAATTTTTTTGGTTCAGTACTATCATCATAGTCATCAGGATTGATTCTTGGCAATGAAGTCTGAGATGGTGGAGTTCTCAGAGAGGCATTAGAGTTATCTGTGTTGTTTGTGTGGTCATTTTCAACATTGACTTTACCCTCTTCATCAGTCTCATGCACATTCATGGATGAAAAATACTCCAAGTTATCTTCACTGCCTCCAATTTCATTCCACTGCCATGATTTTTTTCTTCGAAAACAACATCATGACTTCCACAGATACGATTCTCATCAGGAGCATACAATCTATATCCCTTTGTTCCTATTTCCTTTCCAAGATTGATAACACGCTTCCTGCGATCATCGAGTTTTTGAACTTCATTTCCAGGTGTTCTCATATGTGCCAAGCAACCGAACACACGAACATGACTTATATCTGGTTTCTTGTCATACCAAGCTTCATATGGTGTTTGCCCTGTCAAAGCCCGTGTGGGAAGTTTGTTCAGAATATATACAAAGTGCTTGACAGCCTCCCCCCACAATTTTGCTGGTAATTGCATCTCCTTCAAGTGACTTCTGGCCATCTCAACTACCGTCCTATTTCGACATTCCACCACGCCATTTTATTGAGGCGTGTATGGTGTTGTATAGTGTCTCTGTATCCCTGCACCTTCACAATATTCTTTAAACTCATTTGAGATGAATTCTCCCCCTCTATCAGTCCTGAAAGCTTCAATATTTCTCTCATACTTTTTCTCGACTAATGCTCCAAAATTTTGAAATTCCTTGAATGCCTCATCTTTACTTCTCATGAAATAAACCAACATGAAACGACTAAAATCATCTACCAATAAAAAGAAATACTTGTAACCTGAGGCAGTCTTTGGAGATATTGGCCCACATAGATCACCATGAACTAATTTAAGCACCCTCTTGGCACTGTAGACTGCTTTATGTTAGGTCCGATAAGATTGTAGAAGGGGGGGTTGAATACAATCTTTACCTTTTTATCGAAATTTGTCCTTTAAATTAAATTTGATAAAGACAAATTTAACTGCGGAATTATTTAACACAATTTTTCAAGTTGAATATAACTGTATATTAACTTGATGTGGTGTTACAAAATCAGTATAACAACTTATCAAGATGTTAATAACTAATTAGAAAATTCGACATGAACTTTTCTAATTTAGTTAATAATAATCAAGATAAGAACTAGGAAACTTAATTCGCTAGTAGTACAAGAATCACAAATAAGCAAGTTCTATCGGATAGAATATCACAAAGATGAAGAACTTGATTTTCTGAGAATTGTTTAAGCTTTGGTGTTCTTGATGTTCTTGAGAGAGAGAATTCTGGTCTTGATGATATGTTTTCTGCTGTGTTTTTTCCGTTATGACTTAATCTGGTCTGTTCTGATCTTTTATATCAACAACAGGTCTTGCTGGCTTTCTGTAGGATATTTAATTGCTCCAGCATGACTTAAACAGCTTCCAAGACTTGATTTTTCTTCAATAAGACTTACACAAACCTCCATTAAGACCTAAAATGTGTCGGTAAGACTTACCAGAATTTAGGTAAGACTTATAACAGCTGGCAGAGGTCGGTAGGACTTAAATCAGGTCGGTAAGACTTAATCCTGAAAAAGCTTCTGTCAGTAAGACTTAAATTAAGTCTTACCGAATTTTATCTCCTTCAAGACTTAATCAACTTGCTTTCTTTAAGTCTTATTGATCCATTTAATTAGTTAATGTTTTAACTAATTCATATTTAATTGATACAATAATTAATTTAATTAATAAATTAATTCTAACAGAATTAATTCATTTAATTAAATCAACTAAATTAATTTATATCAATTATAAATGAATTTAATTAAATCAATAAATAATTAATTTAATTCTTACAAACCACTAAAGGTAGTAAAGAATTACCACTGATTTGTGTTGACGTTCGATGTACTGTCTGGTTCATGAACGACTAACTTCAATGACGCTTCTTCACTTTTGACTTTAGGTTGTGGTTTATTTCTTCTCTCAATTATCTTGTACTGTAACTGATCTTCAAACTATCACTCGAAAAATCTCTGTCACTGTTCAAACGAATCCATTAACTTCAATGCTGTACTGGGGCTTGATCAGATAACTGAATCGTCTTCCAGTGTATGACATCAAAACTATAGATTGACTTTTGTTCTTTCTTCTGACAGATAATACTTCTTGAGATTCCTGTGACAGTTCATATGTATATTTACTTATTACAATTTGGTTTAAGTTGATTAGGATCCTCTAACTACAAATAGGCTGAGTCATATGCCTTTCAATCTCCCCCTATTTGTTTGTTAGATAATAACAAGCAAATTCCTAGAGGATACCTCAACTAATCCAACTTAACCAAATGAAAGATAAAACTTTAAATACTAAGTAAATATGAAAAAAAAAGTTCTGGTTTATATTTAACATTTGCCAGATTCAAACATGAAAGATAAATGCAAGATAGATGATCCTCTAGACTGATCATATGATATAGATTCCTATCAAGATTTATCTAGGCTCTAAAGATATAACACGTAGAGCAAATCTTTATCTTCAATTGTCTTCCCTTCTGAATTCTCCTTCTTCTGGCTCATCTGTGACTTGAAGTTTCATATGTAGATCAGAATCAACAAGACGTTCTCTTCTAGACGACAATCTTTGAGGTAAGACTAAAGGAATTCCAAGCTTCTTTCTCAGTTCACCTTGAAATTTCTTGTAATCTTTTATGTTCGTTTGTGCATAGGAACGAATGTGATCTGCAGCTATTACCTTTTCTTCAATCAAGTATCCATGATTTCTGAGAGCATATTCAGCATATACCAAGTGCTTTGCATGATGTTCGTATAGCTCATCTGTCTGAAGATTGATTGTGTGAAGTACCTCTCCCTTAAGAAATTTTACTTGTGGAGGTTCCTTAATCACTTCTGGTCCAGCTCTTTCAGCAAATTCCTTGAACTTTTCATGTAACAATACACCTAGCTCAGAAAATGTTCTTACCTTAGGCCTAAGTACCCATATCTCTGTCAGTGATCTGTCATAAAAGAACTGAATAGATACTCTGAATGTTCCAACTTTATGACAATCTACAAATATTACTAACTCATCAGATTTGGGTTCAAATGCAGTAGTTATCCTGATGACTTCTACCTGTAAGGCCTTTATATACATTTCATGAATTGGATTTGCCAGTTTGAATTCTTCGAGAATTTGTCCAAGACGACGATCTTCATAATCAGAACTCTGAGGTGAATCAATTGCTCTTTGAGCACGTTCCCATTTATCACCGCTCTTTAGTCTGATATATGTTTTTCTCTTCTCTACATTTATAGCATGTAGTCGTTGTAATGCTTGCTGTTCAGCTTTCTGAAGTTCTTCATTTCGTGCAATTTGCTCTAAAGATTTTTTAAGTTTTTCTTCTCTCAGTTGCAAATTAGCTTCCCTTTGAGCAAATAATTCTTCAGATTCTTTCTCATCTTGTTGAGCTTCAAGTTCAGATATCACTGGTCCTTCATCTTCCCAGTGACTAAGATCAGGTTCAGGAAGTTCTTCACCTTGATCAGGGAATTCAAGATCAGCAAAAACATCGAAGTTATCCGGTTCACCCGTGTAATAATAACCTGTGTTCTTGTCTTGAATATCTTCTTCAGTATGTTCAACTACTTTCTTCCTCTTATCTTCACCTTGGTCAGATTTACCAGATTTTGATTCTCCTCCCTCTCTCTCTTTAGTAGTTTTATCTTGTGACCCCTTTGATTTCTCCCCCTTAGTTGAGGAATCCTCTACAGACTTATCAGTTGCTCCAGCTTCAGGATCCTGTTCATCATCATCACCACCCTCACTTGTAAAGAATTCAATTTCTTCATTTGTAGGTTTGCGACTTTGACTTACAAGATTAAACAAATGTCTTAACCCTTTAGCTTGGTGTGCATTTTGCTTTTCGATCTGGTCCAGACGAGAATTCTGTAGATTCTTGATTGTGCTGTACCTCTGACTGTAGATTATCAACTTTCAAGGAAATCTCAGAAATTAACATGTCTTGAGCAACAGTAATATCCCCAGAGTCATCAAGTGCCTTTTCATGAGAGAGTTCGAGAGATTCTATCTTCTTGGTGAAAGATGTCTTTAAGTAGTTTATGTCCTTCTTTATTACAGCAAGCTGACTGTTGACAGAGGTGGATGAAGAAGATCGCTCACCCACTTGTGCTCTAAGAATTTCTGTTTCAGCCTTGCTGACTGCAAGTTCTTTCTCCAAAGCAGTTATCTTTTCTAATAATGAGAGAGTGTATGTGTCAGTGTGTGCGCTCACCTGACGTTCACTTTGAGATCCACTCACCTGAAGTGCATGTGTTTCACTCAATTTTATGGTATTCCTCACATCACTCCTCTCAGATTCCTTAGCTGCTTCCAGATTTGTACCTGCATGTAAAATCACCCTAGCCTCCTCTGGGAAGGTCAGTGGTGGTGCAATGGGAGTTCGCAAATCCCTGTCCTTAATCAAATCTACTTGAACATTTGAAATTGTTGACTGAATTGCTTCAGTAGTAGATTGATCAAGTTGCCTTCCACCTTCTCCAGCCGAAACTGCGAGTGGAAAATCCCTTGTGGGAGCCAGGAGTGTTTGTCCTGGGAGGGGAGATGATGGTTCTATTAAAGTTGGCTGAGAACCAAGATTTCCCTCTAAAGCCTGTGAAGACTCTTCTACCGTAACTATGGTAGGCACTGTCACATTTTCTACATGCTCTCCTTGCAGTGTGTCCTGAGACTCATTTAAAGGTATGTCTTACCCCATTGTGAGTAATAGGGAAGGTGTGCTTGACTCACTACAAGGTGCCACGGCCCTATGGCGAATTTCAATAAAATCATCCTGTTGAGAAGATGATTCTAGTAACTGTGTAACAGCCATATCAATTTCCATATCCTGTTGGGAGGATACAGACGGGCTTACAGTTGCCTCAGGTTGAGTTCTACTTTTCTTTTCTAGAGGCAGAGCTGTGGGTTCACTCATACTGCCACTACTGATTCGACTTCTTTTTACTTGCAATTTCTTTCTGGAGTGAAAAGATATGAGTTTTGTTGGTTGAGTGTTTGGCTCTACGACCTTGGTTAGAGGTTGTGGTACTACAACCCCTTGGTCAGACCTACCAACCACTTGGGTTCCAGAAATAGATTGAGAAGTAGTAGTTTGAGGAACAGAAGGCAATACCTGGTCAGCTGATTCCGCAACAGTCTCTGATAAGATAGGTTGATCCAATTCAGGTTCAGGGACAGATGCAGTTTCTTGCACTGGATGTTCAACAGCAAGAGCAGCTGGCTGAGGAACAATTTGCTGAGCAGGTTCAACTTGTTGATTGCCTTGATTTTCATTATCAACAAGTATGTTTTCCACTGGTGGTTCAGGATTTTGTTCTGGTTGTTCAGGTTCTGGTACAGGTTAAATAACAGGTAGTTGTATATAATTTGACATGTATTGGGTGACAACTACAGGTATGTTTGTGAATTTTGGCTTGTTGCTGTACTCAGTGAACAGTCTGGTAGTAGGTTTACCTGACGCCAGTGACTCTCCATTCAGAAATTGGGCTTGGTTTTCTAGTTCCACAAGATGATTAAAAATCAATGATAAGAATCTTGGATAATAACATGAAACTTTATGTCCATTATCAAAATTCTTCTTTGCATTAATGATCCTTCTAACCATCGGAACACACAGCAGTCTGCCAATATTAATCCTTCGGTTGTGTGCAACTGCATATCCAATATGCTGCAAGAAAGATGGTAATACCCCGAAGTTCCCTTTTGTAGTGTTGGCAAAGACTCTACCTAGTGTGTCAAACAGATAATCCCATTCCTGAACGATGTTCTTTTTATTCCAGACAGTTTGATCAGGACTGTCTTGATAGAATACACCATTTAAAAAATTTATCATTTCTTGATCTGATGGTAATTCTTCGAAATTGTCAGTTGGAAAATTTAAGACCGTATTAATTGTATTTTCATTCACTGTGTACTGATTATCTCCTACAGAGAAGACAAAAGATCTATTATCATTAGAAATGACAGCAGTAGTACACATGATTCGCAAAGGTTCAATTTTCAGAGGAGCATCCAATCTCAAAGCATTGCGAACCAGTGAATTTTCATTTAAAAAGCGAATCCACGGTCGAAAACGTTCAACTGAACATTTTTCTGGATCAAAATAACTGATTAAATTATGTTTAATAATTTCAAATCGATCAGCCATTTTAATCAAGATTTAATTTCCTTGAAAATTTCAGATTTTACAAATTTTTAATTTAAAAATTAATTTTTCGAATTAATAATTTATTAAAAATTCGAAATAATTAAAAGTTCTTCAAAAATTCTGAAAAATTCACACAACAATCCTTGTATACACACAAACACACGTGTATTTTTAGTTTTTCAAGAATCAAGCTCAATTTTTCTCAAAAACAGATCTAAGAATCTATTTTTCGAAAATGAACTCTTAAAAAACTGAACAAAATCGCGATTTTAACCACTCAAAACACAGATAATCAAGCAAGGAGTCTAGATATGTGGTTAATTCGTGATTTAGTTGAGAGAAATCGGTCGAAAATTGAGCATGAATTCGACAGATATGTGTGTGTATTGTATGTATCAATATTGTTCTATAAGACTTAACTTGATAGAATATGAAATAAGACTTAAAAACAACTAAACTGTTATATATATACTAGTAGACTGATTAAGACTTAAACTAGCATTAAGACATAACTGTTAATTATATGTTTACATATGTACTTAATTCGATTATGACTTAATTAAAGCTATTAAGACATAACTAAAATGACATAACTGAGACTCGAATAAGACTTAATATAAACAAGACATAACTGACTTTTATGATTAAGACTTAAAAATAAATCGAATAAGACTAAACTAAAAACTCGCTAAGACTTATTTACAAACACATGAATATGACTTAACCTTACAAAACTCAGTAAGACTTATCCTAAGTCGAAATTCGAGATAGACTTAACTAAATTTAACCTAAGTCGAAATTCGAGATAGACTTAACCTAAGTCGAAATTCGAGATAGACTTAACCTAAGTCGAAATTCGAGATAGACTTCATCCTAAGTCGAAATTCGAGATAGACTTAATCTAAGTCGAAATTCGAGATAGACTTAATCCTAAGTTTAAGTCATACCGAATTTTTATAAGTCATATTGAGAGTTTTAACTAATTTTAAGTCATAATTACTTTAAACAAACATTAAAAACACTATAAAATATAGAATTAACTTATAAAAATAATAAAAATATTATATAAAAATAAAATAAATAAAATAAATAATAAAAATAATTATACATACCATATGCTAACCTATTAACGAAAACAAAGCAATATTAATAGGACAAACATTACAAAACATATGATAATTTAATTACTAAAATAGAAATAAATATCTACAATTATTCTAAAAATACAGAAGTATGAAGTATTAAGTAATATGAATAAACAAAGTGAAAAATAATTAAACAAGCAAGAAAATCAAATTGTAAAATAATTATACAAGTGATTTCAAACAACAAATATTCACAGAATAATCACTTGTAAAATTATTAAAGATCAAATTTCAGATATTAACAGTATTAATTACTAGGACTGTTTTACATACCCAATTCACTAACAATTCTAGTGAATGAGGATTCATTAAGCGACTTAGTAAAAATATCTGCTGTTTGATCTCCAGATCCTACAAATAGTAGTTCCACTGTACCATTCATTACATGCTCTCTTATAAAATGATACCTTATGTCAATGTGCTTTGTCCTTGAGTGATGCACAGGATTGCTTGCGATTGCTATGGCACTTGTATTATCACATAAAATAGGAATATTTTCCAATACAATGCCATAGTCCATTAATTGATTCCTTATCCATAAGATCTGAGCACAACAGCTTCCAGCAGCTATATATTCAGCTTCGGCTGTAGAGTTGGAAACTGTTTGCTGTTTCTTACTGAACCAGGATACCAATCTTCCACCTAGGTATTGACAACTCCCAGATGTACTTTTCCTGTCTACAACACTTCCTGCATAGTCAGAATCTGTATATCCAATTAAAGTAAAACCAGATTCATTAGGGTACCAGATGCCTAAATTAGGCGTACCCTTTAGATATCTTAAGATTCTTTTGACAGCAGTGAGATGGATTTCTTTAGGGTTCGCTTGGAACCTTGCACACAAGCATGTGGCAAACATTATATCTGGTCTACTAGCAGTTAGGTAAAGCAATGAACCAATCATACCTCTATAGCCTGTGATATCTACCTTGGCAGAACTTTCACATAAACCAATTTTGACAGCTATAGTTGATGGTGTCTTTGCTGATGAGCACTCCTCCATGTGATATTTCTTGAGGAGCTCCTTGATGTACTTAGATTGACAAATAAATATTCCATCTTGTCTCTGACTTATTTGTAATCCAAGAAAGAATTTCAGTTCTCCCATCATGCTCATTTCAAACCTACCCTGCATTAACTTAGAAAACTTCTTGCACAGAAGCTCATTAGTAGACCCAAATATAATATCATCCACATAGACTTGGACTAGTATTATATCATTCTTATGTCTTTTAGTGAAGAGCGTTTTGTCTATGACACCTCTTATAAAACCATTTTCTAATAGAAATTCAGAAAGAGTGTCATACCATTTTCTTGGGGCTTGCTTAAGACCAAAGATAGCTTTGTAAAGAAAGTAGACATAGTCCAGATGATCTTGATCTTCAAAACCAGGAGGCTGTTCTACATACACTTCTTCATCTAGCTTACCATTCAGAAAGGCACTCTTGACATCCATTTGATAAACTTTGAATCTTGAATAGGATGCATATGCCAAGAATATTCTGATGGCCTCAAGTCTTGCCACTGGAGCATAGGTCTCGTCATAATCAATGCCTTCAGCTTGAGAATAACCTTTAGCTACCAGTCTTGCTTTGTTTCTTATCACAGTGCCATCTTCATCTAGTTTGTTTCTGAATACCCATCTTGTATCCACCACTTTTCTATCTTTAGGTCTGGGTACCAGCTTCCATACTTCTAGTTGCTTAAATTGATTGAGTTCATCTTGCATAGCAATCACCCAATCAGGATCAGATAGAGCTTCTTCTACTTTCTTAGGTTCCATAACAGACAGAAACCCAGAATAATTACATTGATTCTGATAAGCTCTTCTTGTTTTCACACCAACATCTGGATCACCAAGAATTAGCTCAAAAGGATGAGCTCTATTCCAAACAGTTTGTCTGGGAAGAATTGATCTTGACGATTCACCTTGTTCTTCAGTATGATGTTGAGTATGACTTGTTGACCCTTCATTATCTCCCCCTGAGTTGTTGCCAGTTTGACTTGTTGATGGTTCAAGAGTATCAGTGGTGTCTTGAAAATTATCATTGTTTTCACCAGCATCACCTTGATCATTACCACCAACATTTGGATTATTATTATCAGCAACAACGTCAGGTTGATTGTCATCATCTGAATCTGAGTCTGACATATCATCAAACTTAAGCTTTTCAGATGGATCTTCATTTTGGATATTTGGGAGTTTTGTGTCATCAAATGTAACATTAACACTTTCCAAAGTTTTCTGTTGATCAATAAGATACACCTTGTAGGCTCTTCTAGTATAACCAATAAATATTGCTTCATGTGCTTTTTCTTCAAATTTACCACCTTGATCATCTCCTTCTTTCAGCACAAAGCATTTTGTCCCAAATACATGGAAGTACTTGAGAGTTGGTTTCTTATCATGTAGAGCTTCATATGGTGTCTTCATTAAGTCTTTATTGATAAGTGTTCGATTCTGGGTATAGCATGCAGTGTTGACAGCTTCAGCCCAAAAGCTCAATGGAAGCCTTGATTCACTTAGCATTGTACGTGCAGCTTCAATCAAGGTTCTATTCTTTCTTTCAACTACCCCATTTTGTTGAGGAGTTCTGGGAGCCGAGTACTATCTAGTTATACCCTTTTCAATGCAAAAGTCATTCAGAACTGCATTCTTGAACTCAGTTCCGTTGTCTGACCTTATAGCCCTTACTGGACGATTAGAATCCAGCTCAATTAACTTAATGTGATCAACTACCAGTTGTGGAGTTTCATCTTTTGAGTTCAGAAATAGTACCCATGTGAATTTTGAGAAATCATCAACAATCACTAGAGCATATCTTTTCCTTGACATAGACATCACACTAACTGGACCAAACAAATCCATATGGAGAAGTTGTAATGGTTCAGTTATTGATGATATGTTAGTGCTCCTGTGAGTTGCCCTTTTTAACTTCCCTTTTTGACAAGCATCACATAGACCTTCCTGAGTAAATTCAATTGAAGGTAAACCTCTCACCAACTCTCTTTTCACTAGAGAATTCATTGTTTTGAAGTTTAGGTGAGAAAGTCTCTTGTGCCATAACCAACTTTCATCAGTGGATGCCTTTGAATAAAAACATCTAATTTCTTCTGAGCTTTCAGAGTTCATATTGGCTATGTACAAGTTTCCTTTTCTTACTCTAGTCAACTGTGGCCTTTCATTTCTCTTGTGTGATATTAGACAATTCTTCTTGTTGAAATGAACTTCATAACCTTTGTCACAGAATTGACTAATACTGAGCAAATTGTGCTCAAGGCCGTTCACATAAGAGACATCTTCAATGATAACATTTCCAGCTTCTAATCTGCCAAATCCATCAGTTTTACCTTTACTGTTATCTCCAAAGGTAACGACTGGGCCGGCCTTCTCCACCACATTTGTCAGCAGGGCTTTATCTCCGATCATATGCCTTGAACATCCACTGTCCAGAATCCACATGACTCGATCAACCTGTTTCAAACCCTGCAATGACAAATTGGTTAGACTTTCTTCGGAACCCAAATTTGATTGGGTCCGGAGTATTTAAAGAATTGACCTTTATCAGGTAAAGCAACACTTTTTATCTTAACAACATTTTCTACAGGTACTGGACATTTAACCCTGTAAATAGCTTTAACTTGTTTTGGTTTAAGCTTGGGTAACCATGTCTTCACCATATCCTGAGAAAGACTTTTTGGAGTCCTAATCTTAGGATTAGGTGATGTTACAGTCCTGGATCTAACATATTTATTTCTGCTCATTTGCTGTCTAGGAGCATTCTTATTTACACATGCATGATTACCGTTAAAGTAAGCAGACATTATATTAAAAGCACAAGACATGCAATTAACAGCATCACATTTCTTATGAGCAGTATCAATAACAGGAATAGCATGCATGGTAGATTTGTTATTGCATTTATTCATGTTGTTACTTCTGCTACTAGTTTTCAATGAACTAGTAGACTCACCAACTCTTTCTGCTTTTACAAACACAGTCTTTCTATCTTTATCATTTTTAACAACTTGATTACTTTCTAAGACTACGCCATTAGCTACATCCTCAATGCGCATCTCTTCCTTAATGATTAAAGATGTTGTATCCAAAGGTTCTGCTATGGATTTCTTAAAAAGTGGATTACTAACACTCTTAAGCACTAATGGTATACCCCTATCTACAGCACTGACACGATTAGGGGTAATAATGCTTTTTCGACCAACAGCCTCATTATAGTCAAACCCAATTCCTACGGTTTGATTTATAGTTTGTTGGTTAAACAACTCTTTAGCTACTTTACATGAATTAGAAGTAGCATTAGCCCTTATTTCTAGCTCGGCTATTGTATCACGTTGTTGAGCCACTATCACCGCTAAAGATCTCTCAATTTCTTTTAGAATTCTTATTTCTGATTTTTGTTTATCATGGCAATTTTGTACATCATGCAATTCTGATAATTGATTACTAAGATCTGTAATTACCAAATTTAGTCTTTCAATCTCTCTATTAGCATTACCTAGTGTATCACTAAGTTGATAGATATATTGACTATCAGTAATTGATACCTCAGATGAAGTACCACTGGAGTTATCAGATTTTTCCATCAGGGCAAGATTGCCATACTCTTCATCTTCAGAGTCTGTATCATCCCAACTCTTTCCAGCAGCCACATAGGCTCTACCTGTCTTCTTCTTCTCAGATCCAAAGTCTTTTCTTTGGTTTTGTTTTGGCTTCTGACATTCAGTAGCGAAATGTCCAAGTTCATTACAGTTGTAGCATCTAATTTTACTTCTTTCAACTGTTCCAGTTTTGTAACCTCCTCTATTACTTGAGGACGAAGAACCTCCTCTCTGGAACCTGTTATTGTTAGATTTGTACCTGAACTTGGGATTCTTCCTGAATCTGAAGTTGCTGAATTTCCTTACCAACAAAGCCATGGACTCATCTTCCAACTGATCTAGCTCTTCTAACGAATAGAAGTCACCTTCATCTGGAATAGCATTCGTTTGACCAACTTCAACTTCAAGCTTACCACTGTCAACTTTACAAGGTTGGATAACCTTATCTTCAACTTCCTGTTTGTTCTCAACAATAAGAGCTGTAGAAGTATTAGCAACTCTACCTTTTCCATAAATCTCCTTTTGTTGAGATTGTTCCAGTTCATAGGTTTTTAAAACACCAAAGAGTCTTTCTACAGTTATTTCACTTAGATTCCTTGACTCTCTGATAGCTGTAATTCTATGTTCTAGATGAACAGGCATTGACAGTAGAAATTTTCTGTTGATCTCTTTCTGAGTGTAGTACTTGCCATGCATCTGTAAATTGTTGACAAGTTTGTTATATCTTTCAAACACATCTTGAATACTTTCATTGTATGCTGATCGAAAGTGTTCATACTCAGATGTCAGAATTTCTAGTCGATTCTCCCTAACTTCCTCTGTTCCTTCATTCACAGTTTCAATGGTTTCCCACATTTGCTTTGCAGTTTTGCAGTTAATCACATGACTGTACATTACAGAGTCTAGAGAATCTATTAAGATCAGTCTCAAATTAATGTCAAGTGCAGCTTCCTCTCTTTCAGCAAGAGTGTAATCAGAAGAGTCTTTGTATACATACCTTGCAGGGGTAATAACTATTCCATCAGTAACAACTTCAGGAATTACTCCAAAAGGTATTATTGGTCCTTCTGATAAGACTTTCATGTATTTAGGATTTGCAACCTCGAGGAACATTAACATTTTGTTCTTCCACATATCATAACTATTTTTGTCATATATGGGTATTTTCACAGTTCCAACTTTAGAAGACATGATGAATTTTTTAAGAGAGTTAAAAAATTCGGGGATGATTTTTAATCGAGTAAAATGGGATCGTTGATTTGTGTATCAATCAACAGGCTCTGATGCCAATTGTTAGGTCCGATAAGATTGTAGAAGGGGGGGTTGAATACAATCTTTACCTTTTTATCGAAATTTGTCCTTTAAATTAAATTTGATAAAGACAAATTTAACTGCGGAATTATTTAACACAATTTTTCAAGTTGAATATAACTGTATATTAACTTGATGTGGTGTTACAAAATCAGTATAACAACTTATCAAGATGTTAATAACTAATTAGAAAATTCGACATGAACTTTTCTAATTTAGTTAATAATAATCAAGATAAGAACTAGGAAACTTAATTCGCTAGTAGTACAAGAATCACAAATAAGCAAGTTCTATCGGATAGAATATCACAAAGATGAAGAACTTGATTTTCTGAGAATTGTTTAAGCTTTGGTGTTCTTGATGTTCTTGAGAGAGAGAATTCTGGTCTTGATGATATGTTTTCTGCTGTGTTTTTTCCGTTATGACTTAATCTGGTCTGTTCTGATCTTTTATATCAACAACAGGTCTTGCTGGCTTTCTGTAGGAAATTTAATTGCTCCAGCATGACTTAAACAGCTTTCAAGACTTGATTTTTCTTCAATAAGACTTACACAAACCTCCATTAAGACCTAAAATGTGTCGGTAAGACTTACCGGAATTTAGGTAAGACTTATAACAGCTGGCAGAGGTCGGTAGGACTTAAATCAGGTCGGTAAGACTTAATCCTGAAAAAGTTTCTGTCAGTAAGACTTAAATTAAGTCTTACCGAATTTTATCTCCTTCAAGACTTAATCAACTTGCTTTCTTTAAGTCTTATTGATCCATTTAATTAGTTAATGTTTTAACTAATTCATATTTAATTGATACAATAATTAATTTAATTAATAAATTAATTCTAACAGAATTAATTCATTTAATTAAATCAACTAAATTAATTTATATCAATTATAAATGAATTTAATTAAATCAATAAATAATTAATTTAATTCTTACAAACCACTAAAGGTAGTAAAGAATTACCACTGATTTGTGTTGACGTTCGATGTACTGTCTGGTTCATGAACGACTAACTTCAATGACGCTTCTTCACTTTTGACTTTAGGTTGTGGTTTATTTCTTCTCTCAATTCTCTTGTACTGTAACTGATCTTCAAACTATCACTCGAAAAATCTCTGTCACTGTTCAAACGAATCCATTAACTTCAATGCTGTATTGGGGCTTGATCAGATAACTGAATCGTCTTCCAGTGTATGACATCAAAACTATAGATTGACTTTTGTTCTTTCTTCTGACAGATAATACTTCTTGAGATTCCTGTGACAGTTCATATGTATATTTACTTATTACAATTTGGTTTAAGTTGATTAGGATCCTCTAACTACAAATAGGCTGAGTCATATGCCTTTCACTTTATTTGGAATTGTTTTTCTGGGTTGCTTTGACATACGACAACCTTCACACACATCTTTTGATTGGTTGATCTTTGGCATTCCCTTTACCATCTCATTCTTCGACATCAATGACAAGGCCTGGTAGTTTACATAACCAAGTCGAATGTGCCATAGTTTAGAAATCTTGTCTGTTTTTGACATTAAATATGCTCGCTTACTGGTCTCGATAATTATCTTATACAGTCGGTTTGGAGATCGCTTGACTTTCATAAGCAATATTTCTTGTTTATCATATATCCATAGAAACTCGCCTCGAAGTATCACCCTATTCCCATCCTCAGACATTTGTCCCAGACTTATGATATTGTTCCGTAGGTTAGGTATGTAGTACACCTCGTGTAGAGCTCTTTCTTCTCCATTCTTGCACATCATTATGACAGTCCCCTTACCTTCAATTTTCACAGTAGATCCATCTCCAAAATGCACCGCACCTGACCTTTTATGTTCTCGTCCAATTGTAACAGCCCCAGATCCAGGGTCGGGGACCTGGTCATTACGGTCTCATATTCCTTAAGCAATACTTGCATTTGAATCAAAATAAATAAATAGCATGCTCTGACCCCACAGTAATGCCACATCACACAACCAGTTATAGTCCCAGAGATGAAATCAGAGTAACTATCAAATATTATTAGTCACGAGTTTGAGTTATTACAACTCAAAAGAATTTAACTTACATACTCTTTGCCATCGATTTACATAAGTTATATGGATAAATATATCCGATGCTTAAAAGCGAAAAACTAGCCTACCAATAGCTTCCTCCTCAGCAATGGTAGCTACATCGGCGGGTAACTCTCTGACGGCTCCCACGCTCTTGCGCCAAGTGTTCCTTGGACGGCTATCTTCTCTAGCTGTTCTTGTGATATAATAAAATAAAGCAAGGATGAGCAATAGCCCACCAACAATAATTCTTACTGAACAATAATATATACAATAGTTCAAAAGTATTTTTGAAACCATATGCCATGCATTAACGAACATAGTGCCAATTTAATATAAACGATGAAGTTACAAGGTAACTCAAAACATATATACTGTAGAAATATCTGATATGCAAGGTAAAAGCAAGACATCATCATATGTCATAAAAGAAGGGAATTGCAGGAAAATATTGCAATCCCAGTTTTGAACATTTTTCAAACTCCTGCCAACCTGAAAGAAGTCTCTTCGATACGTGTTGCGGGTGATTCTCGTCAACCTGAAAGAAGTCTCTTCGATACGTGTTGCAGGAAATTCCCAATTTGGGAGATGAACTAATACTGGAGTTATCACGCGCCAGCTATCCCACTCCCCGATGATCAGTCGGAGATGGTACAACCCAATATAGTTTACTACCGGTAGAAGGAAGAACTGACGGATTTACTTGTCAACCGCCCTTTTTAGTAACTCCATGGCCAACGGTTGGTCCTTGTGATGGACCGCGCGACTCGGCCTCTTACACACGACTCCTAGTTCGAATAAATCCATGACCCTGAAACGTAAAGTTCGTCCTCCTTTCCCCAAGTGTAATACTCGTTGATAAGACTCCACAAAGTAGTCGTATCTAATTGGAAAGGAAAATTCACCAATATTTCCCAAGCTGATGCTTGTTAATGGATATAAACTTGTTCCATCAATCTTACCCCTCGAGTGTTGAGGAGGTAACCAAAAAGACTCATATCGATGTTTGAAAAGAATCAAGATGTGAGTGAAATGGTAGTTTAACAAGTATATGACCGGGAAGTCAAAGAAATAACATCTCTCAAGCAAGGTTCCCTTATATTTTAGAAGATAGATTCGAATGAAGAATAGAGTTTTGAGAACCTTCCTTGATAAAAATAATAATAATACGACTAAGAGATAATTTATATAGTATTTGAATATCAAGGAAATTTTTGGATAACATATCTCATTTTAGAACTAGTTGAAAGAATTAAATAAATATTCAAAGAATATTTATTAAACCAGAAATAGTTCAAGAATATTCTTAATATAAATATTGCTCATGATTAACCCTCGAATAAGTATATATAAAATATTCATTTAATAAATAATTCCTCGAATAAATATTCAAAATAATATCCAAGAAAATAATTAAAACCTTAAATGAATATCCAAGATAATATTCATTAAGTAAATAAGCTCAAATGAATATTCGAAAATAATATAAAATAAACAATTAAACTCAAATGAATATTCGAAATAATATTCATTTAAATAAATAAAGCTCAAATGAATATTAAAAATAATATTCACTAAATAAATAAATTCGAATGAATATTCAAAATAATATTCATATAATACTTCTCGATTGAGATAATATTCAAATAACATTCCTCGAGTGATTTCCAAGTACTTAATACTTATGAAAATAAAAATAATGTTCATAAATAACATCCCTCAAATAATCTGTCACTGGAATCCCTCCGGGTTTCCATGACTATCTCTATATTACAAAATACAGACTCCCGGTCTTTATTAAAAGAATGAGATCATATGCCCTTCATTAATGGTCTTAGCATATCCTTCTTATAATTAGTATATCTTGTATCTAACTTATAAGCCAACATCAATCAGGGAACAAGTATTACAATGTAAATTTGAAAGTGGGCATGCATGCTATGGCATATGTATAACAACATTCAATTATATATATTATCACAACAACAATTCCAAAGTATTGGAAACTTGCCTGGTAGTCGAGTAGGGGTAACGTGTCCTGGGTTTGCTCGGTGATCTATAAACAATCAAAGCATTCGAGGTTAATTACTTAACGCCTTTAAAAAGGCTAAGTATATACTTAACTTAGGTTGAAACACGTTTTCAAGTTATCTCGTTATACCCTCTCTAGTGTAACTCTTATTAACACCGTTATGACCCGACATTGGTTCGCTATTAAGGCATGTCATTACACTTACACTTGGTAGGTACTTAAGCCATATAAGTTCTAAGGTCGAAAGATTATACCTCGAGATTTATCGATCGTTATCTAAGTGATTTTACAAAGTTATAACCAAGTATCCTTTTTAGGGGTTCGTTCGCACTTAACCTTGATTCGAACTTTTTAATAAAATCGAAAAACGATCTTTTTAACATGAGGTCTTCTCTCACACCTTCCTTATGATCCCTAATATTTAATTACCAAGATTCGCCACTGAATTACTCGAGTTAAGGGGGTTCAATTTCAATTACGAATTTGCATTTACGGTTTCAAACCACTTTTAGTAAATCGGCCATAATTCATAAACCGTAAGTCCGTTTGCTTCGATTCTTTCGCCAAAACGATATATGACTCGAGATCTATAAGGGTTGGTTAACTATTCATCAATATCAGAAATTTATACCAACTTTAATGAACGAATTTTAACGGTTAACGGAATTTTGGCATTACGACGGCTATAAACCGAACGTTTCCAAATTGTTACGTCAATCACCAAGCCACACCGGGCATACATACATGTGATACACATATAATACTCATCTTATAAGTCCAAGAACCTCTCACTTTACCAACATGGTCATCATAACTCTTAAATCAAACAATCAACTAAATAATCATGCTTATAACATCACTATAATCATACTAACCTAAAACCATCAAGAACTTACATAAAACTCAAAACAAGATCTAGGGTTTCAAGTGGTATACCTTCCTTGGAGTTGGTACTAGCCTTAATAAGCTTGATCTAGTCCTTGTATGGCCTTAATCTAGCTTAGATCAACCTAAGAAAACAAGAAATTGAAGATTAGTTCTTTAAAGTACTATTCATCATCATATTTGATGATTTATTTGAAAATGATAGAAGTGGAATCTAAGACTCAAATTTGGAGGATAACCATGATATGAAATATAGTACTCACCATAATAATCTTGAGATTTAACAATGGGTGGAGCTTGGATTTCTTCCTTGGAATTAAGGGTTTGGCTGAATGCTCCTAAAATGGAGAGAGATGCGTTTTTCTTGGCTTTTCTCTTGTTCTCATCTTGTATTATTGCTAAGACTTGGATAATATCTTGTATAAAGTCACTTTAATAAAGTGCTTTGGTCATTGCATGCATCATCTTGAGCCATGTGTCTTGATCTTGTGGTAAGATGAGGTGTTTTGGCTAACTAGATGGTTTGATCTCTAATAGAACTAGTTAACATTGTAACTAGCTTGGTTACTTGATCTAATCCTCTCGCACATGCATGTGTCTTGAGTTTCTGCTTGCTTCTTTGTCTGGTTATTACTCAATTTCATTGATCGTTCGGAGGAATATCTCAAGTATTTCTAGTTAGGGTTTTACCGGAAACCTTCTTAATATCTATACTACCATTCTCAATTCTCTTTAATAATTCTCGAATCTAAATTCCTTAAATCTTTTCAATAAATCCTTAAGTCTCTCAATGTCCAGGGAAATCTCGGGGATGATAAAAGTGCTATTTTTCAGAATTCGATAACTTTTACATACACTCTTTTTCCCTTGGATCATTAATACGAACTCAGAAATCCGTTCCAGGTACTTCTATATAGTGTCGTCTAATAATATTCCTATTTCCACCAAAAACACTATTCATCACCTATTCTCTCTTTATTCCTTATAATTAGAAAAAAAAAGTTCTCGCACTTTCCCGAGCGTTCCTTAACCCTTTTACGGAACCACTGGACTTATAACAGATATCGATTTGGATGACATGAGAATAATCTTCCTCTTTGGAATTTACTATATCCTTCTTTCCAGGAGATAGATTATTCTAATCTAAGTTGGCAACCTATTGCATTCTTCATGGCATATAAACATTGGAACCCATATCCATTAAATATTCATTCATCGGGACCACTGTTGCCCTTATTTTCCATTACATAATAAAAGTTTTAATTCTTACCAAAAATCTGAGTTCTTACAGTCTCCCCTCCTTAAAAGGATTCCGTCCCGGAATCAGGTAGGAAACAATTGGGTACTTGTTTGTCATTTTGCTTTCCAATTCCCCAATTGATCCTTAAATATTTCAATCCTTTCTCAACACATCTACTGGTGCTACAATACACACTTTATCATTTTTCCATCAACTTTGCTACATGTTGTACAACACACTATCCGGGTTATGCTCTTACTTAGTCATATACTATTATCCTTATTGGTATTTGCAGTGACTTTGGTATCACTATCGTGCTGCAAATTCGAAGGTAACCTCACTCGCACTATGCATTTCCTGATCGTTTTAATCTTCGCAATCTCGATCAATATAGAGAAGTGGAAAGATTTATTGAGAGATCACTATGATCAATGAACATTTGTCATATTTCATAGTTAGTACAGAAGGTGGCCAGCCTTTAGTACTTGACAAGCAATTAAACAAGTTATGGTATTCCACTTAGACTTCTATCACACAGACAGATAGTCACGTAGCAGTACCTCCCCTCCTTAAAGGGTTGTTCTTCTCAATTCAAAAAGAAGATGAATAATAGAGAAGAAAATAAAATAATTTCAAAGAATTTTAGAAAGTTTTCATGATTGCAAAATATCATATTAGAATTTACCTCTGAACTATAAAGGTTCATTAGAAAAGAAAAAAAAATAATCGTAATCGTATCAAATACTATTTTATCGTAATCTCGCGTGTCAACATGTCCTTGCTGCTCTGTCCATCATCCTATGGACCTATTCTCTTGTTCGATCTTAGCATCACTCACTTTTGGAAAAATCCTTCAACCTCTCAGGTTAAATCTTGGATTTCTCGCTTGACATCATTGTTACTGGCATTTCACGCCACGCCACTAGCTCTTTCATATTCATAATACTAACACTGTCAGGTTGTCCTTCCGAGAGTTCGTTAGAAATCCATTCATCAATCCATTCATAACATTCCTTGCTTCTCATTCCCTAAGCATTTTCCCAATCTTTTCTTTATCCATCACATCCTTCTCGTTATCTGATTCTTTATTCATTTCTGTTATTCATTTTTGCCATCATCTCATTATTGAGACATCCTTTGTACTTGACACCTTCTTATTGGTATCTCGTCACCTTTATTCAATAAGCATCACGTCTTTGGGGTCACCATTCCTTTGTTCAACCATCTAAATTCTCACTTTCTCGATCCATGAGTCTCTTTATTACTCAATCATTCTATTCCAAATTTCCTCGAGTTCTCCCAACCTAAAGGGAGTTAATCTGTATGTCATTTATACCTTCAATTTAAACTTTCCGTTGTGACCAACAACCTTTGCCATATATACTTTTCTAGCTTCATTGCTGGGGTTTCTCAGGAGTCCGCATATCTAACTCCCTTATTTTTCCTCAACTTTATTTCCTCTATATCCTCAACTCTACATTTCTTTCATCAGTCATCTTGTTTCTATTTTGACTATAATCTCTTTATGGACCATCATAGCATTATCATTTAGTTCAAGAATCACGTCATTCCGAAATTAAACCCTCCGAAATGAAACTTGATGATTTCTCTAACTTAGATCCAATACAATCTATTTCTGTTTTTCATTCCGACATCTCCACGGTCGTTATCACATAATTTCTCAGAAGAAGCACCACTATCTTATTGTAGTCCATTGTTGAATCACCATCATTTGTCGTTTACGTAGTGCCTTACTAGCTAATCATATGGGTTTCATAATTGTCAGATCAAAGTTTTCTAGGAAGACAAAATAATCATTATTCCTTATCCCTAAGGAATACTTCCTGAACTTGATGTAGATAATACATGAAGCAGATAAAATTGTAGAAGAGCTTCAAACATCGCAGCTATGATAGGTTGATGAAATTACTAATCATGTTTCTTCAGTAGGAGAATGGAAATTTAATGGTTTACTTAGTAAATTTGGTATCATGGTCCTGGTTTACCTCAAAATAGGACCTCCTACTGTAGGCAATATGCTTAAGACGCCATCAGGAATCGAATGCTTAATTAAACTAAGGGAATGTAATTTCATCCATCACATTATGGCATTCAAGGTCCTTTCCAATATCATTCTATTTCTTTGGTATAAGCATTTATAATTACTCTTCTATCCTTAAAGTGCCGGCCACCTCATTGGCCTTTCTTGATAATAATTTCTTGTAATCAATGTTCTCTGGATCTATTCCCACTCATATTTTTCTACCTCCTTCCCATCGCTATTGGGTGAAAGCATTTTCCCTTAAGCTCTGCTGAAGGAGAAAAATAGCTATCAGTCTTTTTCCATAAGTCATTGCTTCCACCTTTCTGTGTGAACTTTATCACGGTTACTCCTAATCATACCTAAAATATTTCTTCTCTTGGTTCTTTCTTGTTTTAGGATAATCTCAACCTTTATTTGGTTCAATCCATACTTCCTCATGGTCTCACACATGCCTCACCTGACATTATTATTATTATTGTCGTACTTTCCATACCAGAATTCTATTTTTGAAACTCAGAATATTACCCTTTTTCCTTATAAGGTTTCTTAGGTCATCCTCGTCATTCCCCCTGTATTTTCTTGGTACAGGGTATGTCAGAATATCACTAATCAATCTTATAACAATTCTGTTTACGTACCTTCCGAAACTCCTTCCAATGAATCCTTAAAGGTTATTGTTGTCTTAGTCAATCCAACTTATATCATCTGAATTCACAACGTCTTTATTAGGGGTAATGCCATCCCTTGTGCATCCCCAGGGTTCATCTTAATTTATGGATATTCTATCCTCAATTCTATTTTCATGGAAATACTTACATCCTTTAATTAACAATCAAATATATATCCTTAATAAGGGTTTCTTTTCCATCATTCTCATCTTGATAATCTATAGGTAGCCTAATGTCAACCTTTTTCTTTTCAAATTGACGTCAGTCTACATGACCTTCCAAAGGACAACATATGTCTATCTGCTCCTCTTACAGAACTTGGTAATGGTAGCAAGGATGTTCTGGAAGACATTGGTCGTGTTCAACATGAATCTCTTAGTACCTATTACTCTTCTTGAGGATACTAAGTTTCAGATAACATTTATGAATCATACTCCACCATCTCTAACAATCTTCATAAACCTTTATTGATCACTTTCCTCAGTCATAATACATCCATGGTATTTATAAAATCCCATCATCATGTATCTCAATTCACTTCATTACTTCTCTTTCTAGTGCATAGGTTGGTCAATCATATACACCTGAATCACTTCACTTTATATCAGAAGTTCTCGCGATTGGCGCTTGGTTAGAAGCACCCCGCTTTGTCCTTACATTGCAGGTCTCGTCACTTTATAATTCTGTTCCTGTAAGAACCCCAAATTTTGGATATAATTAAAACTTTTTATTAAGTAATGATAAAATGAAGAACAATGATTCCGACAACAAGGTCACCAGCTCTAATGAATGGTGGTTTCAAAGAACAATGATTGTAATGAATGGATATTGCTTGGGACAATGATCCTGATGCATTGGTATATTGTCAGAATAGAGTAATTCGATGGTTGAGGACCTAGATAAGAATAATCTACCATCCAGGAAGGAGCTAATGGATCCTTGAAGGGAAATGAGTACGTGCATACTGTTTCCCATACGTGCATAGTATTTCCCGTACGTGCATAGTGTTTCCCATACGTGCATAGTATTTCTCGTACGTGCATAGTGTTTCCCGTACGTGCATAGTGTTTCATGTACGTGCATAGTAATTTGGTGGATGAATAGTGATTTTGTAAGTTGGAAAACTTTTCACGCCACCCTATGTACGGGACGTGATATGGATGTTTCGAAGTCATATTAGTAATACGCGGAGGAAATAAGTGAATGCAGAGACGATCGGAATTCAGAAATTCCAAATTCTTTTTCGGTATAATATTTGACCGGACAGTGGATTAAATATTATTATAATCCAAGAATTGAGATATTAACTTTGAGGATTTGATATTTTGGGATGTTATTATATTTGATTTAAGAATGAAGGTAGGAAACCACTGAGGAGTGGTTATGGCTACAATGTAATAATTGATATTTGGAAAGAATGAATGGAATTCGACTTTATTATTTCTATGTCTTGAAGAATGCTAAAGGGTAACAACATAGGTAAGAATAATCTATCTTCTAAGGGAATAAGATATGGCACTTTCAAGCAGGAGAATATTCTCATGTCATCCAGATCGGAAACGATTAATCCAGTAGTTCCGTAAAAAGGATAAGGAATGATCGAAAGAGAATACTGACAATTGTACCACCCTAAGAGAACAAGTAAAGAATACAGAATGAATAGTGTTTTGGTGGGAGTATATAATAATATGAGACGACACTATATAGAAGCATTCGGGACGGATTTCCGAGTTCGTATTAGTGATCCAGGGGGAAAATAAGTGTATGTAAAAGCTGTCGGATTCTGAAAAACCGCACTTTTATTTTCTCCGAGAGTTCCCTGGACACTGATAGCCTTAAGTATTTAGCGAATGGATTTAAGGAATATAAATTGGAAAGTTAGAATGAAAGATGGAGAATGAAAGTATTAATATTAAAATGGATTCCCGGTAAACCCTAATTAGAAATCCGTGAAATATTCCTACGAACGATCAATCGAAACGGGCAATAACCGGACACAGAAACAAGCAGAGGAAGCAAGAGTCTTGTGTAAGCTACTAGAATATATATCTAGCAACCAAGTGGCTTAAAGTAACTAGCATACTTGGAGATGGAAGTAGTACTTAGATATCAAACCAATACTTAGCATGAAAACCATTCAAAATGCAACACATGTCTCTTGATTGCATCATGGATGACCTAGGCACTTTAATAAAGCTACTTTAGCAAGATATTATCCAAGGCAACACAATAATACAAGGAAAAGATCAAGAACAAGCAAGCAACTCTCTCCCCCTCCAAAACATTCCATTCGACTTCCTCCCTAAATTCCAAATCCAAAGTCCAAGCTTCCACCATTGTTTGATCTCCAAATTTTTATGGTAAGTCCTATAATTCATAAAAGTGATACCCTAGAAATCTTGGCTTCAAACTCCATGTTTTCCATTTTCAAATAAATCATCCAAGCCTAGGGTGAATAGTGATTTTCAAGAACAACTCTTGATTTTCTTGATTTCTAGGATGATCTAAGCTTGGTTATGGGTATACAAGGACTATGCAAAGCTTAGAAAGGTCTTTACACACTCCAAGGAAGGTATAAAGCTCTTGAAACCCTAACCCTTGTTTGAGAATTAAGCATGTTTATGATAGTTATAACTTAGTTATGGTTATGTTAAGATTATAAGCATGATTATGTATGGATTTTGGATTAATGATGTAAATAGCTAGATGAACGGAAAGGCATTGCTTGGCCTCAGTTCATGTATATAAGTCATGTATATGTTGTTTGGGTTGGATACTATGTTTATGGGAAGATTCGAAATTGGTAGATATTCGATTTACAGCCGTTATAATGCCCGATTTTGCAATACCATGTTTTGTATGCCATTTTCCATGTCGAACCCCTACTGTCTAGAGACCTTATCTGCCATGATAGGATAGGTAATGTTCTAAGCTTCGTTTTGATATAAAGATCACGTGAAACGGACTTACGGTTTAGGATTTATGACCAAATTACTAAAAGTAGTTCGAATCCGTAAACAAAAGTTCGTAACTGTAATTGAACCCTCGTAAACTATGTAACGTCATGGCGAATCTTGGTAAATAAATACTAGAGGTAAAAAGGAAGGTGTGAAAGAAAACCGTATGTCAAAAGGATCATTTTTCGATTTATTAAAAATGTTCGAGTCGAGGTTAAACGCGAACGAACCCCTAAAAGACGACTCTTTTATAACTTCGGTAAAACACTTAGAAAACGGGCGATAAAACTCGGAGTATAGTATTGGTTCGTAACGATCGACTTTAGAACTCATATGACTTAAGTATGTCCCAAGTATAAGTACAATGACATGTCGTATTAACGAACGAATGTCGGGTCGGATCAGTGATAAAAGTAATCCACTAAAAGGGGTATAACGAGATAACTCGAGAACGTGTTTCGAATTAAGTATAACTTAACTTTTAATATGTTAAGTGATTAATCCCGAATGCCTTGGCTATTTATAGATCACCAAGCTGAACCGGGACCCGTTACCACTACCCCTTACCGTACTCGACTACCAGGCAAGTTTCAATTCCCTTCTTTTAGGCTGTTGTTGTGATTGAATAAATATATATATATGATTGCTGATATACATATGCCATTGCATGCATGCCTACTTTCAAGTTGAATTGATATACTTGTTCCCTGAATGTTATTGTTGGCTTATAAGCTAGATAGTTATATATCAGTTATAAGCCAGTTATTGTAGGACCCTCATAGAAGGGCGTATACATCTTATTAATCAAATATAGACCGGGAGTCAATATTCCTTGATATATCGAGATTACCTCGGAGGAAAATATTTAAGTAAATATTTTCTATTATTCAGGCGACGAATATTATTTGAATATTCGTTCGAGATTATTTATTTTAATGATCCTTACTTCAAATAATTATTTGAACGTAATCATTCGACGAATAATATTTGTCAATATTCATTCAGAGTTGAATTGATTATCGACTATTATTTCGAATACTCTTCTAAAGATGAGACTACTAAATGAATATTATTTGGATATTCATTTATAATATTATTTTATTAAATAAATATTACTTTTGAAAATTTATTTAAGATATTAAGTACTTGATGAATATTATCTTCAATATTCATCTGAAGCTTGATTTATTTATCGAATATTATATCGAATATTCCTTTAAAGCCTGGATTACTAAATGAATATTACTTGATATTCATTTAGAATATTATTCATTAAATGAATATTACTTTATCAATATTCATTTAAATTCCTAATTAATTATGAATATTATTTTGAATATTCATCCAGGGTTCTATTTAATGTTATTTATCTTGTCGACTTCCCGGTCATAAAGTATTCCCTTCACTCGCAACTCGGGTGCTGTTGACTTATTAAGTCGTTGCTTACCTTCTCATCTTTCGAGGGGTAAGATTACTGGAACAAGTTAATATCCGTTACCAAGTAATAGCTTGGGAGTTATTGGTAAATTTTCCTTTCCAACTAGATACGACTACTTTGTGGTGTCTTATCAACAAGTATTATACTTGGGGAAAGGGGGACGAACGTTACATTCAGAATCATGAATTCTATTTGAACTAGGAGTCGTGTAAGAGGCCGAGTAGCGCCGGTCCATCCCCTTTGGCCCAACCGTTGGCCGGGGAGAGCTAGTAAGGCGGTATACAAGTAAAGCCGTCAGTTCTTCCTTCTACCGGTAGTAAATCTAAATTGAGCTGTACGATCTCGACTGATCATCAAGATTGGAACAGCGGACGCGATGAATACTCCATCATTGGTTCATCATCCAAATTTATTTATTTCCTGCAACATGATTACTGTTGGCAGAGTTGGAAAAGGGTCATAACTGGAATTGCAACCTTTTCTTGCAAGTTCCTCTTCTTAATAACAATAAGAATATCTCGCTTACTTTGATGTAGCAGATATTTCTACAAACAAATACTTTAAGTTACCTTGTAACTTCATCGTTCATATTATACTAGCATCATTTCCGTAAATGCATGGCATATGGTTTGAAAGATACTTTTGAACCGTTATACATTATCGTTCAGTTATATATTATTGTTGGTGGGCTATTGCTCACCCTTCCTTTATTATTATATCACAACAACAGCTAGACCAGATGACTCGCACAAGGCGCACTCGACGCGGGCGAGGACGATGAGACTACCGAAGAAGCTATTGGTAGGGTATATTTATTCTTTCAGTACCAAGAATATGGTTTAATATGACTTATATAAATGGATGGCAAAGAGTATGTATTTATATTGAAATTCTTTTGGATTGTAAGAACTCATAATGTGATTAATAAAAATTTGATTGTTACTCTGATTTCATCTCTGGGACTATAACGGGTGTGTTTTATATTGTTGTGTTGGGTTATAGAGACGTAATTTATTTTATGTTAAGGAAAGTTCAATTGTTGTGGACAGGATTGGAAACCGTAACCACCGGATCCCGGACCCCGGATCTGGGGGTGTTATAGAAGTGGTATCAGAGCGTACGTTATAAACCCCAGAGATGAGGTGGCGTTAAAACAATAAATTCAAAAAGATAATAAGAACTCTTGCCAAGTTCATAGTCGGACTACTTAATGTAGTGATGACATATAAAACCCTTATGGGAACTCGTAAGTATAATGATAGTAACTTAGCTCGATATCGTATCGACGAGTAAGGCGACTGACCTTGAGGCATACGAGCAACAGCGCGATGATGCTTTATATGCTGAAGATCAGCGGGTAATTCGATGGAGTACCCTACTGGAGACCCGGAAGAGGTTCCAGCAGATAAGGACAATCCTGTTAGGATAAGGAGCTTACCCATGGGTAATGAGGGTCGCAGCTAGAATGACTGTGATGATTAAGATATGGTGCTCAGAAAAGTGAGTATAAAGAACCGAGATATTATTAAGAGATCTGAAGATGCATGTTGAATTCATAGCCGGACTACCAGATGTAGTACCAGCAAGAAAGAAGGATTGGAAGAATTACTTGAGATCTTATACGGAAATAGATGAGAATCCTTAGAGATTTTCATCTTAACAAAGAAAGAGCTAGAGGGATGTATGATTATCAAAGACATCGATTTAGGGCGAGGAGCAGAGTCCCTAGGAATAGTTGAGAAGGAGGCAGTAAGTGCCATATCATTTGATAAATGAATTAGTATGAATATGGTCAGTAATAATTCGCCATGAGAAGGCAGGTGTCGTAGGTTGTAAATTATGGAACCAAATTGAGGTTAATAAGGTGGTTTTATTAAGGAAAATGTTCATTTTATGAATGAATCATTTAGAAAGTAAAGACATTGGGAAGTGATAGCATGATTGGGTAAAGTTATATAAGGAAGTAGTAAGCAAAACAATGATCTCAGAACCTACCGGAAGATAAGACCAGTGAGTCAAGATGAACTCGTAATGAGACTACTGCCAGAGACTGAGTATAGAGTTAATTCAACTCAGTTAAATGATGAACCAGAAACGTTAGATGCATGTGATTCAGAGGAATATTAAATTCCTTCTTCTCTTTGAATGGATTATAGTAGTTACCTTAAGTTTACTCCGACACGGAATTATAATAGATCAAGTAATACGATCAGCAGTTAAAGAGAAAAATGTGAGAAAATCTTCCTGGAGCTAAAAGGTGAAATTGGTAATGACCAAGAGCTGGCATTGCTTAATGGAAAAAGGAGACTTTGTGCTTCCAATGACGCTTCGCATAAAGGGTTAGGTAGACCGACATTTGGTAGTATTGAATATCAGGACGTTGTGACAGGTTTCAGTTTGAAACTATTGATTCCCTTCTAAGGGATGGATATAATTGATTCCTCTCCAGTGGGTAAACTTCCAATCCGATGATGATTATTTCTTTAACTATGACTGCTTATGATTCCACCTGCTTGGAGGTTCATAGAACTATTCTTCAGGTTTCGAAACTGGTCTCCTTAATGTTACCAGTAGGTGGGTAGATTGATCAAAATTTCCCTGAGTCTGGAAAGGAATTCGGTGAATTTTGGCAAACCTTGTCTTTCTGATTATCAGAAAATGTCATGGAAGAGAGTAAAAATTGGAGCAAACCCTGTGATTTGGGTAAGGATGCTGTAAAATGGGTTAGTAAACGGACCCTGAGCATTACAATCGACGGTAGTGATAAAATGATGAAGTGAGATGGGACGAAAATAGGAAATGTAAGTAAGAAACCAGCCGGACTGAGAAATTCCAGGATTGACTTAAATGAAAAGGCTGTTATGCCAGGAATGGTAAGATTGTGTGGCACGCGGGATTGATAAGAATAGTTGAAAAGATAAAAGTGGAGGAAAGGTGACCGGAGACGGTGCCGAGTAGTCGATTAAGACTTATATGGAGTAAAGTTTTGGAAAGGTAGAAAGGTATCAAAGAAGAAGGCACTATGCCGGCAATTGCTAGAAAAGTAATGCTATTAGCCAACCCCTAAAATCATATATTTTTATGTGTGGCCAGTTGAGGCCAAGTCACAACGGACTATAAAGTGACTAGACCAGCAATGAAAAGACAAAGCAGGGATGCTTCTAAGAAAGCACCGACTGCAAGGGCTTCTGATATAAAGGAAACATTAATGAGATCGTTTGAATCTTCTGCCGAACAACCCATGTTTTGATTGGGAATTCACTAGACC
Source organism: Saposhnikovia divaricata (assembly GCA_036435485.1). NCBI lineage: Eukaryota > Viridiplantae > Streptophyta > Magnoliopsida > Apiales > Apiaceae > Saposhnikovia > Saposhnikovia divaricata. The sequence goes on from CM071600.1 coordinate 138,484,395, forward strand.
TTTTTGGGATGGGGTCACCCGTACTAAAGTGACTCATGTGTATATGGTTGTCCAAGATTTCGAGTAAAATGGAAGTATAGTGACTTGAGATGTATGATGTTAGGGTATCATGAATACCATGAATATATTATGACGGAGGAAAGTAAACAATGAAGGTATATGAAGAGGGTATAGAAAAGGTCAGAAATTGAACAGTATGTTGTAGGAATTTTGTCCGAGGCAAGTACCTTTGCGAAGAACGATAAGCACTAAGAGATTCACGTTGAACTCGACCAATGTCTTCCAAAACATCCTTGCTACCATTACCAAGTTCTGTAAGAGAGCAGATAGGCATACGTTGCCTTTTGGAAGGCCAAATAGGCTGACAACTATCTGAAAGAAGAGGGTGGCATTAAGCCACCGATCGATTATCAAATGAGAATGATTGAAAAGAGACCTTTATTAAGGATACATGATCTGATTGCCAATTATAAGATGCAAGAATTCCTTGGCAGTTGAATTAAGGATAGGATATCCATAAATTAAGACAAACCCTGGGGAATGCACAAGGGGTGGCATTAACCCTAATAACGACATTATGACTTCAGATGATATGAGCTGGACTTGCTAAGGCAACAATGACCGGTAAGGATTATTAAAAAGAGTTCTGGAAAGAACATAGATAGAATTATTAGAGTATTGATCAATGACATTTTGATATACCCGGTACCCAGAAAATACCGGAGGAATGATAAGGATGGCCTACGAAACCTTACAAGGAAAAAAGGTAATATTCCGAACTTCAAAAATGGAAGTTTGGTAAGGAATGTATAACATCGTAACAATAATGCCAGATGAGGCATGTATGAAACCCTGAGGAAGTATGGGTTGAACCTATAAAGGTTGAGATTATCCTAAGATCAAGAAAGAACTAAGAAAAGAAGTATCCTAAGTAGGATTGGGAATAAACGTGATAAAGTTCCCACGAGTAGGTGGAAGGAATGACTTATGGAAATGACTGATAGTTATATTTTCTCCCTCAGCAGAGCTTAAGGGAGAATGCTTTAACCCAACAGTGATGGGAATGAGGTAGAAAAAAAAAACTTGAGCTGGAATGTACCCAGAAAACATGGGTTACAAGAAATCATTATCATCAAGAAAGGCCAATGAGGTGGCCGACAATCTAAGTATAAAGGAATAATTACAAATGTTCATACCGAAGAAACAGGATGATATTTGGAAGGACCTTGAAGGTCATATCGGAATGGAGGAATATACATTCCTTCTGATGACTGTGCAAGAATTAACAGTAATAATAGTTTAAGTAAAGATTCGATTCCTGATGGAGTCTTAAGCATATTACGTACCTTAGAAGGTCCCGTTTTGAGGCAAACCAGGACCATGGTACAAAATTGATGAAGTAAACCGTTAAGTTTCCAGTCTTTTATGGAAGATGCATAAGTGATAGTTTTATCAACCGGACCTAGCTGCGATGCTTGAAACTCTTCTGCAATTCTATCTGCTTCACGTTATATCTACATCAAGTTCAGGAAGTGTTCCTTATGGATAAGGAATAATGATTACTTTGTCTCCCTAAGGGATTTGAAACCCGTAGGGTTAGCTATTAACGCACTACGTAAACAACAAGCGATGGTGATTCTTCTAAGAAAGGAGATGACAACGTAAAGATAAAGAAAGTGCTGCTATTGATAAGCTAAATGGCATGTTGATGAATGACAAGCAAGTTTGTGTTAGTGTACTTCTGCACAAACAAGATAGAGAATATGAGGTTGATAATTCGTGATGCTAAACGAATTCCCGTAGAAAGAATTAATGAGACTTGGAGGGAAGGGCGGTTGAGCCCAAGACTTATTGGGCCACTTGAGAGTTTAAAGTGTTCGGACGGCGGTATTCGAGCCAGCCTTACCCCCAAAATTATAGCACGGTCATAACGGGTTTTCATGTGGCCAGGCTACGCCAGTAAAATGCAGATGTTCAACAGATGATAGGAGTACGAGCATGTAGATATACGACCTGGTCTGACTTATGAAAGACAACCTGTGGAAAACCACGGATAGAAAAGAACAAGTAATGAGAAACAAGGTTGGCAGAAGTAGATTATATGAATCTAAGTTAAAAGAATCGGGCCAGATTCATTTAGGATTAATAAATGGGTTTTCCGATGAATTCTCGGGATGACAACCTGATAATGTTAATATTATAGATATGAAAAAGCTAGTAGCGTGACATGGAATGTCAGTAACAATGTTGTCAAGCGAGAAACTAAGATTTAACCTGAAAGGTTCAAAGATATTCCAAAAGTAAGTTGCTAAGGTGGAACCAGGGTACAAGTCCAGAGAATAATGGACAAAGCAGCAAGATATGTTGACACGTGAGATTGCGATCAAATAGTATTGGATATAATTATGATTAATTTCTTCTTTGATAAACCTCTATAGTTCAGAGGTAAATTCTGAGTATGATATTCTACAACCATGAAAGCTTTCTATAATCCTTTAGAACTCTTTTCTCTTCTTCTCTCTTATTTCATCTTCTTTATGAATTGAGAAGAACAACCCTTTTAGGAGGGGAGGTACTGCTACGTGACTATCTGTCTACGTGATAGAAGTCTAAGTGGAATGCCATGACTTGTTTAATTGCTTGTCAAGTACTAAAGGCTGGCCCCCTTCTGTACTAACTATGCAATATAACAAATGTTCAATTGATCATAGTGATCTCTCAATAAATCTTTCCACTTCTCTATATTGATCGAGATTGCGAAGATTAAAGCGATCAGGAAATGCACAGTACGAGCGAGGTTACCTCCGAATCGTGGGGTGATAGTGATACCAATGTTACTGCAGGTATCAATAAGGATAAGACTGAGTAAGAGTATAACCCGGATAGTGAGTTGTACGAAAAGTAGCAACGTTGATGGAAAAAGGATAAATTATGAATTGTAGCACTAGAAGATGTGCTGAGGAAGGGTAGAACGACTAAGAATTGACCGGGAAGCTAAAAAGGGAACGACAGGCAAACGACTCCTTGCTTCCTACCTGATTCCGGGACGGAATCCTTTTAAGGAGGGGAGACTGTAAGAACCCAAAATTTTGGATATAATTAAAACTTTTTATTAAGTAATGATAAAATGAAGAACAATGATTCCGACAACAAGGTCACCAGCTCTAATGAATGGTGGTTTCAAAGAACAATGATTGTAATGAATGGATATTGCTTGGGACAATGATCCTGATGCATTGGTATATTGTCAGAATAGAGTAATTCGATGGTTGAGGACCTAGATAAGAATAATCTACCATCCAGGAAGGAGCTAATGGATCCTTGAAGGGAAATGAGTACGTGCATAGTGTTTCCCATACGTGCATAGTATTTCCCGTACGTGCATAGTGTTTCCCATACGTGCATAGTATTTCCCGTACGTGCATAGTGTTTCCCGTACGTGCATAGTGTTTCCTGTACATGCATAGTAATTTGGTGGATGAATAGTGATTTTGTAAGTTGGAAAACTTTTCACGCCACCCTATGTACGGGACGTGATATGGATGTTTCGAAGTCATATTAGTAATACGCGGAGGAAATAATTGAATGCAGAGACGATCGGAATTCAGAAATTCCAAATTCTTTTTCGGTATAATATTTGACCGGACAGTGGATTAAATATTATTATAATCCAAGAATTGAGATATTAACTTTGAGGATTTGATATTTTGGGATGTTATTATATTTGATTTAAGAATGAAGGTAGGAAACCACTGAGGAGTGGTTATGGCTACAATGTAATAATTGATATTGGAAAGAATGAATGGAATTCGACTTTATTATTTATATGTCTTGAAGAATGCTAAAGGGTAACAACATAGTTAAGAATAATCTATCTTCTAAGGGAATAAGATATGGCACTTTCAAGCAGGAGAATATTCTCATGTCATCCAGATCGAAAACGATTAATCCAGTAGTTCCGTAAAAAGGATAAGGAACGATCGAAAGAGAATACTGACAATTATACCACCCTAAGAGAACAAGTAAAGAATACAGAATGAATAGTGTTTTGGTGGGAGTATATAATAATATGAGACGACACTATATAGAAGCATTCGGGACGGATTTCCGAGTTCGTATTAGTGATCCAGGGGGAAAATAAGTGTATGTAAAAGCTGTCGGATTCTGAAAAACCGCACTTTTATTTTCTCCGAGAGTTCCCTGGACACTGATAGCCTTAAGTATTTAACGAATGGATTTAAGGAATATAAATTGGAAAGTTAGAATGAAAGATGGAGAATGAAAGTATTAATATTAAAAAGGATTCCCGGTAAACCATAATTAGAAATCCGTGAAATATTCCTACGAACGATCAATCGAAACGGGCAATAACCGGACACAGAAACAAGCAGAGGAAGCAAGAGTCTTGTGTAAGCTACTAGAATATATATCTAGCAACCAAGTGGCTTAAAGTAACTAGCATACTTGGAGATGGAAGTAGTACTTAGATATCAAACCAATACTTAGCATGAAAACCATTCAAAATGCAACACATGTCTCTTGATTGCATCATGGATGACCTAGGCACTTTAATAAAGCTACTTTAGCAAGATATTATCCAAGGCAACACAATAATACAAGGAAAAGATCAAGAACAAGCAAGCAACTCTCTCCCCCTCCAAAACATTCCATTCGACTTCCTCCCTAAATTCCAAATCCAAAGTCCAAGGTTCCACCATTGTTTGACCTCCAAATTTTTATGGTAAGTCCTATAATACATAAAAGTGATACCCTAGAAATCTTGGCTTCAAACTCCATGTTTTCCATTTTCAAATAAATCATCCAAGCCTAGGGTGAATAGTGATTTTCAAGAACAACTCTTGATTTTCTTGATTTCTAGGATGATCTAAGCTTGGTTATGGGTATACAAGGACTATGAAAAGCTTAGCAAGGTCTTTACACACTACAAGGAAGGTATAAAGCTCTTGAAACCCTAACCCTTGTTTGAGAATTAAGCATGTTTATGATAGTTATAACTTAGTTATGGTTATGTTAAGATTATAAACATGATTATGTATGGATTTTGGATTAATGATGTAAATAGCTAGATGAACGGAAAGGCATTGCTTGGCCTCAGTTCATGTATATAAGTCATGTATATGTTGTTTGGGTTGGATACTATGTTTATGGGAAGATTCGAAATTGGTAGATATTCGATTTACAACCGTTATAATGCCCGATTTTGCAATACCATGTTTTGTATGCCATTTTCCATGTCGAACCCCTACTGTCCAGAGACCTTATCTGCCATGATAGGATAGGTAATGTTCTAAGCTTCGTTTTGATATAAAGATCACGGGAAACGGACTTACGGTTTAGGATTTATGACCAAATTACTAAAAGTAGTTCGAATCCGTAAACGAAAGTTCGTAACTGTAATTGAACCCTCGTAAACTATGTAACGTCATGGAGAATCTTGGTAAATAAATACTAGAGGTAAAAAGGAAGGTGTGAAAGAAAACCTTATGTCAAAAGGATCATTTTTCGATTTATTAAAAATGTTCGAGTCGAGGTTAAACGCGAACGAACCCCTAAAAGACGACTCTTTTATAACTTCGGTAAAACACTTAGAAAACGGGCGATAAAACTCGGAGTATAGTATTGGTTCGTAACGATCGACTTTAGAACTCATATGACTTAAGTATGTCCCAAGTATAAGTACAATGACATGTCGTATTAACGAACGAATGTCGGGTCGGATCAGTGATAAAAGTAATCCACTAAAAGGGGTATAACGAGATAACTCGAGAACGTGTTTCGAATTAAGTATAACTTAACTTTTAATATGTTAAGTGATTAATCCCGAATGCCTTGGCTATTTATAGATCACCAAGCTGAACCGGGACCCGCTACCACTACCCCTTACCGTACTCGACTACCAGGCAAGTTTCAATTCCCTTCTTTTAGGCTGTTGTTGTGATTGAATAAATATATATATATGATTGCTGATATACATATGCCATTGCATGCATGCCTACTTTCAAGTTGAATTGATATACTTGTTCCCTGAATGTTATTGTTGGCTTATAAGCTAGATAGTTATATATCAGTTATAAGCCGGTTATTGTAAGACCCTCATAGAAGGGCGTATACATCTTATTAATCAAATATAGACCGGGAGTCAATATTCCTTGATATATCGAGATTACCTCGGAGGAAAATATTTAAGTAAATATTTTCTATTATTCAGGCGACGAATATTATTTGAATATTCGTTCGAGATTATTTATTTTAATGATCCTTACTTCAAATAATTATTTGAACGTAATCATTCGACGAATAATATTTGTCAATATTCATTCAGAGTTGAATTGATTATCGACTATTATTTCGAATACTCTTCTAAAGATGAGACTACTAAATGAATATTATTTGGATATTCATTTAGAATATTATTTTATTAAATAAATATTACTTTTGAAAATTTATTTAAGATATTAAGTACTTGATGAATATTATCTTCAATATTCATCTGAAGCTTGATTTATTTATCGAATATTCCTTTAAAGCATGGATTAATAAATGAATATTACTTGATATTCATTTAGAATATTATTCATTAAATGAATATTACTTTATCAATATTCATTTAAATTCCTAATTAATTATGAATATTATTTTGAATATTCATCCAGGGTTCTATTTAATCATCGAATATTATTTTAAATATTTTAAATATTCCTTTAAGGAATTATTAAGTAATGAATATTATTTTGAATATTCATTTGAATATTTAATTAGGCAATAAATATTCTCTCGATATTTCTTCAAGAATTATTTGGGAAATACTCTGATTAAAGATATTCTTTCATATTCCTAAATAATCTGTAAAATATTTTAATTCAATAAATATTCTCTGAATATTTATTCCATACTTAGAATAACCTCGATAAGGTTTATCTTCTTCGATTATTACAGAAAATATCTTGGAATCATATTATTATTAAGCTTATATCAAGAAAGGTTCTCAGACATCATTCTTCTTTGAGTCTATCTCCTTAATAATAAGGGAACCTTACTTGGAAAATGTTATTTATCTTGTCGACTTCCCGGTCATAAAGTAATCCCTTCACCCGCAACTCGGGTGCTGTTGACTTATTAAGTCGTTGCTTACCTTCTCATCTTTCGAGGGGTAAGATTACTGGAACAAGTTGATATCCGTTACCAAGTAATAGCTTGGGAGTTATTGGTAAATTTTCCTTTCCAACTAGATACGACTACTTTGTGGAGTCTTATCAACAAGTATTATACTTGGGGAAAGGGGGACGAACGTTACATTCAGAATCATGAATTCTATTTGAACTAGGAGTCGTGTAAGAGGCCGAGTAGCGCCGGTCCATCCCCTTTGGCCCAACCGTTGGCCGGGGAGAGCTAGTAAGGCGGTATACAAGTAAAGCCGTCAGTTCTTCCTTCTACCGGTAGTAAATCTAAATTGAGCTATACGATCTCGACTGATCATCAAGATTGGAACAGCGGGCGCGGTGAATACTCCATCATTGGTTCATCATCCAAATTTATTTATTTCCTGCAACATGATTACTGTTGGCAGAGTTGGAAAAGGGTCATAACTGGAATTGCAACCTTTTCTTGCAAGTTCCTCTTCTTAATAACAATAAGAATATCTCGCTTACTTTGATGTAGCAGATATTTCTACAAACAAATACTTTAAGTTACCTTGTAACTTCATCGTTCATATTATACTGGCATCATTTCCGTAAATGCATGGCATATGGTTTGAAAGATATTTTTGAACTGTTATACATTATTGTTCAGTTATATATTATTGTTGGTGGGCTATTGCTCACCCTTGCTTTATTATTATATCACAACAACAGCTAGACCAGATGACTCGCACAAGGCGCACTCGACGCGGGCGAGGACGATGAGACTACCAGAGCTAAAGAAGAAGCTATTGGTAGGGTATATTTATTCTTTCAGTACCAAGAATATGGTCTAATATGACTTATATAAATGGATGGCAAAGAGTATGTATTTATATTGAAATTCTTTTGGATTGTAAGAACTCATAATGTGATTAATAAAAATTTGATTGTTACTCTGATTTCATCTCTGGGACTATAACGGGTGTGTTTTATATTGTTGTGTTGGGTTATAGAGACGTAATTTATTTTATGTTAAGGAAAGTTCAATTGTTGTGGACAGGATTGGAAACCGTAACCACCGGATCCCGGACCCCGGATCTGGGGGTGTTACAATTCCACATGGCCCCAAATGGCCGCGCTATAGTGTGTGAGTTTAGGGTTAGCTAATGGCATTACTTTTCTAGCAATTGCCTGGCAGAGTGCCTCCTTCATCCATAGCGAAGATAACTTATTTGGGGTAGGTTACGCTTATCAATATGCTTTTTCCCGCGTACTCTTAAACCTTTTTCTTTTTTTGTATTTGCTCACTGCTTTCCTTTACATAGCAATCTTAGGTACCAGAGTAGCATAGTCACTCAACTTGAGCACTTCCACTCCTCGTTCATCCCTCTTCCTCGATACCTTCTGATCTTTTCAAAATTTTACTCCATATAAGTCTCAATCGACTTCTCGGTACCATCTCCGGTCACCTTTCCTTTATTTTTATCTTCAACTTTCCTTATCAATCCCACGTGCTACACAAGCTTACACTTTTGGCATAATAACCTTTTCATTTAAGTCAATCCCGGAACTCCTCAGTCCGTTTTGGTACTTAAGTACATTTCCCCTTTACAGTCCAATCTCAACTTCATTATTTTATTTCTATAATCAATCGCAATAATCGGGGTCTGTCCACCAACCCATATAGCGGCTACCTTACCCAATCCACGGGGTTTGCCCCAGTCTCCACTCTCTTCAGTGACGTTCTCTTATAATCAGAAAGACAAGGTTTGCCAAAGTTTCTTGAATTTCTTTCTAGAATCAGGAAAATTTTGGTTAATCTATCCACCCACTGGTAACAATTAAGAAGATCAATTGAAACCTAAAGATCAGTTCTATGAACATCCAAGCAGGTATAATCATAAGCAATTATAATAACGGAATGATCGGCATAAAGTTGGAAGTTTAACCACTGGAAAGGAACCAACATATACATCCCATAGAAGGGAAATCAAAAGTTTCAAACTGAAACATGCCACACCCTCCTGATGCATATATGTCCTAATAGTCGATATTATCAAATGTCAGTCTACCTAACCATTAGTCTCAGAAGGACCACTACCGTCGGAGTTAGTCGTTCCACAATATTGGCACTTCCAAGGCCACTCGAATTTGGTGGACCGTGCTATCCGAATGCATCCGCAATTACTCTGCCGTGCTGCATAAGCACAACACCTAAACCAATATGAGGTGCATCATAATATATCACAAAGTCTTCCTTCTTCCATTAGACAACGCCACACTGCATCATTGCCAATTTCATCTTTAGCTCCAGGAAGATTTTCTCACATTTTCCTGTTCCTTCAAACTTCTTAATCTTACAAATAAGTCGGGTTACGGGACTGCAATCTTTGTAAAGTCCTGAACAATTCTTTGGTAATACCTGGTGAATCTTATGAAATTTCTCACCTTAGTCGGTGTGGTTGGCCTTTCTCAATTGAAGCTGCCTTTAACTCAGCGGGGTCAACCAACACTACTCACTATTGATCGCATGTCCTAATAACTAAACTTTATCTTATCAGAATTCATTCTTCGAGAACTTGGCATACACTTGCTCTTTCAGGTTTCATCTTAAAACATTCTCCATTACCTCTTAACCACTGTTCGTATTACTTGATCCATTTATGATTCGGCATCGGAGTAAACTTAATGTAACTACTATAATTTATTCAAGGAAAAGAAATAATTAATATTCCTCTGAATCACATGCATCTAATGTTTCTGGTTCATCATTTCACTGAGTTGAAATAAACCTATGCTTAGTCCTTGACAATAGTCTGATTACGAATTTATCGTATACTCACTGGTCTTCTCCTCTTGTAGGTTATGAGATCATCATTGTTAGGCCGAATACACACTTATAATCAACTAAGTATGAGAGAATAACAATAAGTTCTTTAAAAGCTTTAAAAACTGTTTGAATTAACTTCTCTCTCAGTGATGTAAATTATCACAGAGAGTTGCTTAGGTTACAATGAAAGATATTGTATTACACGATCGATACCCTTCTAGGGTTAACCTAACTGTATTTATAAGATATACAACTGCTATACAATTGATAAATGATACTCCTATAAATTATTTATACAATTGATATCAATTACGATTGCTACTCGTCTCCTTAGTCAACTCAATCTCTTTGACAGCTATCCAATCTTCAAAGATATTGCTTCCATAATTATCTTCAACAATTCTTCAAACACTGTTGACAAGTAGACGCTTCCTCCAGACAGAGTTTAACAAACTCTGTCGAGCTTCCATTGTCAGCGTATAGCAAACTCTGTTCAGCTTCTAACTGTCAGAGTTTAACTAAACTCTGACTGCTTCCTGTTTCAAGTTAAACTCTATTTTTCCCTGTAAAACTTAAACTCTGATATTAACCATATCAATTATATTTAACAATCTCCCCCAACTTGTTCATTAGTAAAAATGCACAAGTTAACAATAATTGATGATGTCAAAACAATTTCATACAAACACAGTGTTTATTAAAATAAGTAGAGTTTAAACTTGACTTAACAAAAATCTACAGATAACAAGAAAATTCTTATAGACTTTAATCTCTAATCTCCTCAAGATCTGGTGTTGTTCTGAGATAATCTATAAGCAATCTTCTCTCTGCATTTTCAAGCTCAATCTTCATAGCTTCCTTAATCTCTCTTAGCTGAGGATCACTCTCATCTGTCTGATAGATAGCAGATCTAAGATCATAGATTTTGTTTCTCCTCATCTCATTTCCCAGCCTAATAAATTTGACTTCCTCTGACTGTGAATTGAAGTCAAGTACTGTGATTCCCAGATCAGTCTTTAACTTTGCAGTACCCTTCTTCATTTCAATAAGATTTCCATTCCAGTCTCTATACTTAGGAATATATCTGCTATTGCACTTCATCCCTCTGATTGCCAAATTCTGGAGCATTTTCTGTCTGAGCACATTTGCAACTGATTGAGTCCTTTGACTATTCACCTTGAAAAGATATAGAACATATTATAATTCTTCCCAATATTTCAAGCCAATATCATTCTCACCAATTCTAAATACTGTCCCATCAGCCATGAAGTACAATAGAAAATCCTTCTTTAAACTCTTCTGATAAACTAACTGCACTGATTCCAGTCTGTCCAAACTCTCTTGAGTGACACCACGACCTGGAACAGCCAGTGAAGAAGGATCTCTGGGACCAGTATATTGCCTTCTATCTTTAAGTGAACCTAGACCAGCCTTATTGTTTCCAACCTTACCAGACAAAGCTCTTCCATCAGAAAAATCCATAGAAGCTCCAGATAATAGATTTGGATCATGAAGTGTTCCTTTACCAAAAACTGATTGCAACTGAGAAGATAGAGGTCTAGACACAACTTGTGTAGCAACAGAGGTTGTGTTTTCTTTCTTCTGTACAACTTGTGTAGAAATAGAGGTTGTATCTTTCTTCTTTGAAACTTCTCCTTCAATGCCTTTCAACTTGAGTTTAGCTTCTGCTTCTGTTGATTTCTTTGATAAATGTGATCTTTGACCAGCATCAACATTTTCCTTGATCACAATGCCTTTAAGAACAAGCCTAGGAGCTTTTGCTTTTTTTAACTTTCCAGACTTTAAAGCTTTGAGATGTTGTTCTTGTAAACTCTATTCTTCAGCTTTAATATCTTCGATAGTAGCTCCTTCCTCATTTTCTTCAATAAACAACTTAGCAGCCAACTCCTCATCAGTCTGTGGATTAGAAGAGAATACCAAACTCTTGGTCTTTGAAGTACTTTGAGTATCAGTGTTTATCCCAGCAAACTGTGATTTGGAAGACTTGCTAGATTTCAGAGTTTGAAGTTCTTCAGTTTTGCCCCTGCCTTTATTACTTGCTCCTCCATCTCCAGCATTATCCTTTCTGATCAGAGTTTGAGATTGCTTGCATTTGTCTTTAGCAACTCTCTCCCCCATTTTGACATCATCAGGCATAAGAATAGATGTGATTAACTCCAGGGAGGTAGCAATAGAATCAATCTTTAAAGACATAGCATTCTGGTTTGCTTCAACTTTGCTCAGCCTATGAGACAAAGTTTCTTGATTCTGAGAAAGATATTGAAATTTGTTCTTGTTGTCAAGTTTAATCAAATCATCTCCTCTAACAACATCACCTCGAACATCAGAAATTGCCTTTTGACAAAGATCAAACCTAGAATTGAGAGTCTTCACTTGGACAACTGTAGCCTTGAGACAAGATAAAATCTCTGGATTTGTAATTGTTTTGGATGTTCTCTTGACAAATTCAGCTGCTCTTGCAACAGGAAAGATACAAGTGTCCTTGTACCAGTCATTTGAAAATTGTTCATAGTGTTCTTCTTCAGCATCTGCTGATTTGATGGACCAACAAAATCTTTAACTTTAGCATCAGTCTGTACTGGTAAACTCTGAGAAGAGCTTGACTCAGTAGTCCCTTCAGTTTCAACTTCAATTTCAGCTTCAACATGATCAGTTGTTTCAGGAGTTGGAATAGATTCATCAGCAGTTTCAACATTCTCAACAACATCCTCTGCAGGTTGCACAACAGGCTCAGAGTTTGTCTCCATTGGTGGTTGATCAATTTCCTCACCCTATTCAACAGATTGATGAGCATCAGAGATTAACTCAGTATGAGAAGCCACGATTTCTTCATGTACCACAGTGGTTTGATTTACTGCATCAGTTGCCTCAGAGAATACTGCAGGTGAAGAGATTAGAATGTCCATGTTCTCAGAGAATGGGAACAATGGTTCAAGAATTTCATCCATTTGAGCATCAGCATTTCCATCTCTATCTATCTCAACAGCAGGTATTTCCTTAGAAATATCCTCTGGAGCTTCAACATTTAGTTCTTCATCAGAGTCTTCAAGAATTACTCTCCTTCTCTTAGCTGGAGGATTCACTTCTGCTCTCTCTTCTTCTGAGACAGAATCATCAAGTATAGATGGAGATTTAGGTTTGTTAGCCCTTTCCTTTCTAGCCCTCTTTGGCTTAGAAGCTTCAGCAATCCTTTGTTTTCTTGATGGCATTATAGCCTTGCTTTTCTTTGATTTCTTTGGTTTGGATTGTGGTTGAGGTTGAGGGTGTGATGAAGATTGTGGTTGAGAAGTAGTAGTAATGGTGGGTGGAGATGTAGGTTTAGTGATTGGTTCAGTGTTTATGGTTTGAGGTGGTTCAGTGTTTGTGGGTTGAGGAGGTTCAGTGTTTGTGGGTTGAGGTGGTGACTGTGGAGGTTCAATGATTGGTTCAGGTTGTGGTTCTTGTGGTTGGTTGAGAAAGTATCTGAGGGCAAGAGTATAGATAAACTCTGGTACTTGCTCTTTGTTAGCATCCTTATTTGTCAAATCAGAAAACATTCTCTTATGTCATTGAAAAGGTTGTATAACATCCTCATCAGCAATTGCCAAATTAGGTAAACAAGCAGAGAATAAACATTGACAGGAACGTGAGAAATAAACAGTTGTATTAGACTCTACAAGTTTTTCACCTAAATTCATAAGAACTAAACGACCAAAATCAAAGTTACTCCCATTAAGAAAAGAATACCCGATTTGAAGACTTTCACCAGGAATTGCATCCCAGTTAGTGACCTTCTTGCCAAACGCTCGAGTAATGCAGTCAAAGAAAAAGCTCCACTCCTTCCTGAGCCCTGGCCTTTTGACATTCCCAATCTTATCCAAAGGAGCAGAAAACCTTATTTGCTGTAACATTTCTTTTAATTGACTCTCAACAGCCACAGAGTATGAAGTGTGAGTGTCAAAATCCAAGACCTCACGAACAGTTGTAAGAGTTATGACAAACTCTTGATCTTCATAGGTAAACACAATCAATGGAGTCCCATTCTCTCCACCATCATCATAAACAGAGTTTCTCCAGAAGATAGAGATTTGTGTGGCCGAGAGCTTTTCTGGTTGGACAAGAGCTTGTCCAATTTCAGAATCTCTTAAGAAGTTCTGAATCAGATGAAATGATTCTGGGGCTTTAGCAGTGTCTAGTATTGCAGCATAGTTGTTTGTAACAAAAGTTAATCCCTGAGCCACAAAATTCTTGGTTGCCATTAGAACAGTGTAATAGAGAAGAGAGTGTGTGGAAAAGTGTTTGTGAAAATGCTTAAGTGAAAGTAATAGAGAAATTGTGTGTGATGTTGTGTGTTCGTGGATGTAAAGATGAAAAAGTGAATAATGAAATGATTTTGATTAGATCTGTAATTGAAAATCAAAACCCAATCGTTTTAGACATTAAACACGCAACCAATTTCTTGTTAAGTGTGTGAGTGGGAAACGTGTCACATAAACAGTGGAACAGTTATTTACACGCGCAGTAATAATGCCTATTATTACTGCTATTCTCTCTCTTATTTCCAATAAGCTTTAACTGTCTGACACCATTAAACAACTGGCACATATTACATGCAAATTTCAAAAACTCTTTGTGTACTCCAAGTATATGTTTTGTCTGAAATAAAATATTACCTTAGAGTACTCAACAAAATCCAACAGTGTTTATCAATTCTCCAACTTAATTACTGTTATCCTTTCAAACACTGCACAGTTGTGAATATGAGTGTGTGTAGAGCAGAGTTTACTGAATCAGTATTTAGAGCATCTAGTATCTCATAAAATCCATAAAGTAAATCAGAAAACACTGGATGCACAAACTCTCATAATAAACACTGAATATATGATGAATGCTAAACTCTGTAGTAAACAGTTTATATACAGTAATATTTAATTAATCTATAACCCCCATTTTTTTTTGGTTTTCTCCAGTAATCAGAGGTTGAAACTAGTCACTAAAAATCCTATAATTTTAGCCCTTATCAATTTGATAAGTTCTTGGATCTTCCTAGCTTTCGACTAGTCACCAAAAATTAGAGAATTTTAGCCCTTACTATATACCAGTAAGTTCCTGGGTCGTCCTAGTTACAAACATGATCTCAAAGGAGTTCTAACAGTCTATATATTTTAGCTTTGGGGCTATTCTAATAACAGAATTTAATTTAACAGTGTATAACTAACAGAGTTTAGAGCTCATCAACATCAGAAATTATTTATGAGAGGCAATGCACACAGTATTTACAGATTCAGAGTTTAGGATAAATAAACTAAGAGATGCTATAAATATAGAACAGTATCATGCTGTGTTAACTTCCTGCACAGTTTAAGATTAGATCACAGATAACTTAGAAAGATTCATGACTAATTACTGAGAATAATGTTTCATACATGTATCTTCATCGGTGTTTATGTTCAAAAAGAAACATTATCAGAATTTCTCAGAGTTTATTTAACAGTTAACAGTGTATGACTTAAAAAGCATGCTAACAGAGTTTAACAATCATTGAGCAGAGTTTGCATATCAGAGTTTAACATACCACAGAAATATGAGCAACACAGTACATAAGTAGAGTTTTGAGTCTAACCAAATCTCTAGTCAAAACCAGAGACCATTCCTAGTTCATTTACCAGCCTTGTAAATACAGCTTCACTCATTGGCTTGGTGAAGATGTTTGCAAGCTGTTGTTCTGTAGACACAAAATGAAGCTCAATATTCCCTTCTTTCACATGTTCTCTGATAAAATGATACCTTATGCTGATGTGCTTGGTCATTGAATGCTATACTAGATTACCTGTCATAGCAATAGCACTTTGATTATCACAGTAAATAGGTATTTTACTGTACCTCAATCCATAATCCAGTAATTGATTCTTCATCCACAGAATCTGTGCATAATAGCTACCAGCAGCAATATACTCTGCTTCAGCTGTAGATGTAGAGATTGATTTCTGTTTCTTGCTGTACCAAAAAACAATTCTATCACCAAGAAATTGACAACTTCCACTAGTACTTTTTCTGTCTATCTTACAGCCTGCAAAGTCTGCATCAGAGTAACCAAGAAGCTTGAAGTCTGATTCTCTTGGATACCACAAACCTAAAGTTATGGTTCCCTTAAGATATTTGAAGATTCTCTTCACAGCTGTTAGATGTGGTTCTCTTGGATCTGCCTGAAATCTTGCACAAAGACATGTTGCATACATGATGTCAGGTCTGCTATCTGTTAGATAAAGAAGTGACCCAATCATTCCTCTATAGTTTGTCATATCCACTGGTGAACCTGTGTCTCTATCCAACTTTGTTGCTATTGCCATGGGAGTTGTTGCAGATGAGCAGTCAAGCATGCCAAATTTCTTGAGAAGATTTCTGGTATATTTTGCTTGATTGATAAAAATTCCATCATCTGTTTGCTTCACCTGTAGCCCTAGAAAATAACTGAGCTCTCCCATAATGCTCATTTGATACCTAGACTGCATGAGCTTGGCAAACTTCTTACAGAGTTTATCATTAGTAGATCCAAAGATTATGTCATCTACATATATTTGAACTAATAACAGATCACCACCAAGATTGAAATAGAACAAGGTTTTATCAATTGTACCTCTGTGGAACCCACTTTCTAAAAGAAATTGAGCCAGAGTTTCATACCATGCTCTTGGTGCCTGTTTAAGTCCATAGAGTGCCTTGTCAAGCCTGTAGACATAATCTGGATACTTGGGATCTACAAATCCTGGTGGTTGTTCAACAAACACTTCTTCTTCAAGTTTTCCATTCAGAAAAGCACTTTTCACATCCATCTGAAAAACCTTGAATTTATTGTGAGAAGCATATGCTAGAAAGATTCTTATTGCTTCCAACCTTGCAACTGGAGCAAAAGTTTCATCATAGTCTATGCCTTCTTGCTGTGAGTAGCTTTTGGCCACAAGTCTGGCCTTGTTTCTTGTAACAACCCCATCACTGTCAGTTTTGTTTCTGAAACCCATCTAGTACCAAAAACAGATCTATTCTTTGGTCTAGGTACAAGGGTCCATACTTCATTTCTCTCAAAATCATTTAACTCCTCCTGCATTGCTGTTATCCAGTCAGCATCTTGAAGAGCTTCTTCCACTTTCTTTGGTTTAGATTTGGACAGAAATGCATGAAACAGACATTCATTTGTTGTAGCACTTCTTGTCCTAACTTTTGCATCTGGATCTCCAATGATTAAATCAGGTGTATGTGATTTTGTCCATTTCCTAGCTGTAGGTAAATGACTTCTATCAACAGTTGATCCTCCCCATTGATCAATGTTCTCCTGATTATCTTGATGCCTTTCTTCATTCTCTGAGGCTCCCCCTGAATTTGATCTCTCAGCGTTTGAACTGTCAGAATTTGGACTTTCAGAGTTTGAGTCATCAGAGTTTGAATTTGATCCAGAATTTTCAGTTGACTCACTATCAGAATTTGAGTCATCACTATGATCATGCTCCCCCTCAACTGGTTCTCCTTTTTGTTCAAACTGTACTATTTCTTCTGTGTGTACCAGTAGAGGTTCAGAGTTTGCATCAACAGAGTTTGTTTGACTAGTGTCATCAGAGTTTATTTCATCAGAGATTAGATCTTCATTTTCGAAATGCAACTGATCATGTTCATCAACATCTTCAAGTCCAGTGATTTTCCTGTCATCAAATGACACATGAATAGATTCCATAATCACCCTTGTTCTCAGATTATAAACTCTGAATGCCTTGGTTGACACTGGATAGCCAACAAAAATTCCTTCATCTGCTTTCAACTCAAATTTGGTCAACTGTTCAGGATGAGTTTTCAATACAAAGCATTTGCATCCAAAAATATGAAAATATTTCAGGTTTGGCTTCTTTTCCCACACCATCTCATATGGTGTTTTTCCATGCTTGTTGATCAGTGTTGCATTTTGAGTAAAACAGTTCAGTTTGAACTGCTTCTGCCCAAAAATAGGTTGGCAATTTTGCTTCATCAAGCATAGTTCTGGCAGCTTCTAACAAGGTTCTGTTCTTTCTCTCAACTACACCATTTTGCTGTGGTGTACCAGGTACAGAAAATTCTTGCTTCAATCCTCTGTTCTTGCAGAATTCTTCCATTGTTGCATTTCTGAATTCAGTTCCATTATCACTTCTGATTATTTTGACTTTGTGTTTTGATCCTTTGTCCAGTAGCTTTACATGCTCCATCAGAGTTAATGCAGTTTCATCCTTCTTTACTAGAAAATACACCCAAGTGTATCTGATATATTCATCAACAATAACTAGAGCATATTTCTTTCTTCCAATTGACAAGACATTTACTGGTCCAAAAAGATCAACATGTAACAGATGATATGGATCAACAATTGAAGATTCAGACTTGCTCTTGAAAGAGGTCTTCCTCTGTTTGGCCTTTTGAAATGAATCACACAGACCATCAACATTTAACAAAGACTTTGGAAGTCCTCTAACAAGATCCTTTCTTATCAGCTCATTGATGTTGTTCAGATTCAAATGAGAGAGTTTCTTATGCCACTTCCAACTCTCCTCATTGGACATTCTTGTTGACAGGCACATTGTTTTTCCATCAGAGTTTGTCAACAAGCTTTCTTCATAGATATTGTTGTGCCTTTGTCCAACTAAAACAACTTTCCCTGTGGTTTTGCTGATAACCTCACAGTATCAGGTTGAAAATCTACATGAAAACCTCTGTCACAGATTTGATTCACAGATAACAGATCATGCATGAGTCTTGGAACCAGAGCTACATTTGTGATGATGACACTTCCAAGATTAATATTGCCATATCCCAGAGTATGTCCTATGTTGCCATCTCCATAGGAAACTTTTGGGCTAGCCTTCTCCACATACTCTGATAGCAGGGCTTTATTTCCAGTCATGTGTCCTGAACATCCACTGTCCACTACTAGGATGCTTTCCCTGATGCCCTGCAATCACAAACAATTACTGAGGATTAGATTTAAGGATCCAGACTTGCTTGGATCCTTTGGATTTCTTAATTTTGTTAGCTTTAGCAGCGGAATTTTCCCTATCAGAGTTTAAGCTAACTTTATCAGAGTTTACACTTGCAGAATTAACTCTAACCCATTTCAGATTAGGTTTCAGTTCATAGTAATTATGATAAATAGCATGATAATTTCTGCAAGTATAAATAGAATGCCAAGTGCTTCCACAGTGTTTGCATAAGGTCTGTGGCTTAGTTCTAACATTATCTTTCTTTACTTCAGACTTGGAAGGTAAAGAATTAATGTCTTTGTTCTTCCTGCAAAAACTAGCAAGATGGTTAGTACTACCACAGTTATGACATGTCTTTCTTGGAGCTAAAGTAGCAAGCATTGGATAATTGCCTTGAGTAATGCCTACTTTACCATTTCTGTTCTTTCTAGACACTTTCTGTTTCTTAACAGATTTTAACTCCTTAAGCTTATGCTTAAGTTGTTTATCTATCATTAAACCAATATTAACCTGTTTAACACTAGTTTTTACTGGTTCTTTTTTAACAGCTTCTTTTCCACCTTCAAATCTAGGTTCATTTATTCCATTAACAAATGTTCCAAATTTCTTAGGTGGAAGAGGTGGTCTAATCTTGACTGTATTCTGAAACCTAAGTTCATCTTTCTCAGAATAACCTAGACCTACAGTGTCAGATTGAAAAACTTCTTGAGTGTCTTTTCCTGAGTGAGTCCAAGTTTTAATAATGTGATTTGCCTTTTCCAACTCAGATTCTAGTTGTTTATACTGACTTAACAACTCTTGTTCAAGATAGACAGCATCATCTCTCTCCTTTTGAACTTGCTGCATGTTAGCAAGTTTCTCTTCTACAACCTTATTTCTCTCTTTGAGTTCAGAATTCTCAGTTTTAATTCTCTCATTCTCTAAAGTCTAATCCCTATAACTGATATGCAAAGCCTTAAGATATATTCTTAATTCAGTTATATCATCAGTATTATAAGCATAGGTAGTTAGAGGTACCTTGTTTTCAGAATCCTCAGCTTCATCAACAGTAGTAGCCATGAGAGCATAGTTTACATCCTCATCTGAGTCAGAGGTGTCTGCCCAATCTCTGCCTTTAGTGAAGAGTGCCTTCTCAGTTTTACCCTTCTTGCACTCAGGAGCATAATGACCCATCTCCTTACACTTGTAGCATTGAATCTCAGACTTGTCTCTTTTCCCAGATTTGGTATCCTTTCTCTCAGATTTTCTGAAATTCTTCCTGTCAAACTTTGAATCATTCTTGGAGAATCTCTTTCCTTTCTTGAAGTTCTTGAATCCCATCTTCTTGAAAGTCTTTACCATCAAAGCAGCCATTTCCATCATTTCCTCATCATCTTCAGAATCAGATGATTCATCTACATTTGAGTCAACATCAGAGTTTGATGACTCACTTTCAGAATGAATGACCAAAGCTTTTCCTTTTGCCTTCTTCCTTGATGCTTCCTTCTTTGAGGGTCTTTCTTCAACTATTAGAGCAACAGATTTTGACTTTCTGCATGATCTTCTGCTTCTCTGTTCCATTTCCAGTTCATGAGTCTTGAGCAACCCATAGATCTCATCAATATCAGTATTAGCCAGATCATAGTTGTCTCTAATAGTGGTTGTCTTAACATCCCACTTTTCAGGTAGAGAAAGAAGAAACTTGAGATTTGAATCTTCTAGATCATATTCTTTAATAACCAGTGACAGATCATTAAGTAGCTTACAGAATCTGTCAAAGGTTTCTATCATTGATTCTTCAGATCTAGCCTCAAAGTGTTCATACTCCTGTGTGAGTATGTTCCTTCTATTCTTCTTAATTGCAGCAGTTCCCTGACATCTAACCTCTAGAGCATCCCAAATCTCTTTTCCAGTTTTACAATTGATCACTTTGTTAGACATAACATTATCCAATGAACTATGAAGGAGATGTCTAACCATTGCATCCTTTCCAATGGATGAAATATCCTCAGGAGTCAAATCTTTCTTCTCCTTTGGAATAGATTTAGCTTCCTGTCCAGCAGCAACAACAGATAATTTTGTAGGCTTATGAGGGCCTTCATAAATTCTGTCAAGATATTCTGGATCTGTAGTGCAAAGCAAGATGTAATGTAATATGTAAT
Organism: Saposhnikovia divaricata; assembly: GCA_036435485.1. Taxonomy (NCBI): domain Eukaryota; kingdom Viridiplantae; phylum Streptophyta; class Magnoliopsida; order Apiales; family Apiaceae; genus Saposhnikovia; species Saposhnikovia divaricata. Next base: position 138,505,504 of record CM071600.1, read on the forward strand.
AGAGGACATATATAACTCAACTAGGATAAAAGATAAATAATATTTACTCTATACAGGGATCGTGAAATTTGAAGAACAGGCATCAACAAGGATCAAGTCGCTGAAAGAAGTTCATTAACATGATCAAGCCTTAGTGACAAAATAAGATCTAAAGATGATTCAGAATGAAGGGCCAAAAGATTCCAGTGATAAAGTTTGTATGGTTGCACAATTCTTAGCAGTATTCTTAAAGACATGATACGAAGACCATGAGTGAATGTTAGTCGTCTGTGAACCAGAGCAGTTGCACTAGGCGTCAACACGTCACAAAGGAATCAAGGTATCTAACTCAGAAAAACTGTTAAGAGGTATGATTGAGTTTAGAGCAGTATTGATATCCTCCATTTTGGAAGCTGCATATTTAAGGATGTCAAATTAAGAGGAAAAATGAATAGTATCAAAAATCAATATTCATATGAATAGTAACCAAAATCACTATTCACATAAATAGTAACCGAAATCACTATTCACATGAATAGTACTATTCATATGAATAGTAACCGAAATTACTATTCATGAATAGTACCCAAAAGTACTATTCAATCAGGTGGGGCCCACTCAAATATAAAATTCAATTTGTTGAATTTTAAGGTTTGAAAGATTCAGAATGTTTTGAAGCTGGAAAGTCATCAGGCGCGGCTGAAGAAAAAAAATAACGTCATCAGTTACGTTATATTAAGCAGCATAGTAACTTTCTAAAGTCTATAAATAGGCCTGTTGTATTTCATTTCAAAACACACCTCAACACACAACTCTCTCTTCTCTCTCATATATTTTCTGTGTAAGCTGCTAGACAGTCCATCTAGTAGTAAAGTCGGCTTAGCCCACTTTCAGGAAGTGTCGGGTAGAAGGTCCTCGTGCCTAAACTATCCTTAGGAGTGTTTGATTTTGTAACTAATCCATAGGATTAAATTGTGTAGCAAACCTCCGGGTTTTATCTATTAAAAGATATTTCCTAAACATTTGTATTATTTCGATTCAGTATTTTTGATCTCATATCCACATCAAAAATCGAAATATTTTTAAATAACGTATTCAACCTCCCTTCTACGTTATTCCGGACCTAACAATTGGCATCAGAGCCACTCTGTTATTATACAACAGTTAAGATCCAAAAAGCTATACAATCATGACAGAGAAGACACAAACTCCAACAACAAGCAGATATGAATCAATCAGAGTTCCAATACTCAGGGCATCAGAATATCCCACATGGAAGGTGAAGATGGAAATGTTTCTGGAGGCTACAGATCCAGAGTACTTAGACAGAATCCATGATGGTCCACATAAGCCTACCAAACTTTCTGTTGTAGTTGTTGGGGAGGAACAAAAAACGATTCCAAAGGAGAAGAAAGACTACACTCCTGAAGATATCTCCTCTATTAGCAAAGATGCCAAGGTAAGGCATTTATTACATAGCACTCTTGACAATGTTATGTCTAACAGAGTCATTGGATACAAAACTGCTAAAGAGATTTGGGATGCTCTAGAAGTCAGATGTCAAGGAACCAAAGCCATCAAGAAAAATAGGAGAACAATACTCACACAGGAGTACGAGCACTTTGACTCAAAGTCTGATGAGTCATTAACAGATCTATATGACAGATTCCTGAAATTGCTGAATGATTTGTCACTGGTAGATAAGGAGTATGATCTTAAAGACTCCAATCTGAAATTCTTGTTGGCTCTTCCTGAGAAGTGGGATTTAAAGGCCACTACCATCAGAGACAATTATGATCTGGAAGACATGTCTCTTGATGAAAATTATGGAATGCTCAAAACTCATGAGCTTGAGATGGAACAAAGAAGCAAGAGGCATGGAGGCAAGTCCAAATCAATTGCGCTTAAAGATGAGGAGAAAGCTTCTAAAGAAGTTGCTGTGAAAAAGAGTCAATCTAATGGAAAGGCACTTATTACAAAGTCTGATACTGAGTCATCAAACTCTGATGATGACTCAAACTCTGACAATCTCACGGACCCTGATGATGATGGCAGTGATGCGGATGATACAACTTGCAGCCCTGATGGTAAAAAGCTTCAAGAAGATGGCTTACAAGAACTTCAGAAAGGGAAGGAAGTTCACACGAAGAGATTCAAACTTTGAAAAGAAGAATTTCAGAAAAGATGAGGAAAAGGAAGGCAGGTCTGGGAAAGTGGACAAGTCCAAAATCAGATGCTATAATTGTGGTGAGAAAGGACATTTTGCACCTGAGTGCAAGAAAGCCAAAGCTGATAAAGGTCAATCTTACATCACAAAGAAGAAGGACTGGGCTGACACTTCAGACTCTGAAGATGAGGTGAACTATGCCTTGATGGCAAATGCTGATAGTATCTCTGAAGCTACTGAGACCAAGGTACCTCACTCTACTTTAGCTTTTGATACTACTGATATATCTGAGTTAAGACTCTTTCTTAAAAACTTGCACGTTAGCTACAGAGATCAGACTTTAGAAAATGAAAGAATAAAATCTGAAAGTCTAGACCTTAGAAAGAGAAATGATTACTTAGAATTAGAATTAGTCCAAATGTTAACAATTCAGAAAGAGAGAGATGATGCTATTATTATTAAAACTGAATTATTGAAAAAGCATGCTTATCTTGAATCTGAACTTGTTAAAGAAAGAAACATTATTAAAACCTGGACTAATTCTGGTAAAACTACTCAGATTATCATAGAGAATTTGTTGGAAAGAAGGTCTAGGTTACACTGATAAAAAGAAAACTGTCAACTTAGAAGCTGAGACCTCTAAACCTGTATTTACTGAAAAGGCTGCAAAACCCAAACTTAATCACATGAGGTTTGTACCAAAATCTGACAAACCAAAACAGGATGAAGTCCAATCAGTAAATATTAGTTTAATGTCTCAGAAACAGCTTAAACACAAGATGAAGGAGTTAAAAAGAGTGAACAAGGTAAAAGATCCTAGGAAAAACAGAAATGGAAAGGTAGGCATCAGTAAAAGCAATAACTATATGCCTATTCCCAATGCTCCTAGGAAGAAATGTCACAACTGTGGAAATCCTAACCATCTTGCTACTTTTTGCAGGAAGAATAAAAATATAAACTCTATACCTCCTAAGTCAGGAGTTAAGAGTGGTTCGGTTAGGTTTAAGCCACAGAATCCTTGTTTTCACTGTGGCAGTATTTGGCATTCTATTTATACATGCAAAGAGTATCATAATTTGTATCATGATTATTATGAACTTAAACCCTCTTTGAATAAATTCAAGATTGATTCTACATGTATAAATTCTGATAAAAAGAATGTTAGCACAAACTCTGATAAGACTTCTGCTGCAAAAGCTAACAAACTTAATAAGGCCAAAGGATCCAAGCAAGTCTGGGTCCTTAAAACTAATCATTAGTGGTTTTTGTGATTGCAGGGTAACAGGAAAAATATCCTTGTTCTGGACAGTGGATGCTCAGGACACATGACTGGAAATAAAGCCCTGCTATCAGAATTCGTGGAGAAAGCTGGCCCAAGTGTTTTTTATGGAGATGGCAACATAGGAAGGACTCTGGGATATGGCAATATCAATCTTGGGAATGTCATCATTGAAACTGTAGCTCTAGTCTCAGGACTCAAACATAATCTTCTAAGTGTGTTTCAAATCTGTGACAGAGGTTATCATGTGGATTTCTTTGAAGAACACGGTGAAGTTGTAAGCAAATCTACAGGAAAAGTTGTTCTGAAAGGATACATGCATGGTAACATTTATGAAGCCAAGCTTTCAACAAACTCTGATGGCTTTGCAATCTATCTACTGAGTAGAGCATCAATTGAAGAAAGCTGGGATTGGCACAAGAGACTTTCTCATCTGAATTTCAACAACATTAATGAGCTAGTGAAGAAAGATCTTGTGAGAGGATTGCCCAAATAAGTTTTTACTCCAGATGGCCTATGTGACTCATGTCAAAAGGCAAAACAAAGGAAAACTTCATTCAAAAGTAAGACTGAATCCTCAATTCTTGAGCCATATCACTTATTGCATGTTGATTTATTTGGTCCAGTAAATATAATGTCTATTGGAAAGAAAAGATATGCTTTGGTTATTGTTGATGAATACACCAGATATACAGGGTATATTTCATGCACAAGAAAGAAGAAACTGCATCAATCTTAACAGAGCATGTCAGACAACTGGACAAAGGATCTAAGCATACAGTGAAAATAATAAGGAGTGATAATGGAACTGAGTTCAAGAATGCAGTCATGGAAGAGTTTTGTAAAGAAAATGGAATAAAGCAAGAATTCTCTGCACCTGGAACTCCACAACAAAATGGAGTAGTAGAGAGACAGAACAGGACTCTCATAGAAGCTGCAAGGACCATTCTTGATGAAGCAAAGCTGCCAACTTACTTCTGGGCTGAAGCTGTGCAAGCTGCTTGTTTCACACAGAATGCTACACTCATAAACAAGCATGGTAAAACACCATATGAGATGGTGAAAAATAAGAAGCCGAACCTGAAGTACTTTCATGTGTTTGGATGTAAGTGTTTTGTTCTTAAGACTCATCCAGAACAGCTTTCCAAATTTGATTTAAAAGCTGATGAAGTAATCTTTGTTGGATACCCACTATCCACAAAAGCATTCAGAGTCTACAATCTGAGAACAAAAGTGGTCATGGAATCTATCCATGTGTCTTTTGATGATAAGAAGATAACAGGACTTGAAGATTTTGATGAACATGACCAGCTGAGATTTGAGAATGAAGAAATAAATGCTGATCTACAAAATTCTGATACTCTTTCAGACTCTATTGTTCAATCTATACCAGTAGATCACACAGCAGCACATGTTGAGGGGGAGCAAGTGAACGATGAACCCCAATCAAGTGAAGAAACATCTGCTACTAATGATTCATCAAACTCTGAAAGCAACAGCTCAGGGGGAGCAAACAATGATTTTGGATCTACTAGTCACCACACTCAACACAATCATGAACTTGGGGAATCATCAAGATCAGATCTTCCAAGACAAAGGATATGGAGTAGAGCGCATCCCTTTGAACAGATAATTGGTGAACTGGACACGGGTGTACAGACTAGAAGAGCAACACAGAATGAGTGCAATTTCGCAGGATTTTTATCTCAAATTGAACTTAAAAAGATTGATGAAGCTCTTGATGATCAAGATTGGGTAACTGCAATGCAGGAAGAACTCAATTAGTTCGAAAGGCAGAAATTTTGGAAGCTGGTGCCAAGACCAAAAGATAAATCTGTAATTGGCACTAGATGGGTGTTTAGGAATAAACTGGATGAAAATGGTATTGTTATGAGGAACAAGGCTCGATTGGTAGCAAAGGGTTACTCTCAAGAAGAGGGAATTGATTATGATGAAACTTATGCTCCAGTTGCAAGGCTTGAAGCAAACAGGATGTTCTTAGCATTTGCTGCACACTCCAACTTTAAGGTTTTTCAGATGGATGTGAAGAGTGCATTTTTAACGGAGTTCTAGAAGAAAAAGTCTATGTTGAACAACCCCCTGGGTTCGAAGACAAGGACTTTGAAGGTTTTGTGTACTTTCTCTTTAAAGCTCTCTATGGTCTCAAGCAAGCCCCTCGAACATGGTATGATACTCTCTCCAAGTTCTTACTTGAAAATGGTTTTACAAGAGGTATCATCGACAAAACTCTCTTTCATAAAAAGCATAAAAATGATATAATTCTGGTGCAAGTATATGTGGATGATATAATATTTGGTTCTACTAATGATTTGCTATGCAAGAGATTTGCTAAGTTAATGCAGAGTAAATACGAGATGAGCTTGATGGGTGAGTTGTCCTTCTTCCTTGGACTTCAAGTTGTTCAGAAGCCTGATGGAATTTTCATCTGCCAATCAAAATACATAAAGGATATGTTGAAGAAGTATGGGATGGAAGAAGCAGCTACTGCCAAGACCCCGATGCCAACTGCTGTCAAGCTTGATCAAGACAAATCTGGTAAGTCAGTTGACATCACGAAGTATCGAGGTATGATCGGCTCTCTCTTATACTTAACTGCTAGTCGACCAGATATTATGTTCGCAACTTCTTTATGTGATAGATTCCAGGCTGACCCTAAAGAGTTACATCTTATAGCTGTTAAACGTATTTTCAGATACCTTAAGGGAACCCCCAATCTTGGGATTTGGTACCCTAAAGGAACAGGTTTTGACCTAGTTGGCTATACAGATTCTGACTTCGCAGGCTGTAAGATTGATCGGAAAAGTACTTCTGGAAGCTGTCAGTTTCTAGGAAGAAGGTTGGTATCTTGGTACAGCAAGAAGCAACACTCAGTATCTACCTCGACAGCCGAAGCAGAATACATTGCGGCAGGTAGTTGTTGTGCTCAAATCCTGTGGATGAGGAATCAACTTCAGGATTATGGACTCATGTTAGACAAAATTCCAATTCTATGCGACAACACGAGTGCCATTGCCATTGCCAACAATCCAGTTCAACATACCAGGACTAAGCACATTGATATCAGGTATCATTTCTTACGAGAGCATGTCATGAGTGGAACTGCGGTATTATATTTTGTTCCCACAGATCAACAAATTGCAGACATCTTTACTAAACCACTGGATGAATCCACATTCTCTAGGTTAGTTGGTGAACTTGGGATGTTAAATCTGTCTAATTAATTTTGGATAATCAATACTGCAATTTGTTATAAATTCACAGGTATTTTAAATGTCCATATTTTTAGGACTTGTGAATTTACTTTCCATCCAATCTTCATCTTACAGTTATATCTATATTAATTTCCATGCTTATAAATGCTATCTTTTATGGTAATTAGTTAGTGAATAATTGTGTTAATTGTAGCATAATTAAATAAATATTTTATTGACATATATCAATTAATGATATTTTGTTAATTTTATGTCTATTTAATTGTGAGTTTATCTGATTATTATGGATTAATTCTTGATTTACTGCGTGATTATTTTTAAATCCATAATAATTAGAAGTATTGTATGTGTGTGTGTATATAGGCTGATAGATTTCGGTGATAAGATGTTTTTCGGCTGAGAAGTTTCGGTGATAAGATTTTTTTCGGCTAATTGATTGATTAGGTGAGAAATTATTGGTTGATTAGGTGAGAAATTATTAAGCGGTGTTATTCAATATATCCTGTCAATATCTCACCTAACCCACTAGTCCTTGAAACCTTATAAATGATGAGTTTTTGTTTGTGTTTAACATCATCATTTTTCGGATATACAGAGCATATACACACAATTGCTGAATATTTCGATCTTTGATCGGAAAGATCTCTCAATCTAGCTGGTGGATTTTAGATCGGATTTTATATTGCTTTGTACATCATCCTTTATAAAAAACTAACCCTTGTTTTTGAATTTCCTCGAAGTTTTGAAAATGGCATTGCAGGGAAGCTTTTTAATTGCTAAAGTTAATCCTATTTCCATTCAGCAAATCGAAACCATTCAGGATGAGCAATTTCGGGCTTGGACACAATTTTTGAATGAATATTCATTAATTCGCTATGCTTTAGTTACACCAGTGCAGCTTAACCATGATGCATTGCGTGAACTATATTGCAGTGCGGTTAACACTTCTGGACAGGACGGGTGTGCATTCACATATCGACTATTTGGTAGGTCGATTAGGGTCACTGAACGAGACGTTAATCGAATTCTTCATTTTCCTATGGAAAATCTCGTTTCTGATCCTACACCTGAACAGATTGAAATGTTCTTTCGTTTTATAAGGTACCAAGATGGCAATTTCAATACTGGTAATCTTTATAGAATGTTTCTAACCCAGTATTGGAATTTCTTCTTTCACACTCTTAACCATGTTTTTTCCTCAGATAGAACAAATCAAGATCGAATACCTGAATATATTCAGAAAATAGGGTATGCGGTCGCCAATAATTTGAGGATTAATTCTGGAAAAATAGTGCTTGGTCAAATCATTTTAAAGATGAAACACTTAGGAACAAGAGATGTTCAGACTCAAAATGTAAAATGTCTATATCCAAGGTTTCTACAGCTAATACTAAATGATTTTTTGAATGATGAAGACAGGGTACGCTTGGAAAATGGTCAAAAGGTGGAATGTTCTTCCATAAAGACGAATGTAATTAATTACATAAGCAAAAAGAAATATACGGATGTGCCTACAGTCCTAACTGGATATCTAAAGACTGTCCCACTTCCGTTGTTACCAAGACCATTGAGAGCAGGTATACGACAAGGTAATATTTTAATCCCTGCTATTCCAACCTCTGTATTCCCTGTTGTGTCATAGGAAATACAGTTTCTACATCCCCCAGTGGCCATCTTATCGGACCAAGAGAAGGAAATCTCACCGACTCTAACACAGGTCGAAGAGCCCATTCTACAAATGCAAACACAAACACAACAAACTCCTACACCTCAATTGTCACTTAAACGACCAGCCATCAACATTTTTGAGGGAGATAGTGCCTCAGCAGCACCACATAAGGAGTTAGTTATATCAGCAGCTCTACCTCATTCTAAAAGAAGTAAACCAAATGAACCTGAGGTAACTGTAACTGTTAGTGAATCAATTCTTCCTTTTCAAATGAGTGAAAATGTAAATGAGGATGAATTGACGGGAGCAACTATCTTGAGTTCCATTTCAAGGAACATAAGAGTGGTTGATGATCTTTCAAAAGATCAAATGCCTTCACAGGCATCCGAGGTGGAATTACCTACCTCAATAACTGCTGGTGAATCTTCCATTTTACGGAAAGATCCATCGGTAGGTGGTTCTTTTATGAACCAAGTGTCTTCACAGACATACGAGGGAAACTTGGGTTTTGTGCCATTTAATCGATTCAAGTTTAACCTCCCAGAGGAAAAATCTCTGGATCTCTTTCAAGATTTACCACTATTTACCAGTGGTCGGCAACTCGCTTCACGCGAGGATGGAAGCTCACGAACTTTCATTGCACCATCCGTGACCTCTGAAAAAGGGGCTAGGATGATTTCATTTGCAGGTACACATATCGGTGGAAGCTTTGGAGGAGAGTTGAGGGAAACATGAACAGAACATGTAAGTGTCCCCCAAACCACTAAACCGAGTGAATATAGAGTGTTGAGTGAAACACCTGCAGAACGTACGAGTGAGCAACCTACTCAACCACATGCACCTGTAACTAGAAAGGAATACAGAAGACTCCTTACACGGGTCCAAACAATAGAGAAAGAGTTGTCAAATATCTGTAAGTTCATTGTAGAAATCAAAAATTTGCAACTTATTGAACAGGATGTATTGCAGGTTCAATTAAACACCATGGCAACCCAGTTTAGTCATGCAATCAACTCCTTGGTAAAGCCATCTTCGTCTAATTTACCAAATCCACATCCTACTACTCTGGAGGATAATCCAACTGAGGGGGAGAAGGTGGATGATCAAGAAAAATCTACTAGGCGTAAGGGCAAGGAAAAGGTTGTTGACACGGAATTAACTTTATTTTGGGAAAAGAAAAGCTAATGGAGTATTAGTGCTATGCGGGAAAGAAAGCGAGACAAACTTGAAGATATGTTCAGTCTAGAGGAACAATTGTCTTGTACTTGTTCAACTTTTAGAAATCTGGAAAATGTATATATGATCCAGAATGCGCTTTATTATTATTTATCTTTGTATTTTATTTGTATCAGTTGAGTTATCCTCTAGGAATTTTCTTGTCAAACCCTAACAATCAAATAGGGGGAGATTGTAAAGCAAGATGTAATGTAATATGTAATAGAGGACATATATAACTCAACTATGATAAATGATAAATAATATTAACTCTATACAGGGATCGTGAAATTTGAAGAACAGGCATCAACAAGGATCAAGTCGCTGAAAGAAGTTCATTAACATGATCAAGCCTCAGTGACAAAATAAGATGTACAGATGATTCAAATTGAAGGGCCAAAAGATTCAAGTGATAAAGTTTTTATGGTTGAACAATTCTTAGCAGTATTCTTAAAGACATGATACGAAGACCATGAGTGAATGTTAGTCGTCTGTGAACCAGACCAGTTGCACTAGGCGTCAACACGTCACAAAGGAATCAAGGTATCTAACTCAGAAAAACTGTTAAGAGGTATGATTGAGTTTAGAGCAGTATTGATATCCTCCATTTTGGAAGCTGCATATTTAAGGATGTCAAATTAAGAGGAAAAATGAATAGTATCAAAAATCACTATTCATATGAATAGTAACCGAAATCACTATTCACATGAATAGTACTATTCATATGAATAGTAACCAAAATTACTATTCATGAATAGTACCCAAAAGTACTATTCAATCCGGTGGGGCCCACTAAAATATAAAATTCAATTTGTTGAATTTTAAGGTTTGAAAGATTCAGAATGTTTTGAAGCCGGAAAGTCATCAGGCGCGGCTGAAGAAAAAAAAATAACGTCATCAGTTACGTTATATTAAGCAGCATAGTAACTTTCTAAAGTCTATAAATAGGCATATTGTATTTCATTTCAAAACACACCTCAACACACAACTCTCTCTTCTCTCTCATATATTTTCTGTGTAAGCTGCTAGACAGTCCATCTAGTAGGAAAGTCGGCTTAGCCCACTTTCAGGAAGTGTCGGGTTGAAGGTCCTCGTGCCTAAACTATCCTTAGGAGTGTTTGATTTTGTAGCTAATCCATAGGATTAAATTGTGTAGCAAACCTCCGGGTTTTATCTATTAAAAGATATTTCCTAAACATTTGTATTATTTCGATTCAGTATTTTTGATCTCATATCCACATAAAAAATCGAAATATTTTTAAATAACGTATTCAACCCCCCTTCTACGTTATTCCGGACCTAACATGTAGCTTCCAGAAACATAGCCATTTTCACCTTCCAGGTTGAGTATTCTGTTGGCTTAAGAATAGGAACCCTGATTGTTTCATATCGACTCACAGTTGCAGGTTGAGCCTTCTCATCACTAGTGCCTGATGTAGGAGGAGGAATTTCTGCCATTGATTATAGTTGTGTGTGTGTGGATCTTAAACTGTATTAAATTAACAGATCAAGCTCTGATACCAATTGTTAGGCCGAATACACACTTATAATCAACTAAGTATGGGAGAATAACAATAAGTTCTTTAAAAGTTTTAAAAAATGTTTGAATTAACTTCTCTCCCAGTGATGTAAATTATCACAGGGAGCTGCTTAGGTTACAATGAAAGATATTGTTTTACACGATCGATACTCTTCTAGGGTTAACCTAACTGTATTTATAAGATATACAGCTGCTATACAATTGATAATTGATACTATATCAATTACGATTGCTACTCGTCTCCTTAGTCAACTCAATCTCTTTGACAGCTATCCAATCTTCAAATATATTGCTTCCATAATTATCTTCAATAATTCTTCAAACACTGTTGACAAGTAGACGCTTCCTCCATACAGAGTTTAACAAACTCTGTCGAGCTTCCATTGTCAGCGTATAGCAAACTCTGTTCAGCTTCTAACTGTCAGAGTTTAACTAAACTCTGACTGCTTCCTGCTTCAAGTTAAACTCTGTTTTTCCCTGTAAAACTTAAACACTGATATTAACCATATCAATTATATTTAACAATCATCTCGATTACTACTTCCTTATATAACTTTATCCAGTCATGCCATCACTTTCCAATGTCTTTATTTTCTAAGTTGATCCATTAGTAAAATGAATATTTCCCTGAATCAAACCACCTCATCCATCTCAATTTGACTTTATAAATTATAACCTAGGAAATCTGCCTTCTCATGGCGAATTACCATTAACAATATTCACACTTTTCCATTCATCAAATGTTATGGCACTTGCTGCCTCTATCTCAACTGCTCCTGGAGACTCTGCTCCCCGTCCTCTATCGATGTCTTTGATAATCATGCATCCTTCTAACTCTTTTTCTCATTAATCTGAAAGTTTCCAAGGATTCTGATCTATCCCCATATAAGATCTGAAGTAATTCTTCCAATCCGCCTTACTTGCTGGTACTACATCCGGTAGCCTGGCTATGAATCCAATATGCATCTTTAGTTCTCTTAACAATATCTCAGTTCTTTATGCTCACTTCTCTAAGCACTATAATCTTTGCCCTGACAGTCGTTCTGGCTGTAGCTCTCATTTCCTCAAGGGTAAGCTCCTTATCCTTAACAGGATTTTCCTCCTATACAGGAACCTCCTTCGGGTCCTCAGTAGGGTACTTTATCGAATCCACAATCCGATCGTCAGCATATAATAAAGCATCACCGTGCTGCTGCTCATAAGCCTCAAGGTCTGTCGCCTTGCTCGTCGATACGATATCAAGCTAAGTTACTATTATGATACTTAAGAATTCCCATAAGGGTTTTAGGTGAACTTGGCAAGAGTCCTTATTATTTTAGTGAATTTATTGTTATAACGTCGCCTCATCTCTGGGATATATAACTCTCACTTTGATACCATTTCTGTAACAGCCCCAGATCCAGGGTCGGGGACCTAGTCGTTACGGTCTCATATTCCATAAGCAATACTTGAATTTGAATCAAAATAAATAAATAGCATGCTCTGACCCCACAGTAATACCACATCACACAACCAATTATAGTCCTAGAGATGAAATCAGAGTAACTATCAAATATTATTAGTCACGAGTTTGAGTTATTACAACCCAAAAGAATTTAACTTACATACTCTTTGCCATCCATTTACATAAGTTATATGGATAAATATATCCGATGCTTAAAAGCGGAAAACTAGCCTACCAATAGCTTCCTCCTCAGCAATGGTAGCTACATCGGCGGGTAACTCTCTGACGGCTCCCACGCTCTTGCGCCAAGTGTTCCTTGGACAGCTATCTTCTCTAGCTGTTGTTGTGATATAATAAAATAAAGCAAGGATGAGCAATAGCCCACCAACAATAATGCTTACTGAACAATAATATATACAATAGTTCAAAAGTATTTTTGAAGCCATATGCCATGCATTAACGAACATAGTGCCAATTTAATATAAACGATGAAGTTACAAGGTAACTCAAAACATATATTCTGTAGAAATATCTGTTGTGCAAGGTAAAAGCAAGACATCATCATATGTCATAAAAGAAGGGAATTGCAGGAAAATATTGCAATCCCAGTTTTGAACATTTTTCAAACTCCTGCCAACCTGAAAGAAGTCTCTTCGATACGTGTTGCAGGCGATGCCCGTCAACCTGAAAGAATTCTCTTCGATACGTGTTGCAGGAAATTCCCAATTTGGGAGATGAACTAATACCGGAGTTATCACGCGCCAGCTATCCCACTCCCTGATGATTAGTCGGAGATGGTACCGCCCAATATAGTTTACTACCGGTAGAAGGAAGAACTGACGGATTTACTTGTCTACCGCCCCTTTTTAGTAACTCCCTGGCCAATGGTTGGGCCTTGTGATGGACCGCGCGACTCGGCCTCTTACACACGACTCCTAGTTCGAATAAATCCATGAATCTGAAACGTAAAGTTCGTCCTCCTTTCCCCAAGTGTAATTCTCGTTGATAAGACTCCACAAAGTAGTCGTATCTAATTGGAAAGGAAAATTCACCAATATTTCCAAGCTGATGCTTGTTAATGGATATAAACTTGTTCCATCAATCTTACCCCTCGAGTGTTGAGGAGGTAACCAAAAAGACTCATATCGATGTTTGAAAAGAATGAAGATGTGAGTGAAAAGTTAGTTTAACAAGTATATGACCGGGCAGTCAAAGAAATAACATCTCTCAAGCAAGGTTCCCTTATATTTTAGAAGATAGATTCGAATGAAGAATAGAGTTTTGAGAACCTTCCTTGATAAAAATAATAATAATACGACTCAGAGATAATTTACATAGTATTTGAATATCAAGGAAATTTTTGGATAAAATATCTCATTTTAGAACTACTTGAAAGAATTAAATAAATATTCAAAGAATATTTACTAAACAAGAAATAGTTCAGGAATATTCTTAATATAAATATTGCTCATGATTAACCCTCAAATAAGTATATATAAAATATTCATTAAATAAATAATTCCTCGAATAAATATTCAAAATAATATCCAAGAAAATAATTAAAACCATAAATGAATATCCAAGATAATATTCATTAAGTAAATAAGCTGAAATGAATATTCGAAAATAATATAAAATAAACAATTAAACTCAAATGAATATTCTAAATAACATTCATTTAAATAAATAAAGCTCAAATGAATATTAAAAATAATATTCATTAAATAAATAAATTTGAATGAATATTCAAAATAATATTCATATAATACTTCTTGATTGAGATAATATTCAAATAACATTCCTCGAGTGATTTCCAAGTACTTAATACTTATGGAAATATAAATAATGTTCATAAATAACATCCCTCAAGTAATCTGTCACTGAAATCCCTCCGGGTTTCCATGACTATCTCTATATTTCAAAATACAGACTCCCGGTCTTTATTAAAAGAATGAGATCATATGCCCTTCACTAAGGGTCTTAGCAATATCCGGCTTATAATTAGTATATCTTGTATCTAACTTATAAGCCAACATCAATCAGGGAACAAGTATTACAATGTAAATTTGAAAGTAGGCATGCATGCTATGACATATGTATAACAACATTTAATTATATATATTATCACAACAACAGTTCCAAAGTATTGGAAACTTGCCTGGTAGTCGACTAGGAGTAACGTGTCCTGGGTCTGCTCGGTGATCAATAAACAATCAAAGCATTCGAGGTTAATTACTTAACGCCTTTAAAAAGGTTAAGTATATACTTAGCTTAGGTCGAAACATGTTTTCAAGTTATCTCGTTATACCCTCTCTAGTGTAACTCTTATTAACACCGTTATGACCCGACATTGGTTCGCTATTAAGGCATGTCATTACACTTACACTTGGTAGGTACTTAAGCCATATAAGTTCTAAGGTCGAAAGATTATACCTCGAGATTTATCGATCGTTATCTAAGTGATTTTACAAAGTTATAACCAAGTATCCTTTTTAGGGGTTCGTTCGCACTTAACCTTGATTCGAATATTTTAATAAAATCAAAAAACGATCTTTTTAACATGAAGTCTTCTCTCACACCTTCCTTATGATCCCTAATATTTAATTACCAAGATTTGCCACTGAATTACTCGAGTTAAGGGGGTTCAATTTCAATTACGAATTTGCATTTACGATTTCGAACCACTTTTAGTAAATCGGCCATAATTCCTAAACCATAAGTCCGTTTGCTTCGATTCTTTCGCCAAAATGATCTATGACTCGAGATCTATAAGGGTGGGTCAACTGTTCATCAAGATCAGAAATATATACCAACTGTAATGAATGAATTTTACTGGTTAACGAAATTTTGGCATTACGACGGCTATAAACCGAACGTTTCTAAATTGTTACGTCAATCACCAAGCCACACCGGGCATACATACATCTTTTACACACATAATACTCATCTTATAAGTCCAAGAACCTCTCACTTTACCAACATGGTCATCATAACTCTTAAATCAAACAATCAACTACAAAATCATGCTTATAACATCACCATAATCATACAAACCTAAAACCATCAAGAACATACATAAAACTCAAAACAGGATCTAGGGTTTCAAGTGGTATACCTTCCTTGGAGTAGGTACGAGCCTTACTAAGCTTCATCTAGTCCTTGTATGGCCTTAATCTAGCTTAGATCAACCAAAGAAAACAAGAAATCGAAGATTAGTTCTTGAAAGTACTATCCATCATCATCTTTGATGATTTATTTGAAAATGATAGAAGTGGAATCTAAGGCTCAAATTTGGAGGATAACCATTATATGAAATATAGTACTCACCATAATAATCTTGAAATTTAACAATGGGTGGAGCTTGGATTTCTTCCTTGGAATTAAGGGTTTGGCCGAATGCTCCTAAAATGAAGAGAGATGAGTTTTGCTTGGCTTTTATCTTGTTCTCATCTTGTATTATTGCTAAGCCTTGGATAATATCTTGTATAAAGTCACTTTAATAAAGTGCTTTGGTCATTGTATGCATCATCTTGAGCCATGTGTCTTGATCTTGTGGTAAGATGAGGTGTTTTGGCTAACTAGATGGTTTGATCTCTAATGGAACTAGTTAGCATTGTAACTAGCTTGGTTACTTGATCTTATCCTCTCGCACATGCATGTGTCTTGACTTTCTGCTTGCTTCTTTGTCTGGTTATTACTCAATTTCATTGATCGTTCGGAGGAATATCTCAAGTATTTCTAGTTAGGGTTTTATCGGAAACCTTCTTAATATCTATACTACCATTCTCAATTCTCTTTAATAATTCTCGAATCTAAATTCCTTAAATTTTTTCAATAAATCCTTAAGTCTCTCAGTGTCCAGGGAAATCTCGGGGAAGATAAAAGTGCTATTTTTCAGAATCCGATAACTTTTACATACACTCTTTTTCCCCTTGGATCATTAATACGAACTCAGAAATCCGTTCCGGGCACCTTTTACAGTCTAATAATATTCCTATTTCCACCAAAAACCCTATTCATCACTTATTCTCTCTTTATTCCTTATAATTAGAAAAAAAAAGTTCTCGCGCTTTCCCGAGCATTCCTTAACACCTTTTACAGAACCACTGGACTTATAACAGATATCGATTTGGATGACATGAGAATAATCTTCCTCTTTGGAATTTACTATATCCTTCTTTCCAGGAGATAGATTATTCTAATCTAAGTTGGAAACCAATTGCATTCTTCATGGCATATAAAAATTGGAACCCATATCCATTAAATATTCATTCATCGGGACCACTGTTACACTTATATTCTATTACATAATAAAAGTTTTAATTCTTACCAAAATTCTGGGTTCTTACACTAATTCTATGAACTTCGTCTTGTACCCTGTCATATGATTACTAGCACCGCTGTCTAGGTACCACAAATTTGATTCATTAGCTTTTTCAACATTCTTTGACAATAGTGACAGAGTTACCTTGTTCTCATCAATCATCAGACCTGGTTTCTTTTTCTCGACCTTAGCCATTAACAATGCCTGCATCCTTCACTAAGGCTATGTTTGCTTCTTGCTTATAATCACTACTCCTATTGGGTCTACGACACTCTACTGTAAAATGACCGTAGATGCCACAATTGTAGCACCTACCTTTGCTTTTATCACGTATACCTCGATTTCTAGAGCCTGATGATCTGTCACCAGTAGTTTGTTTGAGCCAATCTTCACGAGTCAATAATAACTTCCCTTCTTCACCTTCTCGTTTCGCCCATTCTTCCTTAGTGAGCATCAACTTGGTTTCACTGGTTTCTATTTTTCCCTTTATTCTTTCCTCATGAGCTTTAAGAGGGCCAACTGCTTCTTCCAAAGACATGGCGTCTAGATCTCTAAATTGTTCCATAGTAGAGGTGATCTTCAAAAATCTCGAAGGCACTGCTCGCAACAATATATTCATGACATATGATTCTTCCATTGTTTCTCCTAGAGCTCTTACACTGGTTACAAGTCCGTTCATTCTCATATTAAAATCATCAATCTGTTCATTTTCTTTCATGCACAACGCTTCAAACTAAGACTTAAGCGTTTGTATCCTAGCTTTCTTCACTTTATCAACACCTTGACACAGAGTCTTTATTGCTTCCCAAACATCCTTTGCTATCTTCTTTTCTGCGAGTGACAACAACACTTCTTCTGGTATTCCTGATAAATCATAGCCATCGTTATTTTATCCAATTTCTCTTCGACTGCAGCCTTTGGGTAACTAGGCTCCACAGTGTTCCAGACCCCTTGAGCTTGCATAAAGAACTTCATCTTAAGAGCCTAAGCCGTATAATTGCTCCTTGCTAGCATTGGATAGGTCAGGCCTATGGAACCTCCTTTACCCTTGCCCACATCTATCGTCTGCGCCTTTGACATTCACCAAGAACTTCAAGCTCTGATACCAAAATGTTGTCAATATACAAACTGTTTTGATATTAACAGAGAAAGAAAAGAAAACAAATTGCTCGTCAAATTGACTTATTATATATTACTGAGAGCATTACATATAAATAGATGAACTGCAAAGCAAAATCCCTACAAACCAGGGATTGATTGTAACAAAAACTTCCTAAACAACTATGCCACCTCTGGCTTATTCTCATGATCATAAAATTTTGGTAGAGAAACAACTTACCAAGTTTACACAACTACTACCTATTAATATGCAGTCATAGAAATCAAATCAAATATAAGCAAATTTACCATAACCATGTTGAGATTAATTTTAACATATTATTCAAGGAAATGAAATATTATCAAGAACATCATATATTTTAGACTCGAATTTAAACTGGTTCTTTGGGGAAAGCAAGAATATAAAATGGAGCACCGAGCATCGAAGAGAATGAGAAGTTTGAGAATGCACTAGCACTATACCATATGGATACGCCAGATCGATGGTTTAATGTGGCGCAACTATGATAACAGGGAAGACGGTGAGTTGTGTAATTAAACAGTACCGTTGATGCCAATTTTTGTCATGGACCGGCATCAAGTTAACAGGTATTTGTATAGAGCTTTAATAGATTTCCATGGTCATTAATAGAGAAGATGGAGTTTTTTTAGACTGCGCTTGAGAGTTTATTTTGAGAGAGAGAGCCCTGTAAAATCTTGGGTGTCATCCCGGATCCCCGCAAGGTGCCTACGTATCTTTATATTTATAAAGAATCAAGTCAACGTAGTTCTATTAGGACCCACTACCTTCTCCGAATAGAGTTCTAGTTAGAACAATACTCCTATTCTTTAGGAGCAAGTCACCTAGTTGTAATGAGTTTTCTCATCTATAATATTTCCCGTTATTGGAATTATTTGATATGGACCGATACCCATAAGGGATCGAACTTATATCTCGTATCAACATGTCCACAGTATTTATTGGAGGTTTCCTTCAATGAATACTTAATTAAAGTATTATTCTTCAACAATTGCATTTTCGGCATTCTCGATCTACGAAATTGAGTTTGCTCGGCAAAAATTGTCCAAAGACGCACGAGTATTTCAGCTCAGAAGATACTCTTTGAGGATATGTCTGCATAATTTAAAAAGGGTTAAATGGCGTTTTGGTCACTCAACTGACTATAAACTTTCAATTGGGTCACCCAACTGAAATCATTTTCAATCAGGTCACCAAACATATTAAAATTTTCAATCGAATCACTAAACACATTAAAATTTTCATGACCGTTAAATAATGTTGACTTTAGGTGGAAGGCCATCTATTGGTGCCACTTCATCGCCAAATCACCTACCAGATCAGCTTGTTAACCCGCCCAAATAAACCTGATCCAGTTAACTTATAACCCAACCCCCTTTCATTTTACATTACCAAAAATCCTTAATTGAAACACATAATTAGAGCTGAGAACTCTTAAATCCAAACCCTAATTACAGATATGGTGAGAACTCGATCAGGCATTGCGTTGGTGAAGATGAAATCATCATCGAAGATGATAACATCGCTGAAGAAGAAGAAATGGAAACAACCGGGAAAGGTGAAGATGATAACGTCGCTGAAGAAGAAGAAATGGGGAGGACTGGTGAAGAAACAGAGTAAGTACTTCCTTGTCTTTACTTTTTTAATTGTGTTGATGATGAAAACAAATTGTTCGATCTTTATTCTTATTTATCTTTACCAGTTCAATTGTGTTAACTACGTTTTTATTATTTGTTTACATTTTACAGGAATGTGTTGTATACTGTGATCTTATACTATGGAGGTCATTTTGTTCATGTTCCTTTTCAGTCGTACACAAGTAATGTCAAAAAGGTTTTCAAATGTATCGATTTTGAGAACCTTAGTATTAATGAATTGAAGTTGTGTTTTGGTGCTACTGTTGGGGAGTTTGATTTTTTTTATTTTAAAAGTCCCGAACTGAAGATTTATTTGTTGAATGATGACTCAATTGCACTGCTTGAGTTAGCTAAGGAATGTGGTTATAATATTGTGTTGTATGTGTATCATGTAACTCCTACTTATTATGATTCTGATATAGAAAGGTATGGTTATTGTTGTAATGATGATGAGTTTGTAGGGATTAGGAAAGCTTGTAGTGAAGAAAAAAAATGGATGAACATGAGAGATAAGCAAATTTAGATGAAATGTTAGGGATGGAATTTGATGATAATAGTGAATCAGATGAGGGGTTCTATCCTAGTAGTAAGGAGAGTGATGAAGAGTTATGTTATTACTGAGACATACATGTCTATAGATGATGATAATAAATACCACAAGGCAGAAAATGAATCAAGGAATCGAAGCTGACAAATAAATCAGGAGCTAACTGAAATGCAGATCAACTAAAGCTACATCTTGAGAATGGAACTCTGCAAATAGTTATAAAGTATTTCTGTAACAAGCCGTGAGATTCTTCAATAAAATATCTGTAATCAGAAGAGAGTTTGATGTAACCATGCAAGTATATTCGAGAAATCAAGAAAAGAAGAGTTCGAGAAGTCAGACCATAACTATAACTCTATTGAGTTACCTTAGACTTGGTGGATTCGAGAACTTTACTAAAAGGGTTATTCGAGAAGTCCCAGTTCGAGAAGTCAGGCTGCTACGTCTATTCGAGAAGTCTATAAAATAGGCTGTTCAAGAAGTCATTCGAGAACTCAATAAAAGGGACCATTCGAGAAGTCAACATTCGATAATTCAAGATCTATCAGTTCGAGAACTCAGTATGGATTATTATTAATGGCAGAGTTCTCTAATGGAATATATCAAATGAAGAACAAACCCAGAATTACATAAAGGATGTTATGAGTAGGGAGTCAAACTGTAAATATTTAAAGGCTCAAACTCTTCTAAGTGAAAGGTGAAATCAGTCACTGTTTATCCAACTTCAAGGGCAACAATAAGAGTGAAAGCAACCTCAAACATGATTACATTACTACTGAAGAATTCAAAGGATATCTTGATGAATGAATAAGGATCAGCTGCTTTATCTGGGAAGTTCAAGCAGAGCTCAATAAGCAGAAAAGCTTATTGACTTTCGAAAAGATTATCTTTTTGGTTAAAGCTATTTTTCAGAGATAAAAATTCAAATCAAAAAGATCTTTTACATAAAGCATCATGTGGGCTTGGAAGCTAAGTCAATTTAAGAACTTAGTAACTTATGAAGAAAGAAACATACACTAATTTAAAGCATGCTAGGATTGTCCAAATCAAGGAAAGAAGACCTTCAAGACATTTCTAGAAATAGCTATCAGTTCAAGCATGTGTGTATGACAATTTATACCAAAAATGTATCTTTACATTTTACGTATTTCACATGTCTTCATATAGTTTAAATAAGCTGTATGAGTAGCATAGTTTCAGTAAATAAAACATAGAGCATAACGTATATTGCATTAGGTTTTCTTGTAAACACTAAGACATTGTAACCCGCAGCTGTGTATTCCTACATAGAGTATTTTCTTCAAATACAACCATCAGGTGGACCATTCAAACCCACTTGAGATTTTTTATATCTTGTGTTATGTTAGATATAATTGATGTAATGTTTCAGTGTTTAAGTGTAACAGTGAAATATCAGAGTTTAACTGGAAGGAAGTCAGAGTTTAGTAAAGTCTGACTGACGGAAGCTGGACAGAGTTTAGTAAAGTCTGTCTGGAAGCAGCGCGTACGGAGTCAACAGAAGATATTAGAGATCAATTGAAGATTGATATGGAAGCGAGATCTTTGGAGACTGGATAGCTATCAAAGAGATCGAGTTGACTTAGGAGATGTGTGACAATCTGTAATTGATATCATTGTATAGCTGATTATTAGGAATATCAATTAGGGATTGTATCGAAGCTGTATATTTTATAAATACAGTTAGGTTAACCCTAGAAGGGTATCGTGCATCGAACTATCTTTATTGTAACCTAGCAGCTTTTTGTGATAGTTTACATCACGAAGAGGGTTTTTAATATCAGAAGATTTAAAGTGTATAATCATCTTACTTGTTAAACTCTCATACGAATTTCATTATTAATTGTGTATTCGGCCTAACAAGTGGTATCAGAGCAAATCTGTTACTTTATTACAGGTTAAGATCCAAACACAACAATAATCATGTCAGCAATTCCTCCACCAACAACTACTAGTTCTGAAAAGGCTCCTACAACTGTGAGTCGTTATGAACCAATCAGGGTTCCTATTCTCAGGCCATCAGAGTATGCCATGTGGAAGGTCAAGATGACTATGTTTCTGGAGGCTACAGATCCAGAATATCTTGATAGGATTTATGAAGGCCCTCACAATCCTACAAAGCTATCTACTGCAACTGCTGGTGAAGAAGCTAAAATAGTTCCAAAGGAAAAGAAGGACATGACTCCTGAAGATCTATCAGCAATTGCTAAGGATTCGAAGGTTAGGCATTTACTGCATAGTGCTTTAGACAATGTTATGTCTAACAAAGTGATTAACTGCACCACTGCAAAAGAGATCTGGGATGCTCTTGAAGTCAGATGTCAAGGAACTGCTGCTATTAAGAAGAATAGGAGAAACATACTCACACAAGAGTATGAGCACTTTGAGGCTAACCTGGAGAGACAATGACAGAAACATTTGATAGATTCTATAAACTGCTCAATGATCTGTCATTGGTCAACAAAGAGTATGATCTAGAAGACTCAAATCTCAAGTTTCTTCTTTCTCTACCTGAAAAGTGGGATGTGAAAACAACCACTATTAGAGACAACTATGAACTTGCTGAAACAGAGATTGATGAAATCTATGGGCTGCTCAAAACTCATGAATTGGAAATGGAGCAGAGAAACAGGAGATCAAGCAGGAAGGCAAAGTCTGTTGCTCTTAAGGTTGAAGAGAAGCCTCAGAAGAAAGAGGCATCAAGAAGGAAAATGAAGGGAAAAGCTTTGGTCATACACTCAGAAAGTGAATCATCAAACTCTGATTGTGATTCAAACTTTTCTGAATCATCTGACTCTGAGGATGATGAAGAAGAAATGAGAAAAATGGTTGTGTTGATGGTGAAGACCTTCAAGAAAATGGGTTTCAAAAATTTCAAGAAAGGGAAAAGGTTTTCTAAAGATTCAAATGAAGACAGAAAAAGTTTCAGGAAGTCTGAAAGAAAAGAGACCAAATCTGGGAAGAAGGATAAGTCTGAAATTCAATGCTACAAGTGTAAGGAGATGGGTCACTATGCTCCTGAGTGCAAGAAGGGTACAACTGGAAAGGTACTCTACACTAAAGGCAGAGATTGGGCAGACACTTCAGATCCTGATGAAGAAGTGAACTATGCTCTCATGGCTACTACTGAATCAGAAACTTCTGAAAATCAGGTACCTCTAACTACCTATGCTTATAATATTGATGACATTTCTCAATTAAGAATTTATCTTAAGTCATTGCATATAAGTTATAGGGATCAGACTTTAGAGAATGAGAGGATAAAATCTGAAAATTCTGAACTTAAGGTTAGAAATAAACTTGTTGAAGAAAAAATTGAAAACATGCAACAAGTTCAGAAAGAGAGAGATGATGCTGTTTCTATAGAACAGGATTTGCTTCAGAAATATAAACAACTAGAATCTGAGTTGGAAGAAGCAAATAAGAAAATTAGGACTTGGACCAATTCTGGAAAGGACACTCAATAGATTTTTCAAACAAACACTGTTGGTCTAGGTTATAATGAGGGAGATGAACTAAGATTTCAAAGTCAAGTTAAAATCAGACCTCATTTTGTACATGGAGCCAGTAAATTTTTGTCTGACAATGAAACAGAAGCTGTTAAAAGTGAACCAGTAAAAACTAGTGATAAACAGGTTAATATTGGTTCAATGACAGATAAACAACTCAAACACAAACTGAAGGAGTTAAGATCTGTTAAGAAACAGGGAGTGTCAAATAAGAACAGAAATGGAAAAGTAGGCATCACTTCAGGAAATAAACCAATGCTTGCTAGTTATGCTCCAAGAAAGACATGTCATAACTGTGGTAGTACTAAGCATCTTGCAAATTTCTGCATGAAAAACAAAAATATAAATTCTTTACCTTCCAAGTCTGAGGCAAAGAAGGATTTTGCTAGAACTAAGCCACAGACTTTATGCACACACTGTGGAAGCACTTGGCATTCCATTTATACTTGCAGAGAGTATCATGCTATCTATCATAATTACTATGAACTGAAACCCAATCTGAAATGGGTTAAAGTTAATACTGCAAGTGTAAACTCTAATACTGTTAGCTCAAACTCTGATAATGTTTATTCCGCTGCTAAGCTAACAAAGTTAAGAATGTCAAAGGATCCAAGCAAGTCTGGATCCTTAAATCTAATCCTCAGTAATTGCTTGTATTTGCAGGGCAACAGGGAGGCAACCCTAGTTGTGGACAGTGGAAGTTCAGGACACATGACTGGAAATAAAGCCATGCTATCAGACTATGAGGAGAAGGCTGGCCCAAAGTTTCCTATGGTGATGGCAATGTAGGGAGAACCTTGGGATATGGCAATATTAATCTTGGAAATGTCATCATCAACAATGTAGCTCATGTCCCAGGACTCAAGCATGACTTGTTATCTGTGAGTCAAATCTGTGACAAGGGATATCATGTAGATTTTCAACCTAAATATTGTGAAGTTATCAGCAAATCTACAGGAAAGGTTGTTCTAGTTGGTAATAGGAAAAACAACATTTATGAAATCAAGCTTTTAATAGACTCTGTTGGAAAAGCTGTTTGCCTGTCTACAAGAATGTCCAGTGAAGAGAGTTGTAAGTGGCACAAGAAACTCTCACATTTGAACTTGAACAACATCAATGAATTGATCAGAAAGGATCTTGTAAGAGGACTCCCAAAGGCTCTGTTAAATGTTGATGGCCTATGTGATTCATGTCAAAAGGCCAAGCAAAGGAAGTCATCTTTCAAGAGCAAGACAGAATTTTCAATCACTGATCCTTATCATCTTTTGCATGTTGATCTCTTTGGTCCAGTAAATGTTATGTCTATAGCAAGGAAGAAATATGCTTTAGTCATTGTTGATGAATACACTAGATTCACTTGGGTGTATTTTCTATCAAAGAAGGATGAAACTACATTAACTCTGATGGAGCAAGTGAAACTTCTGGACAAAGGATAAAGTAACAAAGTCAGAATCATCAGAAGTGATAATGGAACTGAGTTCAAGAATGCAACAATGGAAGAATTTTTCAAGAACAATGGAGTGAAGCAAGAATTTTCAGCACCTGGTACACCACAACAAAATGGTGTAGTTGAAAGGAAAAATAGAACCTTGATAGAAGCTGCCAGAACTTTGCTTGATGAAGCAAAATTGCCAACTTATTTCTTGGCAGAAGCTGTTCAAACTGCTTGTTTTACTCAAAATGCTACACTGATCAATAAGCATGGAAAGACACCATATGAGATGGTGAAGAAAAAGAAGCCTAACTTGAAATACTTTCATATTTTCGGTTGCAAATGCTTTGTTTTGAAGACTCATCCTGAACAGTTGACCAAGTTTGAGCTAAAGGCAGATGATGGAATTTTTGTTGGCTATCCACTGTCAACAAAGGCATTCAGAGTTTACAATCTGAGAACTAAAGTGATCATGGAATATATACATGTGTCTTTTGATGACAAGAATATAACTGGACTTGAAGACATAGATGAATATGATCAACTGAACTTTGAAAATGAAGATTTAAACTCTGTTGAAGTAAACTCTGATCAAACTATTCTGACAGACTCTGTTAAAACAAACTCTGAACCTCTACTGGTAAACACTGGAGAAACTTCTCAGCCACAACAAAGGGAAGAACCAGTTGAGGGGGAGCATGATCAAAATGAAGACTCAAACATTGATACTGAGTCAACTGAAAAATCTGGATCAAACTCTGATGATTCAAACTCTGAAAATTCAAATTCTGACTCTGGGCAGTCAAGTTCAGGGGGAGTCTCAGAAAATGAAGAAAGCCCACAATAAAATCAGGAGAGCATGGATCAAGGGGGAGGATCAAATGCTGACAGAAGTCATTTGCCTTCTGCTAGGAAATGGACCAAATCACATACACCTGATTTGATAATTGGTGATCCAGATGCAAAAGTGAGAACAAGAAGTGCCACTGCAAGTGAATGTATGTTTCATGCATTCTTGTCTAAAAATGAACCAAAGAAAGTGCAAGAAGCTCTTCACGATGCTGATTGGATAACAGCAATGCAGGAAGAGTTTAATGAATTTGAAAGGAATAAAGTTTGGACCCTTGTACCAAGGCCAAAGAACAGATCTATTGTTGGTACTAAATGGGTTTTCAGAAACAAGACTGACAGTGAAGGTGTTATCACAAGGGACAAGGCTAGACTGGTAGCAAAAGGCTATTCACAGCAGGAAGGAATAGACTATGATGAAACATTTGCTCCAGTTGCAAGATTGGAGGCAATCAGAATTTTTCTAGCATATGCCTCTCACAAGAAATTCAAAGTGTTCCAGATGGATGTGAAAAGTGCTTTTCTGAATGGGAAGCTTGAAGAAGAAGTGTTTGTTGAACAACCACCAGGATTTGTGGACCCAAAATATCCTGACCATGTCTACATGCTGGATAAAGCACTCTATGGACTTAAGCAAGCACCAAGGGCATGGTATGAAACTCTGGCTCAATTTTTCTTAGAAAGTGGATTCAACAGAGGTACTATTGATAAAACTCTGTTTTATTTCAAATCTGGGAGTGACTTGCTTTTAGTTCAGATATATGTTGATGACATTATCTTTGGGTCTACTAATGATAAACTCTGTAAAAAGTTTGCCAAGCTCATGTAGTCCAGATATCAAATGAGCATGATGGGAGAGCTTTGTTATTTTCTATGCCTACAGGTGAGACAAATAGATGATGGTATTTTCGTTAATCAAGCAAAATATACCAGAAATCTTCTCAAGAAATTTGGTATGCTTGACTGTTCATCTGCATCAACTCCCATGGCAACAGCAACTAAATTGGACAAAGACACAGGAGTTTCACTGGATATGACAAACTACAGGGGCATGATAGGATCTCTTCTTTACTTGACAGCTAGTAGGCCTGACATCATGTATGCAACCTGTCTTTGTGCAAGGTTTCAGGCAGATCCTAGAGAGCCACATCTGAAAGCTGTGAGAAGAATCTTCAAGTATCTCAAGGGCACCATATCATTAGGTCTGTGGTACCCCAGAGAATCAGATTTCAAGCTACTTGGGTATTCTGATGCAGACTTTGCAGGCTGCAAGATAGACCGAAAGAGCACTAGTGGAAGTTGTCAATTTCTTGGTGACAGACTTGTCTCTTGGTACAGCAAGAAACAGAAATCAATTTCTACATCTACAGCTGAAGCAAAGTATATTGTAGCTGGTAGCTGTTGTGCATAGATCTTGTGGATGAAGAATCAGTTGCTGGATTATGGATTGAGGTACAGTAAGATTCCTATTTACTGTGATAATCAAAGTGCTATTGCTATGACAGGTAATCCAGTGCAGCATTCAATGACCATGCACATCAGCATAAGATACCATTTCATCAGAGAACATGTGGAAGAAGGGAATATTGAACTACATTTTGTGTCTACAGAACAACAGCTTGCAGATATTTTCACCAAACCATTGAGTGAAGCTACATTTACAAGACTGGTCAATGAACTAGGAATGGTCTCTGGTTCTGACTAGGAATGTTGGTTAGATTCAAATTTTACTTATGTATTGTGTTGCTCATATTTCCTTGATTTGTTAAGTGCTAAGTGAACTCTGTTGATTAAACTCTGTTATGCATACTCTGATAACCTGTTTTTCTTTAAACACTGCTAAACTCTGTTAATTTCTGTCAGCATGCTTGTATGTCATACACTGTTAATAAGTTTGATAAACTCTATGAACTCTGAGTTGATTTTTGTCTGAATGAAACACCAATGAAGAAATATGTATGCAGCATGATTCTCAGCAATTAATCATGAATCTTTCTGAGTTATTGTGATCTAATCTTATATTGTACAGAAAGTTAACACAGCATGATACTGGTTCATATTTATAGCATCTCTTAGTTTATTTTGTCCTAAACTCTGAGTCTATAAATACTGTGTGCATTGCCTTTCATGAATAACTACTGATGTTGATGAACTCTAAACTCTGTTAGTTATACTCTGGTAGATTAAAATGCTTACTGCAATACCCCAAAGAAAATGTATATAGGTTGCTATACTCCTTTGAGATTATGTTGGAGACTAGGATGACCCAGGAACTTATTAGTATATAATATGGGCTAAAATTCTCTGATTTTTGGTGACTAGTCAAAGACTAGGATGACCCAGGAACTTATCAAAATGATAAGGGCCAAAACTTTTGAATTTTTGGTGACTTGCTCCAACCTCTAATTACTGGAATGAATAGAATAAAATATAATTATATATATATATATATATTAGCAATAGAGGGGGTATAAAATAAATTAAATGTTACTGTATATAGATTGATTACTACAGAGTTTAGCTTTCATCATACAGTCAGTGTTTACTATGCGAGTTTGTGCATCCAGTGTTTATTGATTTACTTTATGGATTTTATGAAAAATTAGATGCTTGAAAAATTGATTTGGTAAACTCTGCTACACACACACATATTTTCACAACTGTGCAATTTTTGAAAGGGTTTCGGTGATAAAGCTGGAGAATTGACAAACGCTGTTGATTTGTGGTTAGTACTCTAAGGTAAATTTTCATTTGGATAATTTGAAAATTTTGGAGTAAATAGTGCTTTTGACAACTGTTAATAAGTGTATTGTGTTAAAGTGTCTTGGAAATAGGAAAGAGAATACAGCGGTGATAATTGCTATTTTTACTGCGCATGATTAATTGATCCACTGCATGTATGACACGTGTCCCACTCACTCATTATTGTGTCCCACTCACACATTAATCTAGGAACTGTTGAGTGTTTGAATACATAAACGATTGAGTTTTAATTTTTAATTACAACTCTAATTACTTTTGTGTACAAACGATTGAGTTTTACTTTCACCCACTCACTTTTACATCTCACAGTTCTCACAGTTTTCACTTGCGCATTTTCACAAACAATTTTCCTACATACACTTTTATTTGTGATTTCTTGCCCATTTCTTGACTCAATGGCTTCTAAACCATTCACTGTTCTTGGTCTACGTTTTGTCCCTAAACAATTATGCAGCCCCACTCCATCATGAACGTGTTCCAGAAGCGTTTCATCTTATGCAGAATTTCTTGAGAGACTCAGAGATTGGACAAGCTCTGGTTGAACCTAGTACTCTCTCTGCATCTTAAATTGCCAATTTTTGGCAAAACTCAGTCTATGTGGATGGAGGAGAGAATGGGACTCCAAACATTATCTTCACTCATGAAGAACAAGAGTTTGTGATTACTCCACAAACTGTCAGAGAAACGATGGGGTTTGATACACACACCTCTTATGCTTATGTTGCTGAACCTCAATTGAGACAAATGCTACAGGAGATAGGTTACATGGATTCTCTTGACAAGCTTGGCAGTGTAAAGAGGCCTAATCTCAGGAAAGAATGGAATTTTTTCTTCAACTGCATCACAAGAACATTCCAGAAGAAGGTCACTAACTGGGATGCTATTCCAATGGACAGTCTACAAATCGGGTATTCTCTACTTTATGGCAGTAATTTTGATTTTGGTAGATATGTTCTAATGAATCTAGGTGATAAACTGTCAGAGTCTACTACAGTTTACACTACGCCATAGATGGGCATATGTAACGCCTCTCTGATGTTACAATAGGCCCGAAAAACGTTACATTAGATCTATTGTAACACCAGGAGGCGTTACGTTTACGAGCATTACAATAGATACCCTAATGTAACGCTTTTCTTCTCTATTGTAACAGTAGCAAAAGTATTACAATAGGCACCTATTGTAACACCAGGGGCCCAATTGTAACACATTTTGAGTGTTACAATAGCTCAGTTCAATTTTTTCAGACGTGGCACCATGTGCATACGTGGCATTATGTGGCACCACGTGGCCACGTGGCAACACATGTTGCGCCACGTGGCACACTGTGTACACGTCACCAGCCTCTATTGTAACACTATATTGGGCAATTGTAACACATATTAAGTGTTACATTTGACTTGGTAAATATTTTATAGGGGGCCCACATACCCTATTGTAACACCATTTTTATCTATTGTAACATTATTTTCTATTCATTGTAACACTATATATTAACAAATGTAACACTACAATAAGCAAACGTAACAGTAAATTTTTGAAATTTTGAAATGTAGGCTCTGCATTAATAATATTCCCGGCCAACACAACAAGATCCACTACATTAATTCCAAACTACGTAATAAACCAAAAGCCATCTCCATACTACTCCAACCAAACCTCCAAACTACGCCAACAAACTCCAATCAAATGCAACGCTTTAATTAAAATTTCTACAATATTCTGTTTCTTACATAAAGAAACCCATCAAAATACATTCAAAGGCATTCAAAGCCATCCAAAACATTCAACCATCCACCAAATAGTTACAATCATCCACACCAACATCATACTAATACCTAATAAAACCATTACAAATACTTCCAAAAGGAATCCAACATAATTCTAAACCAACAAGCACATACGATTAAGTCTAAATTTTAAAAGTACGAAACCATTACACAGTTACGTAATCATATTGCTATTCGGTTCCGCCTTGAGTCATAGGAGTACCGTTGTCTTCATCATAGTTGAAAGCTCCTGGATAAAAAACAATAGTTAAATCGAATGAATGAAATGTGAAATGAATGAATCAAGAATTAAGACTACTTTGCGATGATGTGTGAGATTTATGCACTTATCTAATCAAATATTTATGTGAATATATGAAGCTATGATGCATCATGACTAATAAGTGTTAGTACCTTGGTTCAACCAATATTTTTAATTCAACTGGCAGAGTGCAAGTATCGTTACTTTTGTATCAAATATTTCATTTCCATGCTGTTTAATGGCATAAAAGCAAGCTATGTAACTTTTACAAAATCAATGTAAAGCGTCACTGATCCTTAATTCGTAAATTAAAAAAAGGCCTGCAGAAATGTCAAAGTACAACCAGATACCCAAATCAATATGTACCTGCAAAATTTCCTTTCCTTTCTTCTACCAGATGCATCATAATATTCACTCATCTCTGCTAATCCTTGCTTGCGACGCTTTAACAGATCATCCACATTTCCAAAAATATCATGAGCTTCCTGTAATGCAGATGAAGAGACTCCTGGCCTGGGCTGGTTTTTGGTTACCTTCCTTCTGAATGATGAGTACTATGTAAGAAACAACTTACAAAACAAACATCAATATAGAGAAAGTTCAATATAGTAACAACTGTTGTGTATTAAGTTATTAAGTTCCACCTGATAAACATCAATATAGTTCCACCTGATAAACTGTCTTAAAATGAACATTATTATTGAAAAAATCTTAAATGATTACTATACCAGCATAATATGGAAGATACAACTTTAGATATACATATATTTAGGTGGGCCATAGTGATTACAAAAGCATGTTGGACGCAGTCAATAGACTAGTAAGTAGTAACCTACACATCAGAATAGGAGCAGTTAAACATGAAGTCATATCAACTTCAAAACAAATTCAAGACCAAAAAAAACTATCATGTATGAATATCAAGCCAGTTTAACTAAAATCTTTATACAGATGTAAACCTGGTTGAACAACATCACACTGAAGAAACACCCAAACATCATCTTACCATTATTGTTATTATTGTATTAAGTTCCATTTTAGGCATAATAGAGAAATCACACAGTTTATTTACGCAGCAAAAGTATTCTACTGTTCATAAAACTATCTGTAATGTTCATAAAACTATCTTCAATGGAATAGAAGTCGCACAACAACAGAGACACTTACAATCTGGAACATCCCCAGCATCCCAGGAATGCTTGCAGCCTGTACTGGTCTTGGATTTAAGATCTGTGTAATTATATAATAATATTAACCTCGGAACTGACGCAAACATTATAGACAGATACAATCAAAGATTAAAAAACATGACATCCACACAGACGTGACACACTCATCCATATATATATATATGCAAACCTTGGAAATTTTGATGGGTACAATGTCTTCCATAAGTAGAGGCTCTCCGGTAACTGGACATTTTCCGTAATCCTATCAACATTACAAAAAATGCACCTTCCAATCAAAAAGACGTTCAACTTGCATTAAATATCATAAAACTTTCTCTTTAGTGGCTAAAAAAGCTAAATGTAATCAGAAAAGACAAATCCAATTTTCCAGGTCTCATTGTCGGAAGAGAAAATATATCAAGATTATGTATACATGCGTCTGTGCATGTGGTGAGACAGAGGGAAACAATAAAAAATGAAAAGTTAATCTTGGACAAGTACCGTAATTATTAGTAAAACAAAGTATTTGCTAGAGTTATATGACAGGGACTGGCTAGCCAAATCTGCCGCCCTGTTGATCACTTGACTGAATAAAGTAGGTCCTGAAAGGGTAACATTCTGCAACGCACTTGCATATGCAGCCATGATTCCTTCAACTCCCTCAACCTGTGAAATTCAAAGGTCAATTACAATCGCATGCACATAATACTCCAACTCCTCAACTAGTGAAATCATAACAATGACAATGGCACTGTTGACATGTACATAAAAAAGTACCTAATAACCCAAGTAGATGAAAGCAAGTGTTATTATTATTCAGGCCTTACCATAAAACCACAGAAACAACTTCTTGAAAAGTATGTAGTTGAAACTTAGATATCATCAAGGTATCATCCCATTACCTGCTGGTACGCATTCAACCGACCAGAAGGATCAAAATAGTGCAGAGAACCTTGACTCCGTGGATGTCCATTAGATGCTGGAATTATTAAAAGTTAATGCACCATACAACAAATGCAAGGCATACATCTTCTCGCATTTATTAAGATTAGACAGATCAAGTTACCAGTAAAATTACCTGGGCTTGCATTGTATCACCTAGTGCTTCTTGTGGTATGTCACACAGAAGATAAGATAAACTACATCAAGTAATTATAGTTGGAGATACCACTGGTCCGTAATTAACAAACTGCAAGACCGATAAGAACTTTGGTGCCATTTGTTCAATGCTCCATGTTTCAGATATCGAGAGACAGTCTTGTAACGACAGATAGAAAATACTTCTATCTACCCACCTGCATTAAAAGAATCAGTTTAAAGATCTTAATATCCTCACATGTAGGCAACAACACTAAGATTGACACTAAAAGATATCTTCAGCATTCCAAATTAGCAAAAATACAGTATCACCTCTACAATTTAACAATAAACTCACCTAAACTGGTTAATAAACTTGATTAAATAAATAATTTTATTTGTCCTAATTACAAGAGACACAGGACATTTCTTTTTACCTCAATCAATTAACCTCTAGTTTTTGTTATACATAGATAAACAATAAACACCCCACTAGTTAACTGGAAACTGGCTAACAATAGAAAATAGCAATAGAAATGGCAACTGACCTTGAAGATATGTCAAAATCGCCAATAACGCCTTCGACTTATAAAGTAAACCGGCAACAATCTTCACTTACAAATCTCCTGTATAGAAATGGCGGTAGAACTCCTTCAAACAATGCTCCTGTATAAAAAACAAAATAAAAATTAGTGAATCAAAATAATTAATGCTTACCCAAACAAATGTTTCTTGTAAGTAATGCTCCTGTATTAAAAACAAAAAGAAACTAATTAAAAACTTAGGGTTTCGATTTAAAAGCCCCAATTTACAATGAAATCGAACTAATCCAACTTTTATTACAAAATCAGGCTTACCCACTTACAAATCGAACTAATTCAAGCTTTGAACAAATCGATTTCGAGCGGATTTGAGCTTTGAGCAGTGAGAGAGAGCGGATTCGAGTATGAGACAGATGAGCGTGAGAGAGATTTAGAGAAATCGTAATTAGGGTTCGAGACAGAAAAGTGAGGGATGCGGGTGAGAGAGACAGAGAGAGAGGGTCGAGTAGTGATGAGAGTGTGAGAGAGAGATGAGTGAGAGAGAGATGAAAGAGAGAGAGAGAGAGAGAGAGAGAGAGAGAGAGAGAGAGAGAGACGGCTGTGTGATATGAGAAGGGGGAAATGATAGGGCAAATGTAATTAGGGGGAATGTTACTTAGGCGGGGGAATGAAAATTTTGTAAGGGGGAAAATGTTTAATAGAAATTGGGGGGAAAATCTGAGGCGCGTGTTTTTTTATTTTTTCAACAATCATTTAGACATTGGTTATTTTAGCAAGCGATGTTCAGAAATCAGTTTAACATCGTTTTTAAAAAAACTGATGTTAAAAACATTTTTAACAACGGTGGCTTTTCAGAAATCATTTTTACATATAATTTTATATGTAAAAATATAAAATCGTCGAAGAAATCATTTTACATATAAAATCATCTACTTTGTCCAGTTTGACCGTTATAAAGTCAAACCAAATGCATCTAGGAATATTTTTAAAAAAATTACCACATCACTAAAATCGTTAGATCATGACATCCGTACATTTGGACCGTCGAAAAAATAATTTAATAAATAGATTCATCATTCGAGACAAGTCTACTTAAAAGGAAAGTCTACTTTGACCGGTTTGACCGTTATAAAACCAAACCAAATACATCTAGCAAATTTTTTAAAAATTTACCACTTCACTAACATATTTATTTTATTTAATACTTATTATTATTATATGAATTTCTAAAATTAATATTTAATCCAAATAAAGAGTTCGTTAATTTAAAATCAAAGAGGGTTTTCATTTTCCGGAAATTGGGTTAAAGAGTAAAAGATTTATTAATTAAAACTTATTAAAAAAATAAATATTAGTATTAAAAATTTTAAAAAAATAGTAAAATTCAAAAACTAGTATTACCTATTGTAACACCACGGTGTGGTGTTACATTTCACGTAACACCGTAATTTCAGAGTAACACTAGATATATGGCTAATGTAACACCAATCGAGCGGTGTTACAATAGGTATGAACTTTACTAGCTATTGTAACACTATTTGTGTAACGCTTACAAAAAAGCATTACAGTAGCCCACTTATGGCGTAGTGTTATTTTGCTCGATTTTGTCAAATGCTATTCACTGCTTGTGTATCTGGTTTAGAGATTGCTGAAGCTGATGTGATTCAGCCTTTTAGAGTCAACAAGAGAATATTCTCTGATATGACTAATAAGGATACTGGTAAAGAAAACCTACCTACCTTTGTTCTGCCACTTGCTTTGCAGAATTTTCTCAACCAACCTCAAGACCAACCACAACCAGAACCATAACCTGAACCACTAAACACTGATCATACTCAAACCTTAAACACTGAACCACCTACATCACCTACCCACACTGTACCTACTCAACAACCTTCATCACCAATCACAAACACTGCTCCAACCCAAAATCCTCAATCTCCAATCACAAAACAATCTTCACACACTCAACAACTAAACACTGAACCATCACAATCTCAACCACAACCACAGCCTAAAGCAAAAAGAGGTAGAGTAAAGCAATCAGCAGCAACCACTGAAAGACATGCAAGAGTTAAGAAGACAATAGAGACAAATATCAAAGCAAAACAGACATCTCCTGGAGCTGTTTATGCTAGAAGAAAGATTCAAAGAGCAAAGAGACCTAAATCACCCTCTGTGGTGGCAGAATCTAGTAAAGAGGATTCAGATGAAGTGCCTCTAGCTAAGAGAAGAAAATTAGTAATCTCT
The DNA here is from genome assembly GCA_036435485.1 of Saposhnikovia divaricata. Classification (NCBI taxonomy): domain Eukaryota; kingdom Viridiplantae; phylum Streptophyta; class Magnoliopsida; order Apiales; family Apiaceae; genus Saposhnikovia; species Saposhnikovia divaricata. The sequence goes on from CM071600.1 coordinate 138,541,316, forward strand.
AATTCTGATGATGAACATGTTGAAGCTCCAGAGGTGGTTTCACAGCAAACACCTACTGTTGAGGCTGAAAAGGATAAAATGCCTGCAGAGGTTGAAATTCCTGCAGAGGATAAAATGCCTGCAGAAGAGAATACTAGAGATGGCTTTTCTCCAATGGATGATATTCTTGATTCATTTATGCCGTTCTCTGATCCTATCTCATCTATTTTTGCTCAATCTGAAGCAACTGGTGCAGCTGATCAACCTACAGTTGTCCTTTCTGAAACTGTAGCATCACATACAGAGTTACTCTCAGATGCTCACCAGACTGTTGAAGGAGGAGATGAGGTTGATCAAGCAACCAAGGCTACTTCTCAGTCTATGCCTGTTGATGACAAAAATGTAAACTCTGTTGCTGAGCCTGAGCAACATGGAGAAAATCTTGACAAGGCTGCAGAAGAAATTGCAGAAACTGTGGCTGACAATGCTCAGCACAGTGTTTTACTTGAAGATGAACATGCTAAAGCTGCAAGTGTTGAACTTGAAGGTGAAAGCAGTGTAAACTCTGATTCTTTTCTGAGTGCACCAGTGCAAACAGACAATAAACATACCTCTTTCGAACAACCTTGTAAGTCTCATGAAATTGAAAAAGCACAACTTGCAAAATTTGCTGCTGACTGGTACAAAGAGGATTGCATTTTTCCAAGAGGGAGAGCAGCTAATTTTGTTAAGAAAACTTCCAATACTATCTCTAATCGAGAGATTCTTTCTTGCTTAAAAGCAACTCTAGTTCAAGTCAAAACTCTGGATAGTAGATTTGATGAAACTACAAAGGCAATCACTGACTTGAGGACTGAGATCGTAACTAGAGAAATGAAAATGGAAAGAGAGTCTAAACTTATGAATACAAAATTTTCTAAAGCTCAAGACAATCTCTTTGCCAGGCTGGGTAAAGTTGAAGAGAATCAGTCTACCTTGTCTGTTAAAATAGATTCCATTGCAAACTCTTTGGAGTTGCTAACCTCCATTCTGATTCCTGATGATGTCAAAAAGGGGGAGAAAGTTGCAAAAACTGCTTGCAAACAACTTCAATCCTTTGAGAGGAAGGATGATGCTGCAGATGGAGGTGGATCTGATAGAACCAAAAGAACAATTACAAGGTCTAAGGTAAACTCTGCTACAGTAAACTCTGCTAAAGCAAACACTGCTGAAGGTCCACAGAATGATACAGAGTTAGCTGCAAATATGTTTCTTGAAGAACATGGAAATGATGTCACTCTAGAAGATGTAAAGACTGAAGAGCTAAGGCTTAAAGCTGAACATGAGAAAAAGCTTAAATCTGGAAAATTCAAGAAGAAAGATGAAAAGGCATCAAGACCTGTTCTTAAAGGCATTAAGATCAATGAAAATGTCAATGCTGATAAGAGATTGTATCATTCAAGAAAGCCAACAGCAGATGAGGCTAGATTAAAGCTTAAAGAAAAAGTTCTTGAAGATGGTAAGAGCTTAAAGAAGTCAAAGCAAGTTACAACCTCTGTTTCTACACATGTTGTACAAACTACTCTTCCAATTCATGGTTTTGTGAGACCTACTATTCCTGAGAATACTGAGAAAGTTCAAAGAGGTGATATTTTTCAAAGCAGAGCAATGATTGCTAAGCAACCTCATGATTTGGCTGGTTTAGGGTCAAACAGAGAAAGGACTTTGAATAGTACTCCTAGAGATCATTCATCACTGGCTGCTCCAGGCAAGGGTGTCCTTCAAGTTAATTTGGACAAGCTGGAATCAGTACAGTTGATTCATCAAAGAAGTCTAAATAAAGACTTTCTGCTGTATTTCATGGAGGATGGGACTGTTTACAAAGTTGGAGAGCATGATATTCCTTTGAAAATGTATGAAGAACTGCAGTATGTTTTACATATTTTCAAAATGAATAACAGTCGTACTTACCGAGCTGCAGAAGTGCTTAGATACCAGATAAAAAGATCAAAGATGATTTGTGGAATTAAAGACAAGTCTGAATATGTACCAAAGTACTTAGATTACAAAGGAAGAATGGTTGAAATGAAGAGAAACAGTGCTAAGCTGAGAACTGATTTGGGTATCACTGTGCTTGAATTCAATTCAGAATCAGAAAAGTCATACTTTATCAGACTTGGAAATGAAATGAAGAAGAACAACATCTATGATTTGAGATCAGCTATTTATCAGACAGATGGTACAGATTCTAAGCTTCGAGAGATCAAGCTAGAGATGGAAAGAGCACTTGAAGTTGCAGAAGAGAGATTGCTAACAGAGTATTTGAGGACAGCATGGGATGTTGAAAGGATTAAGTAATTTATGCTCTGTAAGTTTTTCATATTTTCTGTAATTTTGTTAAGTATCAGTTTAAACTCTGTTTAGTTGTTAAACACTGTATATGATTATTTGTTTTTGACATCATCAATTATCTATTAACTTGTGCATTTTTGCTAATGAACAAGTTGGGGGAGATTGTTAGATATAATTGATGTAATGTTTCAGTGTTTAAGTGTAACAGTGAAATATCAGAGTTTAACTGGAAGGAAGTCAGAGTTTAGTAAAGTCTGACTGACGGAAGCTGGACAGAGTTTAGTAAAGTCTGTCTGGAAGCAGCGCGTACGGAGTCAACAGAAGATATTAGAGATCAATTGAAGATTGATATGGAAGCGAGATCTTTAGAGACTGGATAGTTATCAAAGAGATCGAGTTGATTTAGGAGATGTGTGACAATCTGTAATTGATATCATTGTATAGCTAATTATTAGGAATATCAATTAAAGATTGTATCGAAGCTGTATATTTTATAAATAAAGTTAGGTTAACCCTAGAAGGGTATCGTGCATCGAACTATCTTTATTATAACCTAGCAGCTCTTTGTGATAGTTTACATCACGAAGAGGGTTTTTAATATCAGAAGATTTAAAGTGCATAATCATCTTACTTGTTAAACTCTCATACGAATTTGATTATTAATTGTGTATTCGGCCTAACATGTTATATGTGTCTTAGTTAATCTGTTTACTTTCTATTCTAATAACAATCTGGTTAAGACCTAACCAATTCATAAGAATTTAGTCAAGATTTTATTCAATCCCCTTTCTACAATCTCGTGGTGTATAACTGGGAAATAACAATTGGTATCAAAGCAAGCTTCTAACATATAAGAAGTTTAAAGAACCCTACAATGGGAAAGAAGGATACAGGCGTGAAGATACTAGTTCTTGACAAAGATAATTACTTTCATTGGAAAGTAAAGATGCATTTACATCTCTTATCCATCGATGAAGGTTATGTAAACTGCATAGAGAAAGGCCCTCATATCCCTATGAAGGCTAACTCTGCAGTTGGAAAAATAGCTGGAAGGCCTATTCCCAAACTGCCAGTAGAATTCATAGACGTAGACAAATAAAAAGTCCAGAAGGACAAAAAAACCATGAACATACTGTTCAATGGTATTGATTAAGACATGTTCGATAATGTCATAAACTGCACCACTGCCAAGAAAGTGTGGGACACTATACGAACACTCTGTGAAAGGACTGAGCAAGTAAGAGAGAATAAGAAGCAACTCCTCATACAACAGTATGAACACTTTCACTTCAGTTCAGGTGAAAATCTAACTGATATATTTAGTAGATTTCAAAAACTACTAAACGGGTTAAAGTTGTATGGGAGAGTACATGAAACCAAATACTCCAACCTGAAATTTCTGAGGTCTTTACCCAAAGAATGGAAGCCAGTAACAGTTTCGTTGAGAAATTATCAAGACTACAATAATTTTACACTTGAGAGACTGTATGGAATCTTAAAGACCTATGAGCTCGAGTTGCAACAGGATGAGGAAGTTGAGAAGAGCCAGAAGAAAGGTGGAAGTGTAGCTTTGGTGGCCAACGTTCCAACTAGCCAAGATGGAGAGAAGATGAAGAATGTAGAAGCCACACCAAGTCAAAGAACTTGTGAAGGTAGAGCTAGAACTAGCAAAGGTGAAAGCAAGATGATTGAAGAACTTGATGCATTGAGTAAGGATGAATCTGAAGAGCTAGATGAATATTTGGCATTCCTGTCAAAGAGATTTTCGAAGTTAAGATTCAAGAAGAATCCATCAGGAGCCGGGAAATTCAGGAAAGGCTACCAACCAAACAAAGATGTGGTTGAGAGGTAAAAAATCAAATGCTTTAGCTGTGGCATTGCTGGTTACTTTGCCAATAAATGTAGAAAATCCAAAGATGAGAAAGAAAAGAAACAGTTTGAGACTGTTGACTACAAGAAGAAATATTTTGATCTTCTCAAGCAAAAGGAAAGAGCATTCATATCAAGGGATAATGATTGGGTAGCTGGAGGAGACTCAGATGCAGAGGAGGAGTTTGTCAATCTTGCACTCATGGCAAACGGGAATGATGAAGAGGCTAGTTCAGCAAGCAACCAGGGAAACAGAAAGGATCTCTGGTATTTGGATAGTGGCTATTCTAGGCACATGACTGGAGATTCTACCCTGCTCACTGAGTTTGAGGAGAGAGCTGGCCCTAGCATTACCTTTGGAGACAACAACAAAGGATATACTAGAGGATATGGCTTGATTTCACAAGGAAATGTTGTCATTGAGGAAGTAGCACTGGTTGATGGTCTTAAGCACAACTTGCTTAGTATCAATCAACTATGTGATAAAAATTAGAATGTCTGGTTTACATCTGAAGCTTGTGTTGTTTTCAAGAAAAATGACAACAATGTAGTGATGACAGGGAACATGAAAGGAAATGTTTACAATGCTGACTTCAATTCTATAAGTGCACACTCTGCTACATGCCTCTTCAACAAAGCAAGTGTGGATGAAGGATGGCTGTGGCACAAGAGACTATCACACTTAAGTTTTAAAGCCATGAATGAGTTTGTTAAAAAGGATTTGGTTAGAGGTATTCCAAAATTGGATTTTTCCAAGGATGGATTGTGTGATGCATGTCAGAAAGGGAAGCAAAAGAAGGCCTCTTTCAAATCCAAGTCAATGTCATCAATTGATCAACCCTTACAGCTACTGCACATGGATTTATTTGGACCAGTCAACGTGTTATCTTTATCTAACAAGAAGTACTGCATGTCTTGTAATTATTGATGATTTCTCTAAATACACTTGGACATTCTTTCTGCACTCGAAAGATGAGGCAAGTGAAATCATTATTAAACATATCAAGACAGTCAACAACAATCCAATCTTCAAAGTAAGAACGATTAGAAGTGACAATGGAACTGAGTTCAAGAATTCAGTGTTGAGAGAGTTTTATGAAGAAGAAGGAATCAGTCAAGAATCTCTGCACCAAGAACTCCTCAATAGAATGGTGTAGTAGAGAGGAAGAACAGAACTCTTATTGAAGCTGCAAGGACATATGCTTGAAAAATCAAAGTTTCCAACATATTTCTGGGCTGAAGTGGTTAACACTGCATGTTACACTCAGAATATATCTTTGGTCAATCAAGCAAAGGGTATGACACCGTACCAACTATTCAAAGGCAAGAAGCTGACAATTAAATTTCTACATGTCTTTGGATGCAAATGCTTTGTATTGAAAAACTATGGTGAGAGCCTTGGGAAATTTGATTCAAAGGCAGATGAAGCTATCCTTGTTGGGTATTCAGCTGGAAAATCTTACAGAATCTACAACCTAAGACTTAACATTGTTATGGAATCCATACATGTTGTCTTCGATGACAAGAAAATATCAGGTCTAGTAGATGAAGGTTTTCATGAATCACTCTCATTCAAGAATGAGACAAATGGTGAAGAAAGTGAAGATAATGATGAAAAAAGAATACCGATCGGTGTGAAGAACAGACCTCAACCATTAATTGAAGTAAAGAATGGATCATATGTCGATTAGCAATTCACACCATCTGTTGAAGATCACCTTGAAGCATCTGTTGAGAACCAAAGGGAAGTATCTGTTGATAACTCTGTTAGAACTCCACCCAACTTGAGATCCATACACTCAGGGAGAGTTCCTCACAGTCAACACTCAACAACAAATCAAGACGGTCAACACAGAGAAAATGAAGTTACTTCATCAAGGTCAAGCTTACCACCATAAAGAAAATGGACGAAGGATCACCCATTTGAACTTATAATTGGTGATTCCAATGCAAAAGTCCAAACTAGGAGAGCAACTCGAGAAGAATGCTTATACAGTAGTTTTCTATCCAAAGAAGAACCTAAGAAGGTTGAGGATGCTCTTCTAGATCCAGACTGGGGTTTAGCAATGTTAGAAGAGCTAAACCAGTTTAAGAGAATGAAGTATGGAAACTTGTACCCAAGCCTAAAGACAAATCAGTGATCGACACTAAGTGGGTATTCAAGAATAAGATGGATAAAAATGGCATAGTTACAAGGAATAAACCTAGATTAGTTACTAAAGGCTACTGTCAAGAAGAAGGAATTGACGTTGAAGAAACATTTGCACCAGTGCCAAGGTTAGAAGCAATCAGAATTTTCCTAGCCTATGCAGCTCATGCCAACTTCAAGGTCTATCAGATGGATGTCAAGAGTGCATTTCTAAATGGTATTCTGGAAGAGGAGGTGTATGTAAGTCAACCTCCTGGCTTTGAAGATCCAGACTTCCCAGAGTATGTTTACTACTTGCTCAAAGCCCTCCATGGCCTGAAGCAAGCACCTAGAGCCTAGTATGACACACTTTCACAGTTCCTTACTGAGAATCACTTCACTAGAGGTACTATTGATAAAAATCTCTTTCATAGATATATCAATGGCTCTATGATACTTATCCAAATTTATGTAGATGACATAATATTTAGGTCTATAGATGAGAAGCTTTGCAAAAGGTTTTTCAAACTTATGCAAAGTAAATATGAAATGAGCATGATGGGTGAATTAACTTATTTTCTTGGTTTACAAGTTAAACAAGTGAATGAGGGAATTTTTATAATTCAAACTAAATATGTGCATGATCTTTTAAAACGATTTGACTTAGCAGATTGCTCTTCTGCATAAGAACCCATGGCCACTGCCACTAAGCTTGAACTGAATACTTAGGAAAAGAAGGTGGACATTTCGAGCTATAGAGGCATGGTAGGATCTCTTTTATATTTAATTGCTAGTAGACCTGATATTATGTTTGCTACATGTTTATGTGCTAGATTCCATGCTGACCCTAGGCAATCTCATTTAGTACCTATTAAAAGGTTTTTCAGGTATCTCAAGGGAACACCAAACCTTGGCATTTGGTACCCTAGAGATTTTGATTTTGATCTAATTGGCTATTCAGATCACCGGTACCTGTCAGTTCTTAGGAAACAAGCTGGTTTCATGGTTAAGTAAGAATCAAAACTCAGTGTCTACTTCAACTGCAGAAGCTGAGTATATAGCAGCTGGAAGTTGTTGTGCACAGATTCTATGGATGAAAAATCAACTGCTTGACAATGGAGTTAAGGTTGAGAAGATTCCAATTTTCTGCAATTGCAATTTCTGAGAACCCAGTGCAGCATTCAAGAACCAAGCACATAGACATCAGATACCATTTCATCAAGGAGCATGTGATGGAAGGTACTGTGGAACTACATTTTGTTCCAAGTGAAAAATAATTAGCAGATATTTTTACTAAAGCTCTGGATGAAGCAACCTTCTCGAGGTTGGTAAGTGAGCTTGGTATGTTAAATTTCTCATGATCTTTAAATATCTGTTTAATTGGTTGCAGCCATTGAATTTTATTCTCTGGATTTTGTTTTTTTAATTGGCTTATTTACATGATTACTCTGGAGATATCGAACACTTAGTTTCCTGGAGATATCGAATAAATATGATTACCCATTTTAGTTATCGAATGAATGTTATACTTGAGATATCGATTAATTAATTTCCTTGAGATATCGAACTAGCCTTCCTGCTAGAGATATCGACTAGTTAATTATCAAAAGATATCGAATCAGTTAATATTCAGGTAACATCGAATGGTTTGTATTTAAGATATCGAACGGATTAATTATTTGTTGATGTCATTTAATTGTTTTATTATTTGTACTGAATAATCAAATATTATGTGTGCTCTATATTCTAGAAATATTGGTCTCAATTGATTAGACTCAAGCTGTCAGACTTAAATGATTTTGGAACAAGTTACATACATAATATTTTACTTTTTATTCTTTCTAAATGATTTGTCAGGATTAGTCTAGGACACCGTGTAATCTCTTTTGCATGCGTCAGTATGTTTAAAGAGGTGTGACCTTTGCTTAACCTTCCACTCGGTTTAACCCCTAGTTAATAGTCGCGTCTCTCAGACTTCTTGGCTTATAAATAGGCAGGGATGGGGATCATTTAGACTTACACTTGCTAAAACAACCCTCCTTATTTTCTTCTACCCTCTACCCTTTCACAATGACAAAAAGCATTCTCAAGGTTTTCGAGGAGGAGTTTGAGGCCATGCCCTTCCATGAGAAGGTGTTGGCCCTGCATGAGAAGATAGACGAGCTCATCGCTAAGGAGGAGCGTGTCATAGCTGCCATACGAGCAGCTCTAGAAGCTCTCCAAGCACGAAGCAGGAGGGACTCAAGCGACGATCCAGCCGCAGCAGCCTAGGATGGTTTAGGTGGGGGGGGGACGTTGATTAGTTTGTTTTTATAAGTTGTTTAAGTTTTTTTTTTGTTGTTTATATCAATGGTCATTTCGACCATTTTTGTAAGTTTTTTTTCAATGAAATGATCCTTTCATCAATCTATATTGTTCTTCATTATTGTTGTTAAAATCTGATTGTTGTATGTCTCACTTTGCATGTCTCTACAATGATTTAACCATTAGATTTTACTTCGATCTAATTTAACAAGAACACTTAGATAAGATATCTTGGTTTGTTCTTAAATCACCTAAGTTGCTTTAGTAATCTAACCCTTGTGGCTTAATTCGATTAATCTAACTTATGCATATTTCTGAATTTGTAAATGGTTAAGCACACATTTCATTAAGTTAACTTCTATCTAATCAGGGTATTTCGAATTCTTTTGACTCACACTGGATAGTTCTGTTAGCTATCACCATGTTCATGTTGATCTTAACTCTGATTTAACACTGTCATCTAACCAAAGAGTGAGCCTCAATGGCTACACAGTTGTACAGTGATTGGTCCCGTATGTGCGTTAGATAAGCTAGAAGGGGGGGGGGGGTTGAATAGCTTATCACCTTTTTTAAAATTTTAGAGCTTGGCTTTTTGAAGTTTCTTTCCTCTTTTAAAAATTCGTTACTTGTAAGCAAGTAAATCGAGTGCGGAAAAATAAAGAAGGAAAAAAAATAACACGGTCGATTTTATCCTGGTTCGCGATGCCCGCAACCCCTAATGGATTCGAACACCCCTACTCCAGTCCCCGAGCTCCTCCCCAGACTCGAGATTTCTTCCACTATAAAGAGACTCCTTTATAGTAGGCGGAGAAGCCTTTACAACGCCTAAACCACTATTTATTTATCTTGGATCAATACACACGCGTATCCTCCTCACAATAAATAGCAAATACCCACTACAAGAATTATCTTGGAGCATAACTCCCCGTTACCTCCTCAAATACTTTGTAGTAACCCTTTACAAGACTATGTACTTCTACAACTTTGCCGGTCTTGGATCTTAGGTCTTAGATCTTGGGTCTTCCTTTTTCTTCACGGTGCAAAGGCTACTAACTCCCCGTTAGTATGCCTAAGACTTGGGTCTTAGAACAAGAGTCACCTCACTTCACTTCACCTCACTGCAAAGATTAGAATACAAGACTAACAAACAAACAACATAAGATAAGTCAGATATATATTAATCCGTGCAAAATTAGTATGTTACGGTACTAGCCTCGGGGAAGCTATTACGCGTTAAAATAATTTATTTGTTATTAGTTAAAGTCGAGCTCTTCACGACGCCAATCGGAAAAGCTACGTACTTTAGTGGTGTGTGCAAGTGGTGATTAATTTATATATATATATATATATATATATATATATATATATATATATATATATTCAACTCACAAGTGTGAGGACCAAGAAAGAAAAATTCAACTCGCAAGTGCAAGGACCAAAGAAAAATATTCAACTCGCAAGTGCAGGACCAAAGAAAAATATTCAACTCGCAAGTGTGAGGACCAAATAAAAATATTCAACTCGCAAGTGCGAGGACCAAAGAAAAATATGCAAGACAATAAAATAAACGTGCAACAATATATATTCGTGAATGCAAACACACAACAATTAATCTACACACAACACAACTCACACGTACGGAAAAGTATCTCTCTTATCTATAGGATAAAACGAGGGCCGCTATTATGCGTTAAATTAGTGCGTAAAATATATAAATACGTAAGAGCACACAAACAAACAAGCAAGCAAGCAAGAAGATGTACAAATATTAACAAGAAATATTTGGCCGAATATATTAGCCAAAAGGGGCCGAATAAAAAGAATTTGTTTTTAAAACAAATTCAAGTGGTCTTGCTCTTTTAAGTCTTTTAGAATATTTTTGAGCTCAAGATAAAAAGTAAGGACTTGGTTGAGCAAAGACAAGGGAGCTAATACTTTTGGTTACTTAAAGAATTAAGTTTATACCACTTAAGGTAAAACAAGATTATAATTTTTTTGAGCAAACCAAAAGATAGCTAAATGGCCTTTCACACCCAAAATGGGTTTTTCAAAGGACTTTGGGGAAGCTTAGGATAATCTTTTAAGTGCTTCCAAGAACTTACAAGTTGCTAAAATACACACTAAACGAATCAACTTCAAGCACAAGTGTATATAAGAGCAAAATGCAAGTTTAAGTGAATATAAGTTAATATATGCAAAAATCAACGAAGCAAGCACAATATATCAACTATATAATTGGTTATATATATAAATATATATAACAATATGAAACCAACTTATAACCCTTGAGATCTAAAGAGAAAAAGCTAGTTTTGAACTTTAACACACAAAAACACTCGCCGGAAAAGTCGCCGGAATTTGGTCAGAATTTAAGGTTCAAGGGAGACTTTTCTTGGGCTCAAAAGGTCACTTAAAAGCTGCCTAAACAAGGCTTGGAAGGTAGAAAAATGTGGGTGACCAAAGGTGTGTGTAGGAGAGCAAGATTTAAGAAGAAAAATAAGCCAAAATGATGAAATATCAAGGTTTAAAAATGGCTTCACTCAAGGCTACGTTTTTTGCTGAAAGAAGGCAGTAGGGAGAGTGTTTGGGAAGTGTTTTCTTTAGCATGTAATTGGCTCTCAAAGCTTAGAAAAGAAGTGGGGGGGGGGGGGTTAGGGCTTATTTATAGCCAAAAAATAAGCATTTTAGCTTTATTTTTAAATGGTTTATGGCACATGTTGAAAAGGCAAGTGGGAGGAATATTCCTTGAGGTCTCCCAACTGTATAACAATTCAAATTTGCATGGAAAAGAGTGCCCACACGTTTTTATTATTTTGCGAATCAATAAAAACGTAAAATGCGCGTTCCGACGTGCCGAAATGGGTTTAATCGCGATAAATCGAAAAATCATTCAAAAATTATGAAATTTTGGGAATTCCCTAGAAATGTGCCCAGAGGATTATGGTAAAAATTTCACCTTGAAATGAGCTGACCTTCTATGACTTTTAAGCGACCATTAAATCAATTACGTATCGATTTAAGGGGTCCCGAAAAAAATCATCCAAAATTTACAAAACTTATTCTACAATGTCCTATGGAGAAACTAAGGACATTTCCAAAGTTTCAAGTCAAAAAGATATGTGAAAGTATTTTTACGAATTTTTTGAATGTAAAAATGGCCTTCCGGAGCGACCAAAAAATTCTTTTGTCTTTACCGACAACTTAGAAAAAAGTTTTGAATTGCAAAATATTCAAACATAAAATTCCTTATGATATAATGACTATAAGGTCCAAGGAGTATTTAAGTTTGAATTTAAAAGATTTTATCCGGATAAATAAGGATTTACGGGTATTTTGGAATTAAATCTCTTTTTGGTCTTTTGGCATGGTTTCTGGCAAGGCAATTTGATTGTAAATATTTGACAAATATATCAAGAATATTTGAGAGTAAAACATTTAAGAAAAACATGCTTTTGAATAATTTGGGTAATTTTGGTTCATAAAAGCAGTGTTTGAAAATTCTCGATATTCGTGCCTTTTGCCGATGCCTAAGTCTTTTGACATAAATAACCTAAAATATAAAATACCATCAACTTGATATTTCCATTCTAAGTCAATGTCTAAAATGTGTCGGAAAACAATTTTGATTAGGTTTGACCACTTTGACTTGATACCGGAAAATGTCTCCGGGGGAGGATTCTAAGTGGAATCCTAAATCTAATTTAATTTCACTTTTGTTTTGACAAATTCCAAAACCTAAAGTGCAAAAGTAATGACTCTGTCATACAGTCTCATGTCCTTTTCGCAGTATTCCCAAGGAGTTGAACGAATCAACAAAGTACGATGATGATGTGTTAGTGTTTCACAAACAAACTTGGTTAACCATCCACCAGTTCTACAATTCTGTCATTTGCTATATGTAAAACACCTAGAATTAATATTAAAATCAAAACAACTAGTTTGGACTCTGCTTTTAAACAGGACTAATTAGTTAATCTTGAACACATAAATGGGTAATTTTTTACACTGCTGATTGAACTCTAATTTAATTTGATTAATTAAGGAATTATGGTTAAATGTAACGTATTTGCAGATACTTAAATGAATATCGATGACTATCTCTACAAAACCGTCTCTTTTCCCTAAGTACAAATTCAAGAACATTGTCAACATAACTAAAGAAGCCCATGGTGTCACTAACTGCCAAGAGTATAAGCCTTCATAAGGAGAAGACTCTTAAGTTAATACACCTAGCTCAGGTACTGAGTTCTATCTTATCAGCATCTTTTCTTTTCTTTTTGGTCCTAAAATCTTTTTTTAGGCCGACTACACAATTAATAATCAAATTCGTATGAGAGTTTAACAAGTAAGATGATTATGCACTTTAAATCTTCTGATATTAAAAACCCTCTTCGTGATGTAAATTATCACAAAGAGCTGCTAGGTTACAACAAAGATAGTTCGATGCACGATACCCTTCTAGGGTTAACCTAACTGTATTTATAAAATATACAGCTTCGATACAATCTGTAATTGATATCATTGTATAGCTGATTATTAGGAATATCAATTAGAGATTGTATCGAAGCTGTATATTTTATAAATACAGTTAGGTTAACCCTAGAAGGGTATCGTGCATCGAACTATCTTTATTGTAACCTAGCAGCTCTTTGTGATAATTTACATCACGAAGAGGGTTTTTAATATCAGAAGATTTAATGTGCATAATCATCTTACTTGTTAAACTCTCATACGAATTTGATTATTAATTGTGTAGTCGGCCTAACAAGTGGTATCAGAGCCAATCTGTTACTTTATTACAGGTTAAAATCCAAACACAACAATAATCATGTCAGCAATTCCTCCACCAACATCAACTAGTTCTGAAAAGGCTCCTGCTACTGTGAGTCGTTATGAACCAATCAGGGTTCCTATTCTCAGGCCATCAGAGTATGCCATGTGGAAGGTCAAGATGACTATGTTTCTGGAGGCTACAGATCCAGAATATCTTGACAGGATTTATGAAGGCCCTCACAATCCTACAAAGCTATCTGCTGCAACTGCTGGTGAAGAAGCTAAAATAGTTCCAAAGGAAAAGAAGGACATGACTCCTGAAGATCTGTCATCAATTGCTAAGGATGCAAAGGTTAGGCATTTACTGCATAGTGCTTTAAACAATGTTATGTCTAACAAAGTGATTAACTGCACCACTGCAAAAGAGATATGGGATGCTCTTGAAGTCAGATGTCAAGGAACTGCTGCTATTAAGAAGAATAGGAGAAACATACTCACACAAGAGTATGAGCACTTTTAGGCTAAACCTGAAGAGACCATGACAGAAACATTTGATAGATTCTATAAACTGCTCAATGATCTGTCATTGGTCAACAAAGAGTATGATCTAGAAGACTCAAATCTCAAGTTTCTTCTTTCTCTACCTGAAAAGTGGGATGTGAAAACAACCACTATTAGAGACAACTATGAACTTGCTGAAACAGAGATTGATGAAATCTATGGGCTGCTCAAAACTCATGAATTGGAAATGGAGCAGAGAAACAGGAGATCAAGCAGGAAGGCAAAGTCTGTTGCTCTTAAGGTTGAAGAGAAGCCTCAGAAGAAAGAGGCATCAAGAAGGAAAATGAAGGGAAAAGCTTTGGTCATACACTCATAAAGTGAATCATCAAACTCTGATTGTGATTCAAACTCTTCTGAATCATCTGACTCTGAGGATGATGAAGAAGAAATGAGAAAAATGGTTGTGTTGATGTTGAAGACCTTCAAGAAAATGGGTTTCAAGAATTTCATGAAAGGGAAAAGGTTTTCTAGAGATTCAAATGAAAACAGAAAAAGTTTCAGGAAGTCTGAAAGAAAAGAGACCAAATCTGGGAAGAAGGATAAGTCTGAAATTCAATGCTACAAGTGTAAGGAGATGGGTCACTATGCTCCTGAGTGCAAGAAGGGTAAAACTGGAAAGGTACTCTACACTAAAGGCAGAGATTGGGCAGACACTTCAGATTCTGATGAAGAAGTGAACTATGCTCTCATGGCTACTACTGAATCAGAAACTTCTGAAAATCAGGTACCTCTAACTACCTATGCTTATAATATTGATGATATTTCTCAATTAAGAATTTATCTTAAGTCATTGCATATAAGTTATAGGGATCAGACTTTAGAGAATGAGAGGATAAAATCTAAAAATTTTGAACTTAAGGTTAGAAATAAACTTGTTGAAGAAAAACTTGGAAACATGCAACAAGTTCAGAAAGAGAGAGATGATGCTGTTTCTATAGAACAGGATTTGCTTCAGAAATATAAACAACTAGAATCTGAGTTGGAGGAAGCAAATAAGAAAATTAGGACTTGGACTATGTTGTGGATCTAAATCTCGATTACGATTTATTATTATTGCTAGGGTGGTTGAGCTTCGCGCTTTAATGGCTGTTTCTGCGTTCGAGACTGTAATCGGTCCTCACAGAGTGCCTACGTATCTCGTATTGAGAATCAAGCCAACGTAGTTCTAAGAATGAGGGGTCAGGCCCTTTATATAGGCTGAGAAGCCTTAGAATTATGGTAGGATTCAGAGACTTGGTGGGCAAGTCTTTGAGGAAGGTTCTAGATCTATTCCTTGTAGGAATCAGTTTCCATATTGAATTATGCATCTTGGAGGATAAGTCGGGCAAGAGTAATATCCTTGTTTGACTCTTATTTGCTGAGCTGTTTATTACCCTTAATACTAATTACGAAATTAATATTATAATTAGGGTTTTGGGCCCAGCTGGTGGGCCCCACGTTTGGACCATTCTTGGCCTAATTAATGCCACATTAAATGTGACTTTAGGGCTTACTTTTAGCCCATATCATTTGCCCCCCAACTTCTAGGAAAGCTGATCAGGCTTTCCTTGAAGTTTAACTTGTCTAACTCGAGACTCGGGTCAGGGTTTATCTTTGTACACTAGTGTTTCACGAGTATTGTGTTTATGTGAAGCGTGGAGCGACCGACGCGTTCACGACAATGTTAATTCGATGCTAACCGGCACTAATCAGTCTTAACGATGCTTAAACAATGTTTAAACAACGTTAAGCAGCATAAACGGCACTAAACAGCGCTAAACGGCCTTAAACAATGCTTAAACAGTGTTAAACAATGTTGAAAGGACAAATTGGCACTCGCGGTGCTTAAACGATACTAATCGGTGTTAATCGGAACTAATCAGTGCTTAAACGACACTAATCGGTGTTAATCGGCACTAATCAGTGCTTAAACGACACTAATCGGTGTTAATCGGCACTAATCAGTGCTTAAACGACACTAATCGGTGTTAATCGGCACTAATCAGTGCTTAAACGACACTAATCGGTGTTAATCGGCACTAATCAGTGCTTAAACGACACTAATCGGTGTTAATCGGCACTAAACAGCGCTAAACGAAGCTAAACGGAGGAGATTCGGGAAAATTTTAACCTCTTCCGGGCAACGAGGCAGCCGACAAGGTTCCCGGTCAGCTGCCAGGTGCTCCTGGTCGGCTGCCAGGAGATCCTGGTCGGCTGCCAGGAGATCCTGGTCGGCTGACCCTTCCTTGATGCACCTGGTCGGCTGCCAGGAGATCCTGGTTGCCTGCCGGGTGCTTCTCGATCGTCTGACACGTGCTTCTCGATCGTCTGACATGTGCTTCTCGATCGTCTGACATGTGCTTCTCGATCGTCTGACATGTGCTTCTCGATCGTCTGACATGTGCTTCTCGATCGTCTGACATGTTAACGGGAAATCCATGTTGACATTAATGATGTCACACGATGCTTAAACGACGTTTCAATGTCTGAGTAAACGACGTTAAATGACATAAAACGGCACTAAACGGTGCTAATTCGAAGGTCGATGTTTGTCACGGAAAGTGAGAAACCTTCAGCAAAACCATCAAACGATTCAATCAAACGATAGGGGGTGCCAAAATGAGTATCGGGAAGTCAGATTGAGCCTCTTTGTGGCTCCCGGTCAGCTGCCAGATGCTCCTGGTCGGCTGCCAGGAGATCCTGGTCGGCTGCCAGGAGATCCAGGTCGGCTGACCCTTCCCTGATGCACCTGGTCGGCTGCCAGGAGATCCTGGTTGCCTGCCGGGAGATCCTGGTCGGCTGCCAGGAGATCCTGGTCGGCTGACCCTTCCTTGATGCACCTGGTCGGCTGCCAGGAGATCCTGGTTGCCTGCCGGGTGCTTCTGGTTGCCTGCCGGGTGCTTCTTGATCGCCCGACAGGTGCCTCAAGTTGTTTGGAAGTGTTTTGGTCACCTATGACTTTCAAGGATCCAAAACCTCGATCTCGATCTCGATCTTGATCTTTGATTTAGTATATTGGTCACCCGTGACTTTCAAGGATTCAGAACCTCGATCTCGATCTTAGGGATCCAGAACCTCGATCTCGATCTCGATCTTGATTTCTAATTTAGTATATTGGTCACCCGTGACTTTCAAGGATTCAGAACCTCGATCTTGATCTTAGGGATCCAGAACCTCAATCTCGATCTCGATCTTGATTTCTAATTTAGTATATTGGTCACCCGTGACTTTCAAGGATTCAGAACCTCGATCTCGATCTTAGGGATCCAGAACCTCAATCTCGATCTCGATCTTGATTTCTAATTTAGTATATTGGTCACCCGTGACTTTCAAGGATTCAGAACCTCGATCTCGATCTTAGGGATCCAGAACCTCGATCTCGATCTCGATCTTGATTTCTAATTTAGTATATTGGTCACCCGTGACTTTCAAGGATTCAGAACCTCGATCTCGATCTTAGGGATCCAGAACCTCAATCTCGATCTCGATCTTGATTTCTAATTTAATATATTGGTCACCCGTGACTTTCAAGGATTCAGAACCTCGATCTCGATCTTAGGGATCCAGAACCTCGATCTCGATCTTAGGGATCCATGAGGTCGGCTGCCAGGAGATCCAGGTCGGCCAGACCCTTCCTTGATGCACCTGGTCGGCTGCCAGGAGAGCCAGGTCGGCCAGACCCTTCCTTGATGCACCTGGTCGGCTGCCAGGAGAGCCAGGTCGGCCAGACCCTCTCCATGGCACCTGGTCGGCTGCCAGGAGAGCCAAGTTGCCTGCCGGGAGCTTCTTGATCGCCCGACAGGTGCTCCATTGTTGCTATGTCCTGCCTCTCGGAGCTTTTAGCAATGCCTGGAGTCTCGTTCTAGAATCACGTCCTTGATCACGGATGTTGTACACCTCCTTTCAGAGCATAATTAGTCTCTTTAATAGCAAAGACTAACTGATTGTATTCTACCTTCCTTAAACGTAATTAGCTCCTTAAGCTCAGATGAGTGCCTTGGCACAGCTTATTACTATATCTTTACGTAAATCCTTCTTTTCTTTCCCGGAATCATATATACCGGTATAATTATTGGCGGATATAGCAGATGAAATCCATCTTTCTGTAGATGAACGATAGATGACCTGCAAACACGAACCAAGCTGTGTTTCAACCTGATATAGAAGGTCATCCATCTTCTATAAAAGAGTGGGGGGAGCCTTCATTTTCATTCACTTCACTTCTTCTTACTTCTAAAATTCTCTCTGAAGTTCTCAAGTTCTAAAGCTCTCAAGCTCTAGCTTCAAGTTCAAGCTCAAGATGGCAGATGGCGACCGCGCTCCAGCTTCGTCATTCTCTATGTCAGAGGCGATGGCCAAGAGAGCCTTGGCCAAAACATTGCGAGGTAATCTTCGACTGAATCCCCCTAGATATATTGATCGTCGATTTGATTCTTTAATTGACTTGTTAAGTACTATGAGGGATGCATTTCCCAATAATTCTGAGTTAGCTGCGTACCATAGTCCGTCCAAGTTCGACAAGCAAGATGTCGAAAATATTAAGAAGTTATATGGCTTTCCGGATGTGATCAAGGTTTGCCTTCCTAGCTTAGCTGACAGAACCTGTAATTGGCACCCAGAGAGGCTATGTGTCTACAAAGGTGCCCTGGAAGCAGGTCTGAGATTCCCGGTAGACCAGTTCATAATAAGGCTCTTAGCGGAGCTTCAGGTTCATCCCTGCCAATTGTATCCCAATGCATGGCGGTTGATTATCATCTTTATGCTGAGATGTCGAGATCTAGGTATCGAGCCTACTACTACCATGTTCAGGAGCATATTCGCCGCCAAGAATTCTTCTGAGGCTCAGAAGGGATGGGTCACTATTCAGCATAGATCCAATGTTCCACATATTGTGAATGCTTTTTCATTCCCAGATTCCCATCATTACTGGGACAGAGAATTCGTGACTCTGGTATGGCGTGGTGGCGATTGGGGCCAATTCTTTATGTCTAAGTTTGGGGAAGTGCATGATGCTACACATTTTGTATGTGATCTTGACGAGAAGGAGCTTTTTGATCGTGATCGACTACTTGCTGACGACGGCCGTACTCACTACAAAGTTTTCTTAACCGAGAAGAGACTTGTAGAAGCTGGACTTAGCTTACTTTCTGCTGATGGTAATTTTTTACCTTTATGTTATGAACCCTGTTTGTTCTTATTCCGATATCTTTTCTGTTGTCTTTTCAGTTGCTGAGGAGATCGACAATCGGCCCGAAAACCAGCCGAAAGTTACTAGGAGGATGATCAAGAGAGCCGAGGCGGCTTGCATTCAACCCGGGCCGAAGATCCCTCAGTTCCTGTCGGGATGCTCTTCGAAGAGATCACGGAATGCTGACGGGAGAGTCAAGACCCCCTTCATCCCTGGTTGGGGAATTTGTGAGCAAGATTCTGTCTTGGGATGCCCAGAGTCAGCCTTGGATTGGTCCAAGTTCAGCATCACTCCCCCCGACCTTCTGACTGTAACAGCCGGGGACAAATTTGACGAGGCGGAGAAACTCGGGGCTCAAGCTCTATATCAGGTTTCCCACCTTCCTTCCTAGACATAGTATTTTTACTTAACTTGTGATTATAACTGACTTATCGGTTCTTGGTTCCAGGCGAATGCCCAGTTCCAAGCTAGCACTCGGCTAGGCCGTGCATACCGAGATGAGAATGTGGCTTTGAAGAAGGAGAAAGCAACTCTTGATGAGAAATATCAAGACTTGGAGTCCAGGGCCATCCGGGCTAAAGCTGATGCTCATTCTATCCAGAGACAGTATGACTCCCTGTATAACAAGAGGGCAATAGACTGCAAGCAAGTGGTGAAAGCTTACCAGGAGTCTGAGGATTTCTTTGAGCTTATAGATAAGCATGACGATGAAGTACGCCCGGGTATCATGTCTGTTGGCTGGGATCGAGCCATCAATGCTGTGAGTAAGAGGCATCCTGCTGTGGTTTTCCCGAGGGACTTTCCAAGTCCGTATTGTCAAGTTGCTTCGGGCGCCGAGGCCATGCCGGTAGCTCAGGCTTCGGGCTCCGGCTCTAGGGGAAGTCATCGTCGTTCTGGTTCTGGTTCGAGGGCTGTCCGAGCAGCTGTGGATGGCTCAGTTTCCTCAGATCCTCGAGGGAAAAGGCCTATGACCGTGCAGAAGGGGAGAGTGGTTCGTCCAACAGTCCCCTCGAAGAAGGTAGTTGGAGATAGCTCCTCTTCCGAAGAGGAAGAGGTTGAGGCAATGAAAGTGACAGCTCCACCAGTCGCGGTAGCCGAACCGGGTAAGGGCCAGGATGAGGACAGCTCTGAGGAAGAGAGTGATGAGGAGAGTAGCGAGGAAGAGACTGATGAGGAGGAGAATGACGAGGAGGAGAATGGCGAGGAGGATTCCTCGGATGAGTAGCTGGGATTGCTTCGGGCCTTGCATGGCCAAACTTAGCCGTATGTGGCTTTTATTTCTAGTATTTCAATCACGGTGCTTCGTGATTGAACTTTTATTCGGTCTAAATGATGTAACCCTAACTGTTGGCCCTTCGGGGTCTTTATTTATGCACTTGTTTGTTTTATTCGTATGTTCATTTATTTTCGGTACTTGGTCTTCCTAGACTCACACTCAACAGGTGCTTGGTATGTAAACAAAACATAGAATCATAGAATGGAAAACAAGTTTGCATTAATAACTCAAAAAGGGGTTAAACCCTTACATAACTCATTATTGTCCTACTCGGGGCATCAAAACCCTGGGATGGTTTCATGGAACCTTATTTCTACTTCTCCTACTAGATAAATAAAAAGCTACATCCTCGCAGAGGCAACTTAAACATAATAAATCTTGAGGTTCACGGCATGCCAAGTACGGGGCACCTCAACCCCGTCCAAGGTCTCCAACTTGTATGATCCTCGTCCCAACGTCTTCCTGACTCGATACGGCCCTTCCCAATTTGGGGCTAGTTTTCCTTTCTGGCCAACTCCAGAAGCCTCGATCTTCCTCAGAACCAAATCACCTTGTTGAAAGAACCTCTCCTTAACCCTGTGGTTGTAATAGAAGGATGCTTTCTTTTGATGCTCCACATTTCTGGCGTTTGCCTCGTCTCTGACTTCATCAATCAGATCCAGGGCGAGCTTCATACCTTCTTCATTTGTCTCAGGTTCAAATGCCTCCACTCGAGGTGATGCATGCATAATCTCCAGTGGCACAACTGCCTCAGCTCCATAAGCTAGCAGAAACGGGGTTGCTCCTGTGGTCACCTTACAAGTAGTGCGATAAGCCCAGAGTATAGGCAGTAACTCGTCTACCCAGGTGCTCCTTGAGCGTTCAACCCTTTTCTTAAGTCCATCAAGGATGATCCGATTGGCCACCTCGGCTTGTCCATTTGCTTGCGGATGTGCTACCGAGGTAAAACGAAGCTCAATAGCATTCTCCTCGCAATACTTCTTGAATTCTTCATTATTGAACTGTGTCCCATTATCCGTCACAAGGATTCGCAGGATGCCATACCTGCAGATTATGTTCTCCCAAAAGAACTGGGAAACTTGCTTGGTGGTTATTTTGGCTAAAGGCTTAGCCTCGATCCACTTGGTGAAGTAGTCAATGGCGACAATCAGAAACTTCCTCTGTGCTGATGCCATAGGGAAAGGCCCAAGAATGTCCATCCCCCACATAGCAAATGGAATGGGGGAATTGACTGATGTTAACATCTCAGGCGGCTGCCTGACAATCGGAGCATGCTTCTGGCACCTGTCACACCTCTTGACATAATCCTGTGCATCAGCCAGCATCTCTGGCCAGTACAATCCCAAGCGAGTTACCTTGTGAGCGAGGGCCCTGCCCCCCAGGTGCTGCCCACAGATTCCTTCATGAACTTCTTCCAAAGCCTCCCTTGCCTCTTGAGGCCTCAAGCACTTCAAGTACGGGATGACAAATGATCTCTTATACAGAATGCCCTCAATCAAGGTGTATCTCAATGCTCTTACTGAAAGTTTTCGTGCCTCCAAGGCATCATCTGGGAGCCACCCGGTCTCAAGGTGTGCCTTGATGGGATCTATCCAAGAACTTCCCACATCAATTGGTGCCACTAATTTTGAGTTGATGGTCGGGGCCTTCAAGACCTGGAAGTAAACACTCCCTTCATAGTTTTCTATCTCAGAAGAAGCAAACTTAGATAGGGCATCGGCCTTAACGTTCTCTTCTCTCGGGATGTGTTCTACATAACACTCGTCAAACTGAGTCATGACAGCTTTTACAACTCGCAGATACTTTGCCATAGTTTCATCCTTGGCCTCAAATTCACCATTTACTTGAGAGACTACTAATCTTGAATCTCCACACACTTTGAGGTTCTTGACTCTCATGATTCTGGCCAAGCCTAAACCAGCTATCAAGGCCTCATACTCAGCTTCATTGTTGGTTGTCTGGAAATCCAACTTTAAATCATATTCGACTGTGAACCCATCGGGGCTTTGCAGTACTAAGCCTGCGCCACTAGATTTTGTTTTTGATGCTCCATCAAAATAGAGCACCCAGTATTCCTTCTGATCAGGTTCAAGTTCTCCATCTCTATCTTGCTTCTCAGGGGTTGTTATCATTTCCTGCCCCTCGACTTCTTGGTTGCTAATGGTGCATTCAACCACGAAGTCAGCCAATGCCTGAGCCTTAATGGCTGTTCGAGGCTTATATGTGATGTCAAATTCTCCAAGTTCAATCGCCCACTTGATTAGCCTTCCACTAGCCTTTGGGCTATGCAGAATGTTTCTCAACTGTTGGTCCGTCAGGACCTCAATCTTGTGTGCCTGGAAGTACGGGCGTAACTTCCTCGAGGCTGTTACCAATGCCAATGCGAATTTCTCGACGGGAGAGTAATTCAGCTCCGCCCCGTGCAACACCTTGCTCACATAATAGATAGGTTTCTGGACCTTCTTCTCTTCTCGGATGAGAACGGCGCTCAACGCTTGCTCGGATACCGCCAGGTATATATAAAGAGTCTCTCCGGGACTAGGTTTGGCCAACAACGGGGCTTCAGTCATGTACTTCTTCAGTTGTTCAAAGGCCTCTTGGCTCTCACGAGTCCACTCAAAATCTTTCACCTTCTTCAATGCTTGAAAGAAAGGCAGGCATTTGTCACCAGACTTGGAGATGAATCTTCCTAAAGCCGCTACTCGGCCTGTCAACTTCTGCACATCTCTTATAGAGCGTGGTGGCTCCATGTCTAAGATCGCCTTGATCTGGTCAGGATTGGCTTCTATGCCTCGCTTTGAAACCATAAGACCCAAGAATTTGCCTGATCCAACGCCAAAGGCACACTTAGCTGGATTCAACATCATTTTATGGTGCCTCAGCACTTCGAATGCCTCTCTGAGGTGCTTAATGTGGTCTGCCTTGAACAGGCTCTTGACTAGCATGTCATCAACATAGACCTCCATGGTTTTTCCAATCAGATGGGCGAATATCTTATTCACCAGTCGTTGGTAAGTAGCTCCTGCATTTTTTAGACCGAAAGCCATAACAAGATAGCAGAAAACACCGAAATCAGTTATGAAAGATACCTTAGGGACGTCATCCTTGTGCATCTTAATCTGATTGTAGCCGTTAAAACCATCCATGAAGCTAAGCATCTCATGTCCAGCTGTGGCGTCTATTAACATGTCTATCCTTGGTAGAGGAAAGCAATCCTTAGGGCATGCGTCATTCAAGTCGGTGAAGTCTATACACATCCTCCACTTACCGTTGGCTTTCTTGACCATCACAGGGTTAGCCAACCATTCCGGGAACTGAATCTCTTCGATAAACCCAGCTTCTAAGAGCTTGTCAACTTCCTGCTTTATGGCCTCTTGCCTTTCAGGTGCAAAGTTCCTTTTCTTTTGCTGTATTATCTTCCGATTGGGATCAACATTCAACCTATGAGTTATGAGCTGGGGATCAATCCCTGGCATATCAGCCGCTGTCCAAGCAAACACATCGCCATTCTCTTGCAAGAATGCTATCAACTCGCCCTTCAAGGGTTCCTTCAAAGAGGCTCCAATGTAAGTCACCTTCTCAGGATCACCTAGCTCCAGAGGAATAGGTATTAAATCCTCTGCTGGCTTTCCTCGGTGTTCATCATCGCCACGGACATCCATGTCTTCGATCGGAAGTACCTGCCCCCCGATTCCATCAGCCCTTAGTGCGGATACATAACAACTTCTCGCCATCTTCTGATCACCCTTTTGTTCTCCAACACCATTCCGGGTTGGAAACTTAATCTTCATATGATATGTGGAGGCCACAGCCTTGAAAGCATGGAGTCCAGTCCTTCCTAGGATTGCATTATAAGTCGAGGATGCCTTGATCACAAGGAAATTCAGCATCTGAGTAGCTTCCTTAGGTTCCTGTCCAATAGTCATGGGCAACTGAATAGTGCCTTCAACCTTGGATTCAACTCCATTAAATCCGTAGATTGGCATGTTGGTGGGGGTCAACTGGGAATCGGTGTATCCCATTTTCAAAAACGCATCGTGAAACAAGATATCAACAGAAGCTCCATTGTCTATCAAGACTCGTTTCACCTCCGAGTTTCCAATTACAGGAGTTATGACCAACGGGTCGTCATGGGGGAATTTCACCCCTTCAAGGTCTGAATCATCAAAACCAATCACTATCTCAGTCTTGGCACGCTTCGGGGCTTCTCCTACTATGTGCATCACTTCTCTAGCATAGGCCTTTCGGAAGTTCCGGGTAGTGCCGGCTGCTGTCGGTCCTCCCCAAATCATATTGATTACTGGCCCTCGGGGCTGTGTATTACGATCACGATCACGATTGCCGTCTCTTTTGTCATTGTCTCTCCTGTCATAGTCCCTTCTTTGGGTACCGCGATCATCATTCTTCGTGAACATGCCTAGCTTTCCTTTCCGGATCAAAAACTCAATCTCATCTTTCAGCTGTCTACAATCATCTGTATCATGACCCACATCACGGTGGTACCTACAGTATTGATCTTTGTTCCTTT
The DNA here is from genome assembly GCA_036435485.1 of Saposhnikovia divaricata. NCBI lineage: Eukaryota > Viridiplantae > Streptophyta > Magnoliopsida > Apiales > Apiaceae > Saposhnikovia > Saposhnikovia divaricata. The sequence continues at coordinate 138,566,232 of CM071600.1, forward strand.
TCGCGGGGTCACCCCTAAGTGGCTTCGGCCATCGGAAGTCTTTATCCTTCTCAATATCTAGCAAGATCTGACTCCTGGGAGCGTTCAACCTTGCATAATCAGAGAACCTCGGTCCCAAACCTTTCTTCGGTGGTGAATCAGAATCCTTGCTAGTCCGGGGATACTTGTCCCTAGCATCTTACTCTTGCTCTTGCTTTTGTTTCTTCGAATCAGTAGAACCCTTGCCATTGCCTCCTGTGGCTTCCTTCTTCATGCTGTCCTCAGCCTTGATATATTTGTCGGCTCTCCGTTGAAGCTCGGCCATATTTTCAGGAGGATGTTTTGCCAAAGACCTTTTGAAAAAGAGGTCAGTGGTTCCATGTTCTAGGGCTACCATGGCCACCTTATTTTCCAGATCAGTGATGTTCAGCGTCTCCTTGGTGAACCGCTTGAGGTAATCTCTCAGATTCTCATTCTTCCCCTGCACCACATACATGAGGGATGCAGAACTTTTCTCATGAACTCTTCCGCTGATGAATTGACTCACAAAAGCAGCGCTCAACTCCTTGAAAGAGCCAATCGAGTTTGCAGGTAAGCGGCTGTACCACCTTTGAGCCATGCCAGACAAGGTTTGAGGGAACGCCCTACACTTTAAGGCATCGCTCGCAGGCTGCAACAGTAGTGCATTCGAGAACGTTCTAACATGATTTGCGGGATCGCCCGTTCCATCATAGGCCTTGATTGTCGGCATCTTGAACTTCTTTGAGATGTGAGCATTCATCACCTCCTCCGTAAACGGGGGTGTGGGATCATCAGGATCCCCAAGTGGCATCAGATCCTTAGGGTTGCTTCTGGGGGTCTCCACCCTTGTTGATTTTTTAGTTGGGGCCTCGGCCCTCCTTTGCCTTCTTGAAGGCCTCTCCAAATTTATAATTGGAATCCTCTCCGCAGTTGGAGGTGGCTGAGCTTGATTCAATCTATCTTGTTCTCTTGCAATATCGTCCTTCAACTTTAAAATCTCTGCCTCATAAGCCTTGATTTTCTCAGCAGTTGTCAAGGGGAGTCCATCAGGGATTCTTCGTGTCCTTCTTTGAGGTTCTTTGCTGGCACGTCGCCTCCTCGGGGCTTCATCTCGATCATCATCCTCAGATGACGAATCATCAGTATAGGGGCCAGAGTAGTCATCATACTCTCGATCCCGGATCTGTAAGGCATGACCGCTTGGTCCAGGTTCTCTTCGTCGAGGGGGATAATTAGGCAACCCATACATAGGGTTGGTATTCAAAGGGAGATCCGTAGTATGGATCTGTACCCCCGTGCGATCAACGTTACCAAGAGGAGAAACCACCATCTGGAGAGGATTGGTTTCTTGGCTTTGATGGACAATCACAGAGTGGGTCCCCTCTACTTGGGAAGTCGTCCGTGGGGGCTGAGTGGGCAGAGGTTGAATGACCGCCCCTGTCGATGGGAGTATTTGTCCTTCTTCAGTGACGATAAGCGGATCAGAAGTGGCTGGTGGAGCAGAGTTAAGAGGCAAGGCCTCAGTTGATGTTGTCCTCCGTGTTTGAACCATGGTTGATGTTGTCTTCCCACAGACGGTGCCAAATGTTGTGGATCTAAATCTCGATTACGATTTATTATTATTGCTAGGGTGGTTGAGCTTCGCGCTTTAATGGCTGTTTCTGCGTTCGAGACTGTAATCGGTCCTCACAGAGTGCCTACGTATCTCGTATTGAGAATCAAGCCAACGTAGTTCTGAGAATGAGGGGTCAGGCCCTTTATATAGGCTGAGAAGCCTTAGAATTATGGTAGGATTCGGAGACTTGGTGGGCAAGTCTTTGAGGAAGGTTCTAGATCTATTCCTTGTAGGAATCAGTTTCCATATTGAATTGTGCATCTTGGAGGATAAGTCGGGCAAGAGTAATATCCTTGTTTGACTCTTATTTGCTGAGCTGTTTATTACCCTTAATACTAATTACGAAATTAATATTATAATTAGGGTTTTGGGCCCAGCTGGTGGGCCCCATGTTTGGACCATTCTTGGCCTAATTAATGCCACATTAAATGTGACTTTAGGGCTTACTTTTAGCCCATATCAGACTAATTCTGGAAAGGACACTCAACAGATTTTTCAAACAGACACTGTTGGTCTAGGTTATAATGAGGGAGATGAACTTAGATTTCAAAATCAAGTTAAAATCAGACCTCATTTTGTACATGGATCCAGTAAATTTTTGTCTGACAATGAAAAAGAAGCTGTTAAAAGTGAACCAGTAAAAACTAGTGTTAAACAGGTTAATATTGGTTCAATGACAGATAAACAACTCAAACATAAACTGAAGGAGTTAAAATCTGTTAAGAAACAGGGAGTGTCAAATAAGAACAGAAATGGAAAAGTAGGCATCACTTCAGGAAATAAACCAATGCTTGCTAGTTATGCTCGAAGAAAGACATGTCATAACTGTGGTAGTACTAAGCATCTTGCAAATTTTGGCATGAAAAACAAAAATATAAATTCTTTACCTTCCAAGTCTGAGGTAAAGAAGGATTTTGCTAGAACTAAGCCACAGACTTTATGCACACACTGTGGAAGCACTTGGCATGCCATTTATACTTGCAGAAAGTATCATGCTATCTATCATAATTACTATGAACTTAAGCCCAATCTGAAGTGGGTTAAAGTTAATACTGCAAGTGTAAACTCTGATACTGTTAGCTCAAACTCTGATAATGTTAATTCCGCTGCTAAAGATAACAAAGTTAAGAATGTCAAAGGATCCAAGCAAGTCTGGATCCTTAAATCTAATCCTCAGTAATTGCTTGTGATTGCAGGGCAACAGGGAGACAACCCTAGTTGTGGACAGTGGATGTTCAGGACACATGACTGGAAATAAAGCCCTACTATCAGACTATTAGGAGAAGGCTGGCCCAAAAGTTTCCTATGGTGATGGCAATGTAGGAAGAACATTGGGATATGGCAATATTAATCTTGGAAATGTCATCATCAACAATGTAGCTCATGTCCCAGGACTCAAGCATGACTTGTTTTCTGTAAGTCAAATCTGTGACAAGGGATATCATGTAGATTTTCAACCTGAATATTGTGAAGTTATCAGCAAATCTACAGGAAAGGTTGTTCTAGTTGGTCATAGGCAAAACAACATTTATGAAATCAAGCTCTTAATAGACTCTGTTGGAAAAGCTGTTTGCCTGTCTACAAGAATGTCTAGTGAAGAGAGTTGGAAGTGGCACAAGAAACTCTCACATTTGAACTTGAACAACATCAATGAATTGATCAGAAAGGATCTTGTAAGAGGACTCCCAAAGGCTCTGTTAAATGTTGATGGCCTATGTGATTCATGTCAAAAGGCCAAGCAAAGGAAGTCATCTTTCAAGAGCAAGCCAGAATTTTCAATCACTGATCCTTATCATCTTCTGCATGTTGATCTCTTTGGTCCAGTAAATGTTATGTCTATAGCAAGAAAGAAATATGCTTTAGTCATTGTTGATGAATACACTAGATTCACTTGGGTGTATTTTCTAGCAAAGAAGGATGAAACTACATTAACTCTGATGGAGCATGTGAAGCTTCTGGACAAAGGATCAAGTAACAAAGTCAGAATCATCAGATGTGATAATGGAATTGAGTTCAGGAATGCAACAATGGAAGAATTCTGCAAGAACAATGGAGTGAACCAAGAATTTTCAGCACCTGGTACACCACAACAAAATGGTGTAGTTGAAAGGAAAAATAGAACCTTGATAGAAGCTGCCAGAACTATGCTTGATGAAGCAAAATTGCCAACTTATTTCTGGGCAGAAGCTGTTCAAACTGCTTGTTTTACTCAAAATGCTACACTGATCAATAAGCATGGAAAAACACCATATGAGATGGTGAAGAAAAAGAAGCCTAACCTGAAATACTTTCATATTTTCGGGTGCAAATGCTTTGTTTTGAAGACTCATCCTGAACAGTTGACCAAGTTTGAGCTAAAGGCAGATGAAGGAATTTTTGTTTGCTATCCACTGTCAACAAAGGCATTCAGAGTTTAAAATCTGAGAACTAAAGTGATCATGGAATCTATACATGTGTCTTTTGATGACAAGAATATAACTGGACTTGAAGACATAGATGAATATGATCAACTGAACTTTGAAAATGAAGATTTAAACTCTGTTGAAGTAAACTCTGATCAAACTATTCTGACAGACTCTGTTGAAACAAACTCTGAACCTCTACTGGTAAACACTGGAGAAACTTCTCAGCCACAACAAAGGGAAGAACCAGTTGAGGGGGAGCATGATCAAAATGAAGACTCAAACATTGATACTGAGTCAACTGAAAAATCTGGATCAAACTCTGATGATTCAAACTCTGAAAATTCAAATTCTGACTCTGGGCAGTCAAGTTCAGGGGGAGTCTCAGAAAATGAAGAAAGCCCACAATAAAATCAGGAAAGCATGGATCAAGGGGGAGGATCAAATGCTGACAGAAGTCATTTGCCTTCTGCTAGGAAATGGACCAAATCACATACACCTGATTTGATAATTGGTGATCCAGATGCAAAAGTGAGAACAAGAAGTGCCACTGCAAGTGAATGTTTGTTTCATGTATTCTTGTCTAAAAATGAACCAAAGAAAGTGCAAGAAGCTCTTCACGATGCTGACTGGATAACATCAATGCAGGAAGAGTTGAATGAATTTGAAAGGAATAAAGTTTGGACCCTTGTACCAAGGCCAAATAACAGATCTATTGTTGGTACTAAATGGGTTTTCAGAAACAAGACTGACAGTGAAGGTGTTATCACAAGGGACAAGGCTAGACTGGTAGCAAAAGGCTATTCACAGCAGGAAGGAATAGACTATGATGAAACATTTGCTCCAGTTGCAAGATTGGAGGCAATCAGAATTTTTCTAGCATATGCCTCTCACAAGAAATTCAAAGTGTTCCAGATGGATGTGAAAAGTGCTTTTCTGAATGGGAAGCTTGAAGAAGAAGTGTTTGTTGAACAACCACCAGGATCTGTGGATCCAAAATATCCAGACCATGTCTACAGGCTGGATAAAGCACTCTATGGACATAAGCAAGCACCGAGGGCATGGTATGAAACTCTGGCTCAATTTCTCTTAGAAAGTGGATTCAACAGAGGTACTATTGATAAAACTCTGTTTTATTTCAAATCTGGGAGTGACTTGCTTTTAGTTCAGATATATGTTGATGACATTATCTTTGGGTCTACCATTGATAAACTCTGTAAGAAGTTTGCCAAGCTCATGCAGTCCAAATATCAAATGAGCATGATGGGAGAGCTTAGTTATTTTCTAGGCCTACAGGTGAGACAAACAGATGATGGTATCTTCATTAATCAAGCAAAATATACCAGAAATCTTCTCAAGAAATTTGGTATGCTTGACTGTTCATCTGCATCAACTCCCATGGCAACAGCAACTAAATTGGACAAAGACACAGGAGTTTCAGTGGATATGACAAACTACAGGGGCATGATAGGATCTCTTCTTTACTTGACAGCTAGTAGGCCTGACATCATGTATGCAACCTGTCTTTGTGCAAGGTTTCAGGCAGATCCTAGAGAGCCACATCTGACAGCTGTGAAAAGAATCTTCAAGTATCTCAAGGGCACCATATCATTAGGTCTGTGGTACCCCAGAGAATCAGATTTCAAGCTACTTGGGTATTCTGATGCAGACTTTGCAGGCTGCAAGATAGACAGAAAGAGCACTAGTGGAAGTTGTCAATTTCTTGGTGACAGACTTATCTCTTGGTACAGCAAGAAACAGAAATCAATTTCTACATCTACAGCTGAAGCAGAGTATATTGCAGCTGGTAGCTGTTGTACACAGATCTTGTGGATGAAGAATCAATTGCTGGATTATGGATTGAGGTACAGTAAGATTCCTATATACTGTGATAATCAAAGTGCTATTGCTATGACAGGTAATCCAGTACAGCATTCAATGACCAAGCACATCAGCATAAGGTACCACTTCATCAGAGAACATGTGGAAGAAGGGAATATTGAACTACATTTTGTGTCTACAGAACAACAACTTGCATATATTTTCACCAAACCATTGAGTGAAGCTACATTTACAAGACTGGTCAATGAACTAGGAATGGTCTCTGGTTCTGACTAGGAATGTTGGTTAGATTCAAATTTTACTTATGTAATGTGTTGCTCATATTTCCTTGATTTGTTAAGTGCTAAGTGATCTCTGTTGATTAAACTCTGTTATGCATACTCTGTTAACATGTTTTTCTTTAAACACTGACAAACTCTGTTAAACTCTGTCAGCATGCCTGTATGTCATACACTGTTAATAAGTTTGATAAACTCTGTGAACTCTGAGTTGATTTTTGTCTGAATGAAAACACCAATGAAGAAATATGTATGAAGCATGATTCTCAGCAATTAATCATGAATCTTTCTGAGTTATTGTGATCTAATCTTAGATTGTACAGAAAGTTAACACAGCATGATACTGGTTCATATTTATAGCATCTCTTAGTTTATTTTGTCCTAAACTCTGAGTCTATAAATACTGTGTGCATTGCCTTTCATGAATAACTACTGATGTTGATGAACTCTAAACTCTGTTAGTTATACTCTGGTAGATTAAAATGCTTACTGCAATACCCCAAAGAAAATGTATATAGGTTGCTATACTCCTTTGAGATTATGTTGGAGACTAGGATGACCCAGGAACTTATTGGTATATGATATGGGCTAAAATTCTCTGATTTTTGGTGACTAGTCAAAGACTAGGATGACCCAGGAACTTATCAAAATGATAAGGGCTAAAATTTTTGAATTTTTGGTGACTGGCTCCAACCTCTAATTACTGGAATGAATAGAATTAAAAAAAAAGAAAAAATTAGCAATAGAGGGGGTATAAAATAAATTAAATGTTACTGTATATAGATTGACTACTACAGAGTTTAGCTTTCATCATACAGTCAGTGTTTACTATGAGAGTTTGTGCATTCAGTGTTTATTGATTTACTTTATTGAAAAATTAGATGCTTTAAAAATTTATTTGGTAAACTCTGCTACACACACACATATTTTCACAACTGTGCAATTTTTGAAAGGGTTTCGGTGATAAAGTTGGAGAATTGACTAACGCTGTTGATTTGTAGTTAGTACTTTGAGGTAAATTTTCATTTGGATAATTTGAAAATTTTGGAGTAAATAGTGCTTTTGACAACTGTTAATAAGTGTATTGTGTTAAAGTGTCTTGGAAATAGGAAAGAGAATACAGCTGTGATAATTGCTATTTTTACTGCGCATGATTAATTGATCCACTACATGGATGACACGTGTGTCCCACTCACTCATTATTGTGTCCCACTCACACATTAATTTAGGAACTGTTGAGTGTTTGAATACATAAACGATTGAGTTTTAATTTTTAATTACAACTCTAATTACTTTTGTGTACAAACGATTGAGTTTTACTTTCACCCACTCACTTTTACATCTCACAGTTCTTTCAGTTTTCACTTGCGCATTTTCACAAACACTTTTCCTACATACACTTTTATTTGTGATTTCTTGCCCATTTCTTGACTCAATGGCTTCTAAACCATTCACTGTTCTTGGTCTACGTTTTGTCCCTAACAATTATGCAGCCCCACTCAATCATGAACGTGTTCCAGAAGCGTTTCATCTTAAGCAGAATTTCTTGAGAGACTCAGAGATTGGACAAGCTCTGGTTGAACCTAGTACTCTCTCTGCATCTCAAATTGCCACTTTTTGGCAAAACTCAGTCTATGTGGATGGAGGAGAGAATGGGACTCCAAACATCATCTTCACTCATGAAGAACAAGAGTTTGTGATTACTCCACAAACTGTCAGAGAAACGATGGGGTTTGATACACACACCTCTTATGCTTATGTTGCTGAACCTCAATTGAGACAAATGCTACATGAGATAGGCTACATGGATTCTCTTGACAAGATTGGCAGTGTAAAGAGGCCTAATCTCAGGAAGGAATGGAATTTTTTCTTCGACTGCATTACAAGAACATTCCAGAAGAAGGTCACTAACTGGGATGCTATTCCAATAGACAGTCTACAAATCGGGTATTCTCTACTTTATGGCAGTAATTTTGATTTTGGTAGTTATGTTCTAATGGATCTAGGTGATAAACTGTCAGAGTTTACTACAGTTTATTTTGCTCGATTTTGTCAAATGTTATTCACTGCTTGTGTATCTGGTTTAGAGATTGCTGAAACTGATGAAATTCAGCCTTTTAGAGTCAACAAGAGAATATTCTCTGATATGACTAATAAGGATGCTGGTAAAGAAAACCTACCTACCCTTGTTCTGCCACTTGCTTTGCAGAATTTTCTCAACCAACCTCAAGATCAACCACAACCAGAACCACAACCTGAACCACTAAACACTGATAATACTCAAACCTTAAACACTGAACCACCTACATCACCTACCCACACTGTACCTACTCAACAACCTGCAACCTCAAAACCACAACCTGTATCCACTCACAACACTTCATCAGCAATCACAAACACTGCTTCAACCCAAAACCCTCAATCTCCAATCACAAAACAATCTTCACACACTCAACAACTAAACACTGAACCATCACAATCTCAACCACAACCACAGCCTAAAGCAAAAAGAGGCAGAGTAAAGCAATCAGCAGCAACCACTGAAAGACATGCAAGAGTTAAGAAGACAATAGACACAAATATCAAAGCAAAACAGACATCTCCTGGAGCTGTTTATGCTAGAAGAAAGATTCAAAGAGCAAAGAGACCTAAATCACCCTCTGTGGTAGCAGAATCTAGTAAAGAGGATTCATATGAAGTGCCTCTAGCTAAGAGAAGAAAATTAGTAATCTCTGATTCTGATGATGAACATGTTGAAGCTCCAGAGGTGGTTTCACAGCAAACACCTATTGTTGAGGCTGAAAAAGAAAAAATGCCTGCAGAGGTTGAAATGCCTGCATAGGACAAAATGCCAGCAGAAGAGGATACTAGAGATGGCTTTTCTCCAATGGATGATATTCTTGATTCATTCATGCCATTCTCTGATCCTATCTCATCTATTTTTGCTCAATCTGAAGCAACTGGTGCAGCTGATCAACCTACAGTTGTCCTTTCTAAAACTGTAGCATCACATACAGAATTACTCTCAGATGCTCACCAGACTGTTTAAGGAGGAGATGAGGTTGATCAAGCAACCAAGGCTACTTCTCAGTCTATGCCTGTTGATGACAAAAATGTAAACTCTGTTGCTGAGCCTGAGCAACATGGAGAAAATCTTGACAAGGCTGCAGAATAAATTGCAGAAACTGTGGCAGATAATGCTCAGCACAGTGTTTTACTTGAAGATGAACATGCTAAAGCTGCAAGTGTTGAACTTGAAGGTGAAAGCAGTGCAAACTCTGATTCTTTTCTGAGTGCACCAGTGCAAACAAACAATAAACATACCTCTTTTCCTCAACCTTGTAAGTCTCATGACATTGAAAAAGCACAACTTGCAAAATTTGCTGCTGACTGGTACAAAGAGGATTGCATTTTTCCAAGAGGGAGAGCAACTAATTTTGTTAAGCAAACTGCTGATACTATCTCCAATCCAGAGATTCTTTCTTGCTTAAAAGCAACTGTAGTTCAAGTCAAAACTCTGGATAGTGGATTTAATGAAACTACAAAGGCAATCAATGACTTGAGGACTGAGATCGTAACTAGAGAAATGAAAATGGAAAGAGAGTCTAAACTAATGAATACAAAATTTTCTAAAGCTCAAGACAATCTCTTTGCCAGGCTGGGTAAAGTTGAATAAAATCAGTCTGCCTTGTTTGTTAAAATAGATTCCATTTCAATCCTTTGAGAACAAGGATGATGCTGCAGATGGAGGTGGATCTGATAGAAACAAAAGAACAATTACAAGGTCTAAAGTAAACTCTGCTACAGTAAACTCTGTTAAAGCAAACACTGCTGAAGGTCCACAGAATGATACAGAGTTAGCTGCAAACATGTTTCTTGAAGAACATGGAAATGATGTCACTCTAGAAGATGTAAAGGCTGAAGAGCTAAGGCTTAAAGCTGAACATGAGAAAAAGCTTAAATCTGGAAAATTCAAGAAGAAAGATGAAAAGGCATCAAGACCTGTTGTTAAAGGCATTAAGATAAATGAAAATGTCAATGCTGATCAGAGATTGTCTCATTCAGGAAAGGCAACAGCAGATGAGGCTATATTGAAGCTTAAAGAAAAAGTTGTTGAAGTTGATAAGAGTTCAAAGAAGTTAAAGCAAGTTACAACCTCTGTTTCTACACATGTTGTACAAACTACTCTTCCAATTCATGGTTTTGTGAGATCTACTATTCCTGAGAATACTGAGAAAGTTCAAGGAGGTGATATTTTTCAAAGCAGAGCAATGATTGGTAAGCAACCTCATGATTTGGCTGGTTTAGGATCAAACAGAGAAAGGACTTTGAATATTACTCCTAGAGATCATTCATCACTGGCTACTCCAGGCAAGGGTATCCTTCAAGTTAATTTGGACAAGCTGGAATCAGTACACTTGATTCATCAAAGAAGTCTAAATAAAGACTTTCTGCTATATTTCATGGAGGAAGGGACTGTTTACAAAGTTGGAGAGCATGATATTCATTTGAAAATGTATGAAGAACTGCAGTATGTCTTACATATTTTCAAAGTGAATAACAGTCGTACTTACCGAGCTGCAGAAGTGCTTAGATACCAGATGGAAAGATCAAAGATGATTTGTGGAATTAAAGACAAGTCTGAATATGTACCAAAGTACTTAGATTTCAAAGGAAGAATGGTTGAAATGAAGAGAAACACTGCTAAGCTGAGAACTGATTTGGGTATCACTGTGCTTGAATTCAATTCAGAATCAGAAAAGTCATACTTTATCAGACTTGGAAATGTAATGAAGAAGAACAACATCTATGATTTGAGATCAGCTATTTGTCAGACAGATGGTACAGATTCTAAGCTTCGAGAGATCAAGCTACAGATGGAAAGAGCACTTGAAGTTGCAGAAGAGAGATTGCTAACAGAGTACTTGAGAATAGCATGGGATGTTGAAAGGATTAAGTAATTTATGCTCTGTAAGTTTTTCATATTTTCTGTAATTTTGTTAAGTATCAGTTTAAACTCTGTTTAGTTGTTAAACACTGTATATGATTATTTGTTTTTGACATCATCAATTATCTATTAACTTGTGCATTTTTGCTAATGAACAAGTTGGGGGAGATGGATTGAAGTTGTTTGCAAGCAGTTTTTGCAACTTTCTCCCCCTTTTGACATCATCAGGAATCAGAATGGAGGTTAGCACGTCTCCTAAGTCAACTCGATCTCTTTTATAGCTATCCAGTCTCCAAAGATCTCGCTTCCATATCAATCTTCAATTGATCTCTAATATCTTCTGTTGACTCCGTACGCGCTGCTTCTAGGCAGACTTTACTAAACTCTGACCAGCTTCCGTCAGTCAGACTTTACCAAACTCTGACTTCTTTCCAGTTAAACTCTGATATTTCACTGTTACACTTAAAAACTGAAATATTACATCAATTATATCTAACATCTTTGCCTTACTATCCTGAAATAAGAATTACTAGAATGTCCCCCAGATTCTCTACCCAATCAGCACATCAAACATTCACTTTTTACCATCTATTACCCCCCTCTATAGTTTCTTAACAAACTGTAGTTGACAACTCATTTATATCTTAACTTGAGGGGAGTGAACAGGAGGAAAGTGAGGGTGAGGGAAGTGGTGAAAATCAAGAAACCACAAGAACAAGGAAGGTAAGGGTGTGTAAAACCAGCCTAGTCATCCTATGTCTTCCCAAAAAGGCATAGTGATTAAAAAGGACATCCACATTTCTAGTTTCAGTCTCTTAACCGACTTTAACTATTGAATCAGTTCCCAACCAGGAACACACTCAGTGAGGGTAAGGGGCACAATTGTGCAACCTTTTCATACTTGTCTTCTAGTCAGGAGTTAGTACAAGTTGCAGGGACACAGGGGGAGCACACACAAGTTACTCTTAACTATTTCTCAAATTCAGGTTGATGAATCTTCTGTAAATGAGAGAATTTAGTCCCACTCATGGATACTTAATTTGTGACAATGAACCACTTCAACACACACACCAAACACTCTTGATTCTTCATCTCATTTCATGAAAAAGCCAACACTCAACCTTGAATTCTCTAAGCTCTTCACAGGGCAGTTTATTGAATCCTTAGTTCTTTTCTTGTGCATCAATGTTTTCTACCCACAACTCTACAATCTCTATGGAATCTTATGATCTCTTTTTAGGATTGAGGGAAGGGAGTGAAAAATAGGAGAGGCCTGGTTGCTCCGGGGCAAAAGGTGAGTGTGTGTACAAGAGTGGTCGCCTATTTTTTCCAGGAGAGCAAAAGGAGAGATTGATACCCCTTTGGTAAGGGAAGGTGAGTTGTGTGAAGTGATCTAGGACGAGATCCTGATGCAAAAATAGAGAGATTAAGAGAGAAGTTTTCTTTTTGTATGCAGATTCTAGCTTCTCATTCCTCTGAATCTCATCTTTACTACATCACTGTTCGTGCTGATAAGAAAAAAGGGGGATAAGGGGACTTCAGAACTTTTCTTCCTATTTCATCAAAGGGGGAGAAGGGACTTCAGAATTTTTCCTTTTTCAACAAAGGGGGAGAAGGCTCAGATCTTTTGTAACCTTAGGGGGAGAAGGTTCAGAAAGCTCTATCCTTGATCAAAAATGGGAAGAAGAGACTTTCAAACCAACCCACCAAGTGGAGGAACAGAACAGACTCTCTCATATTAAATGCAATACATAGGGGGAGCAGTTCTAAGTCCTCAAGGGAAGTGAGTAGTACAATCCAGAACTTGTGCCATGGAAGCTTGATCAATATTTTCTATCCTAGTGAAAGCAAAATCTGAAGAGTGGTTTTTATTATCATCAATCTCTAGATTTATGTCTTTATTCTTGAAGACATAAGTAGGGGGAGATTGTTGAGACATACATGTCTATAGATGATGATAACAAATACCACAAGGCAGAAAATGAATCAAGAATCGAACCTGGCAAAAAATTAGGAAGCTAACTGAAATGCAGATCAACTAAAGCTGCATCTTGAGAATGGAACTCAGCAAACAGTTAGAAACTATTTATGTAACAAGCCATGAGATGCTTCAATCAAGTATTTGTAATCAGAAGAGAGTTTTTTTGTAACCATGCAAGTATATTCGAGAAGTCAAGAAAAGAAGAGTTCGAGAAGTCAGACCATAGCTATAACTCTATTCGAGTTACCTTAGACTTGGTGGATACGAGAACTTTACTAAAAGGGTTATTCGAGAAGTCCTTGTTCGAGAAGTTAGGCTTCTACGTCTGTAACGCCCCCTAATTTCTTACAGGGAATCCGGGTCGTCACATCCTTAACCATACACATACATACCTTTGCGGAATATTCTATCACAATGTAATCTACAACAATATTCATAATCAACTCCACGGGTTATAGCCTTAGAACATAAAATAAATACTCAAAAGTTATTAAACATCAGAGTAGCCTCCAGAATCTTATTACAACTTCAAAGTACTAGATATTAAAGCATTAAACAAACTTCTTTCCAGCTTATAACCTCCTCAGATACTGGAAGGCTAACATGCTGAATCAATTGCCTTTCCCCTTTTTCTTTATCACCGACCGCAGTACTAGTGTCAACTCTATTTGTCGCTATTTTATAGTATTTAAAATAGCAAGAATGAGCCAAAAATGCCCAGCAAGTTTTATACACTAGAATCAAATACATATATGTATCCACAAAACTTCTTCAAGAAGTGAACCCCCATGTTTCCTTTAACATATTGAAATTTACTCACAAAAAAAATTAGCAAGGATAGACTATTCATATAGCAATTAATACCCACCTGTAGTATTAATTACATTTATCAAATACTGCTAATGGACTATATTCAGGAAATTTTTATCCTCTTGGCCGTAATGGATGATCAGTCCATACATCTATCAATTTACTACCGATAGAAGGATGATCCGCCTGTAACACCCTAAGCCACATCCGGGGTTTCATACACCTTTACTGGGCCGGCCGCCATACCGGTCTCTTACGTTATCTCCAGTCCAGAACCTAGGGTACCAGAGTACCCTTAGCCACCTTTAATACTTATCATCTTAGATGTCACGTATAATTCCACGGGCACCTCAATATACTTCTCATCTTAGATGTCACGTATAATTCCACGTGCACCTCAGTTCATAACAACTATTATCGTTCGGAAACAACAAACGATTACTACTTCCAATAAATCACTTTCCTCTTGAAATATAAGAGGAAAAATATGAACGACTTCTTTGATCATGGATTCGAATAAAATGATCCAAATCAAATCTCTCATCACCCCCCCATAATTAACAAGATATTTTTCCAAAACATTTTGTCTCCCTTCGAGTACGAACAATGTACCTCGATACTTGTCCCAGTCATATGGACAAATAACTCTTATTCATACTACTATACTTATACACTATCCGGATAACATTCACAACAATAATATATATACATGCATTCAATTGCATTAATATCCGGTATTTGAGTAACGAGTAAAAAATACTTGCAACTTGTAATTAAAACATTTTGAACTAACATATACCATACATTGAAACATATATACTCTGAACAATAGAGTAAGGTTTAGTACACTTGCCTGGTGCTCCGGATGTAGTAGGGGCTCGTAGTTGGGTCCGACAATCTAAACAAAGTCAAGAAACACGCGATTAATCCCTATACGATCCAATTATAACTCAACGCTCAGACATTTAAGCCAATCACAAACAAGGCACTAAGGGGTCCCTCTAGACTCGTACTAAGTCCATGTTAATCGACAAACACCGTAGTCATAAGTTTAGTCCGAAATTGATCCTCGAATCCATATTATAATTAACCATTTATAACCTCGTTCTTTACACCAATATGTTTCCTTGATAATTCTTAAAAAGTTTCGTGTTTTAGTCGACTCGAAATTCCTCTTTTAACTTAGCCAAAATGGATGGTCAAAGTAGTACCTTTAGAGTTGACTTTCCTGAATATTACTATTCCTCGACTCGCACTCCAACACTTTTAATAAATCACTGGAAACATATTTAAATACGAAACTACTTCTAAAATCATCTTTGGTATTTGTAATATTTATCATAAAAGTTCCGATTCGAAAACACGGGTCTAGACAGGTGAAATGTATTTTCGAAGTTGGGTCAACTGTGGATTCTTACTATTTGCACCACTTTTAATAAAACTATCATAACTCGATAACCGTTAACTAAAATGACGCACCGTTTTCGCGTACACGATCTAGAGAATGTCTAGAAGGTAACTAACTCAAGATTTGGCTCTGTTCAGAAGACATATTTTTTGGATTTTGCAAAACAGGGCAGGGGGTTTGAAATGAATAGTATCATCTCCTAAAAGGGCTTTTCCACTTGCACAACCTCGGCTGACGCATTTTTATAAAATCGGAAAATAATGTTTTTAAATCGAAACCTTCTCATAAACCTTGCTACTGAACTTAGTATTTATCCTCAAAATTTCATATTATAAATCGACTTTTAAGGGTCTCAATCATAGCCTCAAAGTAGGTACATTTCTACAGTTCCATTCCTCGAATAACTTTCACTAAAATGGTCATATCTCCTAAACCGTAACCTCTTTTGACATGATTCTTGCGGCCAAATAAACTAGACAACAATATCTACACAATATGGGCAGTGGTTACCATTTAAACAAAGTTATGCTCTATGGTGGCTACTGTCAAAGTGGTTCACAAAATTTGGGCATTACAACGGTTCTAAATCAAGCATTTCCATTTTTGTTACTCCACAAACAAGCCATACAAGGCAAACCAATCATCCTCCACATCAACCAACATTCATTAAAGACCTCTAAGGCCAGTGTTAAGTTTCAAAAACAACCACTCAACATTTTACATATTATTTCGAACTCCAACTAACCATGAAACCACTAATCATGAATCAACCTTACACTAACTCAAAATTAAGCATAAAAATCATAATTTAACAAAAGGGGTTTAAGCTTTATACCTTCCTTGATGTCTTAACAACACTAACAATGCTTGGGAATCCTTAAACAAGCCTTGGAGAGTCCTTAGGAAGCTTTACCTTGATCATCAAAACAAGAGCACAACTTGAAGTTACTATTCATCATCTTCAGCTAACACTTTGATCCATATTTGGAACAACCAAAACACCAAGGTTGGAGCTAAGATTTTGAACGTACCTTAGTCTACTCAAGAGCTTTCCAAAAAGCTATAGATCATAATTTTTAAAGGCTTGAAGCTTGAGATATGAATTTTCTATCCCTTGATTACTATTTTGGCCGAATGTTTTAAAGGAAATGGGGGAGAGGTTTTTGTTTTCTTTTTGCTTGGATAATGAATTAATCTTGCTAGATATTTCCTGGTGCTAGCTGGTCGTTAGCTTCTCTTGAACTCCTCCACACATGTGTCAAGAATTAAGAGAGTTTAGGTGTTTCTATTGTTTGGTTTTTAGATGAACACATCACCCTTGCACTATTCTTAAACCACTTGGTAATCTAGCTTGGTTTCACATTAATCCTCTTGATATAATGCACTTGATGATGTAGTGTGGTACTAATTCTTGGTTTGTGTTTAATCCATAATTCATTTTGCATTCGCTTTATTGCTTAATCTCGTTATAAAGTTCTAGCGATTCCTAGAACGTTCATTGCTCTAACTCAGGGGTTCTCGTTCTAAATCCTCAAATCATGTTTAATAAAATAATAAATTAAAAAATCCTTGAATCCTTGATTTAAATAACTCACTTGTCTTGATCGCATTGATATGCTCTTCACTGCTCGGTCAAATATTTCCTAAAAATAAAGTTTGGAATTTCTGAATTCCTATCGCCTTTACATACACTTATTTACCTCGTAGATTACTAATATAACTCCGAAATGTCCATTTCCTATCCCGTACATAGGCTGACATGAAAAATTTCTTAGTCCTCAAAAATCACTATTCATCAATAAATTCATTATTCATCCATGCAAATCACTATTGATCCCTCAAACGAGGATTTTTCTCAAGTATAGAAACTAGGGTTATTACAACGTCTATTCGTGAAGTCTACAAAATAGGCTGTTCGAGATGTCATTCGAGAACTCAATAAAAGGGACCATTCGAGAAGTCAACATTCGAGAATTCAAGATCTATCAGTTTGAGAACTCTGTCTGGATTCTTAGTAATGCCAAAGTTCTCTAATGGAACATATCGAATGAAGAACAAACCCAGAATTACTTTGCAACCCGTGACTTATAGACAGTGATCAATTACACAAAGGATGTTACGAGTAGGGAGTCAAACAGTAAATATTCGAAGGCTCAAACTCTTGCAAGTGAAAGGTGAAATCAGTCACTGTTTATCCGACTTCAAGGGCAACAATAAAAGTGGAAGCAACCTCCAACATGATTACATTACTATGAAGAATTCAGAGGATATCTTGATGAATATTGCATAAGGATCAGCTGCTTTATCTGGGAAGTTCAAGCACAGATCAAAAAGCAGAAAAGCTTATTGACTTTCGAAAAGATTATCTTTTTGGTTAAAGCTACTTTTGAGAGATAAAAATTTAAATCAAAAAGATCTTTTGCATAAAGCATCACGTGGGCTTGGAAGCTAAGTCAATTCAAGAACTTAGTAACTTATGAAGAAAGAAACATACACTGACTTGAAGCATGCTGGGATTGTCCAAATCAAGGAAAGAAGACCTTCAAGACATTTCTAGAAATAGCTATCACTTCAAACATGTGTGTGTGATAAGTTATACCAAAAATGTATCTTTACATTTTACGTATTTCACATGTCTTCATATAGTTTAAATAAGCTGTATGAGCAGCATAGTTTTAGTAGAGAAGAAAACATAGAGCATAACGTATATTGCATTAGGTTTTCTTGTAAACACTAAGACATTGTAACCCGCAGCTGTGTATTCCTACACAGAGTATTTTTTTCAAATACAACCATCAGGTGGACCATTCAAAGCCACCTGAGATTTTTTATATCTTGTGTTATATGTGTCTTAGTTAATTTATTTACTTTCTGTTCTAATAACAATCTGGTTAAGACCTCACCAATTCGAAAGAATTTAGTCAAGATTGTATTCAACCCCCCCTTCTACAATCTCGTGGTGTATAACTGGAAAATAACAGTTATGCTACCCCCCTCCTGAAAAACAAAAAATGAATTATGTAGATGGAGTTTTTAATGTGAATACACCTGGTAAAGACATTAAATTTAAGGCTGGTATGTTATTTGGTGATAAAAAGGATTTTAAACAATCTGTGAGGGAGTGTTCAATGGCCAGTGGTAGACCCTACCAATATCTGCATGATGACTTAAAAAGGGTCCAAGTTGGGTGTGTACATGGGTGCCCTTTTAAAATGTGGCTTAGTTAAATTAAAGAAAAGGACCAGTGGTCGTTGAAGTCAATAATAAATAAACATAATTGTGTGTGGAACTATAAAAACAAGCTAGTCAGTACCAAGTTCCTTGTAGATATTTATGGAGTTAAAATCAGGAAAAAACCAAAATGGAAAATTGGAGAGATGCATGAAGAGTTTAAAAGGGTTCATAAAGTAGATGTGTGTGATGCTAAATGCTCTACAGTTAGAAAACAAGCTCTCTGTGGTATTCAAGAAAAAATGATGGAACATTATGCCAAACTAAGAAGGTTTGCTAGTGAGATCTTAAGGAGTAATAGAGTGAACACAATTAAGATCTCAACTACAAGGTTGCAAGAAGGAGATGCAAACAGATTCAGAAGAATTTATTTATGCTATGCAGCCTTAAATAATGGATGGAAAGATTGTTGTAAACCAGTCTTAGGACTTGATGGGTGCTTCTTAAAAACAGTGATTGGAGGGCAATTGCTTTCTGCAGCAGGGAGAGATGCAAATAACTGTATTTATCCAGTTGGAATGGTAGCAGTTGAAAGTGAAAACTATGATACATGGAAGTGGTTTTGGAGAAGTTTATAGAGGGTCTTGACCTACAAGACGAACATAGGAAGACCATAATTTTGGATCAATAAATATTGATTTTCTTCATTTTCATTCATTCATTCATCCATCAACTACATCAACATTTATTTTTTGGATCTTCATTTGGTTTCATTCATTAATTAAAGAGACTGGACAAGGCTATGAGGGAGTTGCTACCTCAAGTGGAGCATAGACTTTGCACCAGGCACCTATCCTCCAACTCGAAGAAATAACATGCAAGCAACATAGTTATGAATGTCTTCTGGGATGCATCAACAACAACTCACCCTCAAGCTTTCAAAAAAGCAATGAAGACTCTTTCTCATGCATCTAAGATAGTTTTTGACAAAATGATTGAATTAGAGCCAGGTATGTGGTCTAAGGCTTACTTCAAAACATTTTCTTTGACTGATTCTACTGAAAACAATATAAGTGAGTGTTTTAATTCATGGATTTTGAAAGCAAGATATATGCCTCGTATTGATATGTTGGTGGAAATTCATGACATGGTTATGACAAGAGTGCAATAAAAAAGAGATAGAATGGCAGGACAAGACATTGTTATTGTTCCTAAAGCAAAATCTATATTAGATGAAGCTATCAAATTGTCTTGTGGATTAACAGTTCTTTGGGATAGGAGGGAGACTTATGTTGTCAAAGGTAAAGGTACAATATGTTCAGTAAATCTACAGAAAAGGTCATGTTCTTGTAGAATGTGGGATTTGACAGGGATACCATGTTGTCATGGAGTCACTGCAATTCAAGAAGCTAGAATGAATCCTAATGATTTTGTTGATAAATGTTATTCAAAGGAAACATACATGAGGACATACTCTTATGGCTTAAATGTAATCAGGGGTGAGGATTTTTAGGAGGATGTGGAGGGTGACTTGATTTTACCACCTGTAATTAAGAAAAAGTTGAGAGGCATGCCCAATAAAATTAGAAGAAGAGAGGGTTGGGAGGGTGTTGTATCTACTGGTAAGAAAGTTAGGGTTAGCTATGAGGGTAGGGTGATACACTATGGTCTCTGCAGGGCAGTAGGCCATAGAAGGGACAAATGTCCAGATAAAAACAATTATCCACAAGTCAAGAGCACCAAAAGAAGGGGAAGAATCAACCTAGAACTGATCCACAAGAAGAAATTGATGCAGAAGTACAGATGCAAGAGCAAGAGGCTCAAACTGGTGAAGAGGAGTTGATGAATGAGACATTGGCAGAGATGGATGAGTCACGGGGCATAGAAAAAATTGTTGCATCAATTGAAAGACCTGGACCTAGCATTGGAATGAAGTTTGTAAGGCCTCTTAATGTTTCATTGCATTGGTTTTTTAGTATGCTTATTAATTTCCTTTGTTTTTGTGTTAAATGCCAACACCAAGTCTAAGGCAGTATGTTGGGATGGCAGCACTCCTCCTGTATCAACACCTACAGCAAGAGAAGAGCATGTTAAGAAGAAAACACCAAGAAAATGTGTGGTTACATCATTAAAGACTGTGAAAGCATTTGCTCCCCCAAGGAAGAAATAGGACAATAGTGTGGTCATGTATGCTTTTGGGACTTTATTTCCATTATTTTAGCTTTAACAGTGTGGTCACACTGCTTAGATTCCTTTTGAGACAGTGTTTAATGCATGTGTTGTGTCTGGATGATGTTTCTTTCTTTCTTAGATTCCTTTCTTTATGGATGATGTTATATTATATCTATTTGCATTGAGATAGTGTTTTAGTGTTTTATTTTTGTTTTCATGTTTTTTATCATCATGTTTTTCTTCAGTGCAATCTGTATTGGCAAATAATATGAAACCAAAGAACATAAAATAATATGAAACCACAGTCACCATTACATTACACTCCAACAACATGAAAGACTTAATTAAGATTGAGCTACTTGAATCACATAAAACTTAATTAAGATTGATCTATTTCAACAACATAAAAGCTAAACAAACTGCTACAAGAATGCAGAACCACTTCTTCATTTTGTTGACATCTTTCTTCTCCACCATTGCTACTGCATCGTCGAATTTCTTCCTCAATGACATACATTCTTCATTAAGTACGAACATCTTTCTTTCGACAAAACTCAATTCTACCATTGTATTCTCCATTTTAACATCCCTCATTTTCAATTTCATCTTCAATTCAGCAATAACCTCTCTTGCTCTATCCGGGTAGGTGGGATCAGCCCAAAAAAAAATTGAATTTTTTTAGGATCCTAACCACAAAACGAAAAAAAATTAAGAAATTGAAAATAAAATATGTACACAAACCCAATAATAAACCTTCACCTTGTAATTACTGTAACCAGAAAACCTTCTACCGGGATCCAAAGTGCCTTCTCTCCAAGCTTCTTGAAGAGGAGCTACAATATCACACTTGCACTTTATGTTACCAAATCTATATTCCAAGTCATAGTAATGCTATAGATGGCTTTTAAAGGAGTTCTTGTTGTTGTTAATGGAAGAGTTTGAAGCACCGGAGTTCTTGGAAGAATACATGGCAAGAAGATGAAGAAGGAAGAAGGCTGAAATGAACTGATAAAATCAAAAAAGGGTTGACATTAGAATGGGTTGGGTCGGGTTATAACGTTCATGTTAGCTGTACATGCCAACTGAATATAAATCAGCCATGTCAACAAGCTGGCTCATCTTTCCGTCCATTTCTTAACGTCCATTGAGGCCAGTTATATGATTGAAAATTTTAATGTGTTTAGTGACTTGATTGAAAACTTTTTCAGTTGGGTGACCCAACTGAAAGTTTATAATCAGCTGAGTGACCAAAACGCCATTAAACCCATTTAAAAAATGACTTTTATGCATGGCACATAATATTTAAGCATTAACAAAAACTACTTATCTTGATTCTTCCTGAAGATCCGTTTTTGAAGCCAACATGGCTCCATCGGAAAGATTGTGCAGAGGTGGAATAATTTGTCCTTAGTGTTGCTTGAATTTTTTCCTCCCTGGATCTTAGCTTCTTTTTCTTACTCATGATGGTAATAGGAAGTAACACTACTGTACCCTTTTTCACTTTGCACTTAACTTCTGAAGTTATTGCTTTATTAAATATCTTCATGCTATTTGTCCTCATATTTCCATCGTCAAGTTACATGCAGTCTCGTCCACATACACCACCTTAGAGCACCCTTGGTTTTCTTTCCGGCTGAATTTGTTGAACAAGATATTTGATGTAATTAGATCTGGGGGTGATGGGGTTCACGTCTCCCTTTCTAATTCTGACTTATTGACTTGGCTGCATCTTTAACTCTTTTCTCTTTCCTTTTCTCCAGCATTGCTGCTCTAATCTGCATTTTCCAAACTTAGCATACCACAATTGCTTTATCTCGCTGATGTAACGCCCTCAAATCCCCTATAGGAATCCAGGTCGTCACATCTCTTGCAGAATATTCGATCACCTGCTCACAATATAATCTACAACAATATTCATAATAAACTCCACAATTACTCCACGGGTTATAGTCTTAGAATAAGTACTTAACAATCCAAAAGTTATTACATCTCAAGTTCACTTCCCAGAATCTCTGAAACATCATTACACTTCAAAACACTAGATAATAAGCGTTAAACAACTTCTTCCCAGATTGCACCCTCCTCAGATACTATAAGGCTTTTGCGTTAAATTAGTTGCTTTCCCCCTTCCCTTTTTCTCGGTGCACCATACTAGTGCCAGCTCTGGATACCACTGTTTAATAATATTTAAAATAGCAAGAATGAGAAAAAAGAATGCCCAGCAAGTGTATAGATATCATATGAAGCAACAACAATTCGCGCAAAAAGTATGTTTTTACCACTTTATAAAAACTTCACCACTTATAAAAAAATATACATACTTTTGAAAAGAGATCAACTCGGAGGTTCTTATTAATCTCGAAATACTACTCATATGAAGGAATAAATATATCTCAATAACTTCTCAAAGTACTACTCAAATATAATTCAATAACTCCTCAGAACTGCTCAATTGATTAGAATAAATATAATTTCAATAACTGCTCGGATCAACACCATAGTAAACAGAACCACTAAGGCATCAGTTAACAGTTAGGGTATCGATGATTGGACTTTCTCCTCGAAACGCCTCCTCAAGTAATGGATTGATCAGTCCATTGTCCCACCTCTTTTACTATCGATAGAAGGATGAGACGACATCTCGAACACACCCTAAATACTCCACAATTTGGGTCGGTGTGTTACTATAACACCCCCAGATCCGAGCTCAGGGATCTGGTTATTACGGTCTTTATTCCATCCATAATACTAGATTTGCATCAAAATAAATAAGCAGCATGCTATGACCACGAAATAATATCACCTCACACACACATAACCAGTTATAGTCCCAGAGATGAAATTGAAATAATCCTTCTAATTATAGGATCCACGAATAAAAGTTATTACAATCCAAAAGGACAACAACATAAGTTTAAAGGTTCTTGTCGTTGATTAACATTAATTATACAAATAATTAAGGCTTGAAACAAAAGTTGCCTGACTAGGCTACCTCAGCAATGGCAGCGATGATATCAACGGGTAGTCCTCTGGCTGGAGTCACCAGGTTGCGCCGAGTGCGCCTTACGCGGGCCATTCAACCTAGCTGTTGTTGTGATATAATAAATAAAGCAAAGGTGAGCAATATCCCACCAAACATAATATATGACTGAACAATAATATATATAACAAGTCAACAATATCGTTGAAACCATATGCCATGCATTTACGAAGATAGTGCCAGCATAATGTAAATGATGAAGTTACAAGGTAACTCAAAACATATACTCTGTGGAAATATCTGCTATGCTAAAGATAAGCAAGATATCATCATTTATCATAAAGGAGGAACTTGCAGGAAAAATATTGCAATTCCAGTTTCAAACACTTTCACCTTGCCAACACAGATAGTGTTGCAGAAAAATTTCTAACTTTGAAAGATGAACTAATATGGGAGCATTGCCGCGCCAGGAGCCATAACATTTACGATGATCAGTCGCATGTTATGCTCCCCATCATTGTTCTCTACATGTAGAAGGAAGCACCGACGGATTTACTTGTCAACTACCCTCTGGAACCCCCTGGCCAACGGTTGGGCCATTGCTAGACCGGCGCCACTCGGCCACTTACGCGTCTCCTAGTTCGAATAGCATCCATGACTCTGAAATTTAAAGTTCGTCTTTCTTTCCCCAAGTATAATACTTGTTGATAGGACTCCACAAAGTAGTCGTATCTAGTTGGAAAGGAAAATTTACCAATATTTCCCAAGCTGTTGCTTGTTAATGGATACCAACTTGTTCCAACACTCTTACCCCTCGAATGATGAGGAAGTAACAAAAGATTCAATCGATGAATAACAACCAAGTTGCGAGTGAAAAGGATAGCCTTCAACCTTCAGGTAAGGTTCCCTTATAATTTGGAGGATAGAATCGAATGAAAAATGGAGTTTTGAGAAACTTCCTTGATAATAATAATAATAATAATAATAATAATAATAATAATAATACGACTCAAAAATAATTTGCATAGTATTTGAAGGTCAACGATAATTTTTGAATAAAATAATATATTTTAAAAGTAGTTAAAAGAATTATATAAATATTCAAAGAATATTTATTAACCCATAAATATTTAAAGAATATTTTTAATACGAAATATTGCTCAAAGTAATCCTCGAAAACATATGAGAATATTCATTAAAGAAATAATTCCTCGAATAAATATTCAAATAATATCTGATAATTTAATCAACCTTAAATAAATATTCAAGATAATATTCATTAAAGAAATAAAGCTCAAATGAATATTCAAAATAATATTGGTTAAATAAATAAACTCAAATGAATATTCCAAAATAATATTCATCTAAATCAATAGCCTCAAATGAATATTCAAAATAATATTCATTAAATAAATAATCTCGAATGAATATTCAAATAACATTCCTCGAATAATTTCCACGTAATTAATACTTATGGAAATATAATTAATGTCATAAATAACATCCCTCAAATAATCTGTCACAGGAATCCCTCCAGGTTTCCATGACTATCTCTATATTACAAAATACAGACTCCCGGTCTCAATTAAAAGAATGATATCATATGCCCTTCACTAAGGGTCTTAGCAATATCCGGCTTATAATTATTGTATCTTGTATATAACTTATAAGCCAACATCAATCAGGGAACAAGTATCGCAAAGTAAATTTGAAAGTAGGTATGCATGCTATGGCATATGTATAACAACATTCAATTATATATATTATCACAACAACAGTTCCAAAGTCACTACTAAAAAAACAGGATTAGACATCGCACCTAAGACATCGGTTCCAAATGCCACCGATGTTAAAAGTCTTTCTTACATCGGTAATTTTTAAACCGATGTCTTACATACATCAGGCATCAGTTTTACTACAACAACGATGTCTTAAACTTTTCAAAAAATTCTAAAAACAACTTAGACATCGGTTGAAATTTAAAGCGATGTTAAAAGTCTTTTAAAAAAAATTCAACTATATGACTTTCTCCAATATTCTCCCTGCCTTAGACAATTTTCTACATTTTAGTTTTCCCCCTTAAACAAATTTGCCCCCATTAAAACACAATTTCTTCTCCCGCCCAGTTACAACCCTTCCAGCTGTCTCCAAAACATTAAAATGTTAAAACAAAAAAAATCAAAATCAGACATAAGATATTAAAACATATGCGAGCTTCATTATTCCCAAATCAAACCACTGCTATTTCCTTTCTTCCCCAAATGTAAACCCTAGCTTTCCTTTCAATTTAAACTCCGATTAAACTTCGTTTTCATTCAATTAACTTTCTTTTCTTTTAATGTTCTTTCAATTACTACTCCTATTAACCCTAGATTTTCATTTTCTTTGTTTCTTCAACAGATCTGGAGATTTGGAGCTTTGGGTTGCGAGTTTGGAGCTTTGGGTTGCGATTTTGGAGCTTTGGACCTTTGGGTTTGTGAGTTTGTAAGGTATTTTGTTACACCGAGCTTTGGATTCTTTGTTTTTTTTCAAATCAACCGAGGTTTGGGTTGCATGTATGAACGCATAGTGTATTTCTCTATGTATTTTTGTTCAAATCAACTAAGATTTGGAGATTTGGAGCTTTGGGTTGTATTTTCTTACAACTGAGCTTTGATTTTTTTTTTTTGAATTTTGTAAATATACGGTTCTTTGTTTTATGTTCTTTGTTCATGTATATGGGTTGCATGTATAAATTTTTTGTGTTATATGGTTCAAATATTTATGTGTTTGAAGTGTTTGTTTATAATCCCCTAAGAACACTTGTAATTTACTGCTAAAGCTTAGTATAAAATATGTATTTTAGTATTTAATTGTATTATTAGGATAATTTTAGTATTTAATGATAAAAAAATTCTATCTTAACCACCATATAATTTTTGGTATAGGGCATACGAATATATGGATATGGATAAGTCGTGGATATTTAAGGATAGAGATTCTTTAGAGTACGAAATTGGGGTTGAAAGTTTCTTGATACATGCTGAAGAAAATTGTAAATATCCTAAGAGAATTCCTTGCCCATGTGGGCTGTAACTGATAGTGTTAGTGCCCTAGAGACAATGTAGTTGTGCTTCTAGGAAAGACTATTTTGTTATTTAATGATTATGTTCTATGGATTATTCTACATTAATTTATTATGTCTTAATTTACTGCGATATAAATGTTAGAGTAATAAATGTCCTTGGAATATAGAACATGTATTCTATATCTTTAAGTATGTGACTTAAAAATGAGATTATATGAATAGTGTTTATATTCCTAAATATCCCTAATCGAGCATTATTATTAAGGGACAATTATAATGCATAAAGATTAGTATGTTTATTGACAGATGACCACATCTCATTGGTGATACGTATAGTGATACTAAAGTCAATAACATATGTGCATGTAATATTATACATGGCACTGGATTAACCCGTTGTGAGATTCTACATGTTAATAAGGTCATTAGAAAGACTCACAGTGATAATGGTGTAATGATCCTTAGACTTGACATCATTATATTTCTATATGAGGATTAATATACTTTGACTACATTAAAATTACCTTCGACCGGGTGATGATAAAAGTGGAGATCGGGTATATTATGAGTCGTATGAGAAATATGAATGATAGATATAGGATTTAACCCTCCTATTATTAGGAGAGATATTATTGGCCTCTTGATTGAGTGAGACTATGAAAATGCATGGCCATGCTCAAATATTGATTTGTTTTAATAGTCTACTCATTGATCAAGGAAATCCGGATTAAACGTTGAAGAGGATGACTAATGACATGCCTCGAGTTTAATCTATAATATATGGTTAAAGGGATTATATTACATGGAAACATTAATCACGAAAGGTTTAATTGGATCACCAATTATTATTACTTGGGTAGCAATGATGTATTACTTGATGCCGCTCATTGTTTATAATTTTATTATTGGATATTAAAATTATTGCCAACGTAATAATAACCTAAAGGGTTACACAATAAGAACGTTTAAAAGGAGTTTAATTTAAATTAAGAATTTAAATTAAATTATTAAATTCGAAATTGGATATTTAATTAATTGAGCTAGTTTTAATTATAATTAAATATAATTCGAATTTAATATTAAAACCAAATAAGAATGGGTTCGGAGAAGCCCAATTCGATTTAGGGTTTAGCCCAATCTCTTTTCCCTATAAATACATTATGATGTATTGTTTAGGGTTACACTTTTGCAATTCGTTTTTAGAGAAAAACGTATGAGAGGCTAGAGAGAGAGATATGCATGTTTTTCGGCTAGTACTGGCTCCGGTGATCGTTGGACGATCAAGCGTTCGTGTGGACTACTTTGGCAACGTAGATCTCGAAGAGGGCTGCGTGGTGATTGCTTTGGATCTCCATCTGTCATCAATTTGTAAAGCTTCTTTAAGGTAATCATCTAATTCCGAATTAAATATCATGTTTTTGCATGGATCCTGCGGTAGGGTTTCGATTTTATTGTTTTTAATTATTGCTTTCCGCTGCATTTGTTGCCTCGAAACCCTTCAATGGCATCAGAGCTACTTGCAAAAACGTTTTAATTCGGTTATATGTTACAGTTTTGATATATATACGAGCATGTTTGATGATTGTCATGTATGATCCGTTGATTTTGATATATATGTATAAACTGTATGTTGATGATGATTGAGATAATCATATGATGATTACATAATCTGTATATATACTGATATATATATGATTTATGTTTGTTCTTGATATGGGGATTGTATACGATACGATTTCTGTATACGCTGCACAGATTTGGTGAAATCTGTGTCCAGTGTCCGATTTACGCAAACGATATGTGTTTTCTGACTGGAAACGACCGTCTGAACAAAACTGATAGCAAAGCTATCACCGACTCGTCTGTAAGGCGTTTGATGCCGTTTAGTGCTGAAAACGGCGATTTATTATTATCAGAATTTGATTCTGATTTTCTGATTTTTTGTGTTATATGATTTCTTTGATTGGATCATCTGAAATATGATATGGTTACATGTTCTTAATTGTTATATGAGCATGGTGATTGGTTATGGCCCTAAGACCAATAGGATAGTGGTTTTGATTTTATGGTTTGGTTTCTAAATACGACTTGCATGTCGTTGTTTCTTGTAATTAATAAATCTCGAATGTAACTCGAGTTCATCTTGTAAGTTTATTAGTGTAGCATGTTTTTCAAGAATTCAATGTAACTTTTAAAGACGACAAGAAGAACAAGGAAGCAAGGAGGCGATTCCCCACGAAGATGCAATGGAGAAGACTTGTATATAATTGTATTTTGTTAACCACCATAGATTGACCTTGATCTTTTCATTAGCTTGAAAAGATCACATCAGATGGGCCATAACCAAACACATTTAATTTATGCACTTTACATATATATGAATGTATGCGATACAATGTATGTGTAGAGATAAAGATGCATGTTTAATTAGATTAATCATGTATGTATTAGATACGACACCCATGCCATGCCTGCTAAACAAGATAAAATCGGTAACGACTCATGATTTTAAAATTAACAAACGATCATGAGATTCTTGTATTTATGAAATATGGATTTTTAAAACACGGAATTAAATATGGGTTTTTGATATCTAAAATTGGGATTTTCTGACAAAAGCGGATATGCGTATTCGTAAGGTTAATGGGTATTAAGTGTGACCATTGGGATCCTCCACCTACCTGGGAAATGAACAATTTAATATGTCAATTTGAAATATTTGGTTCAAGGAAAAATTGAGGATCTCTTTATGATGTGATCATGATCGTTATAAATTTTCTAAACCCCTTAACAAAATATTAAGTTTTAATCAGATGCTTTCCAATGAATGAACACTCATCGAATCCTAGATCGATAAGCGGAAGGGCTGTCAGTGGCAGGGGACTCCTATCTATCGTGGTGAGATGCGACGAATATAAACGGTTATATTCGACCGTTGTAGCATTGGGTCTAACTTAACTAAGTCGTCATAATAAGGTGAAAATAAACGGTTATATTCAACTATTATGAACTTAGAAGCATAGAGTTTGGTAAGATTTATTGGATAAATAGGAACAAATGTTGTTATGTGAACAAATGTTGTTCTACCAAACTATCCAAGAGTTATATGTGATGTAATTGACAAATGTTGTCTACCTAAATAATTATGTTTTAAGGACGACCAGTGGTTGACTTAGGACATGACGAAATATGGATCTTAGCTCACTAGAAAGATTTATGTTATATACTTTCCGAATTAATAGTAAGGGCTATTAATTTGATAAAAATAGTGGGAGATATATATTTTGAATATATATGAATAATCACTTGAACATAACTTAATAATATCGCAGACTAATTATTTTATGCATTTTAACATTGTGGATATTCAAATGGCAAACAACTCAAATAAACTTCTCTGTACGATCAGTCCTTGAGAAGGACAAGTTGACAGGAACTAACTTCCTAGATTAACAAAGGAATTTGAGGATTGTCCTCAAGCAAGAGCGAAAGCTCTATGTCATATATATTCCACGCCCTGGATCTCTCTCTGAAGGTGCAACGGAGGCTCAACGAAATGCTTATCAGAAGCATTTGGATGTTGACACCGATGTCACCTGTTTGATGCTTTCGACTATGAGTCCTGAGCTGCAGAAACAACATGAGAATTTTGATTCTTATATGATGATCGAGCACCTTAAATGAATGTTTGAAGGACATGCTCGTCAAGAGAGATTTGATACAAGCAAGGCCTTGTATGTGTGTAAACAGGGTGAAAAGGAAGAGAAACTGTCAAAATTATTTGGAGGATCTAAAGAAACTGAATGTTGTTCAGATTTCTGATTCAGGTATTTATGTTATAGAAGTCAATTTGTCTACTTCTTCATCATGGGTATTAGATACTGGATGTGATCCCCACATTTGTATAAATGTGCAAGAACTTCGAAGAAGTTGAATTTTGGCGAAAGGAGAAGTCGACCTACATGTTGGCAATGGAGCAAAGGTTGCTGCTTTAGCTGTAGGGACTTATTATTTATCGTTGCCCATCGGGCTTATTTTAGAACTTGAGGACTGTTATTACGTGCCTGCGATTTGTAGAAACATTATTTTCGTTTCTTGTTTAGACAAGATTGGTTTTTCATTTTTGATTCAGAACAATGGTTGTTCGTTTTCATTGAATAATGTTACCTATGGGGTTGCACATTTGTTTAATGGTTTATATGTTCTTGATCTTGATACTCCTGTCTATAATATAAGTAATAAACGTCTTAAGACAAATGACTCAAATCAAACATACCTCTGGCAGAGTCGTTTAGGCCTTATAAATGAGAATCGCATTTCCAAATTACATAGGGATGGATACTTGGATAAGTTTGATTTTGAATCATACGAAGAATGCGAACCGTGTCTCATTCGCAAAATGACTAAAGCTCCTTTTACCGGTCAAGGTGAGAGGGCCACCAACGATTGGAATTGATACATAGTGATGTATGTGGTCCAATACGTACGATGGCAAGAGGTGCCTTTTATTATTTCATAACCTTTACTGATGATTTTAGTAGATACGGATATGTGTATCTTTTGAAGAACAAATCCGAATCATTTGAAAAATTCAAAGAGTATATGGCTGAAGTTGAAAAACAATTAGGCGAAAGTATTAAAACTCTACGATCTGATCGTGGGGGAGAATACTTAATCTTGGAATTGAAGAATTTCCTAAAGGAGTGTGGTATCGTATCACAACTCACTCCTCCTGGAACACCACAATGGAATGGGGTGTCTAAAATGAGAAATCGTACCTTGTTAGACATGGTACGGTCGATGATGAGTCATGCGGATCTTCCAATAAGTTTATGTGGTTATGCCCTAGAGACGGCTACACAAACACTAAACTGAGTTCCTTCAAAATCGGTTCAAAAGACACCATATGAGATATGGACTGAGAAACGTAATAGCGTGTCATTTATGAAAGTTTGGGGATGTGAAGCGTTTGTGAAACGTTTTATCTCTGATAAGCTAGGACCGAAATCAGACAAATGTAATTTTGTAGGATACCCATTAGAAACTATATTATTTCTATAAACCTTCCGAGAACAAATTGTTTGTTGCTCGAACGGCTGTATTTCTAGAGAGAGAATTGCTTTCTAAGAAAAATAGTGGGAGGACAATAGATCTCGATGAGGATCGAGAACTACAAGATAATGTTGAACCAGAGTTGGAACATGAGCAGAATGAGACTCAAGATGTTAAGAACGATGTTGCTCATGAAACACAGGTCGTTCGTAGATCCATTAGGATTCGCCATGAGCCGGAGAGATATTATGGATTTCTCCTGACTCAAAGTGGCGATGTGATGCTTATAGATAATGATGAGCCTCTCATCTACAAGGATACTATGAATAATTCAGATTCTGAGAGATGGCTGGAGGCCATAAATCTGAGATGGATTCCATGTATGAAAACCAAGTATGGACTTTGGTTGCACCACCTGATGGGGTAAAACCCATAGAGTGCAAGTGGGCTTTCAAGAAGAAAACTGACATGGATGGAAATTTGCAGACCTACAAAGCAAGACTAGTGGCGAAAGGTTTCAAGAAAATTCATGGTATTGACGATGATGAAACTTTCTCACCGGTTGCTATGGTCAAATCCATCAGGATTTTGCTTGTGATAACAGCTTATTATGACTATGAAATCTGGCAAATGGATGTCAAGACCGCTTTCTTAAATGGGAGATTAGAAAAGGATGTGTACATGACACAACCTGAGGGTTTTATTGATTCAAGGTTTGCTAGAATGGTTTGTAAGTTGCGACGATACATTTATGGATTGAAGCAGGCCTCAAGGAGATGGAACATCCGTTTTGATGAAACAGTCAAAGAGTTTGGCTTCATACAAAATGAGGATGAGCCGTGTGTTTACAAAAAGGCTGTGAAGACTTGGTTGGGAAAAAGTTTCTCGATGAAAGACTTAGGCGATGCTACCTACATCTTAGGGATCAGGATCTATAGAGATAGATCTAAAAGATTAATCGGCTTAAGTCAGAGTACATACATTGACAAAGTATTGCATCGTTTTGGGATGCAAGAGGCAAAGAGGGGCTATGTCCCAATGTCTCATGGGATAGCGATCTCAAAGGAAAACTGTCCTATATTATCAGATGATAAGGACCGTATGAGTAAAGTATCATATTCTTCGGCAATTGGTTCTATAATGTATGGAATGATATGTACTCGTCCTGATGTCTCGTATGCTTTTAGCATGACGAGCAGATACCAGTCTAATCCAGGTGAGGGTCACTAGATAGTTGTCAAGAATATTCTTAAGTACCTTAAACGGACTAAAAATTCGTTCTTGATTTATGGAGGAGATGAGAAGCTGGTTGTAAGAAGTTACAATAATGCTAGTTTCCAGAAAGATAGGGACGATTCTGTGTCCCAGTCTGGATTCGTGTTTTGTCTAGATGGAGGTGCTGTAAACTTGAAAAGTTCAAAGCAAGAGGCAGTAGCTTATCCTACAATGGAAGTTAAGTATATTGCTGCCAGTGAAGCAGCCAAAGAGGCTGTTTGGATTTGGAAGTTTATTAGAGGACTTGGTGTGGTTCCATCGATCGCAGATCCAGTTGATCTGTATTGCGATAACAATGGAGCCATTGCGCAGGCTAAGGAACCAAGGTCTCATTCCAAGGCAAATCATATACTTTGGAGATATCACCTTCTTCAAGAGATAAACGAGAGAGGAGATATGCATATATGTAAAGTGCATACTAATGATAATGTTGCGAACCCACTGACTAAGGCTTTGTCGCAATAGAAACACGAAGGTCACACTAGTTCCATGGGTATTAGATACATGGGTGATTGGCTCTAGTGCAAGTGGGAGATTGATAGTGTTACTGCCCTAGAGAAAATGTAGTTGTGCTTCTAGGAAAGACTATTTTGTTATTTGATGATTATGTTCTATGGATTATTCTACATTAATTTATTATGTCTTAATTTACTGCGATATAAATGTTAGAGTAATAAATGTCCTTGGAATATAGAACATGTATTCTATATCTTTAAGTATGTGACTTAAAAATGAGATTATATGAATAGTGTTTATATTCCTAAATATCCCTAATCGAGCATTATTATTAAGGGACAATTATAATGCATAAAGATTAGTATGTTTATTGACAGATGACCACATCTCATTGGTCATAGGTATAGTGATACTAAAGTCGATAACATAGGTGCATGTAATATTATACATGGCACTGGATTAACCCGTTGTGAGATTCTACATGTTAATAAGGTCATTAGAAAGACTCACAGTGATAATGGTGTAATGATCCTTAGACTTGACATCATTATATTTCTATATGAGGATTAATATACTTTGACTACATTAAAAGTTACCTTTGACCGGGTGATGATAAAAGTGGAGATCAGGTATATTATGAGTCGTATGAGAAATATGAATGATAGATATAGGATTTAACCCTATTATTATTAGGAGAGATATTATTGGCCTCTTGATTGAGTGAGACTATGAAAATGCATGGCCATGCTCAAATATTGATTTGTTTTAATAGTCTACTCATTGATCAAGGAAATCCGGATTAAACGTTGAAGAGGATGACTAATGACATGCCTCGAGTTTAATCTATAATATATGGTTAAAGGGATTATATTACATGGAAACATTAATCACGAAAGGTTTAATTGGATCACCAATTATTATTATTACTTGGGTAGCAATGATGTATTACTTGATGTCGCTCATTGTTTATAATTTTATTATTGGATATTGAAATTATTGCCAACGTAATAATAACCTAAAGGGTTACACAATAAGAACGTTTAAAAGGAGTTTAATTTAAATTAAGAATTTAAATTAAATTATTAAATTCGAAATTGGATATTTAATTAATTGAGCTAGTTTTAATTATAATTAAATATAATTCGAATTTAATATTAAAACCAAATAAGAATGGGTTCGGAGAAGCCCAATCCGATTTAGGGTTTAGCCCAATCTCTCTTCCCTATAAATACATTATGATGTATTGTTTAGGGTTACACTTTTGCAATTCGTTTTTAGAGAAAAACGTATGAGAGGCTAGAGAGAGAGAGAGAGATAGGCATGTTCTTCGGCTAGTACCGGCACCGGTGATCGTTGGACGATCAAGCGTTCGTGTGGACTACTTTGTCAACGTAGATCTCGAAGAGGGCTGCGTGGTGATTGCTTTGGACCTCCATCTATCATCAATTTGTAAAGCTTCTTTAAGGTAATCATCTAATTCCGAATTAAATATCATGTTTTTGCATTGATCCTGCGGTAGGTTTTCGATTTTATTGTTTTTAATTATTGTTTTCCGCTGCATTTGTTGCCTCGAAACCCTTCAGTAACACCCCCAGATCCGGGGTCCGGGATCCGGTTGTTATGGTCTCCAATTCTGTCCACAACACTTGAACTTACCTCAACATAAAATAAATTACATCTTTATGACCCAACACAACAATATAAAACACACCCGTTATAGTCCCAGAGATGAAATCAGAGTAACAACCAAATTTTATTAAACAAATTATGAGTTCTTACAACCCAAAAGACTTACAATTAACATACATACTCTTTGCCATCCATTTGCATAAGTCATATTAAACCATATACTTGGTACTGAAAGAATGAATCTATCCTACCAATAACTTCTTCTTCAGCTCTGGTAGTCTCATCGTCCTCGCCAGCGTCGAGTGCGCCTTGTGCGAGTCATCTGGTCTATCTGTTGTTGTGATATAATAATAAAGCAAGGGTGAGCAATAGCCCACCAATAATAATGTATAACTGAACGATAATATATAACAGTTCAAAAGTATCTTTCAAACCATATGCCATGCATTTACGAAAATGATGCCAGTATAACATGAATGATGAAGTTACAAGGTAACTCAAAATGCATATATAGGTGGGAATATCTGCTATGTCAAAGATAAGCCAGATATTATCATTTGTCATAAAAGAGGAACTTGCAGGGAAAAATATTGCAATTCCAACTATGAATACTTTTCCAAT
Source organism: Saposhnikovia divaricata (assembly GCA_036435485.1). Classification (NCBI taxonomy): domain Eukaryota; kingdom Viridiplantae; phylum Streptophyta; class Magnoliopsida; order Apiales; family Apiaceae; genus Saposhnikovia; species Saposhnikovia divaricata. Next base: position 138,601,939 of record CM071600.1, read on the forward strand.
ACTGCCAACAATGATAATGTTGCAGAAAATAAAAGAATTTGAATGATGAACTTATGCTGGAGTATTCACCGCGCCCACTGTCCAATCCTTACGATGATCAGTCGCAGATTGTATAGCTCAATTTAAATTTACTACCGGTAGAAGGAAGAGCTGACGGATTTACTTGTCTACCGCCCTGTTAGATCTCCCCGGCCAACGGTTGGGCCAATTGGGATGGACCGGTGCTACTCGGCCTCTTACACGACTCCAAGTTCGAAAAGAAGTTCTTGACTCTGAACGTAAAGTTCGTCCCCCTTTCCTCAAGTATGATACTTGTTGATAAGACTCCACAAAGTTGTCGCATCTAGTTGGAAAGGAAAATTCAACATCATATCTCTCAAACTGCTGCTTGTGAGAGGATACCATCTTGTTCCAATAATCTTACCCCTCGAATGATAAGAAGGTTACTCAAAGATTCAATTGATAAACAGCAACCAAGTTGCGAGTGAAATGAATAGTTTTACAAGATTTATGACCGGGAAGTCAACAAGATTAATAACATTGCTCAAGTAGGTTCCCCTATAAATGGAAGTTTGAATGAGCATTTAAATCCTTTTAAGATAGATTTAAATGAAAAATAAAGAGTTGGAAACCTTTCCTTGATAAAATAGTCGTAAAAACACTCCGAAATATTTTACATAATATTTGGAGGTGAAAGATAATCTCCAAATAATATAAATCATTTTAAAAAGAATTTAAAAGAATTAAATAAATATTCCAAGAATATTTATTAACTCAATAATAATTACGGAATATTATTAAATCATAATATTGCTCGTAAGTAATCCTCGAATGAATATATAGAATTATTTACTAAGTAAATCCCTCCTTAAATGAATATTCAAAATAATATTCATTAAATAATTAAACTCTAATAATTATTTAAAATAATATTCAATAAATAAGTCAAACCTTAAATGAATATTTGAAAATAATATTCATTTAATAAATAATCTTCTAAATGAATATCCAAATAATATTCATTTAGTAATCAAAACTTTAAAGGAATATTCGAAATAATATTCCTTAAGTAAATAGAACTTCCAATGAATATTTAAAATAATATTCATCAGGTACATAAAACCTTAAATGAATATTTGAAGGTAATATTCATTTAATAAATAAAATTCCAATGAATATCAAAGTAATTATTCATTAAATAATCAAACTCCAAGTGAATATTCAAAAAAAAAAAAAATATTCACCTAATATTTCTCGGCTGAGATAATACTCAAATAACATTCTTCGAAAGGTTTCAAAGTGATTGATACTTTATGGAAATATAAATAATGTTTAATAATAACATTCCTCAAGATCAATAATAATTTGTCGTTGGAATCCCTCCGGGTTTCCACGACTATCTGTATCTCAAAATACCGACTCTCGGTCTATTTTTAAGAATGAATATCATATGACCTTCGCTAAGGGTCTTATCAAAACAATCCGGCTTATAACTGATAATTCGTATCTGGTCTATAAGCCAATAGCAATTCAGGGAACATGTATCATAATATAATTTGACAATAGGCATGCATGCTATGGCATATGTAAGATGGCAATCACACATATATATATATATATATATATATATATATATATATATATATATATATATATATATATATATATATATATATATATTATCACAGCAACAGGTTCAAAGTTTTGAACACTTGCCTGGTAATCGGGTGTGGGTGGAGATAGTGTGTCCTGGGTCTGCTCGATGATCTATAAACAATCAGAACATTCGAGATTAACCACTTAACACGTTTTAAAAGTCTAAGTATAACTTCACTTAAATCGAAACACGTTTTCGAATTATCTCGTTATACACCTTTTAGTGTAACTCTTTTTATCACCGATATGATCCGACATTCGTTCGTTATTAAGACATGTCATCATACCCACACTTGGTATATACTTAAGTCGTATAAGTTCTAAAGTCCATTGATTACGAACCGAGATTATACCTCGAGTTTTATCGTTCGTTTTCTAAGTGTTTTACCAAAGTTATAACCAAGCGGGTTTTTAGGGGTTCGTTCGCGTTTAACTTTGATTCAAACATTTTTATAAAATCGGAAAACGATCCGTTTGACATGTGGTTTTCTTTCATACCTTCCTTATGACCTCTAGTATTTATTTACCAAGATTTGCCACTGAGAATCATGCTTTACAAGGGTTCAATTGAAGTTACGAACTTTTACTTACGGTTCCGAACCAATTTTAGTAATTTGACCATAACTGCTAAACCATAAGTCGGAATGTTTCGATTCTTTAGCCAAAACGATCTATGATTCAAGACCTACAAGCATGGGTCGAGTGTTCAACTTGGTCAGAAACGTTTTGGTTCGAAAATGCTCCATTTTTAAGGGTTAATGAAATTTCACCATTACGACGGCTATAACTCGGATATTTCCAAAATCAAAACCCTCCAAATAATCATCCAATCCACCATCAACACTCATGGAAACTATTCATTGTCTCCATCACTTTCTAAACAGGTCTTGGAGCCATGCAACATATTTTAACATCTAACAAAACTCATACATAGCTCTAGTGCTCGAAACATTCCTATAATTCAAACACTCATCCAAAACTCCATTAAAACTCATAATCTAACCAAGGGGGTTCAAGTGTTATACCTCTATTCGAAGCTTAAGAGTGCTATCAAAGCTTTACAAGTCTTGAATCTTGCTTAGAACATCCTTTGGGAGCTATATCATCAAGAAAACAAAACATGAAAATCATAAAATTACTATTCATCCAAGAACATTGAATCTTGTAAAATTAAAATGAAAATCTTCCACTTACTTTCTTGCTCTCAAACTTGGTGGGTCTTCCTAACTTCCTTCAAACTTTGATTTAAGCTATAGATCATGAATTGTCATTGGCTAGAACTTGAGTTGTGAAAATTTACTATTCATTATCTTTTTTTTTTCTTAAAAACCGAATGTAAAGGAATGAATGGTGGTGTTTTTGCTTTCTCTTTTTATTGAATAATACATGTAGTTATCTTCTTATTCAACCTCATCTTATCTTCATGTAGTGGCATCTTCCTATTGGTCCATTTAGATTACCTTTATCCAACCATAATTGCAAGATAGTCCTTAGCTTCATGGTTATTGCATCCAAGTCCTTCCTTCCATTTTATTACTGCACCAAGGGGCTTCTACTCTTAAATATCTTCACATAACTCTTTGTCTTGTAGTTGGGCCAAAACTTGGGCCTTTACCAAGCTCTTGGGCTTTTTGTTTGGGCTTTATGCAAAGTTCTTTAGTCGTTTGACTCACCAATTGAATTCTGTGATCGTCTCAGTGGTTTGTCTCTTGTAATTCCCTAGGATATAATTCTCTTAATGATCATGTAGGATAATTAATCTTGATATGAACTCAATCCATAATCCATGATTCATTCGCTTTATCGCTTAATCTCGTTATAACGTTTCAGCGGTTTCTAGAACGTTTGCTTCGCTGCCTCGGTGCTTTTCGTTCTAAATTCTCAAATCCAATATAATAAAATTCCAAATTATTAAATCCTCAATTTCCCCAAATTTAATATCTCATTTCTTGAATATAATAATATATAATTCACTTCTCGGTTAAATATTACACCAAAATTAAAATAGGAATTTCTGAATTCCGATCGTCTTTACATACACTTATTTACTCCGTGGATTACTAATATGACTTCGAAACATCCATACCACGTCTCGTACATAGGGTGGCATGAAAAGTTTTCCAACTTACAAAATTACTATTCACGTATGAAAAAAAACACTACCCATCAAAAGGTGAAATATTCTCTCAAATCCAGAAATTTAAGGTTATTACACTAACTCACTTCTCATTTCCCCTCTAGGGGTCCATCAGCTCATTCCCTGGACGATAGATTATTCTTATCTATGTCCTCAACCATTGAATTACTCTATTCTAAAAATTACACCTATGTATCGGGATCATTATCCAAAGCAATATCCATTTATTACAACCACTATTCTTTGGAATCACCATTCACTTATGCACTTAATCATAATAAGAAAAGTTTTAATTCTAACAAAAATTTGGGTTCTTACATGGGCGATGTGTTAATTTTAAAAAATTCTCTGTAAATATAATAAGGGGGCATATCTATGAAAATGCTTTTAGTTTGGGGTATGTTGATTGGATTTGGCATGAAGAAAAGTCAGCTAAGAGTACTAAGTCACTGTAGGTAGTTCACGCCCTTATTAGGAAAAAGCACCCGAGCACTTTGTTGCTTCAGAAACTGTTAATGTTTGTGAAGCAGTATTTAATTCCGAAGATTACGATAAAGATTCGTACGAGTTTAAGAGGTTTGCGGTTGATGCTGAACAACCATTTTACAAAGACAATGAGTGTACTAAGTTAGAGTCGATGTTAAAATTACACAATTGGAAATCTAGTTTTGGTATTAGTGATAGTGCTTTCACTGATCTGTTGTCTACAGTTGGTTCCCTACTTCCTAAAGATAACGTGTTGCCTGCTAATGCATATGAAGCCAAAAAAACTCTATCCGATTTAGGCCTTGAGTACATAAAATTCCATTCGTGTCCGAACGATTGTGTACTATACAGGGGTATACATTCTGATGCTTTTCAGTGTCCCAAGTGTCATCTATCTCGTTGGAAGGTGGGGAAAGACGGTCAACCTAGGGTTAATCTTCCTGCCAAAGTCATGTGGTACTTCCACTGCTGAACTTATGACCTGGCATGCAAATAAGCGAATACAAGATGATAAGACGCGACATCCGGCTGATTCCCCTACTTGGAAAAATATCGATTATAGGTGGCCTGCCTTTGGTAGTGAACTGAGAAATATTCGTTTGGCTTTGTCAGCGGATGGTATAAACCCACATAATAACTGGTTAACCAATCGGTATAGTTGCTGGCCAGTAGTCTTGGTAAGTTACAATCCTCCTCCGTGGTTATGCATGAAAAGGAAGTTCATGATGTTAACCGTATTAGTACCTGGTCCGCATAAGCTAGGTAATAATATTGACATCTATTTACAGCCGCTAATTGATGATTTGAAAAAGCTTTGGGAGGAAGGTGAACCAAATGTATATGACGCATAGACTCAAACCTTTTTCACTCTAAAAGCAATTTTATTATGGACGATAAATGATTTCCCTGCATATGGAAACTTGTCCGGCTGTGTAAATAAGGGTTATAAGAGTTGTCCAATATGTGGTGATGATACCGTAGCTAAATATTTAAAGCATAGTAGGAAAATGTGCTTCCAAGGTCATCGTCGATATTTGGCTAGGCATCACCCTTATAGGAGGCAGAAGGCAGCTTTTAACGGGGAACAGGAATTTGGGAACCCACGTCAAACCCTCTCCAGAGAAGATGTATTAGCGCAGCAAGAACAAATTGTATTTTCTTTTAGGAAGGAATTGAAGAAGTCAAAGAAGGTGGACTGTGCATGGAAAGAAAGTCCATTTTTTTTCAGTTGGAGTATTGGAAGTTTCATCATGTGCGCCATTGTCTCGATGTTATGCATATCGAGAAAAACGTTTGCGATAATATTCTTGGGACCTTACTAAATATGAAGTTTAAGTCGAAAGATAGTGAGGCATCTCGTCTTGATATGATTGACATGGGTGTTAGACATGATTTAGCTCCACAAGTAGGGGAAAAAAAACTATCTGCCCCCTTCCCTTTTCACTTTATCAAAGGCAGAAAAAAAACAATGTTGTCATCATTCCTGTCTATGAAACTTCCTGCTGGACACGCATCAAACATCAAAAATTGTGTCTCCATGGCTGATTTAAAGTTGTACGGTTTGATGTCCCATGACTGCCATATTATCATCCAACAATTACTCCCGATTGCAATTCGTTCTATTCTTCCGAAACATGTTAGGGTCACAATTATAAGACTGTGTTTCTTTTTTAACGCTTTGTGCACCAAAGTTGTTTATGTATCGAAACTAGATAAATTACAATCAGATGTAATAATAACCTTGTGTGATCTAGACAGAATATTTCATGGATCATTTTTTGATGTAATGGTATATCTCGTTGTTCACTTGGTTCGAGAATTGCGTTTATCTGGACCGGAATTTTATAGATGGATGTATGCATTTGAACGGTTTAATAAATTGCTGAAGAGTTATGTACGAAACCGTTATTATCCGGAAGGTTGTATAGCAGAAAGTTATCTTAAAGAAGAATCGGTAGAATTCTGCACGGAGTTTCTTAGAGAGGGTTGCACAACTGCCGGTCTTCCAAATGATCAAGAAAAACTCTCTGGTCCATTATCTGCTATGGTAATAAAGGTAGTCGAAGAAAAGGAGCGAAATGAAGCGCATCTACATGTCCTTCAGAACAATCCTGAAGTGTATCCATATATCATGTGAGTGCATTCATTTTTCCTATTCTAATTCCTCATATTGTTAGTAAGTATATCTCTGTCTATTTTTTTTAATATGTATGCATTTTTTCAGAATGCATAAGGAGTACTTACAAGAAATTCACCGAGGGAAAAAAAAAGTGTTCATTGGCTCATGGGAGAGCATAATCGCCTATTTGCTGATTGGTTTGAAAAGAAAGTAGGTTTCACGATTAGATCTTTTTTTTTGTAATATAATGGCTACTATTAGTTAGACTTTAAAATTAACTGTTATTTATGTTTACAATAATATTTGTAGTTTAGTGATGAAATGAGGGAGAATGGTGACAGTATTTCGGAGACGATAAGGTGGCTCGCTGGAAAACCATCATTTTCGGTTTTAACTTATCAAGGCTATTCAGTTAATGGAGTTTGATACTCTACGAAGTCTCGAAATAGTGGGGTTTCTGTTGTTGCCAAGGCTGTTCAAGTCTCTAGCAGAAAGGATTTAAATCCTGTTGAGAGCGATATGTCATTTTATGGAATCATCTTAGAAGTTTGGGAGTTGGATTACCATGCATTCAAAGCCCCCTTATTCTTGTGTAAATGGGCAGAAAATGAAAAAGGCATAAAGGTGGATGATCTTGGCTTTACACTTGTCAACTTCAATCGACAAGGACACAAGAAGGAAAAATATGTGTCTACTGAGCAAGTCAAACAAGTTTTTTATGTTCAAGATCCCGTTGATGTGGCCTGGTTGATCGTATTAACTTCCACCACCCGAGACTATCAAGAGTTGTATAACGATGATGATTTAGGGGACACGATTATGGAACATCCGCCATTCTGCTGTAGTATCCCTGCATGCGATATCAATACTGATGATGTTGCGCATAGTGTTAGGCCTAATATTGAGGGAATTTGGGTTAAAAAATAATCTATATTATGTACTTCAAATTTGTTGTTTTGTTAGTCATGCCTTGAACTATTTAATATGAGCACCATTTATTTTTTGTTGTAATTCATGTATATCTACATCCTTTACCTTTATCTGCATTCCTAATTCATATATCGTCATTCATGTATATCTGCACTCTTATAGGCTATCTCATTTAAATACCAATATCTAATGGCTTTACATTGTATCATACAGATTAAAGGAGCAAAATGGGGAAGAAGCGGAAGAGTAATGGGCCAAAATCTGCTGAGCCTATCGAAGGTAATGAGGGATCTAAAGATGCCAATCAGATGTTGCCGGAGGAGAAAGAGTCTGCAGAGCCTTGTGATCAGTTGGATGTGCGACAAGCTACAGAACCTCAATCTCAAAGATCAGACTCTGCACATGAAACAACGACTACTTCTGATTCTACAAAAAAGAGGCTAGGAGCTGCTCGAGGCGTTTCTGCTCTTCATAGAGTAGTGGTGAAGAAAGCTCGGGGAATAAAATATAAAATTAGAGTTAATCAATTTGGAGTTCCTACTGGAAGTAATAGGTGTACCTTACAGTCCTATATAGGAATGTTAGCCAGGAGTATGATTCCAATTGACATTTCAAGTTATGGCTTGATATTCAGGTATAATATAACTTATAAATTTATGAGGTATATCCACTTGATCTTAGGTACTATATATCCACACATTTATGAGTTATGTCATTTTTCTTTATTAGGGTACATTTAAAGTTTCTCCGGAAAGTGAGGGGATGGTGCTGAAGTCTGCAGCTGATAAATGGAGGCAGTTTAAAACTAATCTAACTACTAAACATGTGATACCATATATTGGATCGAAGAAACAATTGAAGAAGCCTCCGAAACAATATGAGTTTGTGGGTAAAGAAAGTTGGAAGAGATTTGTTGAGCAGCGGACACCCGATAAATGGCTGGTATGGATATATTTCTTGCAGAATTTATTATGTTTGGTAGAATTAATTTTGTTATGTATTTTACTTTGATAGAATTTATTATGTATGGATTATGCCTCGTAATGACTCCAACGATCTTTTTTTTGCAGTCACTGCGTAGTTTGCAGAGCCAAAGAATGCGTAAGCGGAAATATCATCACCGCTTGTCCAGAAAGGGGTACATTGGTTTGGAAGAAGGAGAAGTAAGAACCTATCAAATGTTAATGCAAATTTCAGTTTTTAATGGCTTTTAATATTTTTTCGCATTTTAAACAGATAAAGAAGGGGAACATGAAGCGTGGAGAGCAACGTGATCGAACAATTTTTTGGAAGAAGGCTCGTATACCAAAGGATGCAAACCAGGAGATTGATGAAGATCAGGCGAAAATATTCTCAGTTATTTTAACCTTTTTTTTTGCTAGAATCACCAAGAATTTATGCCCTATATAATGCCAAGAATTTAATATTCACTTGGATCCTGGTGCTAAAAAATTATTTTCTTGTTTTATATATTGATAGGATGAATTACTAGAAAAGAAGGAGAAAGGTGAATTCCAGCCATCTGGAAGTGATGCTGTGTTGAGTACGGCACTTGCAACTGTGGAGCATCCCGGAAGAGTTCGAGGAGTTGGAGGTCATGTCACCCCAACAATGTTCTTTAATTTGCCGAAAGAGAAAAAATGTAGAATTACAAAGGGAGGGTTGCTGGCCCGTGATCAAAAGATGGCCGAAGAGTTAGAAAGAACAAGGCGGGAGATGGCTGAACTTAAAGCATTGTTTAATGCATCAAATCTTCACTCTCCAATCTTGTCGGATAAATCAAGTTGCCAACCCCATGAAGAAGCAGCCAAGGTTAAACCACCAATTGCGAAAGAATTGAAGGTCGATGATGATTGTATTGCTATTGATGAACCTCCTCCAACTGAAAAAAAGGTACAACCTTGGCTTTTTAGTTATACAGATTCTTTCATACACATGAACACCTATAGGCTTTTGAGTTATGATTGTAAATTGACCTCTTCATTCATGTGATGTAGGGTCCTCAATCATGTGAGCTTGCTGTGGAAAGCTTAGAAAACAAGGTGGCTTTTGGTACAGTTTTTGATGATGAAGAAATGAATGTTTCTGTACATGGAGTACCCTTAAAGCCTGGACATGTTCGTGTGTCGGTTGACGGACACATCAACCCAGATGCATTGGTTCCCGTGCCTGTAGCCGGTGAAATAAAGTTAGTTCGTGAAGCTGTTGGCTCGCACTTGGCATGGCCTCGCGATTTGATTATCTTCCCAACCATGACGGTATAATTTTAATTATATAATGTCTATTTTTTTTACATGTTCTTGTTTCTAGATTAAAAAGTCATTACGGAAAATACTCTTATTCTTCTTAATTATTTGTAGAAAAAGAAAAAGGTAGAGCTTCAATCAAAGCCAAGAAATGAGCGTAAAAATTATGGCTTGTTGAATAAAGTGAAGCTGAATAAGAATGTGCCCAGTGATTATAAGTTTTTGTACAATTTTGTGGTAACAACAATGAAAGACAGTGGAGGATCAGTACCGATTCCATGTAATTCCGACGTGTTTGGAGTTGAGAAGACAATTTATATATTGCATGAGAATTTGAAAGCCTTGTTAGAGTTTGACATGATCGGACAAGCTGCCATATCTACTTATATGGCGTAAGTAATTTTTTTTCGTTCTTTTAATTTTTCATATTCCACAACTGTGAGCAACATAATTTTCTCCCATGTAGGCACTTGCAAACAGAGATTCAGAAGAATCGAAAGAAAAATGATGCAGTCCTGTATGGCTTTTTCGATCCTGGAGCAACATATCATTTGAACGATGAATTTAAAAGTTATGTTGTTAGTCGTTTGAGAGAAGGTAATGACTATCGTTTATACTTCTTGCCGCATAATCATAAGTAAGTCTTTGTAGTTAAGTTTATTTTAGTAATTATTATATTTATGTCAAATTTAAACATTTTGACTTGTAATAAAATTCTTACTTGTAATGCAGCCACCACTGGATTTTGGTTATAATATGGGATGGTGATATTTACCTTCTGAATCCTTTGTCTCATCCTGTGCATTTTAACGAATTGGAAAAAGCTTTATCAGAGTAATATATTCCCACCCCGACTGCTTGTACAATTTTATAGAAGTATATTAATTATTTTCCTACTTGTCATTCTTTTATGCAGGGCGCTTAAATCTTACAATTCTGAAACTGGAAGGGGAAATAAACCTTCTAAAATAAAGAATCTTTTAGTAAGTATTTTGCATTTTAAGTTTTACTATTACTGTGTAATTAGTTTCAATTTTTTGGGGTTGTGACTTATATTATTATTGTTGGAATAGGGATCTCCGAAACAACCTGGTGGGGTTGAATGTGGTTATGTCGTCATGCGGTACATGAAAGATATCATTTTGGATGAGGACTTTTCTTTTACTACTAAGGTATGCCTATTAATTTATGAATTGTCCAAGTCTAATTGGGGGCATGGTATAGGACTGTTTAGCATGGTATAGGACTGTTTAGGATCAGTGTTGCATTTGTTAATTTTTATTCTTGTGTTTTACTTATTAGTGGGCAACCAAGAGTCGAAAGACTTACACAGCGCAGGAGTTGGATGAGGTGCGCATGGAGACTGTCCGGTTCATCCAGGATAAAATGTGAAACATTTGGCAATATTGATCAGTTGTTTTAGGTTTGGTTTTGATCAGTTGGCAATATTGTTACCTTTTATTTCGTAGTTTTGTTTTGATCAGTTGGAATATATGTTTTGATCAGTCTGATGTTTTAGGTTTGGAATATATGTTTTGGTAATTGGTTATCGATGGTAACCTTGAATTTTAGCCGTATGAGCTATTTTGTGAATTCATTGTGAACTTTGAATTTGGTAATGATGAATATTAGTTATCATGTGGCATTTTTGGTTGAGATTTCTGGAAATGTCTATATATATTGTAGCCCTGCACAGACAATTAACATTCACATTAACATCACAGACAACTAAAAGCGATGTCTTAAAACCGATGTGGACAATTCAAAAAACCGATGTTAATAAGGGCATACAACATTGCTTAATTTGCAAAATCGATGTTAATACCATGCATTCAACTACCGGTATTGCTAATAAACCGATGTGAAAGGTATCATTCGTAAAAAAAAATAGCTAGTTAAACCGATGTCTTTGAAGTATCTTACATCGGATACATAAAATATGTGATGTCTAAGAGTATCTTTAACATCGGTTCTAAAAAATGAACTGATGATACTTAATCTATTCCACATCGTTTCTGTTTTAGTTATCGATGTCAATGTCTATTTCTAGCTTGTGTGTTACATGCTTAAGTGACTCTAACCTTGATAATATAACAATATTGAAGTTGCCAATATATCAGATTATCATAAATTAGTAAAAGATTCAGGGCAAAGACATCAGAAATGCACTGAAAAACGATGTGTAAACTCATATTAGACATCGGTGAAAAACCGATGTCTAAACTTCAGACTTTTAACATCACACGCGAAGACATCGGTTTGGTTTCATAATAGACATCGGTTTTTACCCGATGTCTATTGACATATTTCTAGTAGCGAGTATTGGAAACTTGCCTGGTAGTCGAGTAGGGGTAGCGTGTCCTGGTCAGTCCGGTGATCTATAAACAATCACAATATTCGAGATTAATCATTTAACGCTTTTAAAAGACTAAGTATATACTTAACTTAGGTCGAAACACGTTTTCAAGTTATCTCGTTATACACCCTCTAGTGTAACTCTTATTAACACCGGTGTGATCCGACACTTGCTCGTTATCAAGGCATGTCAATACACTTACACTTGGTATGTACTTAAGTCGTATAAGTTCTGAGGTCGATCGTTTACTTAACCAAGATTATACCTCGAGATTTATTAATCATTTTCTAAGTGGTTTTCCAAAGTTATAACCGAGTGTACTTTTAAAGGGTTCATTCGCGCTTAACCTCGATTCGAACATTTTTATAAAATCGAAAAACGATCTGTTTGACATGAGGCTTTCTCCCACACCATCCTTATGATCTCTAATATTTAATTATCATGATTTGCCACTGAATTAATAATATTATGGGGGTGCAATTTCAGTTACGAACTCGCATTTACGGTTTCGAACTACTTTTACTAATTCGACCATAATTCGTAAACCGTAAGTCCGTTTGCTTCGATTCTTGCACCAAAACGATCTATGACTCGAGAACTATAAGATCAGTCCATAATATCATTAAGGTCAGGCAATTATCCTAACTGTTATGCTCGGATTTTAAGAGTTTACGAAATTTCAGCATTACGACGGCTATAAATCGAACGTTCCAAAATTCTTAACATCAAATCCAAGCCACACCGGGCATACCATACATCTTACATACATGATAATCAACTTAACAAGTCCAAAACATCTCACTTTACTAACAAGGTCATCATATCTCTAAATCAACTACAAGATCATGCTAACAAGCTTATAATCATACTAATATCATAACAATGCTAAAAACCATCAAGATCGTGCATATACTTAAAATAAGGTCTAGGGTTTCAAGATAGTTATACCTTCCTTGGTGTGTAAATGAGCCTAACAAGCCTTGATCTAGTCCTTAGAACACCTTAATTTAGCTTAGATCATCAAAACAAACCAAGAAAGCAATATTAGATCATGAAGTTACTATTCACCCTCCACTTAATGATTTATTTGAAAATGGAAAAAGTGGAGTTTGAAGCTTAGATTTCTAGGAGATCATTTTTATGAAATGTAATACTCACCATAATAATTTGAAGATCAAACAAGGGGTGGAAGTAGGATTTTGATTCTTGAATTATGGAAGAAGCCGAATGGTGCTTGATAGAGAGCTTGGTGAGGTTTGCTTGTTTTGCTTTTGGAAATAATGCATAAAGTGATTTGCCTTGGCTAATATCTAATGTAAAGTAGCATTAACAAAGGTGGTGTGGTCATGGATGATGTTTTTCAAGGGACAAATGTCATGGTTTAGTGGTAAGATGAGGTGATGATGCTAAGTACTAGGTTGGCTTGCTAAGTGTGCTAGTTACTCTTGTAACTACTTAGTTACTTGATATTATCCACTTGCACATGCATGCATCTTGATCCCCTGCTTGTTTCTTTGTCCGGTTATTGCTCAATTCATTGACCGTTCGGAGGAATACCTCGAAGATTTCTAATTTGGGTTTTACCGGAAACCGTCTTAATATTTATATTATCATTCTCAATTCTCTTTAATAATTCTTGAATCCAAATTCCTTAAATCTTTTCAATAAATCCTTAAGTCTTTCAGTGTCCAGGGAAATCTCGGAGAAAATAAAAGTGCTATTTTTCTGAATCTGATATCATTTACATACACTTATATTGCCTATCGATCACTAATACGAACTCAAAAATCCGTTCCGAATACTCCTATATAGCGTCGTCTGATAATATTCCAATTTCCACAAAAAACACTATTCATCACTTATCCTCTCTTTAATTCTTATAATTGGAAAATGTCCTTGCGCTTTCCCGAGCATCCCTTAACCCTTTTACGGAACCACTGGACTTATAACAGATATTGATTTGGATGACATGAGAACCTTCTTCCTCATTTAGAATCACCATATCCTTCATTCTAGGAGATAGATTATTCTAATCTAAGTTATCAACCAATTGCATTACTCAGGCCATATAAACATTTGAATCCAAATCCATCAAATATTCATTCATCGGAACCATTGTTACACTTATATTCCATTACATAATAAAAGTTTTAATTCCTACCAAAAATCTGGGTTCTTACAGTCTCCCCTCCTTAAAAGGATTCCGGCCCGGAATTTGGTAGGAAACAAAGAGTCGCTTGTCTATCATTTCACTTTCCAGTTTCCCGGTCAATTCTTAATCATTCTACCCTTTCTCAGCACATCTACTGGTGCTACAATACACACTTTATCCTTTATCCATCAACTTTGCTACTTTTCGTACAACACACTATTCGGGTTATGCTCTTACTCAGTCCTATACTATTATCCATATTGATATCCACAGTGACTTTGGTATTACTATCGCAATGCGAATTTGGAGGTAACCTCACTCGCACTATGCATTTCCTGATCACTTTAATCTTCACAATCTCGATCAATATAGAGAAGTGGAAAGATTTATTGAGAGATCTCTATGATCAATGAACATTTGTTATATTGCATAGTTAGTACAAAAGGGGGCCAGCCTTTAGTACTTGACAAGCAATTAAACAAGTTATGGTATTCCACTTAGACTTCTACCACACGGACAAATAATCACGTAGCAGTACCTCCCCTCCTTAAAGGGTTGTTCTTCTCAATTCAAAAAGAAGATGAATAAGAGAGAAGAAAAGAAAAGAATTTCAAAGAATTATATAAAGTTTTCATGATTGCAAAACATCATACTTAGAATGTACCTCTGAACTATAGAGGTTCATTAGAGAACAAAAATAAACGTAATCGTATCAACTACTACTTTATCGTAATCTCAAGTGTCAACATATCCTCGCTGCTCTGTCCATCATTCTATGGACCTATACTCTTGTTTAATCTTAGCAACACTCACTTTTGGAAAATCCTTCAACCTCTCAGGTTAAATCTTGGATTTCTTGCTTAACATCATTGTTATTGACATTCCACGCCACGGTACTAGCTCTTTCATATTCACAATACTAACAGTATTAGGTGGTCATCCCGAGAATTTGCTAGAAAGCCCATTCATCAATCCATTCATAACATTCCTTGCTTTACATTCCGTAGTTACTATCCCAGTCTTTTCTTTATCAATCACATCCTTCTTATTATCTGATTCTTATTCACTTCTGTTATTTATCTCCACCGTCATGTCATTATTGGGACATCCTTTGCATCTGGTACCTCCCTATTGGTATACCGTCACATGTGCTCAATAAGCATCCCATTTTTGGGGGTCAAACTTTCCTTTGTTCAACCATCTAAATTCTCACTTTCTCGATCCATGAGTCTCCTTATCACTCAATCAATCTATTCCAAATTTCCTCGAATCCTCCCAACTTTAAAGGAGTTAATCTATATGTCATTTATGCTTTCAATTTCAACTTTCCGTTGTGACCAACAACCTTTGCCATGTCAATTTCATACCTTTCTAGCTTCATTGTTGGGGTTTCTCAGGAGTCCGCATATCTAACTCCCTTAATGATCCTTAACTTTATTTCCTTCGTATCAGCCGTCTTGTTTCTATTTCGACTATAATCCCTTTATGAACCACCATAGCATTATTATTTATTTCGAACATCACGTCATTCCAAAATTAAACCATCCGAAATGAACCTTGATGATTTCTCTAACTTAGATCCAATACAATCTATTTCTATTTTTTTTTCATTCCGACATCTCCACGGTCGTTATCACCTAATTTCCCAGAAGAAGCACCGCTATATTAATGTAGTCCATTGTTGAATCACTATCGTTTGTCATTGACATAGTGTTTTAATAGCTAATCATACGGGTTTCTTAATTATTAGATCAAAATCCTCTAGGAAGACAAAATTATCACTATTCCTTATCCATAAGGAATACTTCCTAAACTTGATGTAGATATTACATGAAGCAGATAAAATTCCAAAAGAGCTTCAAGCATCGCAGCTATGATAGGTTGATGAAATTACTAATCATAGATGCTTAACGGTTCACTTAATCAATTTCGTATCATGGTCCTGGTTTACCTCAAAATAGGACCTCTTAATGTAGGTAATATGCTTAAGACGACATCAGGAATCGAATGTTTACTTAAACTATTCTGATGGTTGACATGGTTGATTCTTGCACCAGTATCAGAAGGCATGTAAATCCTCCACCACATTATGACCTTCGAGGTCCTTCTCAATTTCATTCTGTTTCTTTGGTATGAGCATTCATAATTACTCCTCTATACTTAAAGTGTCGGCCACCTCATTGGCCTTTCCTAATAATAACAATTTCTCGCAATCAATGTTTTCTGAATCTATTCCAACTCAAATTTCTCTACCTCATTCCCATCACTGTTGGGTGAAAGTATTCTTCCTTAGACTCTGCTTAAGGAGAAAATATATCAGTCCTTTTTCCATAAATCATTGCTTCCACCTTTCCGTGCGAACTTTACCACAGTTATTCCCAATCATACCTAGGATATTACTTCTCTTAATTCTTTCTTGTTTTAGGATAACCTCAACCTTCATTGGTTCAATCCATACTCCCTCATGGGTCCGCACATGCCTCATCTGGAATTATTATTATGTCGTGCCTTCCTTATCAAACTTCCATTTTGAAACTTAAGATATTAACTCTTTCTTTGAAAAAATCTCTTAGGTCATTCTCATAATTCCTCCTGTATTTTTCTAGGTACAGGGTATATCCCAATATCATTAATCAATCCTAGAATAATTCTGTCTATGTACTTTTCGAAACTCCTTTCAATAAATCCCTAAAGATTATCGATGCCTTGGTCAATCCAACTTATATCACCCAAATTCACAATGTCCTTATTAGGGTAATGCCATCCTTTGTGCATCCCCAAGGTTCGTCTTAATTTATGAATATTCTATCCTCAATTCTATTTTCAAGAAATACTTACACCTTTTACTTGACAATCAAATCATATATCTTTAATAAGGGTCTCTTTTCTATTCTTCTAATTTTGATAAATTATAGTTAGCTTAATGCTAACCTCTTCTTTCAAGTGGATGTCGGTCTTAATGACCTTCCAAAACACAACATATGTCTATCTATTCTTCTTACAGAATTTGGTAATGGTAGCAAGGATGTTGTGGAAGATATTGGTCGTGTTCAACGTGAATCCCTAAGTACTTATCACTCTTCTTAAAGATACTAAGTTTCAGATAGCCTTTATGCATCATACTGCACAATCTTTGACAATCTCCATAAACCTTTTATTGATCACTTTCCTCAGTCATACTATGTCCATGGTATTTATAAAATCCCAACATTATGTACCTCAACTCACTATAATTCGATTTCTAGCTCATAAGCTAGTCAATCATATACACCTGAATCACTTCACTTTGCATCAAAAGTTCTCGCGGTTGGCGCTTGGTCAGAAGCAACCCTGCTTTGTCCTTACATCGTTGGTCTAGTCATTTTATAATCCTCTGTCACCTGGCCCCAAATGGCCACGCTACAGTACGTGAGTTAGGGTTAGCTAATGGCATTACTTTTCTAGCAGTTGCTGGTGTAGTGCCTCCTTCGTCCATAGCGAAGATAATTTATCTGGGATATGTTACGCTTATCAATATGCTTTTTCCCCGTACTCTTAAACTTCTTCTCTTTGCATTTGTTCACTACTTCCCTTTCACAGCAACCTTAGGTACCAGGGTGGCATAGTCACTCAACTCGAGTACTGGCACTCCTTGCTCATCCCTCTTCCTTGATACCTTCTGATCTTTTCAAAATTTTACTCCATATAAGTCTCGATCGACTTCTCGGTACCGTCTCCGAGAACCTTTCCTTTATTTTCATCTTTTCAACTTCTCTTATCACTCCCACGTGCTACATGAGCTTAACACCTTTCCCATAATAGCCTTTTCATTTAAGTCAATCCCGAAATTTCTCAGTCCATTTTGGTCCTTAAATAAATTTCCCGTTTTACCGTCCAATCATTTTATCTCTTCAATCAGTTGTAATAATCAGGGTCTATCTACCAACCCATATAGCGGCTACCTTACCCCATCCATAGGGTTCGCTCCAGTTTCTACTCCCTACTCCCTTCAGTGACGTTTTCTGATAATCAGAAAGACAAGGTTTGCCAAAATTTGTTTGATTTCTTTCAAGAATCAGGAAAATCTTGGTTAAGCTATCCACCCACTGGTAATACTAAGAAGATCCATTTCGAAACCTAAATAAAAGTTCTATGAGCATCCAAGCAGGTGGAATCGTAAGCAGTTATAATAACGGAATAATTGACGTAAAGTTTCAAACTGAAAGGAACCAAATATATACATCTTATAGAAGGGAAATCAAAAGTTTCAAACTGAAACATGTCACACCCTCCTAATACATATTCGTCCTAATAGTCGATGCTATCAAATGTCAGTCTATCTAACCACTAGTCTCAGAATGAACACTACCATCGGAGTTAGTCGTCCCACAAAATTGGCAGTATCAAGGCCATCCGAATCTGGTGAACCGTGTTGTCCTAATGCATCCGCAATTACTCTGCCGAGCTGCATAAGCATACCACCTAAACCTATATGAGATCATAATATATCAAAAAGTCTTCCTTCTTCCATTAGGCAACGCCAACGCTGGGTCGTCACAAAGTTTATCTTTAGCTCCAGGAAGATTTTCTCACATTTTCCTATTCATTCAAACTCCTTAGTCTTACAAATAAGTCGGGTTGCGGGACTGCAATCTTTTTAAAGTCCTGAATAAATCTTTGGTAATACATGGTGAATCTTATGAAATTTCTGACCTTAGTTGGTGTGGTTGGCCTTTCTCAATTGAAACTGCCTTTAACTCGGCTGGGTCAACCAACACTACTCACTATTGATCGAATGTCCTAATAGCTGAACTTTATTTTATCAAAATTCAAACTTCGAGAACTTGGCATGCACTTGCTCTTTCAGGTTTCATCTAAAAACATTCTCCATTACCTCTTAACCACTGATCGTATTACTTGATCCATTTATGATTCAGCGTAGGAGTAAACTTAATGTAACTATTATGATCCATTCAAGGAAAAGAAAGAATTTAATATTCCTCTGAATCACATGCATCTAATGTTTCTGGTTCATCACTCAACTGAGTTGGATTAACATTATACTTAGTCTCTAACAACAGTCTTATTACGAGTTTATCATAGACTCACTGGTCTTTTCCTCTTGTAGGTTCTGAGACCATTGTTTCGCTTATTACTTCCTTATATAGCTTTATCCAATCAGGCCATCACTTCCTAAGGTCTTTACTTTCTAAGCTGATCCATTCATAAAATGAACATTTCCCTGAATCAAACCACCTCATCAATCTCAATTTGACTTTATAGATTATAACCTATAAAATTTGCCTTCTCATGACGAATTACTATTGATAATTTTCACACTAATCCATTTATCAAATGACATGGTATTTGCTGCCTCTATCTCAACTGCTCCCGGAGACTCTGCTCCCCATCCTATATCGATGTCTTTGATAGTGATGCATCATTCTAACTCTTTTATCATTAATCTGAAAGTCTCTAAGGATTATTATCTATCCCCATATAAGATCCCAAGTAATTCTTCCAATTCGTCTTACTTGCTGGTACTACATCCGGTAGTCCGGCTATGAATCCAATATGCATCCTTAGTTCTCTTAACAATATCTCAGTTCTTTACGCTCACTTCTCTGAGTACTATAGTCTTATCCCTGACAGTCGTTCTGGCTGTAGCCCTCATTTCCTCAAGGGTAAGCTCCTTATCCTTAACAGGATTTTCCTCCTCTACTGGAACCTCCTCCCGGTCCTCAGTAGGGTACTCTATCGAATCCACAATCCGATCGTCAGCATATAATAAAGCATCACGGTGCTACTACTCGTAAGCCTCAAGGTATGTCGCCTTGCTCGTCGATATGATATCGAGCTAATTTACTGTTATGATACTTAAGAGTTCCCATAAGGGTTTTAGGTGAACTTGGCAAGAGTTCTTATTCTCTCAGTGAATTTATTGTTATAACGTCGCCTCAACTCTGGGATATATAACTCTCGCTCTGATACCACTTCTATAAAACCCCCAGATCCGGGGTTAGGGATCTGGTTGTTACAGTCTTAATTCCATCTATAATACTTGACTTGCATCACAATAAATAAGCAGCATGCTATGACCTCACAATAATATCACCTCACACACACACAACCAGTTATAGTCCCAGAGATGAAATTGAAATAACCTTCTAATTATAGGATCCCCGAATAAAAGTTATTACAATCCAAAAGGACAACAACATAAGTTCAAAGGTTCTATCCATTGATTAACATTAATTATACATATAGTTAAGGCTTGAAACAAAAGCTGCCTGACTAGGCTACCTCAGCAATGGCAGCGATGATATCAACGGGTAGTCCTCTGGCCGTAGTCACCTGCTTGCGCCGAGTGCACCTTACGCGGGTCATTCAACCTAGCTGTTGTTGTGATATAATAAATAAAGCAAGGGTGAGCAATAGCCCACCAAACATAATATATGACTGAACAATAATATATATAACTAGTCAACAATATCGTTGAAACCATATGCCATGCATTTACGAAGATAGTGCCAGTATAATGTAAATGATGAAGTTACAAGGTAACTCAAAACATATACTCTGTGGAAATATCTGCTATGCCAAAGATAAGCAAGATATCATCATTTATCATGAAGGAGGAACTTGCAGGAAAAATATTGCCATTCCAGTTTCAAACACTTTCACCTTGCCAACACAGATAGTGTTGCAGAAAAATTTCTAACTTTGAAAGATGAACTAATACGGGAGCATTGCCGCGCCAGGAGCCATAACATTTACGATGATTAGTCGCATGTTATGCTCCCCATCATTGTTCTCTACATGTAGAAGGAAGCACCGACGGATTTACTTGTCAACCGCCCTCTGGAACCCCCGGCCAACGGTTTGGCCATTGCTGGACCGGCGCCACTCGGCCACTTACGTGTCTCCTAGTTCGAATAACATCCATGACTCTGAAACGTAAAGTTCGTCCCCCTTTCCCCAAGTATAATACTTTTTGATAGGACTCCACAAAGTAGTCATATCTAGTTGGAAAGGAAAATTTACCAATATTTACCAAGTTGTTGCTTGTTAATGGATACCAACTTGTTCCAACACTCTTACCTCTCGAATGATGAGGAAGTAACAAAAGATTCAATCGATGAATAGCAACCAAGTTGCGAGTGAAAAGAATAATTTCAAAAGATTTATGACCGGGAAGTCAAACAAAATAAATAATAGCCTTCAGGTAAGGTTCCCTTATAATTTGGAAGATAGAATCGAATGAAAATGGAGTTTTGGTAACCTTCCTTGATAAAAATAATAATAACAAGACTCAAAAATAATTTACATAGTATTTGAAGGTGAAGGATAATTTTGAATAAAATAATATATTTTAAAACTAGTTAAAAGAATTTTATAAATATTCAAAGAATATTTATTAACCCATAAATATTTAAAGAATATTTTTAATATGAAATATTGCTCAAAGTAATCCTCGAATAACATATGAGAATATTCATTAAATAAATAATTTCTTGAATAAATATTCAAATAATATCCGATAATTTAATCAACCTTAAATCAATATTCAAGATAATATTCATTAAAGAAATAAAGCTCAAATGAATATTCAAAATAATATTTTTTAAATAAATAAACTCAAATGAATATTCCAAAATAATTTTCATCTAAATCAATGGCCTCAAATGAATATTCAAAATAATATTCATTAAATAAATAATCTCGAATGAATATTCAAATAACATTTCTCGAATAATTTTCACGTAATTAATACTTATGGAAATATAATTAATGTCATAAATAACATTCCTCAAATAATCTGTCACTGGAATCCCTCCGGGTTTCCATGACAATCTCTCTATTACAAAATACAGACTCCCGGTCTCCATTAAAAGAATGAGATCATATGCCCTTCATTAAGGGTCTTAGCAATATCCGGCTTATAATTAGTATATCTTGTATCTAACTTATAAGCCAACATCAATCAGGGAATAAGTATCGCAATGTAAATTTGAAAGTAGGCATGCATGCTATGGCATATGTATAACAACATTCAATTATATATATTATCACAAGAACAGTTCCAAAGTATTGGAAACTTGCCTGGTAGTCGAGTAGTGGTAGCGTGTCCTGGGTCAGTCCGGTGATCTATAAACAATCACAATATTCGAGATTAATCACTTAACGCTTTTAAAAGACTAATTATATACTTAACTTAGGTCGAAACACGTTTTCAAGTTATCTCGTTATACACCCACTAGTGTAACTCTTATTAACACCAGTGTGATCCGACACTTGCTCGTTATCAAGGCATGTCAATACACTTACACTTGGTATGTACTTAAGTCGTATAAGTTCTAAGGTCGGTCATTTACTTAACCAAGATTATACCTCGAGATTTATTGATCGTTTTCCAAAGTTATAACCAAGTGTACTTTTAAGGGGTTCATTCGCGCTTAACCTCGATTCGAACATTTTTATAAAATCGAAAAATGATCTGTTTGACATGAGGTTTTCTCCCACACCTTCCTTATGATATCTCTATTATTTAATTATCATGATTCGCCACTGAATTAATAATATTATGCGGGTTCAATTTCAGTTACGAACTCGCATTTACGGTTTCGAACTACTTTTACTAATTCGACCATAATTCCTAAATCGTAAGTCCGTTTGCTTCGATTCTTGCGCCAAAACGATTTATGACTTGAGAACTATAAGGTTAGTTTATAATATCATTAAGGTCAGGCATTTATCCTAACTGTTATGCTCGGATTTTAAGAGTTTATGAAATTTCGGCATTACGACGGCTATAAATCGAACGTTCCAAAATTCTTAACATCAAATCCAAGCCACACCGGGCATACCATACAATTAACAAGTCCAAAACATCTCACTTTACCGGCAAGGTCATCATATCTCTAGAGCAACTACAAGATCATGCTAACAAGCTTATAATCATACTAATATCATAACTATGGTAAAACCATCAAGATCATGCATATACTTAAAATAAGGTCTAGGGTTTCAAGAGAGTTATACCTTCCTTGGTGTGTAAATGAGCCTAACAAGCCTTGATCTAGTCCTTAGAACACCTTAATATGGCTTAGATCATCAAAAGAAACCAAGAAAACAATATTAGATCATGAAGGTTACTATTCACCATCCACTTAAATGATTTATTTGAAAATGGAAAAAGTGGAGTTTGAATCTAAGATTTCTAGGAGATCATTTTTATGAAATGTAATACTCACCATAATAATTTGAAGAACAAACAAGGGGTGGAAGTAGGATTTTAATTCTTGAATTATGGAAGAAGCCGAATGGTGCTTGGTGGAGGGCTTGGTGAGGTTCGCTTGCTTTGCTTTTGGAAATAATGCATAAAGTGATTTCCCTTGTCTAATATCTAATGTAAAGTAGCTTTAATAAAGGTGGTGTGGTCATGGATGATGTTTTTCAAGGGACAAATGTCATGGTTTTGTGGTAAGATGAGGTGATGATGCTAAATACTAGGTTGCCTTGTTAAGTGTGCTAGTTACTCTTGTAACTACTTAGTTACTTGATATTATCCACTTGCACATGCATGCATCTTGATCCCCTGCTTGTTTCTTTGTCCGGTTATTGCTCAATTCATTCACCGTTCGGAGAAATACCTCGAAGATATCTAATTAGGGTTTTACCGGAAATCGTCTTAATATTTATACTATCATTCTCAATTCTCTTTAATAATTCTTGAATCCAAATTCCTTAAATCTTTTCAATAAATCCTTAAGTCTTTCAGTGTCCAGGGAAATCTCGGAGAAAATAAAAGTGCTATTTTTTTGAATCCGATATCGTTTACATGCACTTATATTGCCTATCGGTCACTAATACGAACTCAGAAATCCGTTTCGAATACTCCTATATAGCGTCGTCTGATAATATTCCAATTTTCACCAAAAACACTATTCATCACTTATCCTCTCTTTAATTCTTATTATTAGAAAAATGTCCTTGCGCTTTCCCGAGCATCCCTTAACCCTTTTACGGAACCACTGGACTTATAATAGATATCGATTTGGATGACATGAGAACCTTCTTCCTCATTTAGAATCACCATATCCTACATTCTAGGAGATAGATTATTCTAATCTAAGTTATCAACCAATTGCATTGCTCAGGGCATATAAACATTGAATCCAAATCCATTAAATATTCATTCATCGGAACCACTGTTACACTTATATTCCATTACATGATAAAAGTTTTAATTCCTACCAAAAATCTGGGTTCTTACAGTTACTCCGGTCACTTTTGTCATGGTAAAATAACACGTGCACCTTTATTTACTTCTCAATAAAATACTACTCCAATATCATCCAGAAGCAATGAATGACAAACACCACCAATAATTTAGTTTTCCCCTCGAATGAGTAGAGAAAATATTTATGAAAACCTATTCTGATAATGGATTCGAAATGTGATGACCTATAATAAATATTTTGTAGTATGAAAATATTATTTAATATATCTCTATCATCTCCTTTGCGAGTACGAATGAAGTCTCATTAAACCCAACATTATGGACCAACTCATGAAATAAATTTGTACATCTCGTGTAATAATATATCTGGATAACAGCCCAACAATAATATATATGCATGTAAATTGCATGAAAAAAAATCCGGTATAAACAACTAGATAGGATACTTATGTTTGAAAACTTGATGAGCATACTTATGTTTTTAAAATATATAGATACTCTGAACAATAGAGTATGAATTAGTAAACTTCCCTAGTACTCTGGATGTAGTAGGGGCTCGTAGCGGGATTCGACAATCTAAACAAAGTCAAGCAAACACACGATTAATCCCCTATACGATCCACTTATAACTCAACACTCAGACACTTAAGCCAATCACAAAGAAGGCACTAAGGGGTCCCTATAGACTCGTACTAAGTCCATGTTAATCAACAAACACCTTAGTCATAAGTTTAGTCCGAAATTGATCCTCGAATCCATGCTTAACGTAAGATATTCTGTACATCTTACTAACCATTTATAACCTCGTTCTTTTCACCAATATGTTGCCTTAAAAATCCTTAATAAGTTCTGTGTTTTAATCGACTCAAAATTCCTCTTTTAACTTAGCCAAAATGGATGGTCAAAGTAGTACCTCTAGAGTTGACTTTCCTTAGAATTACTATTCCGCGACTCGTACTCCAACACTTTTAATAAATCACTGGAAACATATTTAAATACGAAACCACTTCTAAAATCATCTTTGGTAGTTGTAATATTTATCATAAAAGTTTTGATTTGAAAACACGGGTCTAGATAGGTGAAATATATTTTCGAAGTTGGGTCAACTGCGGATTCTTACTTTTGCACCACTTTTACTAAAACCTTCATAACTCGATAACCGTTAACTCAAATGACGCACCGTTTTCGCATGCACGACCTAGAGAATGTCTAGAAGGTAACTAACTCAAGATTTGGCTCTGGTCAGAAGACCCATTTTTCTAATTTTACAAAACAAGGCAGGGGGTTTACGGTGAATAGTATCATCTCCTTAAAGGGCTTTTCCACTTGCGCAACCTCGGCTGACGCATTTTTATAAAATTGAAAAATAATGTTTTTAACTCGAAACCTTCACACAAATCTTGCTAACTGACATTAGTATTTATCCTCAAAATTTCATATTTTAAATCGACTACTAAGGGTATCAATCAAAGCCACAAAGTTGGTACATTTCTGCCGTTCCATTCCTCGAACAACTTTCACTAAAATGGTCATATCTCCTAAACCGTAAACTCTTTTGCCATGATTCTTGCGGCCAAATAAACTAGACAACAATATCTACACAATATGGGCAGTGGTTACCATTTAAACAAAGTTATGGTCTCAGGTGGCTACTGTCAAAGTGGTTCACAAAATTTGGGCATTACGATTGCTCTAAATCAGGCATTTCCATTTTACGAACACTCCAAACAAATCATCAAAGCATACCATACATCCTCAATATCAACCAACATCCATTATAATTCTCTAAGACCAGTGTTGAGGTTCAAATCCAACACCCATCATTTTACACTATATACAAGGCCAAACAATCACTAAATCACTTAACATGAAATCATCTTTACATTAACATCAAAACTATACCAAAACTCATATAAACTCAAAAGGTGTGTTAGGATTTTACCTTCTTGGAAGCTCTAGCAACACTAACAAGTGTTTATAAACACTTAGCAAGCTTTAGATAGTCCTTATACAGCTTAAACCTTAAGAACAAAACAAGAAAACATGGTGAGTTACTATTCATTACTATTCATCCTCCTCTTTGGATGGATTTTTGACAAAGTTAGGAAGCAAGGTTGAAGCTCATAACTTAATCAAACCTTAGTCTCCTCAATACCTTTATTTTAAGGCATAGATCATAATTTTTGAAGACCTCTAGCTAGGGTTTTAGTTTTGAATTAAAAGGCAAGGGCCGAATGGTTTATGGTGTGGTGGTGCTGATGTTTCTCTTCTTTTCTCTCTTTTAATCTCTTTCACTAGTTGGTAAATGAATTTTGTGATATTTTGTGATGTATACAAGCTACTAATACTCCTTTAAACCCAAGTGTCATGCATATGTGGTGTGTAGAAAAGTGGTGACTATGAGCCTTGTTGGCATGTTCTTGATCAAACACCTCATTAATCCTTTTTGTTTTGTTTTCTTGATTTTCTTTTCCACAAAATTCACTTGATATAAAGCCCTAGATGATCATGCATGGTTTCTAATCTCGTTACGTATTTAATCCATAATTTGTTTCACGTTCGCTTAATCTCGATAAAAAGTTCTAGTGATTCCTTGAACGCTCGTTATATTAACTCAGGGGTTTTCGTTCTAAATCCTTAAATCACCCTTAATAAAATATTAAAATATCAAATCCTTGAATCCTTGATTTAAATAACTCACCCTTCTTGATCACATTGATATGCTTTTCACTGCTCTGTCAATTATTCCATTGAAATAAAGTTTGGATTTTCTGAATTCCGATCGCGTTTACATACACTTATTTACCTCGTAGATTAATAATATAACTTCCAAATATCCATTTCCTATCCCGTACATAGGGTGACATGAAAAATTTCTTAGTCCTCAAAAATCACTATTCATCCATGCAAATCAATATTTATCCATCAAACGAAAATTTTTCTCAAGTACAGAAATCAGGGTTATTACGCAGATGTGCTGGCAGTGTGTTCTTTTGTGGCATTTTTGACACTACAACACTGCAAACAATAAAAAACACACCAGCTTCTTCCATTTTGACTTGATTATTCAAAGGCTGCTCTACAATTTCTGGTCTTTTGAAAAATTACTGGTTCTATTATCCAAGTTGCTCTTACATGGGAATTTGTTATGTCAATCTACTAATGTCCCGTGTAGAATTTCTATACCTTTTTTTCACTTCTAGTCAACCAGATAATACTGGATATTCTTCATGATGGCCTTCTTTTTTGGTTTTACTAGCATGCGTTCGCAGGGACTTCACAGTTTTCAAGTCTTAATTATCTTAATTTTCTTGAAAGCGGAAGTAATTGTTCCGCATTTTCCATTGCCTTGCTGTATTTAAATCATTTGCACAAGCATGTCACAATTTAACAGCTTGGTTGAGAGTAAGTGCATCCCTTCTTCCTTTTCATGTTCTGCCTTTGCTATTTTCAATAAGTCAAATCATTGCCAATAAAATTTAGTCCTTAACACAAATCTGAATTCGGCCAAGTTTTTCCTCCACTCCCATGCCCTGGTAGTTGAGAAATTCAATTGCCTTGTTAAAGAGAAGAACTAGTGAATCCAATTTGATTGATGCAGAATTTTTGTTAAATTGCCTCGAGTTATCATGTATCTGAGACCACTATCTAGCCTCCTATTTTCCTCAGGGTGCTCTTGTTTCTTTATTTTTCGTCAGCTCATGTTTCTTCTTTCCAATCTGCTAGGTATTACAGCCTTCAGTATATCAAACTCACATCTGAGTAATGTTTCCAGGTGTGAGACATTTTCTTTAAAGAATTTCTTCAATCATTTTTGGTATTTTTTTTCAGATGCTGCTATATCCATGACACAAGTATATATTCTGGCAACACCCAAGTGTAAGCTTCATCAAATTCTTTTTCCATTTTTCTTTCATGCATAGCTAAAAATCACGGGAACTACACAATTTTTGCTTATCAATTATCCTCTTCTCAGCTTTATTTTTTTTTATTGGACTTATGAGATATCCTCTGAATTTTAGTTCATTAGGCCTGATTTTCCCAATAAAGAGAAGCACTGCACCTCTCTTTGTGTTGGTGTTCCACAGTCCACCTCCAAACTTAACCAGAATTAGGTGCGATGTACCACATACGTTAACCGGATTGAACAGGTTAATGCAGCTACAGGGGGCGTGAAGATGCTTTTTGTTTGATGGCTTCATATGTGATGTCAAAAAGATCTATGTTGCCAAGACTACATGGTTTGCAGTTGCATCATCAACAAATGGGCTTCTTGATCAACCATTTGACATAAATCGGGATTTGTAAGTGTAAGGCCTCAGCTTGACCAGTCATTTGGAGAGAAAAAGAGGAACTTCACGTGATCAAGGCCATAAATATTGTTTCTTTTCATAATAAAGTCTAGTCAATTAATAAAATACACATATACATGGATCTAACTAATACACTCTCGGTTACACAACCAAGGTAAAGAGTGCTATTATTTTTCTTTTAAAATCTTTTAATTGGAATAGATAAAACAATATCGATAAGGGTGTG
The DNA here is from genome assembly GCA_036435485.1 of Saposhnikovia divaricata. Lineage (NCBI taxonomy): Eukaryota > Viridiplantae > Streptophyta > Magnoliopsida > Apiales > Apiaceae > Saposhnikovia > Saposhnikovia divaricata. The sequence goes on from CM071600.1 coordinate 138,630,782, forward strand.
AGCTAAGTCCTTGTTAAGCTCTTTGATATAGACGCATATAAAGATCTATAAAGAAAAATACGATCGAAGCTAACAATGTGGTAAAATATTAAAACTAATATTTTCATGTTAAAACAAACCAATTTCCATATTTGCACGGATGAATAATAAAAAGTTAATAAAACTTATCTTCGTCATAGTAATCGATATTCATCAGTCCTCCATGCTTGTAAATGGTTGGAAATTCATCCTCCTATACATTATTTATACTTTCCACCCATAAAAACCTTAACTTGTTATGTAAACCTTACACTGTTAAATAACTAGTCCATCTTAAATCTCAAGGTGTTAGAGGAAGGCATATTGTATTATAACACTCTCTCCCACTCGAAATCCCATTTTTGGGTCTGGTAGTGAATCACGGGCACCCATCTTTGGAGATTAATATATCTTTCGTGTCCATAATAAATTATGAGAATATTGGGGATGGCAGGGAGTCGAACCTGAGTCTCCCACCAGCCTGAGCTGAGAATAGGGGTCGAAGAGAGTCGAACTTGAGACATCTGCGTGCCTAAGCTCTGATACCATGTTAAATAACCATTACATCTAAAAACTAAAGGTGTTAGAGGAAGGACTTACCAGGATCTTATATAGTATTCTAACATACACTGTAACACCCCAGTCCCACATCGAGGAGATTTGGGACTTTAGTTTAGTTTATAAGGCAAAGTACTACTATTAAGTGCACCAATAAATCATGATCTTTTGGGGGACTGTGGTAGGCTTGTGGAATATCCAAATTGGTTGCATTTGGGCTAGTTTACTTTGGATTATTTCAGATTCGGAATTGGGACTTAACTCAATTTTTGAAAAAGGCTCGGGATTTGACCCGGGTTGTTACACATGGAATCATAGCCGACTCTGGAAAGCTTGATTCGTCAAGTTACCGGAGGTGGGGACACAAAGGCTGGTGGTATTATCCTACAATGGATAGAGATCCGGAGGTGGGGAGACGAAGCCAGCCGGTATAATCCCATAATGGCTAGAGAGGAACGATCTTGGACTTATGGGCTATACGTTCAGGCCTGCCGAGGACGTCAGGAGTTTAAGTGGGGGAGTTTGTAACACCCCTGTCCCACATCGAGGAGATTTGGGACTTTAGTTTAGTTTATAAGGAAAAGTACTACTACTAAGTGCACCAATAAATCATGATCTTTTGGGGGCCTGTGGTGAGCTTGTGGATTACCCAAGTTGGTTGCATTTGGGTTAGTTTACTATGGCTTATTTCGGATTCAGAATTGGGACTCGATCCGATTTTCGAAAAATGCTAGGGATTTGACCCAGGTTGTGACATACACGATTCCCACAGACAACGCCAAATGTTGATACTAATTTTTGTCACGGACGGGCATCATGTTAACAGGTATTCGTATAGAGCTTTAATAGATTTCCATGGCCATTAATGGAGAAGATGGAGTTATTTAAACTGCGCTTGAGAGTTTATTTTAAGAGAGAGAGCCCTCTAAAATCTTGGGTGTCATCCCGCATTCCCGCAAGTGCCTACGTATCTTTACATTTATAAAGAATCAAGTCAAACGTAGTTCTATTAGGATCCACTACCTTCTCCGAATAGAGTTCTAGTTAGAACAATACTCCTATTCTTTAGGAGCAAGCCACCTAATTGTAATGAGTTTTCCCATCTATAATATTTCCCGTTATTTGGCTTATTTAATATGAACCGATACCTTTAAAGGATCGGACTTATATCTCGTATCAACAAGTACCGAGAACTTGATGAAGATGTCAGTAATATAGAAGCTGGCCTGATTACAGCACCGAATTATACCCGTGATTCTTTCATACTAGACTGGATGAATCATCAAAGTTTAAACGGGATGAAACAATTCTATGTACTCGGTCTTCTGATCAAGAAAGTAAAAAAGGTGTAGCATGGACAAAAGAAGAGCACATATATATAGTTGTATCTTTATGTCAACGTGATAGACTTAAATTTGTTCTCTTGATTAATGAAAATTTTCAGTTATGTAGTGTTCACGATGTGAAAGGGCAGTTTGCCCTCATAAACAGAAGTGCAGAACTACGATGTAATGAATCCTTGTTAAGTAGATACAAATATAGCAACTTTAAATAATTAAATTTTCTCGCAATAAAAAGAAATGGAGGTTCAGAAAAGTCTAGTATAATTGTCATAATCTGTTAATATCTTTCATAACTACATATATTGTTTAATAATAACAAAAAGCATGGTTCAAGTACTTTTTGTTTAAAATGAATAGTTATTATGTAAGCTATTGTGTAACTGAATGGTCTATTAGTACCTTTTTGCTACATCTGATTGGTCTATTAGTACCTTACTGAACTGTATCAGGCAAACTAAAACAATTCCAAATTCACACGACAATGAAACATCTGCAAGTTAAGTTCTTGAAGACATAAGCTTAGTGAAAAATATTTTGTAAGAAACGTTTACTTATCAGAAATAGTGATAGTTAGATAATCAATGACTTATTACAGACAAAGCATATACATAAGTTGTGAAAATTCCAAGAAAAATTGATTTTAGTGAGAGAAAAATGGTATCATGTAAAAGTCAAAAATATTGGATGACGCTGTATGAAAAGTCAATTGTATAGTGGTACCATTAAGAATAATCTAAAATTCGACTAACTTTTGCTTGACAGAATGTGTTAGGATTAAATTCATGAGTTGTGATGTGTAGAATAGAATGAAATAACACTTCTTGTAATACCCTGATCTAATAAAGGGTTTAGCATTTGATTAAGGAGATATCAGTTCTTCAAGATCTGCAGAAACTGTGAACAGTACTTTATCAAAGACTAGAGTCACGGACTATGAGTTCTCAGGGACTATGACAGACCCTGACTGAAGCTGCAGAATTGGAAAGTGCTATTCTATAGGATCTGATATTCAGAAAGAGGAAATAAGTGTGCATGAAGAAAGAAATCGACTATCAGTGGAAACTATCAACTAGACGGCAGAACATTACCATGTATTAATCATTACTTTCTGTTATTAGTTGATAGGTAGCATTATAAATACTCTCTCTATATCATTGTAAAAAGTGTGAGCTTAGTGTGAGATTTATGATCATCGTGAGTATACGAGTGAACAAACAGAGAGAGATTTGTATTGAGAGCAGCTGCTAAAGGTATGGTACACCTTTGGTAGAGTTTGTATTTGATTTTATTAATACAAACAGTTTGATTTATTCATTTGTTCTTGTTTATCTAATCAAGTAAAAATCAGACACGATTACATAACTCAACCCCCCTTCTACAAGTTATTCGAGTTAACAATTGGTATCAGAGCAGATTGATTTCGAATAATCATAAAGATCTGCAATCATGTCTGGTTACAAGGATGGTAATACTAAGATCCCTATGCTCAAGAGAAACGAATACACTCTATGGGAAATGAAGATGTTGCATCACCTGGAGGCAACAGACCCTGATTATCTTGATAGGATAAGAGATGGACCTTTTGTTCCAACAAAGGTTGTTCCTCAAGCAACTGTCGAAGGAAAAGTAGTTCCAGAGCACATGGCAGAGAAGCCTAAATCTGAATGGTCAGATAAGGACAAGGAAAACGTTCTTAAGGATGCTAAAGTGAGAAACATATTGTTTAACAGTCTTGATTCTATTCTCACTAATTATGTTCTTTCTTTTAAAACTGGTAAGGAGATATGGGACAATCTAAAGGTTCATTGTGAAGGAACAAAACCTGTCAGGAAGAATATGAGGACACTTCTCATACAACAGTATGAGTATTTTGAATCCAAGTCTGGTGAATCACTTACTGATACATTTGATAGGTTTACTAAACTCATCAATGAGAAGGCCATGCATGGTAAATATTATGACTTGGAGGATATGAATACTAAGTTCATGAAAGCCTTGCCTGATTTATTCAATGAGAAGATATCTGCAATTGAGGAAGCTAATGATCTGGATGAAATATCATTAGAGGCAGTTTATGGAAAACTGAGGGCTTATGAACTAGACAAGCAGCAGAAGAAGAGCAGAGGTGAAGGAAAGATGAAAAATGTTGCACTTACTGCTCAATCTGAATCAAAGAAGCTTCCAGAAGAACAAAATGTTGAGCCTACTGTAAAGGACTCAAGGAAGAAGAAAAGCGAAGAAATTTCTGAGTCAAAGACTACAGATATAGACTCTGACAACAGTGATTCTGAATCAGAGATGCAGGAACTCTTTGCTATGTTTGCTAAAGCTTTCAAGAAAGGATAATTCAACAGGAGAAGATTTAGCAAAAGACCTTTTCAAAAGAAAGAGGAGAAGAAGAATGACAAGGGCAAAAGTACAATTGTCAAGCTTGATCAGACAAAGATCAAGTGCTTTAACTGCAGTGAGCTTGGACACTTTGCCAGTGAGTGTAAGAAGCCTAGAAATTCAGGAAAGGGAAATGCACTCATGGTCACACAGAAGGATTGGGCTGATTCCAGTGATTCTGAAGATGAATTGGATTATGACAACATTGCATTGATGGCAAATACTTCACACAAACCTGGATCTCCAAAGAAAACTTCTCCATCTTCTGTTAAGGGCACAGGAAGGAAGCATTCAATTATCTTGGACAGTGGATGCTCTGGACATATGATTGGAAAGAAGTCCCTGCTTACAAAGTTTGAGAGGAAAGCTAGCCCAGTAATATCTTTTGGAGATGGCAACAAAGGAGAAACTCTGGGATATGGCTCAATTGTTTTGGGGAATGTCTGTTGGGACAATCAGATCTTGGCACTGCGATTTTTGATACAATAAATTAACGAGTACGAATAGAAAAATCACCTTGTTAACGGTTGAGTCCACGCTCTTCTATTGTATTCCCAAATTCCCTTGAGCGAAGTGTGTAAGAACCCTAATTTTTGGTAATATTTTCTTTTATTTAATATCATGTGACATTGTCAATTTCTAACCTTTCTAGTCATCCCTGTTGATTAATAGAATTGATTGTCTGAGAAACTCTGTTGTTGCATTCACTATGTAAGATAAAAGGAAGATTGTGAAGGCAAGAGTCTTATTGTTAGTAAGATTTATAAAACTTGGGATTTGAGAATGATTAGAGTATTAAAAGATTTATTAAGGATTATGACGAGGAATTATGGATATTCGAGGGATTTACACAATTAAGTACTTAAGGAATTATAGGGGAAATCTCTACGCGACAAAATATTATTACGAGAGATTAATTAAGATACGATACGAATTAAAGATTAAATGACAAGCATTGGTGGAAGAATAATGATACAAGGAGTAGTATTGCATGCAAGTCCCATGCAACCAAGTGGTTAGGAATAAGCAAACTAGTTAACCAAATGGAAGAGGAATAGTAACTAGTTACATTGCTTTTTCAAAAAAAGAGACAAGAAGTACATGAGGCCATACCCTAGGCTAGTACCTTGCTTATACATACAACATTATGTATCACCCAACATCACTTTATCACTTTTTCACCCAACAACACAAAAATCAAAAACACAAACCCCCCCCCCCCTCCAAGAAGCTCTCGGCCAAGGATAAAGGAGAAGAAAAAATTTTCTTCCTCCTCCATTTCCCATCAATCATAAATCAAGACATAATTCCTAGGCCCTCACCATCATCTAAGCAAGGTATGTTAAGAATTTCAAGCCATTTCATCCATCCAATTTCAAGATATTAATTATAATAGATATTGTGAATAGTAACCATGTTTGGTTTTTCTTTTAGATCTTGGATTGTAAGGGTTGTAGGAGACCATTCAAGGTGTTACTGAGTTTTGTAAGGCTTATCCAAGGCTCCTAGGTGCTCAAGAAGGTATAAAAATCACAAACCCATTTGGTCATGTAGTGTTTATAATGTTTGGTGATAGATCCATGTGTTATAGTGTTAATCTTGGTTGTATAAGTAATGGATGACATGGATCTTGAGTTTTGATGTTGTGATTGTGATTTTTATGATTGTGGATAATATATGTATCACCATGAATGTTATAAAGCATGAACTAAGTGAATTAGGTATTGGTTGTGTTGTGGAATTGAGAGAATTGGTTGATCTAAGTGATACATGGTTGCTGAGTTTTTCCAGGAACATTGACCTGTCTTGTAACATGGTTTTGAACCCCCAAATATTGTCCCCTGAGGTCCTACCATATATTGTTGGAAAGATAATTGAATTTAGTTTCTGGAAATGTAAGGTTCATGACTAGGTGATGTATACATTTTACGTTATGGCCGGAGAAGTAAATTGTGTTTCTGGATTCCGGACTGCACTAAGTGACCCCCTTGTGAACCTTGTTTAAAACCCTAAATATGTGGGATCATGGAAAAATTTGAGAAACTCGTAAATGCAGTGGTGAAGGCTACCCAAAAAGAATTGGATTAAAATATGAATTTTTAAATTTTATAAAAATGCTAGAGTAAATTTCGCGCAAGGGAAAAAGTTGTTAGTGGAGCATAATTCTAGGGGTAATGGTTATGATTCGAATGTGGTAACTAAATTAAGTCGAATAAGTGACGAGCGTAATCGAGTGATGACATGAACCTATAGTGGGGCTAGAGTGTCATAAGACGAAGTCATTAAGTTAATTTCGTACCCCCTAAAACCCCGTAATTAAAGAGATATTGTTAAGGTACTAACGAGCGGTTATTGCTTATGTATAGATCGTTCCACTCAGCACGCTCGACCACCCCAACCAAACCAAGGCAAGTTTACTTTTCAAAACTTATACATATACAAGGACTTTCACTGTTGTGTTTGTAGTTTTCAATCATATCAAATGCTATGTTTATCAAAGTATTGGTGCAATTGAGATTGTATAAGTACATATATGTTTGTACCCCTTGAACTTAGATTGAAATGTTTTCTTCGGACAACGACTCTAGCAATAGAGGTCGTAGCGGTCCGTATATAATATTGACTGGGGAGCGGTATATTATTATATTGTATCTAGATTGCGAAAACCCGAAGGGTCATTCGGGGAGTATCGTATACTCAAGTATTTATGTTAATATCTTCGTAAATACTCGAAACCCTATCTTGGATTAAAAGTTTATTTTATCGAATAATTATTTTATTAATTATTAATATTAAATCTTAAAATATTAATTATTAATTATCGTTCACTATTTTAAAGACGAAGTCAATCCAAGATACATTTAATACTTTAAAACTCGAACTCCTTCGAACTCAAAACATTTTCGAAAACCCTCGGTCAGGTTCTGCTTCTTGTATGATTTCAAGAATCATCGGTCGACTGATGTCGGACCTCAATTACTCTGTTTTCAATCAAAATCAAGTTTTTAAAAGAAAAAGAAAAAGGGACTCTGGCAGGTGTGGGAACCGTTGACGAACGATTCCCGGGATGTGTAAGCGGCCGTGAGCCAGGCGGTCCATCAATTATTATTCCGGCCCAGGTGTTGCCGAAGGATGATTACGGATGTGGTTTTCATCGAGGGTGATTACGGATGTAGTTTTCACCCGGGGATAGTTACGGATGTAGTTTCTATCCTTCTACCGGTAGAGAAGACCCGCGGATTATTGGACTTGGATGTGGCGACTGATCATCGTCAATCCTTGTCAGGTTTTATGTTTTCTTTAAGTCCCATTCCTCCATTTTGAAAAAATGCTTTGACACTGCTTCTTAGGATTTTGTGCCAAGTTGCTGATAGTGTTCTATTTTGATGAGAAATATGTTGACTCTATGCAGTATCTAGAACTGCAAGTTTATTTTGAAAACAAGGGCACATATTGTTGCACCTTCGGAATTTATCAACAATGACAAGTGATTTTATATCTGATTGATACAAACAAGTTTAATAACTGCTAATCATATGAAATGCTATATTGCTTACCTTATACGTATATTTCTTGCTGAGCTATAGTTGCTCACTCTTGCTTGTTTTCAAATTTTACAAACACAACAGCTAAGCGAAATGGCAAGACCCAGACAGACTGCTCGAAAGCAGGTGACTAGACCCAAGCCAGCAGTTGAGATTCCACCGGTAGGCCCCATTAGCCGGATTGGTTGGCAGCTTTTGTTAGTTCGTTTTATTTATCAGTATGACCTGTACAAGGCAGTGTATCGTAACAAACTTTCAAGCCGCCAACTTCGCTTCATATTGAAGTGTTGCTTGTAGCATAAATGCTATTTAATTCGGTCTGTAATAACTCTGATACTCTTATTTCTGCTTAATCAATGTTGTGACGTTTCTGAGGCTCTAACTTGTGTGTGTGTGTGTGCGGTGTGAGTTTATTATGGGGTCGATGGCTGATTTATATTATGTGCAAGAACAGGTATGTTATTAATGGAAAATGGACCGTGAGCGCCTAGATCTCCGACCCCGGATCTGGGGGCGTCACAGTTTATTGTGGGGTCGATGGCTGTTTTATATATTATGTGCATGAACCGGTATGTTATTAATGGAAAATAGACCGTGAGCGCCTAGATCTCCGACCCCGGATCTGGGGGCATCACAGAAATGGTATCAGAGCGAGGTTACAGTTCTCAGAAACGATAGTAATTTAAGAAAGCAACCCTAATAATAATAACAATAATAATAACCCTAATAACAACCTTAATAATACTTAGAGCTCTCATCGAGTTTGTAGTCGGGTTATCGGATATAGCCCTGCTTTAAGGCCCGTGAGGGAACTACTCCTAAACCTTTCTTTTTTGGTTAGTGACCCTCCTTATTTCCCTTGTGTAGATGAAGGAGATACCAGACCCTGAGGCTTTCGAGAGAGAGCATGATGAGGCACTGATGCGAGATACCGAGGATCCTGAGGAGGACATGGGTGCTGACTCTGAGCTCGGCCCCTGGATTACGCTGATAGGAGATACTGATGATGAGGATCCCGTTGAGGAGCCCTTTGAGCCTGAGCCTGAGCCAGAGCCTGTTACCCCATCTCCGGTAGCTATTGATGAGGAAAGTGTGAGATCCGGTGAGGGTCGTGTTGTGTCACCCCCACCTTCTCCGCAGTCATCGAGCCCTGTTTCATCGGACGGTGACTCCGAGGATGATACTTTTGGAGAGGAGGAGCTTGACCCTACCCCTGCTCCTGCTCCTGCTCCTGCAACTGCTGCTGCACCTGCTCCTGTTCTTGTCATACCACCTCCGCGGATGGACCTACCCCCAGTGTCGGGTACTGAGCACGCTTACGTGGTGCAGTTCCTGACCCGAGACTTGCTTTCTGCAGAGGCCATACTTAACGAGGCGAGGCGGGCACTAGTGGAGGAGCGCGAGGCGCGCTTAAGGATCCAGGCTGAGATAAGGACCTCTGTTGCTAGGAGGACTAGGGCTCGACTCCATAGGATTGAGAGGAGGAGTCACGAGAGGATTCTTGGTTTAGGGATCCGCGGGGGCGGAGTGATCCAGGCTAGGGATGCTAGGCGTGTTGTGCGTCGTGCATTTTCCCGAGTGAGGACCTTGCTCCGTCGCGGTGCGGCCCCATGATGTGTTACGGATAGCTCAGTCCCCTAGGTTCAGATGACATTAGTGTGTCAATTTTGCGGGATAGTTGACTTGTGCAGTGGTATCCTTTCTGACCAGTGGATGAGTAGACTGACCTACAGATATGTAGATGTGACTTCGGATAGTATGTATGGATGTAGCCCTACTTTTGTGTAGCCCTGACTATTCAGATGATGTACTTGTTATTGTTCCACTTTTACTAGACTTTGACATCGGAACTATGTATTTGGCTCTAACATCCAAACCTTGTGATGACCCTTGTACCGTACTTATTTAGTTTCAGTTTCCTTGATATTGTCTCAACTGCTTTACTTTCCGATGCCATGCTTTACCGTTTTGATATACAACTGTGAATATATACAATTGCTACAAACCACAAATACAACCATGCTGTTTTAAATTACGATATGCGATTTCAAATTGTTCTCTACAAATTTCCAAAATGTTCCTACAATTTTTAAAATAAAATTTTTCAAAAAAAAAAAATTTTTGAGGTTTCGAAATTTTGAAAACTCTTGCAAATGTTTTCGCATCCCATAGAGATTTTCCAAAAATGTTTTGACGTTTTATCTCCAGCATCGGGTTATTAAAACTTTTGCAACTTCCACCCTTATGGGGAGGAACGATACGTTCCTGACCCGTGTAAACGCTATCAGGTAATTAGAAAACCCTAACCCATTTCTTGTTTCATTATCAGAATCATGCCACCTAGAAGAATGAACACTCGAGCTCACCCAGTCAGTTCTGAAGGCCAGGGTAGCCACCATGGGACCGGAGGCCACCAGAACCATGAAGGGGAGAATGTCAACCTGAGTGAGAATGAGGGCAACGATCATAACTTGTTTGATGACTCTGAGTATGACGAAGAAGAAGCTGGTGATGACACTCGAGAGGTGGAACATCCAAGGGGAGGCCCTATGGAACAGTTCATGGAACTACTTAGGCAGAACTTGGACCGTCCCCCGGTTCAGCAACCGCCCAGCAATGCTAATGCAAATGCTTTCCGAAACTTCAAATCCCTGAAACCCCCAGAATTTAAAGGAACTGCCGACCCGATCGAGGCAAGGGCCTGGCTGAGGGAAATGGAAAAATCTTTCGAGATACTAGGTGTCGCTGAGGAGCAGAAGACTGTTTTCGCCACTTACCTTCTGAAGGGTGAGGCGAACTATTGGTGGGAAGCTAAGAAGAATTTGGAAGGAAGAGGTGTGGTGACCTGGGAGAGGTTTAGCGAGCTGTTCTTGGAGAAATACTTCCCTAGGTTCATGGAGACACAAATGGAGCTGAAGTTTTTGGAACTAAAGCAAGGTAACATGTCGGTGGCCGAGTATGAGGCCAAATTTACTGAGTTGTCGAGGTTTGTGCTGGAGTATGTGAACTCTGAGGCAAAGAGGGCCCGAAGGTTTCAATTAGGGCTAAAGCAATGGATTCAGAATCGTGTGGCGGTTCTTGAGCTGACAGACTATGCCACCCTGGTACAGAAAGCATCAATTGTTGAGGCTGGGAGTGAACAGATGCAGAAGGAGAGGGAAGGAAAGAAGAGGAAGTTAGATATTCGAAAGGGAAACTCTGCGGGAGGGAGCTTTCCGAGCAAATTTAAGCGAGGAACGGTGTCCCAACCCAGCGGAAACTTTGGAACCAAGAGAACTGAAAGTTGGAGTGTGGGCCAGAGCGGCCGACCACAGGGATCGTCTTACTCTACCCCATCCCGAGCCCTACCCCCAGAATGCAATAAATGTGGAAGAAAACATGCGGGCGTGTGTAACCTACAGGATGTGAAGTGCTTCAAGTGTGGTGTGAAGCTAAGAAGAATTTGGAAGGAAGAGGTGTGGTGACCTGGGAGAGGTTTAGCGAGCTGTTCTTGGAGAAATACTTCCCTAGGTTCATGGAGACACAAATGGAGCTGAAGTTTTTGGAACTAAAGCGAGGTAACATGACGGTGGCCGAGTATGAGGCCAAATTTACTGAGTTGTCGAGGTTTGTGCTGGAGTATGTGAACTCTGAGGCAAAGAGGGCCCGAAGGTTTCAATTATGGCTAAAGCAATGGATTTAGAATCGTGTGGCGGTTCTTGAGCTGACAGACTATGCCACCCTGGTACAGAAAGTATCAATTGTTGAGGCTGGGAGTGAACAGATGCAGAAGGAGAGGGAAGGAAAGAAGAGGAAGTTTGATAGTCGAAAGGGAAACTCTGCGGGAGGGAGCTTTCCGAGCAAATTTAAGCGAGGAACGGTGTCCCAACCCAGCGGAAACTTTGGAACCAAGAGAGCTGAAAGTTGGAGTGTGGGCCAGAGCGGCCGACCACAGGGATCGTCTTACTCTACCCCATCCCGAGCCCTACCCCCAGAATGCAATAAATGTGGAAGAAAACATGCGGGCGTGTGTAACCTACAGGATGTGAAGTGCTTCAAGTGTGGGCTGACAGGACATTATGCTAACGCCTGTCGAGGAACTAGTAACAACACCAGTGCCGTAGGAAATTGCTTCAAGTGTGGGAAACCAGGGCACCGAATGAGGGAATGTATGTCCTCTGGGCCAGCTGCATCAAGAGTGAGTGGAACTGCATCTAACAAGGCCCCTACTGCAAGGACTTTTAACATGACGGTGCAGGATGCCGTGAGGAACACGGATGTGATTGCAGGTACTCTACTACTCAACTCAGTTAAGGAAAATGTTTTATTTGATTCGGGAGCTACCAAGTCTTTCATATCTCTAGATTTTGTATGTCAGTTAGGACTTAAGACTGAACCATTGAAAGACAGACTGCAAATAGAGATAGCTAATCATGAAATTATCCCTGTTAACCAAGTATGTCCAGGTTGCGACCTAGAAATAGAAGGGCGACACTTTCGAGTAGATTTAATACCTTTTAAACTAGGAGAGTTTGACGTAATAGTAGGTATGGATTGGTTAACAACCCACAGAGCCCAGATTGATTGTGTAAAGAAGAAAGTAAGTTTGAGACTGCCAGGGGACAAGGAAGTAGTGTTTAGTGGAAAACGGCAAAACCAAAAGTTCCTGACTATGATTCAAGCTAAGAAGCTGTTACGTAAAGGATGCGAAGCATATTTAGCCTATGTGAAGGATACCAAGAAGGAGGCACCAAACCTAGAGGAAATCCCTGTCGTTAATGAGTTCGCGGACGTATTTCCGGATGATCTTCCTGGACTACCACCTGATAGAGATATCGAGTTCGCTATAGACTTAGTTCCGGGTACGGCCCCAATTTCGAAAGCCCCATATCGGCTAGCCCCAGTGGAGATGAAAGAGCTGGCCACTCAGTTACAAGAGTTGTTGGATAAAGGGATGATAAGACCTAGTGTGTCACCGTGGGGAGCCCCGGTGTTATTCGTGAAGAAGAAGGATGGTAGTATGAGGTTATGTATAGACTACAGAGAGTTGAACAAGGTGACTATAAAGAATAAATATCCCTTGCCCAGGATAGATGACCTGTTTGATCAATTAAAGGACGCAGTTTATTTTTCTAAGATTGATTTGAGGACCAGGTACCACCAGTTAAGGATTAAGCCAGAAGATATACCAAAGACGGCCTTTCGCACCCGGTACGGACACTATGAGTTCCTAGTGATGTCATTTGGGTTAACGAATGCCCCTGCAGCTTTCATGGATTTAATGAATCGAGTCTTCAAGAAGTACTTGGACAAGTGTGTTATAGTCTTCATCGATGACATCTTGATTTATTCCAAGACGAAGGAGGAACATGCAGAGCACTTGAGGATTGTATTGGGAGCATTGAGAGAAGAAAAGTTGTACGCTAAGTTCTCGAAGTGTGAAATTTGGTTGAAGGAAGTTCAGTTTCTAGGGCATGCGATTAGCGAACAAGGCATTCTAGTGGACCCAGCCAAAATAGAGGCTGTATCAAATTGGGAGAGACCAACCACTCCGACAGAGGTGAGAAGTTTTATAGGATTGGCTGGCTACTATAGAAGGTTTGTCCAAGACTTTGCCAAGATAGCAGCCCCTTTGACCCGACTAACTCGCAAGACCGAGAAGTTTGTGTGGACCGAAAAATGCGAAGAGAGCTTCCAAGAGTTGAAAAAGAGGTTGGTGACAGCACCAGTACTAGCCCTACCTGATGATAAGGGAGATTTTGTTATTTATAGCGACGCATCCCATAAAGGTTTAGGGTGTGTGCTTATGCAGCACGGTAAAGTGATCGCGTATGCGTCCAGACAACTTAAGGAGTAGGAGATAAGATACCCCACCCATGATTTGGAATTAGCAGCGATAGTTTTCGCTTTGAAGATCTGGAGACATTATCTTTACGGAGAAAAGTGTGAAATCTACACGGATCACAAGAGCTTAAAGTACATATTCACTCAGAAAGAGTTAAACATGAGGCAGAGGAGATGGCTAGAGCTAATTAAAGATTATGATTGTGAGATTCATTATCACCCAGGGAAGGCCAATGTGGTGGCCGATGCACTTAGCCGAAAGGAGAAACTCAAGATGATAACGTCAGTGGACGAGTTGATCAAGGACCTTGAGAAACTGGAGATTGAAGTGAGGTTACCAGGAATTGGACAAGAGGGTCTAATGGAAATAAGAGTCCAACCACCGCTATTGGAAAAGATTAAGTTATGCCAGGAAAAGAAGATAGAAGAGGAAAAGAATTCGATGGAGAAAATTTTGACTGACGAGGAAATTAAGTGTGAGAAGGACGGGAATGGAATTATGAGGTACGTATCTAGGATATGGATCCCGAACGTTCAAGAATTAAAAGACGAGATTTTGCAAGAGGCTCATAGTTCAAGGTACTCAATTCACCCTGGAGGCACTAAGATGTATAGAGATCTGAGGGAATACTATTGGTGGCCAAATATGAAGAAGGACGTGGCAGAGTGGGTAAGTAAACGCTTGACATGTCAAAGAGTGAAGGCCGAACACCAGAGGCCCAGTGGATTGTTGCAACCCTTAGAGATACCCGAATGGAAGTGGGAACATATTGCGATGGACTTTGTGGTCGGATTACCAAGGACCAAGACTAATCATGATGCCATTTGGGTAATTATCGATAGATTGACCAAGTCGGCACATTTTCTTCCAATCAACGAGAGATACACTATCGACAAGCTGGTAGATATTTACTTAAAGGAGATTGTGGTTAGGCATGGGGTTCCTGTGAGCATTGTATCAGATAGAGACCCAAGATTCAACTCCAGGTTCTGGAGAAGTTTTCAGGATTGTGTGGGGACCAAGTTAAACATGAGTACTGCATACCATCCCCAAACAGACGGACAGAGTGAGAGAACCATCCAGAGCATCGAGGACATGTTGAGGTTATGTGCCATTGATTTTAAGGGAAGTTGGGATGACCACTTGCCGTTGATCGAATTTTCCTACAACAACGGTTACCATGCGAGTATAGGCATGCCCCCATATGAAGCTTTATACGGACGAAGATGTCGGTCTCCCTTGTGTTGGGAAGAGGTTGGAAAGTGGAAGATTTTAGGACCTGAACTGGTCCAACAGACAAGAGAAACTATTGAACTTATAAGAGGACGGCTGGTAGCGGCCCAAGACAGACAGAAGAAGTATGCGGACCAGACCCGCAAGGACAAAGAATATGAGGTAGGAGAGTTATAGGACCAGACCCGAAAGGGAAACTAAGCCCAAGATTTATAGGACCTTGTTAGATCTTGAAACGAGTTGGAAAGTTAGCCTATGAATTGGCTTTACCCCCGAGCTTGCAGCAAGTACATAATGTGTTCCATGTGTCCATGCTACGACCATACCATACCGACTTCCGACATGTAATAGAACATGATCAAGTGGATCTGCAACCGGACTTAACATATGTGGAGCAACCCGTAGAAATCATGGATAGAAAGGAACAGGTGCTGAGGAACAAGGTTGTCAAACTAGTGAGAGTCTTGTGGAGGAATCAGAATGTCGAAGAATCAACATGGGAACTAGAGAGCGCGATGCGTGAAAAGCACCCCCAACTGTTTTCAACCTGATTCCGGGACGGAATCCTTTTAAGGAGGGGAGGCTGTAAGAACCCTAATTTTTGGTAATATTTTCTTTCATTTAATATCATGTGACATTGTCAATTTGGAACCTTTCTAGTCATCCCTGTTGATTAATAGAATTGATTGTCTGAGAAACTCTGTTGTTGCATTCACTATGTAAGATAAAGGGAAGATTGTGAAGGCAAGAGTCTTATTGTTAGTAAGATTTATAAAACTTGGGATTTGAGAATGATTAGAGTATTAAAAGATTTATTAAGGATTATGACGAGGAATTATGGATATTCGAGGGATTTACACAATTAAGTACTTAAGGAATTATAGGGGAAATCTCTACGCGACAAAATATTATTACGAGAGATTAATTAAGATACGATACGAATTAAAGATTAAATGACAAGCATTGGTGGAAGAATAATGATACAAGGAGTAGTATTGCATGCAAGTCCCATGCAACCAAGTGGTTAGGAATAAGCAAACTAGTTAACCAAATGGAAGAGGAATAGTAACTAGTTACATTGCTTTTTCAAAAAAAGAGACAAGAAGTACATGAGGCCATACCCTAGGCTAGTACCTTGCTTATACATACAACATTATGTATCACCCAACATCACTTTATCATTTATTCACCCAACAACACAAAAATCAAAAACACAAACCCCCCCCCCCTCCAAGAAACTCTCGGCCAGGGCTAAAGGAGAAGAAAAAATTTTCTTCCTCCTCCATTTCCCATCACCCATAAATCAAGACATAATTCCTAGGCCCTCACCATCATCTAAGCAAGGTATGTTAAGAGTTTCAAGCCATTTCATCCATCCAATTTCAAGATATTAATTATAATAGATATTGTGAATAGTAACCATGTTTGGTTTTGCTTTTAGATCTTGGATTGTAAGGGTTGTAGGAGACCATTTGTAAGAACCCCAAATTTTGGATATAATTAAAACTTTTTATTAAGTAATGATAAAATGAGGAACAATGATTCCGACAACAAGGTCACCAGCTCTAATGAATGGTGGTTTCAAAGAACAATGATTGTAATGAATGGATATTGCTTTGGACAATGATCCTGATGCATTGGTATATTGTCAGAATAGAATAATTCGATGGTTGAGGACCTAGATAAGAATAATCTACCATCCAGGAAGGAGCTAATGGATCCTTGAAGGGAAATGAGTACGTGCATAGTGTTTCCCATACGTGCATAGTATTTCCCGTACGTGCATAGTATTTCCTGTACATGCATAGTAATTTGGTGGACGAATAGTGATTTTGTAAGTTGGAAAACTTTTCACGCCACCCTATGTACGGGACGTGATATGGATGTTTCGAAGCCATATTAGTGATACGCGGAGGAAATAAGTGAATGCAGAGACGATCGGAATTCAGAAATTCCAAATTCTTTTCGGTATAATATTTGACCGGGCAGTGGATTAAATATTATTATAATCCAAGAATTGAGATAGTAACTTTGAGGATTTGATATTTTGGGATGTTATTATATTGATTTAAGAATGAAGGTAGGAAACCACTGAGGAGTGGTTATGGCTACAATGTAATAATTAATATTTGGAAAGAATGAATGGAATTCGACTTTATTATTTCTATGTCTTGAAGAATGCTAAAGGGTAACAACATAGGTAAGAATAATCTATCTTCTAAGGGAATAAGATATGGCAACTTCAAGCAAGAGAATACCCTCATGTCATCCAGATCGATAACGATTAATCCAGTAGTTCCGTAAAAAGGATAAGGAACGATCGAAAGAGAATACGGACAATTATACAACCCTAAGAGAACAAGTAAAGAATGCAGAATGAATAGTGTTTTGGTGGGAGTATATAATAATATGAGACGACACTATATAGAAGTATTCGGAACGGATTTCCGAGTTCGTATTAGTGATCCGGAGGGAAAAAGAGTGTATGTAAAAGCTGTCGGATTCTGAAAAACCGCACTTTTATTTTCTCCGAGAGTTCCCTGGACACTGATAGCCCTAAGTATTTAACGAATGGATTTAAGGAATATAAATTGGAAAGTTAGAATGAAAGATGGAGAATGAAAGTATTAATATTAAAAAAGATTCTCGGTAAACCCTAATTAGAAATCCGTGAAATATTCCTACGAACGATCAATCGAAACGGGCAATAACCGGACACAGAAACAAGCAGAGGAAGCAAGAGTCTTGTGCAAGCTACTAGAAGAAATATCTAGTAACTACTTAGTTACATAAGTAACTAGCATGTTTGGAGATTAAATAGCACTTAGCAAAAATCAAACCACTAGTTACATGAGAACCATCAAAATCTCAACACTTGTCCATCCATTTTCATCATCCTATACATCATGACTTTATTAAAGTGGCTTTTAGATGAGATATTATCTAAACCTCATCCACTTGATGCATTATTATCACATTAACCAAGCAAAGAACAAAAAAATATCAAACCTCTCTCTCCATTACATCCATTCGACCTATGCTCTAAATTCAAGACCAAAATCCAACTTCCAACCATCATTTGATCTTGTAATTTTTAAGGTGAGTCCTATAATTCAAGAAACTAATCTCCTAGAAATTTCAAGCCCAAATTCCTTTGTTTCCATTTTCAAAAAAATCACTAAAGATGATGATGAATAGTGTTCTTCATGTATTAACCTTGTTTTCTTTGAATCTTTTGATTGTTCTAGCAAGCTTAAGCACTCCTAAGGACCATACAAGGCTTAGTAAGGCTATATCACTATCTAAGGAAGGTATAAAGCTCTTGAAACCCTAACCCTTGTTTGAGATTTAAGCATGTTTATGATAGTTATAACTTAGTTATGGTTATGTTAAGATTATAAGCATGATTATGTATGGATTTTGGATTAATGATGTAAATAGCTAGATGAACGGAAAGGCATTGCTTGGCCTCAGTTCATGTGTATAAGTCATGTATATGATGTTTGGGTTGGATACTATGTTTAGGGGAAGATTCGAAATTGGTAGATATTCGATTTACAGCCGTTATAATGCCCGATTTTACAATACCATGTTTTGTATGCCATTTTCCATGTCGAACCCCTACTGTCCAGAGACCTTATCTACCATGATATGATAGGTAATGTTCTAAGCTTCGTTTTGATATAAAGATCACGTGAAACGGACTTACGGTTTAGGATTTATGACCAAATTACTAAAAGTAGTTCGAATCCGTAAACGAAAGTTCGTAACTGAAATTGAACCCTCGTAAGCTATGTAACGTCATGGCGAATCTTGGTAAATAAATACTACAGGTAAAAAGGAAGGCGTGAAAGAAAACCGTATGTCAAAAGGATCATTTTTCGATTTATTAAAAATGTTCGAGTCGAGGATAAACGCGAACGAACCCCTAAAAGACGACTCTTTTATAACTTCGGTAAAACACTTAGAAAACGGGCGATAAAACTCGGAGTATAATATTGGTTCGTAACGATCAACCTTAGAACTCATATGACTTAAGTATGTCCCAAGTATAAATGCAGTGACATGTCGTATTAACGAACGAATGTCGGGTCGGATCAGTGATAATAAGTAATCCACTAAAGGGGGTATAGCGAGATAACTCGAGAACGTATTTCGATTTAAGTATAACTTAACTTTTAATATGTTAAGTGATTAATCCCGAATGCCTTGGCTATTTATAGATCACCAAGCTGAATCGGGACCCGCTACCACTACCCCTTACCGTACTCGACTACCAGGCAAGTTTCAATTCCCTTTTTTTAGGCTGTTGTTGTGATTGAATAAATATATATATATATATGATTGCTGATATACATATGCCATTGCATGCATGCCTACTTTCAAGTTGAATTGATATACTTGTTCCCTGAATGTTATTGTTGGCTTATAAGCTAGATAGTTATACATCAGTTATAAGCCGGTTATTGTAAGACCCTCAGAGAAGGGCGCATATATCTTATTCATCGAATATAGACCGGGAGTCAATATTTCTTGATATATCGAGATTACCTCGGAGGAAAATATTTAAGTAAATATTTTCTATTATTTGGGCGACGAATATTATTTGAATATTCGTTCGAGACTAATTATTTTATCGATCCTTGCTTCAAATAATTATTTGAACGTAACTATTCAACGAATAATATTTCTCAATATTCATTCAGAGTCGAATTGATTATCGACTATTATTTCGAATATTCTTCTAAAGATGAGACTATTAAATGAATATTATTTGGATATTCTTTTAGAATATTATTTTATTAAATAAATATTACTTTTGAATATTCATTTAAGATATTAAATACTTGATGAATATTATTTTAATATTCATCTGAAGCTTGATTTAATTATCGAATATTATCTCGAATATTCCTTAAGGCTTGGATTACTAAATGAATATTACTTGATATTCATTTAGGATATTATTCATTAAATGAATATTACTTTTGAATATTCATTTAAATTCCTAATTAATTATGAATATTACCTTAAATATTCTTTTCAGGTCTTATTAATTAATGAATATTGTTTTGAATATTAATTTAAATATTTATTTATTCAATAAATATCCTCCTGATATTTCTTCAGGGATTATTTTGAGAAATACTCTGATTAAAGATATTCTTTCATATTCCCAAATATTCTTTAAATATTTTAACTCATTAAATATTCTCTGAATATTTATTCCGTACTTAGAATAATCTCGATAAGGTTTATCTTCTTCGATTATTACAGAAAATATCTCGGAGTCATATTATTATTAATCTTATATCAAGAAAGGTTCTCAGACATCATTCTTCTTTGAGTCTATCTCCTTAATAATAAGGGAACCTTACTTGGAAAATGTTATTTATCTTGTCGACTTCCCGGTCATAAAGTATTCCCTTCACTCGCAACTTGGGTGCTGTTGACTTATTAAGTCGTTGCTTACCTTCTCATCTTTCGAGGGGTAAGATTACTGGAACAAGTTGATATCCGTACCAAGTAATAGCTTGGGAGTTATTGATAAATTTTCCTTTCCAACTAGATACGACTACTTTGTGGAGTCTTATCAACAAGTATTATACTTGGGGAAAGGGGGACGAACGTTATATTCAGAATCATGAATTCTATTTGAACTAGGAGTCGTGTAAGAGGCCGAGTAGCGCCGGTCCATCCCCTTTGGCCCAACCGTTGGCCGGGGAGAGCTAGTAAGGCGGTATACAAGTAAAGCCGTCAGTTCTTCCTTCTACCGGTAGTAAATCTAAATTGAGCTGTACGATCTCGACTGATCATCAAGATTGGAACAGCGGGCGCGGTGAATACTCCATCATTGGTTCATCATCCAAATTTATTTATTTCTTGCAACATGATTACTATTGGCAGAGTTGGAAAAGTGTCATAACTGGAATTGCAACCTTTTCTTGCAAGTTCCTCTTCTTAATAACAATAAGAACATCTCGCTTACTTTGATGTAGCAGATATTTCTACAAACAAATACTTCAAGTTACCTTGTAACTTCATCGCTCATATTATACTGGCATCATTTCCGTAAATGCATGGCATATGGTTTGAAAGATACTTTTGAACTGTTATACCTTATCATTCAGTTATATATTATTGTTGGTGGGCTATTGCTCACCCTTGCTTTATTATTATATCACAACAACATCTAGACCAGATGACTCGCACAAGGCGCACTCGACGCGGGCGAGGACGATGAGACTACCAGAGCTGAAGAAGAAGCTATTGGTAGGATATATTTATTCTTTCAGTACCAAGAATATAGTCTAATATGACTTATGTAAATGGATGGCAAAGAGTATGTATTTATATTGAAATTCTTTTGGATTGTAAGAACTCATAATGTGATTAATAAAAATTTGATTGTTACTCTGATTTCATCTCTGGGACTATAACGGGTGTGTTTTATATTGTTGTGTTGGGTTATAGAGACGTAATTTATTTTATGTTAAGGAAAGATCAATTATTGTGGACAGAATTGGAAACCGTAACCACCGGACCCCGGATCTGGGGGTGTTACACCATTCAAGGTGTTATTGAGTTTTGTAAGGCTTATCCAAGGCTCCTAGGTGCTCAAGAAGGTATAAAAATCACAAACCCATTTGGTCATGTAGTGTTTATAATGTTTGGTGATAGATCCATGTGTTATAGTGTTAATCTTGGTTGTATAAGTAATGGATGACATGGATCTTGAGTTTTGATGTTGTGATTGTGATTTTTATGATTGTGGATAATATATGTATCACCATGAATGTTATAAAGCATGAACTAAGTGAATTAGGTATTGGTTGTGTTGTGGAATTGAGAGAATTGGTTGATCTAAGTGATACATGGTTGCTGAGTTTTTCCAGGAACATTGACCTGTCTTCTAACATGGTTTTGAACCCCCAAATATTGTCCCCTGAGGTCCTACCATATATTGTTGGAAATATAATTGAATGTAGTTTCTGGAAATGTAAGGTTCATGACTAGGTGATGTATACATTTTAAGTTATGGCCGGAGAAATAAATTTTGTTTCTGGATTCCGGACTACACTAAGTGACCCCCTTGTGAACCTTGTTTAAACCCCTAAAAATATATGTGGGATCATGGAAAAATTTGAGAAACTAGGAAATGCAGTGGTGAAGCCTACCCAAAAAGAATTGGATTAAAATGTGAATTTTTGAATTTTATAAAAATGCTAGAGTAAATTTCGCGTAAGGGAAAAAGTCGTTAGTGGAGCATAATTCTAGGGGCAATGGTTATGATTCGAATGTGGTAACTAAATTAAGTCGAATAAGTGACGAGTGTAATCGAGTGATGACATGAACCTATAGTGGGGCTAGAGTGTCATAAGACGAAGTCATTAAGTTAATTTCGTACCCCCTAAAACCCCGTAATTAAAGAGATATTGTTAAGGTACTAACGAGCGGTTATTGCTTATGTATAGATCGTTCCACTCAGCACGCTCGACCACCCCAACCAAACCAAGGCAAGTTTACTTTTCAAAACTTATACATATACAAGGACTTTCACTGTTGTGTTTGTAGTTTTCAATCATATCAAATGCTATGTTTATCGAAGTATTGATGCAATTGAGATTGTATAAGTACATATATGTTTGTACCCCTTGAACTTAGATTGAAATGTTTTCTTCGGACAACGACTCTAGCAATAGAGGTCGTAGCGGTCCGTATATACTATTGACCGGGGAGCGGTATATTATTATATCGTATCTAGCTTGTGAAAACCCGAAGGGTCATTCGGGGAGTATCGTATACTCAAGTAATTATGTTCATATCTTCGTAAATACTCGAAACCCTATCTTGGATTAAAAGTTTATTTTATCGAATAATTATTTTATTAATTATTAATATTAAATCTTAAAATATTAATTATTAATTATCGTTCACTATTTTAAAGACGAAGTCAATCCAAGATACATTTAATACTTTCAAACTCGAACTCTTTCGAACTCAAAACATTTTCGAAAACCCCCGGTCAGGTTCTGCTTCTTGTATGATTTCAAGAATCATCGGTCGACTGATGTCGGACCTCAATTACTCTGTTTTCAATCAAAATCAAGTTTTTAAAAGAAAAAGAAAAAGGGACTCTGGCAGGTGTGGGAACCGTTGACGAACGATTCCCGGGATGTGTAAGCGGCCGTGAGCCAGGCGATCCATCAATTATTATTCCGGCCCAGGTGTTGCCGAAGGATGATTACGGATGTAGTTTTCATCGAGGGTGATTACGGATGTAGTTTTCACCCGGGGATAGTTACGGATGTGGTTTCTATCCTTCTACCGGTAGAGAAGACCCGCGGATTATTTGACTTGGATGTGGCGACTGATCATCGTCAATCCTTGTCAGGTTTAATGTTTTCTTTAAGTCCCATTCCTCCATTTTGGAAAAATGCTTTGACACTACTTCTTAGGCTTTTGTGCCAAGTTGCTGATAGTGTTCTATTTTGATGAGAAAGATGTTGACTCTATGCAGTATCTAGAACTGCAAGTTTATTTTGAAAACAAGGGCACACATTGTTGCACCTTCGGAATTTATCAACAATGACAAGTGATTTTATATCTGATTGATACAAACAAGTTTAATAAATGCTAATCATATGAAATGCTATATTGCTTACCTTATACGTATATTTCTTGCTGAGCTATAGTTGCTCACTCTTGCTTGTTTTCAAATGTTACAAACACAACAGCTAAGCGAAATGGTAAGACCCAGACAGACTGCTCGAAAGCAGGTGACTAGACCCGAGCCAGCAGTTGAGATTCCACCGGTAGGCCCCATTAGCCGGATTGGTTGGCAGCTTTTGTTAGTTCGTTTTATTTATCAGTATTACCTGTGCAAGGCAGTGTATCATAACAAACTTTCAAGCCGCCAACTTCGCTTCATATCGAAGTGTTGCTGGTAGCATAAATGCTATTTAATTCGGTCTGTAATAACTCTGATACTCTTATTTCTCCTTAATCAATGTTGTGACATTTCTGAGGCTCTAACCTGTGTGTGTGTGTGCGGTGTGAGTTTATTGTGGGGTCGATGGCAGATTTATATTATGTGCAAGAACAGGTATGTTATTAATGGAAAATGGACAGTGAGCGCCTAGATCTCCGACCCCGGATCTGGGGGCGTCACAGTTTATTGTGGGGTCGATGGCTGTTTTATATATTATGTGCAAGAACAGGTATGTTATTAATGGAAAATGGACCGTGAGCGCCTAGATCTCCGACCCCGGATCTGGGGGCGTCACAAAGTGTGGCCTTCGTCTTCTCAAGTTAACCTCTTTTTTTGCGCCTGGGTGGCTATAAAATTTCTTGACCAACCCTAGCAAGAAGAGAATAAGAATATATATAGGGCTACAATAGGGATCATGGATAATTAGGCTAGGCCTCCCAATGACATTCCGAGCCCAGCCCAATGTCATTTAATATTAAATCAATCCACTAAAGAATTAATATTTGCACTACCTTTCCTAATACCGTAATTTAATTAATTAATTCGGTTCCAAAATTATTTGCTTATTAAATTCCCCATGTTTAAAATATCGCATGTCCATTAATTAAATAAATTACTGATAATTCATTTAATTAATATCTTTTATCCTTGATCATCCACTCAACTTTTATTTAATTATGCCGGAATAAATCCACCTACAGGGTTTCACATAATTAAATCTTTTTGAGCTTTCAAGGGGACATCATTAACCTGAATATTATCAGGACATGGATTCCTATTATAAATAATATTCACCATATATATTATTTCATCACCCAAAATATAATGAAATAAATCAAAAGAATTATTTCATATATAAATCAAAGCATGTAAATAATATACACGTGTCCATTACTATATCTGGATTAAGAACCTAAGCATTAATAATAACATAGAATCTTAGTTCTCCTTCTTAATCAGTATAAGGGAACAATTCTAAATTTGATCCTGTTCAATATACACAAAGTATACTAGTATTATTTATTAGTCAATATAAACTAATCTAATAATACTACAGCCATTCCGGTGGATTGTCTAACTCCACCTGTGCTGTGAACCTTATTATATTATATAAACCGTATTTAACAATCTAATATTCTATATCCCATTTGATACTAGATTGTCCACAACATATAATATTAGACAGCATGTAAACATTTAAATGATTCTCAATAAAACTGGGCCAGAAATAAATGTATATACTTTAAATAAATATTTTCAGTATACACCAACAATCTCCCACTTATACTCAAAATATTCTATGAGTATATCAGTGTTTATTTAATCCACTATTACACAAAAAACTATGTGTCCATCCATCTGACTCCTATCGCTTCCACATGCCTGTCAAAAACCTTGGCTGGCAAGCTCTTTGTGAAAGGATCTGCCCGGTTGTCTTCTGATTTTATGTGAGCCACAACTATATCTCCTCGCTTTACGATTCCTCGTATGAGATGATACTTACGTTCAATATGTTTAGCTACTTTGTGATCTCGTGGTTCCTGCGAATTTGCCACAGCACCAGTGTTATCACAATACACTGTCAAGCTCCTAGGCAAATTAGGTACCACATCCAAGTCCAAAAGGAAGTTCCTGAACCATACAACCTCCTTTGCATCCTCAGAGGCCGCCACGTACTCGACTTCCATGGTAGAGTCTGCAATGCATTTCTGCTTATCCCTATCTGATTGAAAATCTGAATCAGTATATCCCAAAGTAAAAACATATCCCGAGGTTGATTTCATCTTATCCCTATCTGATTGAAAATCTGAATCAGTATATCCCAAAGGAAATAGATCTGAGGCCTTGTAAATAACATATACTCTTTAGTCCTTCTCAGGTACTTGAGTATAGTTTTTACTGCACTCCAATGTTCCTGACCTGGGTTCGACTGATATCTACTAACCATGCCTACAGCAAAGCAGATGTCAAGCCTCGTACATAACATAGCATACATTAAGCTTCCACATGCCAAAGCATAAGGAACTGCTTTCATGCTCTCTATATCCTTAGGTGTCGAAGGACACTGCTCCTTGGATAGAGCCACTCCATGCTTAAAAGGTAGAAAACCTTTCTTAGAGTTCTGCATGTTAAAACGAGCTAATACTTCATCAATGTAGGGCTCTTGAGATAAAGACAACATCCTTTTCTTGCGATCCCTTATGACTTTGATCCCAAGGATGTATGCCGCTTCACCTAAGTCCTTCATTTCAAATTGTTTGAACAACCATGCCTTTACTGATGACAACATCTTAACATTGTTTCCAATGAGTAAAATGTCATCCACATACAGTACTAGAAAAACCACTGCATTACCCTCACTTCTCTTATACACACATGATTCGCTTGGACTTTGATCAAATCCATATGACTGGATTGCCTGATCAAAACGAATATTCCAGTCCCTAGAAGCTTGTTTTAGTCCATAAATAGACCTCTTAAGCTTACAAACAAGATGCTCTTGGCCTTCCTTAATGAATCCTTTTGGTTGTTGAATATAGATGGTTTCCTCAAGACTTCCATTTAGGAAAGCTGTCTTGACATCCATTTGCGAAATCTCATAATCGAGATGAGCTGCTATAGATAAAAGAATCCGGATCGACTAAAGCATAACAACCGGCGAAAAGGTTTCCTCATAATCGATCCCTTCTTTCTGAGTATACCCTTTCGCAACAAGTCTTGCTTTCCAGGCTTTCACCTTTTTGTCAGATCCTCTTTTCTTCTTGTAGATCCACATACATCCAATGGGTTTTACACCTTTGGGTGGTTCCACGAGCTCCCAAACTTGATTGGAATACATAGATTCCATCTCAGATTCCATTGCCTTTTGCCATAGATCTGCATCTTTATCTAGAATTGCCTCTTCATATGTCCTGGGATCCTCATCATGTTCACCAGAGACCAAGTCCGAGGACTCTCCCAAAAACATGAATCTATCTGGTTGTTGAACAACCCTCCCACTACGACGAGGCACTGGTGCAGTATTAGTGTTAAGTTGTGCATTTTCTTGTGGTTGTTCTACTTGTACAATTGGCATTTGGGGATTATCTGTCCCTCCCACTAGTTCCTCTAAAACGATACTACTCATGGGTTTATGGTTCATTATATAGTCTTCTTCTAAGAATCTAGCATTGGTGCTAACAATGATATCTCGATCCCTAGGACTATAAAATGAATAACCTTTCGTTCCCATGGGATAGCCTACAAACAGCCTTACTTCTGTACGAGATTCTAACTTGGTCGTGTTCTTGTTCAGCACATGTGCTCGACAACCCCAAATCTGAATATGTCTTAGACTTGGTTTGCAGCCAGTCCACAATTCTATTGGAGTCTTGGGAACCGACTTAGAAGGTACCAAGTTCAAAAGGTAAGCCGCTGTTTCTATAGCATATCCCCAAAACGACTTGGGTAAATCTGAATAACTCATCATCGATCTAACACTCTCTAAAAGAGTCTGATTCCTTCTCTCTGCTACACCATTCTGGCTAAGGTGTGCCAGGTGCAGACAACTGGGATGTGATCCCATTTTCTGATAAATATTCCCTAAATTCTCCAAGTAAGTATTCGCCACCACGATCTGATCGTAGTGACTTGATACATTTTCCAAGATGTCGCTTCTCCACACTTGCTTTGTACTCTTTGAATTTTTCAAAGCACTCAGACTTACGGCGCAACAAATAAATGTACCCATATCTAGAATAATCGTCAATGAAAGTGACAAAATACTCATAACCTCCTCTTGCTTGGATACTCATAGGTCCACATAAATCAGTATGAACCAATTCTAAAACTTCTTTGGCTCTATTCCCCTTTGCTTTAAAAGGCCTATTAGTCATCTTACCTTCCAAGTAGGATTCACAAACTGGAAATGGCTCCACTGCCAACGAGCCTAATGGCCCATCTACTACCAGTCTTTAAATCCTCCTCAAGTTAATATGACCTAATCTTAAGTGCCAAAGATATGTTTGGTTCAATTCAGAAGGTTTCTTTCTTTTATTTGAGCTAGAAAGAATGTTATTAGTTTCCTTATGTTGCAACATTGGTTGGATAGGATTAATAATATATAAATTGTCTTGCAATGTACTAGAACATATAACTCGTTTATTCATCATAATAGAAACATTACAATCCAAACAAACATTATAACCATCCATGGAAAGTTTAGAAACCGAAATTAAATTCCTTCTAAACGAAGGTACATAAAGACAATTGTTCAAAACCAAAATCCTATCATCGCCAAAAGATAATGTAATTATTCCAACTGCAACTACTGCTACTTTCGTAGCATCTCCCATGAACACATATATCTCGCCATCTCTAAGCATTCTGGATTGCTAGAACCCCTACATAGAGTTACAAACATGGTCAGTGGCTCTTGTATCTACACACCAAGTGCTCGTAGATATAGCCGCTATATACGTTTCTGTAACTAGAGAAAGAGACATACCAGTATTGTTTGTCTTCTTAGGAAGAGGACAATCCTGTTTCCAGTGACCTGACTGCTTGCACCTGAAGCACTTGGCCTTAGGCATTTTCACAGCACCTTGAATTCCCACTGCATTAACAACCTTTCTAGCTTTCTGTGTCTGAACCTTTTTCTTCTTCTTGCCTTTCGGCTTAGAGGAAGAAGCTTTCTCAGCCAGATTCACTTGAACATTCTGCTTAAAGAGTCCTTCAGCTGCCTGAAGTTCTGTCAGAAGTTCTGTGAGACTATACATCCTTTTGTTCATGGTGTAATTCAAGCGGAACTGCTCAAAACTTTTCGGCAGACTCATAAGAATGATATCGATCTGGGTTTCCCCATCAATATCAGCACCAAGGATCTCCATCTCATTCAGATGAGACATCATCCTGAGAACATGATCCCTTACAGGTGTTCCTTCAGCCATCTGAGTGTTCATTAAAGCCTTCATTGCTACTTGCCTAGCAGCCCTATTTTGTTCTCCAAAAAGTTCCTTGAGATTAAAGAGCATATCTGCAGCAGTGGCCATAGCCTGATGCTGATGCTGTAAAACACCTGACATTGCTGCCAGAATGTAACATCGCGACATCTCATCAGCCTTAACCCACCGCTTATAATACTCCTTCTCACTTTCAGGAGCATCTTCAGCAGGCTGATCTGGCTTGGGTTCATAAGTACAAAATTTGTACTCCTCAGCAGTCAACACTATGTCCAAATTACGTTTCCATTCAATATAGTTCGGTCCAGTAAGTTTGTTATCCTTAAGTATGGTGAATAGTGGATTAAAGCCCATAATGATCTAATCCTGAGAATCATACATGTAACACATAATCAGAGAGTTGCACAAATCTTAAAACCTATTGGTTTCCTCTAACAATTAATTAAAATTAATGCACTAATATTTAAACACCCTAAGTATCTGGTACGCCACGATGGGTGACATATATACCACTTAAATTCGTTTAAATATTACTTCGGTCCTATTACTAAATAATACGCCACGTTAGGGTGGACTATATTTTATTTTTCATAGCTAAGTGTATACAATTATTTAATCTTAAATTACTTAAACCAAATACATCCTTTTGATATATTAGTGGATAACTCCCAGGTCTCGGAGGAGTCACAACGGCCTCGCTTAATACCCAATTCCTAGACATAATTCTCCATAGTCAATATCAAAAGAGTATTCAATTTTCGTAATGAATTCTATGAAACTTGGTACGTCACGTTAGGGTGATCTATATACCTTTCAATATTCGTAATTTAATTTAAGAATTTTGTTCTAGTAATTTCTACAACCTTTTAAAATACCGTAAATAGTACGCCACGTTAGGTGATCATATATACCATCTACATTATTTAAAAAGTTATATTACATACAAAATAATGGAGACCGTGGGATTTAATTCCTAATTAATTCCCTCACCCACTTAGAATTTTTATTTAAAAAATGAGGAATTTTAAAAAATTAAATGGGACCTATGTCGTTACAATTATGTCTAACATGCATTCCAAATACACACATAATTTAACAACATAAAACATTTAATTATAAGAATAAATAAAAAATCTATGTCCATGTCGTCCTAATTATGTTAAACATGCAATTAAAAATTACACACATAATTAACAACACACATAATAATTATTTAAAGCAATAATTAAAAAAAATTAAATAGCAAACTTAATAATTAAAACAATAATTAAATCCACTATTATGGCCCCAAAATTAATCAACTGCTGTAGCCCTGTTATTGTTGCAGAAAACTTCGAACAAAGCTAGTGCGTACAGGAAGGAAAGGAAAAAAAACTGCATCCAGAGATAGTTGCGCAGCTTCGATCTGCGTTTCAGCCTTCCAAATACGGTTGCGCAGGTTCTTCCTGCGTTACCCACCATATCAGGCTGTTGCGCAGGTTCTTCCTGCGTTACTGTCTCCAACTGATTTTTTTTTCTTCGCAGCCTGCTTCTCTTTTCTGTCGCCACCAGACCGGTTTCTTCGAACTGTTCGTTCAACAGTAACAGCAAGCCCCCGTCAAAGTTTCGCAGCGGAACAAATTCTTTTCTCCGTTTTGATTTCCGATCGCACGTAATTGTTACAAAATACCCGGATTTATATAAAATCCATCAAACAATTACATAAAGAATATACCTAATACAGAACTAATTTTGTAAAATCTATTAACACGATCAACCCTCGTGTTTTACAAACACGATAAACCACGTGGAAACCAAACAAAAATTAACCACGATTAAACCACGTGGGATCCAAACACATAATTAAAATATACATGGCCATAATAGTGGATAACAACCTGCAAAACAGAATATACAAGCCTACCACTATATACATGCATATATAATTACGACATGGACATCGTATCAAAAATCGCAGAACCATTGAACCTAGCTCTTGATGCCAATTGTTGGGACAATCAGATCTTGGCACTGCGATTTTTGATAAAATAAATTAACGAGTACGAATAGAAAAATCACCTTGTTAACGGTTGATTCCACGCTCTTCTATTGTATTCCCAAATTCCCTTGAGCGAAGTGTGGCCTTCGTCTTCTCAAGTTAACCTCTCTTCTTGCTCCTGGGTGGCTACAAAATTTCTTGACCAACCCTAGCAAGAAGAGAATAAGAATATATATAGGGCTACAATAGGGATCATGGATAATTAGGTTAGGCCTCCCAATGACATTCCGAGCCCAGCCCAATGTCATTTAATATTAATTCAATCCACTAAAGAATTAATATTTGCACTACCTTTCCTAATACCGTAATTTAATTAATTAATTCTGTTCCAAAATTATTTGTTTATTAAATTCCCCATGTTTAAAATATCGCATGTCCATTAATTAAATAAATTACTGATAATTCATTTAATTAATATCTTTTATCCTTGATCATCCACTCAACCTTTATTTAATTATGCCGGAATAAATCCACCTGCAGGGTTTCACATAATTAAATCTTTTTGAGCTTTCAAGGGGACATCATTAACCTGAATATTAACAGGACATGGATTCCTATTATAAATAATATTCACCATATATATTATTTCATCACCCAAAATATAATGCAATAAATCAAAAGAATTATTTCATATATAAATCAAAGCATGTAAATAATATACATGTGTCAATTACTATATCTGGATTAAGAACCTAAGCATTAATAATAACATAGAATCTTAGTTCTCCTTCTTAATCAGTATAAGGGAACAATTCTATATTTGATCCTGTTCAATATACACAAAGTATACAAGTATTATTTATTAGTAAATATAAACTAATCTAAATAATACTACAGCCATTCCAGTGGATTGTCTAACTCCACCTGTGCTGTGAACCTTATTATATTATATAAACCGTATTTAACAATCTAATATTCTGTATCCCATTTGATACTAGATTGTCCACAATATATAATATTAGACAGCATGTAAACATTTAAATTATTCTCAATAAAACTGGGCCAGAAATAAATGTATATACTTTAAATAAATATTTTCAGTATACACCAACAATGTCATCATAGAAAATGTAGCACTGGTTGAAGGCTTGAAACACACACTTTTAAGCATAAGTCAACTGGGTGATAAAGGTTACCAATTAATCTTTGACAGTGAAGGATGCAAAATCTTGAATATAAAGAATGGAGACATTGTTCTAGCTGGTTAGAGACATGGCAACATTTATGAAGCCTGCTTGAGTGACAAATCTAAAGGAATTGTTAGATGTCTTTACAGCAAGGCATCAAATGATGAAAGCTGGAATTGGCACAAGAAACTCTCACATCTTAATTTGAAGAAACTTAATCAACTTGTTAAGTACAATCTAGTGAGAGGCCTACCTCAGGAAAATTATGTGCAAGATGGACTTTGTAATGCTTGTCAGCTTGGAAAACAAAGAAGAACCACTTTCAAGAGCAAGATAGAAAATTTAATTACTGAACCATTTCACATGCTGCATATTGATTTATTTGGTCCATTAAACATTATGTCTATCAGCAAGAAAAGATATGCTCTATTTATAGTGGATGATTACACAAGGTTCACATGGGTATTCTTTCTACATAAAAAGGATGAAGCTTCTCAGCAAATCATTGAACTTGTCAAGAATACTCAGAATAGCTCTGAGTACAAAGTCAAAGTACTTAGGAGTGACAATGGTACAAAATTCAAGAATTCTAAAATGGAGGAGTATTGTGCAGACAATGGAATCACTCAACAGTTTTCTGCACCTGGAACACCTCAGCAGAATGGTGTAGTAGAAAGAAAGAACAGAACTCTCATAGAGGCAACAAGAACCATGCTTGCAGATGCAAAGCTTCCAATCGATTTTTGGGCAGAAGCTATCAACACTGCATGTTTTACTCAAAATTGCACCTTGATAAATAGTCATGGAAAGACTCCCTATGAGATGATCAAAGGAAAGAATCCAAGTGTGAAATACTTTCACATCTTTGGATGCAAATGCTATGTCCTGAAAGTTCATCCAGAATAACTTGGGAAGTTTGAAGACAAATCGGATGAAGCAATCTTTCTAGGATATTCAGCATCAAAGACCTTCAAAGTTTATAATTTTAGAACTCACATTGTCATGGAATCAATTCATGCTGCATTTAATGACAAGAAATTCGGAATTCTGTAAACTGATGAAAGTCATGACAAATTGGAATTCGAAAATCTTAAGGATTCTGAGATTTTCTCAAGTGATGATGAAGGTTCTTCAGAAGAAATATCTATTGCTTCTCAAAGGAATGTTGTTGCTGAGGGGGAGCAAATCAATCAAGGAGAACACAGTACTAGTCAGGAGCAGACAAATCATTCAGAGTCTACTTCATCAGGGACTAATGGAGAAAGTTCAAGTACTAGTAGCATTATGGAGTCTATTGATTCTACTGATCAAGGGGGAGCTTTTGAAGGAAATGAACACTCTTCTACAAGAGATACCACTAACATAGGGGGAGAGTCTAGCAGGAGTAATCTACCACCTGTTAGAAAATGGACAAGGGATAATATTGAAGATTTGATTATTGGTGATCCAAATAGTGGTGTTCGAACTAGAAGATCAATTCAAAATGAATGCTTGTATAGTTGTTTTCTCTCAAAGAATGAACCTAAGAAGGTTGAAGAAGCCTTACAGGATCCTGATTGGGTAATTGCAATGCAGGAAGAACTAAATGAGTTTGAGAGAAACAAAGTCTGGAAATTAGTACCAAGACCTAAAGACAGATCTATTGTTGGTGCAAAATGGGTTTTCAGAAACAAGCTAGATGAATCTAGTATGATTGTAAAAAACAAAGCAAGACTGATGGCCAAGGGATACTCTCAGGAGGAAGGAATTGATTATGATGAAACCTTTGCTCCTATAGCAAGATTGGAAGCAATCAGGATGTTTCTTTCATTTGCAGCTCATTCAAAGTTCAAGGTATACCAGATGGATGTAAAGAGTGCTTTTCTAAATGGCAAGCTTGTTGAGGAAGTGTATGTGGAGCAACCACCTGGTTTTGTTGATCCAAAGTTTCCAAATCATGTCTACAAACTTGACAAGGAACTCTATGGACTAAAGCAAACACCAAGAGCATGGTATGAGATTTTGTCTAAATTTCTTCTTGAAAATGGCTTCACAATAGGTACAATTGACAAAACCTTATTCTTTAGAAAGGTGAAAAGTGATTTGCTTTTAGTTCAAGTTTATATTGATGACATCATATTTGGTTCTACTAATGAAAAGTTTTATGCTAACTTTAGCAAGCTTATGCAGTCTAAGTATCAAATGAGCATGATGGGTGAACTAAATTACTTTTTAGGTTTGCAGGTCAAACAGACTGAGACTGGTATTTTCATTAATCAGTCAAAGTATATAAAAGATCTTTTAAAAAGGTTTGACTTTCAAAATTGTTCAGCTAAAAAAATACCCGTGGCAACAGCCACTAAGCTAGACTCTGAACCTAAGGGAAATAGTATTGATAACACTAGCTATAGAGGCATGATAGGTTCATTATTATACTTAACTGCAAGTAGACCAGATATAATGTTTTCTACCTGTTTATGTGCAAGATTCCAAAGTGACCCTAAGGAATCTCATTTAATTGCTGTGAAGAGAATTTTTAGGTATCTCAAAGGAACTCCAAACCTTGGTTTGTGGTATCCTAGAGAATCTGATTTCTCCCTAATTGGTTATTCAGACTCTGATTATGCAGGGTGTAAAATAGACAGGAAAAGCGCAATAGGTACATGTCAATTTTTGGGAAACATATTGATCTCTTGGACAAGCAAGAAGCAACAATTTGTCTCAAACTCAACTGTAAAAGCTGAGTACATTGCAGCAGGCAGTTGTTGTGCTCAACTCCTTTGGATAACAAATCAATTGATGGATTATGGTGTGACACTTAGTAATATTCCTGTGTTTTGTGATAATACTAGTGCTATCAAAATTGCAGAGAATCCAGTTCAACATTCAAGGACTAAGCACATTGATGTCAGGTATCATTTTATTAGAGAACATATTGAGAATGGTACTGTGGAACTTCATTTTGTTCCTACTGACAAACAGCTTGCAGATATCCTAACCAAACCACTTGATGAGTCTACATTCATTAAATTGGTTAGTGAGTTAGGAATGTTAAATTTCTAGATCTTTAACATCTGCATAAGTAGCAAGGTATGTTGTTTAGCTTATAGATTTGGTATTCATATCAGTATCTATATTTGTCATTTAGACTCTGAAGCTAATAACATTTTGCCTTGATAAATTATAGTATGAATAAACAAGTCATTAAGAACTAGACTCTGAATTCTTAGTCTCTAACTAAGTAATTTACGTTCTGAATTACTTAGTTGTTTCATTCTAAATGATTGTTGCATGTTTTGATAATTCAACATATTCATACTCATAAATGACTTCAATAAACTGGAAATAGACAAGATAGATCAAAAGAAAAGCTTGTATTTTCATTAATCAAAAGCATTACATACATGGAAATGAAATACAATTTTTCTTTCTGCCTAATAGTTACTACTAATCTTGTTCTTGTCTAATGTTGTGGCTACTGGAGTTGTCTTCCATGAATCTTCCACAATCAATTCGTCAACTCTCCAGATATGCCAAAATCCATTTGGGGGATGCTGAGTACATCTGCTCTTGAATTCCTTCTCTGAGCAATTTCAAGCGGTAAGAACCGACTTGAATGAGAGCAGCTGACTCCTAGCATCTTAGAAATGAATTGCATCTCCATCAAGATCAACCCCAGACTCTTCACCAAATTCTTCATTCTCAAGGTGTGAAGAGATTAGAGGGAGATTTTGTTCAGCTGTTAGATGTTCTAGAAGAGGATTTTCTACATTACATGGATCGATTCCTGCAATATCAAGTTCGATGAGAAAAGTCATCTCTTCAAAGAGATAGTTTATTTTCTCTTGATCATCAAGATCGTTGAACTTCTCAGAAGAGAGGAATCGAAAGTTAGGGTTCATGTGAATATATGGGTTAAAAGCCATTGTGTTTGGAAAGCTCTTTGTATCTTTTGCAGAGAGTGTTTCATTGGTTTTAAGAATGGAGTAAGGCAAATGACACCAGGTTATTATATAGAAATCCGTGAGAAGCTGGACAGTCTTTTGAAGTATTCCAATGCAGCTATATCATTATTACTTCGCGCGTGACTGAACTTCTCATATTTTCAAGATACTTTAAAATCTAATCAAAATACTTTGCTTGGATTATTGGTGTTTATTTTCAGGAAAATATCTGACATGCCACATATGCAACTCCATTTTAGTCTCTGAAAATCGGTTCAAATTCAAATTAGACCTTGATTTTAATTAAAATCAATTTTGGTTTTTATTTCCAAAAATCGTGGGTAATTACACTTTTTCAGGGACTGCCACCTATCAATATACGTGTGGACGTGGATTAGTGGGTCTGAAGGAATTTTGAGTATATTATTATTTTGAGACTCTGATTGTTATTGCTTTCTTCATATTTGAATTTTCTAAAGCAACAACTGATTCAAGCTCTTAAAATCTCTAATCAGTTTCAAAGATTTCTCAAGTTCTTCTCAGATTCAAAATCAATGGCTGCTCAAAGAAGATTACCCAAGTCAGTTGCTTTCAAGTTTGGTGACTATGACTTTGTCACAAACAACCATGTTGCTGTAATCACCAACAAGGAAGGGGTATCAACTGATTTTCATCCAGTGATGGATTTTATGGCAATTGGACTTTTGCGTTATGCACTGACAACATCTCCAATGATTAATCAAGCTGCTGTTTCACAAGCTTGGGAGAATGCTGAGGTAGTTGATCCTGTTTAGGGTCAACCAGGTAAGATTGTTCTAAACCTAGGACAAGATTCTTTTGTTATTACTGAATCTGTTGTCATTTCAGTACTTCACTTACCTGTTAATGTGTCTTATGTTAGTGAACCATCTGATGATGATATTAGAACTATGTTATCTGCACTAGGATATAGTGGATCTTTAGATAACATGAGCCAGTTAAGGAGACCTTTTCTTAGAAAAGAATTGTCTTTCTTCTTTGATCAATTAGCTAAATGCTTTACTGGTAAATGTAGTTCTTTTGAACAAATTACTGCTGTTACTTCTCACATTGGATATAGTTTGCTTTATAACAGAGTAATTAACATTGGTCACATTCTATTGAATCAGATGAGTATCAAACTTGGTCCTAATAAAAATGGAAGGAATATGGTTTATTATCATAGATTTATGCAATTATTTATCAACCATTTTATTCCTAATGCTAATACCAGGTTTGGTAGACAACATTGTGTTCCTTCTTATGTACAGCAAAAGAGAATTTTCTCTGATATTACAAAGAAGGACATTGAGAAGAATTCAGAGGAATTACCTGCAACGCATTATCCAAATCATGTTCAGGTACTTCTAAGAACTCATCTTCCTACTCTCTATAATTCTTCTTTCTTTGGTGGTGAAATGATTCAGGAACCTCAATTGGAAGAGGACCCCCCCGTGTCTACCCAAATAACCCAAGACATCACAGTCTATGAAATAATTCAAGAACCAAATTTTGATCCACAGCCTATTGTTTCAAAGAAACCAACCTCTGGTGTTTCTCAAAAGGCATTAATTGCAAAGAAGAAAAGATATGTAGCTCGTAGTTCTAGTAGTTCTAGTAGTGAAGATGATGATATACCTCTTGCTGAGAGAGAAGAATTGAAGGCTTCAATTCAACTTTCTAAGCTAGGTGAAAGAGGTGAAGGACCTAGTCACAACCAGACTGCAGTCTCCCAAAAGACTGTAGTTCTTAAAAAGGGAAAACAGTTACTAGGTACAGTCTCTCAAAAGGCCGTGTCTATTGAAAGAAGATCTCAACCCAAGATCACTACTAAGTCTGCACCTCTTGAGTCTTCTCAAGTTAAATCTGTTGCTCACTATACCAGGAGAACAATGAGAAAGATTCAATTGTCACCTACACATAGAGTCTAGTCCAACTAACGTTTTGCAGGTCTCTAAGAATAAAGATGTATCCAAGTCAGAATCTGACAAAAGAGGCCTTGATATTGATTCAAGTTAGGAAACCACTTTGACATACAGGATGGATATGAAGCTTATTTCTATCAAAGTCAAGCTTTCCAGGACTGTTCTAAACTTTCTGATTGAGAGAGTACCCGAACTTTCTCATCCTCAAGAATATGGAATTCTATGTCAAAGACTTGATCTTATGAAGATGTATTTCTATCAATCAATCAGAGCAGAATTGAGAAAGAAGTTTGGACTTTCTAAGCATGGTGCACTTCAGTCACTTCACACGTACTTGTTTCACAAGGATTTCATTGTTGAAGATGCTCCAGCTTAAAGTGAACAAAAGGAGGTAGTAGATAGTGGAATGCAGTCAACAGAAGATACTATTGTACCAGTGGTGGATAGTAGGATAGATCAGATCATAGTCACTACAACTCAAGAACCATCTAGTCAGAGGTTGGATGACTCAGGAATTGTGATAGCTGATGCTGCAAGGTCTTCTGTGATGGATGAAAACTGCAATTGAGATACCCTATGATATGGGAGGAATGACTTTGATTGATTTTCTTGAAGATCAAACAAATATTGTTCAGTCAGAGTCTATCCACCTTGAGGGTGAGTCTCAACAAACAACACTTAAAGATGGTGACATACTAACTATGGTGTGTAATGAAGTTTCACTGAAGACATCAGAGTCTAGTGTAGACCCTGAAAGTGGTATACTGGAGCCTGTAGTCTCTGAAAAGACAGTAGATATTTGTGAGGGTTCAGAGACTGTAGCAGCTCACTCCATGGAGAAAACCTCAAGCCCCTTGCCATATGAGGAACCCTCTCTCCATGTGAGTTCAGGTATAACACTTTCAGGGCCACAAATTTTTCTGTAGGTCATGAGAGCACTTATCCAAATTTGAGTGATACACTTGAAAAGATGGACATAGATCCACAAATTGAGAGGCTGGCTCCTGACCAGGCAAAAGGAGAGGTAGAAAGAGCGTTGGCTTTAGTAAGTCAAAGTGGGAATGAGGGTATGGATGATCAACTCCATAGTGAGGGAGAGAAAACTAGGATACAATCTTTTGATTTCTAGGATCAAGTATTTCCTGAATCTTGGTCTGAAAATTTTGGTATGGATGCTGGTACTTATTCTTTCATAAAGATGTATGAGAAACAGGACTTAGCCAAGCATAATTCAAAGCCTGAAGTTAGAGCACAGCAATATCAACAAAGGCTTGTTGATGCTATCAATCGAAGATGACATAGGATAAGGGAGTCACTTCCTCAGAATGTGCCAGAAGATTTACCTCATGATCCTAGTGTCCCTCTGAATGTGTTACCAATCTCAGCTAGGATTGAGACATTTGAAGAAGCTGATCACTCTATGGAGGAGTCAGATTCTGTAACTGTTAATACACAGGATACTGGTGAAGGTCAGGATGTGAGTGCTGTTGGAAAATTGGCAATAGTACCTTTTACTTCAGTTTCAAATACTCCAGTTGCAGCTATAAGTCATTCTACTCAAGTACCTTTACTTGAATATCATTCTACATCTGTAGTTCTTGATTCACAGGCAACATTATCTGCAAAGGTTAAAGACCTTTCCTTTGGTTATTTTGCTCAACTGTGGCCTACTAATCTAGTAGAAGCTCATGATCTGGGTCTTGATTCTCTGAATTTCAAGTTTATTCAACTGCTTCAAGCAAATGACAAAGAACATGCTCTTGAGAAAGCTATGCCTTTGCATCGTGATTTCAACAATCAGATTGATGATACTACTTCTACTCATTCTGATGCTGTATCTGAAGAAAAGGAGACATTTACTTATTGGGATCAAGATTTTCTTACTGAAGTTGCTCACAGTCAATTTGTTACTGATCCTGATTCTTTCACACTTATCAGACACATTGGTAAAATTGAGAGAACTAGAGCCAAGGACAAACTGGAATTCTTTAATAAGTATGGAATCTATCCAGATGAAGTATCAGATCCTGCAGCATTAGCTCATGCTAAGGGAATTGTTTAATTCACTTATCAAAGAAGTGAGTTTCTTGTTGATTCTCATAAAATTTTGGATGCTGATCTTTCTTCTGTAAATCGGTCTGTTCAAGCTCTTGCTACTCAAGTTGCATGTATTGACACTACAATTCAAGCTACCAATGATTCTATGAAATTTGTATCTTCTGACATTGAAGTCAATCTTTATAAGCACAAGACACTTATTCAAGGTGTTCAACAAACTCAAACAGATGTTCAACATTGGCTTCAGATATTAGAGGATAACCAGGTTACTATCATGGAAAATCAGGTTGTTTTGATGAATCTGATTTGTTCTCTCACTGAAACTCTTGGAGTACATGTTGCTGATGTCAAAAAGAGGGAGATAAAAACAATTAAGAGGAAACAAAAAGGAATGGTCATTACATATACTTGCAAGGCTGATGCTTTTGAAGACAATTCTGATAGAAGAGATAAGGGTGATGGTGGTGGCAGTGGTGGTCAGAATGTTGGGAGAGGAAAAAGTAAAGTTGGTACAGGCACTGATACTGGTAGATCTACTCAGTCGAGATCTAAAGACAAGCAAGCTTCTGGACAGCCAGAGTCTGTAAC
This sequence comes from Saposhnikovia divaricata, assembly GCA_036435485.1. Lineage (NCBI taxonomy): Eukaryota > Viridiplantae > Streptophyta > Magnoliopsida > Apiales > Apiaceae > Saposhnikovia > Saposhnikovia divaricata. Next base: position 138,671,300 of record CM071600.1, read on the forward strand.
AAAGAAAGCTAAAACTCTTCAAGTACCAGATACTGCATCAATTCTTCTACAGGAACAAGTTGTAAAAGATGTAGTGTTAGGGACTACTATAAATTTGAAGAATGTAGGATTTACACAGGAGGAAGTGATGAAATCACAAGATGTTCAATCTACTACTTCTGGTGTTGAGAAGCAAGTTCAAAGAAACCATCTTACTGGACTATGAGTCAAAATTTACAATCTCTAATTCCTAGAAAAAGGACTGGACTTGGTCGTAGTGAGATTGGAAAGCATACCACAGATGCTACAAATCTACAGGCTGATCCTCATTCACTCTTGGACGAGTTTGGTGAAAAGATGACTCAAAGACATCTTAATAAGTTGATTTCTGCACAGCTTGTTCAGAGAGTGAAGACATATCAAGAATATGATAGAAGAAGAGGAATGGTTGATAAAGAAGAAATAGAAGTTTTTCTTGTATACTTCTTATCTAATGGTAGAGTGAGGTGGATGGATTTGTCTACGTTCTTATATCACAAGAAAGAAGAAGAGTTATCATATGTTCGATTCTTGTTACACAAAAATGCTGAAGTTACTCAAAACTATAATGCATCACTTATGCACTGGACTAGTGAAATTGATAAATTGTTGAAGAGATTGTATGGAGCAAAGAAGGAGAATGTACCACTTTTCAAGCTACATTAAGTTGATGATGATGGTAATGACAAAGAGATTGAGTATAAGTCATTAAAGATCAATGTTGATGATGGGGGATCTTTTATCTTTTATCAAGCTATGGAAGGGAAGTATGATTCTGTTTCTATTGAAAATCTTAATCACTTCAGATACAGGCCAGACAAGTTAAGAGCTCTGCATTATCAAATCATTACTGATAATGATGACATGTTAGATCTGAAACAGAGTGTTGGTGAAGTCTTAGCCAAAACTGAAGATGCTTTGCTTGAAGAATTTCTCAAAGACAATTTACAGTTCAGAAGAATTAAGGTAGATTGATTAATTAAGGTACTTATGTGACTTAACTTCATGTAAATATTAGATTCATAAATATTCTAGTTACATTGTTAGAGGTTTTGACATCAACAACTCAGATTTATGCTTCATGTTATAAAGCATAAATAGGGGAGATTGTTAGGAATAAATTCATGAGTTGCGATGTGTATAATAGAATGAAATAACACTTCTTGTAATACCCTGATCTTATAAAGGGTTTAGCATTTGATTAAGGAGATATCAGTTCTACAAGATATGCAGAAACTGTGAACAGTACTTGATCAGAGACTAGAGTCATGGACTATGAGTTCTCAGGGACTATGACAGACCCTGACTGAAGCTGCAGAATTGGAAAGTGCTATTCTATAGGATCTGATATTCAGAAAGAGGAAAGAAGTGTGCATGAAGAAAGGAATCGACTATCACTGGAAACTATCAACTAGACGGCAGAACATTAACATGTATTAATCATTACTTTCTGTTATTAGTTGATAGGTAGCATTATAAATACTCTCTCTATATCATCGTGAGTATACGAGTGAACAAACAGAGAGAGATTTGTATTGAGAGCAGCTGCTAAAGGTATTGTACACCTTTGGTAGAGATTGTATTTGATTTTATTAATACAAACAGTTTTATTTATTCGTTTGTTCTTGTTTATCTAATCAAGTAAAAATCATACACGATTACATAACTTGTATTCAACCCCCCTTCTACAAGTTATTCGAGTTAACAGAATGGTATAAATTGAAAGAAGCCAAAAATACAGTGGTGCCACTTGGAAGTCAAAAATGTTGGAAGGTACCAAATGGAAAAGCCAATTATACAGTGCTACCATTTGGAATATCCTAATAAAAAAATTCTTAAAGTCATCCTCTTCTCTCTTGCTTTCTCATATTAAAGAAGGAAATTAGTAAAAATTAGTGTCTCTTTTTCTAAATATATCAGAAGGAAATTCAAGAATTTCATTGAGTTAAAACTTACATAAGCTATAAGAATCCCGAGCTACACAGGGGGCTATATAAACCCCACTAAGATAAAAATAAATTAAGAGTAATTTTTAATGCTAATTTTTCTAGTTCTCAGCTAACTTCAGAAAAAACTTCTTAACATTATTTAAATCCAGTATTTGTAATTTATTTTATCCCCATTAAGAAAAAAGTCTTTGAATTCTTTATACAGTATATTTATATTCAAAACATTTTCTATTTTGATATGTACACATACTTTATATTAGATTATACTTATTAACTCTTATTTATTTAATTACATTAATGACTGTTGTGGAATAAAACTAGTGTTCGTATGTAATTAATGCTTGGGTTGTTGAGCTAAGAGCTTTAATGGCTGCTTCCGTGTTTCGAGACTGATCGGTCCTCACAGAGTGTCTACGTATCTCGTTATTGAGAATCAAGCCAAGACGTAGTTCTGGGAATGAGGGATTAGGCCCTTTATATAGGCTGAGAAGCCTTAGAATTATGGTAGGATTCGGAGACTTGACGGGCAAGTCACCTCCTTGAGGAAGGTTCTAGACTCCTTCCTTGTAGGAATCAGTTTCCATGTTGAATTGGATGCCTTGGAGGCTAAGTCTAGCAGGAGTAGTATCCTTATTTGACTTTTATTTGTTGAGTTGTTTATTACCCTTAATATTAATTACGAAATTAATATTTAATTAGGGTTTTGGGCCCCGTAAATGGGCCCCACGTTTGGACCATATTGGGTCTAATTAATGCCACATTAAATGTGCCTTTAAGGCTTACTTTTCGCCCATATCATTTGCCCCCAACTTCTAGGAAAACTGATCAGGTTTTCCTTGAAGTTTTAACTGCCTTTTTCGAGACTTGGGTTAGGGTTTATCGTTGTACACTAGTACTGTCATGAATATCGTCTTGATGTAAAGCGTGGAGCGATCGACGCGTTTACGACGACGTTAAACGAAACTAAACGGTGTTAATCGGCACTATACAACGCTAATCATCCTTAAACGACGTTTAAACAGCGTTAAACGACATTGAATGGCATAAGACGACACTAAACGGTGCTAAACAGCACTAATCAGCGCTAATCGGGTGCTAATTGGCACTAATCGGTGCTAATCGGCACTAATCATCCTTAATCGGCGCTAATCGGTGCTAATCGGAACTAAATCGGCACTAATCGCCACTAAACGGCACTAATTAGTGCTTGGCTTTGGGTGCCATTTTCTTTCAAAATAACGGTCAACCATACATATTTTGAACATTTGACTTGACGTTCAAAGGTTGTTAAACATGTTCGAAAGTTGATGTTCATGCTGGAATGTCGAAGATCACATTGGAATGACCACCTGACTAACCAACTGATAGGAGGTTGGCCGAAGCCTTCCCCTGACAGCTGGTCGGCTGCCAGGAGGTCGGCCAGGCCTTCCCCTGACAGCTGGTCGGCTGCTAGGTGGTCGGCTGGGCCTCCTTCTGGCGCCTGGTCGGCTGCTTGGAGGTTTGCTGGCCTTCCTCTTGCGCCTCGTCGTGCCTTTCGTATCTTCTTTCACGATGTTTTCAGCCTTGAATGACACTTAAACCTTGTTTAAATGATGTTCAATGGCATAAAATGACACTAAACGGTGCATACTTCCTACATCTAACTTGACGTCCAGAGGTTGTTGATCATGTTTCAAGGTCAACAGTCATGTTAGAAGGCTGAATATCATGTTTTGGGGTTGAAAATCACATAGTGGTCAACCAACCTGACAGCTGGTCGGCTGCCAAGAGGTCGGCTGAGCCTTCCCCTGACCACTGGTCGGCTGCCAGGAGGTTGGCTGGACCTTCCTCTAACAGCTGCTCGGCTGCCAGGTGGTTGGTAGGCCCTCCTCCGGCTTCTTGACGTGCCTCATGGGGCTTCTTTGTGCCTTTCTGAGCTCATTCGTGATGCTTGAATCCTTTCATCAATCTTGAACCATGATCCTCTTTATCAACCTTGAGTCATGTTCATCAACATTCAACCATGTTCATCAACATTGAATCATGGTCTTCATACTTGGTTGTTGACTATCAACCATTCTCTGTTTCAAACATAATTAATCTCTTTATTAGTACTTGCTAATCTTTGGTAATCTATCTTCCTTAAGCATAATTGGCTCTTAAAGCTCAGTTAATTGTTCTGGTGTAGCTTGGCGCTATATATTCGTTTAAATCCTTCTTTTCCTCTTCGGAATCGTATGAATTTGTTACGATTTTTTCACATATAACAGATGAATTTCATCTTATTTCGTTCATAAACGATAGATGACCTGCAAATGCGAACCGAGCTGTGTTTCAACCTGGTATAGGAGGTCACCCATCTTCTATAAAAGAGTGGGAGGAGTCTTCATTTTCATTCACTTATCTTCTTTTCACTTCTTGTTTTCAAGCTTTCAAGCTCTCAAGTAATCAAGGTTTCAGGTCGAAGTTCAAGCTTCAAGCATGTCAGACAACAGCTGTGCACCTGCTCCTCCAGTTTCCAAGGCCGAGGCATTGCTAAAAGAAGCAAGGTATGATCTCTCAGAGGTAAAGCTAGACTGAGACCTCCTTCATACATTGATCGTTGTTTTGATTCTCTTTTAGATTTGCTAAGTACTATGAGGGAAGCATTCCCTAATAGTTCAGAACTTGATTCATATCATAGTCCGTGTAAGTTGAGTAAGCTTCAAGTTGAGCAAATTGCCAACACCTACAGCTTTCCAAATGTGATTAAAGTTTGTACTCCGGGCTTGGCCGACAGAACTTGTAATTGGCATCTGGAGAGGTTGTGCATCACTAAAGGTGCTCTCGATGCGGGTTTGAGGTTTCCTGTTGACCCGTTCATCATCAGGCTTCTAGCTGAACTACAAGTTCACCCTTGCCAACTGTATCCAAATGCTTGGATATTTGTCATAATCTTCCTAATAAGGTGCCGAGATCTGGGCATTCCCTTGAGCACTACCATGTTCCGGAGTATATTTACAGGGAAGAATTCTACTGATACTAAGAAAGGATGGATCAGCATTCAACATAGAATCAGAATTCCTCAAATAGTGAACACTCTTTTCGTCCCGGATTCTCATCACTTCTGGCCACGAGAGTTTGTGGTTCTCAAGTGGAAGGGGGCGACTGGAGCGAATTCTTTGTGATAAAGTTCGGAGATGTGAAAGATAGTTCACACTTCATATGTGATCTAGATGAGGAAGAGCTCCTAAACCGAGATAGACTACTAGCAGACAACGGTCATACCCAATACAAAATTTTCTTGAACAAGAGAAAGCTTATCGAAGCTGGCCTTAGCTTTTTCTCGCCTGAGGGTAATATATCTTTGTTATCCGTTATGAACTTCGTTTGTTCTTATTGCGAAAATTTTCTTTTCTTTGTTTCAGCTGCCGAAGAGATTGACAACCGTCCTGAGTTGGATTTTGATATTCATTTGCCGCCATCATCTCAATAAGCTCATAAGCTTCATCATAGCTCTTAGCCCACAGAGCTCCGCCTGATGCTGCATCCAACATTGGTCTTGACTGTGCTCCTAACCCATTGTAGAAACCATTAATAACCATCCAATCAGGCATCCCATGATGAGGACACTTTCGCAGCATCTCCTTATATCGTTCCCAAGCCTCACACAAAGATTCACCAGATTGTTGTGCAAATTGAGTTAGCGCGTTCCTTATTGCTACAGTTTTAGCCATGGGGAAGAATTTTGTAAGAAACTTCTGAGCAAGGTCCTCCCAAGTAGTGATGGAACCGACTGGTAGAGAATGTAACCAGCCCTTTGCCTTATCACTTAAAGAAAATTGGAACAGTCTCAATTTGATAGCATCATCCGACACACCATTGAACTTGAAAGTATCAAAAATCTCGATAAAGTCCCTGATGTGTGTATTAGGATCCTCCGTTGAAGCTCCCCCAAACTGAACTGAGTTCTGCACCATCTAAATTGTGCTTGGCTTGATTTCAAAAGAATTAGCTGCAATGGCAGGCCTGACAAAACTAGATTGAATTTCATTGATCTTTGGTTGAGAATAGTCCTTCAAAGCCTTAGTCGTTGCTGCTACTCTGTCGCCCATTGTTGCTTCTACTATTACTTCAAGCTCTTTTGTTGCTTCAAGCTTTTCTTCTTCCAGCTTAGCTTTCAAAGTTTGAGAACGTGTTCGCATAAACAACTTAAGATCCTTATACTGGCAGAGCAAGAAAACACGACGTGAGAAAAACAACTATCCAAGTCAGTTAAGTTTAACCTCCGTTGATGTTAAACATAAATTCTGAATATAACACCGAAGTCCCCGGTAGCGGCGCCAAAAACTTGTTGGTTCGAAAACTAATTGTGCAAGTGTACGCGGTCACAAGTAATATAATAAATTCGATCCCACGAAGACTTGGTGTTTGTTCAGAAATAATGTTTAAGCAACGACGTATGATTAAACAACAAACTGCTTGAATAAATATAAAAAGGGGTTTTGTTGTATTTTTCTAATTGATTAATTAAATTAATAATATTAAATAATTCAAACTACTTGATTTAATTAAATGAGAATTTATATGCGAGAAAAAAACATGGGATTCTAATTTCATTATTTATTTCATTTAGAATTGATGCCTTAATTTCAAAGTAATTTTGATAATTACGAAAGCTAGCCGGGAACACGAAACTAACATAAGCGACTTTCAACCTTAACTCATATAAAACCACACGAACATCCATTTAAAAGATAGAAGTCGCGAGGACACCTTTTATGCTTAGACCCTATATGTCTATAAGATTTGAAAACATAATTGGTTTACGAATAAATTCCTTTACTATGACTACATAGGGTGATGTGATCCAAAATCCTACCACTTTCGCATTCATTAGGAATAAATGTACATGACAATTACGAACCTATGCTAACATGGCAAATTCTAAATTCCTAAATCCACTTTCGCATTCATTAGGAATAAATAATTTAGACGTTAGCTACGCATCTAATAAATTAAGCGCAACCACATTAGGCAATCTGAATTTTTATCATAATACAAATTATTAAGGCATCGAATTAATAAATTACGTAAATAAATCCATTAGAATCCCATGACGGCGATTAGTTCATAATCGCACGGATCGTCATCATGAGATTAAATGAAAACATAATAATAATAATAACAATAACAATAATAATAATAATAATAATAATAATAATAATAATAATAATAATAATAATAATAATAATAATAATAATAATAAAAACTAAATTAAAAATTGCGATAAATTAAATATGAAATTGCAAGAGTTTAGAACGTAGAACCGAAATAGCTTCCAATGAAAGAAAAGAGCACTCCAAATAATCCCCGTAAATTCTTCAACCAAAATAACACTTATACAAAATTTGCAAAAATTAAAAGTGTATAAAAATGAAACTTAAAATTACAAAGAACTAGAGAGAATACAAGAGAGAATTTTTGCTCTCCAAATTGTTGTGTGTTTTTGAGTTTGAGAACTCACCTATTTATAGCACAAATTATCACACCAATTTAATAAAATGAAAATAAAAAGAATTTAAAAGAACTTAAAAAAAAATAAAACAATCAGCACCCATTTAAATTAAACAGCCGAAAGCAACAAGACTGATAATATTGCCACAACTGCTCTCGACTTCCAGCACAGCTCCAGTCTCATTCCATGCGCGTGAAGGCCACGCGCGGCATATGACAGTACTGAGTTGGCGCGTGTCTCCCACGCGCGCGTGGGAGAGTGGGAAAAAACAGAATGTTGCCGACACAACATCCAGTTAAACAACTCTTTTAGCTTTTCAATTCTCTATTCTGCCGAAAGATGCCACAAGTTGTTTCCCAACCAACAATTTGGGTAATGTTTTTAATTAATAAATATTTAATTTAATTGAGAAATTATAAAAATAAATATCTAATATTATTAGATATTTAAAAATATAATTTTCTAATTAAATTAAATATTTATTAATATAAATAAATCCCCATATCCTAAGCTGCGGTCTCTGGAGGATCTGAAACCGGACTCCTTTCGCTTAACGAAAAATATAACAACTCCAACCGGGGTTTCAGCATTAAGAATATATCACTCAGAATTTCTTTATGATAATTCCTTTTCCTCGTAGCCAGTCCACTTGATAAAATTGAGATAGAAATCCACCGTTTTTAGCCTTTTATCGCCACAATACCTAAAGTTGCGAGTTCTGCACAACAAAAACTTAATTAACAAAAAATGAATTAAAAGACACAACATACTTAAGAAAAAACCACCAATTTAGGTCCAATTAACGGAAAATAAGTGGATATAAAATCCACTTATCACACCCCCAAACTTAAACTGATGCTTGTCCTCAAGCGAAAACAGACTCGACTACCACTAAATGCATGAATGCAACTGATGCAAGGATCCCATAGGCAAAGCAATAACCAATTCAGCCGAGTGACTCAGAGAATGTGAAAATTCCAAATAGAGATCGACTAAATACCAGCATATTAACAATTACAAGTACAGAAACGTGCATGTGTGCAATGCTCATCAGAAATACTCTTAACACTAGATCAAAACCATACCTATTCTTCGCTAAGATAATCACCAGTTTATAAATAGAATAAACGCTAGACACTTCATAACCTAGAAACACCTCCATCATCATTTGAGTTAAACATGAATTCATGCTTTATTACTAACTATGACGCAAAATACTATACACAACACACAATATTATTTGACCGTGCAATGGATGAGACCCCAAAAGGCTTATACAATAATACCCATGTAGCGAGCGTTAGGTTAGTGGATCCCAGACCGGAAAAGTCTTAGGTCACTAGGCTTGAGACTGAAAGGCATATGACACAGCCTATTTGTAGTTCGAGGACTCAACTCAACTTAAGCTTAGTTTGTAATAAGTAAATAACTTTAACTGTCACAGGAATCTCAGGAGGTACTATCTGTCAGAAGAAAAACCCTAAAGTCAATCTATAGTTTTGATGTTTTACACTGGAAGAAGTTCAGATTGCTGATCAAGCCTCAGTATAGCATCAAAGAAGTGGATTTATTTCTAAGACAGAGATTTCTAGAGTGACAGGTTCAGACAGTATACAGTGAAGTACAAGAAGGAGAAAGAGATGAGAAGAAAAATGAATCACATTTTTAATGTGAAAATTAAAGGACAGTCATTTAGTCGTTCATGAACCAGACCGTGCATGGAACGTCAACAAAATGTTCAGTGGTATTCCTTTATTACTTTCAGTGATTCAGAAAAGAATTAAGACAATCCAAGGATATATAATTATTCTTGTTTAATTAATTTAAATCAAGTAGTCAATTTAATTAATTAATTAATTCATCTTGAATTAATTCTTTAATTAAATTAATCATTAGATTAATTAAATCTGATTAATTATTTAAGTAAGAATAAATTAAAATGATTATTTGTTAATTAATTTTAATTTAATTCTGAAAAATGAACTAGCAAGACAATCCCTGATTGTCTTGCCGATTGTCTTGAAGGTTTATATCAGAATAGCAAGACAATAGGAGATTGTCTTGCCGATTGTATTGAAGAAGAAATCAATAAAGCAAGACAATTTCTGATTGTCTTGCCGATTGTCTTGATAATGATAATGTCTGAAAAGCTTTAGAAAAGTAGAATAAAAATCTGATTTGATTGTCTTGACGATTGTCTTGGCAGTTCAAATTAGATTGTCTTGATAATGATCAAAAAGAAAAAGCTTCAGAAAGAATGATAATCTTTGATAAAGCAAGACAAAGATCTCTGAATTTGATTGTCTTGCCGATTGTCTTGGAAGAACCTGATTGTCTTGACGATTGTATTGCCTATTGTCTTGGCAGTACAAAATTGGTTGTCTTGGAAGAATAAATTGTATTGCCGATTGTCTTGATAGTTATAATTGAAGACAAAGAGGCAGTAATTGATATATATCAAGACATATCGACAGAAGCAATAAGCAATGACACACAGATCAAAATATTACATTCAAGAACAGATTGCTCTCTTTTCTCTCATCAAGAACACAACACAAGAAGCAGAAAAATATATAGAAAATCAAGTTCATCTTATTTTTAATATCTGATCCGATAGAACTGATTTCCTTGATACTCTTGTACTATTAGCGAGTTTTTACTCCTAATCTATATCTTGATTTTTATTAACAAATCTAGAAAAATTCATGTCGAATTTTCTAATTTGTTTTTATTAACTAGACATAAATTTTGTACTGTATTTGTAACAAACCCATCAAGTTAATATAATTTTATATTCAACTTGAATTTTGTTTCATTTAATTCCGCTCAAATTTGTCAAAATATAAATTAAATTATCCGGACAAATTTCGATAAAACAGTACTATTTGTATTCAACCCCCCCTTCTACAAACATATTGGACCTAACAATTGGTATCAGAGCCGATTGATTGATACACAAATCAAAGATCCCATTTTACTCGATTAAAAATCATCCCCGAATTTTTTAACTCTCTTAAAAAATTCATCATGTCTTCTAAAGTTGGAACTGTGAAAATTCCCATATATGACAAAAACAGTTATGATATGTGGAAGAACAAAATGTTAATGTTCCACGAGGTTGCAAATCCTAAATACATGAAAGTCTTATCAGAAGGACCAATAATACCTTTTGGATTAATTCCTGAAGTTGTCACTGATGGAAAAGTTATTGCCCCTGCAAGGTTTGTACACAAAGATTCTTCTGAATTCACTCTTGTTGAAAGAGAGGAAGCTGGACTTGACATTAATTTAAGACTGATCTTAATAGATTCTCTAGACTCTGTAATGTACAGTCATGTGATTAACTGCAAGACTGCCAAGCAAATGTGAGAAACCATTGAAACTGTGAATGAAGGAACAGAGGAAGTTAGGGAGAATCGACTAGAAATTCTGACATCAGAGTATGAACACTTTCGATCAGCATCCAATGAAAGTATTCAAGATGTGTTTGAAAGATATAACAAACTTGTCAACAATTTACAGATGCATGGCAAGTACTACACTCAGAAAGAGATCAACAGAAAATTTCTACTGTCAATGCATGTTCATCTAGAACATAGGATTACAGCTATCAGAGAGTCGAGGAATCTAAGTGAAATTACTGTAGAAAGACTCTTTGGTGTTTTAAAAACCTATGAACTGGAACAATCTCAACAAAAGGAGATTTATGGAAAAGGAAGAGTTGTTAATACTTCTACAGCTCTTATTGTTGAGAACAAACAGGAAGTGGAAGATAAGGTTATTCAATCTTGTAGTGTTGACAGTGGCAAGCTTGAAGTTGAAGTTGGTCAAACGAATGCTAGTCCAGATGAAGGAGACTTCTATTCGTTAGAAGAGCTAGATCAGTTGGAAGATGAGTCCATGGCTTTGTTGGTAAGGAAATTCAGTAACTTCAGATTCAGGAAGAATCCCAAGTTCAGGTACAAATCTAACTATAACAGGTTCCAAAGAGGAGGTTCTTCATCCGCAAGTAACAGAGGAGGTTACAAAACTGGAACAGTTGAAAGAAGTAAAATTAGATGCTACAACTGTAATGAACTTGGACATTTCGCTACTGAATGTCAGAAGCCAAAACAAAACCAAAGAAAAGACTTTGGATCTGAGAAGAAGAAGACAAGTAAAGCATATGTGGCTGCTGGAAAGAGTTGGGATGATACAGACTTTGAAGATGAAGAGTATGGCAATCTTGCCCTGATGGCAAAATCTGATAACTCCAGTGGTACTTCATCTGAGGTATCATGTACTGAAAGTCAATATATCTATCAACTTAGTGATTCACTAGGTTGTGCTAATAGAGAGATTGAAAGGATCAATTTGTTAAATACAGATCTTAGTAATCAATTATCAGAATTACACGATGTACAAAATTGCCATGATAAACAAAAATCAGAAATAAGAATTCTAAAAGAAATTGAGAGGTCTTTAGCGTTGATAGTGGTTCAACAACGTGAAACAATAGCTGAGTTAGAAATAAGAGTCAGTGCTACTTCTAATTCATGTAAAGTAGCTAAAGAGTTGTTTAACCAACAAGCTATTAATCAAACCGTAGGAATTGGGTTTGATTATAATGAAGCTATTGGACGAAAAAGCATTATTACCCCTAATCGTGTCAGTGCTGTAGAAAGGGGTATACCAATAGTGCTTAAGGGTGTTAGTAATCCACTCTTTAAGACATCCATAGCAGAACCTTTGGATACTACATCTTTAATCATTAAGGAAGAGATGCGCATTGAGGATTTAGCTAATGGCGTAGTCTTAGAAAGTAATCAAGTTGTTAAAAATGATGAAGATAGAAAGACTGTGTTTAAGAAAACAGAAAGAGTTGGTGAGTCTACTAGTTCCTTGAAAACTAGTAGTAGAAGTAACAACATGAATAAATGCAACAACACATCTACCATGAATGCTATTCCTGTTATTGATACTGCTCATAAGAAATGCAATGCTGTTAATTGCATGTCTTGTGCTTTTAATATAATGTCTGCTTACTTTAACGGTAATCATGCATGTGTTGATAAGAATGTTCCTAGACAGCATATGAGCAGAAATAAACATGTTAGATCCAGGACTGTAACACCACCTAATTCTAAGATTAGGACTCCAAGTCCTTCTCAAGATATGGTGAAGACTTGGTTACCCAAGCTGAAACCAAAACAAGTTAAAGCTGTTTACAGGGTTAAATGTCCAGTACCTGAAGAAAATGTTGTTAAAATAAAAAGTGTTGCTTTGCCTGACAAAGGCCAATTCTTTAAGTACTCCGGACCCAATCAAATTTGGGTTCCGAAGAAAGTCTAACCAATTTGTCATTGCAGGGTTTGAAACAGGTTGAACGAGTCATGTGGATTCTGGACAGTGGATGTTCAAGGCATATGACCGGAGATAAAGCCCTGCTGACAAATGTGGTGGAGAAGGCCGGCCCAGTCGTTACCTTTGGAGATAACAGCAAAGGTAAAACTGATGGATATGGCAGATTAGAAGCTGGAAATGTTATCGTTGAAGATGTCTCTTTTGTCAACGGCCTTGAGCACAATTTGCTCAGTATTAGTCAATTCTGTGACAAAGGTTATGAAGTTCATTTCAACAAGAAGAATTGTCTAATATCACACAAGAGAAATGAAAGGCCGCAGTTGACTGGAGTAAGAAAAGGAAACTTGTACATAGCCAATATGAACTCTGGAAGCATAGAAGAAATTAGATGTTTTTATTCAAAGGCATCTACTGATGAAAGTTGGTTATGGCACAAGAAACTTTCTCACCTAAACTTCAAAACAATGAATTCTCTAGTTAAAAGAGAATTGGTGAGAGGTTTACCTTCGATTGAATTTACTCAGGAAGGTCTATGTGATGCTTGTCAAAAAGGAAAGTTAAAAAGGGCAACTCACAGGAGCATTAACACATCATCAATAACTGAACCATTACAACTTCTACATATGGATTTGTTTGGTCCAGTTAGTGTGATGTCCATGTCAAGAAAAAGATATGCTCTAGTGATTGTTGATGATTTCTCAAAATTCACATGGGTACTATTTCTGAACTCAAAAGGTGAAACTCCACAACTGGTAGTTGATCACATTAAGTTAATTGAGTTGGACTCTAATCGTCCAGTAAGAGCTATAAGGTCAGACAACGGAACTGAATTCAAGAATGCAGTTCTGAATGAATTTTGCACTGAAAAGGGTATAACTAGACAGTACTCAGCTCCCAGAACTCCTCAACAAAATGTGGTAGTTGAAAGAAAGAATAGAACCTTGATTGAAGCTGCACTTACTATGCTAAGTGAATCAAGGCTTCCATTGAGCTTTTGGGCTGAAGCTGTCAACACTGCATGCTATACCCAGAATCGAACACTTATCAATAAAGACTTAATGAAGACACCATATGAAGCTCTACATGACAAGAAACCAACTCTCAAGTACTTCCATGTATTTGGGACAAAATGCTTTGTGCTGAAAGAAGGAGATGATCAAGGTGGTAAATTTGAAGAAAAAGCACATGAAGCAATATTTATTGGTTATACTAGAAGAGCCTACAAGGTGTATCTTATTGATCAACAGAAATCTATGGAAAGTGTCAATGTTACATTTGATGACACAAAACTCCCAAGTATCCAAAATGAAGATCCATCTGAAAAGCTTAAGTTTGATGACATGTCAGACTCAGATTCAGATGATGACAATCAACCTGACGTTGTTGCTGATAATAATGATCCAAATGTTGGTGGTAATGATCAAAGTGATGCTGGTGAAAACAATGATAATTTTCAAGACACCACTGATACTCTTGAACCATCAATAAGTCATACTGGCAACAACTCAGGGGGAGATAATGAAGGGTTAACAAGTCATACTCAACATCATACTGAAGATCAAGGCGAATCATCAAGATCAATTCTTCCCAGACAAACTGTTTGGAATAGAGCTCATCCTTTTGAGCTGATTCTTGGTGATCCAGATGTTGGTGTGAAAACAAGAAGAGCTTATCAGAATCAATGTAACTATTCTGGGTTCCTATCTGTTATGGAACCTAAGAAAGTAGAAGAAGCTCTATCTGATCCTGATTGGGTGATTGCTATGCAAGATGAACTCAATCAATTTAAGCAACTAGAAGTATGGAAGCTGGTACCCAGACCTAAAGATAGAAAAGTAGTGGACACAAGATGGGTATTCAGAAACAAACTAGATGAAGATGGCACTGTGATAAGAAACAAAGCAAGACTGGTAGCTAAAGGTTATTCTCAAGCTGAAGGCATTGATTATGACGAGACCTATGCTCCAGTGGCAAGACTTGAGGCCATCAGAATATTCCTGGCATTTGCATCCTATTCAAGATTCAAAGTTTATCAAATGGATGTCAAGAGTGCCTTTCTGAATGGTAAGCTTGATGAAGAAGTGTATGTAGAACAGCCCCCTGGTTTTGAAGATCAAGATCATTTGGACTATGTCTACTTTCTTTACAAAGCTATCTATGGTCTTAAGCAAGCCCCAAGAAAATGGTATGACACTCTTTCTGAATTTCTATTAGAAAATGGTTTTATAAGAGGTGTCATAGACAAAACGCTCTTCACTAAAAGACATAAGAATGATATAATACTAGTCCAAGTCTATGTGGACGATATTATATTTGGGTCTACTAATGAGCTTCTATGCAAGAAGTTTTCTAAGTTAATGCAGGGTAGGTTTGAAATGAGCATGATGGGAGAATTGAAATTCTTTCTTGTATTACAAATAAGTCAAAGACAAGATGGAATATTTATTTGTCAATCCAAGTACATTAAGGAGCTCCTCAAGAAATATCACATGGAGGAGTGCTCATCAGCAAAGACACCATCAACTATAGCTGTCAAAATTGGTTTATGTGAAAGTTCTGCCAAGGTAGATATCATAGGCTATAGAGGTATGATTGGCTCATTGCTTTACCTAACTGCTAGTAGACCAGATATAATGTTTGGCACATGCTTGTGTGCAAGGTTCCAAGCGAACCCTAAAGAAATTCATCTCACTGCTGTCAAAAGAATCTTAAGATATCAAAAGGGTACGCCTAATTTAGGCATCTGGTACCCTAATGAATCTGGTTTTACTTTAATTGGATATACAGATTCTGACTATGCAGGAAGTGTTGTAGACAGGAAAAGTACATCTGGGAGTTGTCAATACCTAGGTGGAAGATTGGTATCCTGGTTCAGTAAGAAACAGCAAATAGTTTCCAACTCTACAGCCGAAGCTGAATATATAGCTGCTGGAAGCTGTTGTGCTCAGATATTATGGATTAGGAATCAATTAATGGACTATGGCATTGTATTGGAAAATATCCCTATTTTATGTGATAATACAAGTGCCATAGCAATCGCCAGCAATCCTGTGCAGCACTCAAGGACAAAGCACATTGAGATAAGGTATCATTTTATAAGAGAGCATGTAATGAATGGTACAGTGGAACTACTATTTGTAGGCTCTGGAGATCAAACTGCAGATATTTTTACTAAGTCGCTTAATGAATCTTCATTCACTAGAATTGTTAGTGAATTGGGTATGTTAAACAGTCCTAGTAATTAATACTGTTAATATCTGAAATTTGATCTTTTATAATTTTGCAAGTGATTATTCTGTGAATATTTGTTGTTTGAAATCACTTGTATAATTATTTTACCAACTGATTTTCTTGTTTGTTTAGTTATTTTTCACTCTGTTTATTCATATTATTTAATACTTCATATTTCTGTATTTTTAGAATATTTGTAGATATTTATTTCCATTTTAATAATTATTTTATTAAATGTTTTGTAGTGTTTGTTCTTTTGTTATTTATATTTGTTCTCGTAAAAAGATTAATCCATGTTTCTGTAAAATATTTATTTATATTTAGTAGTATTTTTAATAATATATAAGAATATATTTTAATTGGATTAATTGTGCACATTAATTCGTATTTTATTAGCATAATATTAGCAGGTTAATAGATTGTCTTGTCTGTATTTATGGTATCAAGACAATCGCCAATACAATCCACAGATTGTCTTGGTAGGTTATTTTGCTAAATAATAAAATATTTTTCAATTTTATTTTATTTTTGTTTTATTTTATTTATTTTCTTAAATTTAGTTCAAGACAAACGATTGTCTTGATAGTTTTGAACTACCAAGACAATCGGCAAGACAATCACTTGATTGTCTTGGAGTGTCTTTTCTATATTTTAAAAATTAAAAAATTTGTGTGTTAATTTATTTTAATCAGTTAAATACTTGATTGTCTTGATAGTATTTATACTACCAAGACAATCGGCAAGACAATCAACTGATTGTCTTGTAATGTTAGTTTGTATTTTTATAAAATTAAAAAAAATTATTATTTTCGTTTTCTTTTATTTATTAAGAATTGTAAACGATTGTCTTGATAGTGTTTATACTACCAAGACAATCGGCAAGACAATCAAACCGATTGTCTTGTAGTGTAGTTTTGTACTTAAAAAAAAACAGAAATCGCAAACTCAGCCAATACAATTTTTCTCTCGTGTTTTTACATAGAGACTCTTACAGATACATACACGATATATACACACAACACTACTGAATCTCTGCTCTATTTTTCTCTCAACCAAACTGAAATCGAAGAACATAGTTGATTAGATCGCTCAATTCTCGTTCTTTTGAACCGATTATTTGCAGATTTCATCAAAGTTTTGAAATTTCAATTTTTTGAAATTTCAATCGGTTTCTTCTTGTTTTAAAAGTTTTAAAATTTTTCTGAGAAATCTAAAAATAGATTGAGACTCCCAGTGATTAGGAGATCATCATATAAATTTGTAGGATTTTTCTGACAACTTTGAAATAATTCGAATTTTTAATTAATTTTAATTAATTATTAATTCTGAAAATTTTCGAATTGTTTTAATTTTTCCTAAAATTAAAGTGTGTTTTTGTGTTTAAAAATGGCTGATAATTTTGAGATAATGAAACATAATTTGGTTGGCTATTTTAATCCGAACGATTGTCCCTTCGATCGATTTAGGCCTTGGATACGATTTTTGAATGACGATTCATTTATCCGAACTGCCATTTCGATTGAAGCCCCAATTAAGATAGGACCACTGAGATTGATTTGCACAGAAGCTGTGGTGTCTGAAGACTTGACCTCATTTTCTTTTGATTTTGATGGTACACACCACGTCGTGACAGAATCAACCCTTACAACCGTATTGGGCCTTCCGGCGGATAATTTTGATCCATTTCCAACCAGTGAACAACTCTATCAATTCTTCATTGATATTAATTATCATGGAGTAATTGATATGAACAACCTGAGCAAAAGGAATCTGGTTCAACAATGGGATGCATTCTTCGACACGATCTCCAAGGTATTTGCTAATTCAGCCAGAGGTAACTTTCACTTACTCACCTCTATGTTACAAACTATTGGTTATGCTGTTGCTAACAACCGTAGAATCAATATTGGTAACCTACTTTGGAATACTATTATTAACAGGATTGTTAAGGCCAGAAGAGATTTTGATGAGGGTAAGAAAGTTCTATGTTATTATCCTAGATTTTTAACTTTGTTATTTAATCATCTTGTTCCTGTTGGTCAACAAACAGTTTTTAGGAATGACAACCCTATGGTATCAGGCAGGCAAACCAAGAAAATATTCACTAGCCTTGATACACATAGAAAATTGATAAATGTGCCAGTGTATATTACACCATATTTGTCTAACTTCTTAAATCTACCTGTCATTCCTCGACTTTTGAATGCACCTGAACCTGAACCTCAAAATGTACCTGTCCCTGAACATCAACATCAAATAGAACAATCTATTCCTTCAGGTACAGCTACTGCATCAATGGAGCAGGTATTGCCTTCTATCTCTCAAACTGTTTCTGGAGCCCAAGTGGCTGATAGGTCAGACCAAGAGGTTGTAGAACCACAGCCTCTATCCCAGGTCTTAGAGCCAAACACTGTGTCTAACCAAATCTCTAAACCTAAAGCCAGAAGCAAGTTGTTGACAAAAAGAGCTGATAGAAGAAGTGATAATGTGAGTGATCCCACAGCTCTGCCTCCACCAAAGAAGAGAAGAAACCTACTACTTGAGGCATCTGTTAGCCCATCCATTTCCTCCCAACAGGACTTGGACATTGAAATGGCCGATGAACTGTTACTAATTTCATCCTCTCAACAGGGTGCAATTATTGAAATTCGCCAAAGGGCCGTGGCACCTTGTACAGAGTCAAGCACACCTCTATTACTCACAATGGGGGAAAACATTACCGTAGAATCTGATGTTGCTAAGGACACTGAGCAAGGAGTGCAAGATAGGATTGTTACAGTGCCTGCCATTGTTACGGTAGAAGAGCCTTCACAGGCTTCAGAGGGAAATCTTGACTCTCTGCCAGTTATAATAGAGTCATCATCTCCCCTCCCAAGAGGAACATTCCTGGTTCCCTCAAGGGATTCTTCACTCGCAGATTTATCTGGAGAAAGTGAAAGGCAACTTGGTCATCCTATCACTGAAGAAATTCAGTTATCAAATCCAAATGAATTGATAGAGATGACTGAGGATTGGGAATTGCGAACTCCCATTGCACCACCACTGACCTCTCCAGAAGTGGCTAGGGTGATTTCTTAAGCAGGTACAGCTCAAGGAAAGGAGCTAGTGTTGAGTGATGTGAGGACCACCATAAATATGAGTGAAACACATGCACGAAAGGAGAGTGACATATCCTTGAGTGAACATCAGGTGAGCGCACACACTGACACAAACACTTTGTCTCTCATGGCTCAAATCAAAGATCTGCAAAAGAAATTGATGGAAACTGAGGCTGAAAAACAAGTTTTAAAAGCACAAGTGGATGAACGGTCTTCTTCTTCCACCTCTGTCAACAATCAGCTCATGATTATTCGTGACGATGCCCACAACATAAAGACTACACTCACTCCAGCAATCAATACATTGATACAATCCAACTCTCAGGCATCTACAGAAAGAACAGATATTCTAAATGCTATTGACAGACTCTCTAATAGGGTGGATGAACTTCAAGTGGAAATGCATGAATCTGCTCAATCATATTCAACAACCTTTGCGAAGCTTGAAGAAAAGTATGATTACATGTTTGAAGGACTTGATCATCTATACAACATTGTTAAACCTACTCATAATATCACACCAGAACAAAGAGCATATTTTGAAGACTATGATGATGATAATGAAGGGGATAATGATGCAAATAGGGAGCTTGACAGTCAACGAAAGTCTGTAGAGGATTCCTCAACTAAGGGGGAGAAGTCTGGAGATGGAGGAGCAGGTAAGTCTGGAGAAGCAGGAAGTCAAGGGAGGCATAAGGAGAAGTCTGAGAAGTCTACCAAGGGAAAAGAAAAAGCTGCTCATGATCAGGATGTATTCGAGTTTGATTTCGATCTCAAGAATAGTAAGTTTGAAGTACAACAATTAAATGATATCGAAGAAGATCTTTCAAACTAGCAAGATGATCCTGAATTTAAGAAGGAACTTCAAGAGGAGAAAGCTGATCGTCAGATGAGACAAGCTAAGCTTGAGAAGACCAGACAGGTAGTGAATGAAAGATTGAAGCTGAAGCAAGCTGAAGATGCAGAGAAACAAAAGCTACATGCAATCAGTGTACAAGAAAGGAAAAGAGATATTCAGTTGAAGATTGGTCCAAAGTGGGATAGAGCAAGAGAAATTTTTGATTCTATTCAGAACACTGCTAATGATGATGAACGTTTACTCCAACTACTTCAATAGTTTCAAGAGACCAATCCAGATTACTTGTAATATATGGATGCACTGATGCAGGAAATCTCAAGGATAGTAGCTGGATTTGACAGATGTGCAGATCAACTGATAATTCAGATTGACTCTCGTACAATGGGTTCTCTCTATGTGTCACTTCAAATCTTTCAACAGAGAAGCTTGATGGAACTGTGGATTATGTCCCTAAAGGTAAAAAGGTTTTCTGAACTGAATATTTTACTTCATGAAAGACTTTTGGAGTTTGCACAAAGGAATAGTCCACAAGTTATTCAAACTCCACATAATGTTAAGTTTCTCAAGGGTAATACACTACACTCTTGTTTCCTTGATTCTAAGTCGATGAAATTATACACTGCATCTCATCTGGTCTGGTTAGAACATATACAGGATTCGAAGATAAAGAAAGTATCTTTGTTGCTGACATTATTCGATCATATGCTTTAACTGGCTTTGAAAAGAAATATTACATTCTTCGGAATCGGCTATGGGGTAACCTTGGAATTTTGCCTAAGAAACCTAAAGGTCTTGTGTCAGATTATGAACGTGTACTTGACAAGGATTTGATCAAAACCTTGGATGATCAAGAACGATTTGACACAGAGAATATCAGAAGATTCCTAGAGCAAGAAGATGAAGTTGAACCTGGAGAGATAAGGGATGAAGAAACTTCAAAGTGAAGATCGGCTCTACATGTGATATCTTTAGAGCTTAGATAGGTCAAGATAGAAAATTGTATTATATGATCAGTCTAGAGGATCATCTATCTTGTATTTATCTTTTATGTGTGAATCTGGACAATGTTAAATATAAACCAGAACTTTTCTTTTATTTACTTTGTGTTTAAAGTTTTATCTTTTACTAAGTTAAGTTGAGTTAGTTGAGTAATCCTCTAGGTATTTGCTTGTTATCGTCTAACAAACAAATAGGGGGAGATTGAAATGCATATGACACAGCCTATTTGTAGTTCGAGGACTCAACTCAACTTAAGCTTAGTTTGTAATAAGTAAATAACTTTAACTGTCACAGGAATCTCAGGAGGTACTATCTGTCAGAAGAAAAACCCTAAAGTCAATCTATAGTTTTGATGTTTTACACTGGAAGAAGTTTAGATTGCTGATCAAGCCTCAGTATAGCATCAAAGAAGTGGATTTATTTCTAAGACAGAGATTTCTAGAGTGACAGGTTCAGACAGTATACAGTGAAGTACAAGAAGGAGAAAGAGATGAGAAGAAAAATGAATCACATTTTTAATGTGAAAATTAAAGGACAGTCATTGAAGTTAGTCGTTCATGAACCAGACCGTGCATGGAACGTCAACAAAATGTTCAGTGGTATTCCTTTATTACTTTCAGTGATTCAGAAAAGAATTAAGACAATCCAAGGATTTATAATTATTCTTGTTTAATTAATTTAAATCAAGTAGTCAATTTAATTAATTAATTAATTCATCTTGAATTAATTCTTTAATTAATTCTTTAAAAAGAAAAAGCTTCAGACAGAATGATAATCTTTGATAAAGCAAGACAAAGATCTCTGAATTTGATTGTCTTGCCGATTGTCTTGGAAGAACCTGATTGTCTTGACGATTGTATTGCCTATTGTCTTGGCAGTACAAAATTGGTTGTCTTGGAAGAATAAATTGTATTGCCGATTGTCTTGACAGTTATAATTGAAGAAAAAGAGGCAGTAATTGATATATATCAAGACATATCGACAGAAGCAATAAGCAAGGACACACAGATCAAAATATTACATTCAAGAACAGATTGCTCTCTTTTCTCTCATCAAGAACACAGCACAAGAAGCAGAAAAATATATAGAAAATCAAGTTCATCTTATTTTTAATATCTGATCCGATAGAACTGATTTCCTTGATACTCTTGTACTATTACCGAGTTTTTACTCCTAATCTATATCTTGATTTTTATTAACAAATCTAGAAAAATTCATGTCGAATTTTCTAATTTGTTTTTATTAACTAGATATAAATTATGTACTGTATTTGTAACAAACCCATCAAGTTAATATAATTTTATATTCAACTTGAATTTTGTTTCATTTAATTCCGCTCAAATTTGTCAAAATATAAATTAAATTATCCGGACAAATTTCGATAAAACAGTACTGTTTGTATTCAACCCCCCCTTCTACAAGCATATTGGACCTAACAGAGTCCCCTAGAACTTAATTGCTCGAGTATTAAAGAGCTCACCCTGGCCAACTCTGCAAACTCACACTCTCATAAACACTCTTTTTCTTCTTTTTTTTTTCACAAATGCAATCTGGAATGAGAATTCTCAAATCCAACCCTAGACTACTCATATAAATATGATCTGGCTACTAGCCAATTGACACCTATCCATTATTAACAACTACACACAAACTAGCATGAACCCTGGTTTCCCCCAAACTTATATTTAGTGATTCTATGCTATCAAGGGAATAAAGAAAATTCCAAATATAATCAGGTGATTAAAATTTCAACAACCAAACAAGCATGACCTTAACCTAGCCCCAAAAGCAAATGCTGAGTTGTGTAAGATTGTGTTTCTGCAACATGCACGTCAATTCATAAGTATTTAAATCAGCCCTCTATTATCACACTCAAATTCATCATTGACTACTAAACGGAACCACCAAGCGCTACGGGATCAAGGAAAATATGATATGCAACTAATCATGAATTTTTTTTTTTTGAATGAGTATGACTCGATTAATTAATTATCCTAAATCACCCCCAAACTTAAAATATTCAATGTCCTCATTGAAGGTATAGATAAAGATAAAAGAGAACTCCCCTAACTATCGGCCGCGCTCTAAACTGCGGCCAATCTACCTTGAGAGAAGAATTTTTCTTTTGTGAAGTCAGCTCCTGTGACTTACCAAAGACCTGCAAACTTGACATAATACTGAACAAAATCACACAAAATCAAACCACACATAACAATACCAAACCTATGGGTTGCCTCCCGCGAAGCGCTTGTTTACTGTCGCTAGCTTGACTATTCTGCTGCTTGATCACGTTGAGGCAAGAATAGCGGTGACTTCCTCACGGTTCACCGTACCACCGAAGTAATGTTTCAATTGCTGTCCGTTCACTTTAAATGGATTATCAGGGAACCTGTCATAGATCTCGACGGCGCCGTGCGGAAAAACATTTTTTACGGTGAATGGACCCGACCATCTTGACTTGAGCTTTCCAGGGAAAAGTTTTAGTCTAGAGTTGTACAAAAGGACTGATTGACCTGGTTCAAATGATTTATGTACCAGCTTCCTGTCATGCCATTGCTTCACATTTTCCTTGTACATTTTTGAGTTCTCATATGCCTGCGAACGGAATTCCTCAAGTTCATTCAATTGTAGCATTCGCTTTTCACCTGCAGCTTTCATATCAAAATTTAATTTCTTTAAGGCCCAGTAGGCCTTGTGCTCTAGCTCAGCTGGAAGATGACAAGACTTTCCATAAACCAACTGAAAAGGTGACATTCCCAATGGAGTCTTGTATGCCGTCCTGTATGCCCATGCAGCTTCTTCTAATTTCAACGACCAATCTTTCCTGGATGTATTTACCACTTTTTCTAGGATCCGCTTGCTCTCCTGAATGGACACTTCTGCTTGCCCATTTGTTTGGGGATGATAGGCAGTAGCAACACGATGGGTTACACGATATTTGGCCATGAGAGCGGTGAACTGCCGATTACAGAAATGAGATCCTTCATCGCTGATGATTGCTCGTGGTGTTCCAAAGCGTGTGAAAATATTCTTGTGCAGAAAGTTTATCACCACTTTAGCATCGTTTGCAGGTAGAGCTTTGACTTCTACCCATTTGGACACATAGTCCACCGCTAGCAGAATGTACTGGTTGTTGCACGATGAGACAAATGGTCCCATGAAGTCTATTCCCCAGACATTAAAGATTTCCACTTCCAGGATCATGTTAAGGGGCATCTCATTCCTTTTTGAAATATTTCCCACTCGTTGACACCTATCACATTTCAGCACAAAGTGATGCGCATCTTTGAACAATGTTGGCCAGAAGAAGCCTGCTTGCAGTACTCTGGCAACTGTCTTCTCTCCACCATAGTGAGCCCCATACGTGGTAGAATGACAATCTTGAAGAACACCCTCAGTCTCACTATATGGAATACATCTCCTGATTATCTGATCTGCTCCCTGTCTAAATAATAATGGCTCATCCCAACGATACCACTTCACATCATGCAGAAATTTCTTCCTTTGAGCATAAGAGAACCCTGAGGGAATGACATTACTCACCAAATAGTTCACAATATCAGCAAACCATGGTTCTTCCTCTCGCACCCCAAAAAGCTGCTCATCTGGAAAAGATTCGTTGATTAAAGTTTTATCCCTTGAATCCTTACTGTGGTCTCCCAAACGTGATAGATGATCTGCCACCTGATTTTCTGTTCCTTTTCTGTCCTTGATTTCCAAATCGAATTCTTGAAGCAAAAGAATCCATCGAATCAACCGAGGCTTTGAATCCTTCTTAGAAATTAGATATTTAATGGCTGCATGATCAGTGTAGACTAACACCTTCGTCCCAAGCAAATGGGCTCTGAATTTCTCGAAACTATAGACAATTGCCAAAAGCTCCTTCTCTGTAGTAATGTAATTTAGCTATGCATCGCTGAGTGTTTTACTAGCATAGTAAACCACATGAAAAATATTCTTCTTTCGCTGACCAAGCACAGCTCCAACTGCAAAATCACTAGCGTCGCACATCATCTCGAAAGGTTCACCCCAATCAGGTGCTGTGATAACAGGCGCTGTTGTCAACTTCTTTTTCAATAGCTCAAAGGCAGCTAAACAATCTTGATCAAACCGGAAAGGAACATCTTTCTCCAACAAACTGCATAAAGGTTTAGAGATTTTGGAGAAATCTTGAATGAATCGCCGATAAAACCCTGCATGACCAAGAAAGCTTCGGATTCCCTTGACTGAGATTGGTGGAGGAAGATTTTCAATAATCTCCACTTTCGTCTTATCCACCTCGAGCCCCTTACTAGATACCTTGTGCCCAAGAATGATTCCTTCTTGCACCATGAAGTGACATTTCTCCCAATTGAGCATCAGATTAGTCTCAACACATCTTTTCAGCACTAGACTCAGGTTGTGCAAGCACTCATCGTACGAAGTTCCAAAAACTGAAAAGTCATCCATGAAAACCTCCACATTTATTCCAATCATGTCAGAGAATATGGCCATCATGCATCTCTGAAAGGTCGCAGGTGCACCACAGAGCCCGAAAGAAACTCGACGAAAAGCAAAAGTGCCAAAAGGACAAGTGAATGTTGTTTTCTCCTGATCTTCTGGGGTGATACAAATCTGATTGTAGCCTGAATAACCATCGAGAAGGCAGTAATACTCATGACCAGCCAACCTATCCAGCATTTGATCGATGAATGGAAGAGGAAAATGATCTTTTCTGGTGGCCTTGTTCAACTTGCGATAGTCCATGCATATTCTCCATCCTGTGACTGTCCGAGTAGGGATGAGCTCATTCTTCTCATTGGCTATAACTGTCATGCCTCCTTTCTTGGGCACACACTGAACTGGACTCACCCAAGAACTGTCTGAAATAGGATAGATGATACCAGCATCCAACCACTTAAGAATCTCTTTCTTCGCCACCTCTTTCATAATAGGATTAAGTCTTCGCTGATGCTCAACAGTAGGTTTACTTCCTTCCTCTAGCAGAATTTTGTGCATGCAATACGAAGGGCTGATTCCCTTGATATCTGCTATGGTCCATCCAATGGTTGATTTGAATTCTCTTAGAATTCGCAAAAGCTTATCTTCCTCACTCCCTGACAGATTAGACGCAATAATAACAGGTAATGTATATGCATCACCCAGAAACGCATACCTCAAGTGGTCTGGAAATGGTTTGAGTTCAAGTATAGGAGCTTCTTCAATAGATGGCTTTAGACGCTCCTGAGAATTTTTCAGTTCTGCTAATCCAAGAGACTCAAATGGCATATCAAATCTTCTTTTCCAAGGAGCCGAATTTAATTGTTGAAGTTGTTCTGCTCCTTCTTCATCTTCCACCTCAGAATCCCTTATCAATGCTCTCTCCAAGGGGTCTGTTAATAACATCTGTTCAAGCTTCGTTCTAACTGTAGATTCGACCAAGTCAACTTTGAAACACTCCTCTTCAGATGGAAGCTTCATTGCTTTGAACACATTAAAAGTGATGTTTTGGTCTTGCACCCTCATTGTGAGTTCACCATTCTGGACATCAATCAACGTCCGACCTGTAGCTAAGAATGGTCTTCCCAAGATAATGGGAATCTTCTTATCCTCCTCGAAATCTAGAATAACAAAGTCAGTTGGGAAGATGAGCTTATCCACTTTCACCAAAACATCCTCCACTATGCCTCTAGGATATGTGATTGATTGATCAGCCAACTCTAAAGAGATGTTGGTAGGCTTTGGATCCGGCAGGCCAAGTTGCACGAAAACCGACAATGGCATCAGATTGATGCTAGATCCCAAGTCACACAAGCACTTTTCAAAAGACAGATTACCAATAGTGCATGGAATAGTGAAGCTACCAGGATCCTTTAGCTTCGGAGGCAATTTCTGTTGCAGAACAGCACTGCATTCTTCCGTCAAAGCCATGGTTTCCAGATCCTCAAGTTTGAGCTTCCGAGATAGAATACCCTTCATGAACTTTGCATGGCTCGGCATCTGCTCAAGAGCTTCAGCAAACGGTATGTTGATTTGCAACTTCTTGAACACCTCAAGGAATTTGGCAAACTGCTTATCTAACTTCTGCTCTGGAGTCTTCTGGGATATGGCGGAGGTGGGTAAATTTGATTGCTCTTTGTATTATGTTTAAGAGTAGATTTTTCAGTAGAACTTTTACTCTTCTCCGCATCATCGACCAATAGGTCAGCTGCCACATCAGATTTTTCAACTTCTGGTACTGTAGGTTCTTCAGCTTGTTGTTCATGACTTTCCTCTGTAACTGCTGAATTCTGATTGCTTGTAACCTTTCCAGATCTCAAAGTGACTGCTTTCACCTGTTCTTTGACATCCCTCTTGCCTGGATTGGCCTCAGTGTCACTAGGGAGCGTTCCTTGTGGCCTACTCAACAGGGCATTAGCAATCTGACCAATCTGGTTTTCTAAGGTCTTGATAGAAATTGCTTGGCTTTTGCACATCATCCTCAATTCCTCTAATTCAGATTTTTTAGAAGAAGATTGCCCAACACCTCCATGAGACTGTTGTTGAAATCCCGGAGGTTGAAATTGTTGCCTTGGAGCAAACTGCTGCTGAAAACCGGAAGGATTGCATGGCTTAGATCCGTATTGTTGACCCTGAAACTGCTGATAAGGCTGTTGTGGTTGTTGAATACCACCTTGATTGTTGCTCCAGCTGAAATTAGGATGGTTTCTGTTATTAGGATGATACGTGGCTGGAGCTGGTTGCTGTGATCTCTGAAAATTGCTCACAAACTGCACTGATTCACTAGATATGGCACATTGATTTGTATCATGTGCACCTGCACAAAGCTCACAAGCACTTGCCACTTGCTGAACTCCATAGTTAGTCAATGAGTCCACCTTCATAGTCAATGCCTTTAACTGAGCTGCTATAGCTGTAGCTGTGTCAACTTCCAGAATTCCTGCTATTTTGCCGTGTGATAGTCTCTGGGTTGGATTTTGATATTCATTTGCCGCCATCATCTCAATAAGCTCATAAGCTTCATTATAGCTCTTAGCCCACAGAGCTCCGCCTGATGCTGCATCCAACATTGGTCTTGACTGTGCTCCTAACCCATTGTAGAAACCATTAATAACCATCCAATCAGGCATCCCATGATGAGGACACTTTCGCAGCATCTCCTTATATCGTTCCCAAGCCTCACACAAAGATTCACCAGATTGTTGTGCAAATTGAGTTAGTGCGTTCCTTATTGCTGCAGTTTTAGCCATGGGGAAGAATTTTGTAAGAAACTTCTGAGCAAGATC
Organism: Saposhnikovia divaricata; assembly: GCA_036435485.1. Classification (NCBI taxonomy): domain Eukaryota; kingdom Viridiplantae; phylum Streptophyta; class Magnoliopsida; order Apiales; family Apiaceae; genus Saposhnikovia; species Saposhnikovia divaricata. Next base: position 138,699,538 of record CM071600.1, read on the forward strand.
CTCCCAAGTAGTGATGGATCCGGCTGGTAGAGAATGTAACCAGCCATTTGCCTTATTCCTTAAAGAGAATGGGAACAGTCTCAATTTGATAGCATCATCCGACACACCATTGAACTTAAAAGTATCACAAATCTCGATAAAGTCCCTGATGTGTGTATTAGGATCCTCCGTTGAAGCTCCCCCAAACTGAACTGAGCTCTGCACCATCTTAATTGTGCTTGGCTTGATTTCAAAAGAATTAGCTGCAATGGCAGGCCTGACAATACTAGATTGAATGTCATTGATCTTTGGTTGAAAATAGTCCTTCAAAGCCTTAGTCGTTGCTGCTACTCTGTCGCCCATTGTTGCTTCTACTATTACTTCAAGCTCTTTTGTTGCTTCAAGCTTTTCTTCTTCCAGCTTAGCTTTCAAAGTTTGAGAACGTGTTCGCATAAACAACTTAAGATCCTTATACTGGCAGAGCAAGAAAACACGACGTGAGAAAAACAACTATCCAAGTCAGTTAAGTTTAACCTCCGTTGATGTTAAACATAAATTCTGAAAATAACACCGAAGTCCCCGGCAGCGGCGCCAAAAACTTGTTGGTTCGAAATCTAACTGCGCAAGTGTACACGGTCACAAGTAATATAATAAATTCGATCCCACAAAGACTTGGTGTTTGTTCAGAAATAATGTTTAAGCAACGACGTATGATTACACAACAAACTGCTTGAATAAATATAAAAAGGGGTTTTGTTGTATTTTTCTAATTGATTAATTAAATTAATAATATTAAATAATTCAAACTACTTGATTCAATTAAATGAGAATTTATATGCGAGAAAAAAACATGGGATTCTAATTTCATTTAGAATTGATGCCTTAATTTCAAAGTAATTTTGATAATTACGAAAGCTAGCTGGGAACACGAAACTAACATAAGCGCCTTTCAACCTTAACTCATATCAAACCACACGAACATCCACTTAAAAGATAGAAGTCGCGAGGACACCTTTTATACTTAGACCCTATATGTCTATAAGATTTGAAAACATAATTGGTTTACGAATAAATTCCTTTACTATGACTACATAGGGTGATGTGATCCAAAATCCTACCACTTATCGTAAATGTACATGACAATTACGAACCTATGCTAACATGGCAAATTCTAAATTCCTAAATCCACTTTCGCATTCATTAGGAATTAATAATTTAGACGTTAGCTATGCATCTAATAAATTAATCACAACCACATTAGGCAATCTGAATTTTTATCATAATACAAATTATTAAGGCATCGAATTACTAAATTACGTAAATAAATCCATTAGAATCCCATGACGGCGATTAGTTCATAATCGCACGGATCGTCATCATGGGATTAAATGAAAACATAATAATAATAATAATAATAATAATAATAATAATAATAATAATAATAATAATAATAATAATAATAACTAAATTAAAAATTGAGATAAATTAAATATGAAATTGCAAGAGTTTAGAACGTAGAACCGAAATAGCTTCCAATGAAAGAAAAGAGCACTCTAAAATAATCCCCGTAAATTCTTCAACCAAAATAACACTTATACTAAATTTGCAAAAATTAAAAGTGTATAAAAATGAAACTTAAAATTACAAAGAACTACAGAGAATACAAGAGAGAATTTCTGCTCTCCAAATTGTTGTGTGTTTTTGAGCTTGAGAACTCACCTATTGGCGCGTGTCTCCCACGCGCGCGTGGGAGAGTGGGAAAAAACAGAATGTTGCCGACACAGCATCCAGTTGAACAACTCTTTTAGCTTTTCAATTCTCTATTCTGCCGAAAGATGCCACAAGTTGTTATATTTCTGTTATTTGATTACTCAATGTCGACCTGCAATGTTTCCCAACCAACAATTTGGGTAATGTTTTTAAGTAATAAATATTTAATTTAATTGAGAAATTATAAAAATAAATATCTAATATTATTAGATATTTAAAAATATAATTTTCTAATTAAATTAAATATTTATTAATATAAATAAATCCTTAAATCCTAAGCTGCGGTCTCTGGAGGATCTGAAACCGGACTCCTTTCGCTTAACGAAAAATATAACAACTCCAACCGGGGTTTCAGCATTAAGAATATATCACTCAGAATTTCTTTATGATAATTCTTTTTCCTCGTAGCCAGTCCACTTGATAAAATTGAGATAGAAATCCACCGTTTTTAGCCTTTTATAGCCACAATACCTAAAGTTGCGAGTTCTGCACAACAAAAACTTAATTAACAAAAAATGAATTAAAAGACGCAACATACTTAAGAAAAAACCACCAATTTAGGTCCAATTAGCGGAAAATAAGTGGATATAAAATCCACTTATCATCTGCCCCCCAAGTGTTGCCCACAGATCCCTCCATGAACTTCTTCCAATGCTTCTTTTACCTCTTGGGGCCTTAAACACTTCAAATATGGGATGACAAAAGATCTCTTGTACAGGATGCCTTCGATCAAGGCATATTTCAATGCTCTCACTAACAGCTTTCGTGCCTCCAAGGCATCGTCAGGGAGCCATCCGGTTTCGAGGTGAGCTTTGATAGGATCTATCCAACAGCTTCTTACATCAATCGGTGCTACCAACTTAGAGTTGATGGTCGGGGCCTTCAAGACCTAGAAGTAAACACTCCCTGCATAATTCTCTATCTCAGAAGAAGCGAACTTAGACAAAGCATCAGCCTTAACGTTCTCCTCTCTCGGAATGTGCTCCACATAGCACTCATTAAACTGAGTCATGACAGCTTTCACAACTCGCAAATACTTTGCCATAGTTTCATCCTTGGCCTCAAATTCACCATTCACTTGCGATACTACCAGTCTTGAGTCCCCGAAAACTTTGAGATTCTTGACCCTCATGATTCTGGCCAAGCCCAACCCGGCTATCAAGGCTTCATACTCAGCTTCGTTATTGGTTGTCGGAAAATCCAACTTCAAAGCATACTCAACTGTGAACCCATCGGGGCTTTGCAAGACTAAACCTGAACCACTAGATTTTGTTTTTGATGCTCCATCAAAATAGAGCAACCAATATTCCTTCTGATCAGGTATAAGCTCCTCATCTTTTTCTTCGCTTCCAGGGGTGGCTACTATCTCCTGCCCTCCGACTTCTTGGTTTTCAATGGTACATTCAACCACGAAGTCAACTAATGCCTGAGCCTTGTTGGCTATTCGAGGCTTATAGGTGATGTCAAATTCTCCAAGTTCAATTGCCCAGTTAATCAACCTTCCACTGGCCTTCGGGCTATGCAATATGTTTCTCAACTGCTGGTCCGTTAAGACTTCAATCTTATGTGCCTGGAAGTACGGTCGTAGCTTCCTCTAGGCTGTTATCAATGCCAAAACAAGCTTCTCAATGGTTGAGTAATTCAACTCAGCCCTGTGCAAAATCTTGCTCACATAATAGATAGATTTCTGAACATTTTTCTCTTCTCGAATAAGAACGGCACTCAACGCTAGTTTGGATACCTCCAAGTATAAATACAATGTCTCCCCGGGACTATGTTTGGCCAACAACGGGGCCTCAGTCATGTACTTCTTTAACTGTTCAAAGGCCTCTTGGCTTTCAGGTGTCCACTCAAAGTTTTTCACCTTTTCAATGCTTGAAAGAAAGGCAAGCACTTATCACCAGATTTGGAGATGAACCTCCCTAAGGCTGCAACTTGGCCGGTTAATTTCTGCACATCTCTTACAGAGCGTGGTGGCTCCATATCCAGAATCGCCTTTATTTTATCAGGGTTGGCTTCGATGCTTCGCTTTGAAACCATCAGACCCAAAAACTTTCCTGATCCAACGCCAAAGGCACATTTAGCTGGATTCAACATCATCTTGTGGTGCCTCAGCACTTTAAATGCCTCTCTGAGGTAATTAATGTGGTCTGCCTTGAATAGGCTCTTGACTAACATGTCATCAACATAGACCTCCATGGTTTTGCCAATTAGATGAGCGAATATCTTTTTCACCAATCGTTGGTAAGTGGCTACTGCATTTTTTAGTCCAAAAGCCATAACAAGATAACAGAAAACACCAAAGTCAGTTATGAAAGATACCTTTGGGATGTCATCCTTATGCATCTTAATCTGGTTATAACCACTGAAACCATCCATGAAACTCAACATCTCATTCCCAGCTGTTACATCTATCAGCGTGTCAATCCTTGGTAGAGGGAAACAATCCTTGGGACATGCATCATTCAGATCAGTGAAGTCTATACACATCCTCCACTTTCCATTTTCCTTCTTGACCATCACAGGGTTAGCCAACCATTCGGGAAACTGAATCTCTTGAATAAACCCAGCCTCTAAGAGCTTGTCAACTTCTTGCATAATGGCCTCTTGCCTTTCAGGAGAAAAATTCATCTTCTTCTGCTTTATTGTCTTCCGCTTTGGATCGACATTCAGCTTGTGAGTTATGAGTTGGGGATCAATCCCTGGCATGTCAGCCGCTGTCCAAGCAAACACATCACTGTTTTCTTGTAAGAAAGTCATCAACCTGCCCTTCAAGGGTTCCTTCAAAGAAGCTCCAATATACGTAACCTTTTCGGGGTCTCCGAGATCTAGAGGTAGGGGTGGGAATCGGATAATTAGGATGCGAATTCTACTATATCCGGATCCGTATCCGGGAGTTTAAAAGCATATCCGGATTCGTATCCGTATCCGGGAAATAGAGAAGGAAAATATCCGGATTCGAATTCGTCAGATAAATATCCGGATACGGATACTATCCGGATCCGTTTTTCGTTTAATTCATAACTCAACAACATCACCTTCGTTTAATTCACACATCTCCGCCGTCGATCCACTCACACTCTTCACCAGAAACTAAAAAACGCCGTTCTATTCCGCAAACGACGACGGAGACGCGATCGCTAACAAAGTCGATCGGTTAATATGTGGGAGGCGAAGCTGGAGGTACTGGCCGGGAAGAGTGTAGGAGGAGATGAGAGAGGGAGAGGAGGAGACGTTGAGAGAGATTTGGAAGAGAGAGTCGGCGGCGGGAGAGATTGAGGAGAGAGAGACGCGGTGGAGAGAGACGGTGGAACGGAGAGCGGAGGCGGTTGAAAAGAAGCGACGGAGGAGAGTCATGAGAGAGATTTGAGGAGAGAGGGGAGATGGTCAAGGATGGCGCCCGCTAATTCGGATCCTCCTGTCAAAAGTTGGGGATTTTAAGGTGTAATATACTCTGTAATTGTAATTGATTACTGAGGAGTGAGGTCTGAGGCGGCGATTAGGTTTTTCCTTTTTCGTTAAGGACTCGAGAGCTTGACTTTAGTTTAGCTGTTTAGTTTAGGACTTTAGCCTTTAGGATTCATATATTCTTTCTTTTTTTTTTGTTCAAAATTAATATTTTTTTAATGTTAAAGTCTTCTTAAATCTTAGCCTTAGAATTAGTTCATATAGTAAGTGAAAATATATTATAAAATTTATAATAATAATATATTAATAAATTTTAAGAATATATATATATATATATATATATATATATATTTACTTATTTATTTATTTGTACCTTTAGTTTCAGATTCGGATATTTTTGGATACGAATATGCATATATCCATATTCGTATCCGTATTTGTCGGATGCATATACGGATAATATCCGCTTTATTACGGATACGGATAACATTCGCTTTTTCTCGAATACGAATGCAGATATTTCGAATGGATATCGGATTTTCCGAATTTTTTTCCCAGCCATATGTAGAGGTATAGGAACCAAATCTTCTGTCGGCTTCCCTCGGTGCTCATCATCTCCTCGGACAACCATGTCTTCAATCGGAAGGACCTGCCCCCCGACTCCATCGGCTCTTAAAGCAGCTACATAGCAACTTCTAGCCATTTTCTGATCTCCTCTCTGTTCTCCAACACCATTACGAGTTGGAAACTTGATCTTCATGTGATAGGTAGAGGCCACAGCCTTGAACGTATGAAGCCCAGTCTTTCCCAGGATCGCATTATATGTCAAGGCTGCCTTGATTACTAAGAAATTCAGCATTTGAGTGGCCTCTTTAGGCTCCTTCCCAATAGTCACATGCAGCTGAATGGTTCCTTCAACCTTGGATTCAACTCCATTAAATCCATAGATAGGCATGTTGGTCGGGGTCAACTGAGAATCATTGTACCCCATCTTCACAAACGCGTCATTAAACAGAATGTCAACCGAAGCTCCATTATCTATCAGGACTCGCTTTACTTCCGAATTTCCAGTTACAGGGGTTATGACCAACTGGTCATCGTGGGGGAACTTCACCCCTTCGAGGTCTTAATCATCAAAACCAATCACTATTTCAGTCTTAGCACGTTTCGGGGCCTCTCCCACGATGTGCATCACTTCTCTGGCATACGCCTTTCGAGAGTTTCGAGTTGTGTCGGCTGCTGTCGGGCCTCCCCAAATAATATTGATAACTGTCCCTCGGGGCTGTGGGTTGTGATCACGGTCGTTGTCCCTACGATAATTATTCATCCTGTCATAATCCCTCCTTTGATTTCCACGATCTTCACCCTTCGTGAACTGGCCTAGCTTCCCTCTTCGGATCAAAATTCAATCTCGTCTTTGAGTTGCCTACAATCAGCGGTATCATGTCCCACATCCTTATGGTACCTACAGTACTGATCCTTGTTTCATTTTGCGGGGTCTCCCCAAAGCGGCTTCGGCCATCGAAATTCCTTATCTTTCTCAATTTCCAACAAGATCTGACTCCTAGAAGCATTCAACCTTGCATAGTCAGAAAATCTTGGTCCAAAATTCTTCTTCGGTGACGGTGAGTCAGAGTCCTTGCTAATTCGGGGATACTTGTCCCTAGCATCGTACTCTTGCTCTTGCTTTCGCTTCTTTGAATCATTGCTACTTTTTCCATTACCTTTTGCGGCTTCTTTCTTCATGCTGTTCTCAGCTTTAATATACTTATCAGCCCTTCGTTGGAGCTCAGCCATATTCTCAAGGGGGTGTTTTGCCAATGACCTTTTAAAGAAGAGATCAGTGGTTCCGTGTTCGAGGGCTACCATGGACACCTTATTCTCCAAATCAGTGATATTCAATGTCTCCTTAGTAATTCTCTTGAGGTAATCCCTTAAATTTTTGTTCTTTCCTTGCACCACATACATGAGAGATGCAGAGCTTTTCTCGTGCACTCTTCCGCTAATGAACTGACTAATGAAAGAAGCACTCAATTCCTTAAAGGAGCCAATTGAATTCACGGGCACGCGACTATACCATCTTTGAGCCATGCCCGACAGGGTTTGAGGGAACTCCCTACACTTTAAAGCATCACTTGCAGGCTGCAGCAGCAGTGCGTTTGAGAATATCCTGACGTGATTTGCGGGATCTCCCGTTCCATCATAAGCCTTGGTTGTCAGCATCTTGAACTTCATTGAAATACGAGCATTCATCACCTCCTCAGTAAACGGGGGTGTGGGATCATCAGGATCTCCTAGTGGCATCAAATTTTGGGGTTACCCTTGGGGGTTTCCACCCTTGTTGTTCTTCCAGTTGGGGCATCAGCCCTTTTCTGTCTCCTTGAAGACCTCTCCAAGTCGATAATGGGAATCCTCTATGTGGTTGGAGGAGGCTGAGTTTGTTTCAATCTAGCTTGTTCTCTCGCCATATCATCCTTCAACTTTAAGATCTCGGCCTCATAAGCCCATATCCTCTCAGCAGTTGTTAAAGGGGGTCCATCATGGATACTTCGCGTCCTCCTTAGAGGTTTTTTGCTAGCACGTGAAACTCCATGATTTTGATTATCATACATAAGAAGCAAGCTGGGTATTTGTTCTGGATTAATATTGTTTTAAGGTTCATTAATCATATCAATTAATAGCAAAACACAGGGCATCTCAGCTAGCTGGCAGAGCATCTCAGCTAGCTTACAGAGCTTCTCAGCAAGCTGGCAGTCTGCCCAGAATGTGAAAGGGAAGTTCGGCTATATAGATTTTAATTAGACTTCATAAATAAGAGTGGCTTGAATATATTCATGATATGATGTATATATATATATATATGTACATATATATTAAAACACTCTTCTTTACAAAAGTCTTTCTAAAATAACAACTTTCCTTAGTAAAGGAATCTTTTGAATTCTTTAATGCCCCACTAAAAACAACCCATGTGCTCTTTTCAAGCATGCTCTCTTTAATAATAAAAGCTTACATGCACCACCTGTTGTCTTGTAGAAAAGCTTACAAAGAAAACATATACTCATTATCAAACTCATTGTTTTCTTCATTCTTCTCTAACGGATTTCTTCAAAGCTAAAACACATTCTCATAACTCTTCACTAGTTTTATTCTTCTGCATGAGAATCATTATATCTTCAGATTAATATATATCAAACCTGCAGGTGAACGTTAGTAGTGCAATTAATTTGAACAAAGCCAAACGTGAGAAGTGATCTTCAAGACCGTTGCAAGATTGTTCATAATTTGTAGCTCCTGTACTTCACTATAAAGGCTTGCATATTTCTCCTCTGGAGATCAAGAACCTTCAAGCTATATTCAAGAATACAAGAAACAACTCTGCACATCATTTCAAAAGAGCTCCTGTACTATAATATATACATCGAGTTTTATAGAGTTCATATCCTTGAGTTGTAATTATTTTTATCCATTGTATTGTTCAACTTGTAAAGTTGGTAGTTGCTGAATTGTTGAGCTTGTGGAACAAGGGTTCAAGGAGCATTAGGCTAGAGAAGTGTATACTTGGTTTAAGTATAGAACTTAGAGAGTTGTGTTCAGGAAACAAGGGGTTCCAGCTAGCTGTAGTCAGTAACTGGGTGATAAGGGAGATATATTATTGAGTCTTGTAATTGGATTTTCTTGTGATCAATAATATATTCTCTTACCAAGTTGGTAAGGGACTAGGACGTAGACCATAGACGATTAGGGGTCGAACCTAGCTAAAATTCTTGGTGTTCTTTACTTATTGCAATTTTATCTTTCTGCATTGCATATCACAGCTAGCTGCATATTCATTAATCTGTCTCATTTGGTTAACCCAGTTAGCTGCCTATTGTACCCAGCTAACTGCCAGTATATATTTTTTTAGGCAGAATAATTTTATTTGATCATTGTTAGCCATAACACCTATTCACCCCCCCTCTAGGTGTATTTTCATTTGGTATTAGAGCTTTGGTATACTAATATTTCTGTAACAGGAAAAGTATCGATCAAATGGCTGACAATTATCTTGAAGCAAGGTCGGATTATAAAGCACCTCTTCTCACTGGCTCGGAGAACTACAATTGGTGGAAATGCAGAATCAAGACTTATTTGTCCAAGAAACCTCTGGTTCTAAGAGTTGTGCAGAAAGGAAACTACGAATTCCTAAACGACAAAAACGAACCAAAAGATGTTGATGATCTTACTCTCGATAAGATTATCAAATGCGGTTATAATGGAGAAGCAAGAAACTGCATTATGAATGCACTAGATCAATCTGAATATGACAAAGAATCTTCTCTAAAAATACCAAAAGAAATGTGGGATGCTTTGGAATCATATCATGAAGGTTCGAAAACTTTGAGAAAAGTTAAACTTAGCAAATTAATGAATGACTTTGAAAATTTCAAGCTCAAGAGTGGTGAAACTATCAAAGAAAGCCAAGCAAGGTTTTAAGTCACTATCAACACTCTAAAGAGACTTGGAAAGACCATACCTCAAGACGAAATCAACATGAAAGTTCTAAGTGCAGTTCCATTTATATTCGAAGCTAAAGTCACTGCATTGGAATCTAGTCCCTCCATTGATTCTATGGATCACTTGGCCGTGTTTGCTGAGTTGGAGCAGTTTGAAAGCAAAATCATTAATAGCAAGATGGAATCAGTCAAGGCTCCAGTTGAAAAGATGAAGAATTTAGCTTTACATTCCAGTAGCAGTAAGCTGGATTCAGAATCAGAATCAGATTCGGATGAAGAATTGGCTCTTTTATCCAGAAAAATCAAGAAAATGCTTGACATGAGGAACAAGCTAAAGAAGGAGAAAAGTAGAGCTTCTGGAACAAAGAAAGATGTCAAAGAGGAAGCATGTTTTGAATGTGGCAAGAAAGGTCATTACAAAAGAGACTGCTACAAGCTGAAAAATAAGCAGAAGCAGCTAGCTACCTCTAAAGACAAAAAGAAAGCTAAGGCACTTTTGACATGGAGTGATGATGAAGATTCAGATTCTGATAATGAATCAAGTGATGAAATGGTGAACCTAGCTCTTGTTGGTCTTGATGATGAGAATGATGCTCAAGGGACTTTTCAAATGGCCTTGTAGATAGTGATGTCTCGGATTCGGATGACAACAATAGTGAGGTAAATTATTTTTTTGATATATATTCTCACTTGAAAGGCATATGATGTAGCCTATTTGTATTTTGAGGATACAACTCAACTTAAACAAGATTGTAATAGTAAATAGTATATAGACTGTCACAAGGAATCTCAGATTGTATTATCTGTCAGAAGAAAAAGATCAAGGTCAATCTACAGACTTGAAGAATTACTACATTGAAAGAAGTTCAGACATTTGATCAAGCCTCAGTGAAGTATTCGTTAAAGAAGTGGATTCATTTGAAGTGACAGAGATTTCGACAGTGACAGAGACAGTACAGAAGAATTAATAGAGAGAGGAGAAAAGAAAAAGGAACCAGATTTTAAAGTCAATATATGAAGAACAGTCATTGCGGTTAGTCACTCATGAACCAGACAGTACATCGAGTGTCAACATTAAACAGTGGTTGTTTATCATTAACTTCAGTGGTTCAAGCTGTCAAGACTGGTATGTTGAGAGAAGAAATAAACCACAGCTTAGAGTCAAAAATAAAGAAAAGCCGTTGGAGTTAGTCGCTCATGAACCAGACCGTGCATCGAGCGTCAACAAAAATTCGGTGGTAATTCTTTATTACTTTCAGTGGTTCAAGCTATCATGACTGGTATGGGAAGAAATCATTGTGCAAGCAACAGAGGTACTAAATTAATTAACCACAATGGTTTTGCAATCAAGACTGGCTAAGGAATAATCTTTGTGGAGGATTAGATTTATCAAAACATGGAAGATCACAAGGGTTATGCTATCAAGGAGGTATATTAATTTTATCTTAATTAATTAAGTCATTTGAATTATTTATTTGATAAATTAATTCTATCCGAATTAATTTTGTTCAGTAAATTATTTAAAAGATTAATTAAGTTAGAATTAATATAATTATGCTGTCAAGGAGGTATATTAATTTACTCTTAATTAATTAAGTCATTTGATTTATTTATTTGATAAATTAATTCTATTCGAATTAATTTATTCAATAAATTAATTAAAAGATTAATTAAGTTGGAATTAATATAATTATAAAAAGACTTCATATTAATTGTCTTTTAATTAAATTAAATTAGTTGGCTAATTTATTTTATAAATTAATTCAATCAGAATTAATTTATTCTTTAAATTAATTAATTAATTAATTAATTAAATCAGAATTAATATGAAAAAGAAATAGTTATTTAAATGATTTTTATAAATCATTTGATTAATTATAAGCTGAAAAATATGATAATATAACTATCAAATGATAGTTATACCGATAGTCATATTCAGTTCAAAGTGTGACAGTCATATTTAGTTCAAAGTGTGATAGTCATATTTAGTTCAAAGTGTGACAGTCATATTTAGTTCAAAGTGTGACAGTCATATTTAGTTCAAAGTGTGACAGTCATATTTAGTTCAAAGTGTGACAGTCATATTCAGTTCAAAAGAAGACAGTCATATTCAGTTCAAAAGAAGACAGTCATATTCAGTTCAAAAGAAGACAGTCATATTCAGTTCAAAAGAAGACAGTCATATTCAGTTCAAAAGGTGACAGTCATATTCAGTTCAAACCGGATAGTCATATTTCATTCAAGAGGACAGGCTGTATAGTTATACCGATAGTTATATTGGACTGGATAGTTATACCGAAAGTTATATTGGACTGGATAGTCATACCGAAAGTTATATTTAAAGAGACAGTCATATTACATTCATTCGATAGTCATACCGAATGTCATATTAATGTTAACTGATTGTTATATCAGTTAAAACAAAGCAATATGACTATGGCTGTGTTATATAAGGCAGCAGAATGCAGAAGGAAATCAATCAATCGATCATAACAGAAGAAAAACACACAGCATCCTCCATCTTTCTCTCTCAAGCTCAAGAACACACCAAGAACAAATTAATTTCTGAAAAATCAAGTTCATCTCCTTTGTAATATTTTATCCGGTGCAACTTGATTATTTGTGATTCTTGTACTACTAGCGAATTAAGTTTCCTAGTTCTAATCTTGATTTTTATTAACTAAATTAGAAAAGTTCATGTCGAATTTTCTAAATTAGTTTTTATCAACTTGATTAATTTCTGTACTGAAATTGTAACACCTATCAAGTTAATATATTGTTATATTCAACTTGAAATTTGTTTCAATTTATTCTGCTGAAATTTGTCAAAATATAAATTAAATTTATCCGGACAAATTTCGATAAATTGGTATAGATTGTATTAAACCCCCCCTTCTACAATCTTATCGGACCTAACAATTGGTATCAGAGCCTATTGATTGATACACAAATCAAGATCCTATTTTTATTCAGTCAAAAATCCATTTCGAATTTTTAACTCACTTAAAAATTCATCATGTCTTCAAAAATTGGAACTGTTAAGATACCCATATTTGACAAGGAGAATTATGAACTATGGAAAAAGAAAATGATCCTTTTTCTACAAGTGGTCAATCCTAAATATTTAGGAATATTGAAAACCGGGCCAATAGTTCCTATGATTACTGAAGAGGAAATAATCATGGAAGGAGTTGTTGTAGTTCCTGCAAGGACATATCCAAAGGACATTAGTGTTTATACAAATGATGACAAAGTGGATATTGCCCTTGATCTTAATGTACAATTAATTTTGGTGGAATCCCTAGATGCGATCATGTGCAACCATGTTGTTAACTGTAAAGATGCCAAGCATATCTGGGACACCATTATAACAATAAACGAGGGAACTAAGAAAGTCAGAGAAAATAGATTGGAAGCTAAGATTGTTCAACCTTACAGCTCTGAAGAGGAAGTGATTGTAGCAGAGTATGGGAAGACAGCTACAAGTCAGGGTTGTAGAGAATTTTATTCATCAGAGGAGCTGGAGCAGTTGGAGGATCAATCAGTGGCACTGGTTATAAGACAGTTTAATCATTTCAGATTTAGAAGAAATCCTAATTTCAGACTCGGGTCTACTGAGAACAGATTCCAGCAAGGAGGTTCATCCTCAAGTAGCACAAGAATTGGCTATGAGACTGGAATGGTAGACAGAAGCAATATCAGGTGCTTCAACTGTAATGAAATGGGACATTTTGCAACTGAGTGTCATCGACCTGAACAAGATGCAAGGAGACAGTATGCATCTGGTAAGAAGAACACAGACACGGCCTATGTGGTACAAGGCAAAAGCTGGGATGACACAGACAGTGAAGATGAAGAAGTTGGAAACTTTGCACTGGTGGCAAATGCTGAATCATCAACTTATTATACCACACCGTTAACTCTTACTGATGCTGAGTTAATTCATAGTTTACGTAATTGCTTGACTAGTGCATAAAAAGGGTACGAGAGAATAAGTCTTGTTAACACTAAACTTGAAAATGAAGTGTTAGATTTAAAAAAGGTGCAGATTAATCAAGATAAGAATATAGAAGAAATAGCTAGACTTAACTACAGAGATAAGTCGTTAGGAGAATACATGGTAAAACAAGTTGATAGGATTGCTGAACAAGACATCAGGATTAAAGAACTTGAAACACAGATTAGAGCTTGTTATAATTCTGTTAAAGTTTCCAAAGAGTTTTTTAACAAACAATCTGTAGATCGAACAACAGGTATAGGGTATGGCTACAATGAAGCTGTGGGATCATTGGGCATAAATTCCCCTAACCCTGTTAGTGCTAAAGAAAGGGGAATACCACATGTACTCAAGAATGTTAAAGAACCTCTATTTAAAAAATCTGATGCTGGACCACCAGATATTCTTTCTATGGTTATCCACGAAGAAATGAGAAATGAGGATAGTGCAAATGGCACAGTCTTTGTTAAGGATAAATGTGTTAAGGATAAATCTGTTAAGAACGCTAATCCAAAGAATGTTTCATCCAAGAAAGATGTCACAGTCTTTGTTAAGGCTAAATCTGTTGAGGACACTAATCCAGAAAATGTTTCATCCAAGAAAGATGTACCTAAAGTGCCAGTCAAGGTTGTTGAAACAACTAGTTCTTCTAAGACTGGATTAGGTGGTAATAAGTTGAAGCAGAACAATAACATGTCTAACATGCATACCATGCCTATCATTGATTCTAATCATAAAGCATGTGGTGTTGTCAACTGTATGTCTTGTGCTTTTAATGTGATGTCTGCTTACTTTAATGGTAATCATGCATGTGATAATAAGACTGTTCCTCGACAACATATGAACAGGAATAATGTTAGATCAAAGACTGCTAGTCCTCCTTATGTTAGGAGAGAGACATTTGTACCAAAGCCTAAACAAAGTTTTATGAAGGCTGTTTACAAAGTCAAATGTCCAGTCAATGATATTGTTACTAAACAAACATGGATACCTAAACTGAAATCAAAGATTGTTAAATCTGTTTATAGGGTAAAATGTTTGCTGACTAATGGTGTTAAGATTAAGAATGTTGTTTTGCCTGACAAAGGCCAATACTTCAAGTATTCCGGACCCAATCAAATTTGGGTCCCAAAAAGGGTTTAACCGTTTTGGCATTGCAGGGTGTGTAACAGGTAGATCGTATTATGCGGATTCTGGACAATTTATGTTCAAGGCATATAACCGAAGATAGAGCCCTGCTGTCAAGAGTGGTGACGATATCCGGCGAAATGGTTAATCCCTTGGAGACAACAGCAAGGGTATGACCTAGGGTCAAGGCTATTCAATAGCTAAGGAATGTTGTCAGTAATAAAGCATCTTTTACAAGATGAAGAGCCTACTGTTCGAGGATTAAGGAAAGAGAACTTATCTGTAGCTGACATGGAATCTCAGTCAAAGGTGAAGTCAACAAGGTCAAATCTAAAGCTTCATCAGACAGGAGTTCAGCTATGACATAAGGAGCTCTCTCACCTGAATGTCATATCAAGAGATTCTTTCCTGGAAATCGAATCAGTAAAGGAGACTGCCTCATCTGAAATTAAAGTAAAATGAAATTACGAGGCATGTCATAAAGGGAAGTCAAAGAAGCATCATACAGAAGTTCTACATCAAAGTAAAATATATTTTAGTAGTGATGACTGAAGACTTCTCTCAAGAAACAAGTTGTTGTTCAGACAATCTGAAGACAAGACACCACTGATGGTGATTGATCACATCTAGAAAAGTGTCAGGAAGCAAAACTGACTATGACAACTTGGAGACCAGATTACAGGACCTATCAATTAGTGTTCTGGATGATTTCTGCACCTTCAATAGTATTAATGTTGAAGCAGTCGATAGTTTGCTACTGAAATAATTAAACCCTGATCAGTAAGAAATATAGGAAGACCCCACAAGTTATGAAGAAAATTGTTTTGCAATGATAAATGAAAGTGATCATCCTAGCAATCTTCTAATGCTCAATAGGATAATTTCCTTGGTTACTTGGTGGAGTCAACAGCCTACAGGGTGTTTGTTATTAATCAACAAAAGGCGATTGAAAGTCTTAGTGATGTTCAACGTCTTCTAGCTCCCAGCTGTCAATGGTAATGATGATTCAGATCCAAGCAATGTCAACATTGAGAATCTTCGTATAAACCCAACAACAGCTTAGGGGGAGCAAAAGAAAGATCATCTAGTCAACTCAACACCACACTGAAAGTCAAAGGACACTATGAGAACATGTCTGCCAAGACAAAGAGTGTTGACTCAATTAACTCTTTGTTCTAGTTCTTAGTGTTTCTAATGGTGGAAGTAAAAGACTAACAGAGCTTCAAGTACTAATGATTATTTCTTTAGTCTTCTTTTAGAAGAAACTAAGAAAGCTACAAAAGCTCTGAAAGATCCAGGTTGAGTGATTGCAATGCAAGATGATCTCAATCATTACAAAAGACAGATTGAAGGGAAGCTGGTATTTAGACCAAACAACAAGGCTGTATTTGGTACAAGGATAACCAGAAGTTTAACTGGATGATGTCAAGGCATTGTTATGAGGGACAAAGCCAAACTGGATGCTAGGTTACAATTTGATCAAACAGTATATTGGACAAGAAGCACCAGTGACAAGACTTGAGGATATCAGGCACCTGCTGCACATTCAAGATTATAATGGACATCTAGACCTACTGAATCTGGATGCTAGAGGAATGTGAATAAGTGCACTCCTGGTTGGTGAGATAATTGAAGATCTCTACAGGTTAGTATAAACTGGTATCATCACTCAAGCAAGCATGGAAGACATGGTATGACACCCTAACTGTAATTTAATATTTGGTATCAATCTTTAACAGTTGGTATCTTTTAACAATTGGTGTCATATTTAGATAACTTTCTACATCTTTAGGCACAAACATAAATGATATATATGTGCAATGATATCTTAATTATATTATATGTTGGTCTACTAGCTATAAATTGGTATCAAGATATTAGCTGTTTTGATGTTGGTAAAGTTGCAATTCTTTTGATTTACTCCCATAAGCCAAAAGAATGATGACAATAAAAATAAGTCAAGGATCTTTTGTTTCTATTCAGAAGATTCTAGACCTGTCAAGACTACATGCCAACACCTCACTATAGCTGGCTTTTGACCTATTAGTTTGGATCTAACAAGTTGGTTATCAAAAATCTTAAGATGGACCCGGATCTGAGGAAATGGTACTCTAGAGGTATTTGACCCAACAAGTTCAGGATCTACTAATTAGGACCTAATCAGGCTATAGAGGAATTATCAGCTCATTATCTTATTCAATTGTTAATAGATCACTTACACACATATTTTATTCTCGATTATGCAAATGTGCATGGTCCCAAGTGGAACCTTGAGAATCTATTCTTGTAGTTATTACACTTGATTTTCAGATGTCTTAAGTTGGACCCAAATCTACGGAGATGGTACCCTAGAGACATCAGTTCTGACATGTTTTGCTACATAGAGACAGATCAAATGAGTTGTACGAAAGCAGGAGAACACAAGGAATCAATTTCATCTCCAACAACTCTGTGGAACACTCAAGCACTAAGCAACTTGCATAAGGTATCAATTCTTTCGAGAGCATGTTTTTGATTAAGATTAACTTGCAGATATGTTTACTAAATCACTTGATGAAATTAATTTTTCAAGATTGGTTTGTAAACTTGGGATTTTATTAATGCTATATGATTTGTATATCCCATCTGTTAAGTAATTCTTGAATAAGTTCACAAGTATTCAATTGTCTATATTGAAAGGACATGTGAACTTATTTACATCCAGACCTCACGCTAAGAATTATCTGTTGATTGATTGCCATGTGTATAATTGCAATATATTTTAGTGGTGATTATTTAAGGATAATTTAACTACTTAAATTCTAAAATCTAACTCATAGAGATTTAGTATTTAATTATTTAATTATTTATTTTGATTTATATGGGTTACGGACTTGAAGCAATTCAATTTAGTATTTACTCTGTACCTTATATTTATTAAAATAAATAAACAACATAACTAATTTGGACCTAATCTGTATTTGTCTTCAATTAGTTGTGAGATGTTAATTCTAGTGAATTTTATCAATACTCCATTTTCATAAATTCACTATAATTAATATCATGGTTCTAACAATTGGTTGTATTAAAATTTTGACTTATATCAGTTAATGATATTTAGTTAGAATTCTATTTACTAACTAATTGTGAGATGTATTGGTATGTGTGAAATTACTTAGAACTCCTCTAAGTAATCATTGTTATATCTTTTACAATTCACTCATATTATTATACATGGTATAAAAATTCTCTAAGTAGAACTATGGATATTGAAATATCTAAAGTTACCATAGTTCAATTACTTGGAATAATTTTTATGCTTATTTGCAAGATTCTAATCACTTTGATAATAAATGTTATATACTATGAATCAAGGTGTATTGGACTTAGAAAATTATTCCTAAGATTGCAGACAAGACAGTCTTGGTAATCAAGTTTTATTTTTAGAACCAAGATTGTCTACGAACAAACAGTTGTTAGGAGTTAACAATTGTTGTTATCGAGGAGTTGCCTTGAAGTCATAAGATTAAAATGTTAATGATGATAATTATCCAAGTGATAGTGGTAGAAACAATTGTGTTATTGGCAATATCAATGTCACTGGAAAATAATCATCAAGTCATTCACGCAACAACTCGAGGAAAGTAAACAAAGGATTCACTAGTCAAACACAACATCACAATGAAGAACAAGGCGATTCATCAATATCCAACTTTCTCAGACAGTGTGTTTGGAATAGAGCTGATCATTGGTGATCCAGATGTTGTAGTAAGAACTAAAAGGGCTTCTCAGAATCAAGGGATAGAATCTAAAGAATCTGAGAAAGCGATTGTGAATCTGGAACAACAAGAAACGTGGAAATTGGGGCCAAGGTTTGAGCGCTAATTAACGGGTATGACATTCTTTTCGAATTCTATCTTGTCATCTTTCTATAAGAATTGTCATAATCATTCTAATGTTTTAATCCATGTTTCTTTATTTTAGAATAATAATTTTCTCTAAAAATATTTTTCTCTAAGTCTCTAGTTAGAATTTTTGAGGAAGCTATTTTTATTGAAAATTTCATTATTTTAAAATAGCTGACATATTTATGATAGTTTATTAAATCATATTTTCTCTCTAAATAATTTTCTAGTAGAAAGTTGTTTTGTCAGAAAATGTATGGATTTGCTAACCTATTATAAATACTATTGTATATACTTAATGTTTTTGTACATGTATTGTAATTTTTTTTTAAATGTTAATCTTATTTAACATGTTTTGTAGTGTTTGTCTTTTTATTATAGTCGTATGTTCGTTTATAGTTTAAGCTATGTAAATTATTACTTATGTATAGATTTATTTATTTATTATTATTTTTATGTTAATTCAAATTTTTCTTCTTTGTTTAGTTTTATTTGAATTTTCTTCTCTTTTTAGTTTTTATTTAATATTATTATTATTATGTATATTATTTCTTATTTTTGAATATTATTTTTCATGTGTATATAAATAGTTTGTATAATTTTTACAGTTTAGTCACTATACTTTCAAAACTTACAAACAGGTCCCTGTACTTGGTTCTTTTGTTGTTCTTCTTTTTAACACACACAAAACCTGCAGTTTAAGTATAACACACACAGATCTTAGTGTTAAGGACTTAACAATTGACCAATGTTGGTATCAAATTGGTATGTGTCTATACAATTGGTTAGGAACTAATGTTTGATTTTTAGGATCTAACAGTTGGAAGACAAGACCTATCAAGTGCTAACAATTTCTAATAGTTGATATCTATCATGCAGGACCTAAAACATGATAAAATAGTTTTGTCTATATTGGTTTAAACATTAACATACATTGATTCGATTAATATTTATTAATTGGATTTTTGCCTATGTTCTTGTTTTGTAAAACCAGCTCAGGATCTTTATCTTCCCTAAATTCAAAATCTCTTTCTACAGTTGTGATTGCTTATATGTTCAACCTTTTGAAATCACAACTGTACGTCATTTCTCTTAAGATAAAATGCAATATTTTCTTAGAAAATTTTTCAAATGTTAAAAAATGCATTCTATCTCTATATTGCTCATATTTTGTGATGCAGGTTCATCTATATGAAATTTTGTATTCTCACATGTTTAGTCATAAGGTTGTAAACCCAACAACTTTTGTCCCAGACTACAGTCAAACTCAAACACATTCTATTTTATCCCCTAAATGGAAGTAACCTATCAGACTAGAGGTCACCAGGGAGTAACTGCACTTGATGTAGCAAACAAGGATGTGTGGGATATTCAGTTGGAGAGTCACTACCTTATACACTATCCAAAGTATTTCATATGCACAAAGTGAGATTGCACACACCAAGGATGAATTGACGGAAACCTGTAATCCAACCATTTTACGGTTATGATTATAAGTTAAAGGTTCTTTAATGAATCAAGAGTCTTCACAGACCTCGAGAGAAGGTATTGATCTCAAATGCAAAATTCAACAAGATCATTATCTAACTCCCCAGAGGGAACATCTCTGGATCCTGCGGGTAACGGATCCGACATAAGTGCGGATCGGCAACTTGTGAACTATGATTCAGATTTTACCTGATGAGTTTAACAAGGTGATGTCTTCACAGACATTAGAAGGGAATCTTGATCTCAATGCTAAATTTATAGATCATTGTTTACCTTCTCAGAATTCAAATCTGAAAACCCTAAAAAAGGAAATTAGCAACTTGTAGATTATGACTCAGATTCGTCTGACGAGTCCAACGAGGATTTGGGATTTGCGAACTTCCATTGCACCACCACTGACCTCTCTTGAAGGGGCTATGGTGATTTTTCCTTGCAGGTACACTAACGGATGTTGGAGCAATGAGTGAAACACTAGTGAGCAAGAGTGTAAACACAGAGAGAAGTGAGACACTCAACACAAATGAGTGGAGAGAAGAGTGAAACACTTGTGAGGTACACTAAACACTATCACACACTCACAGTGAGGAAGAAAATGAAACTTCCTTTCTAACAAAGCTTTTTCAATTGATTTCAATGTACTCTAACGATTGGTATAAATTGGTAAAAATTTGGTATCAACTACTTTGTCAATTAGTTGAATGGAGGATTCCTCAACTAAGGGGGAGAGATATATTGAAAAAGATATATTCAAGCTTAAAGCTTACCTTAGTAGGATATACTCACCTAATGGGGAGAAGTATGGGGTACAAGTAAAAGAAGAGTGAGTTAGAAAGGGGGAGCAGTAAAGACTGTGCTTAGAATGAGAAGCAAGTCTAGTAACTAAGGGGGAGCCTTAGATACTGTGCTTAGAATGAGAAACAACTTTCATTTGTTATGAAAGTGGAGATATAAGGAGAATTACATCACAATACTATTCTATTAGTCTTTCAATGTACTATGTATAAAGGCTAAGTGGAAGAGTAGTAAATTCACCAGAAGTTATAGAAATGGTATTGATTCACCATTTTCTATATAGTAGGAACAACTGTTTTTCTTTAGTGAGAAAAGCTGTGTCAGAAATGGGAAGTGGTTGTAAATCAAGAACTGCTGATAATCACCAATGTAAGATGTGAAGGATTATCAAGCAGAGATATGAAGAATCAGAAATGAAGATGAGTTATCTATTGAAGATCAGTTCAGTGCTAGAGGAACAATCATCTATCATTTCATCAACTGAAGATTCTGGAATTGTTAAATCTAAACCAGAGAAATTTTTTTTGTATTATTTACTTAGTTCTTAAAAGTTTTATCTTTTTCTTGTTTAAAGTGAGTTAGTTGAGTTATACTCTAGGTATTTGCTTGTTATTGTCTAACAAACAAATAGGGGGAGATTGAAAGGCATATGATGTAGCCTATTTGTATTTCGAGGATACAACTCAACTTAAACAAGATTGTAATAGTAAATAGTATATAGACTGTCACAAGGAATCTCAGATTGTATTACCTGTCATAAGAAAAAGATCAAGGTCAATCTACAGACTTGAAGAATTACTACATTGAAAGAAGTTCAGACATTTGATCAAGCCTCAGTGAAGTATTCGTAAAAGAAGTGGATTCATTTGAAGTGACAGAGATTTCGACAGTGACAGAGACAGTACAGAAGAATTAATAGAGAGAGGAGAAAAGAAAAAGGAACCAGATTTTAAAGTCAATATATGAAGAACAGTCATTGCGGTTAGTCACTCATGAACCAGACAGTACATCGAGTGTCAACATTAAACAGTGGTTGTTTATCATTAACTTCAGTGGTTCAAGCTGTCAAGACTGGTATGTTGAGAGAAGAAATAAACCACAGCTTAGAGTCAAAACTAAAGAAAAGCCGTTGGAGTTAGTCGCTCATGAACCAGATCGTGCATCGAGCGTCAACAAAAATTCGGAGGTAATTCTTTATTACTTTCAGTGGTTCAAGCTATCATGACTGGTATGGGAAGAAATCATTGTGCAAGCAACAGAGGTACTAAATTAATTAACCACAATGGTTTTGCAATCAAGACTAGCTAAGGAATAATCTTTGTGGAGGATTAGATTTATCAAAACATGGAAGATCACAAGGGTTATGCTATCAAGGAGGTATATTAATTTTATCTTAATTAATTAAGTCATTTCAATTATTTATTTGATAAATTAATTCTATCCGAATTAATTTATTCAGTAAATTATTTAAAAGATTAATTAAGTTAGAATTAATATAATTATGCTGTCAAGGAGGTATATTAATTTTCTCTTAATTAATTAAGTCATTTGATTTATTTATTTGATAAATTAATTCTATTCGAATTAATTTATTCAATAAATTAATTAAAAGATTAATTAAGTTGGAATTAATATAATTATAAAAAGACTTCATATTAATTGTCTTTTAATTAAATTAAATTAGTTGGCTAATTTATTTTATAAATTAATTCAATCAGAATTAATTTATTCTTTAAATTAATCAATTAATTAATTAAATCAAAATTAATATGAAAAAGAAATAGTTATTTAAATGATTTTTATAAATCATTTGATTAATTATAAGCTGAAAAATATGATAATATAACTATCAAATGATAGTTATACCGATAGTCATATTCAGTTCAAAGTGTGACAGTCATATTTAGTTCAAAGTGTGACAGTCATATTTAGTTCCAAGTGTGACAGTCATATTTAGTTCAAAGTGTGACAGTCATATTTAGTTCAAAGTGTGACAGTCATATTCAGTTCAAAAGAAGACAGTCATATTCAGTTCAAAAGAAGACAGTCATATTCAGTTCAAAAGAAGACAATCATATTCAGTTCAAAAGGTGATAGTCATATTCAGTTCAAACTGGATAGTCATATTTTCATTCAAGAGGACAGGCTGGATAGTTATACCGATAGTTATATTGGACTGGATAGTTATACCGAAAGTTATATTGGACTGGATAGTCATACCGAAAGTTATATTTAAAGAGACAGTCATATTACATTCATTCGATAGTCATACCGAATGTCATATTAATGTTAACTGATTGTTATATCAGTTAAAACAAAGCAATATGACTATGGCTGTGTTATATAAGGCAGTAGAATGCAGAAGGAAATCAATCAGTCGATCATAACAGAAGAAAAACACACAGCAGCCTCCATCTTTCTCTCTCAAGCTCAAGAACACACCAAGAACAAATTAATTTCTGAAAAATCAAGTACATCTCCTTTGTAATATTTTATCCGGTGGAACTTGATTATTTGTGATTCTTGTACTACTAGCGAATTAAGTTTCCTAGTTCTAATCTTGATTTTTATTAACTAAATTAGAAAAGTTCATGTCGAATTTTCTAAATTAGTTTTTATCAACTTGATTAATTTCTGTACTGAAATTGTAACACCCATCAAGTTAATATATTGTTATATTCAACTTGAAATTTGTTTCAATTTATTCCGCTCAAATTTGTCAAAATATAAATTAAATTTATCCGGACAAATTTCGATAAATTGGTATAGATTGTATTCAACCCCCCTTTCTACAATCTTATCGGACCTAACATCACTCTTCGATGTTAGATGAATTAACCATGCAGGATCATAGTAATTTATCTAATGAGATACTCGAAGAGTTGAAAGATAAGAATGCTAAACTCAAAAAGAAGAATTTTCAACTTAAGAAGATCATAATTGAGATAATGGATGAGAAGACTCCTGCTAAAAATCATGCTCAAAATCTTACTAATCTTAAGGCTGAGATATCCCAGCTTGAAGGGATAAACAAAGTGCTTGTCAAAAGAAATGATATACTTATGAAGGAACTCAGCGAGCTGAAAACAGAAATAGAGGCTCAAGATGCATGTTTAGGAGCATTTAGTCCAAGGGAATCATGCTCAGTGGAAATATCTCAACAAGCTGAAAGAATCAAAGAATTGGAAACTGAAGTCAAGAATCTCCAGAAAGGAATGGGAAAATTTGTTCAAGGAGAAGACACACTCAAGTCAATGATGAAGTATGCAAAGGTTCCAATCGAAAGAGAAGGAGTTGGAATGGCCTCAACCTCACGTCTAAAGTATGATGGCAAACATGGAATCCCTTATGACTATGCCATGCCATGGAGAATCTGCCACGAATGTGGACATAAAGGTCATTTGGCAAATCATTGCAAAGTTCAGAATGCTAATCCAGCTAGCTGGAACAGACAGACAGTTCACAGGCAGCTAGCTGACAGAACAGCTGGAACAAGAAATTCAGCTTCTAAAGTGATCCAAATGTGGATCAAGAAATCTGATTTAAATTTTCTATATGTTCTATCAACTAACCATTATGGACCCAAGCAAGTATGGGTACCAAAATGTTGAGTTGGCTCTTTATTTGTTTTGTAGGTATGTCTTGTTGTCAAAGTGAGATCAAAACAATGGATTTTGGATAGTGGATGCACAAGACATATGAGTGGTGATAAATCTCAATTTATTACTCTCAGTAAGAAAAAGGGTGGAAGTGTCACCATTGGTGATAGCAAAACACTCCAGATTCTTGGGAAAGGGAAGATTGGTAATAGTGTCATTTCTATTGATAAAGTACAATATGTCCAAGGTCTTAAATATAATTTGCTTAGTATAAGTCAGTTGTATGATGATGGACATTCTGTTCTTTTTGATAAAGAAAAGTGTACTATTAATGTTGGCACTAACAAAGTCCCCCTAGTTGCTAGAAGGGAAGGAAATATATATATTTTGGACTTTGAAATGCAGGATTCATCTTGTTGTCTAGCTGCAGTTGATACAAATCCAGAAATTTGGCATAGAAGGCTTGGACATGCTCATATGGACTTACTCAGCAAGCTGTCTTCAAAGAAGCTAGTTAGAGGATTGCCAAAATTGAAGTATGTCAAGATGGAAACTTGTTCGGCTTGCCAATTAGGCAAACAAATCAGGACTCCACATAAATCTAAGAATATGGTATCAACTTCTAAACCTTTAGAGCTTCTTCATTTAGATTTATTTGGTCCGGAAGCATATAAAAGCATTGGAGGAAAACAATATGCATTTGTTATTGTAGATGATTATTCTAGATATACATGGGTATTGTTTCTTCGTACCAAAGATTGTGCTTTCAGTTAATTTGAGAAGCTAATTAAGTTACTTGAGAACAAGTTTAAGTTAAGACTTGTAAGTATAAGGAGTGATCGAGGTGGTGAATTCCAAAAAGACTTTATCTCATATTGTGAAGATAGAGGCATTTCACATGAATTCTCTGCTCCAAGAACCCCACAACAAAATGGAGTTGTGGAAAGAAAGAACAGGTCATTGCAAGAAACAGCTAGAACATTGCTGCAAGAGAGCAAGCTGCCAAGAAGTTTCTGGGCAGAAGCAGTCAACACAGCTAGCTATGTTCTTAACAGAGTACTAATCAGGCCTATTCTCAACAAGACTCCATATGAATTACTGAAGAATAAGAAGACAAACATAGGCTACTTCAAAGTCTTTGGATCTAGGTGCTTTGTACTCAAATCCATTGATAGAGATGGTAAATTTGATGCCAAATCATATGAAGCAATATTTTTGGGATATTCTTTAACAAGTCGTGCATATAGAGTTTATAATATTTCTAAACGTACTGTTGAAGAGTCAATTGATGTTTCATTTTAAGAATCTAATGTTGATCTGTCAAGAGATGAGGAAGATATTGCAGGTTCAGATGATGTCAGCGAGCTGCCAAGGTCAAATACAGCAACTCAGCTAGCTGCCAATAAAGCAGATTCAGAAAATGCAGAAACCCAGCGAGCTGCAGACGAAACTGAATCAAGTTCAGCCAATGATAACCAAGATGATTTATCTCCTCCAGTAGATGAAACATGTGATAAAATGTCAAAACTCTCATTGGAAGATTCTAGAGGTCAGAGATCACAAGAAAATATGCCAATTTATAATGGGGATGAATCCCCTCCACCATCTAAAAGAATTAGAGCCAATGAAGAAGTTATGGCTCATCATCATTTTCCAAAGTCAACAAGGACAGTAAAGAACCATCCTCCAGAGTTGATTACTGGTGATAAATCAGAAGGTATCAAGACAAGGAGAAGCCAAGCTAACTTTTGTGCATTTTCTGCCTTCCTAGCTCAAGAGGAACCAAAGAATGTCAATGAAGCACTAAAAGATGAGAATTGGATCATGGCAATGCAAGAAGAACTTAATCAATTTGAAAGATGTAATGTTTGGGAACTTGTAGAGCCACCTAAAGATGCTTCAATCATTGGTACTAAATGGGTTTTCAAGAACAAAGTTGATGAAGTAGGTACTGTTACTAGAAACAAAGCAAGGCTTGTTGCACAAGGATATAATCAACAAGAAGGAATCGATTTTGATGAAACTTATGCCCCGGTTGCAAGGCTAGAATCAATAAGGATGTTACTATCATTTGCATGCTTCAAGAAGTTCAAGCTACATCAAATGGACGTGAAAAGTGCATTTCTTAATGGATACTTGAAAGAAGAAGTATATGTCAAGCAACCTCCTGGATTTGAGAGTGATCAATTTCCTAATTATGTTTTCAAATTAAAGAAGGCACTATATGGATTACGACAAGCTCCTAGATCTTGGTATGAAAGGCTAAGTAAGTTTTTGATAAAGAATGGATTCATTCGAGGTAAAATCGATCCTACTTTGTTTACTAAACTTACTGGTAATGATATTCTAGTTGTGCAAATATATGTAGATGATAATATATTTGGATCAACTAATGATAATATGTGCAAGTGGTTTTCTAAGTGTATGCATAGTGAGTTTGACATGAGTATGATGGGTGAGCTCAACTACTTTTTGGGGCTCCAAATCAAGCAAACTCAAGATGGAATATATGTACATCAGTCCAAGTACATCAAGAACTTGCTAAAGAAGTTTGGATATGAGAATATCAAGGCAAAATATACACCTATGAGTTCTGCCAGCAAGCTGGCTGCAGATGAACGAGGTAAAGATGTAGATGTTCGAAAGTATAGAGGTATGATTGGTAGTTTATTATATCTTACAGCCTCTAGACCTGATATTATGTATAGTGTATGTGTTTGTGCTAGGTTTCAAGCTCAACCTAAAGAGTCTCACTTGAATGCTATTAAAAGAATTTTTAAATAATTAAGTGGAACTACTACTCTTGGATTATTTTATCCCATCACAAATGCATTTTATCTTGTTGGGTATAGTGATGCAGATTATGCAGGTTGTCAAACTGATCAAAAGAGTACAAGTGGTGTTTGTGCATTTCTAGGACAGAGTTTAGTATCTTGGCAAAGCAAGAAGAAAACTTCTGTTGCTTTATCCACAGCTGAAGGGGAATATTTAGCAGCTGGAAGTTGTTGCTCTCAAATGCTATGGATGATTCAAACACTACGAGATTTTGGAATTAAATGTGGCAAAGTCCCCGTTTATTGTGATAATACAAGCACTATCAACATATCAAAGAATCCAGTGAATCACTCAAGAACAAAGCATATCGACGTTCGACATCATTTCTTGAGAGACAATGTTGCAAAAGGAAAAATTGAGCTAATCTTTGTAAGTACAGAGTACCAGCTAGTTGACATCTTCACAAAGCCATTAGCCGAGGAGCGTTTCACTGTGCTGCGTCACGAATTAGGCATGTGTAATGTCTAGCCAGCTAGCTGCCATGGGAGATTGGAAACTTTCATGTCTAGCCAGCTAAATGCTATGGAAGTTTGGTACACTCTCATATGACATTATTTCTCATTCAGATTTAATATTGATTATGGTGTAAAATCTAGTCCACTTACTTGTTTTATTTGCTAAATGTTATTTTACTTTTTAAGTGGTTGATTTAATTCATTTGACTAATAATTTAGGTCTTCTAAGGTTATATAAATATAAATCATGATATTGTATGGTGAGATTATGATTAGATTTCTTTTGAGTCATTTTATTCGGGAATAAGTTTTATTAAGTTTTATCCTAAAAATCATTTTTCCCCTTAATTAATAAAAGAGGGTTACTTAGTGTATCTCACTTTGACTCTTTAGTTGTCACCAAACTCCGCCCCAAATAGAAATTAGGGTTTCTCGCCGCATTCATTCGATACACACATATTCTCTCAATCTCTTTGTCTGGTAATATCAATCAATGGGGAAAACTCGAGCTTCTAAGAAAACTCCAGTTACCGGCTCCAAAACTCGAGCTTCTAAGAGGCTAATCGATGAAGACGATGATTTGATTCTCGCTTCAATTCAAGTGGATAGTGGGGATGAAATGTCTGAGGTTCAACGATCAGGGGTTCGAGAAGGACCGTCTGCTAAGCGATTCAAGTATGGGATTAACTTCTCTTCCGATGAACTCGAGGGACGATTTAAGGAATTCGATTTGGGATCGCGCAAGATAGTGTTTGGTCACCCGTTGTCAGGTAACTCGTACATTAAGTGTGGTGCATATGATTATTTCAAGAAATTAGGGTTTGAATCCTTTTTGAAAGATTTTCCTCGAGTATGCTATCCATCTCTAGTGTATGAGTTTTATGCAAATCTTATAATTGTCAAACCTATGGTGTTCTCTTCATTTGTTAGAGGTCAGAAAATCATGTTAACTTCTAATGTGATAAATGATATTCTTGGAATTGAGAATCCCTCGTCTGTGTCTATAACTACCAAGAAAGGACCAACTGCTATAGAAGGCTTTTCTGAGTTAGAGCAATTAAGGGTTCTTAGGAATATGTTTGGACTATTGCAGTATGTTGCTCCTACTACTTCTATAGTTACTCCAATGGCTCATCTTCTTTTTAAGATCTGTATTGATAATATTAATCCAAGGGCTGGGAGTCGTTCGAATTTTGCTGGGCAAGATGTTACTGTTGTTGCCATGTTGCTGTCTGGTAAGCCATTTAATTTGGCTAGTTTAATCTTGAAAAACATGATGGATGTGTTCGAGCCTCACACATCTGCTAGTCTTCCATATGGTCTGTTTTTAACTCAAGTCTTTGAATGGTATGGGATCAAGTTGAGTGAGGAAGAGTCTGAAACTGCTAAAGAATTTTTAGATGCTAAGAGTTTGCAACAATCTCACTTGAAGATTGAATCAAATGGCTCCTTGGTTCGTGTGGAACCTCCTCTACCTGTTACTCCTCTCGCCTCTCCACCAGCTCATTTGGGTAGTTATAATGTCTCTGATGTTGGTCATTCTGAAGACATGAAGGAAATTCGAGATGCTCTTAAGTTTTTGACCATTAAGGTCAATGATATGGCTAATGAAATGTCATTCCTTCGTGAGGAAATTACTGGTTCTCGTACTCCGGTTTCGACTAGGACTGGTACTCACTCAGCCAATGCTTCTATTCTTCATGACCTTGCCAACATTGCTGCTGGAGCTATGCCTAAGGAAACCACTATTGAGCCGGATGTGGATGAAGTCTTTCAGGTTGCTACACAGACTGATGATCCCAAGGAGAATGATGATGTGAATGAATCCTAAGTTTTCTCTTTTTAATGATTAAGGGGGAGAAACATTTTAGGATTATGTGTTTAAGTATTTATGTTTAAGTATTTCTGAACTTTGGTACTTGGTTTATGTGGATTGTTTAAGTTATTTGAACTTGGTTGCTATGTGTTGAATTCTGGTACTTGGATGGATTATGCACTTGTTTAATTTATTTTCAACTATAAGTGGTTCTATGATTTTGTTATTTTGCTTACTATTCATACGATTGCTAAATTTAGGGGGAGGTTTATATTTCTCCTAAAATTGGTGTATAATCATCAAAAAGGGGGAGATTGAAACTCCAAGATTTTGATGATCATACATAAGAAGCAAGCTGGGTATTTGTTCTGGATTAATATTGATAAGTGGATTTATATCCACTTGGAGCGTTCCATATCGGCTTAAATTGATTGTCTTGGGCTCAAGTTTGTTGTAATTTTGATGTGTTTTGCTTAGTTGTGCAGATTTACAAGAATGTTGATTAAGGTGGATGCTTCTATCGTTTTTGGAGAATTAATTGATTGAAATTCGGATTTCTGAGACAGTTGCGCAGTCTACACTGTTTTGGACATATCTGGAGTTCTAGAAGTCCGTTTTCAGCGATCTTACTGCCCACGCGAAGCTTGGGAGATTTTCTACAATATGGGACAGGTGTTGCACGGGCAGGTTGCGCGTGGTTGGCGCAGGCTGCGCGACAAACAGACTGCTGGGCGCAGGTTGCGCGCGGAAAATCTTGAAAATTATTGTTTGACCATATCTTGAGTTCTACAAGTCCGTTTTAGGCCCGTAAGCAGTCCACGCGAAGATAACGAGATTCTCTATCATTCTAAGGTGGTCCAGAGGTCCAATTATGATTGGAACGTTCCAGAAATATTTAAGAAATGTCAGTTACGAATTTTCCTTCAAAACCGAATCAGTTTAGGAAACGTATTATGTGCCGAGCTGCAGAAATTCAACTTTGACAAGGAAATTGCTATAATTCCTACTTCTAATAAGTATGGTAATTTCTCTGGGCGGCTAGAACATTCCAGAATCAGATCTATACATGGAATTTGCAATTCTATTCTCATTCAAGAACGGAAATTGTCAATCTTCTATTCCAACTCTGAAACGGCAATTGCTTGGTGGGCAAGACTTCTAGAGCCTATATAAACACATCCAACCCTTGTAATTTGTATCATTAGGAGAGAACCATTACATATCAATTACTTAGTTTTATTTGTATCTTTTTATACTTTGTTTTTATCATGGTTTCATCAGATCCCATGATGACGAGAGGTTTAATTACGAACTAATCGTTGTCATGGGATTCTAACGGATTTATTTATGGAGCTTTAGTATCTTGATGCTTTACAGATCTGTGTGTGATGTATATCTGATATCCTCGTATGGTTGTGTTTCATGTATTTAGATGCGTAGCTAACATCTAATTTGTTAATCTCTTGTGAAGCGAGAGTGGATCTTGAGATTTAGAACTTGCCATGCTAGCATAGGATAGGTTGATGTTTTAACATCATGATTTGTGGCGTAAATAGAGATATTATGCTGCCCTATGTGATCAATATGGATGACTTGTTCTTCAACCGTTATGTTTTCAAATTCTATAGAGATATAGGGTCTAAGCATAATTGGTGTCTATTCATCTTCTATCTCTTTTGTGGATGTATGTTTAGTTTGGTATTCGTATACTGAGAAGTAGCGTATACTTGTTTCGTGTTGTCCGATCAGATATCATAACCATTGCATACAGTGATTAAAGGCGTCAGATCTAAGCGAAGTATTTAATGAAGTTAGGATCCCATGTTACTCTTGTAGACGTAATTCAATTTCAATTCTTGTTAGTTAGTTAATTCTTAGTTGTTAATTTACTTTCTAGTTAATTTAGTTAATTAAACCCAATTTGTTATTTGTCTTAGCAGTGAGTAATAACCATACATTGTTGCATAGGTACAAAACTGAATTAAAACCATAACCAGATCTCTGTGGGAACGAACTCAATTTTATTCTATATTACTTGTGACCACGTACGCTTGCGTGATTTAGTGCAAACAAATATTGTTTTGCAGGTTCATTATTCATATCAATTAATAGCAAAACACAGGGCATCTCAGCTAGCTGGCAGAGCATCTCAGCTAGCTTACAGAGCTTCTCAGCAAGCTGGCAGTCTGCCCAGAATGTGAAAGGGAAGTTCGGCTATATAGATTTTAATTAGACTTCATAAATAAGAGTGGCCTGAATATATTCATGATATGATGTATATATATATATATATATATATATGTACATATATATTAAAACACTCTTCTTTACAAAAGTCTTTCTAAAATAACAACTTTCCTTAGTAAAGGAATCTTTTGAATTCTTTAATGCCCCACTAAAAACAACCCATGTGCTCTTTTCAAGCATGCTCTCTTTAATAATAAAAGCTTACATGCACCACCTGTTGTCTTGTAGAAAAGCTTACAAAGAAAACATATACTCATTATCAAACTCATTGTTTTCTTCATTCTTTTCTAACGGATTTCTTCCAAGCTAAAACACATTCTCATAACTCTTCACTAGTTTTATTCTTCTTCATGAGAATCATTATATCTTCAGATTAATATATATCAAACCTGCAGGTGAACGTTAGTAGTGCAATTAATTTGAACAAAGCCAAACGTGAGAAGTGATCTTCAAGACCGTTGCAAGATTGTTCATAATTTGTAGCTCCTATACTTCACTATAAAGGCTTGCATATTTCTCCTCTGGAGATCAAGAACCTTCAAGCTATATTCAAGAATACAAGAAACAACTCTGCACATCATTTCAAAAGAGCTCCTGTACTATAATATATACATCGAGTTTTATAGAGTTCATATCCTTGAGTTGTAATTATTTTTATCCATTGTATTGTTCAACTTGTAAAGTTGGTAGTTGCTGAATTGTTGAGCTTGTGGAAAAAGGGTTCAAGGAGCATTAGGCTAGAGAAGTGTATACTTGGTTTAAGTATAGAATTTAGAGAGTTGTGTTCAGGAAACAAGGGGTTCCAGCTAGCTGTAGTCAGTAACTGGGTGATAAGGGAGATATATTATTGAGTCTTGTAATTGGATTTTCTTGTGATCAATAATATATTCTCTTACCAAGTTGGTAAGGGACTAGGACGTAGACCATAGACGATTAGGGGTCGAACCTAGCTAAAATTCTTGGTGTTCTTTACTTACTGCAATTTTATCTTTCTGCATTGCATATCACAGCTAGCTGCTTATTCATTAATCTGTCTCATTTGGTTAACCTAGTTAGCTGCCTATTGTACCCAGCTAACTGCCAGTATATATATTTTTAGGCAGAATAATTTTATTTGATCATTGTTAGCCATAACACCTATTCACCCCCCCTCTAGGTGTATTTTCAGCACGTCGTCTCCTCGGGGCTTCATCACGATCATCTTGCTCACATGACGAGTCGTCAGTATAGGGGCCAGAGTAGTCATCATATTCTCGATCTCGGATCTGTGAGGCATGACCGCTTGGTCCAGGTTCCCTTTATCGAGGGTGATAATTAGGCAGCCCATACATCGGGTTGGTATTCAGGGGAGATCCGTAGTGTGGATCTGTACCCCCGGTGGTAGCGGATGAGCAGGATCAGTAAGAGGAGAGACCACCACCTGAAGAGGGCTGGTTTCTTGATTTGGATGGACGACCACAGGTAATGTACTCTCAACATGGGGAATCGTGCCTATAGGTTGAGAAACTTGAGGTTGAGTGATCGCCCCTGTTGTTGGGGGCACTTGTTCAGTGGCGGGTGGAGCAGAGCTGAGTGGTATGGCCTCGGTAGAGGTCGTTGATGTTCTTCGTGTTTGAACCATGGTTGATGTTGTCTTCCCACAGATGGCGCCAAATGTTGTGGAATAAAACGAGTGTTTGTATGTAATTAATGCTAGGGTTGTTGAGCTTCGAGCTTTAATGGCTGGTTCCGTGTTTCGAGACTGATCGGTCCTCACAGAGTGCCTACGTATCTAGTTATTGAGAATCAGGCCAAGACGTAGTTCTGAGAATGAGGGGTCAGGCCCTTTATATAGGCTGAGAAG
Organism: Saposhnikovia divaricata; assembly: GCA_036435485.1. Lineage (NCBI taxonomy): Eukaryota > Viridiplantae > Streptophyta > Magnoliopsida > Apiales > Apiaceae > Saposhnikovia > Saposhnikovia divaricata. The sequence continues at coordinate 138,733,275 of CM071600.1, forward strand.
CCTTAGAATTATGGTAGGATTCGGAGACTTGACGGGCAGTCACCTCCTTGAGGAAGGTTCTATACTCCTTCCTTGTAGGAATCAGTTCCCATGTTGAATTGGATGCCTTGGAGGCTAAGTCTAGCAGTGGTAGTATCCTTATTTGACTCTTATTTGCTGAGCTGTTTATTACCCTTAATATTAATTACGAAATTAATATTTAATTAGGGTGGGTCCCGTAAATGGGCCCTACGTTTGGACCATATTGGGTCTAATTAATTCCACATTAAATGTGTTTTTAGGGCTTACTTTTAGCCCATATCAATGACACTAAATAATACATAATTACACTAATTATTCTATCTAATTAATATAAATAAAAAAAATTAGCCTCCACTTAAATTTTAATGGTAACTACTAGTAAATAAAAACTTACTTTTATCAAGTTGTCCTTTTATTAATTCAATCATTTTATTGAAGCATGATATTTTATTCTAATAATCATTTTTAAAAAGAAATCATTAAAATTTAAATTCGAGTCTATTAGGCCGTACCAACAATTTCAGGCCTAATTTCAGTTGCCTAACGATATTAAATTGTTTTAGAAATATAAGTAAACTCTAATATATATAAGTTGTTATGTAATTTTAGAACGGTTTTAATGCATAAAAATCCAAAAAAGATAAGTAAGATTTTCCTTTTAAAAACGTTATATTGACACAATAATTTTTTAACTTTAACTTATCCCCCATTGCTATAATTTTTTGGCTCAATCACTATGAGAAGACTATAAGAAGAGAGAGAACCATCTTATAAAAATAACGAGAATCATCTAATTTTTTTTGTTTCTATAGTAGAATTAAATTTTTTTAATTTTTTTTTTCAAAATTTTTTTTAAAAAAAAGAAAAAAACTTGCCACTGCCACGTCACCACTACCACATCACCATTGACATGGTATTGCAACGCCATCTGCCACGTCATCATTGCGGACGTGCCACTGTCACGTCATCTGCCACATCAGCAGTGATGATGTGGCAATGCCATGTCATCATTGATGACGCTTCAATGCTACGTGGCACGGCCACGTCTGTAATGATGACGTGGCAATGACGTCAACAGTGTCAACGATGCCACATCAGCATTTGTTTATACCACAAAATCATAAAATTAATCTTTTTTTCATAAAACCAAAAAAAATTGGTATTTTTTTTGTAGAACCAAAAAATTAGAAGTTTGATTTTATTATAGAATCAAAAATTAGTGAATTTCTAATATTTTCCATATAATATGGTTTTCTATAAAACAAATGGCCACTAATCCATAATAAATTTATCCGATTCTTTTCGATCTTAAATAGACATGGTTCATGTTTTTGTCCAAAAATTAACCAACCCTACGATTCCTGCGGCTACTATCACCAAAGTGTTGTCGACCATTTTAACACTACCATATATTGTTTCCAGTCCCTCGCACAAGACAAACAGGACAGGAAAATACATTGCCAAAATAGCCATTCTTAAAAAAATCACCTTTCTGCAGAGGGCTGGTCCTAGAATAAGGCAATCAAGGTGGACGCCTAGGATATCATCCCAGCAAGGGGCACCAAATATGTAGTAGATAACATAAATTTAGATATATAAATTGATATGCTTGCATTTGAATGTGTTTTTGAATTCTAAAAGTTCTTTTTCAATTTTATTGTTCTACATAAGTATAACTAGTACTATTTTGAATATGGATAAATTTTTTATTCACGATCTTGAAAAATAGGGGTACCATTTCAAAAATTCGTCTAGGACACCTAAATCTCTAGAATTCGTCTAGGACACCTAAATCTCTAGGACCGACCCTATTTCTGCAAGATGCAAAGGAAGCACTTTTAGAGGCGGTTTGGGATTGCTTAAAATAAGTTACTTTTGACTTAATGGAGGTGTTTTTAACTTAAAGGAAAAAGTAAAGTTGTTTACTTTAAGTTGAATGAATGTGTTTGGGTAATTTTACTTAAAGTTAAATGGAGATTTAATAATTTTGACTTAAAGTGAAATTTGACTTAAAAAAATTTTAAATTCATAATATTTAAACTTTACAAGAATCATGAAAAAAAAAACTCAATAAGTTATAAGTCATAAGTCAAAAGTACCTAAATGTAGCTTATGACTTTAAGCAATTTTTTAACTTAAAGCCACATTACACAAACAGACCAAAAATGACTTAAAGCCATTTTTAGCTTTAAGCCAAGTTTGCCAAAATTAATCACTTTGTTCAAATTTGATTTTTTTCACGACCATTTTTTTCCTCTATTTATATGTTCTATTGTTAAATAATAAACTCATTTAAAACATCAAGATGTCAAAAGAAGACTTACAGTTAAGATTTTTAGTTTTAGTTAAGATTTTTTTTTTTACTCCATCGAGGTGCATTGATATGTGTTGGTTTCATGCAAATTTTGAATGAGAACTGAGAAATGAATCAAGATCGAGTCCAAGTTCATTGGACAAACCGAAAACAAGATAGGTGCTTTTCTAGACCACCAATATATTTTGGCCCAACAACACAATCAGATCAAATCGGTTCTGCTGTGCGTTATGCACCATGGTTGTGAAATTTAAGAGAACAATAAAATTGTCACCAATTACTATGGTTGTGAAATTTGGAAAACAGATCGAGATCTATAAGAAATTACTGACAAATGGGAAATTTATTGAAAAAAATAGTTAAAATAAAAATTGAATATATTTTAGAATATTTATCAAAAATACTACTTTTTTAAAGTTTTTTTTTTTATGATTTTACCATCTTTTCAAAATATTTGCAAAAATACCAATTTATTTTCAAAAATACGGAGGCTGCATATGCAACTGAAAACTTGAAAGTTCAATTTTCATTATTTTGTCAACTTCCATTAGTACATAAGGACTGAGCTGCAAAAAAATGAGAATTCAACTTTTCAATTTTGAATTGCATTCAGATGAATAGAAAAAAAAATGGAAATTTAACTTTAAATTTTCAATTATATATGAGTTTGCATATGCAATCACATATGTAACTAATACAATCTGTTGTGCAGTTACATATTCAAATTCAACTTTTAGTTACAAATAAAATGGTATTTTTACAAATATGATGGTATTTTTGCAAATTATTTTTTTTAAAAAAAAGTATTTTTGGAAAAAAATTTCTTGACAAGGATATTTATGAAAAAAGCCCTATTTTAGAATATTATAATAAATAATTTATTTAATCTTATATATAATATAATATATTTTGTTAAAATAATCAGTAGCCATTAATCGAATCACTAGATACTTTTTAAAAATAAATTAGAAATTCTTCGAAAAACCCAAATTTTAAAACACTGCCTTTAACCATACATGTTGCTGGATAGAAAAACTAATCTTCTTTTAGTGTTACATTTAGTAGGTTGTAATTTGTGCATTGTATATTTTTTTTTCAATTTAAAATCATATTATTTTATCAATTTTTCTTAACAATTCTTTTTTATTTGTTTTAAAAATATTATTAATATTTTTATTCTAGCAATATAGCTATTTAGTTTTTAATTTAATATTGATAAGATTCGAAGTTTAAATTTGTAAATAAATAATTTACCCATTAAAATGTTGAATAGTCCAATATATCAAATTTAACCGTTTTCATCTATTTAAGTTAAGATATAACCATTTTTATTCTGATATGAGTTAAAAATAAACCCTAAAGACATAATTAATAATGCATTAATTAGACCTAGTTTAGTCCAAACATAAATCCCATTAATGAGGCTCCAAGCCCTAACTAAATATTAATTTCGTAATTAATATTGAAGGCCAATTAACAGCTGTGAAATAGAATCAAATATGGATATTACATCTACAAGGAATAGCCTCCAAGGCACACAATCGTATAAAGAAACGGACTCGTAGGTAGGAGTCTAGAACCTTCCTCAAGTAGGTGGCTTGCCCACCAAATCTCTTAACCCTACTCTAAATCTTAGGCTTATCAAGATTATATAAAGGTCTACCAACCTCACTCTTAGAAATGCGTCTTGACTTGATTCTCAACTTATAGAGGTATCTTGTGAGAATCTGAACTAAGTCACGAAACACAAGCGCAACCACATCAATCCTAGCAGCAATTCGATAACCTAGATTTTGCTACACAACATATTCCATTTTCAGTATCTTCATAAATTTCTTCATTTGAAAGAAGAAAGAAAAATAATCAAATAAAATTAAGATAATTTATATAAAAAAATATCTATTAAAGTTGAGACCTTCACCTTTGTTTATTTGAATATAAGTTAAATTTATATATTTATTCCTAACTAAAGTTTAAATTATATATATAATTAGATATGAATTTTTTCCAATTTAATTTCCCTTAATTTTATATTTTTCTAAAAAAAATAGGAATTTTTTTTTATTATATGTGTTCTTCATGAATTACATTATTTCATAATTAAAGGATAAATTTATTATTTATTAATTTTAATCAAATTTACGATTTTATAGAACTTTATTCGTATATGAATTATATTTGTATTAAATTTACTTTTAATTAGACAAAGTTTAAAATTTCAGCAGGATAAAAAAAGAACTTTTGAATTCAAAAGAATTACAAAAAAAATAATCAATTAAAGCTATAATATATAAAAAAATATTTATTTAAGATATTAAATGTTCACTTAATTGTTTTCGCTTTTACCTTGAAATTTAAAATCGTATTTGAACAATTTCACAACCCATATAAAATTCACAAAATAATTTTTAATTTACTGATTGTTTGACGGTTATTATTTTAGTGTATTTACCCAAAAGTTAAAAATAAAAACAAGTTACTCTTTTAAATATAAATCCTATTTATATTTTATTTAAATTATTAAATAATTTTTTAATATGTAAATATAATAATTCTACTAACAACTAGATATTCTTTTTAATATTAAAATTGACGATTCTCATTAATCTATTTATGATCTAACTATTCTTATTTGTTTTGTTAACCAAAATTTTGGCTAAATATACAATTACATGGGGTTTCTTTGTTGACATAAGATCTAAACATACTAACATAATTATTGTAATTTATGCTTCTTTTATATGAGCATCTCCAACGATGTTGGTTTTATAATTTATGTTTTTTTTGTATGTGCATATCCAACGATATTAGTTGAAATAGTTGGTTAAATTTATGTAAATTATTGATTATATAAAATTTGTTGAACTAGCATAGAGGAGTTGGTATAATGATTGTATGTTAGAGCAAGTCCAATACTTATCTATATTTAGTTCTATAGCTATAATATAGAATTAAGTTTGCAAAATCACCTCTACAATGCATAGCTAGCATAAATGGATAATTGGTCCTATATTTAGAACTAAAAATGACTATAGCCATCCTTAGCACATCATCTCCAACCAACCACATAATTCTATTTATAATCAAATAGATAAAGAGAATCTACCTGACGGTAGAAAAATTCTTTACCTATTTGGCTTCAAATTCATATTTTCAATAGTTTTTACGAAAATCCAATCATATAGATTAAAAAATTACGTAAAAATTAGTGGGAACACAAAATTACGTAGAAATTGATTTAATATATGATGCAATTTTTAATCAAAAAACGATATAAAATCTGTGCAGTTACATTCATATTTTAAACCATATATAAAATACCGTGTTAAATTAAATGTATTCTTAAAGGATAAAATTTATAAAATTTTGCACACCTGCTTATTTTTGCATTAAATTTTCATCGGTACGGTTAAATTTACAAAACATTGATAAATACATGATTTTAAGCCGTATAACTAGAGAATTTTTCTGCCGTGTCAGGTATCCTTATCAAAAATGTTAAAATACAATTTAAATGCTAGTTTGAATGTAATTGGTCCTATTTTAGAATTATGCATTGGAACATTAATTGTATTTTAAGACCAAAAATTATTTTATGGTCTTCAATTATAGCAATAGCTATAACCATTTTAGTTTTAGCATTGTACTTGCTCGTATTATATCAATGATGACCCTAATAACCATTTTTAAACGAATGAAATCCAAAATGCTCAAAATCATAAACAAGGCCCACATTACCTCCGACATGATTTCGCTTTTAGCATTAGATCATATACGGAAATTGGTGTGCAGCACCAGACCAAATACGACACTTCGTGTGCAAGAATAGGATGACACGTCATTCCATGTACCATAATTTCTAGGTAAAAATCGACCTAACGTATCTATTTCTTACGCTTTATAGTATACCATATTAGACATACCATACGATATACCAAATGTCATAAATGAGCAGACCCACAGTTGTGGTGTATAATGCTTAAAAATTATTTTAATGAATATACTTTGCCAAGCTTGTTGCAAATTAAAGTTATAACAAGTTGAAGTTTTAATGAGCAATTTATTATGTATGTTGTTGAATATGAATACACTTAAATACTATAGAGGGGATGAATGTATTATTACCTTTTCTTCGAATGTTCAGCTGTTTGAATCTATATGTAATTGTAGCTTGAATGTGTGTGTTGTGAAAAATATTACGAAATAAAAAAAATACATAGATTCATACGATGTTGCTTTGCGAAATCTGAAACAAATTTTTAGCATTAGGAAAAAAATTTCAATCGATGGAAAAATGTTTCATACACGTTGTTATGCACATATATTGAATTTATGTGTAAAAGATGGGTTAGATCTAATTGAGGGAATTGTTGATAAAATTTGGGATCGGGTTAAATATGTTGCTGCCTCCAAAGGTAGAAGAATTAAGTTTATTGAAATTTTAATGGCTTTAGGCTGGAAATGTAAGAAATTCATTCTAGATGTTCCAACTCGTTGGAATTCCACCTTTAATATGCTTTCATGTGCTAGTGAGTTTAAAGATGCCTTTTTAATGTATTCCAAATCCGGGGGGGGGGTTTTAAAGATTATGTGCCGGAAGACGAAGATTGGGAAAGAATTGAGGGTGTGTCTTCTTTCCTCAAGGTTTTTGTGATGTTACAAAAGTGATTTCCGGGACTGAATATTCAACTTCGAACTTTTTTCTATCAGAAATCTTGTTGGTTAAGCAAGTAATAGACAAAAATTAGTTCACCCGAACTTGCATATTCGAGAGATGGCATGTGATATGAAATTAAAGTTTGATAAATATTGGGGGGAAACTAATTTCATAATGTCTATTGGTGCCGTCATGGATCCACGGTTTAAATTGAAGCTTCCAACATTTTATTTTCCCACCCTTTATCCGATGGCAGGTGAATCTGAAAAAAATCTGACCTATTTGATGAACTCATTGAATAATCTTTATCAAGAATATTGCAAGAAAGAGAGAGAATCTAATGTAGAAAGGAATGAATCAAATCAAATATCTTCTTCCAATGCAAATTTCACTATCGAATTAAGTGAGACACTACAAGGGATAAATTGTTATGAGAGTTTCATTAGGGAGAGTTGTGGTATTGTTGAGCCCACGAAGTAAGAATTGGAGGAGTACTTGAGTGAGAAAATAATTGCTCCGAGTTCAAAATTTAATGTTCTAGCTTGGTGGAAAGGGAATACTTCAAAATATCCTATTTTATCCAAGATGGCGTGTGATGTATTAAGTATTCCTATTAGCACTGTAGCTTCTGAGTCAACCTTTATTGCTGGTGGTAGAGTGATTGAACCCCACCATTCTTGCTTGAAACCTAAAATCGTTGAAAGGTTATTGTGTGGAGCTGATTGGGTGCGTGAAATTTACGGACTCAAAAAAATCTAAACAGGTATATCTGACATTCTGACTTGTCTAAATGTTATTTATTTAGCCTACTGAAGCTAACATGCTTAAATGACAAATCTAACTTGTTTAAAATGTTAAATGCAGAAGGAAGACAAGGAGATTGTCATATCTTTAGATTGAGGGAAAGCAGCAGCCTGAATCTGTTTAAATAGGTATATCTTTATTTAAGTTATTTTTCATTGTGGACATTGCCTGGAATTATCGGTATACTGACTCACTTTGGTAGATTACATTCTGCTTGTGCATTTTTTCCCCTATCAAAGTGTCGCTCTGTTCTACTTTTGCATTTTTGTCACTCTGCATGTGCTAACACACACACACACACACATAGAATGTAATGTTAGACATGCCCTATTGCCCTAACTGAAAGAACAAGAGTACAGGAACTGAAACATAAAAGTAGAAATAAAAGAATGCACAGAAGTACATACTTAAAGCACCCACAATGCAGTTGTTTATGAAGTTGTTAGCTTATGTGGCAAGATTGTTTGCCATTGGAGCACAGTAATGTTTAAAAGGTTGTTAGAGTTTGTTGTCAAATCAAACAACGGTTGTTTGATAAATTTTATTATATTTTACTCATTCAGCCCCCACAAACTCAGATCACAACTTTCTTTGTTGTTTGCATTAAAGTTACTCTTATATTTGGCTGTATTCCAGAGTTCCCATTTTTTATTATCAAGGTATGTGTGCTACCTCACCCATCAAGAAGAAACTGTAACTTTTCATCTTGCCAGTGTCTTTATGTGTGTGTCAAGTAGGAAGTCTAACTGATTGATCTGCTCTGAAGCTCTAAATCAATCAACTTGTCCTTGCTATGTTGAATTATTAAGTGGAAAAATACAGGCTCAAGTCCAAAATGTATGTTACCATATTTTATATGTATAGGGTTGTAGTTTAATTTATGAAGTTAGGATTCTGTTCCAGAAGACCAGAACAATATAGGTATTGAGAACTCTATCGTAGACAATTTTGACCCAAAACAAACCATGAATTTGATTTATTTTTCTGCAATTGCTTTTCAGGATTTTGCGGAGAGTCTGGAGAATGGAGACTCAGACTAACAAGTAACAACTTATGTTGTGGAGAGATGTTGCCGCAAGTCTTAAACAATCATTTGTTTTTACTTTTTAAGATGTAATCTTTGAATTTCTAGATTAGGCATTCCCGACTTTAGTTTTAAGTACCTGCACCTTGAATATTTTTGATCAAGTGTGAATGTTTGTTCCCTTAATTAGTTAATTGTTCCTGCTACCAGACCTATATGGTTGTTTTGGTAAGAATTGTTTTTGTCATGTATTGTGTGGGGTAGAATTTTATAAAAATCAGGAATTTAATAAATAATATATATTAATATATGTTTTTTTTGAGCTTTTAACGAGCCGAACCGAGCCGAACATTATGGAGCCGAGCTCGAGCCGCACATGCTAAAATCTCGGTTCGAGCTCGTTTGCTTAACGAACACTTTTTTGTGTTCGAGCTCGAGCTCGAGTTCTTAACGAACCGAGCCGAATCAAGCCTTTAACGAGCTGAGCTCGAGCTTATTCACGAACAACTAGTTTCGTTAACAGCTCTATTTAGTACAGATAGTACAGATAGATGAATAGTAAACATAAAAGAGCACAACGAGTGCAACAAAATCATTCATAAATAATTGTACGTTCTGTTTTCCGTGTAATAATAAATAATAAATTCATCACAATTATATCCATATAGAGAAAAAAGAACTTAAGATACATATTAGATAATTTCCTAAGATTTTAGTACAAAATAATAGTATATTATTAAATTTTAAATGAACCTTGTTTTTATAAAAATATCCATCCCATGTTTGCATATAAAATTCTTTGTATCTTACCTGTCTTAGGTTCTCTAATCTAATCCTTATATATTATATATAATTTAATTTTTTATAATTTGTTTATAGTATAATATGATATTATAAATATTAATTTTAATATGTTATAGGAAGATGTTGTGGAATAAAAACTAGGTTACGAATATTGCGGCTAGGGTTTGTGTGTGTTTAATGCAAAAGGGGTTGGTGAGCTTCAAGCTTTAATGGCTGTTTCCGTGTTCGAGACTAATCGGTCCTCACAGAGTGCCTACGTATCTCGTATTGAGAATCAAGCCAAGACGTAGTTCTGAGAATGAGGGGTCAGGCCCTTTATATAGGCTGAGAAGCCTTAGAATTATGGTAGGATTCGGATACTTGGTGGGCAAGCCACTGCCTTGAGGAAGGTTCTAGACTCCTTCCTTGTAGGAGTCTGTTTCCATATCGAATTGGGTGCCTTGGAGGCTAGGTCTGGTAGAAATACTATCCTTATCTGATTCTTATTGCTGAGCTGTTCATATCCCTTAATATTAATTACGAAATTAATATTGAAAATATGGGTTTGGGCCCCATTAATGGCCCCCACGTTTGGAGCATGTTGGGTCTAATTAATGCAACATTAAATGTGTCTTTAGGGCTTACTTTTAGCCCATATCATTTTCCCCCCAACTTCTATGAAAACTGATCAGGTTTTCCTTGAAGTTATAATGGCCTTATTCGAGACTGGGGTCAGGGTCCATCTTTATACACTAGTGTTTCACGAGTATTGTCTTGATGTAAAGCGTGGAGCGACCGACGCATTTACGACAACGTTAAGCAAATGCTACTTGGCGCTAATTAGCCTTAACAACGTTTAAACGATGTTAAACAGCGTTAAACGACATAAAACGGCACTAAACGGCGCTGATCGGCACTAATCGATGCTAATCGATGCTAATCGACACTAATCAATGCTAATCGACACTAATCGGTGCTAATCGGCACTAATCAATGCTAATCGACGCTAATCGACACTAATCGACACTAATCGATGCTAATCGACACTAATCGGTGCTAATCGGCACTAATCGATGCTAATCGGCATTAATCGGTGCTAATCGATGCTAATCGACACTAATCGGTGCTAATCGGCACTAATCGGCACTAATCGGTGCTAATCGACACTAATCGGTGCTAATCGGCACTAATCGGTGCTAATCGACACTAATCGGTACTAATTTGATTGGTCGAAAGGAGACCCGGAACAGCTGCAGCCACCCCTGGTCAGCTGGTCGGCTGCCAGGAGGTCCTGGTCGGCTGCCAGGTGCTCCTGGTCGGCTGACAGTTGCTCCTGGTTGGCTGATTGGCTGACAGGGGCTCCGTGTTGATTGGAAACGGCAATAATTGACGCTTAAACGACGTTTAATCTGTGTTAAACGACGTTAGATGGCATAAGACGGCACTACATGGTGCTAATCGATGCTAAACGGTGCTAAGTTTCATGAATGTTCGAAGGTCGACGTTCGTTTTGGAAAGTAAAAACCTTCACCAGAACCATCAACCGGGCCAACCAACTGACGGGAGGTGCCAGGAGGTCGACCAGACCCCTTCCATGGCACCTGGTCGGCTGCCAGGAGGTCCTAGTCGTCCAGACCCCTTCCACGGCACCTGGTCGGCTGACAGGAGGTCCTGGTCGGCTACCAGGTGCTCCTGGACGGCTGGGACCTTCCATGGTTGTGGAAAACTTCGTGATCTTCGCGTGGACTGTAAGATCGTCCAAATCTGATACCCGAAGCTCAAAATATGGCCCAAATAGCGTTGAAAGGTCGGTGCCGGCTTGCCATGTGCTCCTGGTCGGCTAAGGCTGCCAAGAGGTCGGCCAAACCCCTCCTCAGGCAGCTGGTCGGCTGACATGAGGTCCTGGTCTTGTGCCAGGTGCTCCTGGTCGGCCGAGGCTGCCAAGAGGTCGGCCAGACCCCTCCTCGGGCAGCTGGTCGGATGCCAGGAGGTCCTGGTCTTTCCTTGGGCGCCTTGTCGTGCCTCTCTGAGCTTTTTTGCAATATCTGAATTCTCGTTCTTGAATCATGACCTTGATCTTTGCCTGTAGAGTACCACCTTTCGAAGCATAACTAGTCTTTTGATTAGCGAAGCTAATCTCTTGCAATCTATCTTCCTTAAACGTAATTAACTCTTAATGCTCAGTTAAACGTCCAAGCGTAACATGGCGCAACATATTCTTCTAAACCTTTCTTTTCTTCGGAATCGTATAAATTTGTTACGATTCTTTCCATATATATCGGATGAATTTCATCTTTTTTCGCTCAAAACTATAACGCCTTAGAAAATTCGTAATTATAAATATTATTATTTAATATTAAATGTGTAATATATGGCGTGAATTTTTTTTAGGTTAAATATATGTGACATCATGTTTACGTGTTTATATGGTGATGTAAGTGTGTCGTGTAGGTCCGTGTATTTTTTTTTATTTAAATTTTTGTGATTAAAAATCTATTTAAATTATGCAATATTGATCTTCGAAATTTTTTTATAAAATCATTGGAGTTGATAAAAATCACGAAATCTTTTGTAATATTATCTTTGTATATTATTTAGTTTTAAAAATTATAGGGAAAATTATTTTGGGTGTTTAAGTATTTTAATTCGATTTTAAGGGTTTTATTGCATTTAAAGGATCAAAACTTGCAAAATTCATATTTAATTCACTGTTGATCCTAAAAATATTTTAAAAATATAGAAGTGTTTTTAATTTCATAAACTTTGTTTTAGAATTTTAAATCTAATATTTCCTTTATTCTCCCATTTAATATTGATTTTTAGAAGCTTTTATAATTGATTTTCAGCTTTGTAAAAATGAAATGCCCCTATTTTCTTTCAATCCCTAAATTAGCCAAAAAAATTTCCCCAATTTTCATCTCTCAGCTTTGTCTCTCTCTCGGGAAGTCTCTCGAAATCTCTCCAGCTCTCTTCACTCTCTTTCTCTCTTTCACAATCCCTCTCTTTCTCTCATTTATAATCTCGATTTTTTCTCTAGATTCTTGGTTCCTTCCTGTACTAGTAAGCTCTAGTTGTGGCTGGTGTTGACCATATGGTTACGAACTAAATCTCTTCTTCCCCTCCCCTGCAAAATCGTGACTGTTTTGTATGTATAGTCGAATTATTTGTACCAAGATTGGGGTCTCTTGTGTTGTTGCCTTGTTGAGTTGTTGGGGCTGTATTACTGCTGGGTTTTGTGACTCTGGTGTGCGCGATGCGCGTGTGTATGTAATGTGTGTAGGGTTACTGCAGAGTGTGGGTAAGTGATTGTTTTCTTCCTGCCATCAGTTCAATTGTGAGGTTGTTTGGTCCGTATGTGTCTGCGTTTGTGTATGTCGTGTGTATTCAGTGAAACCGAAAGGGGGGTTCAGTTTTTGCATTACCTGACTTCGAGTTTATGATGTATTTTCGGTTCATTTATGTTCGTGTTCTGTGTGCGTATATATGTGAAGAACAGGGTGTGTGTTGTGTGTGTATTGATGGTGAAGTGGGTGAGTATAGTTAGTATATTTGTGTTTGGTCGAGTTTTTGTGTGATGAAACTTGAGGCATGTTCGTTATTTCCGTGATACTGTACTATTGCAATTGGTTCATGTCTTTCTGAGATTCTGATTTGGTTACAGTCGGTTCTTGATTCAATTACTTGAGCCAACAATTTGATTTTAATAATTACGTGATAAATTGTGATTTGTGTTTTAAATTTCCGAATTATGTATTTGGTTTGTATAAATATAGAACAATGTAAATAATTATTGGATGAATATAGGTTGCGTTGTTTAGTCAGTAGTTGGTTAGAAATGGTAAGTTGTATTTTTCTTAGTGAATGTTATTGGTTGTGTGTCGGCTGTGATCCGACGGGCAGTGCACCCGCAAAGGGGATGCCGTGAAAATTTTCCAAAAAAATTATAAATTTCCTAAAAATTTTATTTTACATTTTGGGGTATAATATATATAGTATTCGAGTTGTATGGATTGTTAACTGGTGATCAATACAGTACTGATGTATTTATGATTGTGTGTGAATATTTAGTGGAATACTTGAGTTGTTAAGTTATAAAGGTTATGAAGCCTACTAAGTGTAATTTGTTGTTTTAAAGATATTAATATGATTTTAAGGATGGAGGAAGATATACGCATTATCTAGTCGGATTGGGAGAAGTATAAATGTTAAGCACGAGCTGTCAGAAATTGTAGAGAGTATATACATTAGTATAACTGTGATGGATATGAGATTGCACTGAATCATTGTAAGGCAAAGGTTGTTCTCATTGTTGAATTGGTTGATTTTATCATGACAGGGTAGACGATATTATATAGGAGGTGCTATCGAATTTTTCGTTAAAATTATTATAGTATTTTAATAAGAATAATCTGTATATAGGTTATGTTTGTGTTGTAAATCTTAATTGCTATGTGACCTAATGTGCTATATATGTTATGTTTACACCAACTAGGAAACGTATGGGTAGACTAAGTTAAACAGTAATGTTCCTAGTGGTTTATGTACTGAAGTAGTACTTTACCTTTATATAGGTACCTTTAAGAGGCCGGTTGAGAGCCAGTGCACGTGTAGATGGAATCTAGAGAAATGAGAGAATTATTGAAATTGATGAGTGTGCTCGTGTAGAGATTGACAAGTGATAAAAGAAATACGGACGTGGGATCAAATAAAGGCAAATGGATAAGGAAGTAAAGACTGGTGTAAAGTGGGTAAAGAATTGAGATGTTGGAATTGGAAACTTCGTATATTGAGGCAAGTTTACTATCCCTCACTTATTGTTCAAGTGATGTTAAACCTTTTGTATTATTTATTGTTCTTTCGAAATCCCTTCTTGCAAGCGATTATATTCTTCATTTTTACTCTAAATAACGTGAAACTGTCCTGTTAATTATACGATTATCCTTTCAAATCATTTTGCTAGTACCTATACTTTTCATTTTTATTCCCAGTGACATTTTCTTCTATTAAATTACAAACATTTATTCTCAAATTATTCTGTCATTGTTTATTTTCCCCACATATCGTTCAGGTGTTGATTTATATTAAAAATTAAATTATTTCAATATTCCTCGTCTATGTTGATATGCTTCAAAGTATATTTTCTTTCAAATTTATGTAAACTAATTCGAGGTTTATACTGTTGCTGAGGCATGTGTTGCTCAGTGACGGTTAAAGCCAAGAATGAATTGAGATCTTCTTAATTATTTAAACTCATTATTGTCATGTCGGTTCTGGCAGCTGAAGCCTATGAGTGCTTAGCTGACAAGAGTGAGACCTTAAATAATTGAGAATTTCTTAAATCTTCGTTTTAAGATATTTGAATCTCTCATGATAGTTCAAACTTTGTAATGGATTTTCACCAATGGACCCCTTTAGGAAGGCTTTCTTCAAACTATCCTACAATTTAATTGTCCTGGAGTTATTTTACAGATGATCATTTTAAAACTGCTTAATTCGCTTATGTTGATTCAACTTGACAATGTGTTGGTAAATTTATTAAATGCTTAGCACTTGACTATACCCTTGCTTTATCTTATAATTACAATTGTTGTTATTCATGTTGCAAGTAAATCATTTCACTCAAATGAACCATGTTTTTCGTCACTTGATCATTATATTAATTCGATTTGTCGTTGATATTATTGCTCTTAAATTTTCAGTAAATATGAATAGCTGTTTATCATATTCCCATTCAATAGTGCGGAAATTGTTGTCCCTGTTTCACTGATATATTATGGAATAATACCCTTCTCTATAACGAACTTGTCGATATCTAGGTCAGAAATTTACTAGACCTCATTTCTTCTTGAGATTTGAGTTGTTAACCTGGAACGTGAGTTTCTAGGGTGCTTGGCTGGTCGAGGTGGTCGATTTTTCCCAAACCTGACGTTCAGATTATAGGATTGGACTGTTGTTTTTTTTTAAAATTGTGGACCGTAAAGGGTCGGACCAGATTCGTTGTCAGAAGTTATTAAGGCCAATGTGTGCCGTGGATCCATTAAAGGACATTGCTGTGTGCGTTTGTCCGGGGTCAGTGCGTGACTGATCAGCAGCCTAACCTTATTGTTTTCATTAATAAAATACAAAATAGTCCAATTCTATTCCATTTCCTGAGTTAAACAAAATGTTAAATCTTTAAAGTCCTTGAGCTTCTGTAATTGTGAATTATTCCTTTGAGATAAGTTGGTCAGTGACATGTTCGTCAATGAATCATTGTAGTATTATTGTTTCACTATACTGTTCACTTGCTGAGCATTCTTTGGCTCACTCTTACTTTATTTTCCTAATCTTTTAGTTAGGAATAAGGGTGGATGTCTACATCGTACGATCATATGAGAGAAATGAGGCAGCCTTTACAGGATAGATCCCGAAGCTAGAGCGGTAAGCACAGTTTGGAGTTAAGCTACAGATCAGACGGTATAGTTATTGAAATCATTATAGTAGAGAAATTGTGATAATTTGTATAGTTAGATTCTTGTTTCATACCATAACCTGGTATCGATCCTCGATGAGGAATCAAGGGTGTAGTAAGATTTTATTATATTTGTCAAATTGTTAAATGGGAATTTGGTTTGGGTTGAATAACAGGTGGATAATCCGATTTATGAATACATCATGTCAAAATTTTCTAAAATTTCCTTGTATTAAAGTCTAGTTTATCTACATAAATTCCAATACTGAATATTTCATTTCAAAAAGGTATATTTTAGTGGTGGGTGTTACATAAACGATAGATGACCTGCAAACACGATCCGAGCTGTATTTCAACCTGGTATAGGAAGTCAACCATTTTCTATAAAAGAGTGGGAGAAGCCTTCATTTTCATTCACTTCATCTCTTCTTACTTCTAAAATTCTCTCTGAAAGATCTCAAGCTCCCAGGCTTCCAAGTTCTAGTTTCAAGTTCCAAGTTCGAGTTCAAGATGTCAGATGGCAACCGAGCACCTGCCCCATCATTCTCTATGTCCGAGGTGATGTCCAAGAAGGCCATAGAAAGAACTCTTCGAGGTAAAACTAGATTGCAACCTCCCTCCTATATTGATCGTAGATTTCATTCTTTATTAGACTTGTTGAGTACTATGAGGGATGCATTCCATAACAGTGTTGAATTAAACTCGTACCATAGTCCGTGTAAGTTAAACGAGCGTGATGTAGAAACAATTAGAGAGACGTATGGCTTCCCGGACTCGGTCAAGGTCCGCCTTCCTGGCTTAGGTGACAGAACCTGTAACTGGCATCCTGAGAAGCTGTGTGTTTTCAAAGGTGCCCTTGAAGCAGGTTTGAGATTTCCAATTGATCCATTCATTATCAGGCTTCTAGCGGAGATCCAGGTTCTTCCATGCCAACTATATCCTAATGCATGGCATGCTATTCTTATTTTCATGTTAAGGTGCCGGGATCTAGATATCCATCCGACCACCACGTTGTTCCGAAGCATATTTGCAATAAAGAATTCTTCTGACTCTAAAAAGCGATGGATCAGTATCCAACACAGGACCAATGTTCCTCATATTGTGAATGCCTTCTCCTTCCCAGATTCCCATCATTCTTGGGGAAATGAGTTTGTGATTCTGAAATGGAGTGGTGGTAACTGGGCCATTTCTTTGTGTCAAAGTTTGGAGAAGTGAAAGACAGTCTGCACTTCGTGTGCGATCTCAGCCCAGAAGAGCTACTTAATCGAGATAGACTAATTGCGGATGATGGTCGAACTCATTACAAAGTTTTCTTGAATGAGAAGAGGCTTGTGGAAGCTGGCCTTAGCTTACTTTCTATTCAGGGTAATTTTTTATAGCACATTATGAACTCTGTTTGTTCTTATCCCAATATCTTTTCTGTTGCAATTTTAGCTACTGAAGAAATAGATAGCCGTCCAGAAAACCAGGCGAAGGTTACTAGAAGGATGATCAAGAGAGCCGAGGCGGCTGCTGCACCCCCTGGCCAGAAAATTCCACAATTCCTGTCGGGATGTTTGTAAAAACCCTAATTTTTGTAATATTTTCTTTTATATAATATCATGTGACATTGTCAATTTGGAACCTTTCTAGTCATCCCTGTTTAATGGAATTGATTGTCTGAGAAACTATGTTGTTACATTCACTATGTAAGATAAAGGGAAGATTGTTGAAGGCAAGAATCTTATTGTTAGTAAGATTTATAAAACTTGGAACTTGAGAGTTATTGGAGTATTAAAAGATTTATGAGGAATTATGACGAGGAGTTATGGATATTCGAGGAATTTACACAATTAAGTACTTAAGGAATTACAAGGGAAATCTCTATGCGACGAAATATTATTACGAGAAATTAATTAAGATACGATACGAATTAAAGATTAAGTGACAAGCATTGGTGGAAGAATAATGATACAAGGAGTGATATTGCATGCAAGTCCCATGCAACTAAGTAGTTAGGAAAGCAAACTAGAAATACAAAGTGGACAAGAGGAATAATAACTAGTTGGTACCTTTTTCCAAGGAGACAAGAGGGTATGGTGGCCTATACCCTAGACTTGTACCATGTGAGACATATCCATACACCAATACATATCACCCAACCCCTTTTCACTTTATCCAACCAACACAAAAATCAAAACAAAGAAACTCTCCCCCCTAGCTTCTTTGCTCTCGGCCAAGGCTAGAAACAAGGAAGAAAAATTTCCTTTCTTCCACTTCTCTTCATTCTTAATTCAAGGCAAAATTCCTAGGCACTCTACATCATATAAGGAAGGTATACTAAGAATTCCAACCTTTTCATCCATTAATTTTCAAGATATAAATTGTTAAAGTTTTGATGAATAGTGACAATGTTGAGTTTTCTTTTAGATATTGGATTATAAGGATTGTAAGAGCTCATCCAAGGTGTTATTGAGACTTGTAAGGCATACCCAAGGCTCCTGGATACTCAAGAAGGTATAAAAACCCTAACCCCTCTTGGCCATGTAGTATTTGTGATGTTTAATGTTAGATCCATGGTTATTAGTGTAAATCTTGGACATATAAGTGATGGATGATGTAGATCTTGAGTTTAAGTTTTGTGGTTGTGATTTTTAAGCTTGTGGTTGGTGTATGTAACTCCATATATGTTATAAAGTATGATTTTGGTGGTTTAGATGATGGTTGTGATGTGTATGTAAGATTCTTGGTTGGTTAAGTGATATAAGAATGCTGAGATTTTTCCAGGAACTTGAACTGTCTTGTAAGAGGGTTTTGAACCCCCAAATCTTGTCCCCTGAAGTCCTAATATATATTGTTGGAAAGGTATTTGAATGTAGTTTCCAGAAATGTAAGGTTCATGACTAGGTGATTTATAGATTTTGAGTTATGGCCTGAGAAGTGAAATGTGTTTCTGGAATCCGGACCGCAGTAAATGGTCCCCTTGTGAACCTTGTTTAAACCCCTAACAATTTATGTGGGGAAGGCTTCCCGGGATGTGTAAGCGGCCGTGAGCCAGGCGGTCCATCAATTATTATTCCGGCCCAGGTGTTGCCAAAGGATGATTACGGATGTAGTTTTCATCGAGGGTGATTACGGATGTAGTTTTCACCCGGGGATAGTTACGGATGTAGTTTCTATCCTTCTACCGGTAGAGAAGACCCGCGGATTATTGGACTTGGATGTGGCGACTGATCATCGTCAATCCCTGTCAGGTTTTTATGTTTTCTTCCAGTCCCATCCTCCACTTTGGAAAAATACTCAAACACTGCTTCTTGGGCCTAAGTGCCAAGTTGCCGATAGTGTGGCTTTTGATAAGAAAAATATTGACATCGTGCAGTATCTAGAACTGCAAGATTTTCTATAAAGATTGGCACGTGTTAGTGCACTCTTGCAATTGTTTCAAAGGATGAAATGTTTTTGTATGAGAAACCTTCTAATCTAATGGAAGGAAAGAGGTTTGCAATGATGTATTCCCTGTGCAGTATGTTAATCGTAGAGTGTTTTGCCGAAAATGATATACTCATATGTATATATTTTCAAACTTGAGATATATTGAAATGGGAACCTTATAAAGGGTTCATATGTTATTCTTAAAGCTCCTTAGTGAGTATAGATGTTTTATTCAAACTCGGACATATACATTGTCCAATTATATTTTGAAATCTGAGATATATACCCATATAGTTGGGAATGTTTTCGAAATAAACCACCTTATTATTCTACAAAATGGTGAACTTGCTGAGCATTATGTAGCTCATTCTTGCTTTATAAAAACTTTTCAGAAAGAGAAGAATTTGGCCGATTAACTCCGCACCAGCAGAAGAGGAGTAGAAGAATTACCCCGGAGATGATTTAGTTCCTGATAAATACTACAGAGTAAGTCTGATAGGTTTTCAACTGTAATAGTAAGACTTGTCTTCAAGTACAGTTGCATAAGTGGAAGTGCGTAAGACTCTGGATTGTAAAGATGAATTGTAATATTTAGTGTTACTTTTGATTATCGTTTCTGAGGCTCTAACTTGTTTGTGCGTAAGATTGAGGTCTGGACGTATGTATTGTTGAGTTGTAAAGTTAATACAAGTATGATATGGTTGGATGATGATGTGACGACCTGAATCCTTGACCTCAGATTTGGGGGCGCCACAAAAATGGTATCAGAGCGATAAGTTACAGTACTCAGAAACGAGAGTGTTGAGAGTTAAGTCTAAGTAGGAGAATGACATAAGAGATCGTAGTAAACTTATTATTGGACTACCGGAAGAGGTACCGGTGAGTAGAATGGACTGGAGTGTTGACTGGAGGTATTATACTAGGGTCGATAGAATCCTTAGAGACCTTCAGAATGATGAATAGAGGTTTGAGAGTCGTACATGACCTATTCATTGATAATGATATAGGAAGCAGAGCGAAATCTCAAGAGCAGCTGAGGTAGAGGCGATATTGCCAATATGATCGGATGACTAGGCCGACATAAATTTTGTGGCCCATAGTCCTCCACAATTTAGGAGGCGGCATTTTAAGAATCAAGAAGTTTAGACTTCCCTACATAATTAAGAGTACTTAGTACTTGGGATAATGAAAGTCTTTTACTCTGGCTGTAAGATCCGATTTTCGATAAGTAACGGGTTTACCTGAAAGTTGGTCACTATGTCGTTGTGGATTTCATTACCCTTGATGGCGAATTTTACATGTGTTATACGAGAATGTTATCATAAGACGAGCGTGCTAGATAATTCCACGCATGATTCGGAAGCTAGAGCATGGTAGTTCAATTTAGAGAACAAACAAGTAGAATTAACAAAGGGACTCAAGAGAAGTTGAATATGGTTGCAACGAGCGATTCAGTGATCTCGGAGTCTACCAAAAGAAAAGACCAGTGGGTCTAGACTGGGATCCTTTGATAGAGATGCTATCAGGGATTACGTATATATGTATTGTAGACCTCAATATTTTTGGTATATGTTCACATACACACACCCGCCACTGAACCTATGGACTGCATTGAGATCCCTGAGAGATCTCTTTGATCTGTTCCCAGGGGGAACTGGCCACTTGTGATTCATGTCGGGAGGCATGAAGTAGGACCCTATGGACTTAGCAGGTGCCCCCGGAATGGTGTGAAGCTTGGTCTTCAAGATAAAGCACGGAAATGACAGATATATTTGTGAAACCCCAACTCGATAAATGACGTTAAGATGATGATTGAGAGACACACTAGTTGGTGTCTTGTATTACGAAGACGAAGAGATGGAGTTAACCTCATAATGGTGATAATGAGATGCACGAATGATTATTAACTTATTTTGATAACTACCGGCTGGTGCACTACTTCATTTTAAACTGTTCACTAACCATGTTACCTCGATTAGTTTATATCATGTAACCCTTCTAGCTTTCTACTTCAAACTTGTGGAATAACAACCAGTGAGATACTTTCCCTAAAGCAGGACTTATCCGAAGTAATTTTATTTGATCCATGAACATTCTATTCAAAAATTTATGATGATCTTGTTCGGCTCAGGCCTATTTACACTTTCTTTCAATTATCCAAGGAAGGTTCAACAAATATTTCCTTAATTAATCGATGAATATTACTTAACGAATATTGATATTTGATTGCTTCTTTCATACTTGCACTCTTCAGTTGAGCTCATAAATATTTAACAAATTACTGAGGACATGGATGATCTAATGTCCAGACATCCTTCATGAATTCTTTTCTTCTATTCAAGATGAGATTGTACATCGTACATTGAAATCATAGTAAGGATATCATTTTGATATTGGTATTCTGAATTTAATTCTATTGTAGGATCTGATAAAGCATGTGTACGGAGGCACCCTTGGGTGGACCGTTTCACTGATAAGTAATATTTGATGAGAGGTTATCGATTGTTCCGATACCTAGAACATCCTCTTCAGATTTTATAGTTTTTTTTTCAAACTTAATAACTTCTTATTTTCATTCGTTGTCCGAGAAGCCTAAAGTTTCTTCAGTGGCTACGATGTTGAAATTCCGTTCTATCCAATTGAAACTGGCTAGTCGTTATGTCAATATGAATGACTAGTTGATTGTTCTAACTACTCAAAATTGTAAATGTTGTGAAGAACACCTAGCTAATTGTCCTAGCTGGTGGTGATGTCTCAAACAGGTGAACTAGCAAATTTTGTCTAGCTAGTTGCTAGTGTTTCTTGAAAAGGACTAGTTATTGTTTCACTGGTCCAACTCCAAATTTAATTCATTCTGCAATGCATTTTGCATGTGGTAAAGTATGATGACGAAAGTTTTGATGAATAACTTGATTGAGACCTAATGAGGTCGCCCACTCAACTCGAATTTTACCCATCTTCGTATCAGACTCTATATCACTTGAATATTTTATTCACACAATGAGAATTCGTTTGAAACCACTGATTACTTGAATGATAAACTACTTCATTCTTTAATGGTCATGGAGGAGAATTGCTTTCTATTGGCTGGCCTTCATCAATGCGACTTTAGATTTCCTCTTATTATTCAGGAGGAAAAGTATCCACCCGATGTAAGAATTGTATAAAGACCGTCTTTGACTTTTGTATCCAACAATCATTGCCCTTGTGCAGCATTCTCTATGGTATCATATTACAGAATTATCAGGACAGGAAGGAATAAACCTTGTTGTATTCTTTCTGTCCATCCTTACATCTCCAAAAATCGAGACTCCTAGTATTTGGAACCATCAACATTCTTGGAACATCCAATGTGGAATTCTTATTGAAATTATCTATTGGACCTTGTTATTTTGAAACCATTCCTTTCAAAGTGATTACTCTAAGGTGAACGGGAGGTACAATTATGAACCGTTACACCAATATGAGATCAAAAACCAAATGTTGTAATTGTGCAGCCAGAGCGTTATGCCAAGTAATTATTAAAGTAGAAATAACATGTCGGGGCATACCACAAGACCTTTAATATTAGTGTGAGGAAAGTTATAAGAAATGATGAGGTGGGTGGGAGTACGCTCCTGCCAACCGTTGTCAGGATGTTATATTAATGAATTCTGGAGTTACCAAGCCTTTTCCTGATCCAGGAAATGCAAATCGATTGCGATGCAAAACATATCCTTAGAGGAAACTAACATGGAAGTGAGATGGACAAGAAAGGAAGAAATATCGTGGCAAAAATGTGAAGCTTTACTTAGCTTAAAGGGATTGATGCACATAGAGAGACATAAAGTTTAACAGGCCCCTAATAGCAAATGGATGCATGGATATATGCCAATGATCCTTCGAGATTACCACCTAATCAATTTTATTGGGAATCGCAGCAGCATGCAGGCCTCAGACTGATTGGCGCCAGTTGTGAAAGAGGACGAGCGTATGACATCTTACATATACCATTGAGAACTGATACCCTTATCGGAAATGGAGGAATTGTTGACTAGTCAAAATGAGTAGTTGTTTTTCAAAGATAAGGTTGAAGGGAAGGTTTCACCAACTCAAGATCGACCTCTGTACTGTGCCAAAGTTGGCATTTCACACTAATATAAACGTTATAAAATTGTGGTAGTATCGTTTGAATGGACTAATGAGTCAGAAGCCTTTATGGATTAATGAACAAAGTTTTGGGATGAAATGAGATATTAGCAACGACCTCATTGTTAGCTATACTTGATGATAAAAAGAGGACTTTGAGAGTCATGATAATGCGTCTTTCAAGAGTTTAAGAGGTGTGCTGATGCAGTAGAAAGGGGATGATAGCCTATACTTCTAAACAACATAAAGGTTACGGGATAGGATATACTAACCGTGAGTCTGGGATTAGTCATGATGGCGTTCACGCATAAAACTGAGACGTTAACCTTATGAGAAAAGTGTGAAGATTTCTCCACAAGTGCCATAAGTATATCTTCATATTAGAACTAAACATAAGAAAGAGAAGGTGACGAAAGGGAGAAGGGAGTATAATGGAGAAATTGGTTATTTCCCAGGAAAGGCCAGTGTGGTGGCCGGTACCTATAGAAGGGATTATTCGAAATTTTGAATTCAGTCAGTATTGACCAAGAAAATAGAGTATATACAATAAAGAATAATGTTAGAGGAAAGTGGCTAAATTATGGGAAAGGACAAAGATGTATAGAGAATTAAGAGAATGTTTGGCAAATGGATATGAAGAATGGTATCGACAAACTATTAAGTACAAATGCGGCATGTCAAAAGCAGAATGATAGAGATCTAGTGGATTAATTCCGCCTGTAGAAAATCTTGAACGTGGACAAAATTATAATGAATTTCATAAGTAGGTCGCCGAAGACCGAGCCAAGAGATGGCCCTAGTTGAGTTATAATTGTTGGACCAAGTGATTTACCTACGAGAGACTTTCCATTGAGAAGATTATCGAATTATATACGGAAGAGATGGTGGTGCAATATAAAACTTCTGCAGCGTTTACGTTAGATAAAGACTTAAGGTTAAACTTCGAATATTGAAGGTGCTTTCAGGTATATTTAACAAAGAGATTGAGCGTATGTACTAATTTGACCTGTGGCTGACGGACATGGAAGAAGAATTATCCAGACGATCGAATTTGTAATTAGTGTCGTGCCTTAGATTTCACGGGGAAATCGAGAGTAAAAACTTATCCATGAAATGAATGTTGTTATCACGATCATCACCATGCGAACGTAAGGACGTCTCTTGTAAAGCGTACTGCAAAAGAAGAAGCTTCACTTTTCTTGCATTACGAAGAAGTCAATGAACGAGGGATATAGTAGCTGAACTGGTTCGACGTATGCCGAAGACTATACAGTATCCACAGCAAGTGGTAACGGCTGACGGGAGGCAACACATGCGTGCTGATCAAGCCAAGGAATGTGAGGAATACCATGCGTATTGACGTTGTCTCAGATTATAAAACGCGACCACAAAGTATTCACGGGCCAACGATACAAGGACTCAACACGGATACTATGAACAATGTAGAAGAGGAACGTATAAGTAGTGGGATAGAAATTTTCATTCATAGAACAACCGATAAGGAATACAGGTCGAGGAGAGCATGCGTTGAGAAACAACATTAAAGCGTTGGTGAGACCAAGGTGAGAGAACAAAAGGGTTGAAGTGTCAACCTGAGAGTTGGAAAGGGTAAAGTTGGAATTGTATCCACAACTATTTTCCTTAGGTTCTTAAGATAGAATCCTTTTAAGGAGAGGAGACTGCATTAACCCTAATTTTCGTGAATATTCGAAACCTGGACGAATAGTAATTTTATGGGTGGATGAGGAATTTTTGCAATCACGATATGTACGAATTATTAAATGAAGATTTCGAATTGATATTACGTCTTTACGGTACAGACGAGTGTATGTAAAAGTCATTAGTTTTTTTATGAACCCATTATTTCGAAACAAATTTTATGAGATATCTAAGGAGATCGTGGTAAGGCATGGGGTTCCTGTGAGCATTGTATCTGATAGAGACCCAAGGTTCAACCCCAGGTTCTGGAGGAGTTTTCAGGATTGTGTGGGGACCAAGTTAAACATGAGTACTGCATACCACCCCCAATCAGACGGACAGAGCGAGAGAAACATCCAGACCATAGAGGACATGTTGAGAGTATGTGCCATCGATTTTAAGGGAAGTTGGGATGACCACTTGCCGTTGATCGAATTTTCCTACAACAACAGTTACCATGCGAGTATAGGGATGCCCCCATATGAAGCTTTATACGGACGAAGATGTCGGTCTCCCTTGTGTTGGGAAGAGGTTGGAGAGCGGAAGATATTAGGGCCTGAACTGGTCCAACAGACAAGAGAAACGATCGAACTCATAAGAGGACGGCTGGTGGCGGCCTAGGACAGACCGAAGAAGTATGCGGACCAGACCCGCAAGGACAAAGAATATGAAGTAGGAGAATTTGTGATGTTAAAGGTATCACCGTGGAAGGGATTGATGAGATTTGGTAAGAAGGGGAAGCTAAGCCCAAGATTTATTGGACCTTTTGAGATCTTGAGACGAGTTGGAAAGTTAGCCTATGAATTGGCTTTACCCCCAAGCTTGCAGCAAGTACATAATGTGTTTCATGTGTCCATGCTACGACCCTACCATAATGACTTCCGACACGTGATAGAATATGACCAAGTGGATTTGCAGCCAGACTTAACCTATGTGGAACAACCCGTAGAAATCATGGATAGAAAAGAACAGGTGCTGAGAAACAAGGTTGTCAAACTAGTGAGAGTTTTGTGGAGGAACCAGAATGTCGAAGAATCAACATGGGAACTAGAGAGCACGATGCGTGAAAAGCACCCCCAACTGTTTTCAACCTGATTCCGGTACGGAATCCTTTTAAGGAGGGGAGGCTGTAAGAACCCTAATTTTTGCAATATTTTCTTTTATATAATATCATGTGACATTGTCAATTTGGAACCTTTCTAGTCATCCATGTGGTTTAATGGAATTGATTGTCTGAGAAACTATGTTGTTACATTCACTATGTAAGATAAAGGGAAGATTGTTGAAGGCAAGAATCTTATTGTTAGTAAGATTTATAAAACTTGGAACTTGAGAGTTATTGGAGTATTAAAAGATTTATGAGGAATTATGACGAGGAGTTATGGATATTCGAGGAATTTACACAATTAAGTACTTAAGGAATTACAAGGGAAATCTCTACGTGACGAAATATTATTACGAGAAATTAATTAAGATACGATACGAATTAAAGATTAAGTGACAAGCATTGGTGGAACAATAATGATACAAGGAGTGATATTGCATGCAAGTCCCATGCAACTAAGTAGTTAGGAAAGCAAACTAGAAATACAAAGTGGACAAGAGGAATAGTAACTAGTTGGTACCTTTTTCCAAGGAGACAAGAGGGTATGGTGGCCTATACCCTAGACTTATACCATGTGAGACATATCCATACACCAATACATATCACCCAACCCCTTTTCACTTTATCCAACCAACACAAAAATCAAAACAAAGAAACTCTCCCCCTAGCTTCTTTGCTCTCGGCCAAGGCTAGAAACAAGGAAGAAAAATTTCCTTTCTTCCACTTCTCTTCATTCTTAATTCAAGGCAAAATTCCTAGGCACTCTATATCATATAAGGAAGGTATACTAAGAATTCCAACCCTTTTCATCCATTAATTTTCAAGATATAAATTGTTAAAGTTTTGATGAATAGTGACAATGTTGAGTTTTCTTTTAGATCTTGGATTATAAGGATTGTAAGAGCTCATCCAAGGTGTTCTTGAGACTTTTAAGGCATACCCAAGGCTCCTGGATACTCAAGAAGGTATAAAAACCCTAACCCCTCTTGGCCATGTAGTATTTGTGATGTTTAATGTTAGATCCATGGTTATTAGTGTAAATCTTGGACATATAAGTGATGGATGATGTAGATCTTGAGTTTAAGTGTTGTGGTTGTGATTTTTAAGCTTGTGGTTGGTGTATGTAACTCCATGTATGTTGTAAAGTATGATTTTGGTGGTTTAGATGATGGTTGTGATGTGTATGTAAGATTCTTGGTTGGTTAAGTGATATAAGAATGCTGAGATTTTTCCAGGAACTTGAACTGTCTTGTAAGAGGGTTTTGAACCCCCAAATCTTGTCCCCTGAAGTCCTAATATATATTGTTGGAAAGGTATTTTAATGTAGTTTCCAGAAATGTAAGGTACATGACTAGGTGATGTATAGATTTTGAGTTATGGCCTGAGAAGTGAAATGTGTTTCTGGAATCCGGACCGCAGTAAATGGTCCCCTTGTGAACCTTGTTTAAACCCCTAAAAATTTATGTAGGATCATGGAAAAATTAGAGAAGCTAGTAAATGCAGTGCGGAAGGCTACCCAAAAAGAATTGGATTAAAATATGTATTTTTCAATTTTATAAAAATGTTAGAGTAAAATTCGCGCAAGAGAAAAAGTCGTAAGTGGAGTGTAATTTTAGGGGGATTGAATATGATTCGGATATAGTAACCAAATTAAGTCGAATAAGTGACGAGCGCAATCGAGTGATGACATGAACCTATAGTGGGGCTAGAGAGTCATAAGACGAAGTCATTAAGTTAATTTTGTACCCCCTAAAACCTCGCAATTAAAAGAGATATTGTTAAGGTACTAACGAACGACTATTGCTTATGTATAGATCGTTCCACTCCGCAAGCTCGACCACCCCAACCTAACCAAGGCAAGTTTACTTTTCAAAACTTACATATATAAGGGCTTTCATTGTTGTGTTTGTAGTTTTCAATCATATCAAATGTTTATGTTTATCGAAGTATCGATGAAATTGAGATGCATAAGTACATATATGTTTGCACCCCTTGAACTTAGAATGAAATGTTTTCTTCGGACAACGACTCTAGCAACAGAGGTCGTAGCGGTCCGTATATACTATTGACCGGGGAGCGGTATATTATTATATCATAATTAAATTGCGAAAACCTGAAGGGTCATTCGGGGAGTATCGTATACTCAAGTAATTATTTTTATATCTTCGTAAATACTCAAAATACCTATCTTGGATTAAAAGCTTATTTAATTAAATAATTATTTTATTAATTATTAATATTAAATCTTAAAATATCATTTATTAATTATTGTTCATTATTTTAAAGACAAAGTTAATCCAAGATACCTTTAGCACTTTCAAACTCGAACTCTTTCGAACTCAAAACATTTTCGAAAACCCCCGGTCAGGTTTGCTTCTTGTGTGATTTCAAGAATCATCGGTTGACTGATGTCGGACCTCAATTACTCAGTTTTCAATCAAAATCAAGTTTTTAAAAGAAAAAGAAAAAGGGACTCTGGCAGGTGTGGGAACCGTTGACGAACGATTCCCGGGATGTGTAAGCGGCCGTGAGCCAGGCGGTCCATCAATTATTATTCCGGCCCAGGTGTTGCCAAAGGATGATTACGGATGTAGTTTTCATCGAGGGTGATTACGGATGTAGTTTTCACCCGTGGATAGTTACGGATGTAGTTTCTATCCTTCTACTGGTAGAGAAGACCCGCAGATTATTGGACTTGGATGTGGCGACTGATCATCGTCAATCCCTGTCAGGTTTTTATGTTTTCTTCCAGTCCCATCCTCCACTTTGGAAAAATACTCAAACACTGCTTCTTGGGCCTAAGTGCCAAGTTGCCGATAGTGTGGCTTTTGATAAGAAAAATATTGACATCGTGCAGTTTCTAGAACTGCAAGATTTTCTATAAAGATTGGCACGTGTTAGTGCACTCTTGCAATTGTTTCAAAGGATGAAATGTTTTTGTATGAGAAACCTTCTAAGCTAATGGAAGGAAAGAGGTTTGCAATGATGTATTCCCTGTGCAGTATGTTAATCGTAGAGTGTTTTGCCGAAAATGATATACTCATATGTATATATTTTCAAACTTGAGATATATTGAAATGGGAACCTTATAAAGGGTTCATATGTTATTCTTAAAGCTCCTTAGTGAGTATAGATGTTTTATTCAAACTCGGACATATACATTGTCCAATTATGTTTTGAAATCTGAGATATATACCCATATAGTTGGGAATGTTTTCGAAATAAACCACCTTATTATTCTACAAAATGGTGAACTTGCTGAGCATTATGTAGCTCATTCTTGCTTTATAAAAACTTTTCAGAAAGAGAAGAATTTGGCCGATTAACTCCGCACCAGCAGAAGAGGAGTAGAAGAATTACCCCGGAGATGATTTAGTTCCTGATAAATACTACAGAGTAAGTCTGATAGGTTTTCAACTGTAATAGTAAGACTTGTCTTCAAGTACAGTTGCATAAGTGGAAGTGCGTAAGACTCTGGATTGTACAGATGAATTGTAATATTTAGTGTTACTTTTGATTATCGTTTCTGAGGCTCTAACTTGTTTGTGCGTAAGATTGAGGTCTGGACGTATGTATTGTTGAGTTGTAAAGTTAATACAGGTATGATATGGTTGGATGATGATGTGACGACCTGAATCCTTGACCTCAGATTTGGGGGCGCCACAATGTTCTTCGAAAAGATCCCGGAATGCTGACGGGAAGATCAAATCCCCTTTCATCCCTGGTTGGGGCATTTGCCTCTTGCCTCTTGAGGTCTCAAACACCTCAAGTATGGGATGACAAACGATCTTTTGTAAAGGATGCCTTCGATTAAGGCATATCTCAATGCTCTTACTGACAGCTTCCGTGCCTCCAAGGCATTGTCAGGGAGCCATTCGGTTTCTAGGTGAGCCTTGATAGGATCTATCTAGCAGCCTCCTATATCAATTGGTGCCACCAACATAGAGTTGATGGTTGGGGCCTTCAAGACCTTGAAATAGACACTCCCTGCATAATTCTCGATCTCAGAAGAAGCAAACTTAGACAAGGCATCAGCCTTAACGTTCTCTTCTCTAGGAATGTGTTCCACGTAGCACTCATCAAACTGAGTCATAACAGCTTTCACAATTCTCAAATACTTCGCCATAGTTTCTTGCGATACCACTAGTCTTGAATCCCCACACACTTTGAGATTCTTGACCATTCATGATTCTGGCCAAGCCCAACCCGGCTATCAAGGCTTCATACTCAGCTTCGTTGTTGGTTGTTGGAAAGTCCAATTTCAAAGCATACTCAACTGTGAACCCATCGGGGCTTTGAAAGACTAAACCTGCACCACTAGATTTTGTTTTTGATGCTCCATCAAAATAGAGCACCCAATATTCCCTTTGATCGGGTACAAGCTCTTCATCTTTATCCTCTCTTCCAGGGGTGGTCACTATCTCCTGCCCCCCAACTTCTTGGTTGCCAATGGTACATTCAACCACAAAGTCAGCCAATGCCTGAGCCTTGATGGCTGTTCGAGGCTTATATGCAATGTCAAATTCTCCAAGCTCGATTGCCCACTTAATCAATCTTCCACTGGCCTTCGGGCTATGCAGTATGTTCATCAATTGCTGGTCTGTCAAGACTTCAATCTTGTGTGCCTGGAAGTACGGTCGTAGCTTCCTCGAGGCTGTTATCAAAGCCAAAGCAAACTTCTCAATGGGAGAGTAATTCAACTCCGTCCCATGCAACACCTTGCTCACATAATAGACAGGTTTCTGAATGTGATTTTCTTCGCGAATGAGGACGGCACTCAGTGCTTGTTCAGATACCGCCAAATATAAGTAAAGAGTTTCCCCCGGACTAGGCTTGGCCAACAACGGGGCTTCTTCCATGTATTTATTCAATTGTTCAAAGGCCTCTTGGCTTTCAGGTGTCCACTCAAATTTTTTCACTTTCTTCAATGCTTGAAAGAAAGGCATGCATTTATCACCAGACTTGGAGATGAATCTTTCTAGAGCTGCTACTCGGCCCGTCAACTTCTGCACATCTCTTATAGAGCGCGGCGGTTCCATATCTAAAATCGCCTTGATCTTGTCAGGGTTGGCCTCTATACCTCTCTTGGAAACCATCAAACCCAAAAATTTTCCAGATCCAACACCAAAAGCACACTTGGCTGGATTCAATATCATTTTGTGGTGCCTCGCACTTCGAATGCCTCTTTGAGGTGCTTAATGTGGTCCGCATTGAATAGGCTCTTGACTAACATGTCATCAACATAGACCTCCATGGTTTTACCAATCAGATGAGCGAATATCTTATTCACTAATCGTTGATAAGTAGCGCCTGCATTCTTTAGACCAAAAGCCATAACAAGATAGCAGAAAACACCAAAGTCAGTTATGAAAGATACCTTTGGGATGTCATCCTTGTGCATCTTAATTTGATTGTAGCCGCTGAATCCGTCCATAAAGCTCAACATCTCATGTCCAGCTGTAGCATCTATCAACATATCTATCCTTGGTAGGGGAAAACAATCCTTCGGGCATGCATCATTCAAATCAGTGAAGTCTATACACATCCTCCACTTCCCATTTGCCTTCTTGATCATCACAGGGTTAGCCAACCATTCGGGGAACTGAATCTCTTCAATAAACCCAGCCTCTAAGAGCTTGTCAACTTCTTGCTTAATGGCCTCTTGCCTTTCAGGAGCAAAATACCTTTTCTTCTGTTTTATTGTCTTCCATTTAGGATCAACATTCAACTTGTGAGTTATGATTTGGGGATCAATCCCTGCTATTTCAGCTGTTGTCCAAGCAAACACGTCGCTATTCTCTTGCAAAAATGCTATCAACTTGCCCTTCTGGGGTTCCTTCAAAGAAGCTCCTACATAAGTTACTTTCTCAGGGTCGCCCAACTCTAGAGGAATTGGGACTAAGTCCTCTGCTGGCTTCCCTCGGTGTTCATCAACACCACGGACATCCATGTCTTCAATCGGAAGTACCTGCTCCCCGATTCCATCAGATCTTAATGCGGATACGTAACAGCTTCTTGCCATCTTCTGATCACCCTTTTGTTCTCCAACACCATTCCTGGTCGGAAACTTAATTTTCATGTGATATGTAGAGGCATCAGCCTTGAATGCGTGAAGTCCAGTACTCCCAAGGATTGCGTTATAAGTTGAGGATGCCTTGATCACAAGAAAATTCAGCATTTGAGTAGCTTCCTTAGGTTCTTGTCCGATTGTCATGGGTAACTGAATAGTCCCTTCAACCTTGGACTCAACTCCATTAAACCCGTAGATTGGCATGTTGGTCGGGGTCAACTGAGAGTCAGTGTACCCCATCTTTACAAATGCGTCATGAAACAAAATATCAACAGAAGCTCCATTGTCTATCAAGACTCGCTTCACCTCCGAATTTCCAATAACAGGGGTTATGACCAACGGGTCATCATGGGGGAACTTCACCCCTTCGAGGTCTGAATCATCAAATCCAATTGCTATTTCAGTCCTAGCACGTTTCGGGGCTTCTCCCACGATGTGCATCACTTCTCCGGCATATGCCTTCGAGAGTTTCGAGTCGTATCGGCCGCCGTTGGGCCTCCCCAAATCATGTTAATGACTGGCCCTCGGGGCTGTGGATTACGATCACGATCACGATCGTTATCTCTTCTGTCATTGTCTCTTCTATCATAGTCCCTTCTTTGGGTTCTACGATCATCACCCTTTGTGAACTTTCTCAGCTTCCCTTTTCGGATCAAGAACTCAACTCATACTTCAACTGTCTACAATCATCTGTATCATGCCCCACATCACGGTGGTACCTACAGTACTGCTCCTTGTTTCTTTTTGCGGGATCACCTCTAAGTGGCTTCAGCCATCGAAAGTCTTTATCCTTCTCAGTATCTAACAAGATCTGACTCCTAGGAGCGTTCAGCCTTGTATAATCAGAAAATCTAGGTCTCAAACCTTTCTTTGGCGGTGACTCAGAATCTTTGCTAGTCCGGGGATACTTGTCCCTAGCGTCGTACTCTTGCCCTTGCTTTCGTTTCTTTGAGTCGTTGGAACCCTTGCCATTGCCTCCTATGGCTTCCTTCTTCATGCTGTCCTCAACCTTGATATACTTGTCGGCCCTTCGTTGGAGCTCGGCCATGTTTTCAGGAGGATGTTTTGCCAAAGACCTTTTAAAGAAGAGATCAGTGGTTCCATGTTCCAAGGCTACCAGGGCCACCTTATTATGAGCCTTGAATAATCGCCCCTGTTGATGAGGGTAATTGTCCTTCTTTGGTTGTGATAATCGGATCAGAAGTGGCGGGTGAAGCAGAGCTAAGGGGTATAGCCTCAGTCGAGGTTGATGTTGTTCTTCGTGTTTGAATCATGGTTGATGTTGTTATCCCACAGACGACGCCAAATGTTGTGGAATAAAAACTAGGTTACGAATATTGCGGCTAGGGTTTATCTGTGTTTAATGCAAAAGGGGTTGGTGAGCTTCAAGGTTTAATGGTTGTTTCCGTGTTCGAGACTAATCGGTCCTCACAGAGTGCCTACGTATCTCGTATTGAGAATCAAGCCAAGACGTAGTTCTGAGAATGAGGGGTCAGGCCCTTTATATAGGCTGAGAAGCCTTAGAATTATGGTAGGATTCGGATACTTGGTGGGCAAGCCACCGCCTTGAGGAAGGTTCTAGACTCCTTCCTTGTAGGAGTCTGTTTCCATATCGAATTTGGTGCCTTGGAGGCTAAGTCTGGTAGGAATAATATCCCTATCTGATTCTTATTGCTGAGCTGTTCATATCCCTTAATATTAATTACGAAATTAATATTGAAAATATGGGTTTGGGCCCCACTAATGGCCCCCACGTTTGGACCATGTTGGGTCTAATTAATGCAACATTAAATGTGTCTTTAGGGCTTACTTTTAGCCCATATCAGAAGAATTCGAACTTTAAATCTTTGTATATAATAATTTTTAGTATTAAATATAAATTAATATGTTGTTGGTAGGAATCAAACCATAGACCTCTTATATAGCAACTTTTAGTACTGTTGTATATAACGGTCATGATTTTCTTGAATTGAAAATACGAGATCTACTTGAATTGAAAATAAAACGCTAGTTTTCTTATAATAATATAGTATAGATAAGTGTAAGGAAATCTTATCCATTTTTTTGTATGACGTTGATCAAAATAGTACTGATCATTGATCTTAAAATAGATATAACTAATATTAAGAAGTTTATTTTATTAATAGTATAATTATATTCAAATACTAAATAGTAAATTTAATAATTTAAATCAAATATAAGTAGATCTTTAAATTGAATAAAAGAAGATCTAATATTATAAAGTTAATTTATTTGATTGTTAGAAGGATTAAATTCAAATACGAAAAATTAAATTTTAATAATTTAAATTAAAAAAAATAGTTTTTCTAAATTGAATAAAATTCTCAATATAAAAATTGGTAACTTGATTTTTTTTAAAGTTCCGAATAGTTTCAGTTGGATAATAATTTTTAAACCTTCAAATTAAAGATGATTTTTTTGAATTTTGCGTGACATGTAAAATTGTCTAAATCTGATTTTATAACTAAACTGAGAAAATGACCAAAATACCTTAAAATGAGGTACCCATGGCCCAAAATGCTGATTTTCGGAACAGTTGGCCCTCACTACCCACGGGACACGCAACTGCGTGTAGCGTGTCCGAAGTACTGTAGCAACGCACTGTAGCATCTGTCTCTCCCTCGTCTCTCGTTTTCTCGGAATCTCTCCCAATCTCTCCGCCTCTCGTCGCCTCATTCGTATCTCTCCGACTACCTCCACCATAACTGAGCACAGGAAAATAATCACCACACCGTGCTCTTTGTTTCTCCCCAATTGATTTTATGGAATATGGCCCCGCAGGGGCATATGCGAGAGCTCGTCGGAAAAACGGAGGAGAGAGTTGGGTTCGAATTGGGGGTGTAAAATCCGGCAAAACAAATGATTTTAGATGGGTATAGGGTTGTAGATCGTCGAAAGACGATTCCAAGGTGTATAGAACATACACGGACGTTACCAGAATCGAACGAACGGAGCTCCGTCATTTTTGGTCAAAACTTTACCTGAAAATCGCCAGAGCAGTGTTCTGGATAAGACGACGGATACGCAACTCCCAAATGCGTATCTGCAGATGCGCATTTGGAAACGGCGTATCTTCAGCTACAGTAACCGTGTGCCACTCACGTATCTACTTGTTGCTCCGTTGCCAATAGCGTGTATTCAAGACACTACTTTACCAGTAGCGTATCTGAATGTCACTCCTTCACCAGTAGCGTGTCCCGTGGGTATTTAGGGCCGCCTCAACTGGCGGTGGGTATTTTGGTTATGTGTATTTAATTTGTGGGTATTCTGGGCCATCACCCTTTATAACTCAAGTTATAGCAAAAATAGTAAATTAGTCGTGTGAAGTCTAGTAAATAATAATTTAGTATATATTTATACTCAAATTTGGTTTTTTTTTCTCTAAATCTTTTAAATGTAAAGTTATATATTTCTTTCAATAAAATATTAAAATTTATCTTATAAAAATCAAATTTAATATAAAAATTTTAAAAAAAAATAAATGTTAAGAAAATTTTATTTAAAAATAAAATTTATATAAATATAAATATCAAAAAAGAATGTAAATGAGTTATAAACTAGTAATAATAATTCTTATAACCACTTATACAGTACTTGTGAATTATTGTACATAGCCATAATAAATTTCCGTATATTCTGTCACCAGGCCACCACTTTGACATGAATGCATGTAACTGTTAGTATTGAATCGTATTTATTTGATGAAAAATGTTTGTTTTTTTCCTTGTTATAGATGAACATAAATCCATTCACCAATATGTGTGCTGTGCCATGTGGATCTAGATTCTTTTTTTTTTTATGCAGTGTCCTTAAAAAATGAACGGAGTAGTGTCAGAAACAGAAGGTTTGGTTCTGGAAAATGATTTTAATCTTTTTGCATTTGTACGAATAACCAACCGGACTTCTGAACGTCAGTTTTAATTATTACGGTTTTTCTCGACTGCTTACGTGCTTTTTATTGTAAAAAAACAGTCTTCACCAGTAATGTTCTAAATAATCATTTTTTATTGTTTCATAACCAAAATATCCAAAAGTCGCGTTGCGTGTCCAAAATACCCATGAGATACGCTTCTGGTGGAGGAGTATCCTCGAATACGCCTATGGGGCTAGAGTACTTGGCTTGTTACGCCTCTGGAGTCGGAGTAATCCATTGATACGCTACTCACATACATAGGCGCATGTGAGCTGGGATGTGCCATTCAGGAATACGGATCTCCCGAATGCGCATCCGTCATCTTCTTCCTCTCCAAAGAAACGCGAGAGATGCTCTTATCGTCGACTTCACTCCATCTCTTTGTTCACCCCTCTCCCGTGGTCGTCCGGTCACAACCTACACACCAATCGAACCGCCTTCGTCTCCTCTACAATCCTATACAAGTTTCATTACGTATCGATTGCTATAGAAATCGAGATCTTGCGGTTTATATTTCAAATCGCGATTCCGGCGAACTATTATTCTTTCCCTCCGTTCACCTCCATATCGTGTTTTTTCAATCATGTTATGCACACCATTGGAATCGTCTCTTCACCCTCTACACATCCATACCAGTTACATATCATTTGATTCGCCGGAATCGAAACCCCCAAATTGTTGATTGTCGCCGGCGATAGTGCTACAGTATACATGGGTTACGCCGTTTCCAAACACGTGCTCGTGGGTATTTTGGGCATTGTTTTGAAAAACGGGTATTTTGGATAGTGGGCAGCAAAAAAGTGGGTATTTTGGGCATTCTTTCCTTATTATTTTATTCACCGATAAAATGCAGACTCATTTTTAATGAAACTTCAGAAACAAAATTGTATTTTAATAATTTAAATGTATTTTTGAACTCCCTTGTTTTGAAAACCAAATTAAATGCCCAACCTACGAATAAAAAGTTTACATTGTCAATTAAAAACAAATATTAATAAATAAAGTTAATACATTTGTACTTCAATTATATGCCATTTTGATTTAGATCCTGATACTATAAAATAAAAATATTTCCACGCATGTATTTTTAAAATTTTTAATTCTTGTCTTTTTATCCAAATTTGATTAGTGAACGTTAATATTTGTTGATGTGAAACAACTAAGTTGATATTTTATAGGCAATTTTTTGTTAAGTAACTCGAAAAAAGTCTATATATCTCATGTTGACTGAAAAAGAAGTAAAATTCTACTCTTAAACAATTTTTTAAAACTTATAAAAATAGGATTCAAGAGTAAAGTAACAATTTGGTTTAAACAAAAATTTTACAGAATTAACCAAAACGTTAATTAGATTCTCTTCTTCTTACAATTTTTTTTTCTATCTCATTTTAGGTGAACATTTAAAGCTTTATTTGGTACTGATTTGATTTGTTGGTTGGTTGGTTTATTTAAATAATTATTTTATTAATAAAAATGGAGAGGTCAAATGTGTATATTGAACTATGCAAGCTTATTTATGAGCACCACCTGGAAGAAGTCTTGGTCAATAACTGTGAGTGAAATTTCAAACATTTACTTTGAACAAAATAAAAATAAATAATTTTTAGTAGTCAATATGTGTTGTAAAAGCCAACGGGTAAGTGGGAGGTGAGCGGTGAAAATGAACCAACTTATCTATATACCACAAATGAATAATAATTTTGTACACGTAAGTATACGAAATGCAGGAGCTATTGAGCATTGTATATCAGAAATTCAGAATTAGTTGATGAAGCTACTAGCTTAACTGCATGGAGCTGTAATGCCAGCAAATCTAAGAACTAATAAAGTAGGCTAATTGAATGTGTTGTAGGCGATTGATAATAATATACTTTCCAACCAACTTAAACCCTCCTCTCCACAACTGTCTTTGCCCTATTTATATAATTCACCTCACAATACATTTCTATTCAAGTAAATCCTTTTACTTGTAGTCTTCCCATCCTCTCAACCACATATACATCCTTACTTTGACATTCTTACACCGTTTTTTCAACTATGTGCATTGACATGACCGCCCCCTCTTAATTCTCCCCTCCCTTTTTAAACCCTTCTTTCCCCCCTTGGACAAACCATAACATTATATTTCTTTTCCTCTTTCTGTAAACATTATTCCTACCATGGCTGCTCATCCGAATTTCAAACCTATTACGAACTGTATCACCACCGATAGGTCGAACCAAACGGTGGCATCGGACCTCGATGGCACGCTTCTCGTTTCAAGG
Source organism: Saposhnikovia divaricata (assembly GCA_036435485.1). Lineage (NCBI taxonomy): Eukaryota > Viridiplantae > Streptophyta > Magnoliopsida > Apiales > Apiaceae > Saposhnikovia > Saposhnikovia divaricata. The sequence continues at coordinate 138,771,939 of CM071600.1, forward strand.
AGTGCATTTCCTTACTACATGCTAGTGGCTTTAGAAGCTGGTAGCATTTTTCGTGCACTATTGTTGTTGATATCTGTTCCTTTCGTTTATTTTATGTACTTATTTGTTTCCGAGTCACTGGCTATCAAAACATTGATTTTTATTTCATTTTCGGGGATAAAAATCCGAGACATGGAGCTGGTTTCACGATCCGTGTTGCCAAAATTCTATGCGGAGGATGTCCATCCCGATACATGGAAGGTTTTCAACGCTTGTGGGAAAAGGTATGTTATTACTGCAAGCCCCAGAGTTATGGTTGAGCATTTTGCCAAGAATTTTCTAGGGGCAGATAAAGTTGTTGGCACAGAATTACAAGTTTCTAAATCAGGACGAGCAACTGGATTTGTGAAAGAACCAGGTGTTCTTGTGGGTGATCATAAAAAAGCGGCTGTTGTTAAAGAATTTGGCAACAATTTACCCGATTTAGGCCTCGGAGATCGAGAATCTGACCATAATTTCATGTCCATCTGCAAGGTCAGTCTTTCAGTCATCTTACATGACTTGATATATATTCTCTGTGCAGTATGTTAAATTAAGTAGTACTTAATTTGTTGTTACATATAGGTACAACAATAATTATAACTGCATATAATTAATCTTTGGATGTTTGGTGAGAGCTTTTATGTTTTGTAGTGAATTTCTCATGAGCGATCCTTTTTTCTCTCTCTTTGTCCACTTCGCATGTGGAGATCATTAGTTCCTTGTATATTATATATATGCATGAATAAAAATAATTTAATTTTGACTTTTAATTTCTATACCCAAATAATAACTATTTCGAGCACTTTTATTCCAAGAAATTTTCCTTGGTAATATTTTACATTCTGCTTAAGATATAAGGACAAATCTATAGCTGCAAGGTGGTTAGGACAGATGGACAATCTGTCCAGTAAGTCAACCATGCATATCTGATGACTGATGCTATGCTCTCTCAGTTTTGGAGGATGTACATGTGTTTTTTTGTTGTTGCTAATTACATGTGTGTGTAATTACTTATAACTACTAAATGAATCTAATCATTTTAAAAAATTTTGTGATGCAGGAGGGATATATGGTACCGAAATCAAATTGCGAGCCACTGCCAAGAAACAAGCTTTTAAGTCCAGTAATCTTCCACGAGGGCCGTTTGGTTCAGAGACCTACCCCAATGCTTGCACTTTTGACATTCTTGTGGATGCCCATAGGCATTCTTTTGTCTATAGTCAGAGTTTATCTCAATATTCCGTTGCCCGAAAAAATTGTCCGATACAACTATAAAATCCTTGGAATTAAACTAATTGTAAAAGGCACCCCTCCTCCCCCACCTAAAGAAGGCCACAGCGGTGTTCTTTTTGTGTGTAACCACAGGACAGTTCTGGACCCCGTGGTCACAGCAGTTGCACTAGGCCGAAAAATAAGTTGTGTGACATATAGCATAAGTAAATTCTCGGAAATGATTTCTCCGATTAAAGCAGTTGCATTGTCACGAGAACGAGACAAAGATGCTTCAAACATCAAGAAATTGTTAGAGGAAGGTGATTTGGTTATTTGTCCTGAAGGAACAACATGCAGAGAACCATTTTTACTACGATTTAGCGCACTATTTGCTGAATTGACAGACAGGATTGTTCCTGTGGCAATCAACACCAAGCAAAGTGTGTTTTATGGCACAACAGCTAGAGGTCACAAGTTTCTGGACCCCTATTTTGCATTCATGAATCCAAGGCCGACATACGAGATCACCTTTCTAAATCAATTGCCACCGGAGCTGACTGTGAAAGCCGGGAAATCTCCTATTGAAGTTGCCAATTACATTCAGAAAGTGTTGGCTGGGACACTAGGATTCGAATGTACTAATTTGACAAGGAAAGACAAGTATGCCATGATGGCCGGAACCGATGGCATTGTTCGAGCCAACTCGAAGAAGGGAGATTGATCACAATTATTCTAATTATTTCTCTGTAATTTTCTTTATTGTTAATTTTTAATCTGTTTTTTTGTATGATCGAAATAATAGATTTCATTAAAAATCAAGCATGTTGTGGTTGATATACAATTATACAAATAACAAAATCATTTGTGTAAGTATATACATGGTGCATTTTCTTGCAAAATTTACAGTTCTTTGGTTCCGTTTTACGGGTCAATAACCAGAGACAGAAGTCATAATGCTCCCACCGTTTTTGTTGGTTAAGAAGAGCATGTCGAGTAATTAAAAATGGTGATTGGGATTGATTTATACAAGCATGAAATAACCACTTGAACTACGTTGGTGCTTTTCTGTCTGTACTAAATTTAATTAAATTTGTTACTTAGTATATCTCTGTTTTATTATTGTAATTGTTGGCAGTCACTTTCGGAGCTCTTGCGTGCTATGAGAGAATTGGAAAATTGATATAACTGAATGGTTGGGAACTTGGGGTGAATTGGTGAACTAGTAAATGAATTCAGGTAAAAAGCATGTTTCAGGACAGTACCAAAATGTAAATATCCATTTGTTACTCTTTTTAGTAATAGAATCTTTTTTGTGTGTAATGGCCATGTCATTTTTTTTTAATTTTGTTATGTAAATATTAATTTTAAAATTTTTGGCCAAAAATACTAATCTATTACTCATTTTCAAATTGGATATTATTATTACGCATTTAAAAAATACATATTTTGTAAAAGAAATTAAAATAAAAATTAAATAGAAAATTAAATACGAGACACGCATTCTGGAAATGCGTAACAGCACCCAAATTTTATTTTATTTTTAATTTTTCTCTTTCTTCTTTGTTTTTGATTTCTATACAATACCCATTTGTGAAATACGTATCAATGTTATCCATTTTGAAAATGCGTAATAGATTGATAATTTTGGCCCAAAAACTCAAAATTGGTTTTCCTATCAAAATTTCTATAAAAAAATGGTCCTAAAACCTGTTGAGAAATGATATAAACCTACTTATTTTAAAAATAAATATAATAGAATCTTCTTCTTTTTTAGGATTGCTGATATTAAGGGAAAATAGATTATCTTATAAAAATGTAATTTTTTTATTTTAAATTTTCTTGTTTGTTAGGAATATTAGTTGGTAATTCGTGCGACACACGAACAGATTTGGTAATTTCTTATAAATATATATAAATATAATAATAAAATAAATAAATTTAGTGATAACCAAAGTTTGATAATCCCAACAAAAAGATGTTATATATGAATATAATTAAGAAATAATTCTAATAAAATAAATAAATGAATGAATTATACACATTCACTCATAATCAAGTTTGATTATTTAATAAGATTTATAGTGGTGATAGGTCAAATAAATAAATAAATCAATTGTATACATTTACTCATAATCAAAGTTCTATTACATATATAGTGATAGTAGGTGTATGATTATTTATATATAAAATTACAAATATATAATAAATAAATAAATCGAGTGATAACCAAGGCTTGGTACTGTTGTGCCCAAACAAAAAGATATTTTGTTTATTAATAAAGAATATTAATGTCTTTAAATATACATTTTAAATATTATCACATAAAATTCGTTAGTCATTCCTTGTGATAGTTTCGTGTGTGTTTTCTTATTTGGTTTGTCTCTTTAAGTGAAAGATTGATGTATCTTTATTTTAACATTCATTGAGAAGAGTCTTCGTGGTATTGTATTCACATATATGATCAATTTTTCGAATACTTGAAAAATCAGGTATACAATTCCTTCACGATTATATCCGTTCTTTAACTTGTTTCTTTAATAAAGCTATATGTTTTATTAATATAAGAGAGAAATGTTATACGGTACAAGATCTGTCCAACAATTGTATGAGGAAAATTCTGATTTAGTCTTTATTATGTAAATTTAATTATTTTTGTAAATAACATAGCCTCATTCTTAGTGAATTATTTTATCATTCAAAAAACATATTATTACCTTATGAGCTTTCAAGTTAGAAATGTGAAGACGCTATCCTATAGTATTAAGGTACGTAATAATAAATTAATAATCAAATCACCTAAGCGGTAATGTTGATTACCTACCTTAATAATAAATTAATAATCAAATCACCCAAGCGGTAATGTTGATTACCTACAATTTGCGACGTTTAATTTTAAGTTGATGCAGTGCAGGGGCGGATGCAAGTAAGGTTCAGTGGGGTCCCAGGACACCACTGAACTTTCAGTATATAGTATAGATGTATGCAATTTTTACTCAGTAAATGCTTGGTTCAACGGTAGAAACTCACTGAATTTTCGTGGGTGACCCTAGTTTGAATCCTCGTGACTGCATTTTGGACATTTTTTCTTGCAGGAACCTATTGAATCTTGATGGATACCATATATTTATACATTTTTAACACTAAAATCCTATAGTTCAGTGGTAGTTTAAGCTAAATTTGGTCAAATCAACCATGGTTCGACTCCTAGATGATGTGTTTTTACATAAAAATAATATTTTTCACTATATAAGTGCAAAAACAGGGAAAATAGAGCTGTAATCACAATAGAGATCGAAAAAATTTTTGCGCCACTGATGCAGTGTATTTAATCTCTAACTGTATTACGAGTGGGGTTGCCATCTAGTATACCAAATTAGTTGGAAATTGATGGTCGACCTGTTAGATTATATTTTATAATTTAATAATAATTATGGGCTTACAAATTAAAGACAATTATATTTAATGTTTATTCTATATTTGGACTAATTAAGTGGTCTTAAATAAAGGGTCCAATAACATCTTATCCGGTATGGGCTTTGTAATGTGTAATACCCAATAGTAATCTGATTAGGGTTAATGGGGTCTAATTAGAGTACTATATAAAGAACATAATAGGGTCTTGGTCACCAAGGCTAATTCACAACCTCTACTCCTCTATTCCCATCAGTCAGAGAGAGATACGGTTAGAGGCGAATCAAGTCTGTGGAAGATCAAGTCCCATAATCCGTATTCATATCTACAGTCATGGAATCAGGTACGCTTTCGTACTACAGTTTTATCGTGTAACCTTGATAATATCACATAAGATGATCCGTGGTTATTTATTTAGATCTAACACGACCACCTTACAATAAGTTAATAGCGATGCTTAACCGAATATTTTTCCTCTATGATACTAGCCATTGTGATTATTTACTTCTGTGATATTTTTTTTAAGGGGTTGGCAAATGTTTACTGGAACAAATGGTCTGTCATGTGTCGTAAAAAGTTTTTGCAATATATGTACATTAGATTTTTGGTATGAAAACATGTTTTGATAATTTATCCTGCAATATGAGACGGATTTTTTTAGACCTCAATCGTTAGATCAATTATATAATGGTGTAGGAACCATTTGTTGTGTAAAGATGTCAGGCAAACATTTGCCACCGAGAACTTTTTTTAATTATCTCAACATGCCCTCACAAAGTGGCAATTTAAGCACGAGTTTGTTACGTTTCTGGCTCCTTCTAACTCCATATCATATAACTGTATCTTTACGTTAATCACGTACAGAAAATCCTATACCAGTTTTCATCCTCCCACTTTTGATCTATTTCCTATCGTGGACTTTTGTTTATGCCTTGCATATTTATTTTCGTGTTGTGTTTTTGTCCTCAAATTTTTAAAAACAATACCATATTTTCGTCATGTTTGTCACTTCTGTATATGTATAAATTTTGAATCTATACACTGAGTTTTGGGGTTAAATTATCGGGTCGAATTGTAACATTAGTTTCTGAAATTATAAAATTTAATTATAAAAATGACCTTCTAAATCATTATAATTAAGGTAAACTGTCCAAATAGTTCAAAATCTCAACAAATATTGGTGATTGCAGACTTGCAAACTGTATGAGAAGATACTATAAATTGAGGAAAGACATGCAAAACAAAAAGGTAGGTGAGCATCTTTTAAGTGGGCTTTGTAGGGTCAATTATAGTTTAATAAATACAGCTACAAGTAAATGGATTTGGGCCTTCTGCCCCTCTGTAATTACTGTGACTCTGGACTCTCTGTATAGCAGGTTTGGTATCCACATTTTTGGCTTTAAATTTACTACATGTTATTGCTGTTTGTACTCCAAACCCCACTGAACAGCTCTTATTAGGCTCATCTACATTAAACCTCTCATCAATTCAATAAAATTAAGAAGGTTGTTTCTATTTTGTGTCTAAGGACATACTTTAACAATTATTTTTTTGTGATTTTTTTATGAATTTACAAATTTAATTAGTTGGGATTTTTGTGCATGAAGAGATCCATTATCATTAATAAAAATAAACCAATCACAAAATAGCAACTAAATTTTTATTGTGTGCCCTTGAACACACGTTAGAAAAACTAAATTACAAATGAAATAGTACTAATAAAGAAAAGCAATTAAACCTTTCTGTTTATTGTACAAACATCAACAGTGTTATGTTCTTTCTTTTCAGCTGCAACATTTACACTTTTATCTGTCTTCTCCCTTTTGTTTTTATTTGAACAAAATAAATCTGGTATCCTTCAATCTAATGAAACATATTAAATCAAGATATGTTGCAGTTGATAGTAGGATTTGTGGAGGGTGAAATACACGCACCTTACCTCTATCCCTACTAGAGTTGTTAGTTTTTGTTAATACGTGGGATGTAACAAATTTTTTTAAAAAGCTGAGAATTTTCGGAAAGTGTCCTAAAACAAACATGAATATGTACAATATAAGTTGGAAATTGTTATGTGCCATTCAAACTTAGAATCAAATAATTATTTGATGCAGAACATAAACAGATCAAAACTCCAAACCCGTTATTCTTTAGAACTAGTTTTGTCCGACCTGGCCCTGCTCCCTGAGTTTTTAAAATTAAGTAGTGGGGAGTAAAATACTTCATCTCATTTTTGCAATAAAAATTTTGGATTAAAATTGGACTTAATTAGTATTCATTTTCATTTATTTTTGTTCCTATTAAAAATTCGATAGCATAAAAAAGTGTGAAAATGAAATTATTTTACTTATTTTTCACTTACTTCCTCCCTTATTTGAAATTCGGGAGCAATGTATAGCGAACATAGTTCATAATGTATTTTTTTTTTTGTTAAACAGCGTAAGGTTTTCCAACTAGAAATTCCACTAGGTACCCATGATATGTAACTTTTGCACCCTCCCACCATAGTGATAGCAATGTTGAACTCTTCATAGTGGCGCAACATCTACTCTCTTTTGCACTCCTCAATGTTAATGTCGCATAAAATTAAATCCGCAGTCACAAACATAGATAAATTTGTAAGCAGTGATATACAGTAATAAGGAATCCCATTTCAAATTATAAATGATTATTTTTAAGGAAATAGCAAATTGGCATGGCAAAATTATCTGTGCATGCTTGTGTTAGGGAGGTTCATTTCCACTAGCTTCATTTTTTTTTTTTTTTGGTTGTGCAATTTTCCGCAGTATGTTGAGTATTGTCTGCTAAAATGAAGTCGTACTTAAAGCATTGATGCTAATCCTTTTCCAGAGTCCCTCTTCCTGGTGCTACTTGTTTGCAGTAGTTTTTGTTCTTTACTAAACTTATTATATATGTAGAGCATCTCCAAGACTTACAATCTATTAGCTATAATAGTGATGTGGCAGTCATTTTAGCTAATAGCTATTGTTTTTTCTTCTCCAACCATGCATACTGTTTGGTAAATTTTTAGATAGCAAGATAGATATCTTCTATATTTGAAGGATATCCAAAAATTTATACATAACATCTAAAAATATCATATCCACTTATATTGTGACACATCATCAATTTAGTTTAATCTTATATATATTTACTAATTAAAATAACAATAAAATACTGTTTTTAAAATATATCTAACAATTATAGCTAACACCATTGGAGTACAACTCCTTACAGGTTCAATAAATTTTACATAACCATTATTTTATATTATTTTAGCTAACCATTTTAGTTAGTACCGTTGGAGATCTTGTAGATTATGTATGTTTGTTGGAGATGCTCTAAACTTGTAGATTATGTATGTTTGTCTAACTAAAATGCATGGTTCCTGTACTATAATTAGACCTGGCCAACCGTGCGGGCCGTGCGGGTCGGGCCGGGCTTTGCACGGTCCCGGTTCACGGTTGGTCGACTCGTATTCGGCACTAGAAAATTCGGGCCGGGCTCGGGCCGGTCCCGGTTCACTGTTGTGAGATTCGTACACGGCACGTGCGGTTATGCCGGGCTTTGCTTTTTTTTTTTTTGAAACTACTTTATTTTTATTATTAGTACTATAACTTAATTTTAATTTTGAAAATTATTTTTGTAAATGTAGATAAAACAGGACGGTACCTCATATAAATTTGGAGATATACAGAAAATCATGTACTTATGAGTTATGATTGAACCTCCAACTGTTGTGTTACTATGCCATGCATGTGTAATGTGAATTCACTCTAGCCGGGCTGTGCGGGCCGTGCCGGGCCGGTCTTGGTTTTCAAATTCTAAACCAGTGTTCGGACCGAAAATTGTAACGGGTTGTGCGGGTTTAACCCGGTTCGTTACGATCCGGTTAAAATCGGTTAATTTTGCATGCCGGTTCCGAGCGGGCCGTTCTAAACCGCACTAATGGCCACCACTAACTATAATCACACATGGAATACTACATACAAAAATGTTTTCCCCTTCCATAATTGTCAGAAGCATTTTTTAAACACAATGTTGTATTGGCATTGGGCCAGAATGTCGATACTATCTCTATCAATCCAAAATCATCCAATGTATTTATATATAATTTTACCCAGTGCAAAGTTTTGTCTTTGTAGACGGAGGAATTTGGGAACAACAAAATTCGAGGTACGTCGCCGGAAATAAGATCTTAGACGGTGGGTTTTCTCCGAAAAAAGTGGTGGTGTGTGGTGGTTGTAGATAATTGGTGGCTGAGATTGATAGTGTTAGTGGCGGCTATTTCAGTGCACTTGACTTCCCACCCCTCAATCGGCCTACGTACCCCGGTATTTATAGGGGATCAAGCCATACGTAGTTCTTGGAGAGCAAGAAACCCAAATGGGCTTGGATTGTTGGTCCAACATCCGGAATGTTCTACTATGAGGCCTAACCACAAAGGCCCAAGGCTCACCCAAGATCTCAAGACTTCACGGATAAGGAAACTTCCCCCGTCGAGGACTAGTCCTATCCATTACCAACTATTTCTTGATTTCAAGGATGCAGGTATAGCCATGGTTTACCCCAAGTGCAGAACGCATCCCTGTCCCCCGAATGAGAAGCACCCACCAGATAGCAGGACAGGTGATCCAGAGCTTTTGGGTGCAAAGTGCAGGATTACTCCGAAGTTCCCCAATGAGGACAAGCCCATTCGCTACAGGAACAGAGCTCCCAAAGCACACACCAGAAAGTCCCCATCTTTCCACCTTAAGGCGCGCCCTTAGTGTTTAAGAAGGGTCCTTATATCCAGGCAAACCCCTGGAGGCCTTCTGCAACGGACATCCCCCCTCCTGAGATACGACAGGATGGAATTCTTCAATTACTCCTGGAATCCCAGCCTAAGTGGAATCCCAGAAGAGAATTCTTCAATGGCTCTTGGAAAATCAACTTTATCATCATTTTTAGCATTTAGGGCGCGCCCTCTTTGAGGAGAAGGAGAGGGCGCGGCCTAACTTCTTTATTTCCGCCAAATCCCTAATTTAATATAGAATTCCCCAAATTAAACCCGTATTTGACCCGAATCCATCCTGAAATACCCGAACCGAATTTTGGCTATAACAACTACCCCCCAATTCCATATGAAATCAGAGATGATGTATGGAATTCTTCTTAAAAAAGCCCAAAATTCTAATAATATTCCAAAAGGGCGCGCCTTAGATGAGGGCGCGTCTTCAAAATTTCAACCGTCTATTACCTTACAGCTGTCATCCACTATCTTTCTTTTTTCCTATAAATACCCCCCTCTCTCTAACTTTACTCTTTTTACTTTTCTCTCTCTCCGAAAAACACTCTACTCTGGCGATTTTCGATTTTCCGAGAAAAAAGTTGACCAAATCGATCGCTTTCGGTGCTTTGTTTTCACAAATTTCGTTCAAGAACTCTCAAGGTATGTTTTGATGTCTTCATTTCTCAATTTGACCGCATAAATTTTGTGTTATGTCGATTTAACTGTTCACATGCTTCGAGTTCTTTATTTTTCTGATGTATATAATTGTGTATGTATATGCCGTTGATCTTATTTTGCTGCTAAAACTTCCGTAAAACATGTTTCTGTAATTTTAACTCCTTTAGTCTTTTGGGGCGTGCCTTACGCCCAGGGTACACTACGATATATATATATATATATATATATATATATATATATATATATATATATATATATATATATATATATATATATATATATATATTAGCATAGGGCGCGCCCTAAGCTTCTCTAAGTTTATACTTTAACCTCCATTTAGAAGTTCATCCTTCACAGCAACAATTGTAACCCTTTAGGATACCTTCGCACCACAACTTGTAGGAAATTTTCCTCCTTTTATTACTTTCTTGGGCGCGCCCTTAGTTTTTTTTAATTTTGATTTTGCAGCTGGAGGGCGCGCCTTCTCCATTTCCTCCTTTTAAGGAATTTAATAAACGCATTGGGATATACTCTCCTTTGCCATCTCCTCTACCGCCTAGTCCGCCCAGGCCTCTTTTTTCATTCGTGTCTTCAGAAGATAGGGCGCGCCTTACTAAAGACTTTAACGAAGATAGAATGAGTTTCTCAAGGGAGGATTCTCTTGACAACGTCCCTCTCAATGTCCGAGCTAAAAATAAAGAAGACCCTCAATCTTCAAAGAAATCCCCAAGTCCCGAAAAGATTTCTAACCTGTCACTTTCCGATCCTTCCGATGTCGATTTTATTCCAAATTCCAACACTTCTGGTGATACACATCCCTTAGATTCTTACTCCCCTGAAGGCGCGCCCTCAGCTACCTCTATCTCGCCTATGATCGACCCTGAGCCAATGTTTCCACCATCTTCGCCTATCCCGTTCGAACATTGGGAAGTTCTTGATGAAGAAATTGACATTGAGTGGGGGAGATACGGAGACATGCCTGAAAAAGATAAAAACCAACTCAGAAAGAAACGAGGCAAACTAGCCTGCGTGAGCATGTCTTCTACGGCTACAAATGATGAAGTAGAGTGGGCTATGAAATATTATGGTCAAGAAGGACTTTGGGCCATTCCACACTCTCACCACCGACCTCACATCTTCAACTATGGTGGAAATTTCAAAATTCCAAGGATGGTCCTAACCCCAAGACTTGTAGCCCTTGGTGTGGGCGCGCCTTTACACCCATACTTAAGAGAAATCCTCGAATGGTATAATCTAGCCCCAATTCAACTCTCTCCCAATAGCTATAAACTTGCTTTAGGTTTGTTCATTCTCTACCATGATTTGGGATTTGAAGCACCCTCTATGCCAGAAATCAGTTACTTCTTTAGCATCCGTCAATCAAACATTGGATATTATTATCTGGTGATCAACAAACCTCGCAACAATAAAGGCTTTTCTGATGGAAGGATTAGCCACATTAAACGATGGAAGGAACCTTATTTCTTTGTTTGGGATGTTCCTCGAGTTCGTCTTCAATTCAATACAAATCCTTGTAAGTGAGGGCGCGCCCTACACTCTTCTTATCTTTCTTTTCGATCTTCATTTAACTTTTATTAATCTTTTTAAGCTAAAACGGATAGAAGAATTCAAAAAACACTTCAGGGCGCGGCCTCATCTCGGGTCAGTGCCGTCCTCAAAGTTGCTGCAGAGAAATTCAACCTCCAAACCCTAATCACTGAGGAAAACCTAAAAAGGGTTGGAATCCTTTCTGATAGAGTTGGATCAATTTCTAAATTTAGGAAATTTAGAAATGGTATTGCCGTTCCCATATCCTCTTCTAGTGATAATGATAATGAAAATTCCGATTCTGATCAAGATGAAGGTACGAAATCCTAAATTAGGGCTTGCCCTAACCTTTTGGCTTTACCTTCATTATCTTTTATCCTTTACTTGATACATCTTGCAACTTATCTTTATATGAAAAACCTCTTTCATGATTTAACATTTTTTTCGTTTTGGTGCAGATATGGCCCCTAGGATTCCTCGTGGTTTCGGAGCCACAAAGAAAAACGACAAGGAGAAACAGGATAACAAGGACAGCACCTCCGATCCTAGGGCGCGCCTTCTTCAAGAGAAGGATTTTGAGACAGTCATTCCTCCTTCCTCTACTGAATCCTTGAAGAGGAATGCTGAGACTCAAAATCTTTCCATCGACAAGGGTAAAAAACCAAGAATCGAGGGCGCGCCCTCTTATGCGGAGACCTTAGTTGGTCCAGCGGCTGCACCCTTTATTATGGAAAAAGAGATTGATCTATGGCAGAATATGAGTGCTGAGGATGAGGCTCAATCCATGATTCAAGCATCTACCCAACTTCTAATCCAATCCCTAGGGCGCGCCCAGAGAGTGCACAAATAAAAACTTCATCTAAACAAACTCGAGGCTGAGAACAGAAAATTCTCCAAAATGGTTATTGAAACTGATAACAAGTGGAAGAAAGGATGTGATGCCAAGGATGCCACTATTGCTACCCTCAGGTTGGATCTTCAAAAGTTCGTTGAACACGACCAATATCTTTGTGACCAGGTTGAGAGGTTGAAGAAAGAAAGAGAAGAATTCCAAGTTCAATAAGATGCTTTGGAGGCCGAGAAAGCTACATTGAAAGAACAAAGAGAATCCATTGAGGATGAAAACTTTCAAAAGGGATTTGATTTTTATCTCCTTGGCTTTCTGGCCAACGATCCTAACTACAACTGGGAGGAGAAATTTGGTCGGGAAAGCGCTGAAAATGTTGAGGTCTTCAAGAAAACACATGTAAAAGCCATCACAGCAAAGAGAGTTGAGTTGGGATTGGATATTCCTCCTGAGGGCGCGCCTTCCACAAACGGCTCGCCTAAAGAGACTGAACAAATTAAAAGTGTTGAAGTTGAAAGTGCAAACAACTCGATTCCTGCAGCTACTACGCCTCCTCCTTCCAAAGACGTCTCCCCCATTGCCTCCAAGGACGCGCCCTGAAGCCTTCTACCTCATTTTTCATCTTTCAAATCATTAAACTTTATCGAATTTTAAGGCGCGGGTCCTTTGTAAAACCCTGCAAATTGTAATACTGAATTTTTGATAACTTCGAATATTCCTGATGTTTTTTATGTTTTTTAAGTTCCCTGCATCATTATTGCCAAAATGCTTTTGCCGATCAATTTCTTGTTTTAGATCAACCTTCATTTTTGTTAAAGATAAATAGAGGGCGTGCCCTAATGTATTAGGGCGACTTCCTTGAAATCCTTTCAAATTATTTTAACAATTTTAACATACGTTTAAAGCATATCTTCAAACAGATCCTCAAGTCATTATTGTATGTATGCTGAGGGCGCGCCTTGATACGCTAGGGCGCGGCCTCCAGATCGAATTCCTTCAAGTATTAACGAACAAGCTTATTAATTAAAAACACTTGTAAATTCTTCAGTATAAACGTAGGGCGCGCCCAATTGAATTAGGGCGCGGCCGTTTGTATTTCAACAAACAATATTCTTCTAACAATCCTCGAATATATTGAAAATCTTGAAAAAACTTGAAAATCTTCATTAAACTTGAGTCTCTTCAGAACAAGGGAAGGTGTAAAAACACTACCCCCATAGCTAAGGAGAATGGTTATTGAAAATTGTAAAAATCAGCAAGTCTTGACTAACTCTAAGGAAGGCATATATGCACTACCCCCCTAGACTAGGAGAAGAATTATTGATACTAGTCTATAACTTAAATATAAGCCTTCATAAAATAGGGGGGCGAAGCCGCACCCTATTGATAATATTTCTTCAAATGCTCCGCATTCCATGCCCTTGGAATCGTGTTACCATCCAAGTCTTCTAGGTGATAAGTGCCTTCCCAGAAGATAGACTTGATCTTGTAAGGTCCTTTCCAATTGGGACAAAAGACTCCATGAGCAGCTACCCTTGTATTTGGCATGACTTTCTGTTAAATATAATTGATGTGTTTTAATCAGTGTTTAAGTGTTACAGGGAGTTATCAGAGTTTAGCTGGAAGCAGTCAGAGTTTAGTTAAACTCTGACAGGTGGAAGCTCGACAGAGTTTGTTAAATTCTGTCTGGAGGAAGCGCGTCTACTGTTCAACAGTGATTAAAGATTAATTATGGAAGCGATATCTTTGAAGATTGGATAGCTATCAAAGAGATCGAGTTGACATAGGAGACGTGTGACAATCTGTAATTGATATCATTGTATAGCTGATTATTAGGAATATCAATTAGAGATTGTATCGTAGCTGTATGTTATATAAATACAGATAGGTTAACCCTAGAAGGGTATCGATAACGAATTATCTTTATTGTAACCTAGCAGCTCTTTGTGATATTTTACATCACGAAAAGGGTTCGAAATACAAGAAGTTTTTAAAGTGCATAAACGCTTTTACTTGTTAATCTCTCATACAAAGTTGATTATTAATTGTGTATTTGGCCTAACAAGTGGTATCAGAGCCAATCTGTTACTTTATTACAGGTTAAGATCCAAACACAACAATAATCATGTCAGAAATTCCTCCACCAACACCTACTGTTTCTGAAAAGGCTCCTACTACTATAAGTCGTTATGAACCAATCAGGGTTCCTATTCTGAGGCCATTAGAGTATGCTATGTGGAAGGTCAAGATGACTATGTTTCTGGAGGCTACAGATCCAGAATATCTTGACAGGATTTATGAAGGCCCTCACAATCCTACAAAGCTATCTGTTGCAGTTGCTGGTGAAGTAGCAAAAATGGTTCCAAAGGAAAAGAAGGACATGACTCCTGAAGATCTATCATCAATTGCTAAGTATGCAAAGGTTAGGTATTTACTGCATAGTGCTTTAGACAATGTTATGTCTAACAAAGTCATTAACTGCACCACTGCAAAAGAGATATGGGATGCACTTGAAGTCAGGTGTCAAGGAACTGCAGCTATTAAGAAGAATAGGAGAAACATACTCACACAAGAGTATGAGCATTTTGAGGCTAAACCTGAAGAGACCATGACAGAAACATTTGATAGATTCTGTAAACTGATTAATGATCTGTCATTGGTCAACAAAGAGTATGATCTAGAAGACTCGAATCTCAAGTTTCTTCTTTCTCTACCTGAAAAGTGGGATGTGAAAACAACCACTATTAGAGACAACTATGATCTTGCTGAAACAGAGATTGATGAAATTTATGGACTGCTCAAAACTTATGAATTGGAAATGGAGCAGAGAAACAGGAGATCAAGCAGAAAAGGAAAGTCTGTTGCTCTTAATGTTGAAGAGAAGCCTCAGAAGAAAGAGGCAACAAGAAGGAAAATGAAGGGAAAAGCTTTGGTCATACATTCAGAAAGTGATTCACCAAACTCTGATTATGATTCAAACTCTTCTGAATCATCTGACTCTGAGGATGATGAAGAAGAAATGAGAAAAATGGCTGTGTTGATGGTGAAGACTTTCAAGAAAATGGGCTTCAAGAATTTCAAGAAAGGAAAAAGGTTTTCTAGGGATTCAAATGAAGACAGAAAAAGCTACAGGAAGTCTGATAAGAGAGATTCTAAAGGGAAGAAGGATAAGTCTGAAATTCAATGCTACAAGTGTAAGGAGATGGGTCACTATGCTCCTGAGTGCAAGAAGGGTAAAACTGGAAAGGTACTCTACACTAAAGGCAGAGATTTGGCAGATACTTCAGATTCTGATGAAGAAGTGAACTATGCTCTCATGGCTACTACTGAATCAGAATCCTCTGAAAATCAGGTACCTCCAACTACTATGCTTATAATATTGATGACATTGCTCAATTAAGAATTTTTCTTAAGTCATTGCATATAAGTTATAGGGATCAGACTTTAGAAAATGAGAGAATAAAAGCTGAAAATTCTGAACTTAAAGAAAGAAATAAACTTGTTGAAGAGAAACTTGAAAACATGCAACAAGTTCAGAAAGAGAGAGAGATGATGCTGTTTGCAAAGAACAGATTTTGCTTCAGAAGTATAAACAACTAGAGTCAGAGTTGAAGGGAGCAAATAATAAAATTAGGACTTGGACTAATTCTGGAAAGGACACTCAACAGATTTTTCAAACAGACACTGTTGGTCTAGGTTATAATGAGGGAGATGAACTTAGATTTCAAAATCAAGTTAAAGTCAGAACTAAATTTGTTCATGGAACCAGTAAATTTTTGTCTGAAAATGAAAAGGAAGTTGTCAAAAGAAAACCAGTAAAAACTAGTGTCAAACAGGTTAATATTGGTTCAATGACAGATAAACAACTCAAGCATAAACTGAAGGAGTTAAAATCTGTTGAGAAAAAGAAAGTGTCAAACAAGAACAAAAATGGAAAAGTAGGCATCACTTCAGGAAATAAACCAATGCTTGCTAGTTATGCTCCAAGAAAGACATGTCATAACTGTGGTAGTACTAAGCATCTTGCAAATTTCTGCAAGAAAAATAAAAATATAAATTCTTTACCTACAAAGTCAGAGGTAAAGAAGGATTTTGCTAGAACTAAGCCACAGACTCTATGCACACACTGTGGAAGCACTTGGCATTCCATCTATACTTGCAGAAAATATCATGCTATCTATCATAATTACTATGAACTGAAACCCAATCTAAAATGGGTTAAAGTTGATACTGCAAGTGTAAACACTAATACTGTTAGCTCAAACTCTGATAATGTTAATTCCGCTGCAAAAGCTAACAAAGTTAAGAATGCCAAAGGATCCAAGCAAGTCTGGATCCTTAAAACTAATCCTCAGTAATTGTTTGTGATTGCAGGGTAACAGGGAGGCAACCCTAGTCGTGGACAGTGGATGTTCAGGACACATGACTGGAAATAAAGCCCTGCTATCAGAATATGAGGAGAAGGCTGGCCCAAAAGTTTCCTATGGTGATGGCAATATAGGAAGAACATTGGGATATGGCAATATCAATCTTGGAAATGTCATCATCAACAATGTAGCTCATGTCCCAGGACTCAAGCATGACTTGCTATCTGTGAGTCAAATCTGTGACAAGGGATATCATGTAGATTTTCAACCTGAATATTGTGAAGTTATCAGCAAATCTACAGGAAAGGTTGTTCTAGTTGGTCACAGGCAAAACAACATTTATGAAATCAAGCTTTTGATAGACTCTGTTGGAAAAGCTGTTTGCCTGTCTACAAGAATGTCTAGTGAAGAGAGTTGGAAGTGGCACAAGAAACTCTCACATTTGAACTTGAACAACATAAATGAATTGATCAGAAAGGATCTTGTAAGAGGACTCCCAAAGACCCTGTTAAATGTTGATGGCCTATGTGACTCATGTCAGAAGGCTAAACAAAGGAAGTCATCTTTCAAGAGCAAGACAGAATTTTCTATCACTGATCCCTATCATCTTCTGCATGTTGATCTATTTGGTCCAGTAAATGTTATGTCTATTGCAAGGAAGAAATATGCTTTAGTCATTGTTGATGAATACACTAGATTCACTTGGGTGTATTTTCTAGCAAAGAAGGATGAAACAGCATCGACTCTGATGGAGCATGTGAAGCTTCTGGACAAAGGATCAAGCAACAAAGTCAGAATCATCAGAAGTGATAATGGAACTGAGTTCAGAAATGCAACAATGGAAGAATTCTGCAAGGACAATGGAGTGAAACAAGAATTTTCAGTACCTGGTACACCACAACAAAATGGTGTAGTTGAAAGGAAAAATAGAACCTTAATTGAAGCTGCCAGAACTATGCTTGATGAAGCAAAATTGCCAACTTATTTCTGGGCAGAAGCTGTTCAAACTGCTTGTTTTACTCAAAATGCAACACTGATCAATAAGCATGGGAAGACACCATATGAGATGGTGAAGAAAAAGAAGCCTAACCTGAAATACTTTCATATTTTCGGGTGCAAATGTTTCGTTTTGAAGACTCATCCAGAACAGTTGACCAAGTTTGAGTTAAAGGCAGATGAAGGAATTTTTGTTGGCTATCCACTGTCAACAAAGGCATTCAGAGTTTACAATCTGAGAACTAAAGTGATCATGGAATCTATACATGTTTCTTTTGATGATAAGAAGATAACTGGACTTGAAGACAAAGACGAATATGATCAACTGAACTTTGAAAATGAAGTTTTAAACTCTGATGAAGGAAACTCTGATGAAACAATTCTGACAGACTCTGTTGAAACAAACTCTGAACCTCTACTGGTAAATTCTGGAGAAACTTCTCAGTCAAAACAAAGGGGAGAACCAGTTGAGGGGGAGCATGATCAAGATGAAGACTCAAACACTGATACTGAGTCAACTGAAAAATCTGGATCAAACTCTGATGCTTCAAACTCTGAAAATTCAAATTCTGACTCTGGGCAGTCAAGTTCAGGGGAAGTCTCAGAAAACGAAGATAGATCACAACAGAATCAGGAGAGCATGGATCAAGGGGGAGGATCACATGCTGATAGAAGTCATTTGCCTTCTGCTAGGAAATGGACTAAATCACATACACCTGATTTGATAATTGGTGATCCAGATGCAAAAGTAAAGACAAGAAGTGCTACTGCAAGTGAATGTCTGTTTCATGCATTCTTGTCTAAAAATGAACCAAAGAAAGTGGAAGAAGCTCTTCAAGATGCAGACTGGATAACAGCAATGCAGGAAGAGTTAAATGAATTTGAAAGGAATGAAGTTTGGACCCTTGTACCAAGACCAA
Source organism: Saposhnikovia divaricata (assembly GCA_036435485.1). Lineage (NCBI taxonomy): Eukaryota > Viridiplantae > Streptophyta > Magnoliopsida > Apiales > Apiaceae > Saposhnikovia > Saposhnikovia divaricata. Next base: position 138,790,707 of record CM071600.1, read on the forward strand.
AGAACAGATCTATTGTGGGTACTAAATGGGTTTTCAGAAACAAGACTGACAGTGAAGGTGTTATCACAAGGTTTCAGGCAGATCCTAGAGAGCCACATTTGACAGCTGTGAAAAGAATCTTCAAGTATCTCAAGGGCACCATATCATTAGGTCTGTGGTACCCCAGAGAATCAGATTTCAAGCTACTTGGGTATTCTGATGCAGACTTTGCAGGCTGCAAGGTAGACAGAAAGAGCACTAGTGGAAGTTGTCAATTTCTTGGTGACAGACTTGTTTCCTGGTACAGCAAGAAACAGAAATCAATCTCCACATCTATAGCTGAAGCAGAGTATATTGCAGCTGGTAGCTGTTGTGCACAGATCTTATGGATGAAGAATCAATTGCTGGATTATGGATTGAGGTACAGTAATATACCTATTTACTGTGATAACCAAAGTGCTATTGCTATGACAGGTAATCCAATACAGCATTCAATGACCAAGCACATCAGCATAAGATACCACTTCATCAGAGAACATGTGGAAGAAGGAAATATTGAACTACATTTTGTCTCTACAGAACAACAGCTTGCAGATATCTTCACTAAACCATTGAGTGAAGCTACATTTACAAGGCTGGTTAATGAACTAGGAATGGTCTCTGGTTCTGACTAGAAATGTTGGTTAGATTCAAACTTTACTTATGTGATGTATTAATCATATTTCCTGATTGGTTAAATGTTGAGTGAGCTCTGTTGATTAAACTCTGTTATGCATACTCTGTTAAACTCTGTCAGCATGTCTGTATGTCATACACTGTTAATAAGTTTGATAAACTCTGTGAACTTTGAGTTGATTTTTGTCTGAATGAAAACACCAATGAAGAAATATGTATGAAGCATGATTCTCAGCAATTAATCATGAATCTTTCTGAGTTATTGTGATCTAATCTTAGATTGTGCAGAAAGTTAACACAGCATGATACTGGCTCATATTTATAGCATCTCTTAGTTTATTTTGTCCTAAACTCTGAGTCTATAAAAACTGTGTGCATTACCTTTCATTAAGAACTACTGATGTTGATGAACTCTAAACTCTGTTAGTTATACTCTGATAGAATAAAATGTTTACTGCAATACCCCAAAGAAAATGTATAGAGGTTGTTATACTCCTTTGAGATTATGTTGGATACTAGGATGACCCAGGAACCTATTGGTATATAATATGTGCTAAAATTCTCTGATTTTTGGTGACTAGTTAAATACTAGGATGACCCAGGAACTTATCAAAATGATAAGGGCTAAAATTTTTGAATTTTTGGTGACTGGTTCCAACCTCTGATTACTGGAATGAAATATATATATATATATATATATATATATGAAAAAATGTATATAAAGGGGGTATAAAATAAAAAAAAAAATTATTGAATAAAGTTCGATTACTTCAGAGTTTAGCTTTCATCATACAGTCAGTGTTTACTATGACAGTTTGTGCATCCAGTGGTTATTGATTTACTTTATGGATTTTATAAAAAATTAGATGCTCTAAAAATTGATTTAGTAAACTCTGCTTCACACACACAAATATTCACAACTGTGCAATTTATGAAAGGGTTTCGATGATAAAGTTGGTGAATTGACAAACGCTGTTGATTCGTGATTTGTACTCTAAGGTAAATTTTCACTTGGACAATTTGAAAGTCTTGGAGTAAGTAGGGTTTTTGACAACTGTTAATCAGTGGATAGTTGATGAATGTGTTCTTTATATGATTACCTTAATCAGTTTTCATATTCTCTTCTTGATTCAGTTTCTTGAAGAACAGTTCATATAACATAAATAACAGTTGCAGAACACAATGAATATGATTAGAGAAACAAAATTTTCATTGATAATAAGAAAGAGATTACAAGCAAATAATACATTTTTTTTGTTCTCTCTATCTGCTAATCTATTCAACAGGAAAGTAAAAGGTCCGTCCACACCACTCCATTGTTAGCAAAAATTCCCAGATCCCATCTTTGCCACTTTATTTGGGTGGAAGTTGAAGGGATAAGGTTATTTTTGCTGACATATTCATTAACAATGGTTGGTGGTGTTGGATGAGGATGCCTTCGAGGAGAGCCATGCCAATGTTGCTTGGAGGGCAGCATCGATGTCGATCACTCTTGCAGGTTTCTCTCTCTCGAGCTCTTCCAGACCAGCATCCATTTGCAGCCACAGCGTCTCAAGCTGCCTTTCCCACTCAAACGCTTCAAACTCTTCACGCGTATAGCTGAAGATGTCTCTATTCTCGACAAGATGAAGGTTCTTTTCTTTGATGGTAAGGTTAGCCATTGTTTACCAAGAGTATTTGGTTTGAAGGGTTTGTGATTTTACAGGGGAGACTGAAAGGTTAAAAGTTTAATGACATAATCTGAGCAAGTCTCTAGGCCTTAAATAGAGATGGGTAAGAACGAGGTCCTTAATCACTTCGTATTCTGGTTATTAAAGGCAACAGGTAAACGCTTCAAATTCTGATTTTACTTGGGTCCAGATATTTTTAAAAGAGTATTATTTGATTTTTGATAAAATCAAATATTTTAATGTTTTAATTATTAATATACTCTTTTTAAAAATAGGCGCACATGACCCACTCGCCCTTAATGTGTCCCACTTACCTATTATCGTGTCCCACTACACATTAATCAAGGAACTGATTGAGTGTTTGTTACATAAGAGATTGAGTTTTTCATTAATTTAATCACTTTTGTGTCCAAACGATTTTGCTTTATTCTTACTCTCACAGTTTTCTTATTTTTCTCTTGGGCACTCACGCAAACACCTTTTCTACATACATATCTTTTGGAAATTCTTGCAAATTTCTTAACTCAATGGCATCTAAAGCATTCACTGCTTTTGGTTTACGGTTTGTTCCTAACAACTATGAAGCTCCACTCTATCATCAACGCGTTCCAGAATCGTTTCATCTCATGCAGAACTTTTTGAGGGATTCAGAGATTGGACAAGCTCTGACTGGACCTGCTACTCTTTCTGCGTCTCAAATTGCTACATTCTGGAAGAATTCAGTTTATGAGGATGGAGGAGAGAGTGGAACTCCTACCATTATCTTTACTTACGAAGACCAAGATTATGTAATTACTCCACAGACTGTACGAGATACATTGGGGTTTGATACACATACTTCTTATGCTCTCGTTAATGAAACTTATCTGAGAGAGATGCTACAAGAGATAGGTTATATGGAATCTCTTGACAAGCTCGGCAGTATAAAGAGACCAAATCTCAGAAAAGAATGGAATTTCTTCTTTGATTGCATAACGAGGACGTTCCAGAAGAAAGTCACAAACTGGGATGCCATTCCAATAGACAGTCTTCAAATCGGGTATTCTCTGCTCTGTGGTACTAATTTTGATTTTGGTCGACATGTTTTGATGAGCTTAGCTGATAAATTGTCAGAGTCTACCACTGTTTATTATGCTCGTTTTTGTCAAATGCTGTTCAATGCATGTGTACTTGGTCTCGAAATTGATGAAACTGATGAAATTGATCCTTTTAGAGTCAATAAGCGCATATTCTCTGATATGACTAACAAGGATGTTGGGAAAGAAAATCTTCCTGTTTTTGTCATGCCTCTTGCTCTACGAAATTTTCTAAATCAACCACAAGAACCACAACAACCTGAACCACAACAAGATCAACAGGAACCACAACAAGATGAACCTGAACAAGAACCACAACAACCTGAACCACACCAGGAACCTCAACCAGAACCAAACACTGAATCACCTGCTCGGTCAGCAAACTCTGATTCGCCACAATCTCCATCAAAATCAAAGTCTAAATTACAAAGAGTTAAGAAAGCAATTGCTGAACGACATGCAAGTCTAAAGCAGGCGGAAGAGACTCAAAGAACATCAAAACGGAAGTCTCCTGAAGCTGTTTACACTAGAAGAGGGAAAAGAATGAAAGCTCGAGCAAACATGCCTAAGTCACCATCTAGTGAAGAGGATTCAGATAATATACCTCTAGCGAGACGAAGAAAACTGATAGTCTCTGATTCTGTGGATGAAGATATTGAAGCTCCAGAGGTTGCTTCACAGCAAATACCTCCTGTTGAGGTTGAGAAAGATGTAATACCTGCAGAGGATGTAATGCCTGCAGAGGAAAAAATGCCTACAGAAGAGGATGCAAGAGATGGTGTGTCTCCAATAAATGATGTTCCTGATTCATTTATGCCATTCTCTGATCCTATCTATGATATTGGTGTAGCTGATCAACCTACGGCTGTTCCTTCTGAAGCTGTGGCATCTCATACTGAGATAATATCTGATGCTCACCACACTGTTGAAGAAGGTGAGGAAATTGATCAGGCAACCAATGTCACTTCTCATTCAATGCCTGTTGCTGATCCTGAGCAACAAGAAGAAAATCCTGACAATCCTACAGAAGATATTGCTAAACCTATGGCTGAAGATGAACCAGTTAAAGCTACAAGTGTTGAAGCTGAAGGTGACAGTAGTGCAAACTCTGATACTTCTCTGAGTGCACCAGTACAAACTGATGATAAACATACACCTTTTTCTCAACCTTGTACTTCTCATGAAGTTGAGAGAGCACAATTTGCCAAGAGTGCTGCTGAATGGTACAAAGAAGATTGTATTTTTCCACCAGGAAGAGCAGCTAAGTTTGTTAAGCAAAGTGCTGATACTATCTCAAATCCAGAGATTCTTTCTTGCTTGAAAGCAACTATAGTTCAAGTTAAAACTCTGGATAGACGATTTGATGATACTAGTGACTATAGTTCACTATAGTTCAACTATAGTTCACTGCTTTGCTTGAAAGCAACTATAGTTCAACTATAGTTCACTGCTTTGCGAAATGAGGTTGTAGCTAGAGAGATGAAGATGGAAAGAGATTCGAAACTAGTGACTACAAAATTCTCTAAATCTCAAGATAATCTCTTTGCCAGGCTGACTAAAGTTGAAGAGAATCAGTCTGATTTATCTGCTAAAATTGATTCTATTGCTACCTCCCTGGAGTTAATTACTTCTATCCTTATACCTGATGATGTCAAAAAGGGGGAGAGAGTTGTCAGAAGAGATAGTGCTGGAGATGGAGGGGCAAGTAACAAAGGAAAGAAAAAGGCTGAAGAGGTTCAAACTCTGAGAATTAGCAAGTCATCAAAATCACAGTCTGTTGGGAGAAATACTGATACTCAAGGTACTTCAAGGACCAAGAGTTTGTTGTTATCTTCTAATCCACAAACTGATGAGGAATTGGCTGCTAAGCTGTTCATTGAAGAGAATGAGGAAGGAGTTACGATTGAGGACATTGAAGCTGAGGAAAAGAGTTTACAAGAAAAACATCTTAAAGCTTTAAAGTCTGATAAGGTACAAAGAGGAAAAGCTCCTAGACCTGTTGTTAAAGGTGTTGTGATCAGAGAAAAGACTGATGTTAGTCAAAGTTCTCGGTTCTCAAAGGAAGAAATTGCAGCAGAGGCTAAACTCAAGCTAAAAGGTATTGAAGGTGAAAGTTCACAAAAGAAAGTTACAACTTCTGTTGCAGCACAAGCAATGATCACACCTTTACACTCTTCACAGTTGAAATCTGTTTTTGGAAAAGGAACAATTTCTGATCCAAATGTGTTATCTGGAGTCTCAATGAATGTTTCTGATGGAAAAGCTCTATCTGGCAAGGTTGGTAATAATAAGGGTGGACTAGGTTCACATAGAGACAGAAGGCAATATACTGGTTCTAGAGATCCTTCTTCACTGGCTGTTCCAGGTCGTGGTGTTCCTCAAGAGAGTTTGGACAGACTGGAATCAATGCAGTTGGTTCATCAGAAGAGTTTAGACAAGGATTTTCTTCTATACTTCATGGATGATGGAACAGTATTCAAAGTTGGTGAGGATGATATTGGCTTGAAATGTTGGGAAGAACTAGAGTATGTTCTATATCTTCTCAAGGTGAATAGTCGAAGGACTCAGTCAGTTGCTAATGTACTCAGACAGAAAATGACTCAGAATCTGGCAATTAGAGGACAGAAATACAATAGCAGATATATTTCTAAGTACAGGGATTACCACGGCAATCTCATTGAAATGAAGAAAGGTACTGCAAAGTTAAAAACTGATTTGGGAATCACAGTACTTGATTTCAATACACAGGCAGAAAAAGTTAGATTTATCAGACTGGGTAATGAAATGAGAAGGAATAAGATTTATGATCTTAGGGCTGCTATTTACCAAACAGATGAAAGTGATCCTCAACTCAGAGAAATCAAAGAAGCAATGAAGATTGAACTTGAAAATGCAGAAAGAAGATTGCTGATTGATTATCTCAGAACCATGCCAGATCTTGAAATGATTAGAGATTAAGTTCTGTAAGAATTTTCTTATTCTCTATAGTTTTTATTAAGTAGAAGCTTAAACTCTGAATCTGTATAAACACTGTATTTGTCTATTTGTTTTGACATCATTAATTACTGTCATTAACTTGTACATTTTTGCTAATGAACAAGTTGGGGGAGATTGTTAAATATAATTGATGTGTTTTAATCAGTGTTTAAGTGTTACAGGGAGTTATCAGAGTTTAGCTGGAAGCAGTCAGAGTTTAGTTAAACTCTGACAGGTGGAAGCTCGACAGAGTTTGTTAAATTCTGTCTGGAGGAAGCGCACGTCTACTGTTCAACAGTGATTAAAGATTAATTATGGAAGCGATATCTTTGAAGATTGGATAGCTATCAAAGAGATCGAGTTGACATAGGAGACGTGTGACAATCTGTAATTGATATCATTGTATAGCTGATTATTAGGAATATCAATTATAGATTGTATCGTAGCTGTATGTTATATAAATACAGATAGGTTAACCCTAGAAGGGTATCGATAACGAATTATCTTTATTGTAACCTAGCAGCTCTTTGTGATATTTTACATCACGAAGAGGGTTCGAAATACAAGAAGTTTTTAAAGTGCATAAACGCTTTTACTTGTTAATCTCTCATACAAAGTTGATTATTAATTGTGTATTTGGCCTAACACTTTCCAAAGAACCAAATCACCCACATTAAAAAGACGGGTCTTCACCTTTCGATTATAATACCTCGCAGCCCTTTGCTGGTAAGTTGACAACCTCAGTTGTGAGTTGGTTCTCATTTCTTCCAAAAAATCCAAACTCAGCCTTTGATTTACCATATTGGTCTCTTCATCATAGAAATCTCTCCTAAACGATTCTGCTCCAATCTCCAGCGGAACCATTGCCTCGCATCCATAAGACAACACAAAAGGAGACTCCCCAGTAGTAGTTCTCGGAGTTGTGTTGTATGACCACAACACCATGGGAAGTTCTTCAGGCCAATTCCCCTTGCTTTCTTCCAACTTCGTCTTCAAGGTATGCTTGATTATTTTGTTGATAGCCTCTATCGTCCATTACTTTGAGGATGATACACAGATGCAAACTCTTTCTTTATCCCCAAGTCATCACACAACTTTCACAATTCTTTGCTATCACACTGTTTTCCATTATCCGACACAAGCTTATATGGAATCCCAAATCTGCACATAATAGAGTTGAAAAAAAAAATCTCGAATTTTCTTCGCAGTAATGGTGGCCAAGGGCATTGCTTCCGCCCACTTGGTAAAGTAATCCACAGCAACAACAGCATACTTCACACCTCCCTTAGCCTTGGGGAGTTCCCCAATGAGATCTATCCCCCACATAGCAAACGGCCATGGACTCATTAGAGAAGTCAAGGTAGTAACAGGGCTGGTAGAATAGTTGGCAAACCTCTGGTACTTGTCACATGCCTTAACAAACTCGTAAGCATCCTTCTTCAAGGTAGGCCAATAATATCCTCGCCTTAACACCTTCATTGCTAACGAACCACCCCCAAAGTGATTGCCGCAAATCCCTTCATGAATCTCCCTAAGGATGTAATTACACTCATCTCCATCTATACACTTGAGAAGTGGTTGATTGAAACCCCTCTTATATAATACTCCATCATATTGCACAAACCTAGCTGCTTGATACTGAAGCCGCCTTGCCTCAAGCTTCTCACTTGGAAGTACACCTCCTTGGATATATTTTTGAATGGGAGTCATCCAAGTAACATGTGGGGTTGATTCCACTTCCATGACTTATATCTCTGGAATACTAGGTACTTCCTAAATTTGCAAAGGAACTGTTCCCAACAGCATAGCATCTTTCTGGGACCCTAACTTGGCTAAAACATCTGCGCTACAATTCTCATCCCCTGGAATACACTCTACCCGTACTTTTCCGAACTTTTTTATCAACCGCTGAGCGCACCTCATGTAAAGCTCTGTCCTCGGACCTCTACACTAAAATCCACCCTTTACCTGTCCAACCACTAATTCTGAATAACTTAACACAATGAGATTCACTACCTTCATCTCCAAAGCCATTTTCAACCCATTAATCAAGGCTTCATACTCTGCATCATTATTGGTTGCTTGGAATTTGAAGTGAATGGCACTCATGAGTTGATTCCCTTCGGGGGTAAACAAGATTACACCTGCTCCAGCCCCCCCATTATTGACAGCTCTATCTACTTGTAACTTCCACCAAGATTAAGGAGCTTCCTCAAGAGGGCACGCCCTCTTAAGTGGAATTTCAGGCTCAACCAATACAATTGACTTTTCTTCATTTTCTGACTCGAATTCAAGAATGAAATCAGCTAGAGCTTGACCCTTGATAGCAGTCCTTGGGGTATATTCCAAATCAAATTGTCCTAGCTCAATTGCCCATTTCAACATTCGACCAGAGGTTTCCGGCCTATCGAGAATTCCTCTCAATGGATACGCCGTACGAACTTCAATCTTGTGAGCTTGAAAATAAGGCCAAAGCTTCCTGGATGATAGAACTAAGGCATAGACCAACTTCTCCATGCTAGTATATCTGGTCTCCGCGTCGAGCAAACGCATACTCACATAGTAAATCGGAGACAGATGATCAACTTCTTCCCTCACCAGCACTGCACTAATGGAATGTTCCGAAACGGCCAAGTATAAAATTAACATCTCTCCTTCTACATGGTTAGCTAAAAGTGGAGGATTTCCCAGGTGCTCCTTTATTTTCTGAAAAGCTTCCTCACATTCAGAGGTCCATACAAAATCCTTGGCTGCCACCTTGATTGCTTTGAAGAACTCTCTGCATTTATTCGATGACTTTGATATAAAACGATTAAGAGCAGCTATCCTCCCCGTTAGACTCTGGACTTGCTACATACTAGATGGAGATTTCATGTTAAGTAGAGCTTTAATCTTTGTTGGATTTCCCTCGATTCCGCGATGATTAACAATAAATCCTAGAAACTTCCCGGACTCTACCCCGAAGACACATTTTTGAGGGTTTAGCTTCATCCTGAACTTCCTCAAAATCTCAAACATCTGTTCTAAATGCTTTACATGGTCTTCCGCTTTTAAGGATTTAATAAGCATGTCATCCACGTATACCAACTCAGAAAGAAACGAGGCAAGCTAGCCTGCGTGAGCATGTCTTCTACGGCTACAAATGATGAAGTAGAGTGGGCTATGAAATATTATGGTCAAGAAGGACTTTGGGCCATTCCACACTCTCACCACCGACCTCACATCTTCAACTATGGTGGAAATTTCAAAATTCCAAGGATGGTCCTAACCCCGAGACTTGTAGCCCTTGGTGTGGGCGCGCCTTTACACCCATACTTAAGAGAAATCCTCGAATGGTATAATCTAGCCCCAATTCAACTCTCTCCCAATACCTATAAACTTGTTTTAGGTTTGTTCATTCTCTACCATGATTTGTGATTTGAAGCACCCTCTATGCCAGAAATCAGTTACTTCTTTAGCATCCGTCAATCAAACATTGGATATTATTATCTGGTGATCAACAAACCTCGCAACAATAAAGGCTTTTCTGATGGAAGGATTAGCCACATTAAACGATGGAAGGAACCTTATTTCTTTGTTTGGGATGTTCCTCGAGTTCGTCTTCAATTCAATACAAATCCTTGTAAGTGAGGGCGCGCCCTACACTCTTCTTATCTTTCTTTTCGATCTTCATTTAACTTTTATTAATCTTTTTAAGCTAAAACGGATAGAAGAATTCAAAAAACACTTCTGGGCGCGGCCTCATCTCGGGCCAGTGCCGTCCTCAAAGTTGCTGCAGAGAAATTCAACCTCCAAACCTAATCACTGAGGAAAACCTAAAAAGGGTTGGAATCCTTTCTGATAGAGTTGGATCAATTTCTAAATTTAGGAAATTTAGAAATGGTATTGCCGTTCCCATATCCTCTTCTAGTGATAATGATAATGAAAATTCCGATTCTGAACAAGATGAAGGTACGAAATCCTAAATTAGGGCTTGCCCTAACCTTTTGGCTTTACCTTCATTATCTTTTATCCTTTACTTGATACATCCTGCAACTTGTCTTTATATGAAAAACCTCTTTCATGATTTAACATTTTTTTTTTGTTTTGGTGCAGATATGGCCCCTAGGATTCCTCGTGGTTTCGGAGCCACAAAGAAAAACGACAAGGAGAAACAGGATAACAAGGACAGCACCTCCGATCCTAGGGCGCGCCTTCTTCAAGAAAAGGATTTTGAGACAGTCATTCCTCCTTCCTCTACTGAATCCTTGAAAAGGAATGCTGAGACTCAAAATCTTTCCATCGACAAGGGTAAAAAACCAAGAATCGAGGGCGCGCCCTCGTATGCGGAGACCTTAGTTGGTCAAGCGGCTGCACCATTTATTAGGGAAAAAGAGATTGATCTATGGCAGAATATGAGTGCTGAGGATGAGGCTCAATCCATGATTCAAGCATCTGCCCAACTTCCAATCCAATCCCTAGGGCGCACCCAGAGAGTGCACAAAGAAAAACTTCATCTAAACAAACTCGAGGCTGAGAACAGAAAATTCTCCAAAATGGTTATTGAAACTGATAACAAGTGGAAGAAAGGATGTGATGCCAAGGATGCCACTATTGCTACCCTCAGGTTGGATCTTCAAAAGTCCGTTGAACACGGCCAATATCTTTGTGACCAGGTTGAGAGGTTGAAGAAAGAAAGAGAAGAATTCCAAGTTCAATAAGATGCTTTGGAGGCCGAGAAAGCTACATTGAAAGAACAAAGAGAATCCATTGAGGATGAAAAATTTCAAAAGGGATTTGAGTTTTATCTCTTTGGCTTTCTGTCCAATGATCCTGACCATCTCTCCTTCCACATGCTTAGCTAAAAGTGGAAGATTTCCCAGGTGCTCCTTTATTTTCTGAAAAGCTTCCTCACATTCAGAGGTCCATACAAAATCCTTGGCTGCCACCTTTATTGCTTTAAAGAACTCTCTGCATTTATCCGATGACTTTGATATAAAACTATTAAGAGCAGCTATCCTCCCCATTAGACTCTAGACTTGCTACATACTAGATGGAGATTTCATGTCAAGTAGAGCTTTAATCTTTGTTGGATTTCCCTCGATTCCGCGATGATTAACAATAAATCCTAGAAACTTCCCGGACTCTACCCCGAAGACACATTTTTGAGGGTTTAGCTTCATCCTGAACTTCCTCAAAATCTCAAACATCTGTTCTAAATGCTTTACATGGTCTTCCGCTTTTAAGGATTTAATAAGCATGTCATCCACGTATACCTCCATGGTTTTCCCAATCAAATTTAAACATCATATTCACCAGCCTCTAATAAGTTGCCCCAGCATTGATCAATCCAAAAGGCATTCCAATGTAACAATACAATACTCGATCCGTAATAAAAGAGGTGCGTTCCTGATCCGGTTCATACATAGGAATCTGGTTGTAGCCCGAGTAAGCATCCATGAAACTTAAAAGAGCGTGTCCTGCCGTGGCATCCACCAACTGGTCAATCCTCGGGAGTGGAAAGCTATCCTTCGGGTATGCCTTGTTCAGATAAGTGAAATCCACACAAGTCCTCCATTTTCCATTTGGTTTTTTCACGAGAACCGGATTAGCCAACCAATCTGGATAATATGACTCCTTGATCAGCCCAACATCTAGAAATCTATCCACCTCTTCTTTCAATGCTATGGCTCTCTCTCCACTCACTGGATGGCGTTTCTGGCGGATTCCCTTCTTGGTAGGATCAATATTCAGACGATGACAGATAACCTCCGGATCAATTCCAACCATGTCAGCATGACTCCAAGCAAAAACATCTAGATTGTTTAAAAGGAAGTTGGTGAGCATCCCTCTCAACTTGGAATTCAACTACGACCCAATTTTCAGAACCTTAGCTGGATCCTTCTCATCTACCAGAATTGAGATTGTACCCTCTACAGGGCCAGTCTTTTCAACCAGATGTGGTGTTCTCGGATCGAGGTCAGAATCAAAACTTCGATGATCTTCGATTGGTGCTCCATCCTTGGAGGGCACGTCCTCTTTAAGAGGGAAGTCTTCCTCAACAAGGGTATGCATCAAGCCTTCAAGTAACATTCGCCTTCCTTCAACTTGCTCACCTCTGATGTTGATAGAGATGATATCCTCTGAATCTTCTTCAATTTCTTCCAGAATTCCATCTTCCGCTGGGCACACCCTGTAAAGGGGCACCTCATTTTCCGGCTCTTGAACGAGATAATGTATTTTTACTTCTCCCGGGGAAATGCTCATGACTCCTGAATTATCTTCAACCAGGGCGCGCCGTCTACCTTGTTGTCTCCTAAACCCTTTGATTACCTTTTGGTAACAATCTCTGGAATCATGTTGAGATCCCCTTATAGTCCCTACACCATTGGGTGTAGGGAATTTCATTGCAAGATGATAGATGGAGGTCACAACTTTCATTTCCTTCAACAAGGGGTGCCCTACCAAAGCATTATGCGATGATTCCACATTCAAAATCATAAAATCCATCATTTGTGTCACAGAAAGAACTCCTTCCCCCAGAGTTACCGGTAGCTTGATAGCTCCCAAGACTTTCACAGATTTGCCCGAAAAACCATAGATCCATCCATTATCTTGAATCATATCCTTATCTAGGAGTCCCAGCTTCTTATAAGTGCTATAATACAAAATATTCACCGAACTTCCATTGTCAACAAAAACCCGATGTACATTCTTGGAACCAATCTGAATTGCTACCACCAGAGCATCATTGTGTGGATGATGTACCCATCTAGCTTCTTCTTCAGTGAAAGTAATATCTGCACATTCTCCCTTGAACAATTTGGGTGGCCTTAGCTCCAAACTATTCACATTTGTGAGAGGTCTGTATATTGCCTCTCAAGCATACCTCTCATTGCATTATTGCTATCACCACCCAGGTGATGTCCTCCAAAGATAGTATGAATACTCCCCTCCTTAACGAACTTTTTCTCTTCGGGCTTTCCATCTCCATGGAGGGCGCGCCCTCCATCTCTTCTGTCGGGATTCTCCTTGTGCTTCTTTACCTCCCTAACAATCCATTCTGTTAAGTATCCTTCCTTAATCAAATCCTCAATTTCTTCCCTGAGCTGACGACATTCATGAGTGTTATGCCTTGTAGATTCATGGAATTCACAATATTTCTTTTTATCTTTACTCTGCCAAGAAGTTAGAGGTTCTGGCCTCTTGAAGAATCCTTTATTCTTATTCACCTCAAAGATGTGCTCAATGGAAGCCGCCAAAGGAGTATAGTTTCCAGGCCTTTGATCATAGGTGTATGTATCTGGAGGACCCCAATTTCTTCCAGCTTAAGCTAAATTCACCCGATTAGCACCAGTTGCTAAACGGCGAGTAGGACTAGGAGACCTATCCTTCCTCTTCCCGGCCTTTCCCTTAGAGCTGTTCTGACTGTCAATTTTTTGATTATCTGCCAAAGATTGTTCCACAATCTTGAAAGACCCAGCTTGTGCAAATACATCAACCAACGTAGGTGGATCCCGTCCTTGAAGGTGTTTCCAGAAATCAGTTCCTACTGACAATCCGGCTATTAGAAAACTCTTGAGCATTTCATCAGTTGCTCCCCTAACCAAAGTAGACTCTGAATTAAATTTCTTGAAGTAATATTGCAAACTCTCCCCTTTCCTTTACTTAACATTAGCCAAGGTCGTGACCGGAGGGGCATATTTCACTGCAGCCTGGAACTTAGTTAAAAACAAATTCCTCATCACCTGCGAAGATGTAATTACTCCTGGCCCGAGTTTTTCAAACCATTGTTGAGCACCTTCCCTGAAGGTTGCTGCCAACAACCGACATCTAGCTAGTTCCGTTACCTGATATACATCCATCTCAATATCGAAGCGTCCAAGGAATTCCACAGGGTCTGCACTTCCATGAAAGCGCAAATCATTTGTCATAGATCTATACCCAGCAGGGAGCTGTGCCTCTCTAACTTCAGTCGAGAAGGGAGAGGATGTTTGCGCAGTAGCAGATATTCTTCCTCCATCAAAGTGGGCAAGGAGTTTCTTTAAACCATCCACATTGAATGTTCCCACTCCATGAATATTCTGGATATTTGGTTATGCCACAGTTTGAGTACCCCCCGGGGGTGGAGGCGGCGGTGGAGCCGCTGTCTGAGTGCCTCCTTGAACCCCTACTTGTGGTTTAATCACAACGTCCTCTTGAGTTTGAGTTTGATTTTGCTGACCCTTAGGATTTCCATGAGGTTATGAACTCCATTGAGAACCTCTCTGATACTGTTCTCCTGAGTGAGGGTGCGTCCTCGACCTGGACTCACTAGAGGTGCTTGAGGGAATTTGATGGATACGGGAGGATCTTCCACCTGAGGGCTCGCCCTGATTACGGTGGCGCCCATTTCCCTGATACCAATCCATTCTTCTGTCACCGTTATCATGGTTTCCTCTTCTTCCAGTGTTGTCATGATGAGGAGCTTGTTTAAATCCAAGGGGCCGCGACCTGTTGTAAACAGGGGGCGCACGCTGTGGATTGTCATTACGAGCAAGAGATCGCTCATGTCCAAGGGGCCGCGACCTGTTGTAAATAGGGGGCGCACGCTGTGGATTGTCATTGCGAGCAAGAGATCGCTCATGTCCAAGGGGCCTCGACCTGCTGTCAGGGCGCGCGCGCTGTGGATCATGACTCTGTGGAAGGGCTCGCTCATGTCCAAGGGGCCTCGACCTGTTGTCAGGGGGCACGTGCTGTGAATCATGGGGCCTCGATTCCATATATTTGTCTTTCTTCTGAAGCTCGAGGAGTACCATCCTCAAATCATCGTCATTAAGCCTTATTCCAAGGCGTTCCTTCAAGCTGGAAAACTCTCTCCTCTCTCTAGCCATTTGCTCCTCATCCCCTTGAATCTCACTAGGAGTGCACCCTGAACGGTGAAGATGAGGGCGCGCCCTCTCTTGAGGATTCGACAACCTGCGCTCAGAATTATCTTCACTAGGATGTTCAACAATAGGATCAGAATAATCTAACCTTCGAGGAATGACCAGCTGAAATCTCCTTTCCTGATTTTCCTCCCTCCTTCAAGAATCTTCCTCGATCTGAGGGGATTTCCCTGATCGGCGATGATTTCGTGGGATACTCCGAGATTTTCTCCTTGATTCTTACTCTTCCTCTACAGAACCCAATCTCGCCCCGAAACTATTTATGGCATCTTGCATAATATACAACTGTTCCATTAATGCCGAATTGCTGATAAGAACGGGCGGCTGTCCACCGACGGCGGCCGGAGTTCCATGATGTCGCGAAGGAGCAGCAATATTCTCTGGAACATAAGCTTCATGACGCGCTTGGTTACCTCCCAAGCTATCATCAGAATCATAACCATCTTCTTCTCGAGAACCTCTACCTTGATTGTGAGACATCTTTTCCTCCTAAGATGTAGATCTTGATTGGTTCCCCTCCTTCTAGCGCCAATTTGGTGACGGAGGAATTTGGGAACAACAAAATTCGAGGTACGTCGCCAGAAACAAGATCTTAGACGGTTGTTTTTCTCCGAAAAAAGTGGTGGTGTGTGGTGGCTGTGGATAATTGGTGGCTGAGATTGATAAGGTTAGTGGCGGCTATTTCAGTGCTCTTGACTTCCCACCCCTCAATCGGCCTACATACCCCGGTATTTATAGGGGATCAAGCCATACATAGTTCTTGGAGAGCAAGAAACCCAAATGGGCTTGGATTGTTGGTCCAGCATCCGGAATGTTCTACTATTAGGCCTAACCACAAAGGCCCAAGGCTCACCCAAGATCTCAAGACTTCACGGATAAGGAAACTTCCCCCGTCGAAGACTAGTCCTATCCATTACCAGCTATTTCTTGATTTCAAGGATGCAGGTATAGCCATGGTTTACCCCAAGTGCAGAACGCATCCCTGTCCCTCGAATGAGAAGCACCCACCAGATAGCAGGACAGGTGATCCTGAGCTTTTGGGTGCAAAGTACAGGATTACTCCGAAGTTCCCCAATGAGGACACGCCCATTGGCTACAGGAACAGAGCTCCCAAAGCACACACCAGAAAGTCCCCATCTTTCCACCTTAAGGCGCGCCCTTAGTGTTTAAGAAGGGTCCTTATATCCAGGCAAACCCATGGAGGCCTTCTGCGACGGACATCCCCCCTCCTGAGATACGACAGGAGGGAATTCTTCAATTACTCATGGAATCCCAGCCTAAGTGGAATCCCAGAAGAGAATTCTTCAATGGCTCTTGGAAAATCAACTTTATCATCATTTTTAGCATTTAGGGCGCGCCCTCTTTGAAGAGAAAGAGAGGGCGCGGCCTGACTTCTTTATTTCCGTCAAATCCCTAATTTAATCTAGAATTCTCCAATTAAATCCGTATTTGACCCGAATCCATCCTGAAATACCCGAACCGAATTTTGACTATAACAGTCTTTGAATACAAGAGAAGTTGTGAACTATCTGTGCCACATGAGGTCCTTATATGTCTTGCTACCTTGCCTACTATATCTACGCTCTTGAGGCTGGCCAATGAGTCCCCACTCTTGCTATTTCTTCCTTATTACCCATGTCTTCTTCGTTCGAGGATGCCATTTCAACAACTCGCCACCAAAATGAGGATTAAGATATCTGTAATGAAAAACTAATTTAAAAGTAAAGTTCAAAGTAGCTACAACTAATTTAAAAGTAAAGTTCAAAGTAGCTACGAGCATGGTGGCGCTGAGCGTCTTATATTTTGAAAAAAAATTAAATTAGGATCATACACTGTTGGAGTACTTTAATTTTTAAATTATTCATTTTCTACTTTATAATCAGAGGTTACCTTTATTTATAAAATCTGTTGGGACTATATTTAAGTATTCTTGTGAAAAATTCAATTTGTTAGAACTTAGAAATGTTGTTTGTAGTAATGTTTCCTTTCCTTTTTTGTGTGTGCACATATTGCTTGATTTAAGTGTGCTTGTACATGTGTTCCAAGAGATGCCTCGTTGGTTTCAGTAACATGTAGATTTGCCCCTAATTGGTTTCAGTAACATGTAGATCTGCCTGATTACACTTTGTTCCAGAAGATGCTAGCGATTTAAAATAACTTTATTATATTTTTTTGAGGGTGTTACTCTTAATTGAGATTGAGATCAGGTGTTTTAGTGCTTGATGTGTAAAATAACTGCAAGCGCACAGTGGTTAATTGTAGCAAATACAGGTCGATCCACAGAGACTACGAATTTTCAAAATCCTAATAATTAAATCAGGCGAACTAGATAATCAGATTTGAGATGAGATTTAATTTACCTAATTAGCAAAGATTATCAAAAAATATGGAAAAACCTAGAAATCCGAATCCATTAATCAATCACAATTAATATCAACTCATCCTAAAATCAATCATCTTTCTTCACAAATAAGATATATCAATTAACGAGACAAACATATACTATGAAACTTGTTATCTAACAATAACCTATCAAAACTTCAAAGAGCAAGCATAGGCTATGAAAAATAAATCCGGTAACAATAATATATCAAAATCACTTTGTCAATTGAACAATTAAGCACCAAGAAAAATCATGAGAATCAATTAATAGGAACGAGAAGAAATCAATAGAAGTTAAATAACTTCATCTTCATCCTATGATAAAAGAATTAGCTAGACATGATATTGAAAAACGAACAAGAATTTAGAAGCATGAATTGAATAACAGAAAAGTGTTTGAATAAAGGAAATAAAAATTATTTGTATTGAAGGACAACTAAATCTACTCCTACTCCTAAATTATGAATCTAGATCGGTGTCTAAATTACAAGAGAGAAGGCCATATATATAGGGAAAAATAATATGTTTTGCCCCTTGATTACAATCCAATCTTGAATATAATTTCTTCAATTTCCTTTTCTTCTCCGATAAGTAATCGATTTTCCCTCCAGTTTCCTTGACTTCAAGTATTTTCCACCTCCTTTCCCTTTTTGCACCTTTTCCTGCTTGAAATTTGTTTTTATTTATTTTCCTACAAAACAAAATAAAACAATTTATTAATTAATAAAATTACAAAAACGAACATAGAATAGGTATTAAAAATATGATTAATTATGGACCTATCAAATGCCCCCATACCTATCTTTTGCTCGTCCTCGTGCAAACTAATATAATATAAACTACTATATAATAGATAATACCACTTCCGTAGGTGATCACGGTTGCATTTGGCATATGCAACAAGCCCTTTAAACCCCTAGGCAGCCCTAGTGGACGAGTGAGGTCTCGTGAGGGCCTATAGTGAATGTACCCACAAAATCCATCTAGCTCATGTAAAAGATTGCTCAATGCAACACCACACATACAAGTCAGCTCATGCTACATCAACTTAAGAAATCAAAGTGAATTTGCAATGTCTTGGTGTGGAAAGTGCAAGTATTCACATAGTCTACTAAAAGAAATATGCAGAGGTCATTAAAAGTCCACGTCAAGTGTAAAAATAAGTTGGTAACCATGCTAAGCCCACAAAAGTACACCTTAGAGTCAAAACTTGGGATCTCATATGCAGAAACAAGTAATAACTCACCTTTCACTCATAAAAGAATATTCGCTCAAGAACAAGGGTAAGTGTATCACTCAATTCCAACAAAATCATAAGCATGCTTGACATTTGGTATCAATCTAACTTTAACACAACATACATTAATGACGATAACCAAAATGTCTTTTATTTAGGTTGTAATGGGGCTAGGGACAAGGTATGTCAAGTAAAGCCAAATAAGGTGAAGTGTCAAAAGCTAGCAGGAATCAGTATAAATCATACACAACATAATACATCCTCCCCACACATATTTTTTGATTTTTTTTCCAACAAAATGCTTGAATAGTTGAATGAAGAAGTATCGCACAAAACACATAAACATAAGTATGCTCTCATATGATTTTTTTTTTCAATTTTTTTTTTCAATTTTTTTTTGGAAAGCTAAGATAGATAATATAAATATATAAGAAACCAAAATCCTTCTTCAAGAATTCATTGAATAACGACCGACAAGTAAGCAACAAAATCCAATATTTCCCAAAAAGTAATGAACAAAAGTAAACCCCATCTCACACACCTTATTACTCCCTCAACTTCCTACTAGCCTTTAACAATTGGGATCAAATATACGTAAGGCTACAAAAGAAAAAGGTCTAGGCAAATAATGTGGTGTGTTACCGAAAAAATAGGATAAAGCTCAAAGGGGTAACTAATTGATATATAAAGGGTGTGGTAATTTGGATAATAATAGGTTATTCCTAAATGCCTTTATCATCTTATCATCAAATAATGTCATGCATTTCAAGAAAGGTCTCAAACAAGTGCTAGCAATGCAAATAACATGTGGACACTCAAGCAAACGAATATAAAATGCAAAAGATATGCATATAGGCTCAAAATCTCACTTGGTGGTAAAACATAATCAATCCCAAGCAAAAGTCTCTTTAATTTGTACTCAAAGCATGCAAACCAAATCTTCTTGCACATATTCATGTCCTTTTAATTACTTACAACATTCAATAAGTCTACTAGTTTCAACTTGCTAGTGTATGTGTGTGCACAAGAACTTAGCATATCACTTCTCAATCAAAAGCATCAGAATCACAAGATTACTATAGCATGTAAGGGTGCATCAAGCCAACTTTTAACAAGTAATCATTTCACAAGGCTAGAATTATTTTGGTATTTTTTTCATTTTTCAATTTTTTTGATTTTTTTTTGGGGTTTTTTTAAATAATAATACTACTAAATCCCTCCCCCATACCTAAATCATGCATTGTCCTCAATGTATGCAAATGAGAGAAAAAATGACAAAGTAAAAGGACGAGAATACCTGATAAAGGCATGACGGAGAAACATTATTACCTATAACACTCACACACACATAAAACACAGACACATATAAAAGAAACACTCACACACACTCCCCCATACCTAAACTTGACTATATGGGAGATACATTACGAAACAGATATACTAACCAATACCAGATCGAGGAAAAACACCACATGTAACACAATCATCAAACATGTGAAACACACCCACAAAAACATCATTATCCACTAGAGAAATATGATCATGCACCAGAATGAAACTCATACACCTAACATCATTCATAGACCAATTAGACGCTTCTTTATGTTGTTTAAGCAAATTGATTATATGAAATTCTTGGTTATGAACTAAGTTACTAGAAAGAACATGATAAGTTTCATTATCAACTTCCAAAGA
Organism: Saposhnikovia divaricata; assembly: GCA_036435485.1. Taxonomy (NCBI): domain Eukaryota; kingdom Viridiplantae; phylum Streptophyta; class Magnoliopsida; order Apiales; family Apiaceae; genus Saposhnikovia; species Saposhnikovia divaricata. The sequence goes on from CM071600.1 coordinate 138,811,303, forward strand.
CTGATCAAGAGTGGAAAAATACAGATTAGAAACGAAAGAGGGTGGCTCACCAACATAAGTCTTAACAACGGACTTAGGATCAAAAGAACTATCCTCAAGTTGGGTTTCATGCTTAGAACAAATGGCATTCAATTCATCTAACATCTCATCAGAAGAAAAATTTCTATAAAGCTGATGAAGTTCTTTATTACACTCATACTCTAACAAAACATCTTCCTCAAGAAAAGACTCAATTGAACTATCCTCAAGAGTTGACCACGAAACAACCTCATCAATCAAATTAACTCCTACAGGTTGTGTAGACATGACTACTATTGGAACTTCTACTTCTTTTAACTCAATTCTAGTGGGTGAAGAGAACTCGAGTTGCCTTACTACTTTAGGAGATGAAAGATTGGTTTGTCTTACTAATCTAGATGTAGTGTCTCGAACCCAAGCACTTTGCATACAAGAGAAGTAAACAATTAAGCACGTAGTAGACAAGAGCTATAAGTAAACAACTAAAAAAAATGGAAAATTAAAAAAAAAATCTATATTATCCTAAAAAAAATCTAGACCTTGTTCCTAACAATAAGATACTACTATAAGTTACAACTCAGAAAGCATTCGTCCTGACTGGCCAGGCAGGTGCAAGCATTGCCAAAAGGCTAAACACCTTTCTAGACACCAATCCAAATTAGCCAGGTAAGCGTCACGCTTGCCTAGACACCAAACGATAGAATACTTAGTGATTTGTTCCTCCTAGATTCTCTTCCTAATTGAGCGTGAGATCCTAGGGCCAATGTCTACTTAATTTTATTAAGGAAAGGGGATGCAGGATGAACGAATTAGTGATTTGTGGGCCAAGGAAAGGGTGATGAAATCCCTCACCTTATCTTGTAATTGGGTGGCACCCTTAAGATTGATTGAATGATGCAACACATAAAGAACAAGAAAATAAACACTTATGGATGCACTACACTACGTGGGAAATCAATAAATACAATAAAGAAATCTAGATGATGTGATCCTATGTGAGAGAATGAATGATTCAGCAAATTGGTTTTTAACAAACAAATAACTAACTAATATTTTTGGGTTTTTTGAATATTTAATTTTTTTGTGTTTTTTTTCAATAATAATAAAGAAAAAAAATAGAGAGAGGTGATACGGAATACCGAAAAGCGCTTCCAAAAATTTCAAAAGAGACAACGAGGCCTTCCAACGATCTTCTTGTCCAAGCTTTTCTTCGCTTCACTATTCCCTAAAAAAAACAAAAGAAAACAAGAAACTAATCCGAAGAATTAATATCAAGGAAAGAAAATTACCAATAGTCCCCAGCAGCGGCGCCAAAAACTTGATGTGTAAAATAACTGCAAGCGCACAGTGGTTAATTGTAGCAAATACAGGTCGATCCACAGAGACTACGAATTTTCAAAACCCTAATAATTAAATCAGGCGAACTAGACAATCAGATTTGAGATGAGATTTAATTAACCTAATTAGCAAAGATTATCAAATAATATGGAAAAACCTAGAAATTCGAATCCATTAATCAATCACAATTAATATCAACTCATCCTAAAATCAATCATCTTTCTTCACAAATAAGATATATCAATTAACGAGACAAGCATATACTATGAAACTTGTTATCTAACAATAACCTATCAAAACTTCAAAGAGCAAGCATAGGCTATGAAAAATAAATCCGGTAACAATAATATATCAAAATCACTTTGTCAATTGAACAATTAAGCACCAAGAAAAATCATGAGAATCAATTAATAGGAACGAGAAGAAATCAATAGCAATTAAATAACTTCATCTTCATCCTAGGATAAAAGAATTAGCTAGACATGATATTGAAAAACGAACAAGAATTTAGAAGCATGAATTGAATAACAGAAAAGTGTTTGAATAAAGAAAATAAAAATTATTTGTATTGAAGGACAACTAAATCTACTCCTACTCCTAAATTATGAATCTAGATCGGTGTCTAAATTACAAGAGAGAAGGCCATATATATAGGGAAAAATAATATGTTTGGCCCCTTGATTACAATCCAATCTTGAATATAATTTCTTCAATTTCCTTTTCTTGTCCGGTAAGTAATCAATTTTCCCTCCAGTTTTCTTGACTTCAAGTATTTTCCACCTTCTTTCCCTTTTTGCACCTTTTCCTGCTTGAAATTTGTTTTTATTTATTTTCCTACAAAACAAAATAAAACAATTTATTAATTAATAAACAATAAAGAACACCTCATATCTCATAGATCCATTGCCCCTGGTGGGGCCACCCAATACAAAAAGTTCTTATTTTTTTAGGCTCCTTCCATCCAGCAAAAAAAAAATTGAAAATTTACTGTTCATCGATGACGTCATGATGACGTCATCGATGAACAGTAAATTTTCAAAAATTTTTTTTTTTTTGCTGGATGGATGGAGCCTAAAAAATAAGAACTTTTTGTATTGGGTGCCCCTGGCGGGGCCAATGGATCTATTGGAATAAATCATTTTATAGTGTTCTTTATTGTTTGTTATATAAGAGTGTTCTGTATGGAGTAAAGGCCTATATATTAGTTTCTATTAGAACAAGACCCTATATATATGTCTGATAGGATGCTAATGGATTCATTACAATATATCCTTTGGTCATATTATTTTAGGAATGAGGCAAATTTGGAGTGTTTGTTATGCTTTTAATCAGGCATAACCTCCCTGCACTGAGATTTTACATGTTATGTTTTCTGCATGCGTACATGACAGATCGCAGTGGCGAATGTTTAGAAGGACCAAACAAAGTTGATATACCGTTTCTGGCTCATGAGGACCTTGTTATAGGTATGATTCTAGTCGCTGGCGCTCACCAGATCTTGGCTCCTGTACAGTGACCTAATGCTCTACCTTGTGAAAAAGCTCTTAAAATGAAGAAAGCTCTTAAAAGATCTTGATGATCTTTTAACAGCCAAGATCTTCAGAGGCTTACTTTCAGTCCTGGATCATGCCATCAGTTGATTACATAGCAATTTAATATTGACATGCAACTGACTTTGTACTAGTTTTTAGTGGACCATTTATAGGTTGTTTAAGTTTTCGTCTTCCTTGTTGAATTAAAATTGTTCATATGTATATCTTACCAATTATTGAAGTTCACTACCAGATTGACTTTTCTGTATTAGATTCCTGCTTTGCACCTGAAACAGGTTTATAGAATGTTCCCAAAATTCTTTTCATGTAAATCAGAGTCGGTTCAATTAAAATGTTGAAAACATGGTACTCCCTCCGTCCCATTTTATATGAACCTTATTCCTTTTTGGGACGTCCCAAAAAGAATGAACCTATTATACTTACTATTTTTTAACACTACTTTTCACTATTACACCCACTACTTCTCTATTTTATACTCATTTAAACACTATTACACCCACTACTTTCTTACACTATCTCAAATCTATTATTAAAAATTAATAGGTCCCACCACTTTACCCACTTTTCAACTAACTTTATTCTTTTTTTACTACATTTTCTTAATCTCCGTGAAAGTCAAACCATGTCACATAATTCGGGACGGAGGAAGTATTATAGTGCTTGTACACTTGTTAGCCGGGGTCTTTTGAAAAATGGTTTCAATTATGAAAAAGCATCTTTTCAGGATAGACTTGTTTAATTTGTTAACTTTCTTTAAAATATGAAATGCTGACACTTATATTTGGCTAAAGTCCAAATGTGAGTTTTGTTATCTTGACAAAATAGATGGTGTACTCTTAGACTTGATCCAACATCAATACTATTCATTTCTGAGAAGAAATCCCAGATGTACAAATTGATACCTGAATCAGGAAGGGTCTGTGTAGTGAGAGACTATTGTCCCTTGAAATCTTAACTTCACTATGTAGTATGAGGTGCGTAATCTATACAATACTAGTATAAAAAGCGTATCTGAATTTTGAGCTTACGAGTAGCTGAATTCCAGTAAATATATTCCAGAACAAACTAAACATAAATGCATTACTAAAATGTGCATGTGAGAAGTTTAAATGTTTGGAGACCTTACTTTGCTCCCCGGAGCGGAGTGTCTTTGGCGAACTGATTGACAATACCAACAGTAATTCTACCTGGGTCAGTAACTTACCAGAATATGATAGGTTGCTTCCATAAAAACTTCCCACTAATTACTTAAACACGTCGAAGACAAAATGATCACAATTACTCCATCAAGGATGCTTAAAAAAATCACACAAGTCACAATAATCCTTTGCAATATGTTTAATCACCATCCTTGATATATTACAATCTCTATTTATATTACACCCGATGAAAACAAACAAAAAATCATTACATACTTTTTTTTTTGTCATGTACATAATTCTTGTCAGTAGTAGCAATAAATATAGAAACGTAGTAGCAGCAAAACAAAAAAAAAAAAAAAAAAGTTTCAAGAAACAGAATTGGATTTCCGCAAACAAGAAGAAGAGTTTAAGAACTGAATACAATCTTCTATAGCAGCTGCTCTATGAGAATCTAGAGGCTCTGCATATGATCTTGACCTTGGCAAAGTAGACGAAGAAACTTTACGTGATGATCTTTTCATTGATACGAAACTTAGAGCTTTAGCCATCTTCTCTCTTATTCTCCTTAGAAATTTCTCAGCAGAAAATGCATTGGAGCTCTTTGAATGATCAGATGAAAGCCTTATACTCCAAAGGCCAATTACGAACCTGCTTTTGTTTCTACCAGCAGCCACTTGTTTCACGGGTGTTGGCATCTTATGATTACTGCCATCAGAACCAAAGCTTACTCTCCTACTCATATATTTGGAGTGTGTGTGTGTGTGTGTGAGAGAGAGAGAGAGAGAGAGAGAGAGAGAGAGAGAGAGAGAGAGAGAGTAGGTGTGAAAATGGGAGAAAGGGAGGTGGTTAAGAAATGAGTGGTATTTATAACTGCAGAATGACGAGAGAGGGAGAAATATATGTGTTTAGAGAGATAGGAAAGTATTGAGGATGACTAATCGACAATGGTTTATGAATCAATTTCTTGGATGACCTCAGTTCCTTCATTCCTTCCACAATAGAATTAGTTGAATAAGAATTGTTTCCCATTGTTACAGTAATCACTTTTGCTACTAACGTAATCAATTTATCATCTCTACTGATTAAGTTCATTCTAAGTATACGTATCAACTTAAGTTACAACTAGTGATTCCCAACTTCATGCGACCATACAAGTCCTATAGTAACTCTGATTATTAATTGTGTGTATGTTAATTCATGTGAATGGTAACTTGGCAAGGGCGCATCACGGTATGGTAAAATCCTCAGGGATAATCTTGAAGAATCAATTATCGCAATGATTAAATGTTTTGGAGGCTATAAAAGGCCATAATTAAATGCTAAAATGGATAATCTCTAAAGGTATCAATTTACAGTTTTGTGGCTGTTCGGAGCTTTAGTTCAGTTGATGGCCGATTGTTATTTGTGCAGTCGATGCTAACTCACTAGTCTACTTAGCACGTCTTGTATGAAATTTGTAAGGCGTACGTATAAAAGAGTGACACTTAAGTTATATAGAAATGCCTATCTAGCTGGCCATAGTCATAAGTCGGCGATAACTGAATAACTAAGTACAAAAAAATTGAGCTGTCGTCTTCTTGGTACCCATAGTTTCATTTGGCACTTAGTTCACCAGTTTTGGGACCGACACGATATATTTTATATACATGGTGAGTGAATGACATTAGCACACTAATATTGAAACATTAGTGAGGGTTATAGTGGAAAAGTTGGGGTAGGGGAATATATGATGAACATGAATAATAAGAAACATAAGTTTTGTAGGTAGAAAAAAGAAAGAAAGAGTGATGGTGGAGCCATTGAAAGGCAGTAATGGTTTGGTTGAAATTATTGTTGTTGAGGTTTGGAGGTTGGCATAAGAATATAATTAACAAAGAGAAAAGATTTGATTTCACCATATTAGCTTTTCTTATAATGTTAATGGTAGATTCACAGTTAACTGTTTTTAAAATATATAAACGACTAGTTACAATCCGGTATCCGATTATTCTACAAAACAATCTGTTATCTTCTTCTGATCGTTCTGTTTCTAAAGCATCTACTGAGCTTGGCCTAAGACTTCTCTTTGCTTGGCATGCACCTGTTTTATATTCAAGAATCAACTTAAGATGTTTATGACTTACAATCCATGGTGTTGTGTGACTTGTCCATTTTGTAGTTTTCGTGAGAATCTGATCTGAATATGTGGGGGCGCCAGAGAGAATTGGAGATAGATTTCTTTGGTTTATTTGCTTGCCCCTCTTTTAGCTTTTGTCAATTTACTCCTTAGTTTTGTTTTCTGTGTATGACAAAATATAATAAAGTAGTCATTTTACTAACAAATGGTTGTCCGTTAACGATACAAACTTGGGAGCTAAAATGAGCAAGTAAAGAACTTAGCATTTCGCTTCTGGCTGCAATTCGAATTAAGCTCCTGAGCCCTCTTAACTAGTTCGATGATTGTGTAATAATTCAACTAGTCCGCCCATTTATAGGTCAAAGAATGGATCACCAACAATTCATGGAAGGCCTAACTCCATCTTTATACTATATTCTAACATTTATCAGCTAGTCACAACATGAAAAAAAAAATCGAGAAGGGCAGAATTACAGTTGGGTTTTTTGTCCTAATTATTAAAATAAATAATAACAGAATATAATTAATGGTAATTATCCGATTGCGTTTTCCCATTTACTTTTAGTTAGAGATATTACCTTTTATAAACACCTAAAAAAAATCAATCGTACCATATATTTCGACCATTAATATTTTCTTTCTAATTAAAATACGTTACCTTTTTGATTTAAAACTATTCTTACAATCATTAATATATACCCGAAAATATCACACCATATTTTTCAGTTATTAATAAAATATATTAAAATTCTGTATATATTGTTTATAATAAGGAAACATTAGTATAATCCATAAACATGAGTATATTAAATTATATTAAGTTAAAATTAAAAAATAATTTAAAATAATGATGTTATAAAAACATAATTGTAATATTAAATAAAATTTATAACATAAGAAAGGAAACTCATGCATCGCAGGGGATTAAAAAAAAATTATAAAATAATATAATTAATGATAATTAGCCAATTGCCTTTTTAATTAAAAGACATTTAATTTCAATTGATGATATTACCTTTTATAAATGTAACACCCCCAGATCCGGGTCAGGGATCGGGTCGTTACCATCCCAATCTCCATAAATAACACTTGACTTGAGTCCATATAAATAAACAACATGCAGTGACCCCACAATAATATCCAATCATATACACACAACAGTTATAGTCCCAGAGATGAAATTGAAATAAGTATTACATTAAAGGATTTGCGAATAAAAGTTATTACAATCCAAAAGGAGTAACAACATAAGTTTAAAGTTTTTGCCGTTGCTTAGGATTAATTATACATATAATCAAACTGGTAAACCAAAAGCTGTCTATCCATGCTACCTCAGCAATGGCAGCGATGATATCAGCGGGTAGACCTCTGGCTAGGGTAACATGCTTGCGCCGAGTGCGCCTTACGCGGGCCATTCTGCCTAGCTGTTGTTGTGACATAATAAATAAGCAAGGGTGAGTGATAGCCCACCAACAATAATATAAAGCTGAGCAACAATTTTATATATATATATATATATATATATATATATATATATATAACAAGTCAAAAATATCGTTGAAACCATATGCCATGCATTTATGAAGATAGTGCCAATATAATGTAAAGGATGAAGTTACAAGGTAACTCAAAACGTATATTTCTGTGGAAATATCTGTTGTGTCAAGGATAATCAAGATATCATTATCTATCATAAAAGAGGAATTTGCAGGAAGTATTGCAATTCCAGACTCAGCCACTTTTTCACCTGCCAACATCGATAGTGTTGCAGAAAATTTCCAACATTTGAAAGGTGAACTAATACTGGAGCATTGACGCGCCAGGAGACATAACATTCACAATGATTAGTCGCAGGTTATGCTCCTCACCTCTTGTTCTCTACATGCAGAAGGAAGCACCGACGGATTTACTTGACTACCGTCCTCTGGAACTGTTAGGTCCGATAAGATTGTAGAAGGGGGGTTGAATACAATCTATACCATTTTCTCGAAATTTATTCGTTAAACAATTTTCACTTAAACGAATATTTTGTGCAGAATAATATAACACAAATTTCAAATTGAATATAACAATATATTAACTTGATGGGTGTTACAAAATCAGTCCAAACGATTATCAAGTAATTAATAACTAATTAGAAAATTCAACATGAACTTTGCTAATTTAGTTAATAAAAATCAAGATATCAATTTGTGAACTAGGAAACTTAATTCGCTAGTAGTACAAGAATCACAAGTAAACAAGTTCCAATGGATAGAATATTACAACTGAGATGAACTTGAATTTACAGAATTTAATTTGTAAGTGTTCTTGAGCTTGAGAGAGAGATATATGAGCTGCTGTGTGTAATTTTTCTGTTATGCTCGACTGTCTTTTTTTCCTTCTGCATTCTGCTGCTTTATATAACACAGCCATAGTCATATTGCTTTGTTTTAACTGAAATAACAATCAATTAACACTAATATGACATTCGGTATGACTATCAATTGATTGTAATATGACTGTCTCTTTAAATATAACTTTTGGTATAACTATCCAGTCCAATATAACATTCGGTATTACTATCCAGTCCAATATAACATTCGGTATTACTATCCCTTGAATGAAATATGACTATCCAGTTGAACTGTATATGACTATCTCCTTTTGAACTGTATATGACTATAGCTATAACTATCAATTGATAGTTATATTATCATACTTTTCAGTTTATAATTAATTAAATGATTTATAAAAATCATTTAAATAATTATTTCTTTTTCATATTAATTCTTATTTAATTAATCTAATAATCACTTTAACAAATATATTAATTCTGATAGAATTAATTTATTTAATTAAATTAATTATTGATTTAATCAATTAAAGTAGAATTAATATAAATCCTTTAATAGTCAATACTTCACTGCGAACCACGTAATTATGATAAGGAACATACACTGGAACGATGTTGACGCTCGATGTACTCTCTGGTTCATGAACGACTAACTCCAATCTCTGTTCTTCATCGTGACTTTAACACTGTGGTCTTTTTATACTCTTCACTCTCATCAATCATTCGGTACTGAAATTGTTTCTTATCACTTATAGAAATCTCTGTCCCTTAAATGAATCCATGTGTTTCAATGCTACCTTGAGGCTTGATCAGATATCTGAATCTTCTTCCAGTGTAAAACATCAAACTATAGATTGACTTGTTGATTTTTCTTCTGATGGTTATCATCTTTTGAGATTCCTGTGACAGTTGATATTATTTACTTATTACAATCTAGTTTAATTGGATTAGGATAGCCTTTCAATCTCCCCCTATTTGTTTGTTATACAATAACAAGCAAATACCTAGAGGATTCTTCAACTAATCCCAATCAAACAAGTAAAAGAAAACACTTTAAATGCTAAGTAAATAATGGAAAAGTTCTGGTTCATATTAACATTATCCAGATTCAAACAGAAAAGATAAATACAAGATAGATGATCCTCTAGACTGATCATATAAGACAATTATCCTATCTTGTTCTATCAAAGCTCTAATGATATAACTTGTAGAGCTAATCTTCATTTACCACCTTCTTCCTCGTTAATTTCTCCTTCTTCTTGTTCATCCATATTAGGTAGATTCTTGATCAATTCAGAGTCAACAAGTAATTCCCTTCTGGATGACACATCTGTAGGATAAACCAGTGGTATTCCAAGTTTCTTTCTCAACTCACCTTGATACTGCTTATACTTCTTCATGTTGGTCTGAGCATAGGATCGAATATGATCTGCAGCTTCAATTTTTTCTTGAGATGCAAAACCATGATTTCGAAGAGCATATTCAACATACACCAAATGTCTGGCAAGATGTGTATATAATTCTTCTGTCTGAAGATTAACAGTGTGAATAACTTCTCCCTTAAGAATTTGAACTTGTGGAGGGTTATCTATAACTTCAGGACCAGCTCTTTCAGCAAATTCTTGAAATTTTTCATGAAGCAGTATACCTAGCTCAGAAGATGTTCTTACTTTTGGTCTCAGCACCCAAAGCTCTGACAGAGATCTATCATAGAAGAACTGAAGAGATACTTTGTGAGATCCAAGCTTATGACATTCAACAAAGATTAGTAGCTCACCATTCTTAGGATCAGATGCAGTAGTTATTCTCACAATTTCTGTCTTCAAAGATTTTAAGTACATGTCATGTACAGGGTTCTTCTTTTTAAAGCTTTCAAAAATAGCAATCATCTGACGATCATCATAGTCAGAAGTTTGTGGTGAGTCTATTACCTTTTGAGCACGTTCCCATTTATCACCATTTTTGTACTTGATGTACATCTTCCTAGCTTCCAGCTTTTGAGCATGTTGCTTTTGAAGTGCTTCCTGTTCAGCCTTTTGAAGTCTTTCATTATGGGCTAACTGTTCGAGTGTCTTCTTGAGTCTTTCTTCTCTCATAGACAGATTAGCATCATTCTGTTCAAGTTCTTTATTTGCTTTGAAATTCATTCTTTGTGTTTCAACAGAATCAGGAATTATTGGCTCTTCATTATCCCAAAAACTGAGATCCGGTTCATCGAATTCTTTACCAACATTAGGAAACTGTAAGTCAGCAAACAGATCAATATCAGGTTCACCTGTATAGTAATAACCTTCTACAGCATCATCATCATCCTGTTCTGCTGCTTGAGTTGTCTTCTTCTTCCACTCACTCCTATCTTCATCTTTCTCTTTACTTACACTTCCTCCCCCTCTAGATTTCTCCCCCTTAGTTGAGGAATCCTCTACAGCTTTATGGCTTGTACCAGCTCCAGGGCCACTTTCATCACTACTTCCAAAGAATTTCTTCTCTTCTGCTGTAAGTGAGTGAGTTCTGCTAATGATATTATATAAGTGTCTCAACCCCTTTGCTTGATGATCATTTTGCCTTTCAATTTGACTGAGACGATGTTCAGTGGATAAGTGTTTCTCATTTATGTTATTCTGAAGATCTTCAATCTGATTCGACATAGAAGTTATAATGAGATCTTGAGCCACTGTGACATCTCCAGAGTCTTCGATTGCTTGTTGCTGAGAGAGTTTAAGTGCATTGATCTTGTTGTTGAAGATAGTTCTCATGTTATCCATGTCAAACCTTAAGTTTTTATTGTCTTCTTCAGCTTGAGCAAGACTTTCTTTCATTTGATCGAGTTGTGCCATGAGAGATAAATTATATGTGTCATTGTGTGCTCTCACCTCAATCGCTCTATGAGTATCACTCACCTCACGTGCTAGTGTTTCACTCAGATTTGAGGTAATTCTCACATCACTCCTCTCATATTCCTGAGCTGCATCCATTGTACCTGCACTAGAAATCACCCTAGCCTCCTCTTGGAAGGTCAGTGGTGGTGCAATGGGAGTTCGCAAATCCCGATCAACCTGTGAGGGTTCTTCTGCCGTAACAATGGCAGGCACTGTAACTTGCTCTTCTTGCATAACAATGTTTTCAGCTTCATGTAAGAAAATATCTTCCCCCATTGTGAGTAACAGGGGTGTGCTTGAAGGAATGAATGGGTTTATGGTTGCCTTTGACATAGTTTTACCTCTCTTTGGTAAAGGCAAATCTGTTTCACTCAAGACATCACTACTAGGGTTAGCTCTTTTGACTGACAATTTCTTTCTGCGATAGTTTTTGGAGAATTCAGGATCGGTGTTTGGTGCATTGACCTGGGTTAAGGGTTGTGGTTCTACAGCCCCTTGGTCACTTCTCACAATTAATTGACTATCAGAAAGATATTCAGATTGCAAAGTAGTTGAGTCAAATACATGATCATTAATAGGTACATCATCTTCATTCTGAGTGGGTTGATCCGCTTGAAGTTGAGGTTCAGACGCAGTTAATGGTTCTAGATCAGGTTGAGGTTCTGATTCTGGTTGATGTTCAGGAGCTTGTTCTGCTTCATGTTCTGGAGCTTGTACAATTGCAAGTAACCCATCAACTGGTTGAGGCATAACATTTTGCAAATTTATGAATGTGGACATATATGGTGTTATGACCACTGGAACATGCAACAAAACCTTATAAGTATCCAACCTAGTGTAGAACTTCTTGTTTGGTTTACCATACCATTGAATTCGATCATTTGGAAAAGGAGCAGGTTGATCCTTAGGCATAAGATGATTAAAAATTAATGTCAAAAATCGAGGATAATGACACTTAACCATTTTACCTTTCCCAAAGTTCTTTCTAGCCTTCTTCACACGATTTAACAAAATAGGCCATATCAAGCTGCCAAAGTTGATCCTTCTATTGTGAGCAATTGAGAAACCAATTGACTGTAACATACCTGTGATGACAGTATTGTTACTCTTGGTAGAATTAGCAAACACCTTTGCTATGATCTCGAAGAAAATGTTCCATTCTTGAACAAGATTGCTTTTGAGTGGACGTTTAAGATCCAGTTGACCTTGATAGTTCAGATTTGTAAAGAATTGAGCCAACTCATCATTTGATGGCGCTTCTGCAAATTGTTCAGTAGGAAGTTTCAGAGCAGCATTGAAGACAGATTCATCCACTGTATATGTCTTATCATTAAAGTTGAAAGAAAACGATCTTCCATCTGAGACAGCTGTAGTACACATTAGTTTAAGTGGACCAAATTTCATGGGAACATTTGCAGTTATAGCATGGCTACAGATATTTTGTTCATTCAGGAATTTTATCCAGGGCTTGAACCGATCCACCGAGCAATCCTCGGGATTAAAATATCCAATATAATTGTGATTAACAAGCTCAAAATTATTATAAGCACCAGCCATTCCAAATCAAGGATTAAATTTAAGAAATCTGCAAAATTCAACAATTAACCCAATTAAATCACAAAATTCGAATTAATAATTACTTAAAAATTCAAAAAATCGAAATCTTCACCAAAAATTCTGAAAATTTGAGGCAAAGATTTTGATATCAGTACAAACACAAGTATATTTTTAGTTTTTGAAAAATCACAACCAGTTTTCTTGAATTTTAGATCGAAAAATCGAAGTTTTGAAACTCAAGAACATCAAAGTCGATCAAATCTCACATTTAAATCGTTGAAATGAAGCTAATCGACTGGATAATCGATTGTTGATCTTCGAAACGTGATAACAGAGTGATTTCAAGTCAAGAATTGGGCAGCAATTCGTTAGTATATACGCGTGTATATGTATGTATCGAGAGAGCGACTCGGTGACTTAACACGCGAGTAATTAGAACAGAAGAGTGATATAACTATCCAATATAACTATTAGTATATATACAAAACGTTCCTAATATAACTATCGGTTGATAGTCATACCGATAGTTATATTGCGAACAAAACGAAATATAACTAACCTGTACAGAGTTATATTGCATATTGTTTACGAAAATGACTACCGAAAAACAAATAATATGACAATCGAATAAATAATTATACCGATAGTCATATTTCGAGTAAAACACACAATATAACTATTAATTAATAACAGTTATATTTACAGAAAACAATATTGTAACTATCTTATTACTAAGTTATATAACACTAATTTTAACTAATATAACTATGACAAATTCGAATATAACAATCAGATGGATTGTTATACCGATAGTTATATTTCAACAAAACAGCTAATATAACTATCCTAAAAATCGAATATTAACAGAATTTTACAAGTAATAAATTTTAATAATGAAACAACTTAATTATTAAATAATATATTATAAATAACACATTAATTTACACTAACATTAGCAGACATAATAAAAATTATTAAAACGATCATAGGTAGTCCTTTTTACGAAATCAAACATTAATAACAAAAGGACAAACACTACAAATAAAATAAAATAAAATAAAATAACATACTAAATATTTACATAATTATTTCTGATGAATTAATAAATCTATAAGTTTTCTAATAAAATAATTTCCATATAGAAAATTATTCAAAAAGAAACTATAATTTATTTAAAACAACAAAAATAATTAAACTGAATTTAAGATAATAACATTTTCAAGAAAAATAGATTTCTCATAAATTACAGCTTGTAAAATTCGAGAAAAATATTTTAAAGAAAATGAATTATTCTAAAAACACAAGAAGTAATTAAAAATATATAGAGAAGATAATAACAATGATTTAAGAAGAAACAAGCAAAAGTATAAGTTGATAAAATAATTATACAAGTGATTTTAATAACAAATATTAACACATCAATCACTTGTAAATTATTAAAGATCAAACCTCAGATATTAACCAGTTTAATTACTAGGACTATTTAACATACCCAATTCACCAACAATTCTGGTAAATGTGGATTCGTCAAGAGACTTAGTAAAAATATCTGCTGTTTGTTCTTCCGTAGGTACAAAAAGTAACTCCACGGTACCATTCATGACATGTTCTCGAATAAAATGATACCTGATGTCAATATGCTTTGTCCTTGTGTGCTGCACAGGATTGTTAGAGATTGCTATGGCACTTGTATTGTCACATAAAATAGGAATTTTATCAAGTACAAAGCCATAGTCTCTCAGCTGATTCCTGATCCACAAAATCTGTGCGCAACAGCTTCCAGCAGCTATATATTCAGCTTCAGCTGTTGAGTTAGAAACTTTTTGTTGTTTCTTGCTGTACCAGGAAACCAGTCTACCACCTAGGAATTGACAACTCCCAGATGTGCTTTTTCTATCCACAACACTTCCTGCATAATCTGAATCTGTATATCCAACAAGATTAAAACCAGAATCTTTAGGGTACCAGATGCCTAAGTTAGGCGTACCCTTAAGATATCTCAGGATTCGTTTAACAGCAATGAGATGAACATCTCTAGGATCCGATTGGAACCTTGCACACAAACACGTAGCATGCATAATATCAGGTCTACTCGCAGTAAGGTAAAGTAATGATCCTATCATACCTCTGTAGCTTGTGATATCTACCTTGGCAGAATTTTCACATGCTCCAAATTTGACCGCTGTAGATGATGGTGTTCTTGCTGAAGATGAGTCCTCCATTTGATATTTCTTGAGAAGCTCTTTGACATACTTGGATTGACAGATAAATATTCCATCTGTCCTTTGATTTACTTGCAATCCAAGAAAGAACTTCAGCTCACCCATCATGCTCATTTCAAACTTACACTGCATTAACTTAGCAAATTTCTTGCAAAGAAAATCATTAGTAGACCGAATATTATATCGTCCACATAGATTTGGACTATTATTGTATCATTCTTATGTTTCTTTGTGAAGAGTGTTTTGTCTATGACACCTCTAGTAAATTCATTTTCAAGTAAAAATTCAGAAAGAGTGTCATACCATTTTCTTGGTGCTTGCTTAAGACCATAAATAGCCTTGAAGAGAAAGTAGACATAATCCAACAAATCTGGATCTTCAAAACCAGGTGGTTGTTCTACATATACCTCTTCATCCAGCTTACCATTCAGAAAGGCACTCTTGACATTCATTTGAAAAACATGGAAATTAGAAAAGGCTGCGAATGCCAAGAATATTCTAATGGTCTCAAGTCTAGCCACTGGAGCATTGGTCTCATCATAGTCAATGCCTTCAGATTGTGAATAACCTTTTGCTACCAGTCTTGCTTTGTTTCTTGTTACTGTGCCATCTTCATCAAGTTTGTTTCTGAATACCCATCTAGTACCAACCACTGTTCTATTTGTAGGTCTGGGTACCAGCTTCCATACTTCTTGTTGTTTAAATTGATTGAGTTCATCTTGCATAGCAATCACCCAATCAGGATGTGAAAGAGCTTCTTCAGTTTTCTTCGGTTCCATTTCAGATAGAAACCCTGAATAATTACATTGATTTTGCAAAGCTCTTCTAGTCTTTACACCAACATCTGGATCACCAACAATTAGCTCAAAAGGATGAGCTCTATTCCAAACAGTCTGTCTGGGAAGATTTAGTCTTGATGATTCACCTTGTTCTTCATTGTGATGTTGAGTATGACTAGTAGATCCTTCATTAGCTCCCCCTGAGTTGTTGCCAGGATGATTAGATGAGTGTTCAGAAGTATGAGTGGTGTTTTCAATATTATCATCATTTTCACCATTATTATTCTGATTAGACTCATCATTGTCATTGTTGTCATTTGCATCAGCAAAAACATCAGGTGGACTATCATCATCTGAATCTAGATCTGTCATATCTTCAAAAGATAGCTTTTTAGATGAATCTTCAGTTTGGATACTAGGGAGTTTAGTGTCATCAAATGTAACATTGACACTTTCCATCATCTTCTGATGTTCAATCAGATACACTTTATAAGCTCTTCTTTCATAACCAACAAAAATTGCTTCATGTGCTTTGGCTTCAAATTTCCCACCTTGATCATCTCCTTCTTTAAGTACAAAGCATTTTGCTCCAAATACATGAAAGTATTTGAGTGTTGGTTTCTTTTCATTCATAGCTTCATAGGGTGTTTTCATCAAGTCTTTGCTGATAAGAGTTCGATTCTGAGTATAGCAAGCAGTGTTGACAGCTTCAGCCCAAAAATACAATGGAAGCCTTGATTCACTTAACATAGTACGTGCAGCTTCAATCAAGGTTCTATTCTTTCTTTCAACTACCCCATTTTGCTGAGGAGTTCTTGGAGCTGAGTATTGTCTGGTTATACCTTTTTCAGTACAAAAGTCATTCAGAACTGCATTCTTGAATTCAGTTCCATTGTCTGACCTTATAGCCCTCACTGGATACTTGGAATCCAACTCAATTAACTTGATGTGATCAATCACCAGTTGTGGAGTCTCATCTTTAGAATTCAGGAACAAGACCCATGTGAACTTTGAAAAATCATCAAAAATCACAAGAGCATATCTTTTCTTTGACATAGACATCACATTCACTGGACCAAATAGATCCATGTGAAGTAACTGTAAAGGTTCAGTTATTGAAGACATATCAGTGCTTCTGTGAGTTGCCCTTTTTAGTTTGCCTTTTTGACAGGCATCACATAGTCCTTCCTGTATAAATTCCATAGAAGGTAAACCTCTCACCAATTCTCTCTTGACCAGAGAGTTCATCGTCTTGAAATTTAGGTGAGAAAGTTTCTTGTGCCATAGCCAAATTTCATTTGTGGATGCTTTAGAATATAAGCAATTGATTTCTTCAGTGCTTCTAGTGTTCATGTTGGCTACATACAAGTTTCCTTTTCTGACTCCCGTTAGAGATGGTTGTTCACTTCTTTTGTGTGTAATCAGACAATTCTTTTTATTAAAGTAGACTTCAAATCCCTTGTCATAGAATTGACTGATACTGAGCAAATTATGCTCAAGTCCTTTTACAAAGGACACTTCTTCAATGATTTTCCAGCTTCAAGTCTGCCATATCCATCAGTTCTACCTTTGCTGTTATCTCCAAAGGTAACTACTGGGCCGGCCTTCTCCACCACATTTGTCAGCAGGGTTCTGTCTCCAGTCATATGCCTTGAACATCCACTGTCCAAGATCCAGGTTACTCGTTCAACCTGTTCAATACCCTGCAATGACAAATGGATTAAACTTTCTTCGGGGCCCAAATTAGATTGGGTCCTGCGGATTTAAAGTATTGACCTTTATCAGGTAAAACAACATTTTTAATTTTAACTTCTTTAGTCAATAAACATTTAACCTTATAAACAAATTTGAAAATCTTTCATTTTATCTTGGGTATCCATGTTTCTGTAGCTGCAATAACACTTGTGTCATTGACTGGACATTTGACCTGGTAAACATTCTTGGTAACCTTTTGTTTAGGCTTAGGTACAAATGTCTCTCTCCTAACTTGAAGAGGAAAAGCAGTCTTTGATCGAACATTATTGTTCCTGTTCATGTGCTGTCGAGGAGCATTCTGTTTAACACATGCATCACTACCATTAAAATAAGCACACATACTGTTAAAAGCACAAGACATACAATTGATAACACCACATGCTTTATGATTAGAATCAATGATAGGCATGGTATTTTTCTTTTTCAACTTATTACAACCTAATCCAGTCTTAGAAGAACTAGCTGATTCAATAACTTTGACTGGGACTTTAGGTACATCTTTCTTGGATGAAATATTCATTGTATTAGTGTCCTCAACTGATTTAGCCTTAACAAAGACTGTGACATCCTTTTTAATGAAACATTCTTTGGATTAGCGTTCTTAACATATTTCTCCTTAACACATTTATCCTTAACAAAGACTGTGCCATTAGCACTATCCTCATTTCTCATTTCTTCTTGGATAACCATAGAAAGAATATCTGGTGGTCCAGCATCAGAGTTTTTAAATAGAGGTTCTTTAACATTTTTGAGCACATGTGGTATTCCCCTTTCTTTAGCACTAACAGGGTCAGGGGAATTTATGCCCAACGATCCAACAGCTTCATTGTAACCATACCCTATACCTGTTGTTCGTTCTACAACTTGATTGTTAAAGAACTCTTTGGAAACTTTAACCGAATTATAACAAGCCCTGACCTGTGTTTCAAGTTCAGTAATTCTAGCCATTTGTTTGCCTACAACTTCTAGAATAGCTTTCTCCTTTTTATAAAGCATTGTTATTTCATCTCTTTGTTGATCTTGATTAATATGCACCTTTTTCAATTCTGACACTTCATTGCCAAGATTAGTACTTAACAGATCTAGTCCTCTATAATCAGTTTTTGCATTATCTAAGGAATTATAAAGACTACGAATCAATTCAGGATCAGTAACAATTATCGGTTTGTTATGATGATCAGATGCTTCATCATTTTCCACCAGCGCAAAATTTCCATATTCTTCATCTTCGCAGTCCGTGTCATCCCAACTCTTACCAGCCGCAACATAGGCTTTTCCAGGTTTCTTCTTCTTAACAGCAAAATCTCTTCTTTGAGTTTGCTTC
The DNA here is from genome assembly GCA_036435485.1 of Saposhnikovia divaricata. Taxonomy (NCBI): domain Eukaryota; kingdom Viridiplantae; phylum Streptophyta; class Magnoliopsida; order Apiales; family Apiaceae; genus Saposhnikovia; species Saposhnikovia divaricata. The sequence goes on from CM071600.1 coordinate 138,830,321, forward strand.
GGTTTCTGACATTCAGTGGCAAAGTGTCCCAATTCATTACAGTTGAAGCAACGAATCTTGCTTCTGTCAACAGATCCAGTTTTGTATCCTCCCCTGTTACTAGAGGAAGAAGAGCCTCCTCTCTGGAATCTGTTACTTGACTTGAACCTGTACTTTGGATTTCTTCTGAATCTGAAGTTGCCAAATTGCCTTACCATCAATGCCAGGGATTCATCTTCCAGTTGATCTAGCTCTTCCAATGAGTAATAGTCTCCACCATCCTGAGTAGGTGGTGTCTGACCAAGTTCTACTTCAGTCTTTTCCTTGTCTGAGCTGTAAGGTAGAACAACCTTAGCTTCCACTTCCTTAGGTGCCTCAACTACAAGAGCTGTAGATGAACTTGGCACTCTTCCTTTACTAGAGACCTCCCTCTGCTGTACTTGTTCCAGTTCATAGGTTTTCAGAACACCAAACAATCTTTCAAGAGCAATCTTATTCAAATCTCTTGATTCTCTGATGGATGTTATCCTATGTTCAAGATGAGTGGGCATTGCCAACAAAAACTTCATATTAATCTCCTTCTGTGTATATTGCTTGCCATTAACTTGCAAGTTGTTGATAATTTTGTTATACCTTTCAAACACTTCCTGAATGCCTTCATTAGGGCCAGCTCTAAAGTGTTCATACTCAGAGGTTAAAATTTGAAGTCTGTTTTCCCTGACTTCATCAGTTCCTTCATTGATAGTCTCAATAGTTTCCCACATGTGTTTTGTAGTTTTACAATTTATCACATGACTGTACATCACAGGATCCAGAGAATCTATTAAAATAAGTCTCAAATTCTTATCTAGTCCTGCGTCCTCTTTTTCAGCAGGAGTAAAAGAGTCAGCATGCTTTGGAACAGATGTTGCAGGTGATACAACAATTCTTCCAACAATAGATTCAGATATATGTTCTTTTGGAATTATAGGTCCATTCTGTAGCACACCCAAATATTTAGAATTTGCGACATCAAGAAACAACTCCATTTTATTTTTCCACATTGTATAATTGTCCTTGTTAAACATGGGAATTTTAACAATGCTTTTTGACGACATGATGAATTTTTAAGTGAGTTAAAAATTCGAGATAGATTTTTGACGGAATAAAAATAGGATCTTGATTTGTGTATCAATCAATAGGCTCTGATACCAATTGTTAGGTCCGATAAGATTGTAGAAGGGGGGGTTGAATACAATCTATACCATTTTCTCGAAATTTATTCGTTAAACAATTTTCACTTAAACGAATATTTTGTGCGGAATAATATAACACAAATTTCAAGTTGAATATAACAATATATTAACTTGATGGGTGTTACAAAATCAGTCCAAACGATTATCAAGTAATTAATAACTAATTAGAAAATTCAACATGAACTTTGCTAATTTAGTTAATAAAAATTAAGATATCAATTTGTGAACTAGGAAACTTAATTCGCTAGTAGTACAAGAATCACAAGTAAACAAGTTCCAATGGATAGAATATTACAACTGAGATGAAGTTGAATTTATAGAATTTAATTTGTAAGTGTTCTTGAGCTTGAGAGAAAGAGATATGAGCTGCTGTGTGTAATTTTTCTGTTATGCTCGACTGTCTTTTTTTCCTTTTGCATTCTGCTGCTTTATATAACACAGCCATAGTCATATTGCTTTGTTTTAACTGATATAACAATCAGTTAACACTAATACGACATTCGGTATGACTATCAATTGAATGTAATATGACTGTCTCTTTAAATATAACTTTCGGTATAACTATCCAGTCCAATATAACATTCGGTATTACTATCCAGTCCAATATAACATTCGGTATTACTATCCCTTGAATGAAATATGACTATCTAGTTGAACTGTATATGACTATCTCCTTTTGAACTGTATATGACTATCGGTATAACTATCAATTGATAGTTATATTATCATATTTTTCAATTTATAATTTATTAAATGATTTATAAAAATCATTTAAATAATTATTTCTTTTTCATATTAATTCTTATTTAATTAATCTAATAATCACTTTAACAAATATATTAATTCTGATAGAATTAATTTATTTAATTAAATTAATTACTTGATTTAATCAATTAAAGTAGAATTAATATAAATCCTTTAATAGTCAATACTTCACTGCGAACCACGTAATTATGATAAGGAACATACACTGGAACGATGTTCACGCTCGATGTACTGTCTGGTTCATGAACGACTAACTCCAATCTCTGATCTTCATCGTGACTTTAACATTGTGGTCTTTTTATACTCTTCACTCTCATCAATCATTCGGTACTGAAATTGTTTCTTATCACTTATAGAAATCTCTGTCCCTTAAATGAATCCATGTGTTTCAATGCTACCTTGAGGCTTGATCAGATATCTGAATCTTCTTCAAGTGTAAAACATCAAACTATAGATTGACTTGTTGATTTTTCTTCTGACGGTTATCATCTTTTGAGATTCCCGTGACAGTTGATATTATTTACTTATTACAATCTAGTTTAATTGGATTAGGATAGCCTTTCAGGAACCCCCCGACCAATGGTTAGGCCATTGTTGGATCGGCACCACTCGATCACTTACGCGGCTCCTAGTTCTCATAACATCCATAATTCTGAAACATAAAGTTCGTCCCCCTTTGCCCAAGTATAATACTTGTTGATAAGACTCCACAAAGTAGTCGTATCTAGTTGGAAAGGAAAATTCACCAACATTTCCCAAGCCGCTGCTTGTTAATGGATACCAACTTGTTCCAACAATCTTACCCCCCGAATGATGAGAGGGTACACAAGGATTTAATAAGCAAATAGCAACCGAGTTGCGAGTGAAAAGAATAATTTCGAATGATTTATGACCGGGAAGTCAACAAGATAAATAACATTTCTCAAGTGAGGTTCCCTTATAATTAAGAAGATAGCTTGAATGAAGAATAAGATTGGAGAGAACCTTCCTTGATAAGAATGATAATGAATAGGCTCAGAATAATTCACATAATACTCGAGGGTCGAAGATAATATTCGAATGAAATAAATCATTTTTAAACGAGTCAGAAGGATTAAATAAATATTCCAAAGAATATTTATTAAGTCAAAAATATTGAAGGAATAATCCTAATGTAAAATATTACTCGGAACAATCCTCGAATAAATATTCTCAAATAATATTCATTAAATTATTAATGAATATTTAAATAAATAGTACTTATCAAATAAATGAAGCTCGAATGAATATTCGAAATAATATCCACTGAACAAATAGTGAATATTTAAATTAATAATACTTATCAAATAAAACTCGAACGAATATTCGAAATAATATTCACTGAATAAATAGTGAATATTCCAATAAATATTACTGATTGAAGGAATAAGTACCAAATGAATATTCGAAGCAATATTCGATAATTGAATCGACTTTAGATGAATATTGAAAATAAGATTCGTTGAATAAATGAAGTTCAAATGAATATTCAAAATAATATTTATTAGATGAATAAAGCTTAAAAGGAATTTAGAAATAATATTTAATAGGTAAATAATCTCGAATGAATATTCAAATTAATATTCATTAAATAAATAATGGGAAAATATTTACTTAGATATTTCCCTCCGAAAATAATCATGATATATCAAGAAATACTGACTCCCGGTCTATATTCAAAGAATAAGATTCAGATGCCCTTCTCTAAGGGTCTTAGCAGTATCCGGCTTATAACTGATTATTCACTATCTAGCTTATAAGCCAACAATAATTCAGGGAACTAGTATTTCAATATAACTTGAAAGTAGGCATGTATGCTATGGCATATGTAAAATAGAAAGCATATATATATTCACAACAATGGCCTTTAAAAAGAATTTGAAACTTATCTGGCAGTCGGGTGTGGGTAGAGGTAGTGTGCCCTGGGGCTGCTCGGTGATCTATAAACAATCAGAATATTTGAGATTAATTACGTAACACTTTGTGAAAAGGCTAAGTATAAACTTTACTTAAGTCGAGACACGTTTTCAAGTTATCTCGTTTAGCACCCTTTTTGTGTACTCTTATTAACCTCGTTTCGACCCGACATTTGCTCGTTATTACGGCTCGTCGTTACACTTACACTTGGTATATACTTAAGTCATGTAAGTGCTAAAGTAGGTCGTTTACGAACCAAGATTATACCTCGAGTTTTATCGCCCGTTTTCTAAGTGTTTTACCAAAGTTATAACCAAGCGGGTTTTTAGGGGTTCGTTCGCGTTTAACCTTGATTCAACATTTTTATAAAATGGAAAAACGACCTGTTTGACACGAGGTTTTCTCCTACACCTTCCTTACGATCTCTAATATTTAATTACCATGATTCGCCACTGACTTATGTATTTTACCGAGGTTTAATTTTAATAACGAACTCGTACTTACGGTTTCGGACGACTTTTAGTAAATCGGCCATAATTCCTAAACCGTAAGTCCGTTTCACATGATCTTTATATCAAAACAAAGCTTACAACATAACCTATCTTATGATGGCGGAATATGAAACTGGACAGTAAGGTATAGCTACTGTCAAACACGATTTCTTAAGGTTAACGAAATTTCGGAATTACGACTGCTATAAATTGAACGTTCCAAAAATCATAATCAACAACCCAAGCCACACTGGGCATCAATACAACTTATAAACATGATTCTCATCTTATTAAGTCCAAGAACACATCTCTTCACCATCATAATCATCATGTTAAATAAATCCACCAAACTACTACATAATCATGCTTATAGTATAATAACATCATAACTACTCTAAAAATCATCAAGATCATCCATAAATTTAAAGTAAGTGCTAGGGTTTCAAGTGATTATACCTTCCTTGGAGAGTGCTAGAGCCTTAATAATCCTTGATCTAGTCCTTGTGTGGCCTAAGTTAGCTTAGATCAACCAGAAGAAATCAAGAAAACAAAGTTAATATATGAAGAACACTATTCACCCTCCTCTTTCATGATTTCTTTTGAAAATGGAAACAAAGGATTTTGAAGCTCAAATTTTTAGGAGATCACTTTTATGAAATATAGAACTTACCATAAAAGTTTCAAGATCAAGTGATGGTTGGAAGTTGGATTTTTGTTTTAGAATTAAGGATGGGCCGAATGTAATGAACAAGTAGAGAGTTTGTGTTCTCTTGCTTGGTTGCTTGAAAATAATGCATAAAGTGATGTTATTTAGATAATATCTCATCCAAAGCTACTTTAATAAAGTGATGATGCAAGGGATGATGAAATTGGGTGGACAAGTATTGAAGATTTGATGGTGTTAAGGCTAACCAAGTGGTTTGCTTGCTAAGTACTAGTTTAATCTCTAAGTGTGCTAGTTATTTGAGTAACTACTTGGTTACTAGATATTTCTTACTTGCACATACATGCACCTTGCTCTCTGCTTGCTCTTTTGTTCGGTTATTGCTCAATTTCATTGATCGTTCGAAAGAATATCTCAAGGGTTTCTAGTTAGGGTTTTACCGGAAACCTTCTTAATATTTATGTTACTATTCTCCATTCTCTTTAGTAATTCTCGAACCCATATTCCTTAAATCCTTTTAATAATTCCTTAGGTCTTTCAGCGTCCAGGGAAATCTCGGAGAAAATAAAAGTGCCGTTTTTCAGAATCTGACAGCTTTTACATACACTCTTTTTCCCCCTGGATCATTAATACGAACTCAGAATTTCGTTCCGGGTACTTCTATATAGTGTTGTCTAATAATATTCTTAATTCCACCAAAATAACTATTCATCCCTTTTTCTTTACTTATTCTTTTAGGGTTATATAGATGTCCCGGTTCTCTTTCGATCATTCCTTAACTCTTTTACGGAACCACCGGACTGATAACAGATATCGATTTGGATGACATAAGAATAACCTTCCCCCTTGGAATTATCAAATCTTAATTTTCTAGGAGATAGATAATTCTTATCTAGATTGTCAACCAATAGCATTCTTCATGACAGATAAATATTTGAATCCAAATCCATTCCATACATTCATTAAAACAATCGTTACATCGTAGTCGCAACCACTATTCATTATTACATCCATACATAATAAAAAGTTTTAATTCTATCCAAAATCTGGGTTCTTACAGTCTCCCCACCTTAAAAGGATTCCGTCCCGGAATCAGTTTGAAAACAAATGGGGGTACTTTTCCATCATTGCGCTTTCTAGCTCCCAGGTTGATTCTTCCACATTATGATTTTGCCACAAGACTCTAACTAGATTGATGACCTTGTTCCGGAGCACTTGTTCCTTCCGGTCTATGATTTCCACCGGTTACTCTACATAGGTCAAGTCTGGTTGCATGTCCACTTGCTCATATTCTACAATATGCTTGGCATCCGGATTATATTTCCTCAGCATCGAAACATGGAACACATTGTGCACTTGCTGCAGATTTGGGGGTAAGGCCAGTTCGTAAACTAGTTCCCCGATACGTCTTAAGATCTCAAACGGTCCAATATATCTGGGACTCAGCTTTCCTTTCTTTCCAAACCTAATTAAACCTTTCCAAGGAGATACCTTCAAAAATACTAGGTCTCCAACTTCATATTCCTTGCCTTTCCGAGCTAAGTCGGCATATCTCTTTTGTCGATCTTGGACTGCTACCATTCGTCCTCTGATTAGATCTACTGCATCTTTAGTCCGTTGGACCACTTCGGGTCCGAGCATCTTTCGCTCTCCAACTTCATTCGAATACAAGGGAGATCGGCATTTCCTTCCATAAAGGGCCTCGTAAGGTGGCATTCCTATGCTTGCATGGAAACTATTGTTGTAGGAGAACTCAATCAATATTGGCAAGTGATCATCCCAGTTTCCTTTAAAGTCTATAGAACAGACTCTCAACATATCCTCTAGCGTTTGGATGGTCCTTTCACTTTGCCCGTCTGTCTGGGGGTGGTAGGCTGTGCTCATGTTTAGCTGGGTTCCTACACATTCTTGAAATCTTCTCCAAAACCTGGAGTTAAATCTAGGATCTCGATCGGATACTATGGCGATTGGGACTCCATGTCGCGCCACTATTTCTTTTAAGTAGATCTCTACTAGTCGGTCGACCGTATACCTTCCGTTGATCGGGAGAAAGTTAGCTGACTTCGTTAGTCGGTCTATAATTACCCATATGGCGTCATGATTAGCTTTGGTCCTTGGTAAACCTACTACGAAATCTATGGCTATGTGTTCCCATTTCCATTCGGGAATCTCTAAGGGGTGTAGAAGTCAACTGGGTCTCTGATGCTCTGCTTTCACCCTCTGGCAGGTCAAGCATCTGCTTACCCACTCTGCAACATCCTTCTTCATGTTGGGCCACCAATAATACTCTTTCAAATCCCTATACATCTTGGTACTACCAGGGTGCACTGAGTATCTCGAGTTGTGTGCCTCATATAAAATCTCATCCTTGAGTTCCTGAACATTTGGAATCCATATCCTGTATGTGTACCTCATGATTCCTTCTTTGTCTCTTTCACACTTAATTTCTTCTCCGGTCATTATCTCTTCCGTGCAGTTCTATTCTTCCTCCATTATCCATTCTTGACATAGTATAATCTTTTCTAACAATGGAGGTTGGATTCGAATTTCCATCAACTTCTCTTGACCTTCTCCAGGTAGCTTAATCTAAATTTCCAACTTCTCAAAATCTTTCACTAACTCTTCCTCTGAAGTTATCATCTTGAGCTTCTCTTTCCTACTAAGGGCGTCGGCCACCACATTGGCTTTACCCGGGTGATAACAAATCTCGCAGTCATAATCCTTGATTAGCTCTAACCATCTTCTCTGGCGCATGTTAAGCTCTTTCTGAGTAAAAATGTACTTGAGGCTCTTATGGTCAGTGTATATCTGGCACTTCTCTCCATACAAGTAGTGCCTCTAAATCTTTAAGGTAAAAACGATTGCTGCTAATTCCAGGTCATGCGTGGGGTATCGGATTTCATAATCCTTTAATTGCCTTGACGCATATGTGATTACCTTACCATGCTGCATAAGCACGCATCCTAATCCCTTATGCGAAGCATCACTATAGATCACGAAATCTCCTTTTCCATCAGGTAACGCCAACACTGGGGCCGTCACCAACCTCTTCTTTAGCTCTTGGAAACTCTTCTCGCACTTTTCAGTCCATTCGAATTTTTTAGTTTTACTGGTAGGTCGAGTTAACGGGGCTACGATTTTCGAAAAATCTTGAACAAATCGTCTATAATATCCTGCCAGTCCGAAGAAACTCCTTACCTCGGTTGGGGTGGTTGGTCATTCCCAATTTGAGACTGCCTCTATCTTGGAGGGGTCAACCAACACTCCTTCTCTATTGATTACATGCCCTAAGAATTGCACCTCATTTTTCCAGAACTCACACTTCGAGAATTTGGCATATAACTGCTCTTTCCTGAGTGTCTCTAAGGTTATCCTAAAATGTTCGGCGTGTTCTGCCTCCGTCTTTGAGTAAATAAGAATGTCATAAATGAAAACTATCACGAACTTATCCAAATATTCTTTAAACACTCTATTCATCAAATCCATGAAAGCCGTTGGGGCATTCGTCAATCCAAATGACATTACCAAGAACTCATAATGTCCATATCTGGTACGAAATGTAGTCTTCAGGATATCTTCAGGTTTAATCTCCAGTTGGTGATATCCAGTTCTCAAGTCAATCTTAGAGAAATACACAGCTCCTCTTAGCTGGTCAAACAAGTCGTCAATTCTGGGTAATGGGTACTTATTCTTTATGGTTAGCTTGTTCAACTCTCGGTAGTCGATGTATAACCTCATACTCCCGTCCTTCTTCTTAACAAACAACACTGGTGCGCCCCAAGGTGACACACTGGGTCTTATCATACCCTTATCCAACAATTCCTGTAACTGCTTAGCTAGCTCTTTCATTTCCACTGGGGCTAATCGATACGGAGCCTTTGAAACTGGCACCGTCCCCGGGGATAACTCGATGGCAAACTCAATTATCCTATCCGGTGGTAATCCGGGAAGATCTTGTGGAAATATGTCTTCGAACTCATTAACTACCGGAATATCTTGTATCCTGGGCGCTTCCTTTTGGGTATCTATAACGTACGCTAAATAAGCCTCGTTCCCTTTTCGTAGCAATCTCTTGGTTTGCGCCATGGTTAGAATTGTCTGGGTCTGTCGCATCCCTTTAAACACTACTTCCTTCTTTCTTAAGGTTTTCAACTTAAATTTCTTTCCCTTACAATCTATCTGAGCGTTATTGCGAGACAACCAATCCATTCCCAAAATAACATCAAATTCCCCTAGCTTAAAAGGAATCAAATCGACATAGAAAGATCGTCCTCCTATTTCTAATTTACAATCGGGGTGAATCTGATTAACTGGAACGACTTCCTGATTAGCTATCTCTACTTGCAAAGAATCCCTTAGCGGTTGGGTCTTAAGTTTCAAATTATGCGCAAAATCTCTAGATATAAAAGACTTAGTTGCCCCAGAATCAAACAAAACAGTTGCGCTAACCGAATTGAGGGAAAATGTATTGACTTAGTTGCCCAGGAATCAAAACCATCATATGTATTGATTAAAGGCATCGACTCTAAGTGAAGTAGATAATGAAGTTAGGATTCCATGTTTATTCTCATATAAGTAATTCAGATTTAATTCTCATTAGTTAATTAGTTCTTACTTTGCATCTTAGCTTAATTTAGGTAATTAAAACCTCAATTTATTAATTGTCTTAGCAGTGAATTAAAATCATACATTGTTGAATAGGTGTATTAACTAAAAAGAACTTAACCAGATCTCAGTGGAACGAACTTTAATTGTATTACTTGTGACCACGTATACTTGCGTGATACTGTGTAAACAAGGTTTTGGCACCGTTGCCGGGGATCATCGGTGTTTTATTTTTGGTTTATGTGCTTGTCATCAGTGGTCGTTAGCGTTCACTTTGAAGGGTTTCGAGGCAACAAACGTAGCGGAAAGCAATAATTAAAAACAATAAAATCGAAACCCTACTGCAGGATCCATGCAAAAACATTATATTTAATTCGGAATTAGATGATTACCTTAAAGAAGCTTTACAAATTGATGACAGATGGAGGTCCAAAGCAATCACCACGCAGCCCTCTTCGAGATCTACGTTGCCAAAGTAGTCCACACGAACGCTTGATCGTCCAACGATCACCGGAGCCGGTACTAGCCGAAGAACATGCCTATCTCTCTCTCTCTAGCCTGTCATACGTTTTTCTCTAAAAACGAATTGCAAAAGTGTAACCCTAAACAATACATCATAATGTATTTATAGGGAAGAGAGATTGGGCTAAACCCTAAATCGAATTGGGCTTCTCCAAATCCATTCTTATTTGGTTTTAATATTAAATTCGAATTATATTTAATTATAATTAAGACTAGCTCAATTAATTAAATATCCAATTTTGAATTTAATAATTTAATTTAAATTCTTAATTTAAATTAAAACTCCTTTTAAACGTTCTTATTGTGTAACCCTTTAGGTTATTATTATGTTGGCAATAATTTTAATATCCAATAATAAAATTATAAACAATGAGCGGCATCTAGTAATACATCATTGTTACCCAAGTAATAATAATAATTGGTGATCCAATTAAACCTTTCGTGATTAATGTTTCCATGTAATATAATCCCTTTAACCATATATTATAGATTAAACTCGAGGCATGTCATTAGTCATCCTCTTTAACGTTTAATCCGGATTTCCTTGATCAATGAGTAGACTATTAAAACAAATCAATATTTGAGCATGGCCATGCATTTTCATAGTCTCACTCAATCAAGAGGCCAATAATATATCTCCTAATAATAGGAGGGTTAAATCCTATATCTATCATTCATATTTCTCATACGACTCATAATATACCCGATCTCCACTTTTATCATCACCCGGTCAAAGGTAACTTTTAATGTAGTCAAAGTATATTAATCCTCATATAGAAATATAATGATGTCAAGTCTAAGGATCATTACACCATTATCACTGTGAGTCTTTCTAATGACCTTATTAACATGTAGAATCTCACAACGGGTTAATCCAGTGCCATGTATAATATTACATGCACCTATGTTATTGACTTTAGTATCACTATACCTATGACCAATGAGATGTGGTCATCTGTCAATAAACATACTAATCTTTATGCATTATAATTGTCCCTTAATAATAATGCTCAATTAGGGATATTTAGGAATATAAACACTATTCATATAATCTCATTTTTAAGTCACATACTTAAAGATATAGAATACATGTTCTATATTCCAAGGACATTTATTACTCTAACATTTATATTGCAGTAAATTAAGACATAATAAATTAATGTAGAATAATCCATAGAACATAATCATCAAATAACAAATAGTCTTTCCTAGAAGCACAACTACATTGTCTCTAGGGCACTAACACTATCAATCTCCCACTTGCACTAGAGCCAATCACCCATGTATCTAATACCCATGGAACTAGTGTGACCTTCGTGCTTCTGCTGCGACAAAGCCTTAGTCAGTGGGTCCCCAACATTATCATTAGTATGCACTTTACATATATGCATATCTCCTCTCTCGTTTATCTCTCGAAGAAGGTGATATCTCCTAAGTATATGATTTGCCTTGGAATGAGACCTTGGTTCCTTAGCCTGCGCAATGGCTCCATTGTTATCGCAATACAGATCAACTGGATCTGCGATCGATGGAACCACACCAAGTCCTCTAATAAACTTCCAAATCCAAACAACCTCTTTGGCTGCTTCACTGGCAGCGATATACTTAACTTCCATTGTAGAATCAGCTACTGCCTCTTGCTTTGAACTTTTCAAGCTTACAGCACCTCCATCTAGATAAAACACGAATCCAGGCTGGGACACAGAATCGTCCCTATCTTTCTGGAAACTAGCATTATTGTAACCTCTTACAACCAGCTTCTCATCTTCTCCATATATCAAGAACGAATTTTTAGTCCGTTTAAGGTACTTAAGAATATTCTTGACAACTATCCAGTTACCCTCACCTGGATTAGACTGGTATCTGCTCATCATGCTAAAAGCATACGAGACATCAGGACGAGTACATATCATTGCATACATTATAGAACCAATTGCCGAAGCATATGATACTTTACTCATACGGTCCTTATCATCTGATGATATAGGACAGTTTTCCTTTGAGATCGCTATCCCATGAGACATTGGGACATAACCCATCTTTGCCTCTTGCATCCTAAAATGATGCAATACTTTGTCAATGTATGTACTCTGACTTAAGCCGATTAATCTTTTAGATCTATCTCTATAGATCCTGATCCTTAAGATGTAGGTAGCATCGCCTAAGTCTTTCATCGAGAAACTTTTTCCCAACCAAGTCTTCACAGCCTGTAGAGAAGGAATGTCATTCCCTATTAATAATATGTCATCTACATATAATACTAGGAATGCCACATGGCTCCCACTAACCTTTTTGTAAATACACGGCTCATCCTCATTTTGTATGAAGCCAAACTCTTTGACTGTTTCATCAAAATGGATGTTCCATCTCCTTGAGGCCTGCTTCAATCCATAAATAGATCGTCGCAACTTACAAACCATTCTAGCAAACCTTGAATCGATAAAACCCTCAGGTTGTGTCATGTACACATCCTTTTCTAAGCTCCCATTTAAGAAAGCTGTCTTGACATCCATTTGCCAGATTTCATAGTCATAATAAGCTGTTATCACAAGCAAAATCCTGATGGATTTGACCATAGAAACCGGTGAGAAAGTTTCATCATAGTCAATACCATGAATTTTCTTGAAACCTTTCGCCACTAGTCTTGCTTTGTAGGTCTGCAAATTTCCATCCATGTCAGTTTTCTTCTTGAAAACCCACTTGCACTCTATGGGTTTTACCCCATCAGGTGGTGCAACCAAAGTCCATACTTGGTTTTCATACATGGAATCCATCTCCGATTTCATGGCCTCCAGCCATCTCTCAGAATCTGAATTATTCATAGCATCCTTGTAGGTGAGAGGCTCATCATTATCTATAAGCATCACATCGCCACTTTGAGTCAGGAGAAATCCATAATATCTCTCCGGCTCATGGCAAATCCTACTAGATCTACGAACGACCTGTGTTTCTTGAGCAACATCGTTCTTAACATCTTGAGTCTCATTCTGCTCATGTTCCAACTCTGGTTCAACATTATCTTGTAGTTCTCGATCCTCATCGAGATCTATTGTCCTCCCACTATTTTTCTTAGAAAGCAATTCTCTCTCTAGAAATACAGCCGTTCGAGCAACAAACACTTTGTTCTCGGAAGGTTTATAGAAATAATACCCTTTAGTTTCTAATGGGTATCCTACAAAATTACATTTGTCTGATTTCGGTCCTAGCTTATCAGAGATAAAACGTTTCACAAACGCTTCACATCCCCAAATTTTGATAAATGACAAGCTATTACGTTTCTCAGTCCATATCTCATATGGTGTCTTTTGAACCGATTTTGAAGGAACTCAGTTTAGTGTTTGTGTAGCCGTCTCTAGGGCATAACCCCAGAAACTAATTGGAAGATCTGCATGACTCATCTTCGACTGTACCATGTCTAACAAGGTATGATTTCTCCTTTTAGACACCCCATTCCATTGTGGTGTTCCAGGAGGATTGAGTTGTGATACGATACCACACTCCTTTAGGAAATTCTTGAATTCCAGGCTTAAGTATTCTCCCCCACGATCAGATCATAGAGTTTTAATACTTTCGCCTAATTGCTTTTCAACTTCAGCCTTATACTCTTTGAATTTATCAAATGATTCAGATTTGTTCTTCAAAAGATACACATATCCGTATCTACTAAAATCATCAGTAAAGGTTATGAAATAATAAAAGCCACCTCTTGCCATCATACGTATTGGACCACATACATCACTATGTATCAATTCCAATCGTTGGTGGCCCTCTCACCTTGACCGGTAAAAGGAGCTTTAGTCATTTTGCCAATGAGACACGGTTCGCATTCTTCGTATGATTCAAAATCAAACTTATCCAAGTATCCATCCCTATGTAATTTGGAAATGCGATTCTCATTTATAAGGCCTAAACGACACTACTAGAGGTATGTTTGATTTGAGTCATTTGTCTTAAGACGTTTATTACTTATATTATAGACAGGAGTATCAAGATCATGAACATATAAACCATTAAACAAACGTGCAACCCCATAGGTAACATTATTCAACGAAAACGAACAACCATTGTTCTGAAAAAAAATTGAAAAACCAATCTTGTCCAAACAAGAAACGAAAATAATGTTTCTAAAAATCGCAGGCACGTAATAATAGTCCTCAAGTTCTAAAATAAGCCCGGTGGGCAACGATAAATAATTAGTCCCTACAGCTAAAGCAGCAACCTTTGCTCCATTGCCAACATGTAGGTCGACTTCTCCTTTAGCCAAAGTTCAACTTCTTCGAAGTTCTTGCACATTTATACAAATGTGGGAATCACATCCAGTATCTAATACCCATGATGAAGAAGTAGACAAATTGACTTCTATAACATAAATACCTGAATCAGAAATCTGAACAACATTTAGTTTCTTTAGATCCTCCAAATAATTTTGACAGTTTCTCTTCCTTTTCACCCTATTTACACACATACAAGTAGACCTGGAAAATCGGGTAAACGGATCGGTTTCGGATCGGATCCACTTTCGGTTAAGGTACTATTTAGAGCCTGTTCGGTTCAGATTGGATCTGATTCGGTTCGGATCTACTTTCGGTTAAGGTACTATTTAGAGCCTGTTCGGTTCGGATCGGATCTGATTCGGTTCGGGTAAAATTCGGATTAAAATCGGATAAATTTTGGATTAAGATCGGATCAAATTGGGTTCGATTCTCTTTCGGATTTTTACTGTTCAGATCGGATTTTGTTTGGATGTAAGAACATTCGGTTCAGATCGGATTGTCGAGATATATCTAATTTTTTGATGTACCCAAATTTTCCAAAAACCAAAATATTATTTTGGCTTGAGATCTTAGCAATGAACAACTAAATTGACTAGTACTAGTAACTAGTGCTTTGTTACGGTTTTTTGTTTCCTTTAGAAGAAATATTTCTCGACGATCCAACTGTCGGATGTTAAAATATATCTAATTTAGTGATATTCGCTAATTTTTAAAAATAAATAAATTAATTTGGTTGGAAATCTTAGTAGTCAACTACCGAATTGACTAGTACTCGTAACTAGTTTTTTGTCACGGATTGTTATTCTATTTTTTAAAAATTATTTCTCGACGATCCAACCGTACGGATCTCAAGATATATCTAATCTAGTAATTTTTCCAAATTTTCATAAAATAAAAATTTAATTTGGTTGGAGATCTTAGTAGTCAACTAACAAATTGACTAGTACTCGTAACTAGTGTTTTGTCACGGATTGTTATTCTATTTTTAAGAATTATTTCTCGACGATCCAACCGTACGGATCTCAAGATATATCAAATCTAGTGATATTACCAATTTTCAAAAAATAAAAATTAATTTGGTTGGAGATCTTAGTAGTCAACTATCGAATTGACTAGTACTCGTAACTAGTGCTTTGTCACGGATTGTTGATTTTATGTTTTAAAAAATATATCTTGACGATCAAACCGTACGGATCTCAAGATATATCTAATTTAGTGATATACCATAATTTTCAAAAAAATAAACAATTAATTTGGTTGGATATCTTAGTAACTACCGAATTGATTAGTACTCGTAACTAGTGCTTTGTCACGGATTGTTGATTCTATTTTTTAAATATTATTTCTCGACGATCCAACCGTACGGATCTCAAGATATATCTAATCTAGTTATATTCCCAAATTTTTAAAAAATAAAAAATTAATTTGCTTGGAGATTTTAGTAGTCAACTATTGAATTGACTAGTACTCGTAACTAGTGCTTTGTCACGGATTGTTGTTTCTATATTTTAAAAATAATTTCTCAACGATTCAACCGTACGGATCTCAAGATATATATAATCTAGTGATATTACCAAATTTTAAAAAAATAAAACAAATTATTTTGTTGGAGATCTTAGTAGTCAACTACCGAATTGACTAGTACTCGTAACTAGTGCTTTGTCACGAATTGTTGATTATATTTTTTAAAAATTATTTATCGAAGATCCAACCGTACGGATCTCAAGATATATCTAATCTAGTGATATTTCCAAATTTCTAAAAAAATAAAAAATTAATTTGGTTGGAGACCTTAGTAGTCAACTACCGAATTGACTAGTACTCGTAACTAGTTCTTTATCACGGATTGTTGATTATATTTTTAGAAAAATATTCTCGACGATCCAACTGTACGGATATCAAGATATATCTAATATAGTGATATTCCCAAATTTTAAAAAAATAAAAAATTAATTTGTTTGGAGATCTTAATAATCAACTACCGAATTGACTAGTACTCGTAACTAGTGCTTTGTCACGGATTGTTGATTCTATTTTTTAAAAATTATTTCTCGACGATCCAACCGTACGGATCTCAAGATATTTCTAACCTAGTGATATTACCAAATTTTTAAAAAATAAAAAATTAATTTGGTTGGAGATTTTAGTAGTCAACTATCGAATTGACTAGTACTAGTAACTAGTGCTTTGTCACGGATTGTTGATTCTATTTTTTTTAAAATTATTTCTCGACGATCCAACCGTACAAATCTCAAGATATATCTAATCTAGTGATATTCCCAAATATTCAAAAAATAAAAAATTAATTTGGTTGGAGATCTTAGTAGTCAACTACCGAATTGACTAGTACTCGTAACTAGTGCTTTGTCACGTATTGTTGATTCTATTTTTTAAATATTATTTCTCGACGATCCAATCGTACGAATCTCAAGATATATCTAATCTAGTGATATTCTCAAATTTTCAAAAAATAAAAAATTAATTTGGTTGGAGATCTTAGTAGTCAACTACCGAATTGACTAGTACTCGTACCTAGTGCTTTGTCACGGATTGTTGATTCTATTTTTTAAACATTATTTCTCGACGATCCAACCGTACGGATCTCAAGATATATCTAATCTAGTGACATTCCCAAATTTTCAAAAAATAAAAAATTATTTTGGTTGGAGAACATAGTAGTCAACTACCGAATTGACTAGTACTTGTAACTAGTGCTTTGTCACGGATTGTTGATTCTATTTTTTAAAAATTATTTCTCGACGATCCAATCGTACAGATCTCAAGATACATCTAATATAGTGATATTCCCAAATTTTCAAAAAATAAAATATTAATTTGGTTGGAGATCTTAGTTGTCAACTACCGAATTGACTAATACTCGTAACTATTGTTTTGTCACGGATTGTTGATTTTATTTTTTTAAATTATTTCTCAACGATCCAATAAGTGAATGCACTTTAATTTCTGCCCAGAATATGCAGAATTTATTTATTTATTTTTCTGCTAATTATGTGCAGAATTTATTAATTTATATTTGCAAATTTAATTAAAATATTATTATATACAAAATATCGTAAGCAATATTCAATGACAATAATAAATATATAGCAAATCAGAAAATATAAAAATTGACAAAACTAAACAAATAAAAGTCAAGAAAATATTAATCTATAAAAAATTATTTTATCGGATATTTTTCGATTCAGTTATTTTTAGTTTCAGATTTACATCGAATTCAAGTCATATTCGGTTCGAGTAAATTTTTATTCGGATTTGATTGGTTCTGATTATAATCGGATACATGGTCATCATTGGATATAGTATTTCAGATAATTTTTGGTTAAATTTGCGGTTCAGTTAATTTTCGGATCGGATCAAATCAGTTTTCGGATCGTTATCGGATTTGATTAAATTGAACCGGTTTCGGTTCGAATTCGGATTGTTTCGGTTTCGGATACAATTTCGGATAATCTATTTCGGATCCAGTTTCGGATTCGGTTCCACATATTTCAGTTCGATTTTTCGGATCCAGACCCATTTTGCCAAGTCTACATACAAGGCCTTGCTTGTATCAAATCTCTCTTGACGAGCATGTCCTTCAAACATACATTTAAGGTGCTCGATCATCATATAAGAATCAAAATTCTCATGTTGTTTCTGAATCAGAAATCTGAACAACATTCAGTTTCTTTAGATCCTCCAAATAATTTTGATAGTTTCTCTTCCTTTTCACCCTATTTACACACATACAAGGCCTTGCTTGTATCAAATCTCTCTTGACGAGCGTGTCCTTCAAACATACATTTAAGGTGCTCGATCATCATATAAGAATCAAAATTCTCATGTTGTTTCTGCAGCTCAGGACTCATAGTCGCAAGCATCAAACAGGTGACATCGGTGTCAACATTCAAATGCTTCTGATAAGCATTTCGTTGAGCCTCCGTTGCACCTTCAGAGAGAGATCCAGGGCGTGGAATATATATGACATAGAACTTTCACTCTTGCTTGAGGACAATCCTCAAATTCCTTTGCTAATCTAGGAAGTTAGTTCCTGTCAACTTGTCCTTCTCAAGGACTGATCGTACAGAGAAGTTTATTTGAGTTCTTTGCCATTTGAATATCCACAATGTTAAAATGCATAAAATAATTAGTCTGCGGTATTATTAAGTTATGTTCAAGTGATTATTCATATATATTCAAAATAAATATCTTCCACTATTTTTATCAAATTAATAGCCCTTACTATTAATTCGGAAAGTATATACCATAAATCTTTCTAGTGTGCCAAGATCCATATTTTGTCATGTCCTAAGTCAACCACTGGTAGTCCTTAAAACATGATTGTTTAGGTAGACAACATTTGTCAATTATATCACATATAACTCTTGGATAGTTTGGTAGAACAACATTTGTTCACATAACAACATTTGTTCCTATTTATCCAATAAATCTTACCAAACTCTATGCTTCTAAGTTCATAATAGTTGAATATAACCATTTATTTTCACCTTATTATGACAACTCAGTTAAGTTAGACCCAATGATACAACGGTCGAATATAACCGTTTATATTCGTCGCATCTCACCACGATAGATAGGAGTCCCCTGCCACTGACAGCCCTTCCCCTTATCGATCTAGGATTCGATGAGTGTTCATTCATTGGAAAGCATCTGATTAAAACTTAATATTTTGTTAAGGGGTTTAGAAAATTTATAACGATCATGATCACATCATAAAGAGATCCTCAATTTTTCCTTGAACCAAATATTTCAAATTGACATCTTAAATTGTTCATTTCCCAGGTAGATGGAGGATCCCAATTGTCACACTTAATACCCATTAACCTTACGAATACGCATATCCGCTTTTTTCAGAAAATCCCAATTTTAGATATCAAAAACCCATATTTAATTCCGTGTTTTAAAAATCCATATTTCATAAACACAAGAATCTCATGATCGTTTGTTAATTTTAAAATCTTGAATCGTTACCGATTTTATCTTGTTTAGAATGCATGGCATGGGTGTCGTATCTAATACATACATGATTAATCTAATTAAACATGCATCTTTATCTCTACACATACATTGTATCGCATACATTCATATATATGTAAAGTGCATAAATTAAACGTGTTTGGTTATGGCCCATCCTATGTTATTTTTTCAAGCTAATGAAAAGATCAAGGTCAATCTATGGTGGTTAACAAAATACAATTACATACAAGTCTTCCCCATTGCATCTTCGTGGGGAATCGCCTCCTTGCTTCTTTGTTCTTCTTGTCGTCTTTAAAAGTTACATTGAATTCTTGAAAAAGATGCTACACCAATAAACTTACAAGATGAACTCGACTTACATTCGAGATTTATTAATTACAAGAAACAACGACATGCAAGTCGTATTTAGAAACGAAACCATAAAATCAAAACCACTATCCTATTGGTCTTAGGGCCATAACCAATCACCATGCTCATATAACAATTAAGAACATGTAACCATATCATATTTCAGATGATCCAATCAAAGAAATCATATAACACAAAAAATCAGAAAATCAGAATCAAATTCTGATAACAATAAATCGTCGTTTTCAGGCACTAAATGGCGTCAAACGCCTTACAGACGAGTCGATGATAGCTTTGCTATCTGTTTTGTTCAGACGGTCGTTTCCAGTCAGAAAACACATATCATTTGCGTAAATCGGACACTGGACACAGATTTCACCAAATCTGCGCAGCGTATACAAAAATCGTATCGTATACAATCCCCATATCAAGAACAAACATAAATCATATATATATATATATATATATATATATCAGTATATATACAGATTATATAGTCATCATATGATCATCTCAATCATCATCAATATACAGTTTATACATATATATCAAAATCAACGCATCATACATGATAATCATCAAACATGCTCGTATATATATCAAAACTGTAACATATAACCGAATTAAAACGTTTTTACAAGTAGCTCTGATACCATTGAAGGGTTTCGAGGCAACAAACGCAGCGGAAAGCAATAATTAAAAACAATAAAATCGAAACCCTACCGCAGGATCCATGCAAAAACATGATATTTAATTCGGAATTAGATGATTACCTTAAAGAAGCTTTACAAATTGATGATAGATGGAGGTCCAAAGCAATCACCACGCAGCCCTCTTCGAGATTTACGTTGCCAAAGTAGTCCACACGAACGCTTAATCGTCCAACGATCACCGGAGCCGGTACTAGCCGAAGAACATGCCTATCTCCCTCTCTAGCCTCTCATACGTTTTTCTCTAAAAACGAATTGCAAAAGTGTAACCCTAAACAATACATCATAATGTATTTATAGGGAAGAGAGATTGGGCTAAACCCTAAATCGAATTGGGCTTCTCCAAACCCATTCTTATTTGGTTTTAATATTAAATTCGAATTATATTTAATTATAATTAAGACTAGCTCAATTAATTAAATATCCAATTTTGAATTTAATAATTTAATTTAAATTCTTAATTTAATTTAAAACTCCTTTTAAAGGTTCTTATTGTGTAACCCTTTAGGTTATTATTACATTGGCAATAATTTTAATATCCAATAATAAAATTATAAACAATGAGCGGCATCTAGTAATACATCATTGCTACCCGAGTAATAATAATAATTGGTGATCCAATTAAACCTTTCGTGATTAATATTTCCATGTAATATAATCCCTTTAACCATATATTATAGATTAAACTCGAGGCATGTCATTAGTCATCCTCTTCAATGTTTAATCCGGATTTCCTTGATCAATGAGTAGACTATTAAAACAAATCAATATTTTAGCATGGCCATGCATTTTCATAGTCTCACTCAATCAAGAGGTCAATAATATATCTCCTAATAATAGGAGGGTTAAATCCTATATCTATCATTCATATTTCTCATACGACTCATAATATACCCAATCTCCACTTTTATCATCACCCGGTCAAAGGTAACTTTTAATGTAGTCAAAGTATATTAATCCTCATATAGAAATATAATGATGTCAAGTCTAAGGATCATTACACCATTATCACTGTGAGTCTTTCTAATGACCTTATTAACATGTAGAATCTCACAACGGGTTAATCCAGTGCCATGTATAATATTACATGCACCTATGTTATTGACTTTAGTATCACTATACCTATGACCAATGAGATGTGGTCATCTGTCAACAAACATACTAATCTTTATGCATTATAATTGTCCCTTAATAATAATGCTCAATTAGGGATATTTAGGAATATAAACACTATTCATATAATCTCATTTTTAAGTCACATACTTAAAGATATAGAATACATGTTCAATATTCCAAGGACATTTATTACTCTAACATTTATATCGCAGTAAATTAAGACATAATAAATTAATATAGAATAATCCATAGAACATAATCATCAAATAACAAAATAGTCTTTCCTAGAAGCACAACTACATTGTCTCTTGGGCACTAACACTATCACACTGACTCAGATTTTCTTACTTAGTTTGTTGTTTCTTGGTGTTTCAGGTACTTGAACGTGTATGCGAACACGTTTTCAAACTCGTAAATTGGAAGAAGAAGAACTTGCAACAGCAAAAGAGATGGCAGTTTTACCAGCAGCAGCTAAGGCTTTGAAGGATTATTCTCAGCCTAAGATCAATGACATTCAGTCTAGCATTGTCAGGCCAGCTATTGCAGCTAATACTTTCGAAATCAAGCCGGGCACGATTCAGATGGTGCAGAACTCAGTTCAGTTTGGGAGTGCTCCTACGGAGGATCCTAACATGCATATGAGGGACTTCATTGAGATCTGCGACACTTTTAAGTTTAATGGTGTGCCAAATGATGCAATCAAATTGAGACTTTTCCCATTCTCTCTGAGGGATAAGGCTAAGGGCTGGTTACAGTCTTTACCAGCCGGTTCCATTACTACATGGGAGGATCTTGCTCAGAAATTTCTTACTAAATTTTTCCCTATGGCGAAAACTGCAACAATAAGGAACCAGCTAACTCAATTTCAGCAGCAATCTGGTGAATCTTTGTGTGAGGCATGGGAACGTTATAAGGAGATGCTTCGTAGGTGTCCACATCATGGCATGCCTGATTCGATGGTTATCAACGGTTTTTACAATGGGTTGGGAGCACAGTCTAGACCTTTGCTAGATGCAGCATCAGGTGGACCTCTGTGGGCTAAGAGCTATGAGGAGGCTTATGATCTTATTGAGACGATGGCTGCTAATAAATATCAAAATCCAACCCAGAGGCAATCTCAAGGCAAGGTAGCAGGTGTTCATGAAGTTGATGCGGCTACAGCTATTGCAGCTCAGTTGAAGGCTCTTACTATGAAGGTGGATTCTCTTGCTAATTATGGAGTTCAGCAGGTGGCTAGTATTTGTGAGTTATGTGCGGGTGCACATCATACAAGTCAGTGTGTTATCTCTTCTGAATCAGCACAGTTCGTGAGTAATTCCCAGAGACCCCCAACACCAATTCCAACCACTTATCATCCTAATAATCGGAATCATTCCAATTTCAGCTGGAGCAATACTCAAGGTGCTCAACAACAACAACAGCTTTATCAGCAGTTTCAGGGTCAGCAAGCGAGGCCATTCAATCAAGGTTTTCAGCAACAGTATGCTCCAAGGCAACCATATCAACCTCCGGGATTTCAGCTGCAACAATCTTATGGGAGTGCGGGTCAATCTTCTAATGAAAAATCAGAAATAGAGGAGTTGAGGTTGATGATTAAAAGTCATGCAGTTTCTCTCAAGACCTTGGAGAATCAGATGGGGCTGCTTGCTAGTGCTTTACTTAGTAGGCAACAAGGAACTCTTCCTAGCGATATGGAGGCTAATCCAGGCAGAAGGGAAAGCAAAGAACAGGTCAAGGAAGTAACTTTGAGATCGGGAAAGGTTACGTCAGATCCAAAATCAGTAGCTGAGGAAGATGAAGATTTTCAGAATCAGCAGGTTGAAAATTCTGCAGTGCCCGAAATTGAAAAATCTGACTTGGTAGCTGATCAGCTAGTAAAAGAAGTGGAAAAGAACAAGGAATCTGTTGAGAAGGCTTCTCCAGAGCAATCTACAAATATCAATCAGATCTACCCTCCTCCTCCATATCCAAAGAGACTCTTGGAATTTCCGGTAGAGGAGGAAGAGTGTTTTGGCAAGTCGGACCCCTTAGACAATGCTTTACAAGGAAAGTCTGATACTGAAGGTGAGGAATTAAGCGTGGCTGATCTTTGGGATTCTAAGGTGCTGCATGATGAGGTGGTTTCATGGTCAAATCTTGAGGATAGATCGTTTGATCCTAAGTCTGTTGTTAAGACTTCTGTTGGTCCACCCACTTTCGTTCCTAGTCCGTTTATTTCCACTCTGGGACAGCCTTTGGTAGTTAATCATCTTGTTGAAGAAGCTTCCAAACTCGAGCTTAAACCACCAAATCACTTAAGGTATGTATATTCGGGCCAATCATCTGCTTTGCTTATTATTATTATTGTTACTAACTTGTCAGGTAGTGGAGTGAACATTGTTACTGAGACTTTTGAGGAGCAAAGAAGGCTGAAATTTGTCATCAATGTTGTAGCTCCGGAAAAGATAATTAAATGGCCATATAGAGATACGGTGTCGAAATTTTCAAGAGAGAAGCCATTGCCATGTCTAGCTAAAGACTTTAAACAAGAGCGCTTCGTGGGAGGCAAACCATGCATTAGTGTAGGAAAAAAAAATAAAAAAAATGAGTGTTGTGAAAAAAAAAATTTGAACAGTTAAGCATGCAGCACACCTGACACGCAGGCAGCACACCTGACACGCAGGCTGCGCCTGCGTTAATGCATGTCGCGTAGATTGCGCCTCTGTGACGCAGGCTGTGCCTGCGTTACTGGTCTCCGCGCAGTCTACGCATGGGAAACGCAGGTTGCGCCTGCGTTATACCCCTCCCAGATTTTTTTTACCTGAAATTCCTTCTTTTTATCACAAAATCAACCCCAAATTCTATCCTAAATCAAATTCCTTTAATCCCTAATTCCTATGTCTATTCTAGATCTATTCCATACTATCCTAAATCTCTCCTACACTCTAAATTTTTTTACCAAACCTATTCATCATCTTATATATATACACACCTATACATACAAATCCAATTCCTCTTGTACTTCTTTAAATCTCTAAAAATTCAATTCTAAAGAGGAATTAATTGCAAGATCACCTCTCTAATTCGTAGTTGGTTTATCTCTTCTAAATTCTTATTTTTTTATTACGAATTTGTGTTCTTGTAAATTGGGAATTTTGTATTATTCTTGGTATTTGGGCTATTTTTGGTGTGATATTGCTTGGTGATTATTGGTTGAGCTTCTTGTGAGTTGGGTATTGATTCTTATGGCTCCTAAGCGTGGGAGAGGTGATGCTAGTGTTGTGAAATTTTCGTCTCCGATGGCGGAGGTTGAATCGGTTGTTGTTGAGGCCAATTGCTACAGAAAGGGGATTTTTACCGAACAAGCATGTTGAGTTGCGATGGGGAAGGATATGTAAGGCGCCTTGTAGGTATGTTTTCTACTATCCCTTGTATTTACTTCCATTCAATGCGGACATTGAATATTTTAGGTTTCGGGGTGGTTTGAGGGATTAGTAGTTGTTGTATTATGTGTTCATGTAGGATTTCATGCTTTGCATACTAGTAATAGTAAATTATATATTTATGTTCGTGTTATCTACGTTTGTTTCATATAGGACATTCTGTTTTTATTTTCGTATATCATGTGAGTCCATAGTAGTTTGTATTTGCACCCATGCTGGATAGGAATTTTGTGTTGTTGACGCTTTTGATTGAGAAGTGATATGCTTTGTTCTTGTGCACACACATACAATAGTAAGTTGAAGCTAGTAGACTTATTGAATGTTTTAAGTGATTAGAAGGACATGAATATGTGCAAGATGATTTAGTTTGCATGCTTTAAATACAAGTAGGTGCGTTAGAGAGATTTTTGCTTGGGATTGAGTATGTTTTTCCACCAAGTGAGCTTTTAAGCCTTATTGCATATTTGTTGCAAATTTATTCATTTGCTTGAGTGTCCACGGATTGTTTGCATTGTTAGCAGTTGTTTGAGGTCTTTCTTGAAACGCATTACATTATTTGACGATTAAAATGATAAAGGCATTTAGGAATAACCACATATTTTCCCATATTACCACACCATTTTTACATGATCAATTAGTGAAAGCGTTGAGCTTAATCTTATTTTTTCGGTAACATACCACATTACTTGCCTAGACCTTTTTCTTGTATTGGCCTTACATTAATTTGAACCCACATTGTCAAAGGCTAGTAGAGTGCTTAAGGGAGTAATAAGGTGTTCAAGGAGGAGTTTATTGTTGGTCATAATTTTGGGGGAAATATTGAAAATTGGGTTTAGTGGTTTACTTGATAGTCGGCATGTGTAATAAAATTGTGGGATCATTGTTATTGTTTATATTATTGTTTTATCTAGCTCTCGTGAAAAAAAGAAGAAAAAAAATAAAAAAAAAAAGAAAGAAAAAAAATATTATGAGAGCATATTTTTGTTTATGGTGATCCTACTTAAGTCGACTAGTTGAGTGTTTTGTTGGAAGAAAAATAATAGATTATGTGGGGGGGGGAATAGGGTGTTGTGTATGATTTATTATGGTACTTACTAGCTTTTGACACTTCACCTGTTTTGGCTTATTTGACATACCTTGTCCCTAGCCCCGTTACAACCCAAATAAAGACCTTTTGATTATCGTCATTGATGTATGTTGTGTTAAGAGTTAGATTGATACCAAATGTTAAGCATGCTTATGATTTTGTTGGAATTGAGTGATACACTTACCCTTGTTCTTGAGTGAATATTCTTTTGTGAGTGGATTGTGAGTGTTTACTTGTTTTTGCGTATGAGATCCCGAGTTTTGTCTCAAAGATGTACCCTTGTAGGCTTAGCATGGTTACTAACTTATTCTTACACTTGAGATGGACTTTTGAGAACTTATGCATGTTCATTGAGTAGACTAAGTGAATACTTGCACTTTCGACACCAAGACATTGCGTATTTACTTTGATTCTTAAGTTGATATAGCATGAGAGGATTTGAAGGTATGGTAGGATATTAGTACTAGATTAATTGCATTTTCATTTAGTTGCATTCATGCATTGCATTGCATTGGATTTTGTGGGTACATTCGTTATAGGCCCTCACGAGACCTTACTCGTCCACTAGGGCTGTCTAGGGGTTTAAAGGGCTTGTTGCATATGCCAAATGCAACCGTGATAACCTACGGAAGTGGTACTAGTTAGTTAGTTAGTTATAATTGTTTATGCTTGAGGACAAGCATCGGTTTAAGTTTGGGGGTGTGATAATTGGATTTTATATCCACTTGGAGCATTCCATATCGGCTTAAATTGATTGTCTTGGACTCAAGCTTGTTGTAGTTTTGATGTGTTTTGTGTAGTTGTGCAGGTTTGCAAGAATATCGATTATGGTGGATGCTTCTGTCGTTTTTGGAGGTTAAATTGATTAAAATTCGGATTTTCCGGGAAGGTTGCGCAGTTTAAACTGTTTTGGCCATATCTGGAGTTCTAGAAGTCCGTTTTCAGTGATCTTACTGTCCACGCGAAGCTTGGGAGATTTTCTACAACATTGGACAGCTTGTCCACGCGCAGGCTGCGTGTGGTGGGCGCAGGAAGCGTGGCAAACAGACTGATGGGAGTAGGAAATTACTGTTTTGCCCTTTTGAAGTTCTAATTGTATTTTCGGCAGTTTTTAGTACCTTAATCGAATTCTAATTGTAATAAAAGGTAATTTCTTGCTGGGCAAGAAATCTAGAGCCTATTTAAACACATCTTAGCATTGTAATTTAGATAGTTTTTATTATTGTATCATAGCTTAGATCTGCAAGGGAGAAAAGGAGGGAAGGTTTCAACGCTCGTGGAAAGCAACGGATCTAGATCTACTTCATCTTTTGTGTTATTCTGGATTCTAGATTTGTTTTCTTAACTCTTTGTTTTATCAGATCCCATGATGACGAGTGGTTCGATTATGAACTAATCGTTGTCATGGGATTCTAACAGATTTATATATGTAGCTTAGTAGTTTGTATGCTTTAAAGATTTATGTGTGGTGAATTCTTGATATCCTCGTATGGTTGTGTTTCATGTATTTAGATGCGTCGCGAACATCTAATTTGTTAATCTCTTGCGAAACGAGAGTGGATCTTGAGATTTAGAACTTGTCATGCTAGCATAGGATAGGTTGATGTTTTAACATCATGATTTGTGGCGTAAATAGAGATATTATGCTACCCTATATGATCTAAGTGGATAACTTGTGCTTAAACCTTTATGTTTTCAAATTCTATAGAAATATAGGGTCTAAACATAATTGGTGTCTACCAATCTTCTATATATTTTGTGGATGCATGCGTAGTTTGGTATTAATATACCGAGAGGTAACTTTTACTTGTTCCGTGTTATTCGATCAGATATCAAAACCATCATATGTATTGATTAAAGGCATCGACTCTAAGTGAAGTAGATAATGAAGTTAGGATTCCATGTTTATTCTCATATAAGTAATTCAGATTTAATTCTCATTAGTTAATTAGTTCTTACTTTGCATCTTAGCTTAATTTAGGTAATTAAAACCTCAATTTATTAATTGTCTTAGCAGTGAATTAAAATCATACATTGTTGAATAGGTGCATTAACTGAAAAGAACTTAACCAGATCTCAGTGGAACGAACTCTAATTGTATTACTTGTGACCACGTATACTTGCGTGATATTGTGTAAACACTTTCAATAATTAATATATACCAAAAAATATGTCACCATATCTTCTATTCACTAACAAAATATAATAGAAATCCGTATAAAATGAATAATGACCGTTAGATTTTTAGTAAACAACCAGAATCGTTAGATCTAATGAGTTTACTTTAACGACATGTTTATTTTAAAATAAGTTTTAAACCATTATCATTAATTAAATTTATATTAAATTAGTTAAATTAAAATGAAAATAAATTATAGAAAAGAATGATTGTATATAAATATAATTTTAAAATAAAATTAAATTTATTACATAATAAAAGAATTCTATGCATCGCACACTAGTACAAAAAGGGCCTATAGCGTCGGTCAAATAGGTCACGGGTTATAAGATATGTTAGTCACAGAGGCATGCCTGTATAAATCTAATAACAAGCCTAATTGACTGTAATGCTGTGCATTACCTACATGACCTCTTAACTGAGGGAACCTCTAGTTGTAGAGTTTCTACTTGTTGTAGTACTTGTAATGGACATTAAATTCTACCTGTGTAACTGTAATTAAATTAAGAGAATAATGCTTGAAAGAAGTTCCAAGGATCGTGCCTCAAGCTTGAAGACCAAGACTTTCAAAATAAACACAGTTGGAATTTGGAGAATGAAGATTTGCCTAAGTACAAATTCGAGAAGTGTTTTGATCTATTCGAGAAGTCAGGGATTCGATATCTACAAAGACATTATTCGATATCTCTGAATGCACTGTTCGATATCTTATTCGATATCTCAGAGATTCGACATGTCTAATACTCTATTCAAGAACTCAAGAAGTCAACAAGTCAAAGCATCATTCGAGTTCTCTAAGAGTCAATAAGTCAAAGCTACATTCGATATCTCAAGGACTAAAGAAGCTATTCGATATCTCAGGGATTCGATAAGTAAAATGCTCTATTTGATATCTCAAGGATTCCTGGAGAAAAGACTTATTCGAGAAGTGATTCGATATGTTAGCTCAACAGTATTCGAGAACTCAGAGTTATCGATTAAGACAATTCTAGTTCTCGAATCACCAACAGAGTTACTTCCCGAATACAATCTTGGGGACAAAATACTAAAGGAATTTTACAAGTCAGAAACCTGCAGCAAGCCAAGACGGTTTATGGACCACATACTATAAAGCACGTTGGAGAGCCTACAAAGAAGCTTGGAGAGATAGTACAAGAGACAAAGAACTGAAGAAGTGGATCTGAACAGAGTTCTAAGAAGTCAAATCCGTAGCAGTTTGGATGTTTAGTCAAATAGGATAGACACATTAGAAAGCAAATTTGTTTGCTACCTTATTTGTTGTAAGCAAGTTGTTCACGTGATATAAGTGAACAACCCTACTTCTTTAGCAAGTATCAAAAAAAGAGTGATCAATAGTTTTTACAAGTAATATCTCTCTGAGAAAGAAGCTGAGAATACTAACATTTGTATTCACAGATTGTAGCAAATCTTTATCTAATACAATATTAGATTAAAGTGATTGATCGTGTTCTTGTGTTTATATTCCGCACTTACATAATCTGTTAAACACAAACACACACTTTGTTACACAACCAGATTTAAACCCTTAAAACAACCTTCACCTAAAACACTTATCAGAAGAAAAGTCTGAGAATCCATTCACCCCCCTCTGTATTCTCTTCGGTATATTCAATACTCAACAAGTGGTATCAGAGCAGGCTATTTATTTAAAAACAGAAAAAGATCATGAATACACCAAAGACTACCGGAACAGTGAAGGTCCCTAAGTTCGACAAAGAGAATTACAACCTCTGGAAGATTAAAATGCTGTTGTTCATCAAAGCTGCCAACCCTCTATATCCTGAGATATTTAAGAATGGTCTCTTTGTTCCTCAACCGGAGATTCCTGAAAAGACTGTTGGAACTATAACCATTCCAAGATCCTATGTGGCTAAAGAACCATCCAAATGGACAGAGACAGAAAAAGGAGATGTTTGCTCTCGACAGTCATCTCATGTTATTAATCCTCGATTCTATGGAAATGTCAATGTTTGCTAACATAGCCTCTTGCAAAACAGCAAAGGAGATGTGGGATCATATTGAGGTGTTATGTGAAGGAACAGAGGAGGTTAGAGAAAACAAGAAACAGATACTGGTCACACAGTATGAAGCTTTCATGGCTCAGACCAAGGAAAGCATTACTGACATGTTTGAAAGGTTTCACAAGCTGGTGACTGAGCTACAGATGAATGAGAAGGTTTACAGCAACAAGGAGTTGAATATGAAGTTTCTATTGTCCTCACCAAACCATCTAGAACAAAGGGTCATTTCTCTAAGAGAAAGATATTTGAACAAAGTCACATATGATGTACTCTACGGGGTTTTAAAGACTCATGAGCTTGAGTTGCTTCAGAAGAGGGATATCCAAGCCAACCAAGGCAGAATGGTAAACACATCATGTGTGCCTTGATTGTCAGGAAATCTGTTCAAGACCTAGAAGCATCTACAAGTCAGCTGAGGATAGAAGAGATAGTAGATGATGAAGAAAATGAAGGTGAAGTGACAATTCATGGATGGTTGCATCAGTCACAACATTCACACACACTACACAAGGCCAGAGTCTTCAAGTCCTCCTAGAGTTAGGAAGGTACCTCTGTCACCTAAGTCTAAGAATTCAGATTCTAAGACTTCTAACAGTGACAAGAAGACCAGTCCTAAGAAAGTTGATAAGCATGTTGTTTTTGATAAATCTGTTTCTAAGCCAAGTGGACACAAACTTGTTTTGGTACCAAAGAAAAAGTAATACCTTTGTGCATGCAGGGTAAAGAAAGTGAAAAGAAGGTCATGTGGATTTGGGAAAGTGGATGCTCAAATCACATGACTGGTGATATGGCCCTGCTATCACAATATGAGGAGAAGGCTGGCCCAATGGTTGCTTTTGGAGATGACAGCATGGGTAACACATTGGGATATGGCAAGTTAAAAGTTGGTAATGTCATCATTGAAGATGTAGCACTAGTCAAGGGTCTCAAGCATAATCTGTTAAGTGTTGGTCAGTTTACTGATAGAGGATTCAAGGTAAATTTTGACAAAGATGAATTTTTGATCACCAATAAGAAGACTGGTGATTTTGCTCTATCAGGAGTAAGAAAAGGAAGCAAAAGCCAACAATGCAAGTGTGATTGCATTGAGAAGTGATAATGGAACAGAGTTCAGAAATGCCTTACTTGAATCATTTTGCAAAGAGAATGGCATTTCTCAACAATTCTCAGCTCCAAGGACTCCACAACAAAATGGAGTAGTTGAGAGAAATAATAGAACTCTAATTGAGGCTGCTAGAACAATGTTGCTTGATGCGAAGATGCCTACATGTTTTTGGGCTGAGGCTATGAGCACTGCATGCTATATCCAGAACAGAACCCTCATCAACAAAAACACTGGAAAGACACTTTACAATTTGATGACTGGAAAGAAGCCTACTTTAAAGTATGTTCATACTTTTGGAAGCAAATGCTTTGTGTTGAAAGACAATTCAGAATATGTTGGGAAGTTTGATGCAAAGGCATTTGAAGGAATTTTTCTTGGCTATTCTATGGAGAGAATTGCATACAAAGTTTATGTCATCAGTCAAAAGAAAGTTATGGAAAGCACAGATGTGACGTTTGATGACAGCAAACTACCTGGATTAGAAAAATCCAGTGATGAAGATAGAGATCCATTAAAGTTTGAAAATATAGATTATTCTGATGAAGAGATTAAAATTGAAGTTGAAACTCTAGTTCAACAAACTCAAGTGAATGATGAAACAAGAGAAGAATCTGATCCAATCAACGGTGAAGACACTAGCATCCAAGACACACCTGTGACTAGTAGCAACTTCACAAAGGGAGGAAATGAAAATGATCATGATGATGAAGCAATATCAAGGTTGAGAAATCAAACTGAGCACTCAAGGAAATGGGATAGGTCATACACTACAGAACAAATTATTGGAGATGCAAATGCAGGAGTGAAAACTAGAAGAGCAACTCAAAATGAGTGCCTCTATCAGATTGAGCCTAAGAAACTTGATGATGCACTGTTGGATCCAGATTGGATTATTGCTATGCAAGAGGAGCTGAATCAATTTGAAAGAAACAAAGTATGGGAACTTGTGCCTGCACCAAAGAACAGAACCATTGTTGGAACAAAATGGGTTCTGAAGAATATGATGGATGAAGATGGTGTAATAATAAGAAACAAATAAAGGTTGGTTGCAGAAGGATACTCTAAACAGGAAGGCATTGACTATAATGAGACATTTGCTCATGTTGCTAGATTGGAAGCCATCAGAATCTTCTTGGCATTTGTTGCTCATTCAAACTTTAAAGTCTATCAAATGGATGTCAAGTGTGCATTTCTGAATGGGGAGTTGGAAGAAGAAGTTTATGTGCAACAACCACCTGTCTTTGAGGATCCACATTTCCCAGAATTTCTCTACAGATTGCTTAAGGCGTTGTATGGACTTAAGCAGGCTCCAAGGGCATGGTATTACACTTTATCACAGTTTCTTCTTGAAAATAAATTCAATAGAGGCACATTGGACAAGACACTGTTTTACAAGAAGCATGGTAATGATATTATTCTAGTTCAGATCTATGTGGATGATATCATATTTGGCTCTACAAATGAGAAGCTATGTGAGAAATTCTCTAAGCTCATGCAAAGCAGATATGAGATGAGTATGATGTTAGAGTTAACATTCTTTCTTGGATTGCAAGTTAGTCAGAGGAAGGATGGTTTCTTCATCAATCAAACCAAGTACATCAAGGATTTATTAAAGAAGTTTGACTTAGAAGACTTTTCACCTGCAAAGACACCCATGGCCACTGCCACCAAATTGGATGAAAATGTCAATGGCAAGAGAGTAGATATCTCAGTCTACAGAGGAATGGTTGGTTCTCCACTCTATCTTACTTCAAGTAGGCCAGACATCATGTTTGCTACATGCCTGTGTGCAAGGTTACAATCAAATCCAAAAGAGTCACATTTGATTTCTATAAAAAGGATCTTTAGATATCTGAAGGGCACTCCAAACTTGGGTTTATGGTATCCTAAGGACACAGGGTTCAATCTGGTTGGTTATTCTGATGCTGATTATGCTGGATGTAGAGTGGATAGGAAAAGCACCTCAGGTAGCTGCCAGTTTCTTGGACAAAGGTTAGTCTCTTGGTACAGCAAGAAACAACAATCTGTGTCAACTTCCACAGCTGAGGCGGAATACATAGCTGCTGGAAGTTGCTGTGCTCAAGTGCTTTGGATTAGAAATCAGCTTAGAGATTATGGACTTGTATTGGAAAGAATTCCAATCATGTGTGACAACACAAGTGCAAACTCTATAGTTGCCAATCCTGTCAATCATTCTAGGACAAAGCACATTGACAATAGATATCATTTCATTAGGGAGCATGCAACTAATGGAACCATTGAGTTGCATTATGCCCCTACAGAAAAACAGTTAGCTGATATATTCATTAAGCCATTGGATGAAACCACCTTCACAAGGTTGGTTAGTGAGATTGGAATGCTGAATTCTTCAGAATCTGGCTAAGTGAAAATATCAACTAGATTGTTGCAGCATTAAACACTTACTTTATCTAAATTCTCAATATTTCTGAAGTAAGTGTTGGCTGAAATATGATTTATAAATATTTCAAATTTGTTGCATATGTTGAAAATCATATTTGAATTAACTTGAAATTTCTATGAAATTTTAAGATTATCACTATTTAATTTGTTAGAATATTCTTCATTTGAAGAATTCTGGTGAATTTTGAAAAGGTAGTGAAAATTAACTTTTATGAGTGGAAAGTGTAACTCGATAAGTCAGACTTCTCTAATGACTTTCATGTCTATGGTCGACTTCTCTAAGTCTATTTGGAACACTCTTGAGTTCTCGAATAGTGCATTTTGGAGAAATCGAACAGAGACTTGCTTGACTTCTCGAATTGGACATTTGAGTTCACTAATGACTGAGTTCTCGAATAGAACATTTGAGTTGTCGAATCATTTGAAAAGGCTGAATTTTCGCTGAATCTTAACCGTTTTTGGATTTTTATTCAGAATTTTAAATCACTCATAAAAACATATTTTATTTAATTTGGAATTATTTCTAAGTTAGATAATAGTCAGCTGTGAGTTACGAACTGCTTGAGATATCGATTAAGCCTTTCTTGACTTATCGAATAGTTGATTTCTACTTCTCGAATGACTGACTTGTCGATACAAAACATATATCTAATCGACAATTCAAGTACTTCATACTTATACAGTTTTACATCTATTCGTTTCATTTCACTCGATTTCTCAAGTATCTAACGTTCCAAAACCTTTGAAAACCCTAACTTCAAAAGCTAAATTTCTTCTTCAACCTTCATTCTCTTCTCTCGTCTCTCTGTGTAACAATGGCAAATACCCAACTCACAATTCCTAACCACACCAACTTCATTGCTATTACTAATGATGTGGAAGCACCCAATGCTAACTTCAAGTGCTTCGTTCGCTGGATGTCTGAGTCATACATCAAGGATGCACTCTCATCCAACCCAACTCTGTACCTAGATCTCCTAGAATAGTTTTGGAGGAAAGCCACTGTGGAAGTTATTGCTCTCGAGAATGCAGTAACCTCTTATATCATCTATTACAAAATACAAGAGAAAGAGGTTACTATCACTACAGAGGATATGAATCAAGCATTAGGACTTCATCAGGAGCTGTATCACCCTCTGGTATCTGATGATGATTTGATTACATTCTTCGACTTTATCAGATATGCTGATACAATCAAAATTGGAAAAATGAACCGGAAGTGTCTCAGAAAGGAAAGGAGTTTTGTGTTCGCCACACTGCTACAAGTGTTCACTTCTAGAAAGTCGAGCTTTGATCAAATCAGTGCACCTGCATAGCAAATTGCATACTCCCTGGCATATGATAGGAAAATCAATGTGGGTAATCTAATTATGCAGGAGCTATATGGGAGACTTGGTAATGAAATTTTCTTCCCTCGTTTTATTCAATCTGCTCTTAATTTTGTAGATAATAAACTAATTGAATTTCCTGGGATGAATAGAAATAGAATAGGCTATCCGAAATCCATGATCAAACTCATTTTTGGTAACTTGGAGACTAGGAATGATGTGGATGTTAGGCTTGTAATAACCCCTTATATGCAGAGGTTATTTGAGTCTTACCCCCACAACATGCCAACATTTGCCTCTAAGTCTGAGTTAGCACAGCCCAAGAAAGTAGAACAAAATGCTAACCCAGGCCCAGCTAACCAACCCCCTCAACCAAACACTGAACCAAACACAGAGCCACCTGCATGATCCTCTCAATAGGGTGGTGTTAGTAAAAAGAAGAGAAAGGAGATAGCCTTTGAACCCTTGGAAATGCTAACAGAAGCAGCATTGAATGCTGAATTAGGCTTAGAAAGTGAGGTGCCTGTGTCACCCTTGCAAAAGCCAAAGAAGAAGAAAGTTAAGAAAACTACCTCTTCAGTCACACAAATGGCCGAAGTTGTAAAATCAGGGGCAAACAGCTCACTAGATGTACCCTCTCAATAGGGTGCATCTATAGAATCAAGCATCCTCCCCAATGCACTATCTTGTAATGAGTCAGCACCTGGGAGTGATAAGGCTGGCACAACACTGAGTGGAGAGCACATCACACTTGAAACTCCCTCTATTTCTCAGAGGGAGTTGCCAAAATCCAATCTACAAGACACTCTTCTTTCAGAATCTTACAATGATATTTCTTTGGAGCCTGTAACTCAAGCAATTGAGGAGCAAGGCATTCATCACCAAGAATTTTCTTCTCTTGGTGAGCCAATGGACTCAAGTGACTTAGTGCATGACACTTTGCTCACCACCCAGGAACCACATTTAGATGGTGAGGGAATGCTAGATGGGGCATATCCTAATGACACCATCACAAACACAGAGGATTCACTAGTTTTCACTAGAGACTCTATGCTTGTGTCAACTACTGGTGTAACTCATCCCACTTCTGTGGAGACACCAGTAGTAGAGTCATTCCATCCGGTTACAGAAGTTGCATATGTAACTGAGGAGTCTAGCTTGCCTAGCTCTAGCTCTGACTTTCTGTCACAATGCCTGAAGCCTATGTAACATGACAGTGCTTCTGGATCAGGGTCTGCTCCACCACCATTGACGGTTGAAGCACTTCAAAGCTTAGTTGTGGATCAGATTCCTGAGTTTGTAAAGATATCCCAAAACCTTGTCACATCCAATATGTCAAACCCACACTATGAAGCCATTCTGCTATGTCACAGGGATGATGTAGAGATGCAAAAAGAGAAAATAGTAGATGAGGCTGAGAGAGATGGGAATGTAGATGCCTAGCTGCAAGGGAAATATAATATTACTCTCAATGAAGCCCTTCAATATCTAAGAGAGGAATACCTCATTTCACTGGGTTCAAATGCTAAATCTCTGACTCCTGGTGAAGTGTATGAAGCCATGAATGATTCTTACAAGGGATTCCTCAAGGCTGCACACTATCTTGGCAAGGGTGTTAAGACATAAGTCAACAAGGTGTGTGATGAAATAGTCAAGACAGTGGGAGAAATCAAGAGAGAATTTGCTTCCAAGTTTCCAACTTTAGATCCTGTCCTCAAAACCATACAAGGTTGCAAATCTACCTACATCAAGATGGACAATGGCATGGCTTTGCTTCATGGAACTGTCAGCAATCTAGCAACTCAAGTTCAGAATCTCTCTGGTCAGACAATTGATGCCAATGCCATGCTGAGGACCATGTTTGCAAATCAATATGGAGATAAACTAGTGACTGAGGTCCCTGTGCATAATATGACCAAGTTTGAGGTAGTGAGGCTCAAGGAACAATCATTGTCTGGTTTTAAAGCTAATGAGTTATTCACCAAGGTGGATACTCTGGAGAAAGAAGTGAGCTCACTCAAGCAGTCAAATGCTCATCTTACAGACATAGTAACAACTCTCACTGAGAAGTTGGACACTCAAGCTACCACCGTAGCTGATGTTCTTCTTCATCAACAACTGATGCTGTCTGCTATGATAAAGCATATGGGACTCCCTCTACCTGATGAATCTGTTCATCCCACCTCTTCCAACCCAAGGGTCTCTACAAAAGCCTCTGTGCCTGACAACAACCTAAGGGGGAGAAGAGGAACTTAAGGACATCAAAGCCTAAGGGGGAGCAGCAGACTAAGGGAGAGAAGCCTAAGGAGAAAGGCATAATTATAACTGAGGGTGGTCAACCAAAAATCTCAAAACCTACAACCTCTCATGTTTAAGGCAAGGGCAAAGCCAAAATCAATGCACCTCTACCTTCTCTACCAACTGTCACTCTACCTCCTGTACACATCACTACCCCAAGTGGCCAAAAACAAACCATCACCTCTACAGTGGTCGCAGGATCTATGCCAACTGAGAAAGCTAAAACCTCCAGAAATGAAGAAGATCAACCAGTTGAAGTGGATGTAGTTACTGAGGCCAAGCTAATAGAAGTAGTAAATTCATAAACTTATCATGATGCTGCCTTCTTGAAGTTTCTGCAAGTCACACGAGCAAAGGTTGGAGGGGATACATTGGAGTATAGAAGGAGTCTGAGAGAATAAATCAAATTTCTGACAGTGATTCCAAGGAAGCTAAATCAAATCTATCTCAAGGAGATTATGATGGTGACCAGTGGTAAAATAAGGCACCTATCTTATGACACCTTGAAGGCTCTAAAATTCAAAGAGATTGATGTTATCCTGGGGTTGATAGAGAAGAAGGGAGAGAACAACAAGAGTCAATATGCTGATCTGAGGAATGGTCAACAAGCTAGGTTGCCTGAAGTTTTCACTTTTCCAAGAACAATTATCTATCAGTCTGGCACAAAGATTGAGGATATCAAACCACTGGTCATTCCCAAGGATCTCACTCTTCAGAATCACAGACTTATCATTGACATTATTGATAAATTACAAAAGAAGAATGGGATAAGAACTGGTGAAGAAGTAGAGGCATTGCACATTCTCAGAACCTTCATTGCCACAGGTGAGATTCTAGAAATAGCCAAAGGAAGGAGAAATAAGGATGATGAAGATGAAGACAAAAGTGATGGGAGAAGAAGACATCACAGGAGTGATAAGGGTGATGAAGACAAGAAGAAGAAGAAGGACAACAAGGACAAGAAGGATGATCTTGACCAAGGAAAAGTCTATGAGAAGAAAAGTGGAAAACAGCAAGCCTTAGGCATTGCTAACTGTAACCTCACCATAACACAAGACTCTAAGTCTAGGGTGAACACAGTTAGTAGTGACCTATCAAAATCTATATCTATGGCTCCTACAACTATTTTGCTACCTCAAGAAGAGAAGGATATTCAACTCAAGAAACCATCTATATGTTTCCAAAAGCAAACTGCTAATTGTGTACTACAATGGTCTACCAGCAAAGGTCACAATTTTCTGCCAAGCAACCAAGTGAAAAAGATCAAATTCAAACATGCTGCAAGAAGAGTGAAGCCATCTAAATCAAGGGCCCTAACTATCATTCCAGGATTAAAAATCCAACCACTAGATGAAGACTTTGATGAAGACCAACTACATTTCCTATGGGCTCAAAGAATCTATCATGTTGCCATTGTTGATGACTGCCTTGAAATTAAATATACTGATGGAAGATAGAAGAAATTCAGGCAAGGGACATGTCAGCATTGGGGCAAGCTAGATGATATAGAAAGGATTATTGCTATGTTGGATTCTAAAGATAGAGTGGAAAGAGTATGGAAGCTAGAGTTGATTGACTTTGTCAAGATGAAGAGAGATCACCAGGCAGAACAGAAAAAGAAAAGTGAGGAGCTGTTAAAGAAAAGATAGAAGGAGTTTGTTGCTATGGAAGCTAAGGCTGATGAGTTAAAGCCATGGGTCTGTGTAGAGTCAAGTATAATCCTTACATTATTGAATACAAGAAATATGGAAGAACTGTGAAGATTAGAATGGACTACATCAGTTCCTACTCTGAGAAATAACTGAATGAAGTTCTTAAAGATCTATCAGGCTCTCCTCTAATTGAGGAACTCACTACTATAGAAGACATTATTCTTGCTATGGAAGAAAATACAAAGAAGAAAGCTAAAGAAGCTGAAGAAAAGAAGAAAAATGAGAATTTGCAAGCCAAAGCTCAAGAGATGAATCCAAAAGGATATGGCTAGTAATTCTTCATAACTTGTAAGGATGCCTCTTTGTATTTTCAATCAAATTACATACCTGTACTTTTCAAGTTTTATCTTTATGTATGTTAGGCTTGTTATCAGACATGAAATTGTGACTAAGGGTCTTACTCACAAATTTGGGGAGATTATTAGTCATAGAGGCATGCCTGTATACATCTAATAACAAGCCTAATTGACTGTAATGCTGTTCATTACCTACATGACCTCTTAACTGAGGGAACCTCTAGTTGTAGAGTTTCTACTTGTTGTAGTACTTGTAATGGACATCAAATTCTACCTGTGTAACTGTAATTAAAGTCAGAGAATAATGCTTGAAAGAAGTTCCACGGATCATGCCTCAAGCTTGAAGACCAAGACTTTCAAAATAAACACAGTTGGAATTTGGAGAATGAAGATTTACCTTAGTACCAATTCGAGAAGTGTTTTGATCTATTCGAGAAGTCTAGCTTTCGAGAAGTCAGGGATTCGATATCTACAAAGACATTATTCGATATCTCTGAATGCACTGTTCGATATCTCATTAGATATCTCAGAGATTCGACATGTCTAATACTCTATTCAAGAACTCAAGAAGTCAACAAGTCAAAGCATCATTCGAGTTCTTTAAGAGTCAACAAGTCAAAGCTACATTCGATATCTCAAGGACTAAAGAAGCTATTCGATATCTCAGGGATTCGATAAGTAAAATGCTCTATTCGATATCTCAAGGATTCCTGGAGAAAAGACTTATTTGAGAAGTAATTCGATATGTCAGCTCAACAGTATTCGAGAAGTCAGAGTTATCGATTAAGCCAATTTTAGTTCTCGAATCACCAACAGAGTTACTTCTCGAATACAATCTTGGAGACAAAATACTGAAGGAATTGTACAAGTCAGAAACCTGCAGCAAGCCAAGACGCTTTATGGACCACATACTGTAAAGCACATTGGAAAGCCTACAAAGAAGCTTGGAGAGATAGTACAAGAGACAAAGAACTAAAGAAGTGGATCTGAACAGAGTTCTAAGAAGTCAAATCTGTAGCAGTTTGGATGTTTACTCAAATAGGATAGACACATTAGAAAGCAAATTTGTTTGCTACCTTATTTGTTGTAAACAAGTTGTTCACGTGATATAAGTGAACAACCCCACTTCTTTAGCAAGTATCAAAAAAAAAGTGATCAATAGTTTTTACAAGTAATATCTCTCTGAGAAAGAAGCTGAGAATACTAACATTTGTATTCACAGATTGTACACTACGCCATAGATTGCTTATTGCAACCCCAAAACTGTGTTACCATAGACCCCTGTTTACAGTTGCCATAGGCCAAAATAGGGTTATGGTAACACTTCAGCCATTTTAGGTTCTCAGCAGTAACTATAGATATCTAAGGTAACATCAAAAAACACCCTAAGGCAACATAGCAAATGTGGTTACAAAAAACCTCTATAGCAACATCTTAAACACTCTATAGCAACATAGTTTGTGTGTTACAAAAGATGATACAAATTTGTACACGGGCAACTGTGGGACCCACATGTGGGACCCACATTTGGGGACCAC
Source organism: Saposhnikovia divaricata (assembly GCA_036435485.1). Taxonomy (NCBI): domain Eukaryota; kingdom Viridiplantae; phylum Streptophyta; class Magnoliopsida; order Apiales; family Apiaceae; genus Saposhnikovia; species Saposhnikovia divaricata. The sequence goes on from CM071600.1 coordinate 138,871,391, forward strand.
ACGTGGGACCCACGTGTGGGACCCACTTCTGAGTGGGGCCCACATTTAGGACCCACTTCTAGGTGGGGCCCACATGTAGAACCCACTTCTAGGTGGGGTCCACTTTTTGGGCCTACTGTGGGGCCCACCTGCTTAATGTGCAAGGCCTATTGTAACACATAATATTACCTACTGCAACACCTAATATTACCTATTGTAACACATACAGTGATAAAAATAATAGCCTATTGCAACACACATTTTACCTATTGTAACACCATAAATGTAACGAAATAAAAATGCACCAGCAGAATATTGAATTCCCATAAAACAAACCAACAACAATTCAAATCCAAAAGCAACTACATCAAATCCAAACCAACAACAATTCAAATCCACCAGCAACTACAAATCCACCAGCAACTACATCAAATCCACCAACAGTTTGATACATAAACTAAAACAGACAAGTATTAGAAGATAGCATATTGATTTTTAACAAGACGGTACCATCAAAAGCAATAGAAGTCTAAGAGCTAGGTCCATCGATCATAGGAGTACCATCACCTACTGTGTCGCTGGAAATCGTTGCACAGATTTCAACGATATTAATATTCAGAGTGGGGTTTGCTTCAACTAATTTTTGTAGGACCAATGTCATGTTGTCCTGGACCTTCCGATTGATCTTGCCATCCACTTCAGCGCAGACCTTCTGGTTTACCTTTACTTAAACTTCGACAACAACTTCCTGCCGTATCTTTTTTGTCAGCTCTTGCACGTATGAATCGGTTGGAGCTGGAGCTTGAGTAGAAGTTTTGAGACACTTCGGGTCATGTCTTCCTATAAGCCAACCTGGACCCTGAGATTTTTTTGGACCCGAAACTAGTTCTCAAGACCATCAAGCCCTTCTGATGATTGGAGTTTCTTGTTAATTGTATCCTAGAAAATAAATCTAAAGTCAATAAATGAAAAATGAAAATGGACTGTAAAGATGAATTGTTACTTACAATTCTGAACTACATCACATCAGGATTAGATTGGTATTTTCGTCCAGGCTTGCGCTTACGAGTTTTGGCAAAAATCTTTGCAAAAAATAATTCATCATCTGGCTGCTGGTCATCTGGCTGCTGGTCATCTGGCTGCTTGTCATCTGGCTGCTTGTCATCTGGCTGCTTGTCATCTGGCTGGTTGTCATCTGGCTGCTTTTTTTTTCTTGCAAAAATTAATAACCAATATGCAAATCACCACATGAACCAAAAATTATTAGAGTCATGTCAAATATTTTGAGCCGAGAATAAATTAAATAGAAGAGATATTATAACTAAACAACAAGGTTAATTTCTATTATGACTAGTTAGGTTTTAAACTCACAGTCACAAATAAGGAGATGTAACTCTCTTAATCTAACAATATTTGAATTATGATTTTTTTATATTACGTATGTTTACTTCATGAGAACTATCTCTTTTTAAAAGATTTATTCTAGGAAAATTACCACACCTAAAGCAAAACCTCAGTCCCCCTCACATCCCTAACACTAAACCTCTTCCTGCATCATGTATCGATATCAGCATGTAAACACATTAAGGGGGTGTTTGGTTCGTTAACAGGAATAAGAATCGGGAACAGGAATGAAGGGTATGGGAATGAGATTGATATGGAATCCCAAGGGGTATGGTGGGATTGAGGTTCCCATTCCAGACAACCAAACTATCAATCCAAACACTAACACATGGGTTTGAGGTTCTGATTCCCATTTTCACAGATTTATAATAAATTAAAGAGAAGCAATTTTCTTAACTATAATTCATGACTCTAAAAAAGATTGACATTTTATTTTTTGACAATCCTGAGTAATTTTATTATTTTTGACTCGCAAAAGGATTGATAATAAATTCAGGAACTTACCATCTTGTGTTCAATTTGAGAAAATAGTTTGGGACCAGCAATGTGTATTTCTGTGTATTCACGACGACTTTTAGCATTTCTTTCAGCCTTCGCCTGCAAAAAAACATGAAAGAAGAGCATTAGTTTATGTCACTGAAAATTGGACAAATGGCAAACCTGTAGAAAACAACACCTTTTTAAAGTTATAATTATACCTGAATATCAGGATCTCCCCAAAATTTTAAGAGCAGCTTAAATTCCTCAAGTGGAATGTCATCCGGCTTATTTTATAGCCTCTCCTCATCAGTTGCATACGCAGTATAATGATTGCTCTTTATTCGACTCTTGTACCCCTTCCAACTCTGTTGAATTGTCTTCCATGACCATGTTTTTAATTCCTCGGGAATAATATAGCGTTGCTTACATATAAATCAAATATAAAATAAAATAAGTTAGTCTAAAATGTTATCTGACCAACATTATTTACATGAAGCTAGTTAAAATTTATTGATTACCTTGACATAATTCCACAAGGTATTCTTTAGACTTTCAGGAACATGTTTCCAAGATGCATAAGTCAGTGGCACACATCTCTTTAGTGTCCCCAGAAAGCGACTCAATTCTGAAACATTTTTATCAAAATCTGAAACGGGCTGGCACTTTTTATTCATGGAGATGACAACCCTTTTCTCAAAGGGCCTTGTATGTACTTTATCCATCCTCGTTTTCCCTCGTAATCTCTTAGGAACTTTGACTTAAGTAGCGAGTTCAAAACATATAAATAGTTAAATCAAAACACTATTATGTAATTGCCTTGTTTCACAAAGGAATACCATAAAAATGATTTAAGTAAACGAAGATAAACCTGCTTCAACTTCTTCCATTTCAATGTCTGGCAGGTCAGTTTCCGGAACTTTGTAATTTCTAGTTCCACTTCCAGTTGCAATCGCTGATGTACCTTCTTTTTTGTTTGCGTTCCCGCATAGCAAGATAATCCGCCATTGATCCAAGTCCTTCACAACATGGTAACTTTGTTTTTGCAGGTTCCACTATACCTGAATTTGCCACCTCCCCATTCTTATCATTCTGAGTGGAACCTTTTTCAGTTGTAGTCGCAGCATTAGATCGTGAACGAGTAGTTGGTCTATTAAGAAGCTTGTTTTTCTTCACTTTTTTGGTTTTCTGAAAAATAAATTGAATTAGTACTATGATTAAAATTTTAATTAACTCGTTACATAGTAGATAAGATGCACCTTTGGCAGAATTTCCGAAGCATCATCTTCGCTTTGTTCCTCAATTTCGGTGTGTGCCCTTTTTCTTTTATATTTTTCGATATTGGATGACCATCAATTAAAGTTCGATGTTACCTACAATAATTACCTAGTTAATATTATAAAACAAATAAACATTCTAATTCTTATTAAAATAAATTAAAACTTAAATCTTACTCAATCAAAGTCTCGATGTCCTTGTTACCACAATTGAATAGAATGTAACGATGACATGCGATCCATTGAGATTCTTTGAGATGAATAGGTTTTCCACCTTTATTTCTTCTTGTACCAATTGGATATTCCATCTTTTTTGGAAAACTTTCAAATTTAGGTACTGCATCCCCGTTTAAGAATCTTGAACAGAACGTCAAGCATTCTTCTGCTAGGTAGCCTTCAGCAATGGAACCCTCAAGTTTAGACCTATTTTGCACATAAGATTTTAGTTTAGCTAGATAACGCTCAATTGGCCACATGCATCTCAAGTGTGCAGGTCCCCCATATTCGATTTCCTTGCACAAATTAACTAGCAAGTGAATCATTATATCAAAGAAAGCTGATGGAAATATCATCTCAAAATGGCAAAGAATTTCAACAATTTCTTGTTGTAGCCTATTCAGGTCAGCCAAATTAAATACTTTGCTCCAAAGATTTCGTAGAAATCTACCAAGTCTTATCAAAGGTAGTGCAACCTCAGGTTTCAATGTTTTTTTCACTGCAAATTGTAACAAGTAGAGCAGAAGAAAATGAGCATCATGGCTCTTGTACCCCCAGATTGTCCTTTCCTTCGTGTGAACATATCAACTGATATTAGCTGCACAGCCATATGGCAGTTTATCCTTCTCCAATACTGAACAGAATATTTCCTTCTCTTGGTTCGTCATGTCAAAAATAGCAGCACTAATCTCAAAGTATTTTCCATCACTTGATTTAACAGGATGAAGGACCTTCCTGATCCCCATTTCTTGTAAATCCAAACGAGCACTCAAATGGTCTTTGGTCTTACCGCCAATATTCAACAAAGTACCAAGTATATTGTCACATAAATTTTTCTCGATATGCATACTATCAAGGTTGTGTCGCAATAAATTGTGACTCCAATATGGTAAATTGAAAAATATTGACTTTTTTTTGAAAGGGGAATCCTTTTTACGCTTTACACCCCGTTTGCTCGATTTCTTGTTTTGTCCTTTCCAAATTCATTTTCATAGCCGGACAATAAATCAAGTATATCTGTTCCGCTTAAAGTGGGTGGAACCCGTCCCATTTCAACTTCACCATTGAACCTTCTCTTATCGAACCTCCACTTGTGCTCCGGACATAGAAATTTTCTATGGTTCATGTAACACATTTTTCTACTATGTTTCAAGTACATTGAAGATGTCTCATAATGGCATGTGGGACAGGCCAATTTACCCTTTGTGCTCCGACCGGATAGCATTGCATATCCCGAAAAATCGCTAATGGTCCACAACACACTTGCACATAGCATAAAATTTTGATTAGACAAGGCATCGTAAGTTTCTATACACCTAGATCCCATAATTCTTTCAACTCTTCGATTAAAGGCTACATAAATACATCAATGTTGTTGTTTGGAGATTCTAGACCGGGGATGATTATTGAAAGAATCAAATTTTCAGGCTTCATGCATAGCCGAGGTGGCAGGTTGTAGTTAACCAATACAATAGGCCATGTTGAGTGAGTTGTACTCATAGTACGGAAAGGACTAAATCCATCTGAGGCCAAACCAAGTCTAATATTTCTCTTTTCTATCGAAAAATCAGGATACCTAGCATCCATAGCCTTCCATGCCTCGGCATCTACTGGATGTCTAAGATTTCCGTCAATTTTTCGTCCCACGGCATGCCATAACATAAGTTCAGAATACTCCTTCGACATAAACAACCTTTGCAGCCTTGGTTTTAGCGGAAGATAACGCATAACTTTTGCTGGAACCTTGCAAATTACCTTCTCTCGATCATCGTCACTGTTACCTTTCCTTTCCACTACTTCCCATCTCGAAACACCACAAGTTTTACAAACATCTTCATCTTTGTTTTCTGCCCAATATAGCATGCAATCGTTTGGACATGCGTGTATTTTTTGGTAATCTATACCTAAATCTCTAATAATATTTTTTGCAGCATTAAAAGATAAAGGTATGGGGGCCTGTGGAAAAGCCTCTCTCATCAACTCAAGTGGATCCCCGAATGCAGCCTCCGTAATCCCATGTATACATTTTAAAGAATAAAGCCTAAGGATAAAACTTAATCGCGAAAACTTCGAACAACCAGGATATAATGGTTGTTTTCCGTCTTCAATATGGCGATCAAATTTATTAGGCTTGGCATTTGGTACTTTAGTGTGCTCACCTTCACCATTCTGCTTTCCATGGGTACGTTGCAACATGTCACCTAGAGTACCTCCAAAGTCTATACCAGCCTCACAATCCATATCTTCATCAATCCTATGTCGAGAAACCTCGCACATCCATTCCATGTACAATGGAGATGGGCCATTGTAGATGAGATGCTCGTATATTACATTTTGACGATACCACTTGTCATTTTTACATTTCTAGCAAGGACACGTTATTTCATCACCTACGGCGAATCTAGAAACTGCATTTTTTATAAAAGCCTTTACCCCGCTAATATAACCGTTACTAAACTTTGGAAGTTTTATCCTCGTGTTTTCCTCATTGTCCATCACTACATTTATCAAGCACAACTCTATTAATATAAGAAGAGTAGTCAAGGTGTTTATTTCGGCCAACCTAAGCAAATAAATACCTATTAATAACTAACTAATTACACAAATAATTATGAGATTTATATACATGACCTTAAACCTAACTACTAAACAACAGAGGGTTTTTTTAACTGTTAGCTATACAGTTGAGATAGTTTTTAAGCAGCAGCAGCAAATAATATATATGACAGAGATACGAAAGAGACTAAGACAGCGAGACACATCGCGACAAAAGGCATACATAAATCAAAAATTAAAATTTGACCAAAATATCACAGATTTAGGCATAAATAAACATAAATATGTAATCAGAATAAATAACAAATTTATACAAAAACCGATAAATAAAATCAACCCTTGTATGTAATACAATACACAAATTCGAGAAACATGACATATATACAACAACAATTACCACAGATTATATTATTTCAACAACAATACATTATTCAAATTATCACAGATTTTGCGCATAAATCAGAGAGATATTACAATAACCGAGAAAAATAGAGACTGAGGGGTAGAGATTATATTACAATAACCGAGAAAAACAGAGACTGAAGGGTAGAGAGATGGAGAATGAGACAGAGAGATGGAGAGAGAGATACAAAGAGAGAGAGAGAGAGAGAGAGAGAGAGAGAGAGAGAGAGAGAGAGAGAGAGAGAGAGAGAGAGATAGGGAGGGAGGGAGGGAGGGAGAGGGAGAGATACATAGAGATACAGAGAGAGTGGGAGAGAGATAGAGGTCAAACTAAAGAAAATCGAAGCATGCAACACAGAGTATACATAAATCGAAGCATGCAACACAGAGTATACGTAAATCGAAGCATATAAAGAAAGATTTATACCTTAATTAAACAAATCTCAAACCCTAATTGAAATCTTCACCCAAACTTCAATTGACCAGCTCGAACCCTTATTGAACCTTAAACTTCATATGAGAGAGGCGAGAGAACCCTAATTGAACCCTAAACAGCTCTAATAATATGACCCCTAATTCAATGGCTGAGTTCGATTTTTCATTTTGAGAGAAAGTGAGAAGTGAAAAGTGAGAAGAGAAGTGACTAATTGAGCGGCTGTGATTATACTTACCCCCTTTCTAATTTTTCATTTTTCCGCTCGTGTTTTTTTTGGTAATTTCCCGCTCGTGTTTTCTTTGGCCCGCTCAGCACTACTAATCAGCAGAGTGCCATAGTATATAGTATATATTTACTTTCTTTTTTTATTTTTGTAACTATTATCAATATATTTTAATTTATTAAAATTAAAATATAATTGTTAAATCTATTATTTTCATAATTTTGTAATAATTCACAATTTATACCTAACTTAGTTTTCTTTATTAAATTTTCAATATATTTAGTTAAAATTTAATATATTAATTTATTTTAAAACCTTTTTATATGAAATTTATAAACAAAATTTAATATTTATGAAAAATCAATAATTTAATTATTTGATGGAATATTACATTTTAAAATGATTAGTGGAACGATTTTTATAAACTTAATTATTTTTAAAGTCAAATAATTATTAAATCATTAATTTTAAATAAAATAAAAATTTTGTTCATGAATACTCTATGGTAACACATCTCTTGGTGTTTCCCACTGTAACACCTTTTATAACTATAGTAACATACTTCTACGGATTTGGTAACACCAAAATCATAAGGTTGAAATAGCTCAAAAATTTCATACCTATGGTAACATCCAAGATAGTAACACCAATGCCAAAAGGTTGCAATAGGCCATCTATGGCGTAGTGGTAGCAAATATTTATCTAATACAATATTAGATTAAAGTGAGTGATCGCGTTCTTGTGTTTATATTCCGCACTTACATAATCTGTTAAACACAAAAACACATTTTGTTACACAACCAGATTCAAACCCTTAAAACAACCATCACCTAAAACACTTATCAGAAGAAAAGTCTGAGAATCCATTCACCCCCCCCCTCTGTATTCTCTTCGGTATATTCAATACTCAACAAGATAGTATTATTTAAAGTTCAAACTTTTGATAAAAGAGGGAAAGAAGATACAACCAGATCAAGTAGGTTCTAATTACTAAGAAAATAATCAGATAAACATTTACTGCAGTCTGCAACTTTCAATAGTAGCAAAATTATATATGGAACAATGCAATATTCATATTAAAAATGAAAAAAAAAATTTAAACTGAGCCCATTGAAGGATGTAATCCTTTTATGATAAGTGCATATTTTTGCATATTTTTATTACCTATTTGCTGCATGAACTCGTATTTTAATAAATTATTTTGTTGCATTTCAGGAAATTCGGGAAAAAATAAAGAAATGGGAAAATAAAGAAATAAAATGCAAGGAAGGAAAAAAGAGGAAGAAAGATGACTAAAAGGAAAGAAGGAAAAAGAATTAGGAGGTTGGTGCAAAAAGGGAATCTTAAGGAGGAAGCAAAACACTTGGATGGCTAGGATTTCTCCACCACACTCCACATGTGTATGGTGAAGATTCATCCAACACACCCCTTACCCTAATTCTTATCCTATAAATACCCCCTTGTAATCAACAACCTAGATTTTAGTATAGTTTTAGGGTAGAATAAATTTCTTTCTTTTCTTGTTTTGTAGTTCTAAATTTTGTAAACACTCCTTTTAAGTTTAATGCAATTTCAAGTTTCCATTAATTTCTTGTCTTGCTCTCTCGTTTATGTTGCCTCGTTTTCGTTATTTTAGTAAATCCCATTAGTGAACAAAGTAGCGAAATGCTAACCAATTGGGGTTGAAAGTAACGATTTTAATTTTTGTTCGTAGTTATAATTTTAGTTTTTAATTCATAATGAGTCCCTTTAAATCTCCATTTTACTGTGGGTTTGGTTAATTTTAATTGTAGATCTACTTTTTATGTTTTATGTGTTAGTGTAATTAAAAAAACAAAAAAATATTAGTTATTAATTTTCAATTCGTATTTTCACTTCTTTTGATGTTTAATTCGAAGTCTCTTTCCCCAGTTTTCTTTTTCAGCATTCGATCTTTCCCCTGTTTCTTTATTTTCAAAACAAACCCAGCTTCCTTTTCTACTTAATTCACAGCCTTTCCATTCTTCTTTTCTGTCCTTCCCTTCGATTTCCTTTATCTCCTCTCCTTCCTCCTCTTTTTTCCTTTTTAATTTCGTTTTTTTTGTTGTTTTATGTTTTGTGTTTTCGTTGCTGTTATTGTTGTTAGTTTTGAGAGTTGTACATCGTTGTTTTCTGCATTTTTGTTTAAATTCTTGAGTGTTTTGAGTTTTTATCAAGTCCGAGTTTTATGTTTATGTGTCTTTTGTCTGCAATCTTTCTATCGCATATTTATGTTTTTGTTCGCTGCAATCTCAAACCCACTTTCCCCTGTTTTCTTTCGTTTTTAATTTCTCTGGTGATGAGTCCATTTTGTCACTGCTTGTCTGTTTTGCCGAGTCTTCCATGTTGAGTTTGAGTTTAGTTTTCGTATTGTGTTACTGGGTTTTGCGAGTTTTCTCTAGTTCAATTTCCGGGTATTGTTTATTCCGTTTTAATTCGAGATTTTCAGTTTTGAGTTTTAGTTTGTTTGATTGCTGCGTTTGCTGAGTCTGAGTCGAGGTTCTGAGTTAATTAGTTTTGTTTCTGCGTTTTGTTAAAGTTGCTACATTTTGTTCTGAGTTTGAATGTTCCGTTTCCTGAGTTAAGATTCGAATGCTGTTTTGTTCGTTGTTGAGTCGAGGCCGAGTTCAGTTTGAAATTAGTTTTTGGTTTGCCTGCTTGTGTCAATTTCTATCGAATATTGTTTTTTTAGTGCTGAGTTATGAGTTGCTTGTGCCGAGTCAGCTGTGTTTGCTGCTTATTTTTGATTTTGTTGTTTTGGTTCATTGTTTAGTCGCTGAGGTATGTGGATTACTGAGTCTGTAGTTTGATGTATCATGTATGTGGGTTTGTTTTGTTTGAATAAGTTTTGATTTATGCTGAGTTGAGTCATTGGTTTAAATAAGTTTTGTTTTGTGCTGAGTTGACTCGTTGGTTTACTGTGTTGGTCCTTCGATTTTTGGATTGCTGGCTAGTTAATCTTACGAATTAATCATGCCACAATTTTCTAAAATTTTCAGCAAATAAATAAAATTTTAATTCAAATAGAAAAGTAAAAATTCAGTTTTTGTTTAGAATAAATTTTAATTTTCTTTTAAAATAGTTAAAATTTTCTTTTAGAAATTAATTAGTTAAAACAAAAGTTCTCCAAAACCCAAATTTTTCCTAATTCGCCAAAGTTAGAAATTAAGGTGTTTGCGAAAAATATATAGTCTCTATGTATCGATATATCAAGTATTAAAACTATAAAATTGTGCACTTTCAATTTATATCTTTTATTTTTAGCACATTAAGTTTTTGGCGCCGCTGTCAGGGACTCTAATTATTTTTCGCGCCTTAATTTATAGTTTTTAGAATTAGTTTTACTTGCCTCATTTTTATCTCTTTGTTTTTAGAAAATCAGAAATTACGGGAATCTCTTTCGGAGCTTGGAACAAATTGGCATTTTTGGAAGCGTGCTTCGGTAACCCGTATTTCACACTTTTTGCCTTTTTAATTTTAGAAAATCAAAAATCACAAAAAATTGAAAATTAAAAATCCAAAAATAAAGTTAGTAAATACATACTTGTTGCATCATGCATTCATCACTTAGGAGCACATCATCTAGATTTTTATTTTCTTATTTTTAATTTTTCGTAACTTATAATTGTGGTGATCGCTGGAGGACTCAAAGGTACGTTAAATTCTTCTTTTCTTTAGAATTTAGGGCACGTAGTTTAGAGTATCCATAATTGTTTATAGTTTTTTTTTTATATATTTCGTTGTTTGTTGCATCATTTGTAAATAAATTTTAAGTGCAAAACCACTCATAAGATAAGGGAAGGGATTTCATCAATCTTTCCTTGGCCCACAACCACTTAATCCTTCATTGTGCATACCTTAGCCTTTAATAAAATTAAATTAGACATGGTCCCTAGGATTTTTGCGCTCAATCAGGAAGGTACCTAAAAAAAGGACGTAATCTTTAATTATTCCGACTTTTTGGTGTCTCAGCAAGCGAAAGCTTACCTGGCCAATTAGGATTTGGTGTCTAGGCTGGTGTTTAACCTCTTGGCAATGCTTGCACCCACCCGGCCAAATCAGTTCGAATAATTCTTGATTTACCGAATTTTTGGTGGTCCTTAAAATTAGGAGCAAGGTCTAGTTTATTTTATTAAGGAACCCTAGGATTAGAATTTTTCTTTTGACTTTTCACCCTTTCCTTTTGTTGTTTAATTTATCGCATTTATTTGCTACTTGTTTACTTTCATGGTTTATGTAAACTATTTGGCTTAGGGATAACTCTGATAGGCTAGTGAGATCTATTGAGATTCTATCCTCTTCTGATTTTGAGTTTATAGAAATTCCGAACGAGTGGTAACCATGGCCATGTCTCTCAAAGACAGTTGTTACCCCACCCGTTCATCTAAACCTTCATGTATCACTCTTCCTCCAGTTAATGGTAATAATTTCGAGAAGCGCACCACATTAGCATGTTACCTAAATTTGCTGGGAGTGATGGTAAGGACCCTTATCTTTTTATCCATGAATTCGAGGAGGTTTGTGCCTTACAAAAACTCCGACAATTAACCGAGGACTCAATTAGCTTAGGCTCATTAATTTCGTGCTTAAAGAAAATGCTAAAAAATGGTTGTATAGTCTACCCGTTAATTCTATTTCCACGTGGGAAGGATTTATGGTAATTTTTCTAAAAAAATATTTTCCAAACCATAAGACCACAAGAATTACAAATGAGATAAACCAATTTCACCAAAAGGAAAATGAGTCTTTTTGGAAATATTTTGATCATTTTAAAAATCTTCTATCACAATGCCCCCACCATGGAATAGAAAAATGGAGACTTTGTAAGATTGTTTATGAGGCCTTAGATAGTCCGACAACCGCTTTGTTAGAGTCTATGTGCCAAGGTAAATTCATGGAAAAAGATGAGGATGAAGGGTGGGCATTTTTCGAGGAATTATCCAAAAAGATGATGTTGTGGGAGTCTACTAGGGAACCTAATAAGTCCAACGAGTGGTCTAGTACATCTAGGGGTTTGCATTCAATTGGAAACAATATTGCAACCGATGCCAAATTAGCTACTCTAATTAGAAGACTCGAAACCCTAAAAACTATAAGGCCCCCTCACAAGTGTCTTTGTGCTCAAATTATAATCAAGGTTTTCCAAACTTTCCCGGTTGTGATCAAATTAATGCGGTGTTCAACCAACCCCTAGGAATGACCCTTTTGCACCTACGTACAATCCCGTTTGGAAGAATCGCCCAAATTTCTCGTGAAACCAAGGCCAAAACTACCAATCTCCACCACCTTCTTTCCAACCTCCTTCTTTTTAAAAGCCCAATCAAAACTCGTACCCGACTGAAAATCATGGTCCTTATCCAACTCAATCTCCCGCCCACCGTCCCGGCTTTCATGAGTCGGATAAGAGACTTAATTCTTTAAAGAAGAGTCTTGATGCGCTTTTGAAATTAATAACTAATTTGGCTCAATCTCAACAAATCTTCATACAAACCATGACTCAAGATAGGCAAATTTTAAGTGCTAGTACTCAAGCCATATCTAAGTTAGAGGTTCAAGTGAGTCAATTAGCCAACGCCATGTGTGAGCGAGAGAAGAACAAGTTCCCGAGTCAACCCGAGGTCAACCCTAAATTTCCTCTCAATCAAAGACCTCATGAAAATGTTAACCAGTCATTTCTTTAAGGTCGGGTAATCAAGTTGATAATCAAGTGGGTATCGAGTCTCCCGACGAAGGCGAGTTAGAGGTTGAACCAAACCGTAGCCTTGATCACTCCACACAAATCCCAACTCCCGAGTCATTAGAATCTTCTCGAAATCCACCATCATCTAGTGAACTTTCTTCACCTTGCAAACCACCTTCACCTAACGAATCTTCGTTGGTCATTCCACCTTTAAAACCCTGTCTCGATTTGTCTAGTGAACGAGTATTTAAGCCAAAAGCTCCTTATCCTCAAAGACTCATTTCTAATAAGCAATCGGCTCAAATGGAAAAGATTTTGGAAGTCTTTAAGTAAGTCAAGGTCAACATTCCTCTTTTAGATGCCATTCAACAAATTCCCTCTTATGCTAAATGTCTAAAAGATTTGTGTACTCATAAGCGATCCACTCATGTTCCTAAAAAGGCCTTTTTGATCTCTCATGTTAGTTCAATTCTTTCGAATCAAATTCCCGTGAAATATAAGGACCTCGGTTGTCCTACAATTTCATGTGTCATAGGTAATACTTTTGTGGACAAGGCGTTACTTGACTTAGGTGCTAGTGTAAATCTCTTTCCATTTTCGGCCTATCAAGCCCTAGGTTTAGGCGAACTTAAAAAGACGAACATGACACTTCAACTAGCTGATCGTTCTGTCAAAATGCCTAAGGAAATAATTGAAGATGTCTTAATTAAGGTTGATTTTGTTGTCCTCGAGACTCAACCCATCACAAATCCTAAGAACCAAATCCCAATCATTCTAGGAAGACCTTTTCTCGCTACATCCAATTCCTTGATCAATTGTAGGAATGGTTCGATGAAACTCCATTTTGGTAATATGACAATTAACCTTAACATCTTTAATGTCGGAAAAGAACCTAACGAGCTTTATGAACAAACAATATTGGTTAATAAAATTCATGACATTGTTAATTGGTCAAACCTTGAGGATAGTGAGATTAAGTCTCTTCTTGCTGAGGATTTTCAAATAAATCATGAAACCAATCGAGAGCTTCATGAGTCGTTTAGGGATATTACCTCGGAAGAGAGTTGAGAGAGTTGAACGACATTTGTTCCAAGTGGGAGACCCCACTCGAGGTTGTTGGTGTTAAGGTCATTGTTAAGAGTCCCGTGGGAACACCACCTGTATTTGACTCAACTTTGTATCATCCCGAGTTTGATCAACAGCCCTTAGGAGAAGATGGATCATTATCTTATGTCATTCCTAGTGACTCAAACCATGACCAAACTTTCATTATCTCTAATTTTCTTAGTCAAAATGAAGAAGCCTTAAGTTGGTTTAGGGAGAACATTAGTGACACTTGTTCGATACGGTTGAATGATTACATGTTTCTTGAGAAAATCTTTTCTAATCAAAATTTTCAAAAATGTCTTGATTCTTTCTCAAAGCTGCACCCCTCTTTTCCCACTGGCATCGGCTGATTCAGTTTTGTTCCTTTGCCTCCCCTCATGAAAAATAGGTATGGGGGAGGAATTGTGTGCGTGAGTCGTGTTAATTAGTTGTTTTTCTTATTCGTTCATCTCCGTCATCCCATGTCAGGTATTATCTCCTCAATCTTCTTTACTCATTTCTCTTGCTTTTGCATACATTGAGGACAATGCATGATTTAGGTATGGGTGAGGGTTTTAGGGTAAATACATAAAATTGAAAAATAAAAAAAAATTGAAAACTTTCGAAAAAACCAAAAATAGAGATGATTTAGCTAAGTTGTCCTTCCCACTCTTGAACTTTAGAACTAGTTGGTGTTAACTGTTTTTCAGAAATTATATGTATAATGCCTTTAGATAATTTGAACATAGTCAAGTAAGGTTTTCCTCATGAAACTTGTGTTGAACAAATTTTTGCTTAAAAGTCCAAGACGACACATTTGCACAAGACCTTGGCTGAAAAAATTGTATTGGAATGTTATTCAATACCTGAGAGAGAACCCACATGTTAAAACAATGTCGAATCAATCCTTTGGTAATATTAATAAAAATTGTTCCTATGGTTTAAAAAAAAGACAAAAAAAAGAGTCAATAAATGTTCATAGTTGTAGAGTGTTAGTGGAAGAAGTGACTAGATTGGGCTCATTAGTACCCGAGCAATTAAGTCTGAGGGGACTTTGTTCCTAGTAACCTAAAGCCCTTTGTGGTTTGGGATTGCTGACCCAACGCTCGCTACATGGGTATTAGTGTATAAGTCTTTTGGGACCTCAATCATTGCACGGTCATTTCAACCATTAGTACTAATAAATTCCTAACTACTAATAAATTCTTAGTAGGGAAATCGGCTAGGTTGGGCTCATTGATAACCTGAGTAAGTAAGTCCGAGGGGATTTTGTGCCTAGCAACCTAAGGTCCTTTGTGGTCTGGGCTTGTTGACCTAAAGCTCGCTAAATGGGTATCAATGCAAAAGTCTTTTGGGACCTCAACCATTACACGGTCTGTTTAACTACTAAGAACGTGAAGTTTGGCTCGATACTTGTTTCGATAGAGATTGGGTCAGTTCAATATTGGTTGAAAAAGAGAAAATGTTCGTATGCACTTTATCCATCAAAGGCCTTAAATTCACTACACACCTTGGGATTTTTTATAAACTTTTAGAGTCGAATCATGTGGATTGTGGGAACCTATAACTTTGCCATTATTAGAATAATCTTTAATGCATGTATTTCCTACAAAATTGTTTTGTTAACACCAATGAATGCTAGATTGAAAGAGGAAAGTTGTATACTTGCTGATTTATCTCAAAAATTTTATGGGTATATCTTCTGTAAACCCTTAGGAGACAACACTCCTCTTGCAGAGATCGTCTATGAGTTTAACGGGTTGGTAAACCTAATATTACCCGTGATTCCTACGACAATGAGTATAGGTTTTTCAATCTGCATTTTCCTTTTTGTTTTACTCGAGGAAGAGCAAAAGATAGGTATGGGGGCATTTGATAAGTGCATATTTCTGCATATTTTTATTACTTATTTGCTGCTTGAACTCGTATTTTAATGAATTATTTTGTTGCATTTCAGGAAATTTGAGAAAAAGTAAAGAAATGGGAAAATAAAGAAATAAAATGCAAGGAAGGACAAATGAGGAAGAAAGATGATTAAAAGGAAAAATGGAAAAAGAATTAGGAGGTTGGTGCAAAAAAGGAATCTTAAGGAGGAAGCAAAACACTTGGATGGCTAGGATTTCTCCACCACACTCCACATGTGTATGGTGGAGATTCAGCCAACACACCCCTTAATCCTAATTCCTATCCTATAAATACCCCCTTACCGCCCTTGTAATCAACAACCTAGATTTTAGTGTAGCATAATTTTCTTTCTTTTCTTGTTTTGTAGTTCTAAATTTTGTAAACACTCCTTTTAAGTTTAATGCAATTTCAAGTTTTCTATTTTCTTGTTTTGCTCTCTCGTTTATTTGGCCTCGTTTTCGTTATTTTCGTAAATCCGATTAGTGGACAAAGTAGCGATATGCTAACCACTTGGGGTTGAAAGTAACGATTTTAATTTTTGTTCCTAGTTATAATTTTAGTTTTTAATTGATAGTGAGCCCCATTAAATCTCCATTTTATTCTAGGTTTGGTTAATTTTAATTGTAGATCTACTTTTTATGTTTTACGTGTTAGTGTAATTTAAAAAAATAAAAAATATTAGTTATTAATTTTCAGTTCGTATTTTCACTTCTTGTGGTGTTTAAATCGAAGACTCTTTCCCCTGTTTTCTTTTTCAGCATTTGATCTCTCCCACGTTTCTTTATTTTCAAAACAAACCCAGCTTCCTTTTCTTCTTAATTAACAGCCTTCCCATTCTTCTTTCTGTCCTTCCCTTCGATTTCCCCTTTCTCCTCTCCTTCTTCCCCTTTTTTCCTTTTTAATTTCATTTTTTTTGTTGTTTTGTGTTTTCTGTTTTCGTTGCTGTTATTGTTGTTAGTTTTGAGAGTTGTACATCGTTGTTTTCTGCATTTTTGTTTAAATTCTGGAGTGTTTTGAGTTTTTATCAAGTCTGAGTTTTATGTTTATGTGTCTTTTGTCTGCAATCTTTCTATCGCATATTCATGTTTTTGTTCGCTGCAATCTCAAACCCACTTTCCCCTATTTTCTTTCATTTTTAATTTCTCTGGTAATGAGTCCATTTTGTCAATGCTTGTCTGTTTTGCCGAGTCTGCCGTGTTGAGTTTGAGTTTAGTTTTCGTACTGTGTTATTGGGTTTTGCGAATTTTCTGTAGTTCGATTTCCGGGTTTTGTTTGTTCCGTTTTGATTCGAGTTTTTTCAATTCTGAGTTTTAGTTTGGTGACTGCTGCGTTTGCTGAATCTGAGTCGAGGTTCTGAGTTAATTAGTTTTGTTTCAGCGGTTTGTTAAAGTTGCTGCGTTTTGTTCTGAGTTTGAATGTTTCGTTTCCTGAGTTAAGCTTCGAATGTTGTTTTGTTCGTTGTTGAGTCGAGGCCGAGTTCAGTTTGAAATTAGTTTTTGGTTTTCCTGGTTGTGTCAATTGCTGTCAAATAGTGTTTTTTTTAGTTCTGAGTTGCTTGTGCCAAGTCAGCTGTGTTTGCTGCTTATTTTTGATTTTGTTGTTTTGGTTCATTGTTTAGTCGCTGAGGTCTATGAATTACTGAGTCTGCAGTTTGATGTATCATGTATGTGGGTTGGTTTTGTTTGAATAAGTTTTGTTTTGTGCTGAGTTAACTCGTTGGTTTAAATCAGTTTTGTTTTGTGCTGAGTTGACTCGTTGGTTTACTGTGTTCGTCCTTCGATTTTTGGATTGCTGGCTAGTTTATCTTACGAATTAATCATGCCACAATTTTCTAAAATTTTCTGTAAATAAATAAAATTTTAATTCAAATAGAAAAGTCAAAATTCAGTTTTTGTTTAGAATAAATTTTAATTTTCTTTTAGGAATTAATTAGTTAAAACAAAAATTCTCCAAAACCCAAATTTGTCCAAATTCGCCAAAGTTAGAAATTAAGGTGTTCATGAAAAATATATAGTCTTTGTGGATCGATATCTCAAGTATTAAAACGATAAAATTGTGCACTTGCAATTTAAATCTTTTATTTTTAGCACATCAGGGCCATTGCTTCAATTTTGCTGCTGGGCCAAAATTTGCTTCAGGATCCATTTTGCCCTCTATATTTTCGCTGATCCAAAGAATAATCTGGAAGGGTAGAATCAAAAGCAGCATAAAAGTTTAATCCATTGGCAAAAAGAAAGAAAAATTGATTCATAATCGGAATGAAGAAAGGTTAAAGTAGCATGATTCAATACCCTATACATTTTAATTCGGTTCAATTCTAACCAGTCTACAATTTTGTTCATAACACAAAAAAATTTGAATTAAATTTACATTTCAAGTTTATTGAATTCATAACCAATTCGAGATACAGAACCCGATTCAGACTCAAAATAGTAAAATACTAAAACAAAAATCCAGCATCGTATAGATGAGTTATAATTTAATCATCAGTTTGTTTAAGTTGTTCTATATTGACACATGATTAGAGGAATCTATCATTTCAAATAGGATTTGTGATTTAAACTGCCATATTTAAATGTATATGTTAGAATTAATGAATTAAAATCCAATTTTCATGGCTAACAGGGGA
The DNA here is from genome assembly GCA_036435485.1 of Saposhnikovia divaricata. Classification (NCBI taxonomy): domain Eukaryota; kingdom Viridiplantae; phylum Streptophyta; class Magnoliopsida; order Apiales; family Apiaceae; genus Saposhnikovia; species Saposhnikovia divaricata. The sequence goes on from CM071600.1 coordinate 138,889,679, forward strand.
GTAGGGATCCCCTGTCCCCTTCTCCATGTCCCCTTCTGTGTCCCCTGTTCTTTTAGTATTAAAAGATTGCCCCTGGCAGGGCCCATTTTAAGGAAAATAATATTTTTATTTTTATTTTCCTTAAAATGGGACTCGCCAGGAGCACTCTTTTAATACTAAAAGAGCAGGGGACACAAAAGGGGGCATGGAGAAGGGGACAGAGGATCCGGGCTCCTAAGAGGGATGTATTCAATTCAGATTTTAAGTAGATTGTTGCTGATTTGATATTCTGCTCAAATTCATGCAGAATTGGTAGAGTTCATGCAGAATTAGTAGAGTTCATGCAGAATCGACGTAGAGTTTGTTGAGTCTATGTAGAATTGAACTTAAATCCACTAAAATCTCATGGATTTTGGTGAGATTTCAAAAAATTAAAAATACACTGTGAAATCCAACAAAATCCACGAACTTTCAAAATACTTCAAAGTCAATAAGTTTTTGAATACCACCAGATTTTAATAGATTGTTTATAATCCGTATTGAATACCTCTAGATTTTAAAAGATTATTTGAAATCCGGATTGAAGTACCCCCAAATTTTTAAAATCTGAATTGAATGCCATCAAATTTCAAATGATTATTTAAATTTCTTTATTGAATACACCCAAATTTCAATGGATTTTTTAAAATCCTGATTGATTATCTCAAATTTTTTAAATCCAAAAAAAATCTACAGAATCTAGATTGAATACATCCTAATAAATGTCTACAAAGATGGACGGAGGAATAAAATCTTGTTAACTTGTACCATGTGCACAGGTTAAACAAATTCTTTCACAATTTCTCGGTACATTTAAGTGAAACACTATTACAACACATGTACAAGTCAATTATGCGTCGTTTATAATTTTACAGGCTTCTCTAAATATTGACGAAAGATTTAACACTAAGAAAGTTTAATGTTAAATGTAAAATAATCATAATTGTTATTATTATTTAGTGACAATCTGCAACAATACATTTTAGAAAGATAGAGAGAAAGAGAATGAAATTATATTTCTTAATTCAAGTAATTTATTACAATTTACTAAATATAAAATGCAAGGGCTCATTTGTTAATCCATGAATGAAATCTAAAGAACTGGACGAGACATTTTTGTGTCATTAAGATTAAGAACTGGACGAGACATTTTTTTGTCATTAAGATCGTTTGTTATGGATTTTGTAACAGCTGGACGACAGCAAAATTGTATGAATGACTAACCTTACAAAATAAAGGCTCCATCGTCCAGAAGCTGTCCGGATGTCTAGTGTCTTGCACAATATTTGAAACAATTGTAATTTAAATAATGCTCTGTTTTTTTAGTTTATTTTTTCACTTATTTTAATTTTCATAATTTTTTATAAAATTAACATAAGATTAGTCATTATTTGGAGCATAAATTAAATATAAAAATATCATAACAAATTTTTTGATTGTAAGCATATGTTTCAAATATTAATAAATAAATATATTAAATATATTTATGTGTATAATTAGGAGAAATAATAACAAGTCTTCATCTAATAATTACATTAATCTATTTATGTGTAGGGATAATGAATATTTAAGAAATTGTAAGTTCTTAAAATTATAAACTTTGTCATTCAGAAAACATTTAATTTTTTTTATCAAACGTCATTACTCGTTCAATGTTCATATTTATTGTTCATCTAGATATTTTTATTATTCAGAAAATATAGTTTAAATTTAACAAATGACCCTTAAGTAAATCTATAACTAACTTCTAACAAACTTGAATTGTGATATCATTTATGACTATATGATATCATTCATGACTAACATCCCCCTCAAGTTAAATGTATTAAATAAATTGCAGACATTCAACTTACAAGTGAAGAGTGAAATAGCAACAGCTCCAAGAGCCTTCTTAAACATGGCACTTGGTTGCTCAGATGTGGAGATATGAGATGTTGTAATGATCCTTTTTTGAAGCTTTTCTCGAACCAAATGACAATCGATATCAATGTGTTTGGTTCGCTCATGAAAGACAGGATTGAAGGCAATGTAAACAGCAGATTTGCTGTCATAGAACAAAATGATAGGTTGAGAGTAAATGATGTTAAAATCTTTTAAGAGAGCAAGAATCCAAGTGATCGCATAGTAGATATTAGTCATGGAACGGTATTGTGCATCATTAGAAGAGCGAGACACAGTATGTTATTTTTTATTATTCCAGGAAACAAGAGAATAGTGCAGTATAATGCAAAAGCCAGTAAGAGATTGCCTAGATTCAGGACAACATGCATAGTCAGAGTCAGAAAAAGTAGTCATATGTAATGAGCCTCTAGCTGAAATGAGAATGCCTTGACCAGGGGTTTTCTTGACATGACGAAGAACTTTGTACATAACTTGCAAGTGATCAGTACGAGGAGTAGACAAAAACTGTTATAACATATGGACAACAAATAAAAGATCAGGTCGAGTGATAGTCAAACAGATCAGTCTGCCAACAAGACGTCTGTACATAAAAGCCTCACAACCAATAAGAAGTGCAGAAGTATTATCAATAAGCTTGTGATTTTTCTAAATAGGCACAACAAAAGGCTTGGCTGCCAGTAAACCTATTTCAGTTAAAAGATCAAAAGCATACTTATGTTGGTTTAGATAAAAACCAGTAGTTGAACGAGAAACTTCAATACCCAAGAAGTGTTATCTTTCCCCTTCGAGAAAGATAAAGAGGGTAGAAGAGACAAGCTGGTGGGAGTCGACCCGTCAGCGGGCCTTACTTCCCTCTTTGCGACCTCATCACTTAAATTCAAATGCAAACCCATTTCTTTGAGAGAACCTAAATTATTGATTTTAAACTTAGTGCTCAGATATGATTTTATTGCTGTAATGTGAGAAGGAGAAGAACCTGTGACCAAGATATCATCGATATAGACAAGAAAAATATTAAAAATTGAGTCCTTTAACTATCTAAAGAAAATGTTATCACTATGGTACTGATTGAACCCATATAATTGCATAGCATTGGACAGTTTAAGGTACCAACATCTGGGAGCCTGCTTCAAACTATATATATATTTTCGTAATTTACACAGATAGTGCATAACATCAAAAAGAGAGAAGATGACAAGACTTTGTAACCAGGTAATTTCATGAAAAGAGTCTCATTGAGGTCACCATGCAAGAAGGCATTGATGACATCCATTTCAGCCATAAGCCAAGTACACTAAGCAGCAACAGCTAAAAAAATTCTGATAATCACCATTATTGTAACTGGTGCAAACTTATCAAAATAACCAATACCAAATTCTTGAGTAAATCCATTTACAACCAGACGTGCTTTATAACGTTCAACAGATCCATCTGGATTGTATTTAACTTTAAACAGCGATTTGAAATCAACAACATGTTGAACTAAGTCCCACGTGTTAGGTTAGGGGACTTACACAATTCGAGATTCACAAACCATTAATGCAGAGTGCACACACAACCAATCGATTAGTTAACAAGATCCACCAAAGTGCGGTCACACGTTATTCATGTATCACTTCTACTTCTATCAATAATAAGTAAAAGCAAAACAAGAACACATAAATATTTGACATGAAAACACCCACGTTCCAACTCGTATTGTTAATCAATTATCAGTAATACATCAAAATAATAACACCTTAACGGTGTCCCAAACCCGATACTTGAGTCAACAATGCCCAAGCATCTCCCAAACAATACTTAAGACTAAATCTCTTAAGCATTCACCTATCACACAAATACTATATGACTATATATATATAGGCATCCAAAACTTAGCCACCAAGACTTACCATACTTTTTATACAAGTCTTAATATACTTGTTATACAAGTCTTCCAATTCTTGGCACCTAATTACCCAATTTAGTGATCAAGACATACTATATATAATAATTGTCTACACATACAATTATTATCTTACCCATATAAATATTCGACCACCCAAGCGCATAACATCATATTGGGTTGAAACCCAATAATCCTCCCCTTCAACTCAATACCCATATCGGATTAAACGGTAACCATAAAGCCATCGACGTCCATTCATCAACGCCTTCCCTCGAACAAGAACCTCTGTAACACCCCCAGATCCAGGGTCAGGGATCGGGTCGTTACGGTCTCAATATCCATAAATAACACTTGACTTGAATCCACATTAATAAACAACATGCAGTGACCCCACAATAATATCCACTCACACATACACAACAGTTATAGTCCCAGAGATGAAATTGAAATAATTCATACATAAAGGGTTTACGAATAAAAGTTATTACAATCCAAAAGCAGTAACAACATAAGTTTAAAGTTCTTGCCGTTGATTACATTAGTCATACATATAATTGAGGCTGAAAACAAAAGCTACCAGTCTAGTCTACCTCAGCAATGACAGCTAGCATATCAGCGGGTAGTCCTACGGGTGCGGTCACCTGCTTGCATCGGGCCATCTGACCTAGCTGTTGTTGTGATATAAATAACAAAGCAAGGGTGAGCAATAGCCCACCAATAATAATATAACTGAACAGTGAAAATATATGTAACAGTTCATGTAAGAACCTAGATTTTTGGTAGAATTAAAACATTCATTATGTATCAATATAGAAATGAATAGTGATTACGACTACGATGTAACAGTGGTTTTAACGAACGACTATTTAATGGATTCAGATTCAATTGTAATATGCCATGAAGAATGCCATTGGTTGACAACTTGGATAAGAATAATCTATCGTCAAGAGAATAAGCTATAGTGTTCGAAGGAAGGAAATATTCTCATGTCATCCAAACCGATACCTAGTATAAGTCCAATGGTTCCGTAAAAGAGATAAGGAACGCTCGAAAGAGAACGAGGACATTTTCCTAATTATAAGGAATAAAGTAAGGAATAAACAATGAATAGTGTTCTTGGTTGTGATAAGAATATTATTAGATGGCACGATATAGAAGTACCCGGAATAGATTTCTGAGTCCATATTAGTGACCCGAGGGGAAAAACGGTGTATGTAAAAGTTATCGAATTCTGAAAAATATCACTTTTATTTTCCCCGAGATATCCCCGGACACTGAAAGACCTAAGGATTTATTGAAAGGATTTGTGGAAATTAGGATCAAGAATTATTAAAGAGAATTGAGAATGATAGCATAATTATTGAGACGGTTCCCGGTAAAACCATAATTGGAAATCTTCGAGATATTCCTTCGAACGATCAGTAAATTGAGCAATAAACGGACAAAGAAACAAGCAGGGGACCAAGATACATACATGAGCTAGTGGAAATATCTAGCAACTAAGTAGTTACATGAGCAACTAGAACAATTAGAAAGCAAACTAAGTACTTAGCCTAATCTCATCTTTTAAGAACAAGCTTGCTAGTGGAAGATGATGCATGCAATGACCCAAACACTTTAATAAAGTCACTTTATGCTAGATATTATCCTTACATACCAATAATACAAGATTAAATGAGACCAAGCAAGAGAAAAGCAAGCAAACTCCATTCTCTCCATTTCTCCAAAACCTGTCCAGCATAAACATTACACAAAGCAAAATTCATATCTCCCAATATAGAGCTTCTAAAATCACCAAATTTTAACCATAGCTTCTCCACTCCATGGGCAACATCCGTTCAAAATTTCATGGCAATCTAATGAGTGTAACCTGGTCAAATACCTTCCCCAAATTGAAGAAACCAAACTGCCTGTTCTTGACAGTTTTCTGTAACAATTTTCAAACAGCCATATCTCCTTCATTACTCAATGGAATTTGGTGTTCTTTAGCTTGTTGGAAATCTGGTTAGATGCTCTACAACTCTCCTTTAGAAGCTGTAAGAACCCCAAATTTTGGATATAATTAAAACTTTCTATTTTGTACTGAGGTAATGATGAATAGTGATCACGACTACGATGTAACGATTGAGATAATGAATGAAAGGAATAGATTTGGATTCAAATATTTATATGCCATGAAGAATACTATCGGTTGACACTTTAGATAAGAATTATCTATCTCCTAGGGAATTGAGATTTGATAATTCTAAAGGAGAAGATTATTCTTATGTCATCCAAATCGATATCTGTTATTGGTCCAGTGGTTCCGTAAAAAGGTTAAGGAACGATCGAAAGAGATCAGGGACAATTGTACAACCCTAAGAGGATAAGTAAAGAAAAATGGATGAATAGTGATTTTGGTGGACATAGGAATATTATTAGACGACGCGATACATAAGTATCCGGAACGAAATTCTGAGTTCGTATTAGTGATCCAGGGGGAAAAAGAGTCTATGTAAAAGCTGTCGGATTCTGAAAAATAGCACTTTTATTTTCCCCGAGATTTCCCTGGACACTGAAAGACTTAAGGAATTATTGAAGGGATTTAAGGAAAATAGGTTCAAGAATTATTAAAGGGAATGAAGGATGATAGTATAAATATTAATACGGTTTCCGGTAAAACCCTAACTAGAAACGAATGAGTTATTCCTCCGAACGATCAAAGAATTGAGAAATAACCGGACAAAGAAACAAGCAGGGAATCAAGATACATGCATGTAGTGGTGGAAAATATCTAGCAAACCAAGTGATGACTCATGCAACTAGCATACTTAGAGATGAAACTAGTACTTAGCGAAAGAAACTACTTAGTTAGCCTTAACACCACCAAAGATCAACACCTGTCCATGAAATTCTCATCATCCATTGCATCATCAATTTATTAAAGCTACTTTAGCAAGATATTATCCAAACACATCACTTTATGCTAGATGAGTGCAAGAGAAGCTAGCAAAACACAAACTCTCTCAAAACTGCCCAGCAGAAACACTCTCCAAAAACAAATTAATATCTCCATTTCTATCCATGCTAAAATCACCAAATTTTAACCACAACCTCTCCACTCCATGGGCAATATTCGCTCCAAATTTCATAGCAATCCAAGTAGTATAGCCTAGGCAAATCACCTCCCCAAGTTGAAGAAGTAAACTGTCCAGATTCATGACAGTTTCTGTGACGATTTTCAAACGGCCATATCTCCTTCATTACTCAATGGAATTTGGTGTTTTTTAGCTTGTTGGAAAGCTGGTTAGATTCTCTACAACTCTCCTTTAGAAGCCTCATCCATAAAACCTCGGTAAAGACCTCGTTTTTCATGATCTTTCCACTGCATTATAGTAAAGGCTTATTAAGGTCTCTACATCCTCCAAGGAAGGTATATCTCATCAAAACCCTAGCTTTGTTTTGAAGATTTAAGCATGTTCTTGATGATATAAGATTAGTTATAGTATTATCATGATTATGGATTTTGTTAGTGGATCTAAACATGGTTATGATATGATGTTAGTAGATGATTTTGGACAGATTGAGGATGAGAAATATGTGTATGAGTTGTTTGGATGCCCGGTGTGGCTTGGTTGAATTGTTATGATTTTTAGAACGTTCGATATATAGCCGTCGTAATGCCGAATTTTTGTTAACACTTAGAAACCGAGCATGACAGTAAATATTATTTCCTGACCTTGATAATATTATGACTGGTCCTTGTAGATCTCGAGCCATAGATCGTTTTGGCATGAGAATCGAAACATTCCAACTTACGGTTTAGGAGTTAGACATACGTTGTCTTTTGGAAGGTCAAATAGGCTGACAACTATATGAAAGAAGAGGTTAGCATTAAGCCACCGATCGATTATCAAATGAGAATGATTGAAAAGAGACCCTTATTAAGGATACATGATTTGATTACCAAGTATAGGATGCAAGGATTCCTTGGCAGTTGAATTAAGGATAGGATATCCATAAATTAAGACAAACCCTGGGGAATGCACAAGGGATGACATTAACCCTAATAACGACATTATGAATTCAGATGATATGAGTTGGACTTGCTAAGGCAACAATGACTGGTAAGGATTATTAAAAGGAGTTCTGGAAAGAACATAGATAGAATTATTAGAGTATTGATCAATGACGTTTTGATATACCCTGTACCCAGAAAATACAGGAGGAATGATGAGGATGACCTAAGAAACCTTACAAGGAAAAAGGTAATATTCCGAACTTCAAAATGGAAGTTTGGTAAGGAATGTATGACATAGTAACAATAATGCCAGATGAGGCATGTATGAAACCCTGAGGAAGTTTGGATTAAACCTATAAAGGTTGAGATTATCCTAAGATAAGGAAAGTACTAAGAAAAGAAGTATCCTAAGTAGGATTGGGAATAAACGTGATAAAGTTCCCACGGGTAGGTGGAAGCAATGACTTATGGAAAAACACTGATAGATATATTTTTCTCCTTCAGCAGAGCTTAAGGGAGAATGCTTTCACCCAACAGTGATGGGAATGAGGTAGAAAAGTTTGAGTTGGAATGTATCCAGAGAACATGGATTACAAGAAATTGTTAGTATCAGGAAAGGCCAATGAGGTGGCCGAAAGTCTAAGTATAGAAGAATAATTACAAATGTTCATACCGAAGAAACAGAATGATATTTGGAAGGACCTTGAAGGTCATATCGGAGTGGAGGAATTTACATTCCTTCTGATGAATGTGCAAGAATCGACGGTAATAATAGTTTAAGTAAAGATTCGATTCCCGATATCGTCTTAAGCAAACTACACACCGTAGAAGGTCCGGTTTTGAGGCAAACCAGGACCATGATACAAAATTGATGAAGTAAACCATTAAGTTTCCAGTCTTTTATGGAAGATGTATGAGTGATACTTTTATCAACCGGATATAGCTGCGATGCTTGAAACTCTTCTGCAATTTTATCTACTTCATGTAATATCTACATAAAGTTCAGGAAGTGTTCCTTATGGATAAGGAATAGTGATTACTTTGTCTCCCTAAAGGATTTGATACCCGTAGGGTTAGCTATTAATGCATTACGTAAACAACAAGCGATGGTGATTCTTCTAAGAAAGTAGATGACAACGTAAAGATAAAGAAAGTGCTGCTATTGATAAGCTAAATGGCATGTTGATGAATGACAAGCAAGTTTGTGTTAGTGTATTTCTGCGCAAACAAGATAGAGAATATGAGGTTGGTGATTCATGATGTTAAAGATATTCCCGTGGAAAGAATTAATGAGACTTGGAGGGAAGGGTAGTTGAGCCCGAGACTTATTGGGCCACCTAAGAGTTTAAAAGTGTTCGGAAGGTGGTATTCGAGCCAGCCTTACCCCCAAAATTTATAGCACGGTCATAACGGGTTTTCATGTGGCAAGGCTACGCCAGTAAAATGCAGATGCTCGATAGATGATAAGAGCACGAGCAGGTAGATATACGACCTGGTCTGACTTACGAAAGACAACCTGTGGAAAACCACGGGTAGAAAAGAACAAGTGATGAGAAACAAAGTTGGCAGAAGTAGATTATATCGGATCTAAGATTAAGGGATCGGCCAGATTCATTTCGGAGAGTTTAAATTGGAATAATGTGATGATTATAGAGGAAATGTGACGGGATACCAATAAGGAGGTACCAAGTGCAAAAGATGTCTCAATAAAGAGATGAAGGTGGAAGTAAATAACAGAAGTAAATAAGAATCAGATAATAAGAAGGATGTGATTGATAAAGAAAAGACTGGGAAAGCAACTAGGGTATGTGAAGCAAGGAATGTTATGAATGGATTAATAAATGGGTTTTCTGATGAATTCTCGGGATGACAACCTGATAGTGTTAATATTATAGTTATGAAAAAGCTAGTAGCGTGACATGGAATGTCAGTAACAATGATGTCAAGCGAGAAACCTAAGATTTAACCTAAAAGGTTGAAGGAATTTTCTGGAGTGAGCGTTGCTAAGGTCGAACCAGAGTATAGGTCCATAGAATAGTGGACAAAGCAGCAAGATATGTTGACACATGAGATTGCTATCAAATGGTATTGGATATAATTATGATTAATTTCTTCCTTGATGAACCTCTATAGTTTAGAGTTAAATTCTGAGTATGATATTTTACAATCATGAAAACCTTCTATAATCCTTTATAACTCTTTTCTTTTCTTCTCTCTTATTCATCTTCTTTATGAATTGAGAAAAACAACCCTGTAAGGAGGGGAGGTACTGCTACGTGACTATCTGTCTATGTGATAGAAGTCTAAGTGGAATACCATAACTTGTTTAATTGCTTGTCAAGTACTAAAGGCTGGCCCCCTTCTGTACTAACGATGCAATATAACAAATGTTCAATTGATCATAGTGATCTCTCAATAAATCTTTCCACTTCTCTATATTGATCGAGATTGCGAAGAATAAAGCGATCAGGAAATGCATAGTGGGGGCGAGGTTATCTCCGAATTCGAAGCACGATAATGATACCAAAGCCACTACAGGTATCAATAAGGATAAGACTGAGTAAGAGCATAACCCGAATAATGTGTTGTACAAAAGGTAGCAACGTTGATGTAAAAAGGATAAAGTATGGATTGTAGCACTAGAAGATGTGCTGAGAAAGGGTAAAACGACTAAGAATTGACCGGGAAGTTAAAAAAAAAAGTGAACGACAGGCAAACGACTCTTTACTTCTTACCTGATTCCGGGACGGAATCCTTTTAAGGAGGGGAGACTGTAAGAACCCCAAATTTTGGATATAATTAAAACTTTCTATTTTGTACTGAGGTAATGATGAATAGTGATCACGACTACGATGTAACGATTGAGATAATGAATGAAAGGAATAGATTTGGATTCAAATGTTTATATGCCATGAAGAATACTATTGGTTGACACTTTAGATAAGGATTATCTATCTCCTAGGGAATTGAGATTTGATAATTCTAAAAGAGAAGATTATTCTTATGTCATCCAAATCAATATCTGTTATTGGTCCAGTGGTTCCGTAAAAAGGTTAAGGAACGATCGAAAGAGATCAGGGACAATTGTACAACCCTAAGAGGATGAGTAAAGAAAAATGGATGAATAGTGATTTTGGTGGACATAGGAATATTATTAGACGACGCGGTATATAAGTATCCGGAACGAATTTCTGAGTTCGTATTAGTGATCCAGGGGGAAAAAGAGTGTATGTAAAAGCTGTTGGATTCTGAAAAATAGCACTTTTATTTTCCCCGAGATTTCCCTGGACACTGAAAGACTTAAGGAATTATTGAAGGGATTTAAGGAAAATAGGTTCAAGAATTATTAAAGGGAATGGAGGATGATAGTATAAATATTAAGACGGTTTCCTGTAAAACCCTAACTAGAAACGAATGAGTTATTCCTCCGAACGATCAAAGAATTGAGAAATAACTGGACAAAGAAACAAGTAGGGAATCAAGATACATGCATGTAGTGGTGGAAAATATCTAGCAATCCAAGTGATGACTCATGCAACTAGCATACTTAGAGATGAAACTAGTACTTAGCAAAAGAAACTACTTAGTTAGCCTTAACACCACCAAAGATCAACACTTGTCCATGAAATTCTCATCATCCATTGCATCATCACTTTATTAAAGCTACTTTAGCAAGATATTATCGAAACACATCACTTTATGCTAGATGAGTGCAAGAGAAGCTAGCAAAACACAAACTCTCTAAAAACTGCCCAGCAGAAACACTCTCCAAAAACAATTTAATATCTCCATTTCTATCCATGATAAAATCACAAAATTTTAACCACAACCTCTCCACTCCATGGGCAATATTCGCTCCAAATTTCATAGCAATCCAAGTAATATAGCTTAGGCAAATCACCTCCCCAAATTGAAGAAGCAAACTGTCCAGATTCATGACAGTTTCTTTGACGATTTTCAAACGGCCATATCTCCTTCATTACTCAATGGAATTTGGTGTTCTTTATCTTGTTGGAAAGCTGGTAAGATTCTCTCCAACTTTCCTTTAGAAGCCTCATCCAGAAAACCTCGGTAAGGACCTCGTTTTTCATGATCTTTCCACTGCGTTATAGCAGATCCGAAAATCACTAATTATGTGCTTGATGATTCTTGTTAGTTAAGCTTGGTTAAGGTGTTCTATGGACTAGTAAAGGCTTATTAAGGTCTCTACATCCTCCGAGGAAGGTATATCTCATCAAAACCCTAGCTTTGTTTTGAAGATTTAAGCATGTTCTTGATGATATAAGATTAGTTATAGTATTAGCGTGACTATAGGCATGATTATGGATTTTATTAGTGGATCTAAACATGGTTATGATATGATGTCAGTAGATGATTTTGGAAAGATTGAGGATGAGAAATATGTGTATGAGTTGTTTGGATGCCCGGTGTGGCTTGGTTGAATTGTTATGATTTTTAGAACGTTCGATATATAGCTGTCGTAATGCCGAATTTTTTTTAACACTTAGAAACCGAGCATGACAGTAAATATAATTTCCTGACCTTGATAATATTATGACTGGTCCTTGTAGATCTCGAGCCATAGATCGTTTTGGCGTAAGAATCGAAACATTTCGACTTACGGTTTAGGAGTTATGGTCAAATTACTAAAATTGGTTCGGAACCGTAAGTAAAAGTTCGTAACTTCAATTGAACCCTCGTAAAGCATGCTACTCAATGGCGAATCTTGGTAAATAAATACTAGAGGTCATAAGGAAGGTGTGAAAGAAAACCACATGTCAAACGGATCGTTTTCCGATTTTATAAAAATGTTTGAATCGAAGTTAAACGCGAAAGAACCCCTAAAAACCCGCTTGGATATAACTTTGGTAAAACACTTAGAAAACGAATGATAAAACTCGAGGTATAATCTCGGTTCATGTAATAACCCGGATTTTTTTTTCAAGAAATGATTCATTATTATTTCAATAATAATAATGTTTTTTTTCCTAAAATGAGGAGGATTTTTATTTTTAATTTTTTTATTTAATTATTTTCGGTTAAGTGGAACCGGGACCCTTTTAAAAATTTTATGGACCGAGTAGATATCTCGAGTCAATAAATTATTTGGATAAAGATTTAATTTTGGAGTGTGGAATTATTCAGTAGAGATTTTATTTTAAATTATTGAATAAGTTGGATATTTTAAAATCCTTAGAAAATGATTATTTTAATTATTTGAGGATTTGTAGAAATTTCTCGATTAATATATAAAATCGAGAATTCGAGGTTTTACTAAAACAATAATGTTTGTAGTATTTTTTTTTATATAAAGCCCTGTAGATTGTGATTTATGAATCACAATTATTATTTTTATGAATTGTTTTTATAAATCATCAAAAATTTGTAAAATACATATCATTTCAGAAAAATTAGATTTAATTCTAATTCTTTCTCCAAAAGTCTTTAAAAATAATATAGTATTTAATTATGCTGGAATTATTATTTTTACCAATCGAGGTTTTTAATTCAAAAAAATTATTATTTTACCCGAGATATGTTTTGCGGGTTTAAAATTAGAAATGTAGTGTTTAAATAGTATTGGGCCAAAGGCCCATTGGGTTTTAACACAAAAACACACAGCACAACACAAACACATACACACGACTACATACAACACAGCAACCGAGAAAAACAATCGGGGAAAGAGAGAAAAGAGAAGGGAGGAAGAGAGAAATTGATTTGGGGTTTTTGATTTTAATTAATTGAAACTTATATATATATATATATATATATATATATATATATGTGTGTGTGTGATTGTGTGTGTATACACGCGCGTGTGTGTGTGTGTATATATGTGCGTGGATGTGTATGTGTGGGGCTGGTGTGTGCTGCGCGCGGAGGAGAGGCGCGGTGGAGGAGCAGCAGTGGCGAGAGGAGACGCCGAAGATTACCACCGGAGTGGTGGTGGCGACTGGACAGCGTGGGGAGGGAGAGAGAGAGAGAGAGAGAGAGAGAGAGAGAGGGAGAGAGAGAGAGAGAGAGAGAGAGAGAGACTCCGGGGAGTAGCTTTCCGACGAGATGGTATATTTCTTTATTTTAATTGATTATTTTATTGTGTAATTAATTTAGAGATGAATTGCGATATTGCGAGATTAATGTTGTAATTTAATTAGATTTAAATTGCGAGTTTATATGAGTTCGATTAAATGTTCGAGTTAATAATTGTTAATTGTTAAATTGTTAGTTGCTAATTGGAATTGTGAGATTAATTGTGGTCTCGTTAATATTCGAGTTTAATAGTCGGAGTGGATGTTAGATTTAAAGATTGTTATGATTCGTTTTAAATGAATAAATGATTAATTGGTTATATGAAATTGCTTTACTTAATTGATTAAATGATAATCGAGTTAGTCAACAATCGAGTTTGACCGTAGTATTTGATAAATGTCTTATATGCGAGAATTAGATTAATCGAGTCGATAATTAAAGGTTTATGTGACTTACTTGTAATATATGGTCATCAATAAATGTTTACGTGCTAAGTGCTATAAGTCGAGTCGTGGTATTTGATGGCTTTACTAATTATGAATATTGTATGTTATTTAGTTTAACTGCGAGGAGTCGTAAAGAGATCATAAGTTCTAAATGTCAGTATTTAAGGACTTGTGTAATTCTCTTCGACTAGATCCTCGGGCTTACGAATATCAATAATTGATTGTCACAAGTATAATTAATATGCTCAAGTGATATGATCATTGATATAGCGTAAGTAATAGTTAATGCTAGGGGTTGTTCCCCAGGGCTTACGAATATCAATAATTGATTGTCACGTGTATCATTAAAATGCGTGAGTGATACGATTATTGATGTAGCGTAAGTAGTAGTTAATGCTAATATAAATTATTATGTGTTTACTGCATGTCGAGGCAGAATTTCTTATGTGCTAGGTGCCGCATGTCTGGGCGGGTACTTTTATTACTTGTTTACCTTGCTGCAAGTTGAGGCAGCTTTATTTCTTCAAAAACAAGGTTGAATTGTATTTGAGGGGCTGTGCCCATAGTCCGATAAACGAATACTTCATGCCGAAATTTTCTAAAAATTCCCTGCATTTAAATTTATTTAACTCATTTAATATAAATGGTCTAGAGGCATGAAGTGGATGTTAATTGTTTACGTGAATATGTGCTAAGTGAATTATTTTGGAGGTTAATTGTTGTTCCGAGGATTATGTGCTAATTCGAGGATTAAATGTGTCTTAAAGATTAAATGGGTATTATGAGCCTTTATCGAGGATTAAGTATGTTTTGATGATTACGTATTAATTAAGTTGTCATAGAATGTCAATGGTATTATAGTTGTGTATGTTAAGTGAAATTGATTAAGTGGTATGGTTTGGGGGTGGTTAGCACCAGGAAATGTCCACTTTAAAAAGGGGACTCTTCCATGTCATTTTCTTTACTAAATGTGTTATGTGTATTAAGTGGTATTAGAATAGTCAACTATAGGGAGGACACCTATAGTTTGACTTTACGTGACTTAGTGGTAATTCTGAGTCGTGTCTACTCGAGATACGAGGTTGGACTGACACGTAATTATAACTATTTCAGTACCATTAGGGTACAATCAAGTTGGAGCGACGTGCATCAGAAAGGAAAGGTCGAGGCGTCGTATGAGGGAAGGTAAGATACCTCCATGGAATTGCTTGGACGAGGTGCAAAGGAATTATTCGCAGGTTTCTGTTTTCTCCTAAGGACCAGAGGCAAGTTTAATTATGCATACTCTATCGTTCAGAGTATCTGTATTTTGAAATATATGAAATGTGTGGACTAGATTTAAATCCATAATTGCGAGTTTTCCAATCTTGTGCTTCCTCATCAAAATCAGTATATTTTGACCTTGCTCATGTTTAGTGAATCCTGCTCATGTAATAATCAAAACACCAGGACTTATAATACTGTCGATAGGCGGGGATATTTTTATGATCCTACGTCTTGGGTTATATGATTTATATTTATAAACTTTCGTATTATGGTAATGGACTATAGGTTATAAGGTATGTGACTATGTACCGGAAACAGAAAGGCTCAGAGGGTAGAGCATGTATCGAGTTGTATAACTTAGCCCGCGTGACGGGGTTATTTTGGTAATGTATAATTTCGAAAACCCGGACAAGGCTTTTAAAAAGATTTTCGCAATAATTAACCTAAAGGCAACATCACCAATAAATCAATGTTTGTTTAATTAGTAAATACTTCTGAAGCATTTACGGACTAAATAAACCATATTTGCCTAAGTAAATTTATTTAATTGGATGAATATCATTTTCAAAATCTTTTCTTAAAATCAATTTACTCCGGAATAATATCAAAGTTACTTCAAGGAATATAAATTGAATACCTTCGGTTAGAAATATCTAGGACGATATTGGTATATGTTATTTGGGTGGTTATTTAATTCCATGAGTATCAATTATAATATTCATTTGAAAAGGATTTATGAATGGTCTATTACCTATTAACTAGGAGTCGGTGTGAGTTATTTGATAAAGTGGTTAAAGTCCGGAGATGGCCGGAGGGGTAATAATTTGGTTTTGGTTAAAAATATTCTAAGGGTTATAATTGGGTGTCTTGGAGATTATTAAACCCTTCAATATTATTAATAAATACTATTCGATTATTTATTTTAATAAAGAATGATTAATTTGAATATTCTTTTAAAAAGAGATCATTAAATAGTCATTGCTTAATGAATATGAATTGTATACTCACTAAATTCTCTAGGACGATTCAAAGTTATAAAATACTAAGTGAAGGTTATTTAGGGACTTTCATAACCCGTAAAATATTATATTGTGATTCTACCGAAGCAAGTTTTCAGATCTATTTCTTGCTGCTATTGTGATACTATTGTTGATATGTATATGCTCAGTAGAAAGCATGACTATTCTTGAAAGGTATATACTGTGATATTATTCTGTATATATAAATGCTAGTGGAAAGTATACCGGTTGAGGGTTTATGCTGTGATACTTGATTATGAATTGAGGATTGGCCTATAACTAGATATTGAATATTAGTTATGAGCCAGATTTTATAATTACCCTTAGCGAAGGGATTATGAACCGTGTCTTTGTAAAAGATCGTGAGTCGGTATTTCGTATACTTTTGAAGATATATTTTCATAAACATATCGAGTAACTATTTTTGTGTTTAACGGATATTATTTTGAATATTCATTTAAAGCTTATTTATTAAATGAATATTGTTTTGGATATTCATTTAGAGATTATTTATTTAATGAATATTATTTTCAAATATTCATTCGAGGTTTAATTATTAAGTGAATATTATTTTTCGAATATTCACTTGAGAACTTATTTATTATTGATTATTTTGTTAATTATGTGTTTAACAAATATTCTTCGAATGTTTATCAAATACTTTTAAATTCGTTTTAAAAGCGGATTATCTTATTCATCTTCGACCTTCAATAATTATATGGAATATTTCTGAGTCATATTATGATTATCTTTATCAAGGAAAGGTTTCCAAAACTTTATTTTTCCATTTAAATCTATCCTCTAGGAGATTTAAATGTTCGCTCAAAACCTTTTAAATGTAAGGGAACCTTACTCGAGCACTATTATTTATTATGAGTGACTGCCCGGCCATAAATCTTTTCAAAACTATTATTTTGACATACATCAAATGAGACTTTTGGGTTACTTCCTCAACACTCAAGGGGTAAGATTGATGGAACAAGTTGATATCCATTAACAAGCATCTGCTTGGGAAATATTGGTGAATTTTCCTTTCCAACTAGATACGACTACTTTGTGGAGTCTTATCAACAAGTATTATACTTGGGGAAAGGGGGACGAACTTTACGTTTTAGAGTCATGGATTTTATTCGAACTAGGAGTCGTGTAAGAGGCCGAGTCGCGCCGGTCCATCCCAAAGGCCCAACCGTTGGCCAGGGAGATCAAAAAGGGCGGTGGACAAGTAAATCCGTCAGTTATTCCTTCTACCGGTAGTAAAACCAAATTGAGCTGTACAATCTACGACTGATCATCGTAAAGATTGGAACAGCGGGCTCGGTGAATACTCCAGTATTAGTTCATCATCCAATTTGGATATTTCCTGCAACACGTATCGAAGAGACTTCTTTCAGGTTGACGGGTAGTTCCCGCGACACGTATCGAAGAGACTTCTTTCAGGTTGGCAGGGGTTTGAAATATGTTTAAAACTAGGATTGCAATATTTTCTTGCAGTTTCCTCGTTGTGATATATGAGGATATCTGGCTCATATTTTGCATAGCAGATATTCCTACGAAAGTTATAATTGGAGTTACCTTGTAACTTCATCCTTTATCTTATAATTGATGACTCTGTTGATACCTTTCATAACATGAGTTGTGATAAGGAGGTTTTTGATATTGGATCGCCTTCTAACTTCATCTTTTAAGTTATATGTTGAGATTCTGCTTCTATTCTATATAGCAGATATTTTACGGAAAGGTTATATGGAACTATCTTATAACTTCATCTTTTACGATATACTAGCACTATGTTCGTCAATGCATGACATACAGTTTCAAAGATATTTTAGAACTGTTATTACATTACTGAGGTACAGTATCTTGATATATCAAGTGTTTTGGCGAAAATGATATACTTATATGTATATACTTTAAGACTTGTGAAATACTAAGAAGGGGATCTTTTTGTGGTTTGGTTTCTGTTTGATGAAAACACTTGCAGTAGCAGTATATTACACTACATATTCTGAAGAGTTTTCTTAAAGGTCGTTGAGACTACAACTTATACCATTTTGCAAAGGCATGAAGCTTACTATGGTTAGTATAATCCCGAGTTGTTCATTTGATGCTACTTCAAATGTTATACTTTCCTTATTGAAGTTCCATAGTTATAAATGTTCCTGAAATGATATTAAATATCATTAGACATTGAATACCCTTGTGTGTATTGGTATGTATATTGTTAAGTTCTATTATTACCTTGCTGAGCAATTCTTTCGCTCATTCTTTCTTGTTTCAAATATTAACCTTTCAGGGGAAGGTAGACGGTTGAGGCTTATCTGCATGGCTGAGAAGAAGCAGGCAGTACGCCCTTATGAAGATGATATGATCCAGAAAATCTATAGCTGGAGTAAGTTGTATGTAGTTATATTGATGTGTATTATATATTACTTTGTACTAAGTAGTACTAGTTTCTGGTGTACTTCCCAACGAAGCTATACTAGTAGTATAAGATTTGTAAGACGCAGTGCGATGTATTTGAATGGATGTAATGAGAATTGTAAGTATATGAGTTCTTGTTTCTAGCCCTATAACCTAAAAGATGCTTGGTGGTTGGGGTCTCAAACGTTGTAACTCAATTATTAATGACTACAGTTGGTTAATGTTATCAAGCAAGTAATTTGTCATTGAGTATTTCCGCGTGACAACCAAATCCTTGACCCCGGATTTGGGGGTGTTACAGTTCATAATCGATCGACTTTAGAACTTATACGACTTAAGTATATACCGAGTGTGGGTATGATGACAAGTCGTAATAGCGAACAAATGTCGTGTCGTGGCGGTAATAAAAAGAGTTACACTAAAAGGTGTATAACGAGATAATTCGAAAACGTGTTTCGATTTAAGTGAAGTTTATACCTAGACTGTTAAAACATGTTAAGTGGTTAATCTCGAATGTTCTGATTGTTTATAGATCATCGAGCAGACCCAGGACACGCTATCTCCACCCACACCCGATTACCAGGCAAGTGTTCAAACCTTTGAACCTGTTGTTGTGATAATATATGTATATGATTTCTGTTTTACATATGCCATCGCATGCATGCCTGTTTTCAATTATATTGTGACTCTGGTTTTTGTGATACTTGTTCCCTGAATTGATATTGGCTTATAGACTGGATACGAATTATCAGTGATAAGCCGGATTGTTTTGGTAAGACCCTTAGCGAAGGGCATATGATATTCATTTTAATATAGATCGGGAGTCGGTATTTTGAGATATAGATAGTCGTGGAAACTCGGAGGGATTCCAATGACAGATTATTATTTATCTG
Source organism: Saposhnikovia divaricata (assembly GCA_036435485.1). Classification (NCBI taxonomy): domain Eukaryota; kingdom Viridiplantae; phylum Streptophyta; class Magnoliopsida; order Apiales; family Apiaceae; genus Saposhnikovia; species Saposhnikovia divaricata. The sequence goes on from CM071600.1 coordinate 138,909,565, forward strand.
AGGAATGTTATTGTTAAACGTTATTTATATTCCATAAAGTATCAATTACTTGGAAATAATTCGAGGAATGTTATTCGAGTATTATCTCAGTCGAGAGATATTAAATGAATGTTATTTGGATATTCATTTAGAAGATTAAATATTAAATGAATATTATTTTCAAATATTCATTTAAGGTTTGACTTATTTATTAAATATTATTTTAGTAATTATTGGAGTTTAATTATTTAATGAATATTATTTTGAATATTCATTTAAGGATGGTTTTATTTAGCAAATAATTTTATATATTCATTCGAGGATTACTTACGAGCAATATTATGATTTAATGATATTCCGTAATTATTATTGAGTTAATAAATATTCTTGGAATATTTATTTAATTCTTTTAAATTCTTTTTAAAATGATTTATATTATTTGGAGATTATCTTTCACCTCCAAATATTATGTAAAATATTTCGGAGTCTTTTTACGACTATTTTATCAAGGAAAGGTTCCCAACTCTTTTTATTTTTCATTTAAATCTATCTTAAAAGGATTTAAATGCTCGCTCAAACTTCCATATTATAGGGGAACCTACTTGAGAAAGGTTATTTATCTTGTTGACTTACCGGTCATAATTTATCCTTTTCACTCGCAACTTGGTTGCTATGGACTCATTAAGTCTGTGTGTACGTTCTCATCATTCGAGGGGTAAGATTGTTGGAACAAGTTGATATCCATTAACAAGAAAAAGCTTGGGAAATGTTGGTGAATTTTCCTTTCCAGCTAGATACGACTACTTTGTGGAGTCTTATCAACAAGTATTTCACTTGGGGAAGGGAGGACAAACTCTACGTTTCAATGCTGTGGATTTATTCGAACAAGGAGTCATGTGTAAGAGGCCGAGTCGTGCGGTCCATCACAAGGCCTAACCATTGGCCAGGGAGTTACTATTAAAGGCAATCGACAATTGGAGCCGTCAGTTCTTCCTTCTACCGGTAGTAAACTATATTGGGCTGTACCATCCCCGACTGATCATCAGGGAGTGGGACAGCTAGCGCGTGATAACTCCAATATTGGTTCATCTCCCAAATTGGGAATTCCCTGCAACACGTATCGAAGAGACTTCTTTCAGGTTGACGGTGTCTTCCGCAACACGTATCGAAGAGACTTCTTTCAGGTTGTTGGACTTCAAAAAATGTTAATAACTGGAATTGCAATATTTTACTTGCAAGTTCCTCTTTATTTGATAAACGATAATATCTTGCTTATTTTGACTTAGCAGATATTTCCACAAAATAAATACTTTAAGTTACCTTGTAACTTCATCGTTCATATTATACTGGCATTATTTCCGTAAATGCATGGCATATGGTTTGAAAGATACTTTTGAACTGTTATATATTATCGTTCAGTTAAATATTATTGTTGGTGGGCTATTGCTCACCCTTACTTTATTATTATATCACAACAACAGCTAGACCAGATGACTCGCACAAGGCGCACTCGACACTGGCGAGGACGATGAGACTACCAGAGCCGAAGAGAAAGCTATTGGTAGGATATATTCATTCTTTCAGTACCAAATATATGGACTAGTATGACTTATGTAAATGGATGGCAAAGAGTATGTATTCATATTCTAACTCTTTTGGGTTGTAAGAACTCATAATGTGTTTAATAAAATTTGGTTGTTATTCTGATTTCATCTCTGGGACTATAACGGGTGTGTTTTATATTGTTGTGTTGGGTCATAAAGATGTAATTTATTGTATGTTGAAGTAAGTTCAAGTATTGTGGACAGAATTGGAGACCGTAACGACCGGATCCCGGACCCCGGATCTGGGGGTGTTACAGAAGCCTTGTCCAGAAAAGCATGGTAAGGGCCTCGTTTTTGCATATCTTTGAACTGATGAATAGTAACCTTCATGAACAAACTTTGATTTCTTGTTTTGTTTGGATGATCTAAGCAATCCTAAGGCTATACAAGGACAAACCAAGGCTTAGTCATGTATTAGGATACTCAAAGGAAGGTATAACTCTTAAGAAACCCTAGAACTTATTTTGAGTTTTTGTGATTATTGGATTAGTTTTGATGATGATGTTGTTTTAAGAATATAAGCATGATTATGTAGTTGATTTAGTTGATTTAGCCATATAATGATTAAGAGGATGAGTTGAGATGTTCCTGGACTTATGAGGTGTATATCATGTATGTAAGATGTTTGGTTTGCCCGGTGTGGCTTGGTTTTGATATTACGAATTATGGAACGTTCGATTTATAGCCGTCGTAATGCCGAAATTTCGTTAACCTTAAGAATTCATGTTTGACAGTAGCTATAACTCACTGTCCAGTTTCGTATTCTGCCATGACAAGCTAGATTTTATAAGATTCGTTTTGATATAAGGCTCGTGTGAAATGGACTTACGGTTTAGGAATTATGGTTAAATTCGTAAAAGTGGTTCGAAACCATAAACGAAAGTTCGTAAGTGAAATTGAACCTCGGTAAAATGTGTAAGTTAGTGAAGAATCATGGTAATTAAATAATAGAGGTCATGAGGAAGATGTGAAAGAAAACCACATGTCAATCGGATCGTTTTTCGATTTTATAAAAATGTTCGAGTCGAGGTTAAATACGAACGAACCCCTAAAACGAATACTTGGTTTAACTTTGGAAAACCACTTAGAAAACGAACGATAAAACTCGAGATAAAATCTTGGTTCGTAAACGATCGACCCTAGAACTTATATGACTTAAGTATATACCAAGTGTAAGAGTAATGACGAGCCGTAATAACGAACAAATGTCGGGTCAAAACGAGGTTAATAAGAGTACACAAAAAAGGTGCATAACGAGATAATTCGAAAACGTGTTTTAACCTAAGTTAAGTTTATACTTAGCTTTTCAAACAACGTTAAGTGATTAATCTCGAATATTCTGATTATTTGTAGATCACCGAGCTGACCCAGGACACACTACCTCCACCCGACTACCAGGCAAGTTTCCAATACTTGGAACTGTTGTTGTGATAATATATATATGACTGTTGTTATACATATGCCATTTCATGCATGCCTGTTCTCAATTCATATTGTTATACTTGTTCCTTGATTATTGTTGGCTTATAAGCTAGATAGATAACGTATCAGTTATAAGCCGAATGTTGTTAAGTCCCTTAGAGAATGGCATATATATCGTATTCGTTGAATAAAGACCGGGAGTCAGTACTTCATGATATATCGTAATTACTTTCGAGGGAAATATTTAAGTAAATAATTTCCATTATTTGGTTGACGAATATTATTTTGAATATTCGTCCGAGATTATTTAATTAACGATCATTACTTCAAATATTTATTTGAACGTTATCTATTCAATGAATATTATTTTTCAATATTCATTCAAAGTCGACTAATTTATCGAATATTATTTCGAATATTCCTTTAAAGCTTTGGTTACTAAATGAATATTATTTTGATATTCATTTAGAATATTATTCATTAAATGAATATTACTTTTTGAATATACATTTAAGTTCCTATATACTTAATGAATATTATTTTAAATATTCATCTGATGTTCTATTTATTTATCGAATATTATTTTTAATATTCCTTTCAAGTCTTATTAATTAAATAAATATTATTTTGAGTATTCATTTAAATATTTAATTATTCAATAAATATTTTCTCCTTATTCATTCGAGAATTATTCTGAGAAATACTTCGATTTAAATATTCGTTCATAGTTATAAGTCTTCTTTAACTATTTTTGATTCAATAAATATTCTCTGAATATTTATCCAATACTCTGAAATGACTTCAAATATTATCTTCGACCTTCGATTACTATAAAATTTCTTCGGAGTCAGATTATTATTAATATTATATCAAGAAAGGTTCTCAAAATTTCATTCTTCCTTAGAATCTATCTTCCAAATAATAAGGGAACCTTACTTGAGAAATGTTATTTATCTTGTTGACTTCCCGGTCATAAATCTTTCGAAAAGTATTCTTTTCACTCGCAACTTGAATTGATATCTATTGCATCTGTGTACCCTCTCATCATTCGAGGGGTAAAATTATTGGAACAAGATGGTATCCTCTAACAAACAATAGCTAGATCTGATGGTTGCATAAGGCGTAATTGGTGCAAGCAAGTGATAGCAGTCAGAGGATCAGCCGCTGAGATCATAGCTGCCACTACTGAGTAAGAAGCTATTGGTAGGCTAGATGTTACCTTTCGAGTAGCTAATGTATGTATTTATTTGGCATTTGTAAATGGTTACTTTGATTTCATCTCTGGGACTATAACGGGTGAGTTGTTGTTGTTTTGGGTCACAAGGTTGTAATTTCATTTATATTGCTTTTGAGGGTGGATATTGAGGTCGTAACGACCAGATCCCTGATCCTGGATCTGGGGGTGTTACAGAAATGGTATCAGAGCGTTACATTATAAACCCTAGAGATGATGCGACGTTAAAACAATAAATTCATTAAGATAATAAGAACTCTTGCCAAGTTCATAGTCGGACTACTTAAAGTAGTACTGACATTTAAAACCCTTATGGGAACTCTTAAGTATCATGATAGTAACTTAGCTCGATATCGTATCGACAAGTAAGGCAACAAACCTTGAGGCTTACGAGCAGCAACACGAGGATGCTTTATTATTTGCTGACGATCGGATTGTGGATTCAATAGAGTACCCTACTGAGGACTCGAAGGAGGTTCCGTCAGAGAGGAGAATCCTGTTAGAGATAAAGAATTTACCTTTGAGGAAATGAGGGCTGCAGCTAGAGAGACTGTATGAGTTTAAGTATATTGCTCAGAAAAGTGAGCATAAAGATCTGAGATATTATTGAGAGAAATTAAGAGGCATATTGGGTTCATAGCTGGATTATCGGATGGGGCACCAGCAAATAAGATAGATTTAAGGAATTACTTGAGATCCTATGTGGGGATAGATAAAGATCCTTAGAGATCTTCAGATTAATGAGAACAGAGTTAGATTGGTACATTATTATCAAAGACCTTGATATAGGACAGGAAGCAGAGTCTCCAAGAGCAGTTGAGATAGAGGTAGCAAGTGTCAAATCATTCGATAAATGGGATAGTGTGAATATTTTTAATGGAAATTCGCCATGAGAAGGCAGATTTCATAGGTTATAATTTATGAAGTAAAATTGAGATTGATGAGGCGGTTTGATTTAAGGAAATATTCATTTTATGAATGGATCAGCTTAGAAAGTAAAGACGTGGGGAAGTGATGGCATGATTGGATAAAGTTACACAAGGAAGTAGTAAGCGAGACAATGATCTCAGAACCTACAACAGGAAAAGACCAGTGAGTCTAGGATAAATTTGTAATAAGACTACTGTCAGGGACTAAGTAAAGGTCTATTACAACTCAGTAAAGGATGAACCAGAAACATTAGATGCATATGATTCAGAGGAATATTAAATTCTTTCTTTTCCTTGAATGGATATTAGTAGTACGTAAAGTTTATTCCGACAATCAATCGTAAATGGATCAAGTGACATGATCATTGGTTAAGAGGTAATGCAAAATGTTTTAGAGATAAAACCCAAAGGAACAATTGTCTGCCAAGTGCTCGAAGTATGTTCAGTTATTAAGACATGCGATCAATAGTGAGTAGTGTTGGTTGACCCTGTCGAGGTAAAGGCAATTTCAATTAAGGAATGCCAACCACACCAACCAAGGCCTAAGAAGTTTGAATAGGTGGAAAAGTGTGAAGAAAAAAAAATCTCCCTGGAGCTAAAGATGAAATTGGTAATGACCCAGTGTTGGTGTTGCCTAAATGGAAGAAGGAAGACCTTGTAATATAATATGATTCATCTTATACAGGTTTAGGTGGTGTGCTTATGCAGCACGGTAAAGTAATTGCGGATGCATTTGGACAGCACGGTTCACCAGATTTAGATGGCTTTGGTAGTGCCCACTTTGTGGAACGACTGACCCGACTGTAGTGTTCCTTCTAAGACTGGTGTTTAGGTAGACTGACCTTTGGTAGTAGAGACTATTAGGACGAGTATGCATCAGGCAGATGTGACATGTTTCAGTTGAAACTTTTAATTTTCTTCTATGGGATGTAGATATTTTGCTCCTTTTCAGTAATTAAACCTCCAACCTTATGACGATCATTCCGTGATTATGACTGCTTACTGTTCGACCTGCTTCGATGTCCCTAGAACTATTCTTCAGGTTTTAGAATGGATCTTCCTAGTGTTACCAGTGGGTGGATAGATTGACCAAAATTTCCCTGATTCTAGAGAGGACTTCAGCAAATTTTGGCAAACCTTGTCTTTCTGATTATCAGAAGACGTCAATAAAGAGAGTGAAAAAAACAAACCGACCCTGTGGATTGGGTAAGGTAGCCTCTACATGGGTTAGTGGATAGGCCCTGAATATTACAATTGGTGGTAGAGATAAAAGTATGAAGTTGAGATTGGATGATAAAAAGGGAAATGTAATTAAGAAACCAGCCGGATTGGGAAATTTTGGGATTGACTTAAATGAAAAGGTTGTTATGCCAGGAGTGTTAAGCTCATGCGGCACGTGGGATTGATAAGAGGAATTGTAAGAATAAAAATAAAAGAATAGTGAATGAAGGGCGGCGGTGCTCGAGTCAAGTGACTACACTACTCTGGTATCTGAGATGGTTCTGTGAAGGAAGCTTACGAGTATGCCAGGAGAAAGCATATGTGGGAACGTAACCTACCCCAGATAAGTTACCATTGTTAAGGTTGACAGAGGCACTATGCCGAGCAATTGCTAGAAAAGTAATACTACTGACTAAGCCCCAGTTTTGCATATTTTAATACGGGCCATGAAATGAAAGATCATAAATGGCTAGATCAGCCATGTCAGGACAAAGCACGGTTGCTTTTAGTTAATCGCCGACTGCGAGAGCTTTTGGATATAAAGTAAAGTGATGCATGGGTATATAATGGACCAGATTCTGAGTAAGAATAGAAGTACGATGATCTGAGACACATAGTGTTGGGATATTATAAATACAAAGGTTATGATACGGTCGAGAAAGATGATCAACCTAAGTGTATGGAAGCGGTCAGAGATTGCTCAGTATGCTACCAAAATTTTGTCTGACGCTAATATCTTCGATAAGAAGCAATAAGTACTAAGAGATTCACGTTGAACACGACCAATATCTTCCAGAACATCCTTGCTACCATTAACAAGTTCTGTGAAAAAAAAAGCAGATAAACATATATTATCTTTTTGGAACGTCTGGTAGACTGACATCCATTTGAAAGGAGAGGTTAGCATTAAGCTACCTATAGATGATCAAGATAAGAACGATTGAAAGGAGACCCTTATTAAGGATATGATTTGATTGCTAATTACAGAATGCAGGCATTCCTTGAAAAGAGAATTGAGGATAGAATATCCATAGTTGAAGACGAATCCTGGGGATGCATCGAGGATGGCATTGCCCCTAATAAAGACATTGAGAATCCAGATGTCATAAGTTGGATTGACCAAGGGAACAATAACCTTTAAGGATTATTTAAAGGAGTTTCAGAAAGTACATAGACATAATTATTATAGGATTGGTTAATGATATTTGAATATGCCCTGTACCCGGAAAATACAGGAAGAATGATGGGGATTACCCAAGAAGCCTTACAAGAAAAGAGGTAATATTATGAACTTCAAAATGGAAGTTTGGTAGGGAATGTATGACATAGCAATAATGATGCTATTGGAGGCATGTGTGAAACTAGGAGAAAGTATGGATTGAACCAATAAAGGTTGAGATTATCCTAAAACAAGAAAGCACTAGGAAAAGAAGTATCCTAAGTAGGATTAGGAATAAATGTGATGATGTTCACATGGAAAGGTGGAAGTAATGACTTATGGAAAAGAGAATGAGCTATTTGTTTTCCCCTTCAGTAGAGTTTAAGGGAGAATGCTTCCACCCTGAGTTGGAATAGATCAAGAAAACATTGATTGCAAGAAATTATTATAACTAGGAACGGCCAATGAGGTGGCCGACACTTTAAGTATAGAGAATTACCATAAATGCTCATACCAAAGGAAATAGAGTGATATTGAGAAGGACCTTGAAGGTCAGAATGTGATGTGGGAACTTACGAATCCCTCCGATGATGGTGCGAGAATCAACATTAAGGATAGTTTAAGTAAACATTTGATTCCTGATATTGTCTGAGACACGCAATCAGCATTAAAAGGTTTTATGACAGACCAGACAACAATCCCCACAAGTAGATTCCCTAAGAGACTCACCTTCTTTTGAAAGAGAGAGGAGAGATTGAATACCAGAAGTAGGTCAACTTTTTGAAAATGGAGTAAAAGAAAGGACTGGACCAACAAGGGGTTGGTAGTAGATAATAAAAAACAGAGATGGTATTAATATTGATAAGCTAATGGGCATAATGATGAAGGACACGCAAGTTTATGTTGGTGTATTTCTATACAAACAAGATAGAGAATATGAGGTTGGAAAGTGATTAAGTAAACTGCTAAGCTTCCAGTCTTTTACTGAAGATATAGGATTAAAAATTTCAACAACTTGTCAAAGTTACGATGCTTAAAACTCTTCTACGATTTTATCTGCTTCATGTGATATCTACGTCAAGCTTAGGAAGTATTCCCTATGGATAAGGAATAGTGATGATTTTGTCTTCCTAAATGTTATGATTCGACATTTATAAGACCCATACGTTTAGCTATTCAAGCACTACGTAAACGACAAATGATGGTGATTCAACCATGGGTTACATTAACGTAATGATGATCCTTTTGAGAACTTAAATGATAACGACAGTGGAAATGTCGGGACTGAGCCTAAGTTAGAGAAATCGTCCAGGGTTATTTCGGATGGTTTAATGTTGGGAACGACGTGATATTTCAAATAGATGATTAGACTATAAAGGTTCATAGAGCGATTATAGTAGAAATAGAAACCAAGTGACTGATGGAAATGAATATAGAGTTGAGAATCAACAAGGGAATGAGATATGCGGACTCTTGAGAGACCCCAGCAATGAGGTAAGAAAAGTGTGAAATTGACATGGCAAAGTTATTGGACGCAATGGAAAGTTGGAATTAAAAGCTTAAATGACATACAAAATAACCCCTTAAGAAGGGAGAAGTCGAGGAAATTGGAACAGATTGATTGAGTACTAAGGAGACTTGTGGAACGAGAAATTGAGAATTTAGATGGTTGAACAGAGGAAAGTTTGACCCCAAGGATGTCATTGATAAAGAAAAGATTGGGAAAATAATTATAAAATGGGAATCAAGGAATGTTATGAATGGATTGATGAATGGGTTTTCGAACGAACCCTCGTGATGACAACCTAATAGTGTTATTATTATAAATGTGAAAGAGCTGGTAACGTGATATGGAATGTCAGTAATAATAATGTTAAGTGAGGAATCTAAGATTTAACCGGAGAGGTTGAAACGTGTTGCAAGAGCAAGTGTTGCTAAGATTGAACATGAATATAGGTCCATAGAATGATGGACAGAGCAGCGAGGATATATTGACACGTGAAATTACGATAACTTAGTGTTTAAAACGATTGCGGCTATCTTTCTTCTATGATAAACCTCTATAGTTCGGAGGGAAATTCTAAGTATGATATCTTACAATCATGAAAATTTTCTAAAAAATTCTTTGGAATTATTTTCTTTTCTTCTCCCTTATTCATCTTCTTTTTTTTGAATTGAGAAGAACAACCCTTTAAGGAGGGGAGGTACTGCTACGTGACTATCTGTCTGTGTGATAGAGGTCTAAGTAGAATACCACTAATTGTTTAATTGCTTGTCAAGTATTAAAGGTTGGCCCCCTTCTATAATAACTATGCAATATGACAAATGTTCATGGATCATAGTGATCACTCAATAAATTCTGCTATTCCTATATATATATTGATCGAGATTGCAAAGATTAAAGCGATTAGGAACATAGTACGAATGAGGTTATCTCCGAATTCGCAGCGCGATAGTGATACCAAAGTCATTGCATATACCAATAAGAATAAAGAGCATACGACTGAGTAAGAGCATAACCCGGATAGGGTGCTGTACGAAAAGTAGCAGAGTCGATGGAAAAGGATAAAATGTGTATTGTAGCACCAGCAGGTGTGCTGAGTAAGGATGGGAATGCTAAGGATAAACCAGGGAACTGGAAAATGAAATGACAAACAAGCATCCGATTGTTTCCTACCTGATTCCGGGACAGAATCCTTTTAAGGAGGGGAGACTGTAAGAACCCAGATTTTCGGTAGAATTAAAACCTTTATTATGTATCAATGTAAAAATGAATAGTGATTACGACTACGATGTAAAAGTGGTTTTAACGAACGACTATTTAATGGATTCGGATTCAATTGTTATATGCCATGAAGAATTCCATTGGTTGACAACTTGGATAAGAATAATCTATCGTCAAGAGAATAAGCTATGGTGTTCGAAGGAAGGAAATATTCTCATGTCATCCAAACCGATACCTAGTATAAGTCCAGTGGTTCCGTAAAAGAGATAAGGAACGCTCAAAAGAGAACAAGGACATTTTCCTAATTATAAGGAATAAAGAAAGGAATAAGCAATGAATAGTGTTTTTGGTTGTGATAAGAATATTATTAGACGGCATGATATAGAAGTACCCGGAATAGATTTCTGAGTCCATATTAGTGACCCGAGGGGAAAAACAGTGCATGTAAAAGCTATCGGATTCTAAAAAATAGCACTTTTATTTTTCACGAGATATCCCCGGACACTGAAAGACCTAAGGATTTATTGAAAGGATTTATGGAAAGTAGGATCAGGAATTATTAAAGAGAATTGAGAATGATAGCATAATTATTGAGACGGTTCCCGGTAAAACCCTAATTGGAAATCTTCGAGATATTCCTTCGAACGATCAGTAAATTGAGCAATAAACGGACAAAGAAACAAGCAGGGGACCAAGATACATACATGAGCTAGTGGAAATATCTAGCAACTAAGTAGTTACATGAGCAACTAGAACAATTAGAAAGCAAACTAAGTACTTAGCCTAATCTCATCTTTAAACAACAAGCTTGCTAGTGGAAGATGATGCATGCAATGACCCAAGCACTTTAATAAAGTCACTTTATGCTAGATATTATCCTTACATACCAATAATACAATATTAGATGAGACCAAGCAAGAGAAAAGCAAGCAAACTCCATTCTCTCCATTTCTCCAAAACCTGTCCAGCAGAAACACTACACAAAGCAAAATTCATATCTCCCAATATAGAGCTTCTAAAATCACCAAATTTTAACCATAGCTTCTCCACTCCATGGGAAACATTCGTTCAAAATTTCATGGCAATCTAATGAGTGTAGCCTAGTCAAATACCTTCCCCAAATTGAAGAAACCAAACTGCCTGTTCTTGACAGTTTTCTGTAACGATTTTCAAACAGCCATATCTCCTTCATTACTCAATGGAATTTGGTGTTCTTTAGCTTGTTGGAAATCTGGTTAGATGCTCTACAACTCTCCTTTGGAAGCCTTGTCCAGAAAAGCATGGTAAGGGCCTCGTTTTTGCCGATCTTTGAACTGATGAATAGTAACCTTTATGAACTAACTTTGATTTCTTGTTTTGTTTAGATGATCTAAGCAATCCTAAGGCTATACAAGGACAAACCAAGGCTTAGTCATGTATTAGGATACTCAAAGGAAGGTATAACTCTTAAGAAACCCTAGAACTTATTTTGAGTTTTTGTGATTATTGGATTAGTTTTGATGATGATGTTGTTTTAAGAATATAAGCATGATTATGTAGTTGATTTAGTTGGTTTAGCCATATAATGATTAAGATGATGAGTTGAGATGTTCCTGGACTTATGAGGTGTATATCATGTATGTAAGATGTTTGGTTTGCCCGGTGTGGCTTGGTTTTGATATTACGGATTATGGAACGTTCGATTTATAGCCGTCGTAATGCCGAAATTTCGTTAACCTTAAGAATTCATGTTTGACAGTAGCTATAACTCACTGTCCAGTTTCGTATTCTGCCATGACAAGCTAGATTATGTTATAAGATTCGTTTTGATATAAGGCTCGTGTGAAATGGACTTACGGTTTAGGAATTATGGTTAAATTCGTAAAAGTGGTTCGAAACCGTAAACGAGAGTTCGTAAGTGAAATTGAACCTCAGTAAAATGTGTAAGTTAATGAAGAATCATGGTAATTAAATAATAGAGGTCATGAGGAAGATGTGAAAGAAAACCACATGTCAATCGGATCGTTTTTCGATTTTATAAAAATGTTCGAGTCGAGGTTAAATACGAACGAACCCCTAAAACGAATACTTGGTTTAACTTTGGAAAACCACTTAGAAAACGAATGATAAAACTCGAGATAAAATCTTGGTTCATAAACGATCGACCCTAGAACTTATATGACTTAAGTATATACCAAGTGTAAGAGTAATGACGAGCCGTAATAACGAACAAATGTCGGGTCAAAACGAGGTTAATAAGAGTACACAAAAAAGGTGCATAACGAGATAATTCGAAAATGTGTTTTAACCTAAGTTAAGTTTATACTTAGCTTTTTAAACAACGTTAAGTGATTAATCTCGAATATTCTGATTATTTGTAGATCACCGAGCTGACCCAGGACACACTACCTCCACCCGACTACCAGGCAAGTTTCCAATACTTGGAACTGTTGTTGTGATAATATATATATGACTGTTGTTATACATATGCCATTGCATGCATGCCTGTTCTCAATTCATATTGTTATACTTGTTCCTTGATTATTGTTGGCTTATAAGCTAGATAGATAACGTATCAGTTATAAGCCGGATGTTGTTAAGTCCCTTAGAGAATGGCATATATATCATATTCGTTGAATAAAGACCGGGAGTCAGTACTTCATGATATATCGTAATTACTTTCGAGGGAAATATTTAAGTAAATAATTTCCATTATTTGGTTGACGAATATTATTTTGAATATTCGTCCGAGATTATTTAATTAACGATCATTACTTCAAATATTTATTTGAACGTTATCTATTCAATGAATATTATTTTTCAATATTCATTCAAAGTCGACTAATTTATCGAATATTATTTCGAATATTCCTTTAAAGCTTTGGTTAATAAATGAATATTATTTTGATATTCATTTAGAATATTATTCATTAAATGAATATTACTTTTTGAATATACATTTAAGTTCCTATATACTTAATGAATATTATTTTAAATATTCATCTGATGTTCTATTTATTTATCGAATATTATTTTTAATATTCCTTTCAAGTCTTATTAATTAAATAAATATTATTTTGAGTATTCATTTAAATATTTAATTATTCAATAAATATTTTCTCCTTATTCATTCGAGAAGTATTCTGAGAAATACTTCGATTTAAATATTCGTTCATAGTTATAAGTCTTCTTTAACTATTTTTGATTCAATAAATATTCTCTGAATATTTATCCAATACTCTGAAATGACTTCAAATATTATCTTCGACCTTCGATTATTATAAAATTTCTTCGGAGTCGGATTATTATTAATATTATATCAAGAAAGGTTCTCAAAATTTCATTCTTCCTTAGAATCTATCTTCCAAATAATAAGGGAACCTTACTTGAGAAATATTATTTATCTTGTTGACTTCCCGGTCATAAATCTTTCGAAAAGTATTCTTTTCACTCGCAACTTGAATTGCTATCTATTGCATCTGTGTACCCTCTCATAATTCGAGGGGTAAAATTATTGGAACAAGATGGTATCCTCTAACAAACAATAGCTAGATCTGATGGTCGCGTAAGGCGCAATTGGTGCAAGCAAGTGATAGCAGTGTGAGGATCAACCGGTGAGATCATAGCTACCACTGCTGAGTAAGAAGCTATTGGTAGGCTAGATGTTAGTTTTCGAGTAGCTAATGTATGTATTTATTTGGAATTTGTAAATGGATGGCAAAGAGCATGTTTTAGTTAGTAAAATTTATTTGGGTTGTAAGAACTCAAACTTGTGATTAATAATATTGATGGTTACTCTGATTTCATCTCTGGGACTATAACGGGTGAGTTGTTGTTGTTTTGGGTCACAAGGTTGTAATTTCATTTATATTGCTTTTGAGGGTGGATATTAAGGTCGTAACGACCAGATCCCTGACCCCGGATCTGGGGGTGTTACAGTTCAAATATCTCTGAAGCCATATTCCATGCATTAACGAAGATAGTGCCATTATAATGTGAACGATGAAGTCACAAGGTAACTCAAAATTATACTTCTGTGGAAATATCTGCTATGTCAAAGATAAGCAAGATAGCAATTTCCAATTCCAGATTCAATCACTTTTTCACCTGCCAACACCGATAGTGTTGCAGAAAATTTCCAACATTTGAAAGGTGAACTAATGCCGGAGCATTGACTCACCAGGAGCCATAACATTTACGCTGATCAGTCGCATGCTATGCTCCCCATCTCTTGTTCTCTACATGTAGAAGGAAGCACCGACGGATTTACTTGTCCACTGCCCTATGGAACCCCCCGGCCAACGGTTGGGCCATTGCTGGATCGGCGCCACTCAGCCACTTACGCAGCTCCTAGTTCGTATAACATCCATAACTCTAAATATAAAGTTCGTCCCCCTTTCCCCAAGTATAATACTTGTTGATAATACTCCACAAAGTAGTCGTATCTAGTTGGAAAGGAAAATTCACTAATATTTCCCAAGCTACTGCTTGTTAATGGATACCAACTTGTTCCAACCTTCCTACCCCTCGAATGATGAGAAGGTACACAAGATTTGATAGATAAACAGCAACCAAGTTGCGAGTTAAAAGAATAGTTTAAAAAGATTTATGACTGGGAAGTCAACAAGATAAATTACATTTCTCAAGTAAGGTTCCTTTATTATTTGGAAGATAGATTCGAAGGAAGATTGAAATTTTGAGAACCTTTCTTGATATAATATTAGTAATAATACGGCTCCGAAGTAATTTTATAATAATCGAAGGTCGAAGATAATATTTGAAGTCCTTTCAGAGTATTGGATAAATGTTCAGAGAATATTTATTGAATCAGAAATAGTTAAAGAAGACTTATAACTATGAACGAATATTTAAATCGAAGTATTTCTCAGAATAATTCTCGAATGAATAAAGAGAAAATATTTAATAAATAATTAAATATTTAAATGAATATTCAAAATAATATTCATTTAATTAATAAGACTTGAAAAGAATATTAAAAATAATATTCGATAAATAAATTGAACATCAGATGAATATTTAAAATAATATTCATTAAGTAATTGGGAACTTAAATGAATATTCAAAAAAGTAATATTCATTTAATGAATAATATTCTAAATGAATATTGAAATAATATTCATTTAGTAATCCAAGCTTTAAAGGAATATTCGAAATAATATTCGATAAATTAATCGACTTTAAATGAATATTGAAAAATAATATTCATTGGATAGATAACGTTTAAATAATTATTTGAGGTAATGATCGTTTATTAAATGATCTCGGACGAATATTCAAATAATATTCGTCAACCAAATAATGAAAAATATTTACTTAAATATTTCCCTCGAAGGTAATTACGATATATCAAGAAGTACCGACTCCCGGTCTATATTTAACGAATACGATATATATGCCCTTCTCTAAGGGACTTAACAACATCCGGCTTATAACCGATTATTCACTATCTAGCTTATAAGCCAACAATAATTCAAGGAACAAGTATATCAATATAACTTGGAAGTAGGCATGCATGACATGGCATATGTATAACAGAAAGCATATATATATATATTCACAACAACAGCCTTTAAAATGAATTGAAACTTGCCTGGTAGTCGGGTGTGGGTAGAGGTAGTGTGCTCTGGGTCTGCTCGGTGATCTATAAACAATCAGAATATTGGAGATTAATAACGTAACACTTTTCTTTTAAAAAGCTAAGTATAACTTAACTTAAGTCAAAACACGATTTTGAATTATCTCGTTACGCACACCTTTTTGTGTACTCTTATTGACCTCGTTTCGACCCGACATTTGTTCGTTACTCCGGCTCGTCGTTACACTTACACTTGGTATATACCTAAGTCATGTAAGTGCTAAAGTAGGTCGTTTACGAACCAAGGTTATATCTCGAGTTTTAGCGCTCGTTTTCTAGATGATTTACCAAAGTTATAACCAAGCGGGTTTTTAGGGGTTCGTTCGCGTTTAACCTCGATTCAAACATTTTTATAAAATTGAAAAACGATCCGAATAACATGTGGTTTTCTTTCACATCTTCCTTATGACCTCTAATATTTAATTACTATGATTTTTCACTGACTTGCATAATTTACAAGGGTTCAATTTCAGTTACGAACTTTTGTTTACAGTCTCGAACCATTTTTACGAAATTAACCATAACTCCTAAACCGTAAATCTGTTTCGCATGATCTTTAGATCAAAACGAAGCTTGGAACATTATCTATCTTATCATGGCAAAATACGAAACTGGGCAGTGGGTTAAAGCTATAGTGATGCACGGTTTCCAATGATTAACGAAAATTCGACATTACGACGGCTATAATTCGAATGTTCTAAAATCATAACAATCAAACCAAGCCACACCGGGCATCCATACATCATTTATACATGATTCTCATCTTTATAAGTCCAAGAACATCATGCTTTACCATAATAATCATTATGCTACTTAAATCACTAAATCATTAACTAAGCATGCTTAACATGAACATAATCATAACTAAGAAAGATCCATCAAGAACATGCTTAAAACTCAAAGTAGATATAGGGTTCTTAAGACTTATACCTTCCTTGGAGTGTGATCTAGCCTTACTAAGCCTTGAAACATGGAAAACAAAGTTAGTTCTTGAAAAACACTATTCATCCTTACATCATTATATAATAAAAAGTTTTAATTCTATCCAAAATCTGGGTTCTTACAGTCTCCCCTCCTTAAAAGGATTCCATCCCGAAATCAGTTTGAAAATAAATGGGGGTACTTCTCTTGCATTGTGCTTTCTAGCTCCCAGGTTGATTCTTCTACATTATGGTTTTGCCACATGACTCTGACCAGCTGGATGACCTTGTTTCGGAGGACTTGTTCTTTCCGATCTATGATTTCCACAGGTTGCTCCACATAGGTCAAGTCTGGTTGCAGGTCCACGTGCTCATATTCCACTATGTGCTTGGCATCCGGATTATACTTCCTCAGCATCGAAACATGGAACACATTATGCACCTGCTGTAAATTCAAGGGCAATGCCAGTTCATAAGCTAGTTCCCCAATCCGTCTTAAGATCTAAAATGGTCCAATGTATCTGGGACTCAGCTTTCCTTTCTTTCCAAATCTCATTAAACCTTTCCAAGGTGTTACCTTTAAGAACACTAGGTCTCTCACTTCGTATTATTTGCCCTTCCGAGCTAAGTCGGCATATTTCTTTTGTCGATCCTGGGCTGCTACCAACCATCCTTTGATTAGATCTACTACATCTTTGGTTTGTTGGACCACTTCGGGCCCGAGCATCTTTCGCTCCCCAACTTCATCCCAATACAAGGGAGATCGACATTTCCTTCCATAAAGGGCCTCGTAAAGTGGCATTCCTATACTTGAATGAAAACTATTATTGTAGGAAAACTCAATCAATGGCAAGTGATCATCCCAATTTCCTTTATAGTCTATAGCACAAACTCTTAACATATCTTCTAGCATTTGGATGGTCCTTTCACTTTGCCCATCTGTCTGGGGGTGGTAGGCTGTGCTCATGTTCAGCCGGGTTCTTACACATTCTTGAAAGCTTCTCCAATACCTGGAGTTAAATCTAGGATCTCGATCGGATAATATTGCGATTGGGACTCCATGTCGCGCCACTATCTCTTTTAAGTAGATATCCATTAGTCTGTCGACCGTGTACCTTTCATTGATCGGGAGAAAGTGAGCTGACTTCATCAGTCGATCCTTGGTAAACCTACTACGAAATCCATGGCTATGTGTTCCCATTTCCATTCTGGAATCTCTAAGGGGTGTAGAAGTCCACTGGGCCTCTAGTGCTCTGCTTTCACTCACTGGCAGGTCAAGCATCTACTTACCCACTCTGATACGTCCTTTTTCATATTGGGCCACCAGTAATACTCCTTCAAATCCCTATACATCTTGGTGCTACCGGGGTGCACCGAGAACCTTGAGTTGTGTGCCTCGTATAAAATCTCATCCTTGAGTTCCTGAACATTTGGGATCCATATCCTGTACGTGTACCTCATGATTCCTTCCTTGTCTCTTTCACACTTAATATTTTCCCCGGTCATTATCTCTTCCATGGAGTTCTCTTCTTCCTCCATTATCCATTCTTGACATGGTCTAATCCTTTCTAACAATGGAGGTTGGATTCTAATTTCCATCAACTTCTCTTGGCCTTCTTCGAGTAGCTTAATCTCAATTTCCAACTTCTCAAAGTCTTTCACTAACTCTTCCTCTGAAATTATCATCTTGAGCTTCTATTTCCTACTAAGGGCGTCAGCTAACACATTGGCTTTACCCGGATGATATCGAATCTCACAATCATAGTCCTTGATTAGCTCTAGCCATCTTCTCTGTCGTATGTTTAGTTCTTTCTGAGTGAAAATGTACTTGAGGCTCTTATGGTCAGTATATATCTCGCACTTCTCTCCATACAAGTAGTGCCTCCAAATCTTTAAGGCGAAAACTATTGCTGCTAATTCTAGGTCATGGGTGGGGTATCGGATCTCATAATCCTTCAGTTGCCTTGACGCATATGCTATTACCTTACCGTGCTGCATAAGCACGCACCCTAATCTTTTATGCGAAGAATCACTGTAAATTACGAAATCTCCTTTTCCATCAGGCAACGCCAACACTGGGGCCGTTACCAACCTCTTCTTTAGCTCTTGGAAACTCTTCTCGCATTTTTCAGTCCATTCAAATTTTTCAGTTTTGCGGGTGAGTCGAGTTAACGGGGTTGCGATCTTTGCAAAATCTTGAACAAATCGCCTATAATATCCTGCCGGTCCGATGAAACTCCTTACCTCGGTTAGAGTGGTTGGTCGTTCCCAATTTGAGACTGCCTCTATCTTGGAGGGGTCAACCAACACCCCTTCTCTATTGATTACGTGCCCTAAGAATTGCACCTCATTTTTCCAGAACTCGCACTTCGAAAATTTGGCATGTAGCTGCTCCTTCCTAAGGGTCTCTAAGGTTATCCTCAAATGTTCGGCGTGTTCTGCTTCTATCTTTGAGTAGATAAGAATATCATCAATGAAAACTATAATAAACTCATCCAAATATTTCTTGAACACCCTATTCATCAAATCCATGAAAGCTGCGGGGACATTGGTCAATCCAAACGACATTACCAAGAACTCATAATGACCATACCGGGTACGGAATGCAGTCTTCGGGATATCTTCGGTTTTAATCTTCAGCTGGTGATACCTGGTTAGCAAGTCAATCTTAGAGAAGTACTCAGCACCTCTTAGTTGATCAAATAAATTATCTATTCTGGGCAGAGGGTACTAATTCTTTATGGTTAACTTGTTCAACTCTTGATAGTCGATGCATAACCTCATACTCCCATCCTTCTTCTTGACAAACAACACTGGCACCCCCCATGGTGACACACTGGGTCTGATCATACCCTTATCCAACAGTTCTTGTAACTGTTTAACAAGCTCCTTCATCTCTACTGGGGCTAACCGGTATGGGGCCTTTGAAACTGGCACCGTCCCCGGGGCTAACTCAATGGCAAACTCGATTTCTCTATCCGGTGGTAATCCGAGAAGATCTTGCGAAAACACGTCCTCGAATTCATTAACCAACGGAATGTCTTGTAATTTAGGCACTTACCTCTAGGTATCTATAACATAAGCTAAATAGGCTTCGTTTCCTTTCCGTAGTAATCTCTTAGTCTGCACCTTGGTTAGAATTGTCTGGGTCTGTCGCATCCCTTTAAACACTACTTCCTTCGTCCCTGGGGTTTTTAACTTAACTTTCTTTCCCTAACAATCTATCTGAGCATTATTGCGAGACAACCAATCCATTCCTAAGATAACATCAAATTCCCCTAGCTTAAAAGGAATCAAATCGACATAGAAAGATCGTCCTCCTATTTCTAATTTGCAATCGGGGTGAATCTGATTAACCGGAACGACTTCCTGGTTGGCTATCTCTACTTGTAAAGAATCCCTTAGAGGTTGGGTCTTAAGTTTTAATTTACACGCAAAATCCCTCGATATAAAAGACTTAGTTGCTCCAGAATAAAATAAGACATTTGCGTTAACTGAGTTGAGGGAAAAGTTACCTGCTATAACGTCCGTGTCCCTCACGGCCTCTTGCACAGTCATGTTGAAGGTTCTGGCAGTTGGTGGCCGATTTTAAGCAACCTTGCTTGCCCCTGATGCTGCTGGCTTATTCATTGGGCAGTCTTTCCTCAGGTGGCCTTGACGTCCACACTGGAAACATGCAGTGTCCTTGCTGGCAGTAGGGGTAACCATAGTACAATTATTGGAATAGTGGCCCACTTATCCACACTTAAAGCAGGTTATCAGCTTCTGGTTACACTCTCCAGAATGTCTTTTCCCACAAGTCGCACATGCTGGCAATGGGGGTCGGGAGAGGTGGGAACGGGACATTCCTGATTGCTAGCCGCCCTGGCTCACACTTGCACTCGCAGAGGGTTTAAATCTTTCATTCCTCCCAGGTAGGGAAACTGCTCTTCGGTTGAACTTGCTCGGGGGTTTCCCTCCTGTGGAACCTCCACCCATACTTGCATACTTCCTTTTCATTCCCCCTTTTTCTCTTTCCTTCAACATCCGGTCACTCCCTGCCTCGACAATTGTTGCCTTCTATACTAGAGTGGCATAATCTATAATCTCTAGAACTGCGACCCGGTTTTGGATCCACTGTTTTAGCCCTTGTTGGAATCGGCTTGCTTTCTTTTCCTCGATATCAACAAACTCCGGTACGAATTGGGATAGCTCATTGAACTTGGCTTCATAATTAGCCACTGTCATATTGTTTTGTTTTAACTCCAGGAACTTGAGCTTCATCTGGGTTTTCATGAACCTTGTGAAATACTTTTCTAAAAACAATTTCTTGAACCTCTCCCAGGTTACTATAGCATCAGTTTCCATATTCTTTTTGGCCTCCCACCAATAATTGGCCTCTCCATTTAGAAGGTAGGTGGCAAAGACAGTATTTTGTGCCTCGTCGATACTCAGAATCTCGAAGGACTTTTCCATTTCCTTGATCCAAGCTCTTGCCTCAACGGGATCAGCCGATCCGTGGAACTCTGGGGGCTTAAGAGACTTAAAGGCCCAAAAAGAATTGGCTACTAAAGTGTTGTTTCCCTGGGGTGGTTGGGGATAACGGTCCAAATTTTGCCTAAGTAGGTTCATAAACTGCCCCATGGGGTCCCTGTCTCGGTTTTCTCCTTCCTGCTCAACCTCCGTTTCGTCCATTTCTACTTCTTCTTCGAACACTTCCATGTGTAAAGATTCATCTTCTGCTCCGTACTGGGAGTCTTCCTGTTCATTATAATCTTCGTCTTGCTCTTCCTCATATTCATGGTTTTCTCTGTGTTGGTTGTGGCTTTCTTGGTCGGTAGACTCACGGGGGTGAGCCCTAGTACCCATTCTTCTCAGAGGCATTTTATTGAAAATTTGGACAATATACATTAGGTTTATTTACCAATTTCAGAGGATTTCTCCTCGCAATATCGATGCATACTTGGATTTAGGATCCCACAGTTCTATATATCATGGCAATTTTAACTAAGAGTAGTATGTGCAGATATAATATGACAAACTAAATGACTGAAAGGGAAATAAATATATACAAGGTACCGAAAGGTACAACATCCAGGTTACAACACAGTTTAGAAAAGTACAACCATCCGAATAACAACTAGTCAAGAGTGAAATATGTTGTCTATCTGTCTAGTCTGCATCAGGGAAACTAAATACACTGAGACTATCCCACCAAAAATCGGCACTACTATGTCCGTACAAGATTAGACAACTTGACCAATACATCACTATCCCTGTAGTCAGCCACGATGGCGGGTCAAAGCTAGAACCCTCCTCATGGTAATACGGAAGATCTCCTCTGCGTCTGCCCTAGATATCATGCTATGTCCATCACTGGGTAACTGTCGCACCCTTACTCGAGCTCTCAGCTCTATGCGGGTCACCTCCCTATACATCTCTCTAGCCCTGGCACGTCTCCCACCCTGGTGCCTCAATCTGGCATCTCTCTCTGCTGCTAGCTCTCTACGGGACTCTACCAAACTGGCCTCAGCCACGGCTACCTCTGTAGAAAGTCTGGCCACAAAATAGTTATGCACGCCCAATGAGATCCCCTCTACCGGGATGTGGGGTGGAGTAGAAGGCTCTGCTGGAGGTGCGGCCTCTGCCTGCTGCGGATCTGGTGTCAGCTCCTCAAACTCATCGGAAAATGGGCTCACAGGTAGTGGTGGTGATGAAGGGGCTCTCTCAACAGAGAGGGGTGGCACACGAAGTCCAGAACTCTCTACAGCATCATCCACTGGCTCATCCTCACCTACAACCTATCCAACAACAGCAGCCATAACCTGCTCAGTGGTCATGTCAGTGTCCTCCTTCATGACCCTAACATCAGCTATAAGCTGGGTCTCCTCTGGGTCCTCCTCATCAACATCCTCAGACTCAATAACATCAGTATCAGCATCAACCTGGACCTCCCCAGGGTCCTCCTTCTCAGACTCAATAACATCAGTGTCCTCATCTGGCAAGTGCTCATAATACGGGTCTCTAGTCCGGAACATATCTTCATCATGCTGTCTCGCAGCTGCCTCCTGGGCAGACATGTCGCTCGCCTACACAAGACGAACTATATTACTATCATGATACTTAAAAAGTTCCCGTAAGGGTTTTAGGTGAACTTGGCAAGAGTTCTTATTATATTAGTGAATTTATTATTATATAGCGCCGCATCATCTCTTGGGATATATAACTCTCGCTCTGATACCATCTCTGTAACACCCCTAGATCCGGGGTCAGGGATCGGGTCGTTACGGTCTCAATATCCATAAATAACACTTGACTTGAGTCCACATAAATAAACAACATGCAGTGACCCCAAAATAATATCCACTCACACACACACACACACAACAGTTATAGTCCCAGAGATGAAATTGAAATAAGTCATACATAAAGGGTTTACGAATAAAAGTTATTACAATCCAAAAGGAGTAACAACATAAGTTTAAAGTTCTTGACGTTGATTACATTAGTCATACGTATAATTAAGGATGAAAACAAAAGCTACCAGTCTAGTCTACCTCAGCAATGGCAGCTAGCATATCAGCGGGTAGTCCTACGGGTGCGGTCCCCTGCTTGCGCCGGGTGCGCCTGGTGCGGGCCATCTGACCTAGCTGTTGTTGTTATATAAATAATAAAGCAATGGTGAGCAATAGCCCACTGTTAACACAATATCACGCAAGTATACGTAGTCACAAGTAATACAAATTAAGTTCGTTCCACAGAGATCTGGTTAAGTTCTTTTCAGCTAATGCACCTATTCAACAATGTATGATTTTAATTCACTGCTAGGTCAATTAACAAATTGAGGTTTTTAATTATCTAATTACGCTAAGATGCAAATTAACAAGACTAAAATTTTTAAAACTAATGAGAATTGAATCAATTTACTTATGAGAATAAAAACATGGGATCCGAACTTCATTATCTACTTCACTTAGAGTCGATGCCTTTAATCAATACATGTGATGGTTTTGATATCTGATCGGATAACACGAAACAAGTAAAAGTTACCTCTCGGTATACTAATACCAAACTACGCATACATCCACAAAAGAGATAGAAGATGAGTAGACACTAATTATGTTTAGACCCTATATCTCTATAAGATTTGAAAACATAAAGGTTTAAGCATAAGTTATCCACATAGATAACATAGTGCAGCATAATATCTCTATTTACGCCACAAATCATGATGTTAAAACATCAACCTATCCTATGCTAGCATGGCAAGTTCTAAATCTCAAGATCCACTCTCGTTTCGCAAGAGATTAACATATTAGATGTTAGCTACGCATCTAAATTCATGAAGCACAACCATACAAGGATATCAAAAATTCATCACACATAAATCTTTAAAGCAATCAAACTACTTAGCTACATAGATAAATCCATTAGAATCCCATGACAACGATTAGTTCATAATTGAACTGTTCGTCACCATGGGATTTGATGGAAACATGATAATAAACGAGATATAAATAAAAGAAATAATTATATTAATAAACAAGAGTTTAGAAAACAAATCTAGATCCAGAATTCGCCTAAGGAAAGAATACAAAAGATGAAGTAGATCGAGATCCGTGCTTGTCACGAGCGTTGAATCCTTCTCTCCTTTTCTCCCTTGGAAAAACTATGCTATGATATGTAATTGATATATATTTTCTCTGATTTACAATGGTATGATGTGTTTAAATAGGTTCTATAAATCTTGCCCAGCAAGAAATTACCCTCTATTACAATTAGAATTCGATTTAGATACCAAAAACTGCCCAAAATACAATTAGAATTAGAAAAAGGGCAAAACTGAAATTTCCTGCTCCCATCAGTCTGATTGTCGAGCTGTCTGCTTCCACCGCGCGCAGCCTGTGCGTGGGATTCCTGTCCTAAGTTGTAGAAAATCTCCCAGGCTTCGCGTGGACAGTAAGATCGCTGAAAACGGACTTCTAAAACTCCAGATATGGCCAAAACAGTGTAGACTGCGCAACCTTCTCAGAAATCCGAATTTTAATCAATTTATCCTCCAAAAACAATAGAAGCATCGACCATAATCAACATTCTTGCAAACCTGCACAACTACACAAAACACATCAAAACTACAACAAACTTGAGTCCAAGACAATCAATTTAAGCCGAATTGAAGCGATACAAGTGGATATAAAATCCACTTATCACACCCCCAAACATAAGCCGATGCTTGTCCTCAAGCATAAACAACTAACACTACCTAATTAGTACCACTTCCGTAGGTGATCACGGTTGAATTTAGCATATGCAACAAGCCCTTTAAACCCCTAGGCGGCCCTAGTGGACGAGTAAGATCTCGTGAGGGCCTATAGCGAATGTACCCACAAAATCCATCTAACTAAACAATGGAAAAACAATGTAATGCATGAATGCAACTAGTATGAAAATGCAACGATCCCCTTCAAACTAACCAAAATCAACTAGCAAGCAAATATCTTAGAGAATGCAACTAAATCCAAATAGAGCTCGACTAAGTCCCCGTATACTAACAATACATGAACAGAAACGTGCGTGTGTACGATGCTCATCAGAAATACTCCCAAAACTAGGTCAAAAATCATACCCATTCTTCGCCAACACAATCACAAGCTTATAAATAAAATTGACTGTAAACACTTCATAACCTAAGAACACCTCCATCCTTATCCAAGGTAGACAAGAGTCCATGCTTAATTACTAACAACTACTACACATAATAATATGTACAAGCATGCTTATTTAACCGTGCAATGGATGAGACCCCAAAAGGCTTATACAATAATACCCATGTAGCGAGCGTTAGGTTAGTGGATCCCAGACTATAAAAGCCTTAGGTCACTAGGCACAAAGTCCCCTCGTACTTAATTGCTCGAGTATTAAAGAGCTCACCCTGGTTAATTTTGCATATAAATAATTGAAACTTTTGACCTTTTTTTTTCTCTTTTTCTCTTTTTTTTTTATTTTTTTTCTGTTTTTTTTTCATATATGCCATCTGGAATGAGAATTCTCAATTCCAACCCTAGACTACTCATATAAATATGAGTCGGCTACTAGCCATTTGACGCCTAGCCATTATTGACAACTAGCATGAAATCCCTGGTTTCCCCCAAACTTAGACTTTAGTGTCCCTACGCCATCAAGGTAATAACGAAAATTGTAAATATAAATAAGTGATTAAATCTCAAAACAACCAAACAAGCATGACCTCAACCTAGCCCAAACAAACAAGTGATTAAATCTTCAGTAAAACTTCGAATTTCTCCTGTTCCATGATTTCCATCTAAATTTTTATTCAATTCTAGAACCTGAATAATTGCTCTGTTTCTTAATTGATTTACATTTTCGTGTTGATATATGATTCTGGTTTGCTAACTATACCATGCTTAGTTTAATCCTACTGCTTTGTTGTTATGATTCCATATATCGAATGCTTCTCTATCCCTTAAATCTTTTAATGTTGCTCCTTAAAATGGTTGATTAACTAAAGATGTTTTTGAAATTCCTTATACTGTGCTGATCTGTTATTAGTGAGTATAAGGACTTGAAAGTGAAATGTTTTAAAGATTTGATGTGGGGGAATTCCGTTAAAATGTTTTCCACTGATTCCTTCAGATTGGAGGCATAAGAGGTCGGGTGACGCCGGTCCAGCATGTCTTATTTTTGTGTTGTAGTTCTGGTGGGGCAAGTCTTACTAATAACAGTTGAAACCTATCAGACTTACTTTGTAGTATTCATCCGGAACTGATTCATCCCAGGGGTTTTCTCTACTCCTCTTCTGCTAGTACAGAGTTAACCGACCCAATTCTTCTCTTTCTGAAAGGTTTTTATAAAGCAAGAATGAGCTACATAATGCTCAGCAAGTTTTCCATTTTGAGTCATAATATAATTTGTCTCGAAAAAGATTTTTCCAAAAGTATGAGCATATAATAGATGGTTGGAATAATAGATGGTCCGCCTGGCTAACGGCCGCTTATACGAAAAATAAGATCGTTCGTCAATGATCCCTCACCGCTAGAGTCCCCTTTTTCTTTTCGTAAAAATTCATTCTGAAAGGAAAACGAGTAATTGAGGTCGGACTTCTGTCGACCGATAATTTCTTAAAATAATGCTCGAGTGGGTAATACCTGACCGGGGGTTTTCGAAAATATTTTGAGTTCACAAGAGTTCAAGTTGGAAAATGCTCGAGGTGTCTGGGATAAGTTTTGTTTTTAAAAATAATATTTTGAGATTTAATATTAAATAATTAATAAATAAATAATCAATTAAAATAATCTTTTAATCCCAGATAAATATTTTTGGGTATTTTAATAACATGTAAATAATAAATAATAATAAGCACCCGATACTGCCCGAATAACTTTTCGGGTTTGTCGCAATTTAATCACGATTAAAATAATACACTGTTCCCCGGTCAATACTATAATTGGACCGATACAACTTCTATTGCTAGAGTCGTTGTCCAAAGAAAACACTTTCTATCTAAAGTTCAAGTATATGTATGTGTATATATATATATATATCAATCATGACATAAAAGTTTGTAGCAACATGCATAAAACATTCCATATGAAATCCATAAAGACAACAGTAAGAATCCATATATATATGTTTTGAAAAGTAAACTTGCAATTATGAATTAAAACATAATCCGCATACTTCATATATTTCAAAATATATATATATATATATATATATATATATATATATATATATACTCTGAACGATGGAGTATAAACTTGCATCAGCAGAATCAAAATATAATATTTTGAAAACAAAATCTAAGGGTTGGAAAACTTGCCTGGAATCCAAAGTACATCCCCCTAGGTTCCACTTGTCCCAGATAGTTCTAGAAACATATATCAAATCTCGGTTAGCCTTCTTAATCGAATAGCTACATATACCACTAGTAAGTACACTCAACTCCATTAACCAATTACGTGATTGCTACAAATTTTCTCTTTACGAGTCCTTAGTTATTTTCTGTTAGCACTTATCTTGTCAATGACCTTTAATCCAATCACAACCAAAGCATTAAGGGGTCTTCTAGACTCGTACCAAGTCCATGTTAATCCTCAAACACCTAAATCAGGAGTTCGTTTAGAAATCGAATCTCGTTCGTCTGTTTTACTAAGTCATTTTCAAAGTTAAGTCCAAGTACTCCCCTAAGAGGTTCTCTCGCACGTAACCTTGACAGAAACATTTTTATAAAACCGAAAAATAACTCTTTTGTCACAAGGTCTTCACTCACACCCTTATTATGACCTCTAGTATTTAATTACCAAGATTCGCACTTAAAGTATATTTTTAAGGCATCCAAACTTGGCATGAAACCCAGCACTCACATTCACGAACTACTTTTACAAAAATCGCAATATCTCCTAAACCGTAAATCAAAGCGTTAGGATTCTTTCACCAAAATGATAAATGACTCAAAATCTACAATTTCATGTTAGGTGCTCGACCTTGACAGAAGTTTAATGTTTCGGACATGCTCTGTTTTTAACACCTAAGTAAATTTCGACATTAAGACGGCTTAAAAATTAATAATCCAAATATTAATAAACCCAAATAAACATTCAATCAACACCCAACACTCATGGACACTATTCATCATCTCCCTCAACTTTTAAACTGACTTGGAGGCTACAACCTATGGATCTCACACAAGATCCATGCTCCTAATAATGCACTCATGCTTAAAACTCAACCAAATCGCATAAACTAACAAAGTATGGATGAGGGTTTTACCTTGATATGAAGCTTAGAGATGCTACTAAAGTCTCACAACTCTTAAACCTTGCCCAAAGGATCCTTAGGAAGCCATAGTAGAAGGATAGAAAACAAGAAAGATAGTTAGTCACTATTCACCACTATTCAACATCACTTTGTAAAATTCATATAAAATCGAACAATAAGAGTTTGATTCTCAAATTTTTTACCACAACTTCTACTCTTCAAGGGATTTCTTTTAAGTCCTAGATCATCACCAGGGGATGCTTGAAGCTCGACTTATTCACTTTCTAAGGTGAGTGGTCGAAACTGGGAAAGGCTGGAAAGTTTCGGTTCTTCATCTTGGAGGAGGGATTTGACTAGGCTATACTCTTTTGTTAGCCATGACACTTTTAACGTATGTTCTACATATAATGAGGAAGCTATGGTTCAAATTTGGTGATTTAAGAATGGGTAGAAGTGGAGTTATGAATTTTTTCTTTGATCTTGGTTTCTGCTGGGCAGTTTTGAAGAAAATGAGATGGAGAGCTTTTTGCTTGCTTTCTCTTGTGTTTGTATAATGTTTGTGATAATATATGTATCAAACCAATAATATAGCTGCACTACAAAGTCATGGGGGTACTTACAAATTAATAAAGCCACTTTATTCTAAGAATTAAGGAACTTGGTTGGCTAGCTAGTTTGGGTTGGTTTGGTTGGTTTGGTTGGTTTCTAAGTATCTTAGTTTTCATGGAACTTAGCTTACATGGGATAATTAGAGGGTGTTTGGCATTGCTTAAAATAAGTTACTTTTGACTTAATGGAGGTGTTTTTAACTTAAAGGAGAAAGTAAAGTTGTTTACTTTAAGTTGAATGAATGTGTTTGGGTAATTTTACTTAAAGTTAAATGGGGGTTTAATAATTTTGACTTAAAGTGAAATTTGACTTAAAAAAATTTTAAATTCATAATATTTTAACTTTACAAGAGTCCTGAACAAAAAAAATAAAAAGAATTGGATAAGTCATAAGTCATAAATCAAAAGTACCTAAAAGGATCTTTTGACTTAAAGGAGTTTTTTAACTTAAAGCTCAGCTTTAAGCAAGTTACACAAACAGAGCATTTTTAACTAAAAGGAGCTTTCTCCTTTAAGCAACGTTACCCAAATAGGCTCTTACTTTCTAACTTATCACTTATTACATAATTGCTTTTGCAATTACGATGAATATCCGAAACGTTTCGCGATACGAATCTTTTTATCGTAATTCATTACTATTACAAACACTTGTAATTCATTCAAATGGTGGAATTCAAAATCCATAATTTCCCTCTTCATAAAGTCATCCTCATATTCCTTAATATCTCGTAAAATAAGACCATTTGAAATAATGGGTTTCGTCGAAAACTACCGACTTTTACATACAATCATTTGCACCGTAAAGATGTAATATCGATTCGAAATCTTCATTTCATAATTCGTACTTAGCGTGGGCAAAAAAAATTTTTTTGTACACCATAAAATCACTATTCATCGAGGTTTCAAATATTCACAAAAGTTAGGGTTATTACATTCTCCCCTCCTTAAAAGTATTCCATCCCGGAATCTAAAGAAAATCGTCGTGGGTACTATTCCGGCTTTGTCCTCTCCAACCTCAGGTTGACACTTCAATCATTTCGTTCTCTCACCTTGCTTTCACCAGCACCCTAATGTTGTTCCTCGACGCACGCTCTTTCCGACCTGTATTCTTTATCGGTTGTTCTACGAATGACAACTCCTATCCTACTACTTGTACGTTTATATTTTGTCGCATTCACAGCATCCGCGTTAAGTCTTCGTATCATAGGCACGTGAAATATCCGGTGGTCATAATTCATGTTCTAAGATAACATCAATACCTGCGATACTCTTTGTATTTCTTAGCTTGACTAGCACACATGTGCTTCCTCCCTTCAGCCGCTGCCATCTGCTTGGGGTAACGTATAGCTTTCTTTGTTCGTTTAACTGGCTCGGGTCCCTACATCTTTCTTTCGTTGGCTTCTCCGTAACGTAAGGGAAAAAAATTGAAATTTCCATTCGTAGTAAGCTTTACAAGTGACGTCCTTAAGCTCGTATGTTGACTATCATAATAAAAAATCCTATCATTGATAAATGATTATCCTCGACTACTCTGTGAAATTCAAGGCACGACGCTTAACATAAATTCCATTTATCTAGATACTTCTTTTACCTTGTTCGTTGGTCACGAATCGTAATAGTATACACGTTCGATCTCATGGTCAAACATATTTGAAAGTACCTTCAGTATTCGAGATTCACCCTTTGGTCTCTATCTGCCACAATCGCTATAGAAGCTCCACGTTGCACCACTGTCTTTCCCGTATGTAAATCAAAAATTTCCTAAATGGATAGCCTCTCGTTGGTAGGTTAGTCGAACAATTATAAATCGCTTAGTATCATCGCTTGACTCGGTCTTTGGTGACCCGATCACGAAATTCATTATAATACTTCTGTCCACATTCATGATTCTCTATAGTAGAAATAATCCACTAGGTCTCTGTCATTCTATTTTTTTTGACATGTCAAGTGTTTACTTAATACTTCGTCAATATCATTCTTTATATTCAACCACCAAACATCCTTTTATCTCCCTACACCTCTCTGTCCTTTCCCCCATCTTAGTCCTTTTCCTCTACTATCATCTTTTATGGTATATACTCAATTCTCTTGGTCAATTCTAACTGAATTTCTGATTTTGAATCGTCCCTTCCATAGGTATCGGCCACCATATTGGCCTTTTCTGGGTAATAACGAATTCCTCCATCACATTCCTTGTTCACTTCCACCATCTTCTCTTCTCTGTATTTAGTTTCTAATATAACATATACTTATGGCTCTTTTGGTAAAAATCTTAACACTTTTTCTCATCAAGTTAACATCTCAGTTTTCTGTGTGAACACTATCATGGCTAATCCCGAATCACAATTAGTATATCTTATCCCGTACTCCTTACGCTGCTTAGACGCATAGGCAATCATCCCTTTCTTCTGCATCAACACACCTCCTAAACTCTTAAAATATTATGACTCTCAAAGTCCCCTTGTTATCATCAAGTACAGCTAACAGCGAGGTTGTTCCTAATATCTCATTTCGTCCTTAAAACTTTATTCATTAATTCATAAAGGTTCCTGACTTGTTAGTCAATCCAAACGATACTACCAAAATTTGTTTAGATGAGTGCAAAATGCCATCTTTGGCACAGTACAGAAGTTGATCTTGAGTTGGTGAAACCCGCTTTTCAACCTTATTTTTGAAAAGCAACTACACGATTTTACTGGTCAACAATTCCTCCATCTCCGATAAGGGGTATTTGTAACGCCCCGACTTCCCGATACCAAAAATATACTGTTTATAACAAAATAGAATTTGATACAGGGGAATTTTAGAAAATTTCGGCATGAAGTATTTGTAAATTGGACTATCCACCTGTAATTCAACCCAACCAAATTCCAATTTAACAAATACAATTAAAACTTAATATACCAACGATTCCTCACCGAGGATCGATTCCAGGTTATGGTATGAAACAAGAATCTAAACTTTACAAATTTCTACAATTTCTTTCACTGATCTCAATATAATTATTATACCGTCTGGTCTGTAGCTTAATCCCAATCTGTGCTTACCCGCTCTAGCTCCGAAATCTATCCTAAATATAATGCCTCGTTGCTCTCATACGATTTGCACAATGTAGACATCCATCTTTAACCCTAACTGAAAGGTTAGGAAAAAAAAATAAAGCAAGAGTGAGCCAAATAACGCTCAGCAAGTTAATAATATAGTGAAACAACAATATCTCAATAATTCATTGATGAACAACATCAATGATTAATATTTCTCAAAAGAGTAAATCAATTTCCATCATAGGATTAAACTTTCCATTTCTCTTTAAATCATAACTTTTTTTCAAAAACGTTTCTTTCCATCAAAACATACTTTTCATAAAACTTTTTAAAAGCATTTAAGTTGATTGTTTTATTATCCTGATTACGGACAATACGGGTGATCAGCCACGTAAAGTCCCCCTTCCTTTGAAATTGGGTTCCCAATTAAGCAACATATTGGCCTTTAATGCTGGACTAGGACCACCCTAGCCTCTTACGCTTCTCCAATTTATAAACAAATTTATTATTAATAATTTAAAACATTTCACTTTTTAGTCCTTAAACTTACTGATAACAGATCAGCCCAGTATAAGGAATTTTAAAAACATCTTTAATTAATTAAGTCATTTTCATTTTCAATTATAAAAGACTGAGGATCAGGAAAACATTCAATTTAAAGAATCATAGACGACAAGGCAATAAAATTTAACTAAGCAGGGTAGTTTCGCAAGACAGAATTATACATCAATGTATCAACAAGGCATCATTTATAAGTTAGAGAACAAGCAATTATTAAGATTCTAGAAATTGAACAGCAATTATAAATAAATTATGGGATAGGGTGATCTGAAGTTCAACCATAGATTTGAATACTGCACAAGCTATAACCACTGATTTCAAAGGCTACCCAATGATGAAATTTTAATGGCAAAATTCGAATTTACATCAAAGATTTGAATAGTTTAAAACGATGATGTAAGAAATTCTCAATTACACAAAGCACTCATAGGCTTTAGCTGCCAGAACTGGCCTGACAATAATGAGTATAAACAGTATAAACCTCGAATTAGTTTACATGAATTTGAAAGAAAACATACTTTGAAAAAAATATTAGTAAAGACGAGGACTATTGAATAAATTAATTTTTAAAAGAATCAACACCTGAATGATAGGTGTGGAAAATAAACAACGACAGAAAAATTTGGGAATAAATGTTTGTAAATTAGTAGAAAAAGAATGTCACTGGAATAAAAAGGAAAGGTATAAGCACTAGCAAAAACATCTGATAGGCACATCGTATAATTAACTGAACAGGTTCACATTATTTAAACTAAAATGGAAGAGTATAGATATCTTGCAAGAAAGCATTTGAAAGAACATATAAATAATAACAGGAGGGTTCACATCACTTGAACAATAAGTGAGGGACAGTAAACTTGCCTCAATACATGAAGTTTCCATTTCCATCACATCGATTCTTTACACGCTCTACATCAATCTATTTCTTTATACATTAGCCTTTACTCGATCTTACATCCGTCTCTCTTTTATCATCTGTCTGCCTCTACACGAGCATACCCGTCCAATCTAATAATCTTTCCATTCATTAAGACTCCATCTACGCTAGTGCTGGTTCTTGGCTGGCCTCCTATGCGTACCTATATACAGGTAAAGTACTACTTCAGTACGCGTATAACCTTAACCATCTAATTCTATTCTACCCAATCGTGTCATATTAGGCTTTACAAATATAACACATTTATCACATAAGGTTATATTTATAAAATATTATAGCATACTCGTATAAGTTAGGTAAACACATAGCACACATTAGCACATCGATTCACAAATAATTCTTATCAAATTATTACATAAATTAGAAAATAATTTTAACAAAAAATTTGATAGCACTTCCTTTATAATATCACATAAATATAAACATTTATTCGCATATCTATAAACCTATAACAACAAATATATACCATGGAAGCAGATAGCACATGACAGTTACATATATAAAACCACTGACATACATTCTAATTATTAACATTTTCAAAATAATTAGCCATGTATCAGTTTAGTAATCAATCAACAATCAACAATTATAGAATCCCCTGAATCCGACGAGCATAACCAGATCAGAAATTGCACACAACACACAGCATAACACTCGATCCCGTCTTTTATCAATTAACATCTTATTCCTTCAGTTTACAACCCCAAGTCACTTAGCACCCCAGTTCACTTCCTAACAACAGATAAAAATCATTCACAGGGGCTGCATTTCAACCGAAAATCAAGAAACCGGTGTTCGAACATGAATTCCGGCACACTAAATAAAAGCCCGGTTACCCTCATTTCAACCCCAAAATTCCCACAAAGACCCTCCTTACTTACATTTTAACAGCTGGAACATACTCCACCTATCCAACTTAACAAGTGTTCACTCAACAGGCAAATATAAATTTGACTTAACCACAAATTTAATGAAAACTCGATTAATATCATTTAAACACGAAACTTCATGAAAACAAATGTTCAACAAACTTATATCAAGCCCAGGAATATCCTACTAGTTTTACAATCTATAACAACAGCTCAAGTACATGATTTAACCAACAAAATTCATGAATTCCAGCCATAACTACCCAAAATCCGGAGACTCCCAAAACAACTCAGAAAATTCACATAACATCCAGGAACTCCCAATCGATCATAAAATCCTCATAACAACAATACACACCCGTAGTCTATAGCTTCAATTAAACCACAAAATTCGGCAGCCACCATATCTTTTCTAACAAAACCGACTTGCAACAAAAATACTGGTTATGCGGCATACAAATTAGAACACGGGTTTACAGCGGATGTTGAGAAATAATTGTTAAGATAACACTGATTTTCGCCGTTAGGGGTGTCCGGTAAGGGACTAAAACTCCAGTCGATTATAAAAGTGCCACAAACAATCACCAACTCGTGCACATAGCTTTGTTTCAACCCGCAACACACACGGCGATACACGGTGAAACGCAGCCACACAAAACACTACACATATACACACTCATATTGTATATACATGCTCACACACACGGCTGCAAATTTCAGAGGGAGGAAAGAGCGAACAGAGGGGGAGAAGAACCGAGAGGTGCTGTGGAGAGGAAGAGATAGATTGAAAAGAGAGATTGGGAGAGAGATTGAGATGAGAGATAGAGAAATGGTAGTCTCGAGAGAGTTCGAGAGAGATTTCTTTTTGTCGATGGAAAATAAACACGCAGCTGCCCCAAACTGGATTTTGGGGAAGAAATATTGTAATTATAGTTTTAAAAGATATAAAAGGTATTTTGGTAAATTAGAAATGCTGAAAATAAAAATTAAAAAAAATCAATTAATTAACTATTAAAAATCGAATTTAAATGGAAAATTAATGAAAAGTAAATCTTTTCATTTTAAAAATGAAGAGTACAAAATTACGAACATCCCCATATTTTTAAAATGTTTTTAGGATCAATAACGAATTAAATATGAATTTTACAAATTTTGAACCTTTAAATGCTATAAAACTCTTAAAAATCATTTTAAAATACATAAACACCCAAAATAATTTACCACATAATTTTAAAAACTAAATAATTATACAAAGATAATATTACAAAAGATTTAATGATTTTTAAGAACTCCGATAATTTTATAAAAATTTCAGAAGATCAATAATGCATATTTAAATAGATTTTTTTTAATCGTCCAAAATTCAAATAAAATACACAGATATACACATCGCACAGACATCACCATATAAACATGTAAACATGATGTCACATATATATATAACTTTAAAAAAATTTCACACCATATATTCCACATTTAATATCAAATAATAATATTTATAATTACGATATTTTCTAGGGCGTTATATCCTTCCTCCCTTAATAGGATTCTGTCCTCAGAATTGACCGTAAGAAAATAAGTAACGGGACTTCTCAAACATTTCTCTTCCAATTCCTCAGTTGTATTCTCAACTCTAGGATTCCTCTATATCAACTCATATATCGATAGGCTCATCTTATAAGCCCTCGATGTAATAACCCTAACTTTAGCAATGCTACAATGATCACATGAATAGTAAAATTTGAGGATTTAGGGAAATGGTATGTAGGTACATTATAATTGAAACAGAAAATGAGTAAACAGTTAGTGTTGTACTAGGGAAATAAGTGACTCGAAATGACGATAGATTTCAGAAATTCCTGAATACGGATTTTTGAGGATTTCGAGTTCGAATGAGCTTCTATTTTATCAGATATTAAGGAGCATGGAGATATTAAAGGAATTTGGATTGTTAAACGATTTCAGAACCACTGAGATAATGAGGTATATTCGAAACGAACCACAATTAGGCGAGTATGAAAACCAAGTAACCAAGATTAGTAAATAATAAGGATGTTTACCACATTAGTATTTACCAAGGTTATTAATAATTACTTAAGGTTAATAACCAAGCTTGCTAAATACTCCTCAATGACATCAATAATGACATCATTATCCACTAACACAATTTAAGGGGTAGATTAGTCATTTAATCATGTAAAAATCCTCATGCTTCCACCACACTCTAGAATGATAAAGAGTAAGATGAGATAAGAACCAAACAAGAGAAAAAAAAAAATCTCTCCCCTTTTTCCACCTTTTTCCATTCGGCCTTTCAAGAAGAAAAAAAAAATTCAAAACCAAAACCCTAGCTCTCTTCAGTAACAAATCGAGAGGAAATTCATGGAGCATCTTGGAGGTTAGAAAGGATCACTCACCAAGTTTCATAGCAAGCAAGCATCATTTAGTAAGGTAATTAAATCATCAAAGTTACTAGATTAATGGTAATGAATAGTGTTTTCCAAGAACTAACCTTGTTTTTATGGATTCTTTAGTTAATCCAAGCTAGTGTAAGGTTGTTTAAGGGTTACCAAGGCTTGTTAAGTGTTGTCAAAGCTTCAAGAAGGTATAACTACTCTTGCCCTTTTTGTATTTATGGTGGAAATTGAGTTGGTTAGTAGTTAAGTGATGTTAATGTCTAGTTTATGATGATTATGTGTTATAAATGGTTTGTTTTGATATGTAAATTTTGTGTTGTGGACTTGTAACCATGGTTGGGATGTAGACCACATGGTGTAGGTGATGGTGTATAAGGTGGATGATTGATTTGGAGGAGTTTGATTTTTGGAAAGTATGAAAATATAGCCGTTATAATGTCCGACTTTCGTTAGACCAAGAATCTGCCCTGTTTTTGGACCCTATACCCGTACGGTAGGTTACTGTCCAGACTCCCAAGTGACCATGAGATGATAGAGCTTGGTTCATAGATCGTTTTGATATAAAGTGCGTTAAAATCTGATGAACGGTTTAGGAGAAAAGTCAGTTTTAGTGAAAGACGTTCGATAGTCGAGAAAACGTAGTTGTACCAACTTTGAGGCTATAACTACCATACTTAGACATTTTTACAAATTATGAAACTTTGGGATATTGTAGTAAGGTAGTCAAAGAGTTGTTACCAGTTGACCTTGTGGTAATATTCGAAATCCATATTTTCTGAGAATTTTTAGAGTTAAGTGTGATCGTTAGGGGAAATGGTGAAAACCCCTGAAACTTCGATTAAGGTTTTAAATGGTTAAGTTTTTGAACCTTTGGGATAATAGTGATACCTTAAACATATATTAAAGTTTCAAAGGTAATGTTATACAAGAGTATAGTGAGTAAGAGATGTGGTATTCTAACGACGGTCCTTTTTGTGTTTATAGAAACTTCTGGAGAGCCACGAGCTATACTGCAAGGATACAGAGATAGAGGCAAGATTTCTTCTATCCTTACTTTGTAAAACTACTTATCTTCACAAAGAAACTTGATTTCATGGAATATATATGTGATGCTATTATTACTATATTGTGAAGAAATTGTCTTCCTTGAGTATTGATATTGAAAAGAAAGGTATACGAAGATGTATATGAATATGGATATGAGTATGAGATGGATATGAATATGGATATGAGTATGAGATGGATATGAATATGGATATGAGTATGAGATGGATATGTATAGAGATGATTATTCATGAAGTGAACATGCCTTATGATTAAGAGAATAAGAGAGAATGGTATTAGTTGTTATCTAAAGTAAATAAAAGAATGGTATCAGTTGATATCTAGGGTATATGGTTTATAATACTATATTAAAAATATTTTTTTGAGTATCAGTGGCTTAATAAATATTATTTGATTATTATTCATTACTCTTAAAATAGACGGAATATTTTATGAATATAAAAGTATATTTGATTCCTGAATATGAAAGAGATGTCTGGATCATAATCAAAGCATTATGTTATATATATATTATAGAAGTAATGTGCGAGAATGGAAATAATATGAGTGAATGATATGCGGAAATGAAAGCGAGAAAATGGAAATGTGGAATGATATTTTAAAAAGGGAATAATGATGTGATAAAAAGGGGGATTGCAACAGACTTGCGTAAGTGGCTGTGTCAGGGCTGTGTGCGACACAGTTCAGCATTTATTATTTTTATTACGGCACGAAGATGCCAAGGGAGGATGTTAGCAGGTGGCCTTCCTCCAGGGATGATTTTCATTCCTTCTACCGGTAGTAAAAAGAGAGCAGGTACGATTAGGCGACTGATCATCGTCCTAATGTATCAGGCGACAGCAGATATCCCCAATGTTTTTGAAAAGAAAGTGTTGACAATGGTTTTCAGATTTCTATACTGAAAATAGAATAATGATATGAGATGATGGAATTATGGTTACAGATGAAGAAAAACTGATATTATATTATTTTAGATTTCTTTCTTATAATAGTAAGTGGATGATGTATTATTAAATAAGAGCTTTATTCTTCCTTAAAGA
Source organism: Saposhnikovia divaricata (assembly GCA_036435485.1). Classification (NCBI taxonomy): domain Eukaryota; kingdom Viridiplantae; phylum Streptophyta; class Magnoliopsida; order Apiales; family Apiaceae; genus Saposhnikovia; species Saposhnikovia divaricata. Next base: position 138,948,691 of record CM071600.1, read on the forward strand.
TTATAATTGGTTTCTGCTTATATATGCATATATATGTATACCTGTTCACATTCTAAATTCTAGGTTACAATATTATCTTACTGAGCTATTATAGCTCACTCTTGCTACTTATGTATATAGCAGCTAGGTCCCATGCCGATACTACGCACTACACCCCGCAAGAGGGTAAGGGAAATGCGACCTTTTGAGCGAGTGCTGGCGACCATCCCCGAGGTAGTGACAAGCGAAAGGGGCTTAGTAGACTTATGTAAATTAAGTGTGTAAGTTTGTAATAAACTTTTGGTTGTTGAAATGCTTCCTGTAGAAGTATTATTCAACAATGTACTTAGTAGAATTCTGGGTTTGTAATAACTGTTAACTTTAAACTTTTAATATTGTGAATGTTGTTCTATGAGCATATGACTGGTGTGCGTGTGTATTAGTGTGGGGTCAATTGCTTAAGTATTAAATATTAAGTTAAAAAAAAACTCAAGAGATATTGATATTGAATGGAAATTGGACCGTGATGACCTGGATCCTTGACCCCGGATCTAGGGGCGTCACACTCGAATTTCTAACACAAAACTTAATCCTTTGGTTTGTATGTCTCGTTAATTCTAGATACTGATCACTCACACGTGACGATCCCTTTTCTACTGAAAATCGGACATGACCTATTCGCATAATAGACTATGTCCTGTATGAAAGTTCCTCAATTTCTAACTCAATCATCCATAAACAATTCATTTATATACATTACTAAAACAAATCCTACCTTAACTTGCAGTAAACAGGTAATAATTAAATCTTCAAAACAAAATCCACGCAATTAGGAAAATTGATACCACCTCCACGCTCCAACTCATAAATCAGGTTGCCCCAGATAAAACTCTGAGAAAAAGGAATATCAAGAAATCCCCCAATCATTCTCACTCCCCTTTCACGTAACTAGGAAACCTCTATCCATCCTCAATCCCATTGTTTTACTGAGTAACCTTTTCAAAACTAATAACCATTTACCTTGAAACGTATACATCTTATTCACAATACAAACTATTCTGGGGTCACTGCCCCTCAATACCACTCAAAATCAAACTCCAACTCTAATATCCCCCAATATCAAAACTCGACTTCCGAACCATTACTCTACATATCTTACAAATCGTTAAATTTTAAACTCTAAACATTATAACTCCCATATCAATAACTCATTTCCTTGAACCATTTTATTCTTCCACATTCGTCAACTTCACCTTTTACTTCTGTCAACTCCGATTGGTACTTCCTACTTTCCTCTAACGATTCATTCACAATAATCTAGACCTTTGAATCCTGTATCAATAATGTTTCACATTCTTTGAACATTTCCTTGAGCACTGTAAGCACATTCGATCCTTCCTCATTCGTTCGGTTTCCCTAGCACTAGAGGGGTTCTAAATCTCTTCGTTGAATTCTAAAAGATTTCTTCACATTGAGTTCTGCATTTCCTTCTTGGTAAGCGTGTCCACTGCTGTAGCTATCTTGGTAATATCTTTGACAACCTTCGATAATTCCTGGCTGGTCCTACAAAACTTTCGATCTCTGCTTTAACATCAATTCTCAAACCTAATTATCCAATTCATAATCTACGTAAATGTGGCTTGGACAACTCAAAATGTCATCGTCTCCATCTTTACCACATTCAATCACTGATAGCTTTAGGAATCATAAAGGTTTATAACAAAAGAAATCAATACAATGGACAGGTGTTAGCAGGTATAAATATAAGGTGAGTTTTGGTTTGATAAGAATTTTATAAAAGAATTTAACTGAGAGATCATAATGATCATTGAACTAATTTCAGGTTGCATTTGTCACTTAGGTCAACCGTCATAGCACAAGAAGGGGGGCAGCCTTCTGTACTTTCATGACAAACACAATCAGTGGCGTCCCACCAGACTTCTATCACATAGATAAGATGTCCCTGAGTCCCCTATATACATAGGGTTGTTCATCCCAGTCTGAATAAAGAAGATTAAGTGTTCAGACAAAATAAAAGAGTTCAAAAGTTTCAAGGGTTCACATGTATAACGTTGAATAAAGAATAGCAATATTCGGGGAAAATAGAAAGAATTCAAGGGTCTCAATAATTTTTATGCATCATGTTGAATCAAGTGATCCCCTGGAAAATAGAGGTATCTCTGAAAGATAGGAATGTGTTTAAGTAAATCGAATATAAGAAGTTCATCATGGACTGAAAAACAGTTGATTATCAAAGATGATAGGGTACTTAATCAAATGAGAAGTAACAGAAATGAGGGTTAAATCTCCTTAATCAATAAATTAAATGAAATCAACAGCTAGAAATAATTATCCACGCCCTTACTCCATCACATGCCAGAAATCACATTTTGCATCTTGTTTACCGTCTTTCGCGCTCTCTATAACGTTCACGGTATAACTAAAGTCGCAAAGGAATCCTAGAAGGTACACGAAGGTCTACACGTAGCGTCTTCCAAGCTGGTGGCTCCGGTTGCCCAATTAGCTCAAATGGCTCCGAATTGACTGCCTCGTCCTAAATCAATTCTTCGGATGAATCGAACTGCTCGCGGGATATGTTGAAATACAAAATAACGTCGCAAAAGTCATCCTAATATCCTAAGGCAAATCTTATCCTAAATCGTCATATCTAACGTCCCATTTAAATAAGTATACCTAATCACCCTAACTTGTTTCAGTGACCATAACCTGTCGCTCTGATACCAACCTGTAACGCCCCGACTCCCCGATACCAAAAATATACTGTTTATAACAAAATAGAATTTGATAAAGGGGAATTTTAGAAAATTTCGGCATGAAGTGTTTGTAAATCGGACTATCCACCTGTAATTCAACCCAACCAAATTCCAATTTAACAAATACAATTAAAACTTAATATACCAACGATTCCTCACCGAGGATCGATTCCAGGTTATGGTATGAAACAAGAATCTAAACTTTACAAATTTCTACAATTTCTTTCACTACTCTGAATATAATTATTATACCGTCTGGTCTGTAGCTTAATCCCAATCTGTGCTTACCCGCTCTAGCTCCGAAATCTATCCTGAATATAATGCCTCGTTGCTCTCATACGATTTGCACAATGTAGACATCCATCTTTAACCCTAACTGAAAGGTTAGGAAAAAAAAAATAAAGCAAGAGTGAGCCAAATAACGCTCAGCAAGTTAATAATATATTGAAACAACAATATCTCAATAATTCATTGATGAACAATATCAATGATTAATATTTCTCAAAGGAGTAATTCAATTTCCATCATAGGATTAAACTTTCCATTTCTCTTTAAATCATAACTTTTTTTCAAAAACGTTTCTTTCCATCAAAACATACTTTTCATAAAACTTTTTAAAAGCATTTAAGTTGATTGTATTATTATCCTGATTACGGACAATACGGGTGATCAGCCACGTAAAGTCCCCCTTCCTTTGAAATTGGGTTCCCAATTAGGCAACACATTGGCCTTTAATGCTGGACTAGGACCACCCTAGCCTCTTACGCTAAATAAAAGTGCTGGACTAGGACCACCCTAGCCTCTTACGCTTCTACAATTTATAAACAAATTTATTATTAATAATTTAAAATATTTCACTTTTTAGTCCTTAAACTCACTGATAACAGATCAGCCTATAAAAGACTGAGGATCAGGGAAACATTCAATTTAAAGAATCATAGACGACAAAGCAATAAGATTTAACTAAGCAGGGTAGTTTCGCAAGACAGAATTATACATCAATGTATCAACAAGGCATCATTTATAAGTTAGAGAACAAGCAATTATTAAGATTCTAGAAATTGAACAACAATTATAAAGAAATTAAGGGATATGGTGATCTGAAGTTCAACCATAGATTTGAATACTGCACAAGCTATAACCAATGATTTCAAAGGCTACCCAATGATGAAATTTTAATGGCAAAAATTCGAATTTACATCAAAGATTTGAATAGTTTAAAACGATGATGTAAGAAATTCTCAATTACACAAAGTCTCACCCTTGTCTGCTAAGCACTCATAGGGTTTAGCTTCCAGAACCGGCCTGACAATAATGAGTTTGAATAATTAAGAAGATCTCAATTCATTCTTGGCTTTAACCGTCACTGAGCAACACATGCCTCAACAACAGTATAAACCTCGAATTAGTTTACACGAATTTGAAAGAAAACATACTTTGAAAAAAATATTAGTAAAGACGAGGACTATTGAATAAATTAATTTTTAAAAGAATCAACACCTGAATGATAGGTGTGGAAAATAAACAACGACAGAAAAATTTGGGAATAAATGTTTGTAAATTAGTAGAAAAAGAATGTCACTGGAATAAAAAGGAAAGGTATAAGAACTAGCAAAAAGATCTGATAGGCACATCGTATAATTAACTGAACAGGTTCACATTATTTAAACTAAAACGGAAGAGTATAGATATCTTGCAAGAAAGCATTTGAAAGGACATATAAATAATAACAGGAGGGTTCACATCACTTGAACAATAAGTGAGGGACAGTAAACTTGCCTCAATACATGAAGTTTCCATTTCCATCACAACGATTCTTTACACGCTCTACATCAATCTATTTCTTTATACATTAGCCTTTACTCGATCTTACATCCGTCTCTCTTTTATCATCTGTCTGCCTCTACACGAGCATACCCGTCCAATCTAATAATCTTTCCATTCATTAAGACTCCATCTACGCTAGTGCTGGTTCTTAGCTGGCCTCCTATGCGTACCTATATACAGGTAAAGTACTACTTCAGTACGCGTATAACCTTAACCATCTAATTCTATTCTACCCAACTGTGTCATATTACGCTTTACAAATATAACACATATATCACATAAGGTTATATTTATAAAATATTATAGCATACTCGTATAAGTTAGGTAAACACATAGCATACATTAGCACATCGATTCACAAATAATTCTTATCAAATTATTGCATAAATTAGAAAAAAAATTTAACAAAAAATTTGATAGCACCTCCTTTATAATATCACATAAATATAAACATTTATTCGCATATCTATAAACCTATAACAACAAATATATACCATGGAAGCAGATAGCACATGACAGTTTCATATATAAAACCACTGACATACATTCTAATTATTAACATTTTCAAAATAACTAGCCATGTATAAGTTTAGTAATCAATCAACAATCAACAATTATATAATCCCCTGAATCCGACGAGCATAACCAGATCAGAAATTGCACACAACACTCAACATAACACTCGATCCCGTCTTTTATCAATTAACATCTTATTCCTTCAGTTTACAACCCCAAGTCACTTAGCACCCCAGTTCACTTCCTAACAACAGATAACAATCAGTCACAGGGGCTGCATTTCAACCGAAAATCAAGAAACCGGTGTTCGAACAAGAATTCTGGCACACTAAATAAAAGCCCGGTTACCCTCATTTCAACCCCAAAATTCCCACAAAGACCCTCCTTACTTACGTTTTAACAGCTGGAACATACTCCACCTATCCAACTTAACAAGTGTTCACTCAACAGGCAAATATAAATTCGGCTTAACCACAAATTTAACTAAAACTCTATTAATATCATTTAAACACGAAACTTCATGAAAACAAATGTTCAACAAACTTATATCAAGCCCAGGAATATCCTACTAGTTTTACAATCTATAACAACAGCTCAAGTACATGATTTAACCAACAAAATTCATGAATTCCAGCCATAACTACCCAAAATCCGGAGACTCCCAAAACAACTCAGAAAATTCACATAACATCCAGGAACTCCCAATCGATCATAAAATCCTCATAACAACAATACACACCCGTAGTCTACAGCTTCAATTAAACCACAAAATTCGGCAGCCACCATATCTTTTCTAACGAACCCGACTTGCAACAAAAATACTGGTTATACGGCATACAAATTAGAACACGGGTTTACAGCGGATGTTGAGAAATAATTGTTAAGATAACACTGATTTTCGCCGTTAGTGGTGTCCGGTAAGGGACTAAAACTCCAGTCGATTATAAAAGTGCCACAAACAATCACCAACTCATGCACATAGCTTTGCTTCAGCCCGCAACACACACGGCGACACACGGTGAAACGCAACCACACAAAACACTACACATATACACACTCATATCGTATATACATACTCACACACACGGATGCAAATTTTAGAGGGAGGAAAGAGCGAACAGAGGGGGAGAAGAACCGAGAGTTGCTGTGGAGAGGAAGAGATAGATTGAAAAGAGAGATTGGGAGAGAGATTTAGATGAGAGATAGAGAAATCGTAGTCTCGAGAGAGTTCGAGAGAGATTTCTTTTTGTCGATGGAAAATAAACACGCAGCTGCCCCAAACTGGATTTTGGGGAAGAAATATTGTAATTAGAGTTTTAAAAGATATAAAAGGTATTTTGGTAAATTAGAAATGCTGAAAATAAAAATTAAAAAAAGGCTTAATGACCTTTTAGCCCTCGAAGTTTTATACGAAATACCTATCAGCCCTCAATGTTTCAAAACGTTCCTTTTAGCCCATGAAGTATCCGTAAAGGTCCAATTAACCCTTGTATCGGTACGAAAAATTGTAACGGTACGTATCGGATGGGTAAAATGGACATTACATGTGTCCGTTACACTTTTTTTTTAATTTGTACCGGTATAAGGGTTAATAGGACCTTCCGGATACTTCAGGGGCTAAAAGGTATAACGTATTAAACTTGAGGGTTTGATGGGTACAAAAGGTCATTACTATATTTAGCTTTGTGGTTTCGAGTTTTCATTTGAGGGTGTTTGTCTCTGTTGCGTACGTTTAAATTGTAATTATAAAATGCTTCTTTTATGGAATAAGTTAAACCGACATCCGGAAATTATCGGGAAATTATTGTGTAGCTTGCAGTTTGATACTTTAATTTAATATTTTTTCTAAAAGAATATTTAGAAGGATATGAGTACTTTTCTTTAAAAAAATCCACTTATTAATATTTTTAAGGATATTGAAGATTCCGTTAAGTGATTCGATAAAAATATAATTATTCTTTAAAAATTTGATCAATAAATATTTATCAAAAACTTAAGGGATCTCACATTGCCAATGTGTATTAAAAATATTTTAATGAATTTCACTATAAGTCTAAAAACTACAAAAAATGAAATCTATTTTCGAAAAAAAATTTCAAAAGATATGAATACTTTTCCAAAAACGACAAATATTTATGATTATACGAGATTCTCTTAAGTGTTATATTAATTATTTATAACCTTTTACTAACTTTTTTTCCAAAGTGTTTTTAAAAGTATATATGACTATATTTTAAAATAATCATATAATATTTAAAATATTAAAATTTCATAAAATTTCTATTAAGTGTTTTTAAATTTATTGCAACTTGATTTTCTTAGGTATTTAATTTCATATCAATTTGATCTGTTAATAGTCTAATAACGGAGCAAAGTACACAAGCACCACGTAAACTGAATCCCAAATATTGAATTGAAATATCAATTAAGCTAATCTAATTAAACCAGATTCAAGACCATGTCTATTATCCTACATATTGTCTGTGATACGATGAATATAATCAAACGATGATGATGACTGAGTCATTTGGCTGCTGATGTTTAGATGATTTTAACAAAATAAATTGACTGGTCAAATATTACGAGATTCTATAAAGTGTTCTAAGTATTTTATGGAGTACCATGTCTTTCATTAATTTTTAAATTTATTATTACACACTTCCGAATAAATAGTGGGTAATGAAAAATATTAAAAAGAATAGTTATGAAAAATTTAAATTAAGATTGTGTAGTTAAAATATTAATTGTGGGTGATAAAAAATATGGAAAGAAATACTCAAGAGATTAGATATGTAATCTTTTATATAAAGAATTGAAAAACGAGTGCATGAATTATGGGATTATATAATTTAGAAATCAATTATAAAAATTAAATTGATAACTGATATATGGAAAGACTATATTTAAAAGTTACAGTATCTCATTAAATCATTGCAAAAATGACGTTTTGTCCCCATCAAACCCTCAAGTTTAATACGTTGTACTTTTTAGCCCCTGAAGTATCCGGAAAGGTCCAATTAACCCTTATACCGGTACAAATTAAAAAAAAATGTAACGGACACATGTAATGTCTATTTTGCCCATCCGATACGTACCGTTACAATTTTTTGTACCGGTACAAGGGTTAGTTGGACCTTTACGAATACTTCAGGGGCTAAAAAGAACGTTTTGAAACATTGAGGGCTGATAGGTATTTCGTATAAAACTTCGAGGGCTAAAAGGTCATTAAGCCTTAAAAAAATCAATTAATTAATTATTAAAAATCGAATTTAAATGGAAAATTAATGAAAAGTAAATCTTTTCATTTTAAAAATGAAGAGTACAAAATTACGAAGATCCCCATATTTTTAAAATGTTTTTAGGATCAATAACGAATTAAATATGAATTTTACAAATTTTGAACCTTTAAATGCTATAAAACTCTTAAAAATCATTTTAAAATACATAAACACCCAAAATAATTTACCACATAATTTTAAAAACTAAATAATTATACAAAGATAATATTACAAAAGATTTCATGATTTTTAATAACTCCGATGATTTTATAAAAATTTCAGAAGATCAATAATGCATATTTAAATAGATTTTTTTTAATCGTCAAAAATTCAAATAAAATACACAGATATACACATCGCACAGACATCACCATATAAACATGTAAACATGATGTCACATATATATGTAACTTAAAAAAAATTTCACACCATATATTCCACATTTAATATCAAATAATAATATTTATAATTACGATATTTTCTAGGGCGTTATAGTATTTATTCTTGATGTTATATGTAAGATGTCATACTACCGCCCCTTTTTCACAATTGGTGCCAATCGGTATGAGGCTTGCATACTGCTGCGGTTCCTAATAAACTCTATTAGGTGGTAATCTCGAAGGATCATTAGGATATATCCATGCATCCATTTGCTATTAGGTTACTTTTAAACTTTATGTCTCTCTATGTGCATCAATCCCTTTAAGCTAAGTAAGCTTCACATTCTTGCCACAATATTTCTTCCTTTCTCTACCATCTCACTTCTATGTTAGTTTCCTCTAGGGGTTATGTCTTACATCGCAATCGATTTGCATTTGTTGAAGCAAGAAAAGGCTCGGTAATTCCGAAATTCGTTAATATACCATTCTGACAACGTTTAGTAAGAGTGTACTCTCAATTACCTCATCATTTCTTATATCATCCTCACAATCATATTAAATGTAAGAACCCAAATTTTTGGTAGAATTAAAACTTTTCTTACTATGATTAAGTGCATCAATGAATAGTGATTTCAATGAACAGTGGTTTTAATGAATGGATATTTCTATGGACAATGATTCCAGTGCATATGTGTGATTTTTGAATAGAGTAATTCAGTAGTTGATGACTTAGGTAAGAATGATCTATCGTCTAGGAAATGAGTTGATATACCCTAGAGGGGAGTTGAGAAGTGAGTTAGAGTACTCACTATAATAATTATGAAACGAAAAGAGCAAGTATGTACTAGGGAAATACAGAGAGAATGAGTATATGTAAATGAAGCTAGAAGTCAGAGAACCAAAACATTGTATTATTCCAACATTGACAAGGAAGTTAGGAATATAATAATTGGATTATGAATCGAGGGCATTAAATATTAGAAGTCCAAGGGAGGATATATTATGAGAGGAAAATAGAATTGAGAATAAAATCCTAGAGTTAAAGGGATTGAGAACATTTGAGAAATTGCGAGAGCATTTTTCTGAGAACAAGAAATAAAGGGAACAAACGAGGAATATTGGAGTTAATATTTGTTCGAGGGATTGTGCCCCACTAGAGTAATAAAATGCAACATATAAGTTGTAACATATTGATTTTATTAAATATATAAAGGGGAATCCAATTGGTGAAAACTTGAGATACCAAAGTGGAAGAGGAGTAAGTCAACTACAAGATGAGTGGTGCATTTGCACTTAACCAAAATTGGAGTAACTAGTTTTTAACCCAACATTTTTAACCCAACACTTGGACAAATGGAGTGCTAACACATGGGCCAATAGATGATGGACAAAGCATTAAAAAGAGGATGCATCCAATATTAGAGAGATATGCAAGGGCTAAGGCATTAGATATAACAAAACAGAAGCTCTCCAAAACTACCCAGGAGGAACAGCAAGGAAAGAAAAATTCATATCTCCCGATCCAGAGCTTTAAAAATCACCAAATTTTAACCATAGCTTCTCCACTTCATGGGTAAGGTTCGTTAAAAATTTCATGGCAATCCAATTAGTATAGCCTAGTCAAATCTATGCTCAAAGTTGGGGATGAATAGTAACTTCGAAATTATTAACTTGTTTTCTTGTTTTGTACTTAAGGTTTAAGCTATATAAGGACTATCTAAGGCTTGTTAAGTGTTTATAAACACTTGATAGTGTTTTTAGAGCTTCCAGGAAGGTAAACCCTTAACCCACCTTTGAGTTTTATATGAGTTTTGATGGTGTTTATGAGTTGTATGCATGATTTACAGCATGTATGTTATGTTGGTGTTATGAACATGTAAAAATAATTTTTGTAGCTCCAAGACCTGTTGAGGCAGTGAGGACGATGAATAGTGTCAATGAGTGTTGGGTGGTGATTGAATATTTATTTTGGTTGTTTGAAAATTGGATTATTCGTTTTTAAGCCGCCGTAATGTCAAAATTTTCTTAGGTCTTTAAAACAGAGCATGTCCAGGAGATTAACTTTCTGTCAAGGTCGAGCATATGCCATGTTGTAGATCTTGATTCATAGATCATTTTGTTGAAAGAATCGTAGCATTCTGATTTACGGTTTAGGAGATATGGTCAAAGTCGTAAAAGTGGTTCATAAACGCAAGCGTGAGTTCGTAACTTGAATTGAACCCCCTTAAAATAAGATATTCGGTTGTAAATCTTAGTAATTAAATACTAGAGGTCATAATGAAGATGTGAGAGAATACCTCATGTCGAAAGGATTATTTTTCGATTATATAAAAAATTTTGATTTAAGGCTAAGTACGAAGGAACCCCTTAGAGAAGTGCATGGTTATAACTTTGAAAACCACTTAGTAGAACGGGCGAACGAGACTCGATTTCTAAAATGAACTCTCGACATAAGTGTTTGTCGACTAACATGGACTTAGTGAGAGTGCGAGCTAGTAATGCCTTGGTTGTGTTTCGCTTACATTTTCAAGCATTGAGTTATAAGTGGATTATCCAGGGGATTAATCGTATGTTTTTCATTTGACTTTGTCTAGATCATCCGACACTGTCACAAGCCCCTACCACTTCTGGAGCATCAGGCAAGTTTTCTAAACGTATGCTTTTGAAGTATTGTTTTATAATACTGCATTTTCCATGTATAGTGTTATACAATTTTGCGATAATCTTATTTCTTGTTGAAATAAAATTTGACTTTTGGATTATATACGAGCCTTGAGGTAAAGTATTCATAAACCGGTGTATCGTAGCTCTAGAGATAAGAGCATATTTATTGTTTCGACTCTAGACCGGGGGTCAGAGATATTTTATCGTAATCCTGTTAGTAAAACCCGTGAATCGCCGGAGACAGATATTTATTTGAATTGTGATTTAAAAATATTCCAATTAATTAAAAATTGGAGATTTTTGGGTTTACATATTTTATTAATAAATATTCTTGGAATATTTATTAATAAAATGAATATTAATTTAAATATTCTTTTAAAAATAATTTATTAAGGATTTATTTCTTAGTAAATATTATTTAATTATTTATTAAATATTCCAAAATTATTTAAAAATCCTATTTATTCTTTAAAAATTCATTCAAAGTTTTAAAAATTATTTTAAATATTTTCTGACCTTTAGAAAATTATTTTAAAAATTATTAAGGGTTCCCAATGAGTAATTGTGAATAAACCACTAGTGAGTAAAGGCTTCGATTTTCCTTCAAAACGTGGGGACCAAGGTTTTCGGAGTAAAAATAGTGATTTCTCCCTTCGCTCATCACTCAAATGACTTCAAAACTCTGACTAATTTCCCTGCATGTTTTCAAAATGAGTTCAATGTCAAAGAAAATCTATTGACGAAAGTCAACACACATGTCCGACTTCCTTCCACAAATACTTCCGGAAGTAAGGGTTTGAAGTTGAGTATCTATTTTTGGGATTGGTGGAAAGTGTTAAGAGGTAAGAGGCTGTGGGACAGTCCATCCAGGTGTAAGAGGCTGTGGGACAGTCCATCCAAGTAGAGAAAGCTGTGGGACTGTCCATCTTAAAGACCCAAATGCGGTCAGGGCCACGACCTCGAAAGAAAGATCGCTTTCCGTCTACTAGTGGCGAAGTTTTATACGATACAATGGCTGATCACCTTGTATCGGGTGTACTCCAGAATAATCCCTGTTCTTCCAATTGGAATTGTGCTGCGACATTGTAATGAAAGCCCAGGTGCTCCATTACCGATAGTGTTGGCAGAGTCTTGCATTTTTCATTAAATAAATTATTCTGTATCAATAACCTTCTAAGTTAATAGAAGGAAGATGATTGGAACAGAATAATGCAAGGGCATGTTATATGTAATTATTGTGCACTATCTCTTATTGAAGTGTCATGGTTACAAATGTTTCAAGAATGTCATTAAGTATAAATTGTTACGGCAAGTATGAGTTGCAAATATCTTTCATATAAAGATAGTAAATGATATTTGAAGTACTATGATAGTATTGTTGTGAATATATCCCGATGAGGAAATAATTTTAGTATCAAGATATTTTGACAATTATTGTCTTATACCTGCTTCATTCTAGGTTTTAGTTTAAGGTAGATTTGTGCTATTCTTTTATTACCTTGCTGAGCTTTCGCTCACTCTTGCTATTATTTTATATATTATATAGCAGCTAAGCAGGATGCCAAGGACACGGCACACATCCCGCAAGCGAGTGGTAAGCGCAAGGCTTTTCCCTGAGCAGTTACTAGCAGTGATCTCGGAAGTTGTAAGGACTAGTCGGATCAGGCTACAGTTCTGTTATTCACCTTATGTATAAGTATGAATTATGCAAGAGGATCATGAGAACCAGTAGGTTAAGTTATTAATGTGCCTTCACTTAGAGGTTGCATCGATATCAGATTCAACAAGACATTTGGGTATTTTAATAATAACATTTTATTCCGCAGATGTTTTAATGTATCGTTTCTGAGACTCTAACCTCTGTGTGTGTGAGATGTATATTGTGGGGTCATGAGCAGGCAGATTGTGTATATTGTGAGTAATACAGGTACAACATGGAATAATGGATTGTGACTACCCTAGATCCCTGATCCTGGGTATGGGGGTGTTAAAGAAATGGTATCAGAGCGTCAGGTTACATTCCTCAGAAATGATGGGAGATCAAGTCTTACAATACCCTTAATAATAATGATAATACCTAGGGCTCAGAGTGAGTTCGTAATCGGGTTATAGGATGTAACCCTGACTGTTTTAGATTAAGCCCGCGAGGGGACTTCTTCTGGGAAACCGTATTTAGGACTTCTCGGTTAGTAACCTCGATTCGTATGAGTTATAGATGGATGGGATTCTGAGGTACCAGACCCCGAGGCCTTCGAGTAGGCCTGTGATGATGTGTTCCTTGAGATGGACAAAGACCCGATAGAGGAGGATCTAGAGGAGAACCCCATGGAGGGTCAAGGGAAGAATCTTTAGAGGTCGATTAAGTGACGAGATGAGAGTTAGAATCGTTTATGATTCATCAAGAGATATGACAAAGAGAATGGAGTAGAGTCTCCAGAGCAGATGAGATAGAGGCGGTATAGCCAGTATCAGTGGATTAATTCGACTTGAACGAGACCTGTTACTCGTAGTCGGTTATAGTTGCCCATAAGGAAGTGGCATACGTAAGGACCAAGATGTTCAGATTTTTACGTACGATTAAGGGTTCTTAGTTACCTGGATTAGTGGAAGGAATTGCTTTGGCTATGAGGTTTCAATCCCCCACGACCAGCGATTCCACCAGAAATAAGGTCTATTACATCATTGAGGGATTTTATTATCTCGAGGAGAATTTTGGGTATATGTACCACGCGAATGTTATTGTAAGACAAACACGCTAAGACAGGATCACGAACAAGATTTACCACCCTCAGGAAACCAGGAAGGAAATTATGAGGATAGAACTGAGAGGCCGGAATCAGATCCGGGTATTTCCAGTTTTGATGAATGACTAGTTGTATAGTAATGTTCCTTCTGAGTGGGTGGATAGGTAGACTAACTTTTGATAGTACGGAATATTTGGACGTATATGTATCGGGATTATCTGGCATGTTTCCGTTCAAAACTTTTTATTCCCCCTTCTGTGGGACATATATATATGTTTTCTTTCCAGTTGTTAAAATTCCAGTTTTGCTCCAATTATCCTGATAATACAACTGTTTACGATTCTATCTACTTTGATATTCATAGAATTGTGAGTCCTCCATTTTTGCGAAAATTTTGCTTTGGGCTTCAAATTCTATAAATATTTCTTCAGGTTTCGAAATTGATTTCCTAGTATTACCAGTGGGTAAATAAACTAATCAAATTTCCCTGATTCTGAGAATTCAACAAATCCTGATAAACCTTGTCTTCTGATTATCAGAGAATGCCATCGGGAAGAATGGGAATGAGAGCTAACCCCTACGATTCTGAGGGGCAGGCTAACTACCACGAGGAAGGTGGCAAACAGAACTTTAGTGATGAGGGGAGTGACCAGGATTACAATGAGGAAGAAGACTTAGACTTTGATGAAGAGGCAGATGTGGAATTTAATGAGGGAGAGGCAAATCACTGGTGGGAATCTAAAAAAAACCTAGAGAGAGCTGGTGTTGTGACGTGGGAGAGGTTTAGTTATTTATTTCTGGACAAGTATGTCCTGAGATACATGGAAATCCGGATGGATTTAGAGTTTCTGGAACTCAAGAAGGGTAATATGACTGTATTGGAATATAAGACGAAATTTTCTGTACTATTTAGATTTGTACCAGAGTTCGTTAATACGGAAGCTTAAGAGCCCGAAGGTTTCGGAAAGGGCTAGGACAGTGGATTCAGAATAATGTGGCGATCTTTGAGTTGACAGACCTTGCTTCAATAAGGCGAAAGGCTTTAATCGTAGAAGATGGAAGTGATCAGAGTCACAAAGAAAGAGAGGAAAAGAAGAGAAAGATGAGTGACCAGAAAGGAAAATCTACGTACAGGATTTTCCAGGCAAGTTTAGCCAGAGGGCAGTATCTCAGCCCAATCAAGGTTTTGGAGCTAAGAAAGTGGGGAGTTGAAGCGTAGGCCAAAGCGACCGGCAGACTAGGGTATCCCACTCCAACAAAACTAGACCCCCACTACCAAATTGTAATAAATGTGGAAAGAAACATACAGGCACGTGTAGCCTTTGATATAGTTTCCTTTTGAGTTAAGGGAATTCAAAGTTATAATAAGAAGGGATTGGTTAATCTCCAATGAGGCCCAAGTTGATTATAAGAAAAGTAGGTAAAGTTGAAATTGCCCGGAGATAAGAGAACAGTGTTTTAACGGGTAGTGAGTGGCCCAGAAGTCTTGACCATAGTCCAGACCAAGAAATTGTTATGTAAAGAATATGAGGCTTATATAGCTTATGTGACTGGTACCAAGAAAGAGGTCACTAGCCTGCAAGAAGTTCCAGCTAGTGATGAGTTTGATGATATATTCCTAGAGGAATTACCCGGACTACCACCACACCGAGGAATAAAATTTATTGTCAGTCAGCCCCAGTTTCAAAGGCACTATAGAGACTAGCCCCCGTAGAAATGAAAGAGTTAGCGATTCAGTTACAAGAGTTGTTGGATAAGGGTGTGATAAGACCCAGTGTGTCACCGTGGGGAGCCCCGGTGTTTTTGTGAGAAAGAAAGATGGTAGTATGAGATTATGTATTGATTACCAAGAGTTAAATAAGCTTACCATTAGGAATAGGTATCCGTTACCTAGGATAGATGAATTGTTTGACCAGCTGAAGGATGCTGTGTATTTCTCCAAGATTGACTTGAGAACTGGATATCACCAGTTAAAGATTAAACCCGATGATATACCTAAGACTGCATTTCGCACTAGGTATGGACACTATAAGTTTTAGTGATTCCATTTTGATTGACTAACGCACCCGTAGCTTTTATGGATTTAATGAATCGAGCATTCAAGAAGTACCTAAATAAATTTTTTATCGTAACTATTGATGACATCTTGATCTATTCAAAGACTAAAGAAAAGCATGTTGAGTATTTAAGGATAGTGTTGGAGATATTATGAGAGGATCAGTTGTATGCCAAATTCTCAGAGTGTGACTTCTGGCTTAAGGAAGTTCAATTTTAGGACATGTGGTTAGTAGCAAAGGTGTTTTAATGGATCCTGCTAAGATAGAAGTTGTCTCAAATTTGGAGAGACCAACTACGCCTTTGGCAAGCTATTATAGAAGATTCGTACAAGATTCTGCTAAGACAGTAGCACTAGAGACCCGACTTACTAGAAAGACTAAGAAGTTCCAATGGACTCCTAAGTATGAGGAAAGTTTTCAGGAACTGAAAAAGAGGTTGGTGTCAGCCCATGTGTTGGCCTTCCCATGCGATTTACAGTGACACTTCTCATAAAGGTTTAGGTTGTGAACGTATGCAGCACAGTAGGGTAAACGCGTATACATCCATACAGTTAAAGGATTGCGAGATGAGGTACCCCACCTGATGTGCTAAAAATAAATACGATTGCAGGTGCACAATCTCGTTTTAGTAAATTTAGATTCGTTCCGCAGAGACTATTTTATTTTCGCATCCTCAATTTTTAATTTAATCGAATTAGAACGAGTTTGATTTTTTGAGAATTTGGATTTTAATTACCAAAAGAAAATTAAACTATTTTTAAAAGAGAATTAAATTTATTCTAATTCTAAACTAATTAATTAAAAATGAAAAGAACAAAAATTAAATTATTCTCAAAATTCAAAATTAGGAATGATGCTAGATTTTATTTTAAAAATTTATGTACAGAAAATTCTAAAATCAAAATTAAAAATAAACCACCAGTAATTAAACTCAAAAACCAGAATTTAAACTAATAACCAGCAAAACAAATAACTCAGAAAAAAAAAACAACCATCAACCATTCAACATAGAAAACTAACTCAGGAATTTACTCAGCACAATAACTTGACAGCAATTCTAAAAACGCATCAACCTTATAACTCGCGATTCAACAATTCAAGCATTCCGAGTTGACTCGGCACTACACACAGAAATCAACGACTCAGGGACAACAAAGCAACTCAACAAATTACTACTACTCAGAAATTCGACAAAATAGCAACATTCCCAAGCAAAAATCAACTCAGCAACCTAACAAAATTCAAGCTAACAAATAGAAACACTACACTACAAACTCAACCCCAAAACAAAACAAATGCAGAACTTAGACACAAAATAATCACGCAGCATCACTACAATTTAGAACTCTGAAAACTCAGAATTAACGCAACTTTAATTTGGTCTTCTTTATTTTGCTATTTGTGTCGACGACTGGACTCAGAGCACGAATACAATACGAACTCGGAACAAAAACTAAAAAAAAAGAAAGCGAAAGTATTTTGTTTGGGTTTTGATAGTTTTGCAGCGAAATAAAAAAAAGGGAAGGGGATTGTTCGAATTTGAAACAAAACGAAAACAAGAAAGAGTAAGGGAAGGAGGTTTGCAGCAAGGAGAAAAGAAGAGAGGTGAGGGATTTTATATGGGGAAAGAAGAAAAGGAAAAAAACAAAACAGGGGAGGTGGAACTTTGTTTGGAAGAAAAAGAACGTACTGGGTAGTGGGTCTTGTGAAAAGAAAAGGGGAAGGAAATCTGGGTTCGTGATTCGAAAGAAAAAAAAAAGGCTTCGAGTTAAATCAATAAAAACGAGACAGAAATAACGAAATTAAAACTAAAATTTTTGTGTTTTTTTATATTAAATATACTAATAAAGAAATTAACTACAAAATTAAAAATTCACTAGAATGAGGATGAAATTAAATGGCCCACAATAAAATTGAGATTTAAAGGGGTAAAATTACGAATTAAAACTAATATTAAAACTACGAACAAGAAATTAAATTTCGTTACTTTCAACCCATAGTGGTTAGCTTTTCGCTACTTTGTCCACTACATGGATTTACGAAAATAACGAAAGCTATGTAAAATAAACGAGAAAGCAAGACAAGAAATTAAAGGAAATGAAATTGCATTAAAATTAAAAAGTGTTTACAAGATTTGAAACTTAGAAAAATACAAGAAATTAAAACTACCCTAAAATCTAAGTTACTAAATACAAGGGGGGTGAGGGGGTATTTATAGGATGAGAATTAGGGTTAAGGGGGGTGTTGGGTAAATCCCCACCATACATTTGTGGTGTGTGGTGGTGAAATCCTAGTCATTCATTTGTTTTCTTCCCCCTTAAACTTTGAAGAGTTGATCTTGGCCATACACTTATGTAGTGTGTTGGGATGATCTCCACCTTCCACTTGTCTTAAAATATTCCTTTTGCTCCAAGCTCCTAATTCTTTTCCTTCTTTCATTTTTGGTCCTTTTTCTTCCTCTTTTTCCCTTCCTTGCTCTTTATTTCTTTATTTTGCCATTTCTTTATTTATTTACGAAATTCCTGAAATGCAACAAAATAATTTATTAAAATACGTGTTCAAGCAATAAGTAGGTATTAAAAATATGCAAAAATATGCACTTATCACCACCCATGATTTAGAGTTAGCCACGATAGTTTTCGCCTTAAAGATTTGGGGGCATTATTTATATGGAGAGAAGTGCGAGATCTATACGGATCACAAGAGTCTGAAGTATATATTCACCCAAAAAGAGTTAAACATGAGACCAAGGAGATGGCTAGAGTTGATAAAAGATTATCAACTCTAAAGATGAAGATGTCTTAAGATGATAACTTAAGATGCCCTTAGTCGTAAAGAAAGACTTAAGATGATAACCACGTCAGACGAGTTAATCAAGGATTTTTAGAGGGTGGAATTGAGGTGAAGATGTCTTGGAAAAGGTCAGGAAGGCCTAATGGAAATTTGCATCCAACCACCGTTGTTGGAAAAGATTAAACTAAAAGAAAATGGAAGAGGAAAAGAATTCCTCCGAGGAGATAATGACAAGAGAAGAGATTAAATGTGAAAGCGATGAAAATGGAATTAAGTGCTACGCATCGAGATTATGAAATTCAGATGTTAAAGAGTTAAAGGATGAGGTAACACACAAGGCCCGGTATGGAAGGAGATGTCGCTCTCCCCTATGCTAGGAAGAAGTTGGTAAAAGAAAGATATTGGGGCCAGAACTAGTCCAACAGACTAGAGAGAAAATAGAGATTATTCGGAAACGACTAGTGGCAAAGAAAAGGTATCCCCGTGGAAAGGATTAATGAGACTTGCAAAGAAAAGGAAGTGAGCCCGAGATTCATTCGGCCATTTGAGATTCTAATATGCGTTAGGAAGGTAGCTTATGAGCCAGCCTTACCCCCCCAAATTTATAGAATGTTCATAACGTGTTTCATGTGTCAATGCCACGTCAGAATAACGCAGATGCCGATATGTGGTAGAGCGCGAGCAGGTAGATATATAACCTGATCTGACTTACGAAGAACAACTTGTGGAAATCATGGATAGAAAGGATCAAGTGCTAAGGAACAAGATTGTCAAGCTAGTGAGGGATTTGTGGAGAAATCAAGATATGGAAGATTCCACCTGGGAGTTAGAGAGTGCAATGGGAGAGAAGTACCCACAGTTATTCCTAAACTAATTCCGGGACGGAATCCTTTTAAGGAGGGGAGACTGTAAGAACCCAAATTTTCGGTAGAATTAAAACTTTTCTTACTATGATAAAGTGCATCAATGAATAGTGATTTCAATGAACAGTGGTTTTAATGAATGGATATTTCTATGGATAATGATTTTAGTCTATATATGTGATTTCTAAATAGTGTAATTTAGTAGTTGACGACTTAGGTAAGAATGATCTATCATCCAGGAAATGAGTTGGTATACCCTAGAGGAGAGTTGAGAAGTGAGTTATAGTACTCACTATAATAATTATGAAACGGAAAGAGCAAGTATGTACTAGGGAAGTAAAGAGAGAATGAGTATATGTAAATGAAGTTAGAAGTCAGAGAACCCAAACATTGTATTATTCCAACATTGATAGGGAAGTCAGGAATATAATAATTGTATTATGAATCAAGGGAACTAAATATTAGAAGTCCAAGGGAGGTTATATTATGAGAGGGAATAGAATTGAGAATAAAATCATAGAGTTAAAGGGATTGAGAACATTTGAGAAATCGCGAGAGCATTTTTCTGAGAACAAGAAATAAAGGGAACACACGAGGAATATTGGAGTTAATATTTGTTCGAGGGATTGTGCCACACTAAAGTAATAAAATGCAACATATAAGTTGTAATATATTGATTTTATTAAATATATAAAGGGGAATCCAATTGGTGCAAACTTGAGAAACCAAAGTGGAAGAGGAGTAAGTCAACTACAAGATGAGTGGTGCATTTGCACTTAACCAAAAATGGAGTAACTAGCTTTTAAGCCAACACTTGGACAAATGGAGTGCTAACACATGGTCCAATAGATGATGTCCAAAGCATTAAAAAGAGGATGCATCCAATATTAGAGAGATATGCAAGGGATAAGGCATTAGATATAACAAAACACAAGCTCTCCAAAACTGCCCAGCAGGAACATCAAGGAAAGAAAAATTCATATCTCCCGATCCAGAGCTTTAAAAATCACCAAATTTTAACCATAGCTTCTCCACTCCATGGGTAAGGTTCGTTCAAAATTTTATGGCAATCCAAGTAGTATAGCCTAGTCAAATCCATGCTCAAAGTTGGGGATGAATAGTAACTCCGAAATTATTAACTTGTTTTCTTGTTTTGTTCTTAAGGTTTAAGCTATATAAGGACTATCTAAGGCTTGTTAAGTGTTTATAAACAATTGATAGTGTTTCTAGAGCTTCCAGGAAGGTAAACCCTTAACCCACCTTTGATTTTTATATGAGTTTTGATGGTGTTTATGAGTTGTATGCATAATTTAGAGCATGTATGTTATGTGGGTGTTATGAACATGTAAAAATAATTTTTGTAGCTCCAAGACCTGTTGAGGCAGTGAGGACGATGAATAGTTGCAAATCTTAGTAATTAAATACTAGAGGTCATAATGAAGATGTGAGAGAAGACCTCATGTCGAAAGGACTAGTTTTCAATTTTATAAAAATGTTTGAATCAAGGCTAAGTACGAAGGAACCCCTTAGAGAAGTACATGGTTCTAACTTTGAAAACCACTTAGTAAAACGGGCGAACGAGACTCGATTTCTAAAACGAACTCTCGACATAAGTGTTTGTCGGCTAACATGGACATAGTGAGAGTGCGAGCTAGTAATGCCTTGGTTGTGTTTCACTTACATGTTTAAGCATTGAGTTATAAATGGATTATCCAGGGGATTAATCGTATGTTTTTCATTTGACTTTGTCTAGATCATCCGACACTGTCACAAGCCCCTACCACTTCTCGAGCATCAGGCAAGTTTTCTAAACGTATACTTTTGAAGTATTGTTGTATAATACTGCATTTGCCATGTATAGTGTTTTTCATTTGACTTTTGGATTATATACGAGCTATGAGGTAAAGTATTCATAAACTGGTGTATCGTACCTCTAGAGATAAGAGCATATTTACTGTTTCGACTCTACATCGGGGGTCGGAGATATTTTATCGTCATCCTGTCAGTAAAACCCGGGAATCGCCGGAGACAGATAATTATTTGAATTGTGATTTAAAAATATTCCAATTAATTAAAAATTGGAGATTTTTGGGTTTAAAAAAATTATATATTTTTTAATAAATATTCTTTGAATATTTATTAATAAAATGAATATTAATTTGAATATTCTTTTAAGAATAATTTATTAAGGATTTATTTCTTAATAAATATTATTTAATTATTTATTAAATATTTCGAAATTATTTAAAAATCCTATTTATTCTTTAAAAATTCATTCAAAGGTTTAAAAATTATTTTAAATTTTTTCTGACCTTTAGAAAATTATTTTAAAAATTATTAATGGTTCCTAATAAGTAATTGTGAGTAAACCACAAGTCAGTAAAGGCTTCGATTTTCCTTCAAAACGTGGGGACCAAGGTTTTGGGAGTAAAAATAGTGATTTCTCCCTTCGCTCATCACTCAAATGACTTCAAAACTCC